>OW028759.1:11081256-12331256 GCA_932294355.1 Aporophyla lueneburgensis
CATCAAATAATATCAAAGGTAATCGAAAGAGATACCGTGGCCCTGGCATATAGGCAATTGAAGGAACACGGGTGGGTTTTAGTCAGTTGAAGTCTGACACGCCCTCCTGCTCCGCCCAGAGCGGGAGAGAGACATCATTTGACGTTTTCCCAAGCACAAAAAAAGGCGTCAGGCTCGTAGCTAAATTCTGGAGGTTGGAATTTAGATTGCTATCGACAAGCCAAATTCTATGGCAGTCCTTTTATATTACAAAACAGATTACGAATAATTTCTTTCTGTTGGTAAGTTTTAGTGTACTACTTTTTTGGACATAAACAATTAGAAAATACCACCCAAAAAAAAGCTTATACTTACATTTAACTTTTTCTTATTTTAATTATTTTCTACTATTAAGTTTTTTGAAGTGGTTCTTACGGGAGGGTAAACCGCTTCGTTACGTAACGCGTTATGGCGCCAGTCTATTTGGCTTCCCTTTCTCTTACGCATACGGCAGCGGTAAGTAGGCTCCTCCTCTCTCACTCTAACCCACAGCGCTAGCCGTATTTCGGACAGACGCTTCTCCCTCTCTCTACTCAGTGTTTAGTGTGCGATAAACATATACTGTTAACAGTGGGCATATAATCTAAAACTATCACCGTTTCAATATTAAATAGTTCAACTTAGATTAGTTTAAGTTATCACTTCTGTCGGGCGTCACGTTTATTTTTTCATTTGCAAGACTTTCAGCAGCAAATAAACCATATATTAAAATTCAATTAGCCGTATTTTTCTGTCTACAGGGTGAACTAAAAAAGTTCCTAATCGCGACTCGCTCCCCGGAGGAGAACGCGGAGTACATAGCGCGCGTGGGCCCGGCGCACGCGCAGACGGCGCCCGTGAGGTCGTCCCCGCCACTGGCGCCGCTGCACAGGGCGCTGCTGGCCGCACATCTCGCTGCTGCCGCCGCTAAGTGCGCTGCGGTACGGTTCACACATCGGTAAGTAACATAACTAGAGTATAACCTTTCCACTGCTGGGAAACTCGCCTCCTTTCTATGAAAAGAAGTGGCCCGAAATCCACCACGAGTTTTACCGTACCCAGAGAGGCAGTCCTCTTAAAGATATGTAACTTCTACCAGCGTAGAAGTTACATATCTTTAAGTGTATCATTTTGTGATGATGAAATAGATCACATAAACTATACCATTCGATCGATTCTGTAAATAAATCATAGCCTGCCCCAATAATAATGTCGTTCTTTTTATTATGCCAATATTGGATATTGATCATTAAGAACCGCTAGGATCAGTCGATCAGAGGGGTAATTCCGTACTACACTATCAGTAGAAATCGGTTTCATTTTGATTGTTCCGCAACATTCATGGCGTTGTTTACGTTGCTAAGCAAACATTTTTTCGAACATAATGAAGGAATGGATGACAAATAAGCTTCAAAATGATTCAAAGTCTGATTAATAGTGTGTTCCGCAATTAAGGTGCTTGTTAAGCTACGGTTACCGCCGTTGATCCGTGAGATAGTGGCCATCTTTACATACCTAGACACCTCGGCCCCTCGAAAAGCACGTTAAGCCGTCGATACCACTCGTCAGAAGCCCGAAAAACTGACAACCAAGGGGTATAGTATCCAGGGTCGCGAGATCTGTTCGAAAGAGTTACCGTGGCCCTGGCGTATGGGCAACTGAAGGAACACGGGTGGGTTTTAGTCAGTAAAAGTCTGACACGCCCTCCCGCTCCGCCCAGAACGAGAGACGTAATTTGATGATTTCCCACCCACAAAAAAGGGAGATATAATGGATATAATGGAGGGCAGATAGGTTGTCGTTCAATGTCAATTAATGGTCATCATTATATAGCTGAACAACGTCCACGGCTGGATATAGGCCTCCACCAATTTGAGGTGGCTTGCCATAATCGCCATGCATGACAGGTGGGTTGGCAATCGCAGTATGGTGGTAAAATGCATAGAGAACTCTTCTGCCCATTCTCTAGTCCCTTAGTCGCCTCTTACGACATCCACGGGTAGAAATGGAATGGTGCTATTCTTAACATCCACACAGAAAATACTGGTATTTAGTAGCATCCAGTTAGACTTAAAGCCGACCCCCAACATAATTGGGAAAAGACTGGGCAGATGGTGATAATTGATAATGAATATATTTTATTTCTATAGAGACATCGCGGCCCGTAACTGCGTAATCACGTCAAAGCTACAACTCAAGCTGTCATACCCGGCCCTTACCCGGGGACCAGACTCACACGAGTACTACAAGCTACACGAACAGGTAAATGTTTATTCAATTAAGTTCTTCCCAAAGATGAAAAAAAAATGCGACTGGATAATAATCTATACTAATATTGCAAAGCTGAAGAGTTTTATTTGGTTGAACGCGCTAATGTCAGGCATTAAATAAAAAAAAGCTTCTAATGTTTGATAGCCCATTTATCAACGAAGGCTAAACGCTAGAACTCATAGGAGCCAAGCAAACAGAAAAAAGTATCACGAATACGATGTACTCGCACTGGCAGGCGATACCATGCGATGGGGTGAGTCGGGGGAGCAAAAAATTGGACGCAGATGAAGTCGCGGGCAGAAACTAGTTTTTACATAAAGTAGGTGTCTTCTCAACATACCAATGTTGAGGACTGAAGAAACAAATTTCAGACTTTGAATTACAAATCAATCATTTGAATTCTTCTAAAATAAACAGCATAGGGTTAGTAGTATATCAGTAGTAATGGCCGTGTGTCAATGTGTAGTAAAATGGTCACCCATCCACAAACTGACTCCTAATGCAAAGAAGTCCGCGTGACTGTTTTTCTTACTTTTAGACCCTACAAACAGCCTAATTTTGATTACATACATAATTATCAGCCTATAATGTTCCCACTGCTGGGACCGGGGCCTTCTCTCTTTGGGAGGGTGTGGACCATAATCGACCACTTGGACCCAGTGCGGGTTGGTAAATGTTTAGACATGCTGTTTCCTGACGATGTTTTCTTCACCGTTTTGAGAGCAGTAGTGAAGAAATAATTTACACTAAGTAAAGCGCCTATTTGGGTTCGAACCTGCGACCTACAACTCTTAACTATGATAACTAATTAAACATCGATGGATAGACTGTGTGAATTATGATATGGATAGAAAGGGGGTGACTACTGAGATGACGACTAATAGAGAAGTGTGGAAGAAAAAGACATGTTGATGTTGACGCCGATCACAAAATAAATTGGGATAAGAGCAGGAGAATTATGACCAGTGATCGGATATTCGGATGCATATTTACCTAATGTTACTATTTAGCTGTGAAAGCACGGAAGCGGCTTCGTATTTTTATTAAAGCCGGGTTTCTTGGATCATATTTATTTGATGATCAGATGCAAATACATGTGTGTAGGGTGGTATGTGTTAGTTAAAACAACACACAAAGCACGGTAAAAACGCTCATTCCATATTAGCCAACATTTCAACTTTAGGCGAATATGTATCTTAATATCCGATATCTAACGATGACTTATTAATAATTTGTATGTATCGCAGGTGATTCCACTCCGCTGGTTGCCTCCGGAGGCTGTGTTGGAAGGTGACTACTCAACCAAGTCTGATGTCTACATGTTTGCTGTCACCGTTTGGGAGGTGAGTTTTTCATAAAACCGTGTTTACATAAATAATGAATATTTACATTCTGACCATTTCGCTCGCAACATTCGAATGACCTTTCTTGGAATTGATATTTCGACTACCACGTTTTTGTTCGACTACTGAAAAGTAAGAATGTTGTATTTTCTTTGTAGAATGTGTGGACAGCAATAATTTGATAGCTCTTAAATATCTCTCCCTTGGTCTCTTATATTACGCGAAGTAATAAGCCTTAATTATCACTTTTATGTTGGTTTTAATAGTGAGTTTCTTACTAAAATTATCACGTTTTTCACAGATCTACACCAAAGCCGAACTGCCATTCGCGAAACTGAACGACAACTCGGTGTTAGAGCGCGTGAAGACCGGAGCACTCGAGTGGACCATCCCGGATACTATGCCGGAACCGTTGGGGGCACTACTTGTAAGTAATTTTCACATTTTTAGGTTCTACAATAAGGTATGTTTCGGCAAAAGATAAGGTTTTAGTTATTCAGCGAGGTAATTGCTTAACAATGCAAATCCATTTATTTAGACAGTTCAACCATATTGATTTCGTTCTGGAATAGACGATTTTTTTAAATAATTATAGATTAGGAAATTCCTTCAAAATACTTCGCACTGTGATTAAAAGTGTGGTTTGGGGTGCAGGTTTTCTATTTCAAATAAAACATAGGACTGTTTTAATGTTTCCCAAATTGAGCTTATGAAAACTTTATTCCTCATACATAGTTCCAGGTTACGCAAACACCGTTTAAGTGGGGGTAAGGTTAATTCGTACAAAGAAGGCATGTTTTTGTGTTTTTTTTTTTTTTTGTAACGGCACAGTTAAAATCTCTTTATTAAAACGAATGGTAACAAATTTCCAAAACTCCAGCGTTACCTCGTAAATTATGTGTAGAAATAGTGTTCAGATTTCAAAAGGATCGGTGCAGTAGCTTTGAAGTTATGAGGCTCACCGACTTTGAAAACATGAATTGTGGGGAAAACGCTTTAAAGTTTTGAACACTAAAAAATCTGGTATAAAACGTTCATACGCGACTTTTATCGGCTTACCTCACACTGCAGGTCCATAAAGGATGCTGCTGGTCGTAAGCGCTACTGCTGAACATGAGATTCTGGGTCCAATTGCCAAATCATTTTTTTGGGTTTCTCCATCTGCAATTTCAAAGTTAATGGCAATTGGCTCGGCTCCTATTTCATTGGACTTAAACATAACTGGTGAAATGAGGGTGTACTATAGATACACCTTTGCCCAACCCTTCGGGAAAACAAGACGTGATATTTTTTTACGTGTACACCTAATAATGCGCGCACTGATTAGACAGGTCCACTCGATCTGTGTAGTTCTTTCTTCAAATGACCATTTCAGATACTAATCCACATGGTCTGCACATTTTCTGACCAAGTAATCTTAATTATCTAGACTTTAAAACAGGCTGTGACCGCAGAGTTTGTTTCGGTCTTCTCAGAGTAGTCAGATAGGAAACGCTGATCTAATCTAGTTTTGCTTCCCTAAAGGGTTGGGCAGTGGTGTACACCCAAATTTCGCCTGTTATGTTTTAAGTCCCATGTTATAGGGGCTTATTACCTGGGACCAAAATCATGTATCACTAAAAAAACGTATCTTCCTTCGAGAAAAGTATATCAATTTGTTTTATTCTCCCCAGAAACGTTGCTGGAGCAAGTCTCCCGCCGACCGGCCGCAGTTCACAGAGATTTACGACGAAATAAAGAACATACTAAAAGACCTCACCTCCGAGACCACCTCGCAGAAGTCACACGACAAGACTGAAGAGTAAGCAAAGGACTAGGTGGTCGAAGATAAGGTATAAGGACAGATGAAAATGTGTTGGGGAGTGTAAAGACCGTTTATTTGGGATTTCGACGATGGGGAAGTATTTAACTAATTCTCTGAAAAAATCATTGACTTTGAAGAAATTAACAGTTTTTTAAACAAATTAAGCTTTTTAAATTACTGGCCCTTCTTCACAGTTGGTCGCAGTAGTTAAGATAGGGTAACCTGACCAAGTGGGTTAATTTAGGTTAGAACTGTGACGAAATGCGCGCGAGCCGAGCGAGCGGAGCTTCTGGTTCCGCGGCCGGCGAGCGGTATTGCCAAATTGATCGCAGTTACTTTGCTGTTTAGTATTTTTAAGGCCGCAAATAGGTATTACTAGAGGTTCATACAAAGAGTGAATCTGAGTGTTCAATCACATTTTTTTTAAAGCAAAATAAGGTTTATTTGCAGTTTGATTAAATACATGTTTTCTATAATTTTGGTTAAATGGCAAAATCACCTTTAGTAGGTGTTGTAAAATAATATTTCGGTTTAAAAATCATCTATGGCAAAAAGCAACGTTAGTTATTGAAGTGTACGAGACTGATTCAGTGACGTAGAATCGGGTATAATCGGCTCCAGTCGTATCCCAAAAATGGTCCATAACTGGGACATTGCAATGAAACTCGAATAGGCGAATAAAAGCTAGATGTTAGTGTAACTAAGTTTAATTTAGTGAAAATATATAGCCATTTCGATGCATTTACTATTTCGAGTTAGGTTAGATTTAGTTTAACTTCATATTTTAAGTAGTTTTAGTGATCTTTGTGTGGACAATGTGGGTTTTAGAAGATTTTAGACATTTTAGATTTTCAAATAAGACACACCAAAAATTAATATATGTTATATTACACAACTTCACGCCTGCATTGCCCAAATGGTTAGACAGAGGTATACCAATAGTACATACAAATTTTGCTAGTTATGTTTATTTCCCATGTACTAGAGGGTGAGCCCATAGCTTGTTTGTTAGTCGACTTTCATTCATTCTCTCAACCCGAACTATATACGCATACAAAACACCAAAAAAATTTTTAGGAAAAAAAAAGCACCGATTTCTAAAAATATACTACTAAACATAACTTTAATTTCGGAAGTCGGTGGCATAAAACTCAAATACAGATCCAAAGACACCGACTTTAATTTTTTACTTTTTAGTTATGGTATACACCCCACACTAATTCGTATACCACTACTGGCCAGGTCAATAGCAGTGACAGGAAGTATTAGAAATCATCACGATAAACTAAGTGGATTAACCAGTCAATTACCGTAATTACAGACACAATTAAAAACCATTGTGTCTATACCAAATGTGGTATCTCAGGGGCTTAGAGGTTAAAAACGTATTATCGAAGCTTACGCAAAAACTACCCAAGTAAAGTCAATAAAATTTAAATGGGAACACCTCTGAAGCATTCTATCTATAAAAAAAAGAATTGTCAAAATTGACCCACATTGCCGTAAATATCGCGAACATACTAACAAAAAAAAAATGACGAATTGGTAACCTCCTCCTTTTTGAAGACGGTTAAAAAATATCTATTATTCACATTGTCTTCATCAAGATCAGCCCAGCCGAAAGGCTTGTCTATATTAAAAGATATCAGAAGCTAAATGATACTGCCATTTGTAAATTAAATTAGAATTTAAGACTGAAATATAAACGTATTTAGCCATTTTAAGTTATAAGTTATGTACAGTGATCGGATAATCGGGCGCTTATCTACCTAAACTTCTTCCCTCGAAAGTATAATATGGACATTCCTTTCAGAATAAATAAGACAACCCGGGTTCCCGGGATTGAACAATTTTATAAAAAAAAAAACTCAATGAAATTGTAGCAGTAGTTATTTTGATTTAGTATCTTTATTTTATTCAAAACAAATTGAATAACAATAAAAGTAAAACAGTTCTCATGAAAACTTTCATTGTAAATTAAAAGTCCCATTACAATCGGCTTTTTAAATCTGAAAAAATACAAAGAGAGTTTAACAAGGAACAGCCATCTTGAAAGTATGAGTGAGTAAAGTGTGAGTATATAAGTATTATTCAATAAAAATAAAAACATTTTCACGAGTTCTAACTATATTTTGTATGCAGATAACATTTTTAGCAATCTCAGAAATTTCAAACGATTCCAGGAACCGGGATTCTGAAAGGCATGTCCGTATTTTTTTTCCGCGGGATAAATGTGAAGTTTGGTACATTAGCGCCCAATTATCCGATCTCTAGTTATGTATTAATCGTCCGTAATTGATATAATTCGTCCTGATTGAATCGAAATTTTAGTTTTAAGGTATTTAAAGATTATTTGGAGCCTCATTTACACGTTACAAGTGTTTTGCTTGTGGCTACACTAATATTGGCGCTACTTGACTTGCATCGTCCAAACACTGCAGACGTTGCTATTTTTATTGTTGCTTTAAGTCAAGGTTGCTCAACCTATTTCGAAGGTGGGCCATCATTTTAATTCCGTGTCAGCCGGCAGGCCATTAAGTAAATAAAACTTGCCTACAGTTATGTTGATACCTAGCTATCAAAATTAAACTAAATAAATACTTTGACTTTGAAATAAAACTGTATATCTTATATCTTTAAACGAGCAATTCTTGTATATATATATATAATCTGAATCTCGGAAACGGCTCCAACGATTTTCATGAAATTTAGTTTACTCGTGTTTTCAATGGTCAACTTTATCTATAATCAACTTGAACATAAACTTATTATTTTAAACACAATTTACCAAAAAATACCGAGCAAAGCTCGGTCATCCACATCCAGATATTTACTATTAGAATGAACAATCTAAAAAAAAATACTTTTGAAGAGGTTTTAATGCATCTTAAACAAGAGGCATGTCTGAAAATATGTTTTATTGTTGGCTAATTGTGAATGGGTTTAATAAAAGAAGCAAATATTTTTAGACCTGATTCCAAGTCCAGAAATAAGTTCTCAAAAGCATAGCTCATAGCTTTTGACAAGCCACTTGGTGGCTTCCGGGTTTGGGTTGGGAAGACTTGCTTTACACTTTTAGTTTAGTTATAGTATACCACAGGCATAGAAATAAGAATGAAGTAATTTAAATGTCCACAGGCAATAAAATCGCGGCGTGTAAATCAGGTTTCAATGAAATGCGCCGTTGCTATGATCTCGGTATGATAGATAAGGGTCTGTTTCACTATATCCGGTTCTGGCACTAGTTACGGCCCGTTGTACACGGTACGGTTTCTTTACAATACAGTGAAAAATCAAAAATCAAAACTCATTTATTATCAGCACTTTTCGAACGTCAGTATTACATAAGACAGTCCCCCAAAACGCCCGCCCTTCACCACTTCCTAGTGCTTTAGCTGAGAAGAAGTGACGCAACAAACTCCCCAGCAACACAGCTGTCTGTCCAGTTAGAAGAACTTGATTCTATGTCAGCTAGCCAACCCAATATACCAACAAATAAAATGAAAACTATACTGTAGTAAAAAAAAAAAACAAAGCATAAATGTAAAATACCAAAATAAAAGCCTCCTGACATAAATGGCGTGACAGCTTACTTAAGCAATACTGAATTATGTGTGTTAGCCGCACCGCAGAATAATTGTGTAAGATTGTATATGAAGACAAACCACTGGTTGAGTGACTGTCAACAAGTTTCTATAATTATCCATACAACACTGGCGACTTATACGTTGCGAATCAACTATACTTTACTTACACAATATTGTATAGAATCAAGTTCTTCTAACTTAACAGACAGCTGTGCTGCTGGGGAGTTTGTTCCGCCACTTCTTCTTCCCAGCTACAGCACTAGGAAGTGTCGAAGGGTGGGCGTTTTGGGGGGACTGTCTTTTGTAACTTTGACGTTCAAAAAGTGCTGACTCTCAGCCTAGTTTGAATAAATGACTTTTGATTTTGATTTTGATTTTATAGTTGTTCACGACAGAAAAAGTGTGTGTACAACGGGTCTGACGGGTCAATACAGGATAGGGACGGAACTTGTATAGATTAGTTAGTTGTATAAATCCTATTGTAATTTAACAGGCCATGAGACTAGATTTTTAGGGCAACCGGGACCTTCACTGAGAGGTCTCGTAGATTCACGCGTCTGTGTGAGTGCGAACGTTTGTTCGTAGTTTCTATGCTGTCCATAATTATACTGTGCACAGGCTCTCTGAACATTCGCTCATAAAATCTCACTCACGCTCATCTCATGCCACCATTTGATTCCTAGAAAATAAATATTCGGCCTTCGTCGTAAAGTTGACCGATTCATCGGCTGAAAACTGTTGAACTTAGCAAAATTAAATAAAACTTACAATCATTATTTTGCCATCAAACATTTAAGTATGGTAGTGAGAAATCTTTTTTTAATTAGGTAAAATATGAAGTTAAATTCTTACTATAAAATTAGAACACTTCAATAAAACGAAGAATTAGGAATATTGTAAAAAATAAGTATTTCCGATATTGGAATATAAGGTGGGACTCTCAGTAATTGTCTACCTATATAAAATAATTACTTTTATCGGCCAATCGGCTTCGCTCGGTTTTTAATTTTGTACATTTTTAAGCGAAAAGTGACCAGACATTGCATTTATAGGTTTAAGATATTATAGTCTAGATTTAAGGCTAATCTCAAATAATTGAAAATCTCAATTTAGTTTTAGATTTGTGAATAATAAGACTGTTCTTTTTTATTTAAGAGTCTCAAATTGCAGTGTTGCAGTGCAGACTTTGTTTTTGCTAGTAGTAAGGCAACTAATTAAAATTTATAATTAACTATTAAGAATAAGTCTAGTTTTATCTTTATAAGTGTAATTTTAAAACTTATATCTTTTTATTTATACTTTTATGACTGAATGTTAGATATATTTTTTCCACTGAAATCCACTGAAAATTTAATCAATTTCAATCTCATGAAAATGAAATGAGCGCGTAAGAACTTGGTGGATGAGTCAAAAAGTCATCTTTTTTTACTTTATCAAGTTAAAAATTGTAGGACCGTGAGTTTTAAGTTTTAATATCTCCTTTTTATATTTTCTTTGAAATCGTAGAAAGTAGTTTATGATTAAAATAATTAAGTGTGTAGAATTACTATGTTTATTGTGTAGCTTTTTATAACTAGTTAGAAATAGTTACAGTTTAAAACTGATATAGGTTTTGTAAGCTTAGTGCCAGATTTAGATTTAAATGTGTAACTTTTTATATCGGTTTTAGATCTCCTATTACAACAATTTGTCTTAAAATAGAATTTGTAAGTGATAATTTTTCGTAGTAAATAAAAAAAACACCAACATTTAAAATACTACAATTTTAATTGAGAATTTGTTGCCAGTTCATTATTAAAAATTAATAAAATAAAGGGCCTATCGCAATGTTGTGTAATTAATCGTATATGTCAATTTTGTGTATCAAAAATTAATTAAGAACTAATACATCGTTCGTCCTCCTCTTTGATGTACTTCCAAAAAACACTGTTGGTGTAGTGGACATTAAAAAGAAATGCTCCAAAATGTTGTGTTTTCGATGTCTCTTGGTGTGTCGATAGAAAATTATATTTGCTTTAATTTTTATTATTACATGTCGTCAAAGTTGGAAGTTTGGTAATTGCGAAGGTGCGAGAACAATGCATTCTGGTGCAGTTAAATTTTCAATCCAGTTTTCAGAAAGTTGGAGAAGACGAAAAGAAAAATAAGTAGCAATAATTTTTTGTTCAAAATCGCACCCTGAGCGTGGCCCTCCAAAGGCTTAAATATCGTTGAAGGTGTTGTAAATTCATTGCTATTTGCTCGGTAGTCCAAAGTTCCAACATTTTACGCAAAAACAAAAGCGTAATGTTTCGTTCGCAAGTATCAAGAACTTTCAACTTATAACGTATTAGTTAAGTGTGATAAAGTCATATTTATCGTCGGTAGTTTATATTTCAATATGTATGTGATATTGACTGACTTTTTATGTTTTTTTTTTATACAAATACAATTATTATTTAATGGACGTACGTATTTTTGTCGAGTCGATAGATATTGTATCGATAATGATAACGTATTTGTCGATATCGATAAAACATTTGTGTAATTTGTAAATGAAAGAAAATTTTGAATTTGCGATTTTTAATAAACGTAATTATAACTGGTATTGTTTTCTTATTGAATATTCTGTCCTATAAAGCTGTATCCCACTCGTCACATGTTTGTCAACAAAACACACACACACACGTGAAATATGAGAAAACAGGATGTAAAGTTCCTTATTCTACACTGAAAAAGGAAGAGCTTCTGAAAATTGATGTCGGAATTTCCATGGGACCAACATTGGAATCGCAAAAAAAAAACAAATACTCGACTCAAAGTATGAGAGTACTGATAACTTTTTCGCGATTGCGAAGTTAGTCTCACGTAGAAAGTATTTCAGTTTGATGGTCTGTACCAGGGATGTTGCGGATTCCGATTTTTCCAATTTGCGGATGCGGATATTTGAAGGCTTAAGATTTATTATGATACACATTACACAATAAAAAGGCGTCGTATCTTTTCACCGAGCGAAATCTTCGCTCCTATTGGGCAATGATCACGTGCGTACGGCACGCGCCAGTCGCCAGCCACGTCAATTTTGTCTTCTCGCGACCTGTGCAACATCTGCATCCGCATGAATATCTGCAATCATTATTACGGATGCGGATGCGGATGTCCAAATCAATGCGGAAGCTCCACATTTGCGGATGCGAATATCCGCAACATCCCTGGTCTGTACCCTTGAAATTAGAGTAGTTGGACCTAGCCCTGAGAAACCGAAAGCGACGAGCTCCCAAACTGTGAACCATGCACAGTTTCGATTATATGGCAGTAAGTGGCCTATTTAACAAACCTTATATTCTACATGTGTTATCTGCGCGCTCTCTAATGTTTTATTTACAAGGGTAATCTTATAACCACACGGTGGCCGGGAGTCCGCAATTGACTCCCGACGCCCGGGACGTCTCCTGCGGCGGCTAGAGGCGTATTTTTAACATAATAAATAAGGATTTTTCCAAATAAAACAAATATAGATTCAGTTAAATTATAATTAATTACAAAATCATACAATAATTATTACATTAACATTTTCTTCGTGTCGTATTGGCAATCGCTTGCACCTTATTGCATACTATCATCCCTTCCTAATCACTAAAGGTAGACTTTTTTATCTATCACCTTACATCGGTCAAAAAAAAAAACATTTTGCAGGTTACCTTTATAAATATGCCTTTTTAAATAAAAACCGGGGACTCTTAAGATTTCTCCCGATACTAGTGCGCGAGAATTGATATTGCACATCGAGTTTTAGACACCTATCTCTCCGCCGGCGCTTCTTCGTCGCCAAGCCATACGTTTACGCCGTATGAGTGAAAGAGACAACGCTCTACAAAATCGAACTTTTTCTAAAACCCGATGTTATTGGTCTAATACAATACGGCTGATGAAACATGGCTGGTCAGGTGGGCAGCCTCATTAACATAACCAACCAATGGATCAAAGGACCTGCCAGGGACGCGAGATTGTTTAGACGAGATACCGTGACCCTGGCATATGGGTAACTGAAGGAACACGGATGGATTTTAGTCAGTAAAAGTCTGACACGCCCTCCCGTTCCACCCAGAGCGGAAGAAGTTATTTGATGATTTCCGATTCAGAAAAAAAAATGGGTCAAAGGACACAGCGGTTCGCTAGGCAACAATGCAGCCGATGAACTTACCAGAAAAAGGTCATCAAACAAAAGGACACGCTGGACAAGATATCAAGTGCCGCATTGTTTGTGGGACAGCACCACAGTTACACTCCTGCACGTGTAGCACGACCACCATAGAAAGAACTTTGTCTATTCTTGGTAGAATAGAGATAGTATTGTCATGCTACGCCAGCATAAAACGGTACAAATCTTTGTACAATCTTTTATCTTTCTTTTCTCTTTCATCTTTCTTTCTTTTCTTTCTTTCTTTCTCATCTTTCTTTTTAATCTTTCTATTATTTTTAATTTTGAACGTCGACAAAACCCATTTCTACGGTGGTCATGCTACGCATGCTGGGTCGGAGTCCACGCGCGCCTCATAGAGATGTCAGCAATACTGAAGAGGTCTGCTAGGACCGATACCTGCCAGGGTCGCGAGATTTGTTTGAAAGAGTTACCGTATCCCTGGCATAGGCATCTGAAGGAACACGGGTGGGTTTTAGGCAGTAAAAGTCTGACACGTCGTTCCCGTCCACCCAGAGCGGGAGACATCATTTGATGATTTCCCACCCACAAAAAAAAGGTGGACTCTTCTGTGAATTCATTCGATTCCATTATTCATCAACCGTATGGTACTCAACGCACCTAAGTCTTAATAACAAAGTAAGTAGTCTCATAATTTTCCAATTCACCTTTCATAATGACTAAAATTTGATCTCGCTTACAAAATGTTGTCTAAGTCTAAATATTAGTTGGCTTAACTAAAAATCACTTGATCACACTTCAGTGTCAATTGTAAGTAGATTGTGAGAGCCTTAAATTAATAAATTAAATGCATTATAAATATGTGTGCATATTTGATGACTTACGCCTTCTACCCATGGGGGTAGGCAGAAACTAAAGAACGCCATCTGCTACGATCCTTAAATATTTATTTTGCTTCGTTTACGTTAATTTGCCGGTTATGTATGCTATAAACATGAAAGTTTGTGCGTATAACAAAATATATATTTTCAAATAAATGCAAAGCTAGTAATTTTTTGATAATATTTTGGTAGAGGTTTTTAAACGTCATTTTCGCTTACCAAGAGAGCAACATACATTTTCTTCTTCGTAAAAACAAGACAATTATTGGCAGTTTCACTTTTTGTAGCCAACGTAAGAAAATTTTCTTTGCACAGTATTAACTATCTTCAGTAAATATTAAATCGATATACAAACTTTTATAAACATAATAAAATCATTGATTCTATACAAACTAAACTTAATTTAGAAGTAAAATAACGGAATACTTGAATCGTATCGACAGTAAAAGGCCTAAGCGACAGAATTTAGAGTACCTGGGAGTGACATGGCACATCGAGCATTAGAAAGAGACTATACACTAGCAGGGCTTGGAGAAACCGGTATTAAACGGTTCTTGCCATATCGATACCTGGGTATCGGCAACAAATTCAGGTGATGGTTACCTGTAGTTTTTTCAAACTTACAAATTAAATTTACGATGCCGTTTCGATAATGAATAGAAATTCCCATAGTTTTAACTAAGGCCAATGGTACCGGTTCCCAATAAAACCGGTATTTCAAGCCCTGCATACAGTTATGAGTGTAAAAACGTCCCGAAGCTCGATGTGCTATATTTACGGCCGCGTACTGTAACATATCGTCGTTTTTAACCTTTGTGCACCGTCTATATACATTTAGTAGTAATTAAGTAAGTGCTTCAGTCATTAACTGGCGCGTGGGCCCAGCTTCCTCAGGCAGGAGATACCCTGGAACAAAATATATGAGAATTAAGCTCCTGTTGCTTTGGAATATAGCTAGCAGCTAGCAGCTTCGACCGCGTAGCAGTGGCGCAGGTAACGCAGGCCGCAGGGAAGCCAGAACATTCCGGGTTATGAACAGTAGGAATATCGACCATTCGTTGAATTTCGTGAGCAATCGGGTACCGTCGTCGGGTCCCCGCGATCACTCGCTCGCTCGTTGGCAGTGGTGCCTTAGGGAAATTTTCCCTAAATTTAAGGCTAAGTTGAATCAGCAGGGTAATTTTAGTGAAAAAACTCGGTTAGGGTAATCTTGGGGATTGATTGATTGATTGATTGATTGATTGATTGATTGATTGATTGATTGATTGATTGATTGATTGATTGATTGATTGATTGATTGATTGATTGATTGATTGATTGATTGATTGATTGATTGATTGATTGATTGATTGATTGATTGATTGATTGATTGATTGATTGATTGATTGATTGATTGATTGATTGATTGATTGATTGATTGATTGATTGATTGATTGATTGATTGATTGATTGATTGATTGATTGATTGATTGATTGATTGATTGATTGATTGATTGATTGATTGATTGATTGATTGATTGATTGATTGATTGATTGATTGATTGATTGATTGATTGATTGATTGATTGATTGATTGATTGATTGATTGATTGATTGATTGATTGATTGATTGATTGATTGATTGATTGATTGATTGATTGATTGATTGATTGATTGATTGATTGATTGATTGATTGATTGATTGATTGATTGATTGATTGATTGATTGATTGATTGATTGATTGATTGATTGATTGATTGATTGATTGATTGATTGATTGATTGATTGATTGATTGATTGATTGATTGATTGATTGATTGATTGATTGATTGATTGATTGATTGATTGATTGATTGATTGATTGATTGATTGATTGATTGATTGATTGATTGATTGATTGATTGATTGATTGATTGATTGATTGATTGATTGATTGATTGATTGATTGATTGATTGATTGATTGATTGATTGATTGATTGATTGATTGATTGATTGATTGATTGATTGATTGATTGATTGATTGATTGATTGATTGATTGATTGATTGATTGATTGATTGATTGATTGATTGATTGATTGATTGATTGATTGATTGATTGATTGATTGATTGATTGATTGATTGATTGATTGATTGATTGATTGATTGATTGATTGATTGATTGATTGATTGATTGATTGATTGATTGATTGATTGATTGATTGATTGATTGATTGATTGATTGATTGATTGATTGATTGATTGATTGATTGATTGATTGATTGATTGATTGATTGATTGATTGATTGATTAACAAACAGAGAGAGAGAGTAACAAACATCCATAAATACTCACAAACTTTGATATTTATAATATTAGTAGGATTACATCTCTTAAAGTTCGTCGTTCATCTCGTAAATATGTCATGATGAATCTT
Source organism: Aporophyla lueneburgensis (assembly GCA_932294355.1). Taxonomy (NCBI): domain Eukaryota; kingdom Metazoa; phylum Arthropoda; class Insecta; order Lepidoptera; family Noctuidae; genus Aporophyla; species Aporophyla lueneburgensis. Next base: position 11,097,698 of record OW028759.1, read on the forward strand.
GATAAAATAAAGATGTACGGTTAAGCAACCGCACATTGTAATTTGGCCTAGTTAAAATACTGCAAATTTTGTTAATTTATAAAATGTAGTATAGTCACGTACTCATGTATGTCAGTCTTCGGTATAATATCGAGCTCGCGCAACATTCAACATTTTAACATTTTTATAACATTTTTTATTATTTTCTTATTATATTATTTTAGTGCAGTTTCGTATTAAAATACCTTTTTGAACATTAACATTTATTTTATTAACATTGAACATTAACTGTAAGGGTTCATGCCCTTACATTTTGGTCCTTCGAGCCGGATATTATACCGAAGTAGTACTCGGGGTGGATCTACTTTAAATCCAACCACAAACAAGCGTACACAACCTTGGTCTGGGGGGTTCGTGTTCACACAACGTCGACTATGACGCATGATGCAGGTCATCCATTGGAAATGCCTGTTATCACACACACGTGAGGCTCGCACGGCGCCAGGATTTTCCACAAGAGAAATCGGTCGTTTAGCCATTCACTCATACGCAACTTACGCATTACGCAAAGCAAACAAATCTCTATATAGAGCCTACGTGTACTGCAAACGCTGCGGCAAGCTCGCCGTCAGCGCCGCCGACGCGTCAACCAGATTACTCCAGGTGGAACTAAGAACAGCCCAAGAACATTCCATAACAAGCAAACATCTCATAATTCTATTATAACTTGTCCTAAATGTAATAAACAACACGGTCTCTACAATTGCAGAGAATTTTTAAGTATGTCACCAGACGAAAGGTTAACAACCGCTAACAACCTACATGTATGTCTAAATTGCCTGTTTAGTCATAACGGCGAAAAATGCACGTCGGAAAAAAAGTGCAAGCACTGCGATGAACCGCACAGCAGCATTTTGCATGATGCGATTGGAATTGCGAAATCGAGAACCAACAGAGCTAATGTAGGTCAACAAGTAAACACGCATTTAGCGCATGACAACTCAAATGAGGTACTACTAGCCACAGCCCAGGTCAAAGCAATAGCCAATGACGGAACTATGGTCATTTTACGCGCTTTATTGGACCAGGGCTCTCAAGTCAGCCTCATTACAGAAAATGCTGCACAAAAATTGCAGTTAAAACGAGAAAGGATGAGCGCGGTGGTGTCAGGTGTTGGTACTTCAGCCACCACCAACTGTAAAGGAGTGCTCCATCTTAAATGCCAAGCATTATACAACAATTTCAACATTAACATTAATGCACTTATTATGAAGAAAATAACGAACAAACTGCCAAGTAAGACAATAAATAAAGATAGTTTTGAACACTTACAACATTTACAACTCGCTGACCCAGATTTTAACATATCTCAGGATATAGATTTACTATTGGGAGCCGAGGTATATTCCGAAATATTGTTAGAGGGGTTAATAAAAACAAACACGTCATCCATCATAGCACAACAAACACATTTAGGCTGGATAGTATGTGGTAATTACAAAACATTCAATTGCCATGTAATTGTCAACAACATTCAGGATCTTGCCCAATTCTGGGAACAGGAGTCTTTGCAAGAAGACAAAGAAGATGTGGACCCAGACAACAAGTGCGAACAGCTGTACAAAGAGACAACAACACGACTTCCTGATGGACGATACCAAGTTCGTCTCCCCCTCAAGGACAATTTTATTGAACAATTAGGAACATCGAAACCACAGGCAATCGCTCAGTTTCAACAACTAGAGCGAAGGATGGTTAAAAACCACGCGTTTGCTAAAAATTATAAAGATTTTATGGAAGAATATGAAGAAATGGGTCACATGGAGCAAGTCGAAAACAACACTGGGAGCAAAAACATCGAATATTATCTTCCACACCATGGGGTAGTGCGACCAGGTGCTATCACAACGAAACTCAGAGTTGTTTTCAATGCATCGGCAAAAACAAGTTCAAAACGCAGTCTTAATGACTTAATGGAGGCAGGACCGAATCTACAAAAAGATATCTTTAGTATTTTGCTGAAATGGAGACAATACAAATATGTCCTAACATCAGACATTGAGAAAATGTACCGATTTATAATGGTACATCCAGAACATCAACCCCTACAGAAAATAGTCTGGAGGGATTGTCCACAGCAACTGCTAAGAGAATATCAACTATGTACAGTCACCTATGGTACCGAGGCCGCTCCATTCTTAGCACTCCGAACACTCAACAGCTAGCAAGGGACGAAGGTGACAAGTACCCGGAAGCTAAAAACATACTACTCAACCAATTTTTTTTTTTTCTTATACAATTATTGAAAGAAGGAGGGTTCAATCTCAGAAAGTGGTTGAGTAACGAACGTCAACTGCTAGAAGATCTGCCAGAACATATGATTAGCCCAGTCAGTTTAAGCTTTACAGAGGCATCAGCTTCCAAAACGTTAGGCTTGGCATGGGATCCGAAACAAGATGAATTTATATTTTCAACCACACTAAAAAACAAAACCGACATTGAAACCAACAAGAATTCGTCAAAACGGCAAATCTTAAGCGACATTTCAACAATTTTTGATCCATTGGGGTTGCTATCCCCAATAACAATCAAGGCAAAAATCTTATTCCAACAGATCTGGAAGTATAAAATCGAATGGGACGATACTGTTCCAGATGGAATAGAAAAGGAATGGAGAACATTAAAAACGGAGTTAACAAACATGCAACCTTTCAAAATTAACCGATGGCTTGGATTAGAAGCAAACACGAATTGGGAATTACACGCATTTTGTGACGCATCGGAAAAAGCGTTCTCGTGTGTAGTGTACAGTAAGATTACAGAGGGAAAACAGCAACAGATTGCGTTGGTTGCGGCAAAAACAAAGGTCGCTCCAATACAAAAACAACAAACACTTCCCAGACTTGAGTTATGCGGTGCTCAGCTGTTAGCTCAACTGGTAAAGAAAATAAAACATTGCTTTGATAAGCCTGACATTAAAGTAACAGCTTGGACGGACTCGATGATCGTGCTTGGCTGGCTGAAGGGAGATGTCTCGCGATGGAAAGCATACGTCGGACACAGAGTTCAAGAGATCATATCTGTAGTGCCCGCCGGGAGTTGGAAGCACGTAAGATCGGAGCAAAACCCAGCTGACTGCGCGTCACGTGGACTACTACCGTCTCAGTTACACAACTTTCCTCTGTGGTTTAATGGACCTGAATGGCTTAACAGTGAAGACATTCCTGAAACACATGACACGATAAAGATGCCTGAAATAGAAGTTAAAAAGGTGCATGCAGTTACGTCACAAACTAAGGAAAACAAAAACATCAACTTTGTAACAGAACTACTTAACAAGAACAGCTGTATTATGACTATAATACGCATTGTAGCTTGGGTGTCGCGTTTCATAACAAACACGTCGCATAACAATCGGCACAGGGAAGACGCAGCTATGAATCATCCAAACATGAATGACCCGCACGCGTCAAAACAATGTAATTTAACACTCGCTGATATTCGATGCGCTACTAACATAATAATAAAACATGTACAAAATGAATATTACGAACAAGAAATCCATGAATTAAAGACTAAAGGAAGGGTAAGCAAAAATAGAGGACTCCAGAAATTGTACCCTCACCTGGATGAAAATAACATATTACGCGTCGGAGGAAGACTACAGAATTCAAACTTACCTGAAGAAACAAAACACCCAGCTATCATCCCAAAAAACAGCAAACTGGCGTATCTTCTCGTTGCCCGTGCGCATGCTACAACACTACATGGTGGAGCGAGATTAACTATGGCTACATTGAGACAAAAATACTGGATAACAGGAGGAAATAACACTGTCAAAAAATACCTGCAGGACTGTGTTAAGTGTTGTCGCTTCAAACCATCGAAACAATACCAATTAATGGCCGACCTACCCAGGGAGAGGATAACACAATCACCACCATTCTATCACACAGGAGTGGACTTCACAGGGTTCGTTAATGTTAAACTAAACAAGGGTCGAGGCGTCAGAACGAGTAAAGGTTACGTCGTTGTATTCGTATGCATGACAACAAAGGCGGTGCATTTAGAACTTGCATCAGATTTATCATCTCAAACATTTATACTGGCTCTCAACCGCATGATTGGGCGACGAGGCTGTCCGAAACATATTTACTCTGACAACGGAACAAACTTTGTTGGAGCTGAAAGGGAGTTAGCCAAACAACTGCATATCTCACAAACATTTAACAACGACACCTTGTCAAGAATGAATACCGAGATGGGGATAGAGTGGCATTTCAACGCCCCAAGCTGGCCGACTGCAGGAGGACTTTGGGAGGCTGCAGTTAAGTCTATGAAATATCACCTAAAGCGTGTCCTAGGAGAGCAAAAGTTGACATACGAAGAGTTTTTAACACTGCTTACGCAAATAGAAGCCTGTATGAACTCTAGACCACTTTGCCCTTTAACAGAGGACGTGGACGATATTGATTACCTTACACCTGCACATTTTTTAATTGGCCGACCTTTAACATTCTTACCAACGGAAAATATCGAAAAGCAAAACATCAACATTCGACTTAGGTGGCAGTTATTAGACAAAATGAAACAAGGATTTTGGAGCAAATGGTCATCAGAATACCTTCAACAACTTCAAGTTCGTAGTAAATGGCTAAACAAAACAAATAACTTATCAATAGGGGATATTGTCTTAATTAAAGAAGACTGCCTTCCACCTGCGAAATGGGCACTTGGCAGAATACAGGAAGTTCACCCGGGGAGAGACAATCTCGTCAGAGTTGTGACGTTAAAAACTAAAACAGGGCTACTAACAAGACCAATAACAAAATTAGTTAAACTCCCAGTACCAGAATCTCATATAGAAGTACCTGACACCACCACCTCCAATGACAAAAGCTGCACTGAAAAACAAAAGGCTACAACAATTAATACTAACAGGAAACAACGTTTTAAATCAAGCAAGATAAGTTCCAGCCTGCTATGTATTCTCGTAACATTACTCACATTATTTCAGCCTACAAGGCAGAGCAGTGACGGCATAAACGTCACACCGTTTGAACCAAATAGAGGAGTGTATTTTGACAAAATCGGCAATTTGCAAACTGTACATGATGACTGGAAGATTGTAACATATTATAATATGACAACTTACTGGCAAGGCATGGACAATATACATAGAGTTGTGAAACATCTAGGAGAAAGGTGTGAGCAATTTGCATACCAAACGTTGTGCAAAACCATTATTACTGAATTCGAACAGGAACTCAACGAACTTGATCATAACAACTACATGTTGGAAACACATCATGGGCAGACAAGGGGGCGCGTTACCCGAGGCCTTATCGATGGAGTAGGTTACCTTGCAAACAGCCTATTTGGTGTACTAGATGAAAGATTCGCAACGCAATATAAAAGGGACATAGAAACATTACACAATAACAGAGACCATTTATTGAATCTGATCAAAGGTCAAACCTCAATCATTGAGGCACACAATAACATTTTAAAGAGAAACGAAGAGGCGATGAACACTCAGTTCAATCTATTAGATCAACATCTTAATGCTACAGAGAGATATCTACAGAAATTGGACGAAGCTGTACAGCAAGATGAAGCGTTGAACTATTTCAACATCATGGCTCTGACAAGTTCAACAATTCTATCCAAACTGCGCCACATACAACAAATGCTCTTAGACACAGCTATTAACATACACCATGGTCATGTAGACACCAGACTTTTACCGCAGAACCAACTCTTTCAGGAGCTAAACATTATCTCTGGACAATTGCCACAACAATTATCGCTACCCGTTGACAACATTCAGAACCAATTAGCTGACATTTACAAATTACTAGAGGTAAAATCTCGATTATTTGATAATTATTTCATCATCGAAATTACATTACCACTAACGGGCGACACTCCATTCACTATATATAAAACAGTTCCCATTCCGATGATAAAAAATTACAACCAGTCAATTACAATGAAAACAAACTCAGAATATGTTGCAGTAAATGTAAGAAAAGAGACATACATGCAGCTTACAGACAGTGACCTGGAACATTGTATTAAAATAAAACCAAGGACATATGTATGCTCACTAAACAAACCAACACGCAACATGAGAAATCATCAAATTCCATGCGAAATCGGCGCAATAACAAACATTACATTATCAAAATGTATCTACACATCCGAGTCCTGCAACAACAAATGGACACCACTACAAAAACCAAACACCTGGCTCTATGTCTGCTGCACGGATTGTCAACTGCAAATCATCTGTGAAGGTCGTATGACCACTAAGGCAATACGTTCAACGGGAATTTTAGAAGCCAAAGAAGGGTGCATAATTAGAAACAACGAAGAAACATATTACACACAAGTTTACTACACAAACAAAATTTATGTCAACCCGGAAATACCACTGATAGACCTGGATGACATCAACAATTTAACATCAGTACAGCCGATTGAATTGTCAACTAGACAACATAACACGCTATTTGTGAGAAACGATTATGAAAAACTTCATAATTCGTTAAAGGAATTGGAAGATCAAACCAAACAGGCTGAAATGTCGCAACACGATGTGCATCAATACATCGTTTCATATTCTACGATGGGACTTTTGATCTTGTCAATATTCGTCGCGGGAGGAGCCTACGTGTACTGCAAACGCTGCGGCAAGCTCGCCGTCAGCGCCGCCGACGCGTCAACCAGATTACCGCCACAGAAGCCACCAAGAGCTACAGCATCCACCTACGCGACACCTCATTCTTTTAACATTTAACTTTATTTACATTTTAATAATTTTATTTACATATTTTTACCTTATGAATTAATTTACATTGATAGAATATTCTTTAATAAGTTATCTTAATTTTTACTTTTTGGCCCCGCCAAGATGTACGGTTAAGCAACCGCACATTGTAATTTGGCCTAGTTAAAATACTGCAAATTTTGTTAATTTATAAAATGTAGTATAGTCACGTACTCATGTATGTCAGTCTTCGGTATAATATCGAGCTCGCGCAACATTCAACATTTTAACATTTTTATAACATTTTTTATTATTTTCTTATTATATTATTTTAGTGCAGTTTCGTATTAAAATACCTTTTTGAACATTAACATTTATTTTATTAACATTGAACATTAACTGTAAGGGTTCATGCCCTTACAAAAGACATTCAGTCAAGCAGAAACGTAGAATTATCCATGCTTACCACAAAAACATGTGACAAACGACAAAAGAGTCAGGAGTTTCCAGTGTATTTTTCTTCTGAACAATCGCTAGTTCGTATGACATTTTTCGGGTTAAAGTTCTCATGAATAATGTGAACTTTATAACAGATATTTTTGCGAAATTGCGTTTCTCTTAATAGAAGTAGAATCGGAACGCCGTGATTTTTGCATACAGATAGTTTATGGACCGGGGAGTGACAGGCTATTTATCCTAGAAATGCCCAGTTCCTGTAGGAATTTTCATGCGATTAAAACTGGAATATTTTCAGCTTATCCTCTATTTTCTGAGTTTTCAGGGCCCACTACTCTCAATTAAAGACAGTTGCTTAATCTCTTTTTAATTCCCAGGATATTCTGAATATCATAAGGAACAGTTCCCGTTTATTTTTCTTTAAGAACGTTTGCATTCAAATCTCAGTATCTATCTGTCAAAAAACTTCTTATCTTTAATAATTTTTCGTTGCTGAGGTGAGCATAGCATAAATATAATCGGCCTAGAACGTTCCCAATGGTGGGCCACAGGCCTCCTCTCTGGGAGAAGGAGTGGACAATAATCTACTTCGTGGCCCAGTGCAGTTGTGCTGAGGTGAAATTACGACAATTTTTTAACTTGTTTAATGACGGCAATTCTCCGTCAGATATCAGATGGGCAATACTCGTAATTTTAAGAACGTTCACAGTCTGACCCCAGTCTCAATCTGTCAGAAATAATTCGAGTTTCCCTAAATTATTGACAAGTTTTAGACATTTTAATGTTTTTAATTACAAAAATTAGCTGTTTGATAAGAAGAAGATTAATATTCATACCTGCTCCAAGTATTCATTCCTTGACAGCCAGAAGTTGTCTCTGTTCTTGCACACCTCGGCCAGAACGGCGCCTCCGATGAATACCATGTCCTTACGGCGGGGCGGGTCTTCTACGCGGATCTTGAATTTCTGTGGGATAATAGTAAATTGAGGTCAATTTCATCATCACTATCTCAGTAGATCTTGCTAACCCCGCGGATTTCTTACCAAGTCGCCGGTTTACTGGTTCAATTAAATCTCAACTAAAGTAAGTAAGTAAGTAAGTAAATTTTATTTGTTTAAACATGGTGTACATACATTGCATGCAAGATAATAAGGAAATACATAAAGGATCAGACATGTTCAGCCGCATATCGTGGCGTACAAATTGGTAGGAAGAGATGGTGCATAAACCGTTATAATATTCATCAAAATTACATTTCTAAATTATTCATTAAAGATACCTAATATTTATATTACAATTCAATGTCAAAGTAGTGATTAAATTAGTTGGTCAATAAATATGAAATAAAATAAAATGTTACTAAAATTACAAATATTCCAAAAAAATACATTGGTTAAAAAAAAAAAAAAGTCCAAAAATACAACATTGTCATCTCAAAAACGGAGAAAATTGTCCTCTTTCATAAATTCCGATACACTATAATACGCTCTTTCAGTTAGTATTTTCTTTAATTTACTTTTTAGAGCAGAAATATTTAACGTTTTCCACGATTTGGGCATTTTATTAAAAATGTTCGGAGCCATGCAAAAGATACTCTTATGCATAAGAGTTGTTTTAGCGCCGTGAACACAGAGTTTGAAATTATCACGTCTATTCCTAGGAGCAACATCAGACAAACGCTGGAATAAATGAGAATTGGATTTTATAAACATTATTGTTTCCAGGATATATAATGAAGGTAATGTCAATATCTTACGCTCTATAAAATAAGGTTTACAGCTGTCCATTGTTTGCAGTCTAAACATCGATCTAATGCATCTTTTCTGTGCCCGAAACGCTATTTCAATGTCCGTGCTATTCCCCCAGAAGATAACTCCATATCTAAGAATTGATTCGGCTAATCCATAGTAAGCAGTAAGTAGCGCATCTGTGTTCAGAACCACAGCAAGCTGTTTCAGAGCGAAGACTGCACTACTCAATTTTTTACTAAGTGCCTCTATTTGAGGTTTCCAATTCAATTTAGAATCTATTATTAGTCCCAGAAATTTTGTTGTGTCAGCTTCATTGATATTTATATGATTAAATTGAATATTAGGCTTGTTAATTGTTTGTGTACGTTGTCTAAAGTGCATTACGTTAGTCTTTTTTAAATTAATTTTTAAATTATTATCATTTAACCAATTTATAATAGATATGATTGAATTATTAATGTCAAGTTCGTATGTGTTTATGTTATTACAAGCTATTGTTAAAGTGCAATCGTCAGCAAAAAGTGTCATCGGATGTTCAGTTACTTTTGGCAGGTCATTTACATACAAAGTAAACAACGGAGGTCCCAATACACTGCCTTGAGGTACTCCGTATATAACGTCACGTTCCTCTGATCTTGAAGGTTCTTCACGTTTAGTTTTTTTATTTATTTTAGTAATATCTGTGACTTGTTTACGGTTATGAAGATACGATTTAATTAATTCTAAAACGTTGCCTCTGATACCATAGGCTTCAAGTTTCTCTGCCAGGGAATTATAATGGACACAGTCAAAGGCCTGTGTCATGTCGCAGAATATGGCACAGACTGGTGTTCTCCTATCTACATTAAGCATGACATTATGTAAAAACTCATAAATAGCCAAATTTATAGTTTTATTTTTTCGAAATCCCTTTTGTTCGTCACTTAATATGTTATACTTTTCTAAATAGGTATTAATTTCACCATATATATTTTTTTCAAACACCTTAGACATAACTGGTATAAGCGCGATTGGTCTGTAATTTATCATTAATTCGTGATTATCTTTCTTATATAGTGGTTTCACAATGGACTTCTTTAATGCATCAGGAAATACACCTGCACTTATGCAAAGATTAATAATGAAACACAAATGAGTACATATTTCAAATGCAACTGCTTTCAATATTTTTGTAGCAATACCATCGTAGCCAACGCTATTCGTGTTTTTTAACTTCATAATAATATTTAATATGTCATAGGGCGTAGACGGAGCCATAAACATAGATTGTGCTCTACTAAGGATTAATGACGTTGAGTTAGTTCCCGCATTAATTGTTGGTTGTATTTTATCAATAAAATAATTATTAAATGTATTGGCAATATCCTTTGGGTGAGTGTTGAGTTGAGAGAGATTGAGTTTTTTGGGGCGTTATATTTACTTTTATTAATTATTTGCCACGTAGTCTTAGACTTGTTATTAGAGGTTTTAATATTATAATTGTTTTGTGCTTTCTGAGTTAAATTCATTATTCTTTTGAGTAATTTTGAGTATCTTTTGAATTTATCTCTATTAGCTTGACTTGGTTTTAACCTATATTGCCACAGAAGATTCCGTTTGTTTTTACTACACAACTTAATCCCACGTGATACCCAAGAGGTTTTTTTGTAGTCTTAATGGTAATCATTTTGCTGGGAAACACAATTCGTACATTAATTGGAACGTTTCAATGAAACAGTTGTAGGCTGCATTAGGATCGTTCATCTCGTACAAATCTGAGAAGGACATCTTTCATTTCATACCGAATAAAATAACGTACCAGAAAGAGAAAATGCTATTTCTTATACGTTCGTTTTCATACGATAGCGAAAGTCTACAATTAGACCCCTGGCTGCTATTTGACGTTGGCTAATATTTTTGCCAACAATATTTTGGACATATTGGACATAATATTATTAGAATACTAGCTTTTGCCAGCGGCTTCGCCCGCGTATTATACGTATAAACCTGCCTCTTGAATCACTCTATCTATCAAAAAAACCGCATCAAAAGCCATTGCGTTTTAAAGATCTAAGCATACATATAAACAGACAGACAGAAGGGAAGCGACTTTATTTTATACTATGTAGTGATGATTATCAAAATAAGATTTTTAAGACTCAATAGCTGCAGAAGGTTTAATTGTATACTTCACTGTAATAGTAAAATGGTAATAAGAAAATAGGTTTTTTTTTCCATTTCTAGCACTTACATTTTGGGTGCTCGAAACCTGAATTTTCTTTGGTATCACAAAAGTATTATTTTTATAACAGTTTAATACTGCTAATCCAATTCAACCAAAAAAGAAACAATTCGATTGATTGGGGTTTGTTTTTCGGATTTCTTTCTCTGAAAACTTCGGAGGCCTTGCCATTCATTATCATAATCATCATTCACAGCCCGACTTCACCCACTGCTGGGCATAGGTAATTTCTTTTCTTATTTCCAGTCTCGCCGCCTGCCGACCGACATCTCATCTTCCAGTCCTTTACTGTTAGCCCGTATTATCTCACCACTAGGCAAAGATATCTCCCCATAACTTACAACTCTTTCGATCCAGGGCTATAATAGACCACTGGCCGAGTATTTACTATTTTTTTGTATATTTACAAGTCACTAGCTTTTGCCAGCGGCTTCACCCGCGTATTATACATATAAACCTCCTTCTTGAGTATTGATAAAAACTGTATAACAATCCGTTGCGAAGTATAAAAGATCTTTGCTTACAAACACGAAACGCAACTTTGTTTTATACTATGTAAAGATTCATAAGATATGTTAGTTTGTACTGACCGCAAGTTTATCACAGTCGTTCTTGAGCACCCTCTCCAAGTAGAGCTGCTTGATCTCCCGCTCGAGGCGCGACGGCAGCCCCGGGTACATGGTGGAGCCGCCCGACAGCACGATGTGCTTGTACAGCTCGTTGCGCATGTCTATGTCGGCGGCCTGTACGAGGAAAAAACAGGTTAAAATATACGGATTCTATTACATTATAAAATACTAGCTTTTCCGGCGGCTTCGCCCGAGTATTATTTTCTGTCTATTGATGAAAACCGTAGTAAAATCCGTTGAGTAGTTTGAAAGATTGAAGCGCACAACACAAACGCGGGAACCGGTGTTTTATACTTTGTAAAGAAGATTATATAGGGATAATCTTCTTCACAAAGACACACATATTTTACTATAAAAAACATATAATTTGTAAATATCGAGGTAAAACTATCCTATCTTTTAAGTTGGACCAAAATACAAATAATAAAGAAGTTTGATAAGAATCTGTTCAGTAGTTTCGGAGTTTACCCGTAACAAACATAGTGGCACGAGATTTTTATATTTATAAGATATGATTCTGTGAGACTGAATTCAAGTGAATCCAGTCAGAATTAATGTTCTAATACTTCTAGGATAAAGAAGCGACATTTCCACTCAATAGGCGTCAAAACTTCGCTTATTCTATAGTTTACTACTGCTTCAGGCGTATGACACGCCCGGTTTTATGATTCGATTTAAGAAGTCTCATGTAAGCCGATTCCAGACATAAACGTTAAAATAGATTTGACTCGATCAGTTGAAATTGTAAAGTTTTCTATTTCAAAGATGTGGAATTTATTTGATCATTTTAAATTAACTCTTACGCATGTTTCTCAAAGTATTGAATTATGAAATAAGTTATTTTACATTGTTGCACGAATCGCTTTTGAATTTTGTATCGTTTTTGCTCGTGACTGTTTGCTATCGAAAACCTTTAAATAGAGTATTTTATACCCTCTACCTTGACCAGTGGTAGGACTAAAATGTGGGTCGTCGGTTCGAACCCATACAAGTGCTTTACTTTGTATAAATTATTTCATCACTTCTCTCAAAACTGTGAAGAAAACGCAACGTGAGGAAACTGACATGAACCACAAAATTCGAAGACATGTGACATCTACCAACCCGCACTGGGCACGCGCGGTGGATTACGGTCTACTGCCTCTCATTGAAAGGAGGCTTGTGGCCCATTGGTAACACTATAGGCTGATTATGGTATACATACACCAGTGGCGTGCGGTCCATATAGGCAAAAAGACACTGCAGACCCTAGACCTAGATCTGGACTAGTTACTAATATTTCAATAATAAAGAAAATATGGTAAGTAATAAAATTATTCAAAAAGTTTAAACGCCTAATATAAATGAGTAGCAACGTTCATACCGTTCTATTAATTTACTACGGCAACGCGCTCACAGATCGCGGCGCAAGCAGGCAGCGATCGAAAGTGTCTTCAATTCATTCATAAATGTACGGATGTAGTTCTAAATATTCGTGTCTGCACATTGCACTCAAAAGCGCGGTAATAAAGCGAACTCCTGCGGCAGGCTATCCAATCTCGGGCGTCCCTGCGCCAGGCTAACCAATCACGGGCGGGCCGCCCATGCGCCATTATTGGCGCGCTGTGAGTATTATGCGATCAAGTTGAATATGTACGTAGCCTCAAGAAAATTCCGATTCGCAATGATACAATTTTATTTGTCAACGTTTTAGTTATCAAAATTAAGAAATTGTTTGTTTACGAAAGGATCCATATTGATTTCTTTCATGTGGAGCGCGCTGTTTTATGTTTTTATTTTGACTGAGTTTTCTTGTGATTAATTCATTTACAAACGTTAATATTTTGGTCGATATGTTGCTTATTTCAAGTAGTTTTTTTGAACTGTTTTAGTTTTTCGATTTACTTGCTACGTTTTTTGTTTGTTTTTTTTTTCAAATTTCGTAAGTTTCGTAAGTTTCATAGAAATAATTAAGAAACATAAAACTGGCTGTGTTGTTGTTTACACACATTTAAATTATTTTGTTTTCCTTGCTAGTTTAGTAGTTCGAGTACAGTGTGGAATTGTTCGGGATTTGCAGATTTACATGATTTCTATCCCGCGGCTTGCTCAAAGATAAATACATTTGGTAATTATCGTATCGAGAGAAGTGTTATGAAGAAGTTTTACGTTTAGCGAAGTTTATTGTTACTATCTCAGCAAGCAGCGCAGCGACAGAACGTTCATTTTCATTAAAACGTATTCTCACGTACCTAGAAACACACAAAGTAAACAACGAGTACACATCTTTCTGTGCTTTCGACGGAAAAAGAATTTTTGGTCGAATGAAGGCGCATACCAACTTTTTATGACGATGATTTAAAATCATATTTAAAAAAAGATAGGCGCGTAGATGTCATTTATAAATGAGTTTGTTTACTTTATTATTTTTACTGTATTAGCATCATCAGGAAATCGCCATTTCAACCTTTTAAACCACATAGTGAGTTTTTCTGAAAGACGTTTTTTTTTTTGAACTGCCTACCCCGTCATAAAACCCTGTGCACGCCACTGGTATACCCTCTACCACTACACATACCTGTATAGTGTTAAACACGAGCTCAGCGATGCCCTGCCCCTCCACGTTGATCAGATGCGGCTGGAACAGCGCCTCCGGAGCCTCGAACCTCTCGCCTCCTACTTTGATGATGCGACCGTCTGGTAACTAACAAGGAGAAAAGGATACAATAATATTAAACATACATACAGTACAACATATTATGTACATTATCAATATTAAATTTATATTTCACTTATTATGATTATTTATGTATGTAACAAATTAATTATGACATTATGCAGTTCAGAACTTTTTGACCTTTTTGTTAATTTATCGTTGTAATTCATGTTTGAGTCAATAGTGTTATGATTATTTTATTTTCTAACTCATTTATATTTTGTACGCCATTAAGGCAAAAAATGACAGTGTTTCAATCGAACTTTTATGTAACATCTTGCATTTATGTGTATACTCATGTTTTAACAAAATAAATATCTTGTATATCTTGTATTTTATAATACAAGATACAAGATATACAAGAGGCGAAACTTTACAGGCAAGACGGCTATTGGTATCCAAAAGAATTATAAACTTTTTCTTCTTTTGAAAGATAATAGCACTAGATAATTTATTTGCTTATTTTGTGAAGACTTAATTTTTGATAGGTAACCACGGGCGAAACGAAGACGTTGTTTTTTGTATAGTTTTTGATGGAAGAAAATTCAAATCGCTCAAATCTTGCTTCGAACATCAACATTTACAAGAAAATATAATTCTACCTCCATAGGCAAAAGACGAGACACCGTGACATTTTAATCGTCTTACAACAGGAGCCCACTTCATGTATCCAATGACTACTACACATCCATAAGAAGAAAATGAACATTTGAATAACTAAAAAAATAAAAATGTTATTCATTATGATGACGCATGACGTAGTTTGTTTGATATTTTGTCTCATGGAAAATGGAGACGGAATGATCTAGTCGACTCGTGCGCTGGGTAGGTATGTATGTTCTCTACCATATGATACGTAAACATTATTAACAGGATGTTTAATAATTCGAATGCATTATTTGTTTTTCTTAGTACGTATTTTCTTAATTGGTAACATTTTTTTAATCACGCCTAGAGAATATACCTCTAGGTGTGATTAAAAAATTGTAACCAATCTATACTAATATTATAAAGCTGAAGAGTTTGTTTGTTTGAATTAACGCGCTAATCTCAGGAACTACTGGTCCGAATTGAAAAGTTCTTTTTGTGTTGGGTAGCCTATTTATCGAGGGAGGCTATAGGCTATATAACATCACGCTACAACTAAGAGGAGCGGAGCAGTAATGAAAAATGTTGCAAAAACGGGGAAAATTTATTCCTTTTGAGAGTTTCCGTTGCGTGCGCTGCGTAAACGGTTAAAGTAACGCAAAAATCATGTATGACGGAATTGTTTCTTTTAAAAAGTTCTAAAAAAAAGTCCGCGAGAGCATATGTCTATCTTTTAAGGTTGACTCACTATAACTCAAAAGGAGCGAGCAGCAACGAAAAATGGAACAAAACTAGCAGGCAAATCGATGCGACGGGAAGGGTCAGGGGAGCAAAAATTTGACGCGGACGAAGTCGCGGGCAGAAGCTAGTGTTGGATAAATTGAGTGGACAGCCTTTGAAAAACGACTAAAATGTCACGGTGTATATGTTAATAGTTGTATGTATTAGGCGGGATCTCTTAACGAGCGCTTTGTCAAGGGAAACTGGGCTTTAAATTCTTCTAAACTGACGACATTTTCGATTTGACAGCCTCAGCATCCCGCCTTATGTACCGTGCCCTAGGGCTCCACTCACCACATAGGGCTCCACGAGCACGGTGGTCTCCCAGGCGAGGCGCTGCTCCTGCTCGATGTTGTACCCGATGTAGCACAGCTTCTCCTTCATCATGCGAACTGTCTCGAAGTCTGCCGAGTGGTTGAAGGCATAGCCTCGGAGCAGAAGGAGCTGGAAAACAAAGAAAAAAAAAACATTATCATTGAGATGTTAGGTCCAGATACCTGTCAAAAGTGCCAAAACGCCTATATTTTAACACACTTTTGTTACCTTCACCTGTATGTTTGTATGTAACTATGTTTTTAACGACTCCTTTGGACTTGATTTTGACCCACTTCAAACGGTCAGGTTTCATTTAAATTTTGTAAACATATCGAGGACAGATGATAATACAATAATAATAATAAACAAAGAGCAACAAAGAGAATTCAGGCAACAAAGAGCCACAATATCAACACCTTATAGACTAACATACATAATTAGAAAAATCTTAAAACGCACTACAGTTGGGAGCTTGGTTTCGGCAAACAATAATTTCAGAAATTTGCGCCATTATCTTTGCCAGGGTTACCAGTAAAACAAAAACAAAACAAAAAAAAAACACTTTAGCTAGCCGAATGGAAGCATGTTTTTTAGTTTTTTAAACTATTTTTTTTTTTACTTGTGATTGAATGATGAAGATCATCATATATTTTATTTATCTTCATTGACGAAATGGAAGATCCTTGTCATAGTAGCGCCAACTGGTGTCGTGAATTTTCATTGTAACTATATGGACACTCACCTTGATAAGATACCTGGTGATGTCTCGTCCTGCGATATCCAGACGTCTCGTCAGATGCGGCAGCGAAAACTCTTCGTACACTGGACAAATGTGGGTCACACCATCACCTGCAAGCCAGAAAAAAGTTGTTACAATCATCCATGTTATAAAAATCAAAAGTCATCTTCAAATAAGACTAAAGATCAGCACTTTTCGTACGTCATAATTACATAAGACGGTCCCTCAAAACGCTCGCCCTTTACCACTTCCTAGTCCTTTAGCTGGGAAGAAGTGGCGTAACAAATCCAGCAGTAGTCCGTTTTTATCCTTACCTGAATCGACCACGACTCCAGAGATGAGTCCTTGAGCGTACAACGTCAGCACCGCTTGGATCGCGATGTATGCGCTGTCGAACTCGTATTTCTCGAACATCACCTGCAGAAATACAATTTTGTTCGTTTAAAAAGGGTATGTGAACTGCATGGACAATTGAAAAAAGCTGTAAATAAAATTGAACCTTGAAATGTGTTTTTACTCATTCTTTGTCTATTTTGGCGTAACATTATTCAGTTATTCATCAGTTATTGAACAAAAAATATGCATACAATTTGACTGCGTAGGTACATATTTCACTTTTCTATGAAACATCTGATTAATTTTTTGGTAACCGACCCCACTTTTAGACCCAGTGGGGTTCAGAATCATGTACTGAATCAAAGGTAACAGGTTGTACCTCGTCGTACCTACCACTCTGCATGTATATCCTCTTTTTCGCTTTATCGGTATCCACTTTCCTTGTATTTACCTAATACCGATTTTTATCCCTACTTCATCCACACCATATATTATATTGAAGTCAGATATTAACCAGAAAAATAAAGAACCCTTCCTTACCTCAATCATCTTCTCCCGATTCTTGGTGGGGTTCATGGGTGGTTCCGTGAGTAGGATCTTGGTCTCCTTGGGGTCGATGTTCATCTTGCTCTCGCCGAACGTGTAGTCCCATACGTGGCACATGTCTTCCCAGTTACGAACGACCTGGGGATAGGAGAAAGCGTGATAAGACTAGTAATTCCTCATTTACTACGAATAGCTCAAATTGTGCCCCGCTAAAGTGTATCTGAGCAAAACGGTATTCGCACAGCGTCGAAGCATCATTCACAGACTACTCGTCTCTTGAGAGTCGGCCTATTAATTTGTATGTTTATTTATTTAATAACAACTACACGCAGCGTGTGTACGGAACTCTGCGTGTACAATATAACAACGCGTTTAGGGTGTTGTTTGGGCTGCCTCGTTTTTGCAGCGCGTCGACTATGTTTGCTGAGGCGCACACTGATTGCTTCTATGCAATCATTCGTAAGCGAAGCGCTTCGCTGCTGAGACGTGCGGGGCACTGCAAACGGCATCCTGGACACGTTGGCGGACAGGTGGGATTCTCCACTGTTGAGGCAGTGGATGAGTGTTCATGCAAAGGGCGCTCAGTCCGGTGCATGCTTAAATTAATTTAATAAATTGTAATGACTAATATTAGGCTAAGTTTACTGTTACTAACACCTATGGATCTTTTAATCCGAAATAAATTTATTTGATTTGAATAACATAAAACAGTCAAGGATACTTCTACAAGGTGGTGCAAAAGTAGTCACCCGATGTTCTTTGGCTGTATTTTCTTTTTTGTATGAATGAAAGGCTTTGGTTCTGCTTAAGAATTTTGTTTATTTGATTTCTTTTGATGACCATTCAGGCCCGATTTATGACATTTTCCATAACTCTTGCCAGAACTTCCTTCGTATTCCCCATCCTCGTATTCTTAACGGATATTCTCTTTGGGGGCTTCAAGAGTCTGGTTTGGTTTGTTTACATATGACTTGTGACACAAAACTGCATAAAAAGAGTCTGGAATGGTTAAATCAGGCGATCTTGCCGGCTAATGCAAATCGCCAAAACGAGAGATTAGGCGACCTGAAAATGATTATTCCAGTTCTTATCTTATTGGAGATAATAATTGGAATATCGGGGACTTACCCACCAGACAGACACAATACCGGTCTCGTTCGACGATCCTTTCTTTTTCTTGAACAAGACACTCTAATACCTCTTTAGATAAATTAACTACCACATTAATGAAGAAGACAATAAAAAACGCCAAACTTACTCCATTCTCCATGGGATAGCTGACCTCAAGCATAGACCTGAGTTTTGATGCCTCATCTCCAACCATCAAATCCTGGAAAAATCACTTTTCACATCAAATATATTCTAGAAAATTATCTCAACTTATACACGGGCGTCAACACAGACATAACATATCGAGCTTTAGACAGAGACTGCCGCACATGTGTGAAAGAGACGACGCTCTACAAATACGAACTTTTTCTGAAACTTGATATGCCATATTTATGTCTGGATGCTGTAAGTGGCTATATAACACAGTTTTGAGTAATCAAATAAACTGAAAAACGGCACAAAAACAATACAAAAATAATGCTGTAAGCTAATGTTAGATATTGCTTTTTTAAATAAGTAAATAATTGCAAAAAAAAATGCAACTGATACATAAATATAGTAATCCAATATGGCTACTGTGCTATTTCTTATGCTCATACTATGCAGCTTTAAAAATAACTATTCTTCTCTTGCTGAAGAAAAGAGACAGAACTGCTCTTTAATACCTGAAGACTTTACTGACAGAATGTCACATTACGTTAAGGCAATCAGGCAGACTACTGTTTAAGAAAAAATATCATAGTTCCATGAAAAATTACAAAAACAGCTGAAGGATGTACGCACGTCCGGCCTACGTGGTTCATTGACCGATTACGGGGCCTTGACCTTTGCCCGTAGAATGACGAAAATGTTTGTTTATTTTTATTCATTAGTGTTCGATATCCACACAGATGTCCAAACCCGATACATGGGAGAGTAATTTAATTTGACCTTGTATACAACTGTGCGTGTGTGCGTGTGTACGAGTGTGCGTGTGTACGAGTGTAAGGAACATCGTTCCTGACGGGGGTTCCCTGATCGCACTCGTTTTTTATAATGTGCTTTGTAACTACATAAGCTGAAGATATTGGTTAATCAATGAATTTAAACCAACCTACAAAAACTGAATAGAGAACTCTTCCTGAAAACGGGGATACTATGATATTGCTAATAAATATTAAGATGATGCTTGCTATAATTTTTTACAGAAAGTAAAAAAAGTTGTCAGACTATCTAAAAGATACTAAGAAAATATGCCAAGAGGTACAAAATAAAGCATGATTATAGTATTTGCTGCTAAGCACTGCATAGTATGGCTGCTGAGACATACCGACACTTCCACATCCTGATGGTTGAAATACTGGTATGCATGAAATATTACATTGCTTTAAAATTTGTTTCTGTTAAGCCATTGCTGTCATTTGTAGATGTTTGACAGTCATTACAGGTCTGCAGAAGCCCGAAAGTCAGACAGCAAAGGCAAAGGGTAGCAAAGGGTTTTTAGCAAACGGTATTAACCAGTAACTGGGTTTTGGAGGTCAGATAGGCAGTTGCCCCATCTAAAGTAATGGTATTCAGCTACATCCGGTTATACTAAACTAACTAAATATGTAAACTCTTTGGGAAATTAATATTACTTGTATTTTTTTCAGTTTAATGATGATTTTACAAGAGAGTATATACTCAGACTGAACAAAAGTATTTATTTACATTTATAAATTAATTTCACACTCCATACATGCATCTGTTCAGATACACTGATTAGTTTCAAATATATTCCAAATGTCAACAATTTACTGTTAGATTTGATAACACAATTATTAAAAAAACATGCTGAAACTTATATGGACTTAAACTTACTCCAACAAACATATCCTGTAACATTTAAACATAGCTTCAATATAAATACATAGCAATAAATAAATTGAACAAAAAATAACTTGGCTTTGGGGATTATAATTTTTAGATAGTAAGTTAAAACATGAGGAGGACTCGCGAAAGATGGAAGGAGGGGAGGAAGGTTTTTGCCCAGGAGTGGGACAGTGGAGGCTAACAAAAAAAAAAAAGTTAAAACAGCTAAATATGGGAGATGGCAAGGATTTAAATATTTGAGTAATGTTTTTTTTTTTTTAACACTATTCTAATCTGTATTCAAACTGCACTTACACCAATATAACAAGGGCCTTGCATTTATGATTAAATGAAATAACTTTCATTTTTGGTAAAAAAAAGCTGGTTCCTAATAGTTTACACTATTAGGAACCAGCTTTTTTCAATCCAATTCCAATTCTATATTCAAAAGTCTTATTAACTACTTCATAGGCCAGCTATGTTAAGAGATTATACCAAAATTAAAGATAATTTCAGTTGTTCATAAAGTGTTTAGGAATATAATATTTCATTCCACTCAGATAGGAATGTAGTTTTAATAAACATGATGCATGTCTATTGTTTTATAATCCAACCAGACTGTTATTGAAATCACCAAAAGTTTGTAAACACTATCTTAAGCTCGCCTTGAAATGTTTTATGCTATTGTCCTGATAAGAATCTTAATTTTAAGAGGTGTAACTATTTTATTCCAAAGTACTAGTAAATAGTAACGACCTTGTATTACTACTTATATACGTTGTCCCTATTACACACAACATATTTCAATCGACAGGATACGGACGAGTTCCGTTTGCACACCTGACTTCACATAGTTTCGACACTTAGGTACCTTTATATCGATATCCCCAATCTTGTTCTCAGCCCTGATGATCGGCCGGCCGACCATCGACGGGAATATGAAGGCTGGGAAGTTGCTGCCCGCATATCCACACTTCACGAACTAAAACCGACAATATATCATGAGGAAAATGATGATTCAGGGGCTTATCAAAACCACCATTTTATAAAGACATTTTTATGTGGACTTACGCCTGTGCCGTTGTCGCAAACGATAACTTTTCTTCCTTTTTCATCCATGTTGCTTAATTTATTCTAGTTTCACTTAAAAATTAGATTTCTATTGAAATATTTAATGAAAATAACAGACGAAGTAACCCCCCGCACTGCCCTGAGCTATCAAAATACTTTTTTTTAATGAATGACAAATCGACGGCTTGTATGTATACACTACAACAACCACTTTAATTTCTTGAATTACAGTACAAATTGCAATAGCAAAATATATTTCTTAACTTTGACACACCTTTAAAATTCAATATTAGTATACAAGTCTTTTAGCACAGTGGCGGTTGTTGCGGTGACGCGGACGTGGAAGACCCTTGTGGGAGGCGTATGTCTAGGCGTGGACCTCTTTTAGCTGAATGGGATTACGATGCTGATGGTGGTGTTATTTGTAATATAAGGCCACCACCACCACTATAATAGATAAATCATTTGATTATAATCTCAACCACAAAGCTTTCAAAGCTTAACACATGCCACGACTGCCCACCATACCCTGCTATTCACATCCAAAGGATTTTCAAAACCTTCGTCAGGTTTCGCAAATACTTCAATTATTGTTGTGGTGTTTAAAAAATCAAGTTATAACACACGTATAAAATACACGTGTAACGGAGCGATAATTTATGTCACTACTCGTAGCCGATCTGTCAACTTTCAATCATGTCAAAGTAGCATGGCAGGTGCTCACTTTTCACGTGTTTTTGTTATATTTAATTAATTCTGTTCCTATCGAATCAGAGAAAATGAAACACAAAAGGTTCGAGGAGAACATATTGGTTGACGAAGCCTACACAAATTACAGTCAACCCGACAAAAATGCCGATACAAAGAAAGGGCAAGGTATTGCGAAGCATTTCGCTGAAACTTTGGAATATGAGGATAAAAAGAAGTGGTATCATCAGGTAAGAGAGCTTTTTGCTAATTAATTATGTATTATTCATATTGAAAGTGAAAAACGCCTTTATCAGGAAGTGTTGCACAATTTTTTGTAAGCCAAAGGTGGTATGTTATTTTCATACATAACCAAAAAAAATAATGTAAATAAAGGTAATTTGGGACTGAATTCGCCAAAAAATTCAATAATTTGAGTGGAAAGTGATCAAAACTATATATAAAGCTATTGTATTTAAGTTTCATTGCCATTTGATTCAATTTGTACAATATGCTGTTCACAATTTTATAGATGCCAGAAGAGCCTACTACAGTAACAAAGAATTTAACACGAGAACAACTTGATGAAATTAGGAAAGAAGCTAGTAGTGCCTTACATGGAGATACTATGGCATATGAGACAAGTAAGACACACTAAGGATTTAAGTTTAGGGATATTTACTATCAGAAATTTTTGCCAAACAGGTGCTAAACGTGACTTAATTTTGAGTAACATCTTTACATAGTAAGTCATTTCCTGCGTCTGTATCTTTTAAACTACGAATGTTTATAACTATATACATGAGTAAAGCTGCTGGCAAAAGCTAGTGTATAAATAAAGGGGTAATTTTTGACATCATTGGACAATACATCGCACAGTGAGAATGAAAGTGACCGAACTCAAAATTTCGGCGAATTGAGTTAAGTACTTGTAACTACTCCTAATAACATGGTCCATCATCTAATGAATCAAAAAGTGACCATTTCGTGCTAGAAATGGACAAACATAAACATTGCGTCTCTTTCTTTTCCGCGCGTCTCACCCCTCCACCCGCAACGACAGTGACCGATTCAGTGTTTCGTCCGCAGTGTTTCTGGTTGGATGTTATTGTTTTAATTTGAAAGTGACCTAAACCTGAGTGCGCCGTTACTTTACGCAAAAGTGAGTACCCATTTTGTTAAAATTCTAATCGTAAAGTGACCCATGTTTGTCCCTTAAATAATGGGATTCTCCCATTATTTAAGAGCACAGACTAATAGAGAAGTTATTTCCAACAGCAAAACTATTACAGATCTTTGGAGAGACTTTAATAATCTTCAAAAGGAAAAAAATAGACCGGGATGTGAATACTGGTTGTATCGTAACATATTTAATAAAGATTTTAATATTGGATTTTATGAACCAAAGAAAGATAGGTGTGAAACTTGTTTAGCTTATGAACTTGCCCCCGCAGACATAAAACTTGAACTAAAAACTAACTACGATAACCATATTATTGAAAAAAACAAGTGTCGTGAAGAAAAACAGAGAGACCGCGAGAATATAAACCAAACTCATATTTGTGCTGTGTACGATTTGCAATCTGTAATGCTTTGTCCAAGTCCATCTTATTTTTACTATTGCTCAAAAATTAACTGTCTTAACTTCACGATAACCGAATTAAATAATAAAGGTAATCAAGACACTAATGTTTCTGCTTACGGTGATGTTTACTGCTATTTTTGGGATGAAACCCAGGCTAAAAGAGGAGTAAACGAAATAGGATCTTGTGTTTTTGATTACCTAAAACAATTGAGCCTTCAACACCCAAATAAAAAGTTGCACATCACTTTTTATTCCGATAACTGTACTGGGCAAAATAAAAATAAATCTATGGCAGCATTGTACTCTTTTGCAGTAACAAATTTAGAAAATATAGAGACCATAACGCACAAATATTTGATAAAGGGTCATACCCACAACGAAGCCGACAACGTTCATAGTTTAGTCGAAAAAGAGATAAACAAAAATGAAAGAGCAGGTCCCATTTATATACCCTGTCAATACGCAACTCTTATAAAAAGTGCTCGAAAAACGGGTAAACCTTTCACAGTTAAGGAACTCGATTACACTTTTTTTTACAATATTAAAGCCATGCAAGACCAATGGGGATACAATTTTAATGAAGACACTGACAAAGTAACAGTATTATGGAATGATATTAAGATGCTAAGTTTTAGGAAAGGAAACGAATTTCAAATGCACTTTAAAACTTCTTATTTAGAGACAGAATATCGAACTATTAATATGCGCAACAAAAGGAAGAAGATGAAAAATTACGAAGAAATAAGATTAGATAAATTATATGCACAAGCGCTTAACTTAAAAGAAACTAAGAAAAAAGATCTGAAAGACTTGGTCAGAAAAAACCTAATTCCGATGTATTATACAAATTATTACAATAATTTGTAATATTGGCTGAACAGAAATATTATGTTGATTCTTCTTTAGTACCTAGCTGATGTTGTGATTTTAAAATCCTAAGGTTAATTATAGATACTTTCAGTAATCCACCGTGTTTTCTGAGCACTAAATAGGTACTCCGTAAACACAGTGGATCTGTGAAAGGCGTTCTTTTAGGACTGATGATTGTACCTAACAACTAGTAAAAGTCTTACCTACTTAAGTTCAAATATTATAATTATTTAGGATAAGTAAACAAAAGAGAGCTATTTATTAAATAATTTTATAATAATATACCTACTATGTTAATTTCAAATAGCTCTACTAAGATTTTGTGTAATATGAAAACATACAGACTGCTATGAATAATCCGTAAGACTGATTAAAGAATAATGTTAATATTCGTGTGGGTACTTCTAAATGTTTTTATTTGTTAAAATAAATACAAAATATTAATTATGTTTAATTTAAAGAAATGCTGAAATAGCTTTTGTAAGTTAACTTTTTAAGACTTTAAGTCAATTTTAGAATAAGTTTTTTTTTTCTTCTTTAATTTGATTTGATCTCAAGTTTTATTAACATGTTTCGGTATTAAATATAATTTCATACTTACATTTTCTCGTCTTATTGACCAACTTTTCATCAATATCACAGAACCAAAGTGACATAATTTTAATTAAGTTGTAATACATGCTTTTATTTTAAAAATTAAACTGACCTATAACTGAATAAGTCAATGATATTTAAAAAATTATAGTACTAAAATGACACATTTTTGGAAGGTTTTTTTAATGATTGTTTTATAAACTCTTAAGCTCTTATTTTTTAATGCATTTTGGGTTCAACCAATTGAAAATAGTCTAAACAATATATTGGCATCATAAATATGTAAATAGCTTTCCATTTGAAAAAGTTATGACATATTTTATTGGAAACTCCCTAAAATACGAAGTCAATTTTATGATTTCCCACAAAATGCAAATTTCGTGTTAGGTCACTTTTATTCTCATGGTGCGACATACTTCATTAAAAGTAACTGAATGCCGTTGTCCTATTTATTTTGTCTTATAAAAACGTTAATTTCAATGCAAAGTAGAAAATATTAGCACATGCAACTGCAAGCATGCTACAAATTTTATAATTAAATCCATTGATTAAAGTAAGTTTTGTAAGTACTTGACTATGTTTATAATGTTTCAGAGGCCAACAGGAGTGGCTCGTCAGACCACCAGTGGGCTCGCACACTGCTCCACAAAGGTGCTATTGGAGACAGAGTCGCTGCTGCTACTATATTGATACAAGTTAGTTTTAAAACATATTTGTTGTTAGATTGATTTGAAAATACAGAGTGGCTAGGACATGAACGCGCAAACTGTAACTATAATTTTAGACCTAGCATCAAAGAATATACATTCTTTGTTAATTATATATTTAAAAAACAGCTGTTCTATAAATACGGTTTTTGGAGCCCTTCTGGGCTCAATGAATGTAAGTAACACCAAGAATGTTGTTGATCTATCAAAATGAAAGCCATTCCTACTTTTAGTATGTGAGTAATTACCCCTCTGATCAGGTTGCACCCAAAAAGGGGGCTGATTTAGCATAAATATAAACCAAAACTGTTTTAATAGTGTTATATTTATCTACTTACAGGACAACCCAATTTATAATTTGACAGCATTAAGAAATTTAATTAACAATGTGAAACCAGCTAAAAAGAAGGATGGTATCATTATTATAGGTAAGTAAAAAATGAATTCAGTTCATCACTAAAATGACATAAACCTAACTCTCACTCTCTCCTCTCCTAACAAAGGTTAAAATTATTACTATTATCTCTAAGATTTAATCTTCAAACACTGGTTATGGGAGGGAAGAGGGGGCTGGTAATCTGTGTGACAGGATTTCCTAGTCCAGACACCAGTACTCATAGACCAGTCTCTCACAAAGGATTTATTTAGATGTCTATGATAATCTTCATAATTTTTAAGGTTCTTTTGTGGAAGAGAAACGAAATGTTCATTTATTGTTAACAAATCGCTTGACTTCGCTTTACTTACGGGTGTCTTAATAGCCTCTGGAACTGGCAATACAGTCGGTCTCCCATTTTGTAAATGTTCGTATATCTGAGGAGTAGCTCATGCTGTATTTATTTATTTTTAGCCTAAGTTGTCAGTCTCACTGCAGGGCAAAGGCCTCCCTTTCTCCATTCCACTATCTCTGGCTCGAACTAGTGTGTAGTATGTTCACATGGAATAATTTCCAACTTCTATGTTGGCGAAACTAAATAAACTTAAAAAAAAAACCATAGGGCACAATTCACAC
The DNA here is from genome assembly GCA_932294355.1 of Aporophyla lueneburgensis. Classification (NCBI taxonomy): domain Eukaryota; kingdom Metazoa; phylum Arthropoda; class Insecta; order Lepidoptera; family Noctuidae; genus Aporophyla; species Aporophyla lueneburgensis. The sequence goes on from OW028759.1 coordinate 11,124,971, forward strand.
ATAAGCAACATATTTATAGTTTTTTGTTTCCCATTTTCCAGATGCACTATCAGAACTCCTTATATCAGAGCTGTTGATCCCTGACGTCAAACTGCGCACGTTTGAGCAACATCCCCTGGGACATGTCGATGAGATGACGTCCGGCAACAAGCAAGCCAGACGGAATATACTGAAGCTGTGGTTCTATGAGGATCAGCTGAAGGAGTTGTACGGGAGTGAGTAATAATTATTGTCTTTTGGTAATCCAGTTACTGAGTTGTAGAGGTCAGATAGGCAATCGCTCCATGTAAAATACTACAGGCCAATCCTCGTAATTAAAAATGTTCTTAATCTAGAAGCAGTCTCATCTCGGCGACAATAAATCTCAAACAAGTATGGAAACTCGAGGCATTTTTGACAGATTGAGACTGAAATTAGAATGTTCATAAAATTACGAGAATTGACCCTCAGGTCAAAGTTCTAACTAAAATAGACACAACAAATCTGAATAGGCAGATGGACAGTCAACTTTTTTATTTTGCAATAATTACTAGAACACCATACTGAACTTCCGTATCGTAGGCAGCGTGTCCTGTTATCTGCACGCTACGGGAGTTGATGGACGCTGCGGAATGTGATACTCAATACTCAATACTTTATTGCATTACACAATGTATATGCTTAGGTGGTAAAACATTTTATTTAGAAACAATTGTGGACCCTGTCAGGCACAGCAAAGGAAAATACAGTAGGTAGAGAGGAGGACCTATTGATTATCTTATAATGTAACTTATTCTAAAATAGTAGTTAAAAATAGATGAAATACATGCTTTGGCCTTTTCTAAACTAATTTCAGGGATTTATCATTTAAAAATTCGTTGACGCTATAATAACATTTACTTAACAGCAGCTTTTTTAATTTATTTGTAAATAGATGGCTTTTTTTCTCTGTCCTTATGGATTGATAAGCTCGTAGCCAAATTCTGGGCTGACTTTATTTAGATTGCTATCGACATGCTAAGAAGAAGAAGAGGACTGAAGTTCCGTCAAAAGTATAGAAAATAACAAATAACAAATTTTGTTTCATTTCCAGCATACGTGGAGTCATTGAATAACTTTGCCCACGATTCGGTGGAAGCCAATAAGGAGAAAGCTGTCAGCGCGATGTCTTACTTACTGATGCACCATCCAGAAAGAGAGAAGGTATAATTTTCTTTTATTTCATTTTCAGCGTAATTAACATAAGACTAGTTATTTCAAAATCAAAAGGCATTTATACAAAGTAGGGTTGGGTTGATCGAATAACCGATTCCTCACCCGTACGCAAAATACGCGCTCAGACGTGGAGTTGCGAACACCAGCTCTTTCTACCTACTACCCATTCAAACTAGGCTGTGCCTGCATTAGGCAGTTAGATTGGAAGCCAACTCCAACTTAGTTTGGTAAAGGCTACGCAGAATGTTTTTTTATGATGTGTTGACAGATTCTCTGCTTAGAGAGTTGATCAAGTGAAGTGAAGGGCGGGCGCTTTGGGGGACTGTCTTATGTAATTTTGACGTTCGAAAAGTGCTGATTCTCAGCCTAATTTGAATAAATGACTTTTGATTTTTTCAGTTCTTTAAAAACCGAAAGTTATTCTCTACTTTTTTCTAAACCATCTGTATAAACACACTAATATCTTCCGCAGATGCTTCTATCAAACATAATCAACAAGTTAGGTGACCCGTGCCAGGGCGTCGCGTCTAAAGTCATCTACCATCTGTGTCAGCTGTTGTACAACCATCCCAATATGAAGGCTGTCGTGTTGGCTGATATCGAGAAGATGCTGTTCAGGTGAATATTGTTGTTTTACGTCTAAACAAACCAGTGATGTGCTGGATATCCGTATCCGCGGATATCCGAGGGAGAAGAAAGATCGGTGTCCGTTACTTTTTTCGCGGATTTTTACCTTATTAATTTTCTATACATAGATGAAATCTATATATAAAAAAAGCGAAACGTCACTCATTCACTCACTGATTAATCACGAAATTTCAAAAACAACTGCTCCTACGAAGATGAAATTTGGCACTGAGGTAGATTATGAGTAGGAGACATCAGTTAAGAAAAGATTTTAGGAAACTCCCCTCGTAAAGAGGTGAAATAGGAAATGGTAGTTTGTATGAAAGTCCGCCATGAAGCTAGGTACTTCAAATTTGGTGTTTAGGCTGTCGATTAAAAATTAAACTATGCGTTTCTCAGCACTTCTGATAATTCTACTACCGAAGAGCTGAAAAAGAAAACAAGTTGTGTAGGAAGTCCTACATTATCGAAAGAAACATTGAATTCACTATTTCACTATTTAGGCATATGGTTGGAACAAACGCAACAAAATTTCCGACATCCACGCGGGCCGAAGCCACGAGCTAAAGCTAGTATATTATAATTGCAGAAAACTCGTTTACATTCACACAGCTATTATCTTATACCTTTATACAAGCGATTTTCATGAAATTTAGTATACAGGGGGTTTCGGGGGCGATAAATCGATCTAGCTAGGATTCATTTTTATAAAATGTCGTTTTATTCGTGTTTTCAATGATCGACTTTATCGATAATCAACTTGAACATAAACTTTTTATTTTAAACACAATTTACCAAAAAATACCGAGCAAAGCTCGGTCATCCAGATATTATCATATAAACTGTGTAATGACGTTATAAGTTGATAGTAAAAGTTTTGAACCAAAATTTTATTTTATTATTTTTAGCGCATTTAAATGAAACTTTTTTTATAAAAAGTTTTTTTACTTTAAATTTTATTCAAGGTAAATCAATGATCAATTTATTTAACTAATATCTCATCCAGGTCCAACATATCCTCCCGGGCTCAGTACTACGGGGTCTGCTTCCTGAACCAGTTCTACCTCGGCAAGGACGACTCCAAGATCGCTGAGAACCTCATCAGGATATACTTCTCATTCTTCAAGGCTTCTATCAAAAAGGTATGTGTTCATGTGGGACATAACACAGATTAGTTTAAAATTCGTTTAAAAGTGAAGTCTTTTCCAATTAAACAAAACGCGTTGATAACATTAAAAAAAGATATACATATAAAACCTGAAACTAAAAAAATAATATTAGGGGACGTTTGAAAGTGACGCCAGTGAAAAAAATTTGAAAGGAAATCGTTTGGCTTGGTATGGGAATAAGAAGAAACGCATGCAACTAAAAGAATGAATTGATGGATAGAGAGGGAAAGGACGGTAAAAGAAAAGATGGATGGATTTTGTAACGATTATGAAAGAGAAGGGCTTGAATGATCGCTATCATTCAAGCCCTTCTCTTTCATAGTCCTGGCGGTTGACAGGAGAGCATACAAGAGGAAAACGTTTTGCGCCGACTCTTGTTCAGTGTTCTTTAAGTTTTTGCTCGGCTCCTAAGGGTTCTAGCGTGATGTAAAGTAGCCTATATCCTTCCTCCAGAATCGGGCTATCAAATGCAAAAAGGCTTTTCAAATTCGACTGGCAGTTCCAGAGATTAACTCTTCAACCGTTATAGTATGCTGTGCACAAAAGGGATGAATGAAAGGCAATTGCATGCAGCTGAGATGAGAATGTTAAGAGGGATGTGTGCTGTTGTTACGAATGGATACAATAAGAAATGAGTACAAAAGACGAAGTCTGAAAGTGGTACCAATAACTGAAAAGTTGTGTGGGAATTGGATGTCATGGTATGGCCACGTGATACGGAGGAATGAGTAAAATGTTGTGAGGAAAGTATTGAGTATGAATGTCGATGGCTTTAAAGAGTAGAGGGAAACCAAAGAAACGATGGATGGAGTTTGTGAATTATGATATGGATAGAAAGGGGGTGACGACTAATAGAGAAGTATGGAAGAAAAAGACATGTTGTGCCGACCCCAAATAAATTGGGATAAGGGCAGGACAATAAGTTCCAAAGATTAACTATCATGCAAATAAACAAATTGTCCAGTTTTATTTTTAGTATATAGATTGATCATTGTACTTTTCTATCCCCAGGGCGAGATCGACTCTCGCCTAATGTCGGCAATTCTAACCGGCGTAAAACGCGCCTATCCCTTCGCGAACAAAGAGCGCCTATCAGAGAGCACATCCCACATCGACGCCATACATCGACTGGTGCACCTCGCGGGGATGAACATTGCTATCCACGCGTTAGCTCTACTCTTCCATATATCTGACGCTTCCAAGGGGACAGCTGACCGGTAAGTACAATTTAGTTAAGCTGGACTATTATTATTGTGCCTAAGTAATAACAGTCATTGATAAAATGAAAAATGACTTTATTTTTGCAAGTAGGTTTGTACAAACACTTTTACAAGTCAATCATATTTTTTAAAACTAGATGAGGTCGGCGTTTCCTATCTGACTACTCTGAGAAGAAAGGCCGAAACAAACTCAGAAGTCACAGTCTCTTTTAAAGTCCAGACATAATTTGGTTAGATCATGTGAATACCATGTGGATTGATGTCTGAAGTGGTCTTTTAAGGAAAGAACCACACAGATTATTTGCACCTGTCCAATCAGTGCACGCATTTGTCAGTAATCATGCAGCTCAACTCAGAACTTAAGGAGGTCAATGATTCGACGAACAATACCAAAGAAGGGACATTTGTGTAGGTCGCATAAATTACTCAAACTGCCAGACTGTGATAAAAAATAAATGAGAAGAAAAGGAACCTAGAAAAAAAAATAACACCCACTTAATCTTCACATTTACAATAATTAAAACAATATAATACTTTAAAAGTAAATATTAATGTCATTGTATAGGTAAAATTCATCAATGTCAATGTGTATATAAAATCAGGAGATAGCCGCTGTCTGATAATTTGGGGATCATGTACATGGAGGTGTCTGAAATGGTCTTTTGAGGAAAGAACCATACAGATTGAGTGGACCTGTCCAGTCAATGCACGCATTAGTCAGTAATCTTTCAGCTTAACTCAGAACATAAGGAGCACAACGATTCGACGAACAATACCAAAGAAAGGACATTTTGGTAGGCCGCATTAAGTACTCAAACTGTCAGATTATCATTAAAATGAAATGAGTAAATATAAAAAAAAAAACAAACATCTACATAGTCCTCACATTCAAAATTATTAAAATAATAATAATAGTATACACCTCAGAGTACATATTCATGTCATAGTTATGCAATAATCAAAATGTCAAAGTGTATAAGCAATAATCAAAATGTCAAAGTGTATATTCCCAATAAATAATTAATAAAAAAAAAGGAAAATAATAAGAAAGTAATTAATAATAAAAAAAATAAAAAAATATGATTCAGTACAATAATACTTAAAAAAAAATTGGAGCAGCTTAATCCCAAGCTTTTTTTGTCCTCAATATAATCTTTAACAGTGTAAAATGCTTTCTGGCACAACTTACGTTTAATGAATGATTTAAATTTATTGAGACTTAGATCTTGAACATGGCTTGGAAGTTTATTATAAAAGCGTATACATTGACATCTGAATGAGCCACCTATTTTCTTGAGCCTTGTTGAAGGTACAACAAATTTGTGTTTGTTCCTAGTATTTATACTATGGATATCACTGTATTTTTTAAACAATTTAATATTCTTATGGGCATATAAAATATTTTCAAAAATATACTGTGAAGGCACAGTCATTACATTAATTTCTTTAAATTTCTCTCTGAGTGTGTGTCTCGGGCTTAATTTATAAATTCATCGAATAGCCCTTTTTTGCAAGACAAAGATAGTCTGAATGTCGGCGGCATTTCCCCACAACAGAATACCGTACGACATTAAACTATGAAAATAGGCAAAGTACACTAAACGGGCTGTCTCTATGTCAGTTAAATTCCGAATTTTTCTAACAGCATATGCAGCGGAGCTTAGCTTTTTCGACAATTTATCAATATGTGGGCCCCACTGAAGCTTGGCATCCAAAGTTAAGCCCAAGAATACAGTGCTATCTTCAGGATTCAATTCTTCGCCCTTTATCAACACATTCGTTTTCACTTGCCTAACGTGAGGTAGCGTAAACTTAACACATTTGGTTTTTTTTTTCATTAAGAAGCAAATTATTAACATTGAACCAGTGAACTACTTTTGAGATCGCGCTATTAACATCGTCAGTAACCAGCTGCTGACGTTTAAGTTTAAACAAAAGTGAGGTGTCATCCGCAAACAAAACTATATTATGATTATCTTTAAAGAGGTAAGGCAAGTCAGTAATATAAATAAGAAACAAAAAAGGACCAAGAATTTTGCCCTGTGGGACGCCCATTGTTACGATAGATCCGGGAGACCTTTTTCCACTGACATCGACACTCTGAATTCTATTACTCAAATATGAAGTAAAAAGATCCAGAGCGCTGTTCCGGATCCCGTAGTGGCGGAGTTTCCTGATTAAAGTTTAATGAAGCACGCAATCGAATGCTTTAGATAAATCACAAAAGATGCCCAAAGCATCGCATTTATCTTCCCATGCATTATAAATATGCCCTAGGAGTTCAACACCGGCATCGGTAGTTGAACGACCCCTTGTGAAACCGAACTGTTTGGTATGTAATAATTTATGTTTATTAAAAAATCGTTGCCATTGGTCTAAAATTAATTTCTCAAAAATTTTACTGCAGGTAGGTAGTACTGAAATAGGTCTATAGTTAGAGGGGTCTGATGTACTACCATCATAAGGTCAGGAAACTCCCCACAGTCGATACAATTATTAAATATAAGAGCTAAAGTAGGTGCTACAATGTCAATAATAGACTTGGCGACTTCTACAGAATTACCCCACAGATCTGCAGTCTTTTTTACATTTAAAGTGCGGAAGGTTTTAATTATATCTTTACAAGTTATATGTTCAAAATGAAATTCCGAATCACAAACATTAACATTTTCAATAAGCAAAGACTCAGCAACAGAAGGTGATGAGTTTAGGGATTTTGTAGTTGAAACAGGAATATCTGAAAAGAAATTTTCAAAAGCCGCAGCGACTTGTGAGTCTGATTTTATTATGCTGTCGTTGATAGACAGGCTGTAGTCATTATTTCGTTTACTAGACCTTCCCGTTTCACTATTAATAATATTCCAAGTCGTTTTAATAACATTACTACTGTTTTTAATCTTAGAACTCAAATAACGCGACTTCGCCATCCAACAGACTTTTTTAAATAATTTCGAATAATTTCTAACATACAAATTAAATTCAGCAGTGTTGACAAAAGCCCTTTCATTGTACAGCTCATAAAGCCGTGTTCTACTTTTATGAATACCAGTGGTCGCCCAATCACTGAAAGATACGTTACTGTTAACTGAGATAGTCCGGGGAATAAAAGTCGAATTAAAGTCATTACAATATGTCTTAAAAAACCGGCCAAGTGCGAGTTGGACTCGCGCACCGAGGGTTCCGTACAAAACTGTAGGTATTCACGGTTTAAAAATAAATGTTTTTTTTTTAATTTTTTATTTCAGTTGATTGAATGTAAACTAAATTGCGGTTTACGATTTATGACGTTTTAAAAAAAAAGTACTCACTCTATCTCGTTCAAACCAATTTTCGGTGGTAGTTTACATGGTAATGTACATCATATATTTTTTTTTAGTTTTATCATTCTCTTATTTTAGAAGTTACGGGGGGGGGGGGGGGGGGGACACACACATTTTACCACTTTGGAAGTGTCTCTCGCGCAAACTATTCAGTTTAGAAAAAAATGATAACAGAAACCTCATTACCATTTTTGAAGACCTATTCATAGATACCCCACACGTATGGGTTTGATGAAAAAAATAATTTTTGAGTTTCAGTTCTATGTATGGGGAACCCCAAAATTTATTGTTTTTTTTCTATTTTGGTGTAAAAATCTTAATGCGGTTCACAGAATACATCTACCTACCAAGTTTCAACAGCATAGCTCTTATAGTTTCGGAGAAAGGTTGCTGTGACATACGGACGGACAGACAGACAGACAGACAGACAGACAGACAGACATGACGAATCTATAAGGGTTCCGTTGTTTGCCATTTGGCAACGGAACCCTAAAAACTCATCATATAGATGATTGGGACCACCATTAACAGATAAAAGTGGCAATTTCTGAACTAGTTTGCCTTTAAAGGCTTCTAGGCGAACTGCAGTTTTGGGGTTAACAGTGATATCTCTTTTACTCAGTTTTTTATTTTGATTTTGCAAAGTAATCTGTTGCCCGCAATGATCAGAATCTAGTAAATTAATAATTTCTTTGTGGCTTGGTATAACATCAGTATAAATATTATCAAGGCATGTGGCACTAGTAGGGGTTATTCTTGTGGGCTCCATAAATAGGTTTACAAGATTGTAGGACCGAAATAGACTTATTATTTTACTACAAGAACCTGAGTTTTCTAATAAATTAATAGACTTGTTTGAGTTACTAATCTTGTGTAATACTTTATCCATGACCTTTTCAAAGCAGTCATACAATCCTGATGGTGGTCTGTACACACTTAATACAATAAACTGCTCCAATTCTATACAGGCAATTTCTACTGTTCGCTCAACGGAGAGGCTCACAATATCCTTACGGTCTTTAAATTTAAGTTGGTTATTTACTAAAATTAGTGAGCCACCATGTATAGCATTTACTCTGTTGAACGAACTACCAACCTGGTGATTATTAAAATTGAACATGAACTGGTGGCTTTTAAGCCAATGTTCTGTAAAACAAAGAATATCTATATTTTTACAATTAAGGAATAAATCTACTTCTAAATCTTTGTTCAAAAATCCTTGAATGTTTTGATGCACCAGGTTGATACTATGTAAGTCTTTTACACATACATTTGTGCTAGAGGTTGCCTCTATTGTCTTAATTTCTAATTTAAATTAAAATCAATGTTATCAATTGTTACCAAATTATTAGCAGAATTGTTCAACATGCCATTGCATTTCTCAAAAGGAAGGGGGTTAATAGCCCAATTCTTGACTGAAATAGAAAAAAAATATGATAGCGACACAGCTATCTGTCTTTTATAATAGTTAGAAAGATAGTACATAACACTATTATATCTGTCTTTTGTCAAGTACCAATTATTACTAACATAATTGTTAATGGTGCCGATTCTGTTGTACACGAACTAAACTAACTAAACTATCTCTAAAATTCCTTACTTTTGGCTATGAGAATTGTAACGCTATTCTGCAAGGAAAAATCTCTAAATTTAAAAATTATTTTGACACGACTAAAATCGAATTTGACAATCGCGACTCAGCGTGGTATTTTTTTTTCTTTTGGTTTCGCACCGTTGTACTTGTGTGTGCATTGCGTAGAATAAATTTTTTGAGAGACGAAGGCGCGTGCTGCGGGGGCAGCCTCAACGTGTTTTATATGGAATTTTTCACTTTTGTTTGAAAAATATAAAAAAAATATTACCCACGTGTTGAAATTTAAATGTGCCAGGGTATACTAAGGGGGCCGAAAATTTCATTATTTTTGCGATAGGACACGCCATTTTCAAGATATAAGCAAAAAGAAAATAAAAAATACAGAACTGTTTTTGCACATGAAGGCGAGGCGTTGTTGAGAACTTTAGTTCATGACCACTAGTTTTATTCCACACCTTTTTAATCGCGATTAAAAATAGTCAGATTTAGTTAAAATAAATTATTATAGTCAAAATTTTTGGTGAAAACCGGCAAACTCAGAATAGCAAAATTGACATTTTCACTAAACTAATAACTCAGTGCAATCTAAGTGCTGTCAAACTAAAATATAGTTAAGTTGTGTCACTTTAGTCTATTTCAGAATAGGAAATCGTCGTTTGACAGGATTAAACCAAATTTTAGTGATTTTTAGTTTAGTTTAGAGAATTTTGTGACAACAGAATCGGCACCAATATCAACTAAATGAAACAAATTATTATTTAATGTCAAATTGTGCAATGTCATGTTGATTTCAAATCTTAACCCATTTTCCTCCTGTGGCAAACTGTTACTATATGGGAATGTAAATAATACAATTTTTCTTAAACTAAGATTACTCAATGTTTGATAGTATTGGAGCAATTCCCCTTTGTTCACATTTCCCCTATTACCCATAAAAAATAATAATGTGGTGTCCTGGTTAAAATTGCATTGAATAATTTCCTTCATAATATTAAATAAGGAACAACCAGTAATTTATTATTGATAGACCTGGACATTCATCTGTCAACAAGTTGCCTAATTCTTTTCCAATTTCATCGCAAAATAACACTACATCACTTTTTACAATTTGCTTACACTGTTTATTGGAACTATTAGTAACAGGAAATGTAAAATCAACACAGGGTTGCAGTAGGGTGGTGTTGCAAGTTGTCAATGAATGGTCTGGTGTAGGTAAATTTGATGATTTTTGACACTGCTCACAGTTGGTTGTTTGCGAGTTTACCAGCTCATTCATTGCCAACACATATTCCCTCATAAGATCTTCTGAGGTATTATATTTGTTGGTCATTGAACTAAGTTTCTCTTGTAGGTGATCAAGTTCAGATTGTAAGCACTCTGTGTCAATGTTATACCTCCTATTACTTTCTTCCAAATTTAAAGAATACATATCTAATATTTTAAGTAAGTTTAGTCTTTCTCTATTGAGTTTAACATTTTTAATGAAGAATTTATGTTTTTTAACTAACTTTTTTGTTTTGACAATGTATTTATTCGTTTTTATATATTTTTTAAGTTTATTTTTACTGGTTCCTACCCTCATTGAGTTACATGACTTTGAATCATTATCACCTGTCAAATCTATAGTGTAAGAGGGGTTTATGGTGGAAACCAATGAGGGAGCAATCGGCATCAACTCATTGAATAGACTTTGATTCAGCGAGGCGGTAATGTTATGATTTGTAGTCTGGAATTCTGTTATTTGACTATGAGCCTCATGTAGCTGCTGTTGTAGTAAATGCTTATGACTAAGAGCTTGTTCATACTCTATGCTACACTGGCTGAATCCGTCCACAATAAGTTGAAGTCTATCGCGTTCTTCTATGGCATCAGTGAATTGAGTATATATCTGAGCCATTTCAATTTTCAACTTCCTATTCTTTTCATGGGCTTCAAAGAGCACCTTTTCATTGTCATCTATTTCCTTACTGAGTTGGCCACAGAACTTCTTTGACGCCTGTAATTCACTCAAAGCCTGATTGAGTTTTAACTCTTCGAGGCGAGCACGGGCGCTGCGAGTCATGATCATGATGAAAACTAATAAGGAAGCGACAAGAAATGGAAAGTGAGAAGGTAGTTGAGCCAGCAGTCTAAAAAATGATTATTGTAAGTGTTTCGGACCGTTCGATTAGTTACTCTATGCGCTTTCGGAACGCGCCACAGGAATGACATCTGACTTGACAGTTTTGACTTTGACAGTCTCTCTTGATTTGGGCTTGAAAAGGGACCACGTCACCGTGTTGAGTTTCGCGACCAGTTGTTGAAATTAATCCTTTTAAATCGATCCGTTTGTGATAATTAGTCGTGATCCAATTGCTTTGATTTTTAATAACCCCAATTTGACGTAATAATACGGGTTACGTTTGTTAAAACTGAAGTTCTTGAAAAGGATGGTCGCCGCTTGGTTTTCGCGACCCTTTGTAAAGTAATCCCTGAGAATCGGTCGTTTTGTGGACAATCTGTCATGACCCAAGTATATTGATTGTAACTAACCCCAATTTGAAGACATAACACGGGTTTAGTTTAATTTCTTGACATTGAAGAACTTTGAAGGTTAAGTGGAAGTGACGCTATTGGGAACGCGTGATTTGAAGACCGCATGCTGTGATTGCCTCCAGCCTTATTGCAGCGGATTGTAACCTGGAGAATACTCATAACGTCACAACACGATACATATACACTCACTTACATACATAACTCCAGGTAATCCCAAGGAGCAGGTGGTCGTCTACCAACAGGTAAGTTCTTTTGTTGTATTGTAGGTGAGTTATTTGAATTATATATTGTCTGCTCCGCGTACGGCGGACTAGTTTCGCTAGCCACTCTTGTCTCTAGAGCCCCACGATTATCACACTTCCACTGCGCTATTGAATTCATATTGAAGGGGTCTAGTCTGACAGCGAACAGTAAGTGAAAAATGAAATTTAGTTAGGAAGGAGTTCTGTCACCAAACCAAAGTAAGGTTATGTTTACGTACAAAGTTCACTGGCATTAGTAGCCGTATTAAAAGTGAACAATGTTATAGTTGGTAAAACAAGAGAACGCAAACAAGCTAACAGCACGTAAAATACAAAGTATTGTACCTGATATCAAGATGACAATGCAAAAGTTCGCTTCTGCATTGTCATCTTGATATTCTTCTTATTCTTCCATCTTAGACAGTCGTTACGGGTCTTCAGAAGCGCGAAAGTCTGACAACCAAGGGGCATCGTATTACCCAGTAACTGGGTTGTGGAGGTCAGATAGGCAGTCGCTCCATGTAAAATACTGGTACTCAGCTGCATCAGGTTAGACTGGAAGCCGACCCTAACATAGTTGGGAAAAGGCTAGGCAGATGGATTAGAACTTCACCATAACGACCCCCAATTTACCTGTACAGACCAGGTAGCAATTACAAATTCTCCTTCTGAGGTTCGAACAAACATTTTGTTAGTGATTGGACGCTTAGTTACTGCTAAACCTGACCGAAAAGTCAATAATTGATTATTTTATCTGCTAACTGAACTACTGTCAAAGTTCATGTAATGTTGACCATCCTGCCAGGGTCGCGAAATTGTTCAAACGAGATACCGTGGCCCTGGCATATGGGTAACTGAAGGAACACGGGTGGGTTTTAGTCACTAAAAGTCTGACACGCCCTCCAGCTCCGCCCAGAGTGGGAGAAATCGTTTAATGATTTAACATGAAAAAAAAAATGTTGACCATAATTACAGCAGGCAATCATAAGTCAGCAGATTTGACGAATAAAATAAATTGTATAAGAAAACAAAAGTTGCTTTATGTAACTATTTTATCTGAGATTTTAAGCTCCTCTTTGATTTGGACCATTCCTCCAGGGGGAACAGCCAAGGTAGCCCGCGAAATCGAATAATTAACATCCGTATAAAAATCATCAATACAACCTTCAATAATCCCAGTGAATGACTAATATTTCATAAATAAGTCATACAGTTATGATTTTTATGATGATGACTTTAATTCAGTAAAGCCATAATTGTTAAGGTTGCGAATCAAATTTTATTATTATACAACCTGGCACTGACCTGACCTGCAAATTGCAAAAAGGGTAAGAATTTTTTTTTGCCAAATAAGCCGTTCCTTAATCAAATTCAGACAATATCGTCATTTAATCCATACTAATAATAGGTCTTTACCTATAAAAATGCCGTTTTGTATGAAAAAAATTAAACGTTTTTTTTTCATGTATTTTTTATTTGTATTAATCGAAATAATCACCTATGCAATCAATGCATCTTTGCCAACGCAGTGGCAGTTTATTGATGCCCTTCTTAAAAAAATCAGCTGGACGGGAGGCAACAAATTCTTCAAAGGCATTTTGTACTGCCTCTCGGGTATTGAATTTTTTTCCCGCCAAGAAGTTATCCAAATTCTGGAAAAAGTAGTAGTCTGTAGGCGCAAGGTCTGGTGAGTAGGGCGGATGACGGAGAGCTTCCAACCCCAGTTCTTGCAACTTGGAGACCGTCTGCTGTGCAGTATGAGGTCGCGCGTTGTCGTGCAGGCGCAGCGGAGACGAGCGATTGACCAATGCTGGTTGGAGATGTGCCAGCTTCTCCATCATTGAGTTCAGTTCTTCACAGTACACATCTGCAGTAATGCTCACCCCGTTTGGTAAGAAGCTGTGATGAATCACACCGGCGCGCGACGCTAGACCACCAAACAGTGACCATCACTTTTCTAGGGGTAAGTTTTCGTTTAGGGGCATTGTTTAGGTGCTGAACCAGGATCCAACCAACTTACTGAGCACTTGCGGTTATCAAACAGAATCCATTTTTCATCGCAGGTAACAATGCGGTTCAATATCCCTACATTATCCTACATTTGTGTGTCTGTTGAGCAGTGCAAGGCACGTCTCGACGCGTACTTCGCGCTGGCGACCATTGAGTTCGTGGGGCACCCATTTGTCAAACATTTTTACCTTGCCAATTTGACGCAAATGGATCAATATTTTTTTGACGCTAACGTCGAAAGCTGCTGCTAATTCAGCCGTAGATTGTGTATCATCAGCTTCCACAATCGCCTTTAATTCGTCATTGTCGACCAAAGTCTTCGGACGACCGCGAGGTTCATTTTTCAGGTCGAAATTTCCAGAACGGAAGCGAGCAAACCAATAACAGGTGGTGCGTTGGTTTGTAGTGTTAGCTCCGTAAACGTCGTTGATGTTGCGTGCCGCTTGTGCCACGTTGCTGCCACGACGGTAGTCATATTCCATAATTACTCGAATTTTTAACGTATCTATGATGACGAAAAAGATTGAAATGCGATGAAAATGTAACACTAATCAATAAACAAATGACTACTTTTGGAAAAAGAATTCCATGTTTTTAAAATAAAATTAAGTTGAAATTAGAATTCTTAGACAAACAAAAATTATTTTGATTTGAAATGGCCAGTACTGCAGAACGGCAATTTCATAGGTAAAGACCTAATATTATAAATGCAAAAGTAACTCTGTCTGTCTGTCTGTCTCGCTTTCCTGCAAAACCTACTGAACCGATTTAAATGAAATTTGGTACACAGATAGTTTAGAACCTGAGAAAGGACATAGGCATAGGCATTTTTATCCCGGTAGTACGTTCCCGCGGGATAATATCCGACCTCCACGCGGGCGAAGCCGCTGGCAAAAGGCAACTTGTTGACAGATGAATGTCCAGATCTATCAATAATAAATTACTGTATGCCGCCGGGTTGTTCCTTATTTAATATTATGAAGCAAATTATTCAATGCAATTTTAACCAGCACACCACATTATTAATTTTTATGGGTAATAGGGGAAATGTGAACAAAGGGGAATTGCTCCAATACTATTAAACATTGAGTAATCTTAGTTTAAGAAAAATTGTATTATTTACAGTCCCGTATAGTAACAGTTTGCCACAGGAGGAAAATAGGTTAAGATTTGAAATCAACATGACATTGCACAATTTGACATTAAATAATAATTTGTTTCATTTAGTTGATATTAACAATTATGTTAGTAATAATTGGTATTTGACAAAAGATAGGTATAATAGTGTTATGTACTATCTTTCTAACTATCATAAAAGACAGATAGCTGTGTCGCTATCATATTTTTTTTCTATTTCAGCCAAGAATTTGGCTAATAAACTACTTTCTTTTGAGCAATGCAATGGCATGTTGAACCATTCTGCCAATAATTTGGTAACAATTGAAGACATTGATTTTAATTTAAATTAGAAATTAAGACAATAGAGGCCACCTCTAGCAAAAATGTATGTATGGCAAATGTATGTGTAAAAGACTTACATAGTATCAACCTGGTGCATCAAAATATTCAAGGATTTTTGAACAAAAATTTGGAAGTAGATTTATTCATGAATTGTAAAAATATAGATATTCTTTGTATGACAGAACATTGGCTTAAAAGCCACCAGTTCATGTTCAGTTTTAATAATCACCAGGTTGGTAGTTCGTTCAGCAGAGTAAATGCCATACATGGTGGCTCACTAATTTTAGTACATAACCAGCTAAAATTTAAAGACCGTAAGGATATTGTGAGCCTCTCTGTTGAGCGGACAGTAGAAATTGCCTGTATAGAATTGGAGCAGATTATTGTATTAAGTGTGTACAGACCACCTTCAGGATTGTATGACTGCTTTGAACAGGTCATGGATGAAGTATTACACAAGATTAGTAACTCAAACAAGTCTATTATTGTTTGCGGGGATTTTAATGTTAATTTATTGGAAAACTCGGGTTCTTGTAGTAAAATAATAAGTCTATTTCGGTCCTACAATCTTGTAAACCTATTTATGGAGCCCACAAGAATAACCCTTACTAGCGCCACATGCCTTGATAATATTTATACTGATGTTATACCAAGCCACAAAGAAATTATTAATTTACTAGATTCTGATCATTGCGGGCAACAGATTACTTTTCAAAATCAAAACAAAAATGTGGGTAAAAAAGATATCACTGTAAACCCCAAAACTGCAGTTCGTCTAGAAGCCTTTAAAGTTAAACTAGTTCAGAAATTGCCACTTTTATCTATTAATGGTGGTCCCAATAATTTATATGATGATTTTTTTAAGATATATTGTAATGATTTTAATTCCACTTTTATTCCCCGGACTATCTCAGTTAACAGTAACGTATCTTTCAGTGATTGGGCTACCATTGGTATTCATAAAAGTAGAACACGGCTTTATGAGCTGTACAATGAAAGGATTTTTGTCAACACTGCTGAATTTAATTTGTATGTTAGAAATTATTCGAAATTATTTAAAAAAGTTTGTTGGATGGCCAAGTCGCGTTACTTGAGTTCAAAGATTAAAAACAGTAATAATGTTATTAAAACGACTTGGAATATTATTAATAGTGAAACAGGAAGGTCTAGTAAACGAAATAATGACTACAGCCTGTCTATCAATGACAACATAGTAAAATCAGACTCACAAGTCGCGGCGGCTTTTGAAAATTTCTTTTCAGATATTCCTGTTTCAACTACAAAATCCCTAAACTCATCACCTTCTGTTGCTGAGTCTTTGCTTATTGAAAATGTTAATGTTTGCGATTCGGAATTTCATTTTGAACATATTACTTGTAAAGATATAATTAAAACCTTCCACACTTTAAATGTAAAAAAGACTGCAGATCTGTGGGGTAATTCTGTAGAAGACGCCAAGTCTATTATTGACATTGTAGCACCTACTTTAACTCTTATATTTAATAATTGTATCGACTGTGGGGAGTTTCCTGACCTTATGAAGAATAGTAAAATAATACCTTTATTTAAATCTGGTAGTACATCAGACCCCTCTAACTATAGACCTATTTCAGTACTACCTACCTTCAGTAAAATTTTTGAGAAATTAATTTTAGACCAATTGCAACGATTTTTTAATAAACATAAATTATTACATACCAAACAGTTCGGTTTCACAAGGGGTCGTTCTACTACCGATGCCGGTGTTGAACTCCTAGGGCATATTTATAATGCATGGGAAGATAAATGCGATGCTTTGGGCATCTTTTGTGATTTATCTAAAGCATTCGATTGCGTTCTTCATGAAACTTTAATCAGGAAACTCCGCCACTACGGGATCCGGAACAGCGCTCTGGATCTTCTTACTTCATATTTGAGTAATAGAATTCAGAGTGTCGATGTCAATGGAATAAGGTCTCCCGGATCTATCGTAACAATGGGCGTCCCACAGGGCTCAATTCTTGGTCCTTTTTTGTTTCTTATTTATATTAATGACTTGCCTTACCTCATTAAAGATAATCATAATATAGTTTTGTTTGCGGATGACACCTCACTTTTGTTTAAACTTAAACGTCAGCAGCTGGTTACTGACGATGTTAATAGCGCGATCTCAAAAGTAGTTCACTGGTTCAATGTTAATAATTTGCTTCTTAATGAAAAAAAAACCAAATGTGTTAAGTTTACGCTACCTCACGTTAGGCAAGTGAAAACGAATGTGTTGATAAAGGGCGAAGAATTGAATCCTGAAGATAGCACTGTATTCTTGGGCTTAACTTTGGATGCCAAGCTTCAGTGGGGCCCACATATTGATAAATTGTCGAAAAAGCTAAGCTCCGCTGCATATGCTGTTAGAAAAATTCGAAATTTAACTGACATAGAGACAGCCCGTTTAGTGTACTTTGCCTATTTTCATAGTTTAATGTCGTACGGTATTCTGTTGTGGGGAAATGCCGCCGACATTCAGACTATCTTTGTCTTGCAAAAAAGGGCTATTCGATGAATTTATAAATTAAGCCCGAGACACACACTCAGAGAGAAATTTAAAGAAATTAATGTAATGACTGTGCCTTCACAGTATATTTTTGAACATCTTTTATATGCCCATAAGAATATTAAATTGTTTAAAAAATACAGTGATATCCATAGTATAAATACTAGGAACAAACACAAATTTGTTGTACCTTCAACAAGGCTCAAGAAAATAGGTGGCTCATTCAGATGTCAATGTATACGCTTTTATAATAAACTTCCAAGCCATGTTCAAGATCTAAGTTTCAATAAATTTAAATCATTCATTAAACGTAAGTTGTGCCAGAAAGCCTTTTACACTGTTAAAGATTATATTGAGGACAAAAAAGCTTGGGATTAAGCTGCTCCAATTTTTATTTTTAAAATATTATTGTACTGTAAATATTATTGCCTGGAGGCTTTATTTAAGTTTTACGTTCTGTTTACGATTTTGTTTTATTATTTATTTCAGCTTGAGTTTACTTTTCAATGTTTTGTTCGTATATTGGCGTGTGCTAGCTGACATATGGCGAATAATGTATGTTTTGTTTGGTTTTATAATATTAATTACTTACACGATATTGTATAGAATCAAGTTCTTCTAACTTAACAGACAGCTGTGCTGCTGGGGAGTTTGTTCCGCCACTTCTTCTTCCCAGCTAAAGCACTAGGAAGTGTCGAAGGGCGGGCGTTTTGGGGGGACTGTCTTTTGTAACTTTGACGTTCAAAAAGTGCTGACTCTCAGCCTAGTTTGAATAAATGACTTTTGATTTTGATTTTGATTTTGATTTTGTACTGAATTATATTTTTTAATTTTTTTATTATTAATTACTTTCCTTTTTTTTATTAATTATTTATTGGGAATATACACTTTGACATTTTGATTATTGCTTATACACTTTGACATTTTGATTATTGCTTAACTATGACATGAATATACAACATTAATTTTTGTTTATGCGAAACCCGAAACACGGGTCTAGTATTTTTATGTAATGAATCTATGAAAAAAATTTCAAAACTGTATCATTAATAATCACAAAGTTATAAGCTTGATAAGTTACCTGGTTGTCCACGCAAAAACATATGCAGATCACCACAAACAGCTAGTTTACGTACCATCTCCGTGTAATGGACGTTTGAATACGAGAAAGACATGATAATTTTAAAATCGATACAAAACACTAAGGCCCTCGACTTGGAAGCATAATTAAATATTTTTGGTACAAAATATAACATGGTGTAAAAAATAATAATAATAGTATACTCTGAGGAGTATACTATTATTATTATTTTAATAATTTTGAATGTGAGGACTATGTAGATGTTTGTTTTTTTTTATACTTACTCATTTCATTTTAATGATAATCTGGCAGTTTGAGTACTTAATGCGGCCTACCAAAATGTCCTTTCTTTGGTATTGTTCGTCGAATCGTTGTGCTCCTTATGTTCTGAGTTGAGCTGAAAGATTACTGACAAATGCGTGCATTGACTGGACAGGTCCACTCAATCTGTATGGTTCTTTCCTCAAAAGACCATTTCAGACACCTCCATGTACATGATCCTCAAATTATCAGACAGCGACTATCTCCTAATTTTATACAACATTAATTTTTGTTTATGCGAAACCCGAAACACGGGTCTAGTATTTTTATGTAAAGAATCTATGAAAAAAATTTCAAAACTGTATCATTAATAATCACAAAGTTATAAGCTTGATAAGTTACCTGGTTGTCCACGCAAAAACTTATGCAGATCACCACAAACAGCTAGTTTACGTACCATCTCCGTGTAATGGACGTTTGAATACGAGAAAGACATGATAATTTTAAAATCGATACAAAACACTAAGGCCCGCGACTTGGAAGCATAATTAAATATTTTTGGTACAAAATATAACATGGTGTAAAAAATAATAATAATAGTATACTCTGAGGAGTATACTATTATTATTATTTTAATAATTTTGAATGTGAGGACTATGTAGATGTTTGTTTTTTTTTATACTTACTCATTTCATTTTAATGATAATCTGGCAGTTTGAGTACTTAATGCGGCCTACCAAAATGTCCTTTCTTTGGTATTGTTCGTCGAATCGTTGTGCTCCTTATGTTCTGAGTTGAGCTGAAAGATTACTGACAAATGCGTGCATTGACTGGACAGGTCCACTCAATCTGTATAGTTCTTTCCTCAAAAGACCATTTCAGACACCTCCATGTACATGATCCTCAAATTATCAGACAGCGACTATCTCCTAATTTTATACAACATTAATTTTTGTTTATGCGAAACCCGAAACACGGGTCTAGTATTTTTATGTAAAGAATCTATGAAAAAAATTTCAAAACTGTATCATTAATAATCACAAAGTTATAAGCTTGATAAGTTACCTGGTTGTCCACGCAAAAACTTATGCAGATCACCACAAACAGCGAGTGTACGTACCATCTCCGTGTAATGGACGTTTGAGTACGAGAAAGACATGATAATTTTAAAATATGCGTATTGTCGTTCGGTGTCCTACTTGGAAGCGTAATTAAATATTTTTGGTACAAAATATAACATGGTGTAAAAATTATTGGAATCGATTCAGTTACTGATTCTGAACAAACTATATTCAGGTTTCGCATATACTAAAAATAATCTTGTATACACATTGACATTGATGAATTTTACCTATACAATAACATTAATATTTACTTTTAAAGTATTATATTGTATTAATTATTGTAAATGTGAAGATTAAGTGGGTATTTTTTTTTTCTAGGTTCCTTTTCTTCTCATTTATTTTTATCACAGTCTGGCAGTTTGAGTAATTTATGCGACCTACACAAATGTCCCTTCTTTGGTATTGTTCGTCGAATCATTGACCTCCTTAAGTTCTGAGTTGAGCTGCATGATTACTGACAAATGCGTGCACTGATTGGACAGGTCCACTCAATCTGTGTGGTTCTTTCCTTAAAAGACCACTTCAGACACCAATCCACATGGTCTTCACATGATCTAACCAAATTATGTCTGGACTTTAAAAGAGACTGTGACCTCTGAGTTTGTTTCGGCCTTTCTTCTCAGAGTAGTCAGATAGGAAACGCCGACCTCATCTAGTTTTAAAAAATAAGATTGACGTGTAAAAGTGTTTGTACAAACCTACTTGCAAAAATAAAGTCATTTATCATTATCATTAAAAGCTAGTAATATTATAAATGCGAAAGTTTTTATGTATGGATGTGTGGATGTTTGTTCCTCTTTCACGCAAAAACTACTGAACGGATTTGGATGAAATTTGGAACACAGTTTATAACCTGGATTAACACATAGGCTTCTTTTTATCCCGGTAGTACGTTCCCGCGGGATATTTTCCGACCTCCACGCGGGCGCAGCCGCTGGCAAAAGCTAATAATCAAATATTTCTCAATATTTCACCATTTCTTTCCAGCTACTACACCGCCCTCTACCGCAAGTTAACAAGCGCAGAAATCTTCAACACAACACACTCAGCTCTTCTCTTCTCGCTCATATACAAGTCGTTGAAGCAAGACAGCAACATTCCGCGCGTTGCGTCGTTCATCAAACGGTTACTACAGCTATGCTGCTATATGACTCCCGCGCAGGCTTGTGGGATGCTCTTCTTGATCTCTCAAGTGTTGAAAGATGGAGAAAAGAAGGGGGCTGTTAGATTGGTTTGGACTAAGAAAGAGATTAAAGAGGTAAGGAAAATTAGGTTATTTATTTATTTAATTTTCTCGCATACAAAAAGGTACAAAGGCGGACTTAATGCCTTAGGCATTCTCTACCAGTCAACCAAGGGTGGTGAAGAGATTACATGGAAGGTGATTTGGTTGAGAGGAACAATGATTGAAATACTATTAATTTTTTTTTCAACTCAGCCTATCGCAGTCCACTGCTGGACATGGCCTCTCCCATGCTGCGCCACAACACCCTATCTTCCGCCTTCCGCATCCAGTCTGTCCCAGCCACTATTAAAAATACAACATCCATATTGAACTATAAATAAGATGGGATACTAGTATATAAATAGATTATAAACTAAAAGGAAAGGATTAGGTTTTATTTTCGGTTTAGAACAACTTTATTTCTCATAAAGAATTGCAATACAAATTCATTTACTGGGAAACAATATTTAAAACTAAGAAACGAGCGCACAGATGTACGTATACAAAACAACAAAACAAAACAAAATAGAGAAAAAAAAAATGTGGGTAAACAGAAAACAACTCGATCGAAACTTTTTTTTTTTTTTTTTTTTTTTTTAATTTATTCCTGACCATGGATACATGTCCTTCAGTCGTAATCATTAAACATACTACTCTTATTCTCAGCTAAGTACATCTGAGAGGCGATGAAATTATCTCATTAATAACAACAAAATATTAGTTAAATATCTCAATAAAAATACATAAAACAATAACAAGTTCATCAAAAGTGTTTACCGCTCATACGAGCTAAGTACATCTGAGAGGCGATGAAATTATCTAATTAATAACAACAAAATATTAGTTAAACATAAAAAAAAAACAATCTAATGAACCCCGAAACAATTAAATTTTTTCTACAGTATTCAGTAAATATCTAAATAATGAATTGAAATAAACTGTGTTGGAAAGTAATTCCTGAACGTGGCGGGGAACACATAAAAGAGTTTTGTTCTGCTATATCACTAATTTCACTGACAAGTAACAGTCTTTGCATGGCGAACGATTCACAGTCTAACGTGTTTTATATCCGCATTTTCTTCAGAACAATAGGTACATTTGCTTTCACTGATGAATCTTAGCTTCAATGTCTTCAGTAATTACTTTAAAATATGTATTTATGTTTTTGTTGTATTCTCTTCCGTTTCATCTTCACATTCTTCATCTTCAAAGTTTTCGTGTGATTCGTTCTCAATTAGTAGCAAATCATAGATCTCGTCGTGGAATAAAGCAGCTGTTTCAATGTTAACATTTTCGTAGAAATCTGAACTGTTAACATCAATTTCTTCAACATTATTTGGTTTTTCATCCATATCTTGAATTATATTAATAAATATAAAATTATTGAAAACTTTTTGTATCTTTCCCGCCAATCACCATTTTCCTTCTCCCCGATCGAAACTTAAGCAAAACACAACATGGATGTGAGTTTGATTTTTACTGGATGTGGCATTGATGGCATAGTCTGATAATAGTAAGTTGGTAGGTTTATTATAACAAGACCATTTTATTTTTACTTTATTACTTTGTTTATTACCGTGCCGTACCGTGTGGTGCCGGACGTAAAGAATAACACCACCCATTTCTTTCCGTGGGTGTCGTAAAAGGCGACTAAGGGACTTAGTAGAGAATGAGCAGCAGCGTTCTCTATGCATTTTACCACCATACTGCGATCGCCAACCCGCCTGCCAAGCGTGGCGATTATGGCAAAGCCCCCCAATTTGGGGGAGGCCTGACTCCAGCAGTGGACGTCTTACGGCTGAAATGATGACTTTTTTTATTTTAGCCTCCGAATTCCTTTAGGCTTCGTTCCCATGAACATGTAAAAGTCAGAGTCTTTGCTAAATCAATCTCTGAGCTCTATTTCTTCATCGTTGATGATTAAATAATGATTTGGAGTACCCTACTTCTAACATAACATCACACCTGTATCCCCCAAAGGGTTAGATAGAGGTGAACCTGTCTACCTTCAAAGCAAGAGTGAACAGGCCTCCACCCATCGCTATCCATAAGGTGTGATCGAGGTCGAGAATAATATTCGGCAAAAAAAAACACCACAAATTAGGGTAAAATCAAAGTAATTTAGGTACCCGAATTACGCAAACGATAAAGTGTTATTGCGCCATAAGTCTTGTGATCATCAGCAGCCTATAATTTTCCCACTGCTGGGGCACAGGCCTCCTCTCAGTGAGAGGGAGTGGGCCATAATCCATCATACGGGCCATAATCCATCACGCGGGCCCAGTGCGGGTTGGTAGATGTCATATGTCTTCGATTTTTTGTTCTAAGACATGACGGTTTCCTCACGATGTTTTCCTTCACCATTTTGAGAGCAGTGGTGATGAAATAATATACACAATACAGTGCCTGCTTGGGTTCGAACCCATGACCTACACAACTGGGCCACCACTGCTAAGTCTTGTGATACCTTCCATATTCAAAACTGAATAACTCCACAGGAATTAAAAGAAGAATCTCCCGAGCAAGAAGGTGAACAAGAAGAAAAGACAGAAGATTCGGTGACAGACGTCAACGATACTCTTAATAATACAGAAGATGATGACGAAGTGAAGGTGGAACAGAAGAAAGTTGATATGCTGAGGGGAGATAAGAAAGATCTGTTGTTGGGTAAGAATTAATTTATTTCACTTTTTTGTAGTAGTCTAGTAAGACCAGTAAAATCTATACTTATCTATACTAATATTATAAAGCTGAAGAGTTTGTTTGTTTGAACGCGGTGATCTCAGGAACTGCTGGTCCGAATTGAAAAAATATTTTTGTGTTGGGTAGCCTATTTATTGAGGGAGGCTATAGACTATATAACATCACGATGAAAAGGAGTGGAGCAGCTACAAAAAATGGACAAAAAGTGGCAGGCAATTCGATGCGGACAGGAAGAGTCAGGGGAGCAAAAATATGACGCGGACAAAGTCGCCGACTGAAGCTAGTTACAAATAGACATTTTGTGTAATTAGCTTTTGCAACCTAGTTGAACCCTGTCTAGCTCTACTATCCCTCAGTTTCTGCTAGCCTATAAATTCTAAGATTGGTTTTAATCTGAATATAAAATTAAATCTATCTACCCATCTATACAATAATAATAATAAAGCTGAAGAGTGTTTTTGTTTGTTTGAACGCCTTTCTTTCAGAAACTACCAGTCGGGTTTAAAAAAATATATTTTTGCATTTGCTATCCCAATTCTAGAGGACAGCTATAGAATATTTTACATCACACTAGGACCCTTAAGAACCCAGAAAAAAACAAAAAAAGTAGTAAGAACACTATGCGAAAACGAAGTAATAGGGTACACAACGCGATGCGTAATGGTGGGTCGGGGAACAAGAAATTTCACGAGGAAGAAGTCACGAGCAGAAGCTAGAATGACAATTATATGACTGGCTTTAGAAGCCGATTTTTAACTATTACAATAACGTTAGTGAACCCCGAAGTTGTTCCAAGTAACTTAATTGTTTGATAATATCTATACGGCCAGTCCAAACGACAAAGCAACGTTTTTGGACACTAAAAACCTATAGAGGCGCAAATCTCAAAAAAAAAAAACTCAATTTTCCAGATGACGACGAAGAAGAATCCTATGTTGACCTTAAAATCGATGACCAGGGTAACATAAGACCTAAGAAGCGCAAGCATAGCACTGCCATCCCGGGATGGTTCCACGCGAAGGTGAAGACCGAGGCTCTGGTCAGCAAGGAGGAAGAAAATCGAGAGAAGGATGCCGCCGCCAAGATACAGCTCAAGAAGAGCGTTAATATGGATAAAGTAAGTCATACTCATTATCTGACTAGGCTATTCCCAACTATTTTGGGGTCGGCTTCCAGTCTAACCGGATGCAACTGAATACCAATGTTTTACATGGAGCGTCTGCCTATCTGACCTCCATAACCCAGTTATTGGGAAATAAGATACCCGTCGGTAAGAATGGTTGTCAGACTTTCGGGCTTTTGACGACTTTGTCTCTGCCAAAGATTGGTAAATGACAGCCGGGAAGGTTAATGTCATTCCGAGGCCTGGAGGGGTCTTGGTATGTAAAGATGGTCACGCATTCACGAACCAACCGCGGCAAGCGTAGCTTAACCTGATCGATCCGTACGACTCTTATTACTTAGCCACAAGCCCTTCATATTATCATGTAGGTATGTAATAGTAATAACCTATGCCCACTATAAAAAGTTTAATTTCGATTTACTCTCCGAAAGTGTTTGTCTGAAAAAGTATAATCATTTATTTATATTATTATATTATATTATTTATTTATTTATAATCATTATGTTTAGGGCTTCGTTCCTAAAGGGTGCCAATGGGACCCCATTGTTAACTTTCCGCTGTCTTTCGGTCTGTCAGCGGGCTGTTATTTCAAGAAGTTTTCATAGAAATTGTTATACGAGAATAGCGTCGCGCCCATTTGCGAGACCCTTAATACAAAAATAACAACTTAGCATCGCACTAAGTTGTTCGTTTTTAACCCCCGACGCAAAAAGAGGGGTGTTATAAGTTTCACGTGTCTGTCTGTCTGTCTGTCTGTGGCATCATAGCTCCCGACGGATGAAGCGATTTCAAAAAAAAAATTGTTTTAAAGGTGACTTATGTGCGAGTGTTCTTAGACATGTTTGATGAAAATCGGTCGAGCCGTTTAAAAGTTGTGGGGGAGAAAGTGGGGAAGGGTAACCGAATGTCAGCAAATATACTCGACTGGGGTCTCAAATTTAATGAAAGCGCACTGAAAGAGAATATTGATGAATGAATCGAGAGTGTTCTTAGCTTCGTTTGATTCTTCATTATAATAAGTATGTACCTATAAAAAGTATAAATTAAAAAATTAAATTTAAAATTTAAAAAACCCCCGACACAAAAACCCAATTTCCCTTTAAAAAGTAAAAAATAATAAAAAAAACTCAATCTTAAAGTACCTAAGTATGTATTAATAATTCAAAAAAAATACGTCGCGTTGGGGGACCGCTCCGCGAGGACAGACGTTGACGGTCGTATCCTAAATGCAATATTGTGAAGTAATTTTATAAAAGTTTTATTTTCTTAATTAGTTAGGTAATAGACTATTTGTAATTAAATTGTTAGGTCTGGAGCGGTCCCCAACGCGAAGTATTTTTTTTTTTTGAATTATTTACTTAGGTACTTTAAGATTGAGTTTTTTTTTATTATTTTTTACTTTTTAAAGGGAAATTGGGTTTTTGTGTCGGGGGTTTTTTAAATTTTTAATTTATTTTTTTGTAAAAGGAACTGTATTTCGATATATTAGATTCTTATTTCGAAAACAGGCTCAATGCTTTTAAGTTAAACCATACCTATAAAAAACCTTGTTTGTAATAGACGCGTTGATGTTACTTATAAACCACCTGTATAAGTAAGTAAGATTTTTTTATGACGAAAGAATTTTGTGTTGATAACACAAAATTCTTTCGTCATAAAAAAATCTTCGGAAAAGCAACCAAAAATATAACATTCAGCAAATTTTCATCTTCCATGTCATTTCCACGTCTTACTTGGACTTCTATCTTTTTTTTCCCAGGAAATAACAGAGTACAACCCTCTAGCTCGCAACCCTTCGTTCGCGGGCGCACAATGCTCCGCCTACGTGGAGCTATTGCCGCTAGCGACGCACTTCCATCCTACCGTCAAGTTATTTGCCGAGAAATTACTCGCTGGTAAGAAAACTAACAAATATAATATTGGTGCCGATTTTGTTGTCACAAAATTCTCTAAACTAAACTAAAAATCACTAAAATTTGGTTTAATCCTGTCAAACGACGATTTCCTATTCTGAAATAGACTAAAGTGACACAACTTAACTATATTTTAGTTTGACAGCACTAAGATTGCACTGAGTTATTAGTTTAGTGAAAATGTCAATTTTGCTATTCTGAGTTTGCCGGTTTTCACCAAAAATTTTGACTATAATAATTTATTTTAACTAAATCTGACTATTTTTTTAGCGCGATTAAAAAGGTGTGGAATAAAACTAGTGGTCATGAACTAAAATTCTCAACAACGCCTTGCCTTCACGTGCAAAAACAGTTCTGTATTTTTTATTTTCTTTTTGCTTATATCTTGAAAATGGCGTGTCCTATCGCAAAAATAATGAAATTTTCGGCCCCCTTAGTATACCTCTGTTTATTTAAATGTCCGTGGGTAATATTTTTTTTATATTTTTCAAACAAAAGTGAAAAATTCCATATAAAACACGTTGAGGCTGCCACCCAGCACGCGCCTTCGTCTCTCAAAAAATTCATTCTACGCAATGCACACACAAGTACAACGTTGCGAAACCAAAAGAAAAAAAATACCACGCTAAGTCGCGATTGTCAAATTCGATTTTAGTCGTGTCAAAATAATTTTTAAATTTAGAGATTTTTCGTTGCAGAATAGCGTTACAATTCTCATAGCCAAAAGTAAAGAATTTTAGAGATAGTTTAGTTAGTTTAATTCGTGTACAACAGAATCGGCACCATTAACTGTATTACATAAGATTGTTCTGTGTGATACCGGACAGTAAGAATAGCACCATCCCATTTCTTCCCGTGGGTGTCGTAGAACGCGACTAAGGGATTTACAAGATAACGGGTAGCAGCGTTCTCTATGCATTTTACCACCATACTGCGATCGCCAATCCGCCTGCCAAGCGTGGCCATTATGAGTAGTAGTGATTCGCGGATTCTGGCGCAAGCGCCAGAGCCCGCGCTTGCACCAGAGCCCGCGAATCTGTAGCACCCATCGTAAAAAAAAAAAAAAAAAAAAAAAAAAAAAAAAAAAAAAAAAAAAAAAAAAAAAAAAAGGTTTTGGTGTGCTCTGATCTCAAATCTGCGGTCCATTTTAGCGTAGGATGCGTGGTTCTGGAGTTATGCAAATCAATTAACTGTTATCTCATTGATTTCCGGTGGTCCTGCACCCTCATTAGCATTCCATTGTTCGCCTAATCCTTTTATCTATTATACTTCGAACACCTCATTACGTTGCGCCAGAACCCACGAATCTGTTGCCCTACGGTTGATTTGGCGTTCTTATCTATTACTCATTGTATGTCTGCTTTTCTATGTCATCAATAAAACACATTCATTTTTATTTCAATATTTTATTACTTTTTTCTACAAAATATGAGCGGAAGATCTCATCCACAAAAATATCATTGTGCAGTGTGTTCCCTGTAAATATGTTCGTAAAACTATGCATTGAACATCCCTGAAACTTAAATAGCAAATACATTAAGCAATATTCACCACAAACTGAAGTCCAATCATTCTGAATCCTATCAACATTCCAGTCCCATCTCTTACAATTCCTTTTCAAAAACTGGAGATGATATCGCTCAGGTGTTCGTCCATATGAATCAAAATATTGACCGATACCATTCGTATCGATATGTACAGCTACCCAGTGTGAACCTGGTTTATCATCCGCATCCAAATTGCATATTATATACGTTGGTACATGTGTATACATAGGTAGTCTATTAGCAGCATAAACATTATTTTCTAGACTGGGATGAATCTTTTTCATATGTTTTTGTAATTCTAGTGTATCCATGATATTACTGTTATTAGCAGATTATTACAGTACCAATCTATTCAATGGTTGTCATAGGAATGTTCAATTATAGTGATTTGTAAATATTAAATCGCATTCTTTGTGGGAGTCACAAAGCTTAGGATTATCATTTTGCTGCAGCTAATTTAAAGTTTGTTATATGGGTCTGATTATATTAAATAAAACACTTTGAGTACATAGACATTTTTAATTAACTGATCAACACAATAATTATTAAATAAATAAATTAAATACAGACATATTATTATCAAAATACCATTTTCTAATACACACAGCATTATTCAATGCACAATTCAATTTATGGTTCACACAATTAAAATCAGTTTTATTTTTACAGAACTTTTTTTTTAATGTCGCAAAATTAGGACATCCCTTCTCACCTATGTCAATCACTTCACAGTTTGCACATAACTCTTTAATCCACGTAATCTTTTCCAAACCCTTTGTCATAATTTTTTTATTTTCTAAATATGGTAAAATAACACGTTTAAACTCTTTGTAGTCTATGTAGCCTTCACTCCAGTAAATTCCTCGATTTCTTTCTAACCATCTCACCTGCTTTTTTTCTTCTAGTGTTAGGTAATGGAATGAATATGGTGGTTTCACCAAGAACGTCTGTGTATGATCATGACTCGCAATGGCCAATTCTTTGATAATAAAATGATTTAAAGAATCTTTAAATCCTTGGAGTTCCACTATAAGGGTGTCCGTCTTCATGATATCTTCTTAACAATGTTACTTAATGGTTTGTATTCAACAATGCAATCGTTCAGAATGAGACAATATGCTGAAGTTTGATCTGGTATCTCCGAATCACTTTCAATTTCTACTCTCACGTCCACAACTGGCCCTGTCTTTAGATTATCCACTTGTCTAGAGCAATCAATGACAAACAGCGGTGCTAAATCTCTAAACTGTTTTTCGCTTAATATGGGTTCCGGTCGACGTCCGTAATACGACTGTTGAAATCTGGTGTATTGCTCGTTGTAAATATTAAATCGCATTCTTTGTGGGAGTCACAAAGCAGGTTGATGCCTGTTGCGAAGGAACGTGAGATAAGTTTGTTGACTCATAGAGTTACAATCAGTTTCGTTGTACTTAGTAATTTGCTTTAGATAAGAATAAGGAACGTGAGATAAGTTTGTTGACTCATAGAGTTACAATCAGTTTCGTTGTACTTAGTAATTTGCTTTAGATAAGAATGGTGCTATATAAGATCGAACAGTTGCAGTCATGCAGTCAGTCTATGGTCGTTTGACCACAGTGTATTGTATACGTCTACCAATACTACGTTTGTGTTACTTCAACGCATCAATGGCCATGGAGGTAAGTGTTTATTCTATTGACAAACTTACTTGTATTTCTGTTGTTGTTTCCTAACGTGTGTGATTAAGTGTAAACAAATTGATATTAACGTGATAACTCTGTTGTTGCAGAGATCATTCAGCTTCGCAGACGATAATGAAAATACCTATAAACAGTATTACTACTCGCCACTCTCTCCTCAACACGAAGAAGAGAGTGATGACATCGTCGTTAATAACACAGACGATGGTGGAAAAAGGAAATCGCAACCGATTGATCAATTTTTTGAAGTGGCACCAAAAATAAAAAGGAAGAAGCTGCTATCCTCGACTGTGACACGAGCTGCTAGAGATGGCGTATCATACATCTCTACAAATTCTGACGACGGAGACCAAGCGACGCATCTCATAAAAATTGAAATGTATGATATGAAGAAACTATCCAAGATTCCAACTAGTGATCACTGGAAGCACGCTACCACGAGGATTAAATATTACATAAAGAATAATAAGGATAGCATCTACGACAACACAAACGGCCTCGTATACAATATTACAAAGACAATAGCAGAAAGTGAAAAAGTTAAAAAATACTTTTTTAACAATGACACTCATTAGTGGATTAGTGAATGTGATTCTGTTTACTTAAAGTACTTCTGTGTACTCATTAGATTTTACATGACTTTCCTAATCCTTTGTTAGACTATGAATATTGGACATTATTTGAAATTGGGTATCAGTTGCTCTACCAACACTTAACTGTTACTTACTGTGCTACATACTTTCTTCTTTATTATAAAGATGGAAAACTTCAGTGAAATGTGCACCAGTGCTTTCTTTTCCGCGCCCATTGAAGAGAATATAGAACAATCCAACAGCGAATTCAATCAGGAGCTGTCTAAAGTTTGTGATGAAATAGAGAAGCATGAACTGTTCGATTCATCGTATGATGATGAGTTGTATAATCAATGTTTGATGGTTGAAACAAAGTTGATGTAAGTATTAGAAGTACAAACTCAATAAGAAATATTATTGTAGTAATGTTTTATTTTAAGATTTGTCTAATAATTTTCTTTTTGTTACAGTCAACAACAAGTTGGAAGAGGTATCAAACGAGGTATCACTACTGATGAAAATAAGGTTACCAAGAAAGCAAAATTTGATGAAGGAGCTTCTACATCATCAATTGAAACCAATGATGTGGACAACAATAAGGTGGAATGTGATACATGTCATGTTTATATTAATAAAAGGTATCTAAACAACCATTTAAAAAGCAATTCACATAAAAATAATCTTTTAAAATCACATAATTCATTAACAAATGTTACAGTTGTTGAAACCGCTTTTGGCAATCGAATTTTAACATATAGAATTAATAGTAAAACACTTCAATCGGGACAATATTTTGAAACACCGGAATCGTTTTTAAATTCGCTAAAAATTGATATCTTATTTTTGATAAATGAATGTATTCAACAACATACAATTTTTAAAATAAACTTCATATTGCATGCTGATTTCATACAACAAACTAAAGATATTAAAAATACGTTTGATTTTCAAACGTTTAATTACATAATTTGTCAGGGAGATGACTTAAATATTTTTTATTCATCATTAATAGACACTGTAGTCGGTAAAATTTGTCAATTTGAAAAAAAAGATAGTGGTTGGAGTCTTAATCAAATTAAATACATAGATATGAATGTTAACAAATTCAACCCCCTACGTGGTAGTTCATATATCGACCTTCCTCAAGATATTAAATCAAAAAAAGCTGTAATCAATGTTAAAAATAATGATAATATGTGTTTCAAATGGGCATTACTCTCTGGTTTATATCCTGTATGTAAAAGTGTAGATCGGGTAGCATCTTACGCAATTCATGGAAATAAACTAAAATTTACTGGTATTTCTTTTCCGGTTATAATTGCAGATATATCAAAAGTAGAGAAATTAAACAATATTAGTATTAATGTTTTTGGCTTAGAGTATAATAAAGAAAAAAAGTGTAATTCTGTTGTAGGTCCTTTATATTTAACAAAATGTCGTACACCTAATCATATTAACCTACTATATATATCGAATGGTACTAACAATCATTACTGTTATATTAAAAACTTATCGCGATTAGTTAGTTCACAAATATCAAGACATCATTGTGCAGTTTATATATGTGATTCATGTTTACTTCATTTCCCATCGGAGGAAAGACTTAATAACCATCAACAATATGATTGCGCTCACATTTGTACGGAATTACCAAACGGTGAGGATTCCAAAAAGGATTGGTTTGGTAAAGCAACCTCAAATAATAAATTAAAATTTGATAAATTCGTGAAAAAGTTGAAAATGCCCTTTGTGGTTTATGCAGACTTTGAGGCATTTTTGAACCCAATAGAATCATGTAGTAACGATCCATCCAAGCCTAGTACAATTAATATTCAAAAACATGAAGTGTATAGTTTTGGATATTACATTAAATGTTCATATGATAACAGATTATCAAAATATGAGATGTATAGTGGGTCAAACTGTGCACAAGTGTTTATGAATCGCCTTTGTGAAGATGTGAAAACAATATTTAAAAAAAATAGTTTCCAAAAATGTCTCGTTCCATTATCAGATGAAGATAAAATTAAAATTTCAAATTCAAACATATGTCATATTTGTGAAACTGAGTTAAATGAAGATCTTTTTTACGATTTTGATTGGCACACTGGCAGTTTTAGGGGTGTTGCACATCAAGTGTGTAGTTCTAAGTACAGAACCCCTCGTCATATTCCAATATTTTTACATAACCTCAGTCATTACGATGCTCATTTCATTATCCATGCATTAAACCTCGATGATGACAAAGTTGAAGTTATTCCACAAAATAAAGAACGATACATATCATTTTCAAAACAGTTAACAATAAATAATCAACCAGTAAGTTTAAGATTCATAGATTCATTGAAATTTTTATCGTGTAGTTTAGATCAACTAGCTAAAAATCTTAATGATGATCAGTTTACAGAACTAAAAAGGAACTATCCTAATAATGAAGATTTTTCACGTTTAAGACGGAAAGGTATTTATCCTTATGAATTTATGTGTAATAGTGATTGCTTGAAACATCCATCACTTCCTGATCAACACCAATTTTATAGTTCACTCACAGATTCAAATATTTCAAATGATGATTATAATCACGCAAAAGATATTTGGCAACATTTTAAGTGTAGTAGTATGTCTGATTATTCCAATTTATATTTAAAAACGGATGTTTTACTTTTGACTGATGTATTCGAAAACTTTAGAAAGCTTTGTATTAAAACTTATGGATTAGATCCTGCTCATTACTATACTGCCCCAGGTTTAAGTTGGGATGCAATGTTAAAATTTACCAAAATAGAATTAGAATTGTTAACGGACTATGACAAAATTGCTTTTTTTAAAGCTGGTATTAGAGGGGGTGTATCTCAGTGTAGCAATCGTTTTGCTAGAGCAAATAATAAATTCATGGAAGATTATGATAGTGAAAAACCTAATTCATATCTAACATATTTTGATGCGAATAATTTATATGGTTGGGCAATGTCTCAATCTCTTCCTGTTGGTGGTTTCGAATGGATAGATTCTAATACAGATTATAATGTGTCGGATAACTCTGATTTCGGTTATGTTTTAGAAGTTGATTTGGAATATCCTGATGAACTTCATAATTTGCATTCTGACTTTCCGTTATGTCCTGAAAACATATGTGTGGGTAATACTAAAGAAACTAAATTAGTTCCTAATTTAAATAATAAAAATAAATACATCATTCACTACAGGAATTTAAAACAATGCATTGAAATGGGGATTAAATTAATTAAAGTACATAGAATTTTAAAATTTAAACAGAGTTCTTGGTTAAAGAAATACATAGACTTAAATACTAGTTTGAGAACGTTAGCTACATCAAACTTTGAAAAAGACTTTTTTAAATTAATGAACAATTCTGTCTTCGGTAAGACTATGGAAAATATTGAAAAAAGAGTAAACGTTAAACTACTAACTCACTGGGATAATCGTGGTAAAGTTTTAGGTGCTCAGGATTGGATTGCAAAACCAGAATTCCATAGTTTATCAATATTTTCAGAACATTTAGTTGCAATACAATTACACAAAACAAAATTAATTTATGATAAGCCGATTTATTTAGGATTTTGTATTTTAGATATATCTAAGACCCTTATGTATGAATTTCATTATAACTACATGATTAAAAAGTTTCATAATAAAATTAAGTTATTGTACACCGATACCGATAGTTTGATATATCAAATTTTTACAGACAATTTTTATGAGGATATAAAACCAGATCTACTTCACTATTTCGATACATCAGATTACCCAGAAAATAATATTTACGGATATCCAAAAATAAATAAAAAAAAGTTAGGTTTTTTTAAAGATGAGAATAATGGTAAAGTATTGAAGGAATTTGTAGGGTTGCGATCAAAAATGTATGCCTTAGAAATAGAAGATAAATTTATAGCAAAGGCGAAAGGGGTTAACAAAAGTGTTACCAAAAAAATGAATATGGAATATTACAAATCGTGTTTGTTTAATAAAAATGTATTATATTGTAGTATGCTTCGATTTAAGTCAATCAAACACACTATTTTTACACAAAAAATAAATAAAACATCTTTATCATATAATGATACCAAACGATGTATTATGAACAACAACATTGATACATTGGCTTGGGGACATTATAAATTACGCTAAGTGTAATACTTTTTACTTTTATTTCTGTGTGTATATACAAATTTTGTACTGATTGTAAAATTATGATATTACTGTAATGTTATATAATAGTTTATTACATATTTAAAATTTATTGTTTGATTGTAAATAATGTAAAATAATTGTAGTTTTTATTTGTGTGCTTAAATTTGACGTTGAGGTGATTGTGAAATTCTGATAAGTACTAATTGTGTTAGAAATAGTATACAGATCATTCTGTTTTTCACAAATTACATGTTTTATATAATTTTAGCAATATATATATATATTTAATTTTTACACCAAAATTTTCATTTTTATTTCATCCCTTTAAAACTCTAGACGTGTGAAATGTTTCACTTTATCCATCCGTTTACTGCTATTGTGGCAGGACCAAGTGGATGTGGGAAGTCAAATTTTGTAACAAATTTCATAAAATCAGTTAAAGAAATATGTAATTGTGATTTTAATCAGATCACATGGTGCTTTGATGAAATGCAGGCTTTAAATAATTTACCAAATGTTAACTATCATCAAGGAATTCCAAATCTTAATATGTTTGATGGTGAAAACCCACACCTTATTATTATTGATGATCTAATGAGAGAGTCTGATGGAAGAATTGTGGATATATTTACAAAAGGTAGTCATCACAGGAATCTTAGTGTATTTTATTTAACACAAAATTTATTTCATCAAGGTAAAGGTCAAAGAGACATTTCTTTAAACTCAAGTTATATAATTTATTTTAAAAACCCTCGAGATAAAACTCAAATAAGATATTTAGCACGACAAGTGTCACCAGATAACCCAAAATTCATTGAAGACGCCTACAGGGATGCAACTTTAGAAGCGCATGGATATTTAATGGTAGATTTAAAACAGAATACAAATGATTTTTGTCGTATCAAGACAAATGTATTCCCATTTAATGGTTACTGCACAGTCTACGTCCCCACGAAAGAGTTTAAATACACCAAGAATCAAACAATTCAAATCATTTCTAAATGATACATCGTCGACTCACAACGCATAAACATTTGCTAAACGCTTTGCAGTTTAAATACACCAAGAATCAAACAATTCAAATCATTTCTAAATGATGCATCGTCGACTCACAACGCATAAACATTTGCTAAACGCTTTGCATACGCTTAAACCAAAATATCAAAGAGCGTTACTTAAAACGTGTGATGAAGAAGAAATAAATTGTATTTGTGAATGTATTCATAACGTTTTACAAGGAAAGATACCTCTTAAAGATCAAGATAAACAAAAATTGAATAAACACAAAAATATACTCCGTAAACTGGTGCATAAGTGTAAACATAAACTAAGAAAAAATATTATTATACAAAAAGGAGGGGCTTTCTTACCAATAATATTAGGTGCAATATTGAGTGGATTAGTAAGTGGACTAGCCAGTTAACATGGAAAATGCTAAGAAAATGATACTTATTGAACCGGGATTGATTGAAAAATTAAAACAAGAAAATAAGGTTACTAGTAATTTGTCTCGATTAGATATTGAAATGCAAAATATTATGAATAGTAAGACGGAAGACCGAAAGAAGTGGATGTTATATTTACAAACACTACAAAGATACCTTCACTTTACCGAAGAGGATCGTCAACCACTCAGATTACCAATTTATTCTGATACATCTAATGAAGATTCAAATGGGTCTAAAATTGGTTTTAAAAATAAAGATAGAGATCTAAAAAGTTCAGTTGATGCTGAATCTTTGTTGGAGGAGAAAGGATCTATTAAAAGTATAGAAAGTGAGGCAAATCCACTGTATTCATCAACACAAATACTCAGTTTAATACCAAAAACTTATAATAAAAAAGGTGAGTCATTATTAAACTTAATTGGAACAAGTAAAAGTAAAATACGTTGGGATAATGAAGGCACAGTCATAATTGATAATGAAAAAATTCCAGGAAGTAATATTGTTGATTTAATAAATGATTCACTTAGACCCTTAAAAAAAAGTGATCCGATAGGGTGGGATAGATTTGCTAAAGCATTAAAAGATATTAAAGTACCACTTACTTATATTGGAAATCCAAAGAGATGTGAGTTTATTAACCAACTTCAAGTAAAAGATCTGAACAAAACCTCTGAGATTGAAGTTCAAGAGTTTTCTACACCGAGCAGTGGAGATAAAAGATCTATAACTAAAATACATAAAAAGATCGATTGGGAAAAATGGACCCCGTACTAGAAGAAATTAACAGGATTTATTATGATCCATCTAACCCCGCTGGTTTTGGTAGTATTGATAAATTATCAAAAGCTATGAAGGGTAAAATGGATAAAAAGCAAGCAAAGGAATGGTTACAATCACAAGAAACATATACATTACATAAACCCATTCGGAAAAAATTCCCGCGTAATAAGTACATTCTATCAAATATTAATGAGCTGTGGCAAGCTGATTTAAGTGATATGCGAACTTATTCTCAATATAATGATGGTTTCAACTACATACTTTGTGTTATTGATGTATTTAGTAAATATGCTTTTGCAAGACCAATGAAAAAGAAAAACTCAGAAACAACTAAAGAATGTTTTGAAAGTATATTTACTGAAAGTAATACAACACCTACTCACATACAATCTGATAAAGGTACAGAATTTGTTTCAAAAGATGTACAAAAATACTTTAAATCCAAAAAGATAAATTACTATACCACTAACAATCCTGATATTAAGGCTAGTATTGTTGAACGATTTCAAAGAACTCTAAAAATGAAAATGTGGCGTTATTTCACTCATAATAATACTTATAGATATATAGATGTTTTACAAGATTTAATATACTCTTATAATCACAGCATTCACTCGAGTATTAAGATGTGCCCATGTGATGTAAGTTCCAACAATATTATGACAGTTTGGACTAATCTTTATGATAGAGGGTCAAACAAACTTTCTCTAGAAAATCCAAAACCAAATTTCAACGTGGGTGATTATGTTCGAATAACTAGATATAAACATGTTTTCCAAAAAGGATATGAATCAAATTGGAGTGATGAAATATTTATTATATCTTCAATAATTGATAGATCTCCATGGGTTGTTTATACAATAACAGATTTACAAAATGAACCAATAGTTGGTACTTTTTATGAAAGAGAATTACAGAAGGTCACTTACAACCCCACCTCACAATATAAAATAGATAAAATAATTGGCACTCGTTATTCGGGTAACAGAAAAGAAGTATTAGTGAAGTGGAAAGGTTATCCAGATAAATTTAACAGTTGGATTTTAGCTTCTAGTTTAAAAGAAATATGAATAAAGAAAGTTTTTATTTAACTTTGCTCAGCAATAGTTCAATGGAATACTTTCCTGATAACAAGACCACAAATTTTTCAACAAAATTACCAAAAGCTATGAAATTAGAAGGTGAATGGGCGGTTGGAGTTGTCGAGTTTCAATATCCATGCACCATGTTTACTGTTCAAGATCATGAAAATGTTGTATACATCACAAAAACCATGTTAATGCCTAATGAAGATAAACCATCAACAGTGTACTACAAAAAACATATTCCCGCTACCAACTACGATAACGTTGAACATATTTTAAGAGCGTTAAATGGTATCAGAGAGAGCTTGAAATTTCGTTATGATGAAATAACAAAATTTGTGTCTGTTTCTGTTTTGGATAAAAATATAACATCCGTAACATTATCACCCAAATTAAGTTTACAACTAGGTTATGAACCAAATACAAATCTCCTAGACAGAAATTTTGGGAAGTGTCCTGCTAATTTACACTTAGGGTTACCATCTCAACTATTTCTATATTGCGACATTATCGATCCTCAGATTGTGGGTGATGTTATGACTCCACTATTAAGAGTCATTTCATTAGATCCTTCAAAATACATTTATGGTGCGAATAAAATGTACATTTTCTCTCCACCT
Source organism: Aporophyla lueneburgensis (assembly GCA_932294355.1). Taxonomy (NCBI): domain Eukaryota; kingdom Metazoa; phylum Arthropoda; class Insecta; order Lepidoptera; family Noctuidae; genus Aporophyla; species Aporophyla lueneburgensis. The sequence continues at coordinate 11,164,186 of OW028759.1, forward strand.
CACTACTTACCTGTTATGCGAAGAGAGTTCGATACGCTGGAAATAGATATAAGATCGAGCACAGGACAAAAAATACCATTCCAGTTTGGAACCGTGTGTGTTAAACTACATTTCCGCAAATTATAATAATGTATTCTCCTCATGATCATCATAAATGTCCATATGAAAATTATTATTCACATCAAGCTGGATCAGGAGTTGGAGTAATTTATAAGGGTTCACCATACCAACGCGGTCATGGTATTGGGAGCTTCTTAGGAGGGTTATTTAGATCAGTTTTACCTTTACTTTCAAGTGGTGCTCGAGTGGTTGGTAAGGAGGCATTAAACGCTGGAGTAGGACTTTTATCGGATATGGTTCAAGCCCGTCCTATGGAAGCCTCAATAAAAGATCGTCTAAAGCAAGTTAGTACAAACTTAAAACGAAAGGCTGATGACAAAATTGATCGATTTAACATGACAGGATCTGGGTATATAAGTAAAAGAAAACGATTGGCCTCGTTCATTCCACCACTAACAGCTAAAGTGAAAGCTACGAAAAAACTTGGTCTAAAACCAAAAAACATCAAAGATATATTTTCAAATTAAGTATGTCTTTCCTTCATAATCATTCTTGTGAGTGCGTTAAGTCAGAATTAGATTTGTTTGCATTACCGTCTACACAAACAAGCATTGAAAATGGATTGTGGATTCACTATAAACCAATTTCATCTCTTGCTGATGATGGACCTATCGAGTTTCAAGTTCCTGGAACAGGCGATGACTACATAGATTTGTCTCATACATTACTCCACATAAAGGCAAAAGTATTAAATCAAGATTCAACAAACTTGATATCAGCTACAGCAGTAGCACCTGTAAATAATTGGTTGCATTCACTTTTTAGTCAACTCGATGTTTATTTAAACCAAAAACTTGTATCACCACCTAATAATACCTATGCCTATCGAGCATACATGGAAACCCTTTTAAACTATGCTCCTGCTGCTAAACAATCTCATCTTACTTGTAGTCTTTGGTATGATGATACAGCAGGAAAAATGGATTCCACAGATGGTAAAAACATAGGATTTGTTAAAAGACAGGAATTAGTTAATGAAAGCAGGGAAATAGAAATGATTGGTCATCTTCATGGTGACATTTTCAATCAAGATAAATTTTTAATTAATGGCGTTGAAATGAGTGTAAAATTAGTTCGGTCAAGAGAGAGTTTTAATTTAATTGCTGGGTCAAATGATGTAAAGTTTAAAGTTTGCATTACGGACGCAACTCTTATTGTTCGAAGAGCACGAATTAATCCAAGTGTATTACTCGCACATCAGAAAGTTTTAGCTTCTACCACTGCTAAATATCCTATTACTCGTGCTGAAGTTAAAGTTTTAACAATTGCATCGGGTGTTCAAGGAAAAACTCTTGATAATATATTCTTAGGACAGGTACCCAAAAGATGTATTATTGGTTTTGTGAATAATTCTGCATTTAATGGTTCACTTACTAAAAATCCATTTAACTTTGAAAACTATGGTATTAACTCTTTCAGCTTATATATTGATGGTCAACAAATACCTTCCAAAGCTTTGCAACCATCTTTTAATAATAATATATTTACATCAGCATATCATACTCTATTCTCGGGGACTGGTATTCACTTTCTTAATGAAGGAAATGCAATCTCTCGTGAACAGTATGCCAAAGGTTACTGTCTTTTAGCATTTGATTTAACTCCTGATTTATCAGCTAACTCATCAGCCCATTGGAATCTCATAAAGCATGGTAGTGTAAGATTAGAAGTACGATTTGAATCCTCACTAATACAAACAATTAACTGTATTGTTTATGCTGAGTTTGATAATATTATTGAAATAGATAAAAATAGAAATGTTACTGTAGACTATAGTAGTTAGGATTATAATGTGTGTTGTGTTTTAGATATATGTGTTATGTTTAATGCATTTTGTGTGTGTGTAACTAAAGATAACATTATAAAATTAAATAAAACAAATTGTATGCAATATACTATCAAGGATTTAAAGATTCTTTAAATCATTTTATTATCAAAGAATTGGCCATTGCGAGTCATGATCATACACAGACGTTCTTGGTGAAACCACCATATTCATTCCATTACCTAACACTAGAAGAAAAAAAGCAGGTGAGATGGTTAGAAAGAAATCGAGGAATTTACTGGAGTGAAGGCTACATAGACTACAAAGAGTTTAAACGTGTTATTTTACCATATTTAGAAAATAAAAAAATTATGACAAAGGGTTTGGAAAAGATTACGTGGATTAAAGAGTTATGTGCAAACTGTGAAGTGATTGACATAGGTGAGAAGGGATGTCCTAATTTTGCGACATTAAAAAAAAAGTTCTGTAAAAATAAAACTGATTTTAATTGTGTGAACCATAAATTGAATTGTGCATTGAATAATGCTGTGTGTATTAGAAAATGGTATTTTGATAATAATATGTCTGTATTTAATTTATTTATTTAATAATTATTGTGTTGATCAGTTAATTAAAAATGTCTATGTACTCAAAGTGTTTTATTTAATATAATCAGACCCATATAACAAACTTTAAATTAGCTGCAGCAAAATGATAATCCTAAGCTTTGTGACTCCCACAAAGAATGCGATTTAATATTTACAAATCACTATAATTGAACATTCCTATGACAACCATTGAATAGATTGGTACTGTAATAATCTGCTAATAACAGTAATATCATGGATACACTAGAATTACAAAAACATATGAAAAAGATTCATCCCAGTCTAGAAAATAATGTTTATGCTGCTAATAGACTACCTATGTATACACATGTACCAACGTATATAATATGCAATTTGGATGCGGATGATAAACCAGGTTCACACTGGGTAGCTGTACATATCGATACGAATGGTATCGGTCAATATTTTGATTCATATGGACGAACACCTGAGCGATATCATCTCCAGTTTTTGAAAAGGAATTGTAAGAGATGGGACTGGAATGTTGATAGGATTCAGAATGATTGGACTTCAGTTTGTGGTGAATATTGCTTAATGTATTTGCTATTTAAGTTTCAGGGATGTTCAATGCATAGTTTTACGAACATATTTACAGGGAACACACTGCACAATGATATTTTTGTGGATGAGATCTTCCGCTCATATTTTGTAGAAAAAAGTAATAAAATATTGAAATAAAAATGAATGTGTTTTATTGATGACATAGAAAAGCAGACATACAATGAGTAATAGATAAGAACGCCAAATCAACCGTAGGGCAACAGATTCGTGGGTTCTGGCGCAACGTAATGAGGTGTTCGAAGTATAATAGATAAAAGGATTAGGCGAACAATGGAATGCTAATGAGGGTGCAGGACCACCGGAAATCAATGAGATAACAGTTAATTGATTTGCATAACTCCAGAACCACGCATCCTACGCTAAAATGGACCGCAGATTTGAGATCAGAGCACACCAAAACCTTTTTTTTTTTTTTTTTTTTTTTTTTTTTTTTTTTTTTTTTTTTTTTTTTTTTTTTTTTTACGATGGGTGCTACAGATTCGCGGGCTCTGGTGCAAGCGCGGGCTCTGGCGCTTGCGCCAGAATCCGCGAATCACTACTACTATTATGGTCAATACCCCCAAATTGGGGGAGCCCTATGTCCAGCAGTGGTCGTCTTTCGGCTGAAATGCTGATGATGATAAAAATAGGATTGAGGTACACGATGACTGATACATGCAAGCAACTTGTTGGGACAGGTCAGCTCAAAGCTGCAGTGGCTCTTTCTTCAAAAGGCCCATCCAGACATGAACGCATTGTTAGACTAATAAAATTCTAAAAGTATAACGTTTGGAGTTAAATAAAGAGATCATGGCCTCAGAGTTTCTTTCGGCGTTTCGTTGAGACGAACGAGAATAGTCATCAAGGAAAAGCCCGCGCCATCTAGTTTAAAAATATTGACGTTTAAGTCTTACAAGATCAACTACTACTCCCCATAGCGTACACATTTTTCGTCAGTTATTTAAAGAAAAACCAGCTGTTCTATAGAATTTGACCGCCCAGGTCAAACACTTTACCATGAAACAGCAGATTAATTTTAATAACCGACGATAAATTTCTACGCTATGGAGTTTTAATCATGTGCTGAACTCATGGTTAAAGCTTGGGTGTCGATGTCTCTGCCCTTCTGTATATCCAAATAAATATCTTGGCAGAACATCGTATATACCACAACAATCCCGCAAGCATCAGCATTACATGACACTGGAAAAAATATAAAATACATTTCATTTAATTCCCCAGAACAAATAATCCAATACAGCGGCGATCCTCTCAAAGACTTCGCGGGCATCCGATTCCTGGACCGGTTTGTGTTCAAGAATCCTAAGAAACGCGCTGATGCACAACAGGACGAGGGCGTCAAGAAAGTTAAAGGGTCACATCCGAAGTTCGCCGTCAGGAAGAATTATACTGCTAAAGGTTTGTACATACTGTTTGACTGGCCTGTTATTCTAGTGGTTAGTGACCCTGACTGCTAAGACTGAGGTCGTGGGTTCTATTCCCACCCAGGATAAATCTTTGTGTGTTGAGCACAATCATTTGTTCTGTGGGTGTTATTTATCTATAATATGTATGTATTTAGAAATATAAAAGTATATTTATCAGTTGTCTGGTTACCATAGTACAGGTTCTGCCTAGTTTGGGATCAGATAACGGTGTGTTGATTGTCCTAAGATATTATTATACTCATCATTCTCCTGCGTTTATCCCAATTTATTTGTGGTCGGCGCAACATGTCTATTTCTTCCACAATTCTCTATTAGTCGTCATCTCAGTAGTCACCCCTTTTTATCCATATCATAATTCACACAGTCCATCCATCGTTTCTTTGGTCTCCCTTTACTCTTATAGCCATCGACATTCGTACTCAATACTTTCCTCACAACATTTTCCTCATTTCTCTGTATCAGGTGACCATAACATGACAACAAAGGTTTTTACGTACTATTTTGAGTTTTAATGACAGGCTTATACGGTCTTCATACAAATTTATAGGCATCTGTCATCATCTACCTAGCCTTTTAGCGCTAATCTTATCTTCACAACCCAGTTACTAGGTAACATGATATTCTTTGGCAAGTCTGGGTATCTTACCTTCGGATTTCTGACACGCCGTAACGACTGCCAAAGCCCAGTGACAGCCGGGACAAACGGTTTAATGTGCGTTCTGAGGCACGGACGGGTGTTGGTATGTAACAACCTCGGCAAGCGTAACTTAACCTGCACTAATTGCGAAACGCACTATCTATCAGAATCTGAATCGGATTGAAGATTATTACTAAACCATTGCGTCATTTGTTCGAATAAATTGTCGGCTCAGCAACGTAAATAACGCAATGAATGTTGTTTAACTATCAATATGAAACCGATTCCTACTGATAGCAACTTCCGCAATTACCCTCTGATCGATTACACATGCGGCTATTACTTAGTCACAAGCACTTTATAGGCACCTACGTTCTATAAAACTGGATATAATTCTAATGATTCTAATGATCTGTACGCAAAATACGCGCTCAGACGTGGAGTTGCGGAAACCAGCCCGTTCTACCTATTACCATTCTACCTAATTCTAATTATTAGTTTACTATGAACGCTTTATAAAATACTGAGTTTGAGGGCAATATTGAGGATAACACAATTTCTGTGTAATGTGGTTTATAACTGATATCCTCCCTGTATCTTTATACAAATTTAACTCTACAGCATTATTTCATGCCTTTAAATTTGGTTTAATGTCGTTATTCGTTATTTTTTTTACAACCTTTCATTAACCAGCTTATAAATATTATATTATTTATTTTGAAACAAATTATTTACAAAATATGAGCAACACAGTAACAACAGTCTTAAAATGTCTAATATGTACAGACGCCAGCACATTAAGCTACTACAATCTGTCAGATTTCTTTAATTGATTTTCAATTTTATCGCTAAAGCGTTAGGTTCAAGGTTGATTGGCAGAATTTGTCAGTTTAGCTAGCTTAGATGCTAGCTTGATTTGTCTATACAACAAGCGCTTAGATATAAATAAAAATTGTGTATCTGTTATTTGTTTGATTACTGAAATGTCAAGTTTTATCTGTCTTCTTTTAAATTGAATTCAAGTTACATATTATGCCTATATACCTTGACTGGGGTCCTTATAAATAAATAATGCGGGGAGGAATAAAATGTTCTTGATTGTTCAATTATTATTCAACTTTACGAAACGATAGCCGTACAAACATGCACTAAAGACAGCATTGTATTCAATTATTTTTTTCAGGTCTAAAGAGTATACCAGTGACCTCGTCAACCTATCTCAACGAAGATGTGAGCAGAGTCCCAGTGGACGAACGGTTTCTTTACGAGTAAGTAATAATATGTATTCCGTATACATTTTACCACTATACAGCGATCGCCAACTTGCCTGTCAAACGTGGCGATTATGGCAAAACTTCCCATTTTTTTGGGAGAGTCCTAAGTCCAGTTATGGACGTCATTAAAATAAAAGCCCTTTAACATGACAGTTTCGCCCCAGTTTCCCAAACTAGATTTTATTTGCTTCACTCCACACGACGCTGTCTTGTACGATATTTTACGATCATAAGTTTGGTTAACCAGTCAATTACCGTAATTACAGACACAATTAAAAAACGATTGTGTCTATACCAAATGTGGTATCTCAGGGACTTAGAGGTTAAATGCCTCCCTGGGCAACTGATGGAACACGGGTGGGTTTTAGCCGGTAAAAGTGACACGCCCTCCCGCTCCGCCCAGAGCGGGAGAAGTCATTTGATGATTACCCATCCTGAAAAAAAAAATCCCTTCACAATATCAAAAAACTTTTTAACAAAAAAATATACCCTCGAAAAAAGGAAATTATACGAGTAATTTACTTTATTTAGGAGCCAAGTTATACTAAAGGTTAATTTTTTTGCTTTTCAGTTTCGTTTTCGTCGGAAAATTTTTTGTTGTTTTTTTTTTTTAGTTATTGGGATATTTTTTCTATACTTATGGGTAGAATTCGTGTTTCAATTTTCAACTTAAAAGACCCAACACAACTTAAAACCCTTTCCAATAAACAAAGAATTATAAATCCAACAATTTAGTAAAATGTTATGCGGCTATATCTATGTATACATCTATCCAAATAAATAAAATTGGAGTGTCTGTTTGTAATATTAAGATAACCACTTTTTACTAAGTGTATATGGATGTATACACGGTACATATACCAAAACAACATTTTTTACAATTTTTGTCTGTCTGTCTGTTTGTTCCGGCTAATCTCTGAAATGGCTGGACCGATTTTAAATGCATTTTGTCATCCCAAAATACAAAGTGAAAAAGAAGTAACCTTCTCGCCGCGGGTAGGACTCACCGCGACGGCCGTGTCTGCCCTACCATGGATGGTACTCTACCCCAGAGTTTACAATAACAATAATATAGGCTTGTAACTATGTGCAAAATGTAGTAATCAATTTGTAACCATATTTACGTTTTCCTTCCCCAGTTTCTTACAAAAGCGTCGCAACGTGGACGCTGAAGATGACGATGATAGCGACGCGGATTCTGTCAACAGTGAGGATTTCGAACAGTACCTGGATAATGTCACCGGGACGAAGGCGCAAGGTAAAATTACAAAATCATGTTTCTAGATATTGCTACAGTGAAATAAATAAACTTAATTTCTTCATAAATTCCAAAGACTTTGTCGTATTGCCTCTGGAAAACAAGAAACTCTGCTTGCATAACCCGCTATCTGGATTATTTTGAAGGATATTGCTTCATATATACGACAAATTTGTCTGCTCAACATCGAAAATTACGCAATGTATATTGTAAAACTGTCAAAATGAAAGGAATTCCTACTTTTGGGTGTCACCCCGCTAGTATGTATGTACGCCCGGGTCAGAAACGATTTCAGGGGTGGTATGATTCTGACTCCCGGCCACCGGAGGCGCGAGCAATGGGTAGCTGGCCGCCCGGTAAGGACCAAGCTCGGGTCGACGGCGCGCAGTGTTCCACGCGCGCCTCAAAGAGATGTCAGCAGCAGTGAAGGGGTCTACTAGGACCGATGCCTGCCGGGGTCGCGTGATTGTTCGAAAGAGATACCGAGACCTTGGCACATGGGCAACTGAAAAAACACGGATGGGTTTTAGTCAGTAAAAGTCTGACACGCCCTCCCGCTCCGCCCAGAGCGGGAGAAGTCATTTGATGATTTCCCATTGAAAAAAAAAAACGGGTGGTATGATATGATCATGGAGTGATTCTAACTTTGAGCTTTTATAAATGGATTATTAGTTAAAATTCTTTCTGTACTTCACTATATTGTAAAAGGCGTATTGTCTTAATTTTCTTTGGGACCCATAAGCACCAGGAGAGAGACTGATGCGTTCCGCTGAAGATCCCCTCTCGTGCCTCATCATTTCAGCTACAAGACGTCCACTGCTGGACATAGGCCTCCCCATATTTGGGTGGGAGGTTCCCATGATCGCCACACTTGTCAGGCGAGTTGGCGAGTCCCTTAGTTGCCTTTTATGACACCCACGAGAAGAATTGGGATGGTACTATTCTTTAACTCCGGCATTACACAAAACCTCCTGCCGCAGCAATGTTATTCACACTAGATACCAAATTAAATAAGTTACCAAGTTACTACATTGAAAAGTAAAGAAAAATAAGTCCTTATTTTCATATATTTATCATTAACAGTGGAATCAGACGACGAACTGGACTACCTAGCAGACATGACAGCAACTAAGCAGAAGCGAGGCACCAAGAAACAAGAAGACGATGTTGGTCAGTTGGGCAGCGATGATGATGATGAAGAAGAAGCTGCTGATGAGACCGGTGATGTGGGAGACGATGATGGAGGTAAGGTTTCTCTTACTAACCCCTGACGCAAAAAAGGGGTGTTATAAGTTTGACTACTATGTGTTTGTCTGTGGCACCGTAGCTATTAAACGGGTGAACCGATATGGCGGTTTTTTTTACAGTAGCAGGCTTCCTAGCAGTGGTTCTTAAACATTTTTTTATCAAAATCGGCTCAGCTGTTTCGACACAACGATCCCTTGATCAAAAGATTACCTACAACTTCTTAGTAAACTTAAAGGGTCAATAATTATATATTTTTTTACTCTTTAGAGGTTTTGTTTTTGGCCAAGGGATTTTTAAATTTAACTAGTCGAAGATTATGGTAGCTACCACCTTCCACCTCTCTATCTACCCTGGGGCCATCATAGTGTTATAGATAATACGTTGTAAACCTACATTCTAGCAAATAAGCTTTTAATTATTTCACAAAAAAAACTCGCCTACAAAAATAATTAACTTTATCTGCAGCAGGGTCTCTACTGTATTGTAAGGTAGTATTAGCATTATCAGCCTTATTAGGCTGATGATGCAAATACACCCCACACCCACTGCCCACCCCTTTTGCTTATGTTCCCACTGCTCCGACACCAGCTTCCTCTTGGTGAGAGGGGGTGAACCGTAATTCACCACGCGGACCCAGTATGGGTTGATAGATGTCATGTCTTCGAGTGTTTGATTCAAGGACACGCCGGTTTCCTCACGACATTTTCCCTCACCATTTAGAGAGCAGTGTTGATTAAATTAATGATTTTTGGATGTGTTTGCAAAATGCCGCTGAACCAGAACAGGTTACTATTTGTTTTGTTTTTGAAATTCATTTTTTTTACAGATAGTGACGGAGAACTGAATATATCTGGAGATGACGACGAACCAGCACTTTCTGGAGAGGAAGATGGTATGATAAAACTATATATTCATAAAGTAACTTCTAACTTTTGTAACTTTGTAATTTCTAACTATTCATAGATTTGTCAAACTATATTACAGCAATTACCTCAATATACATGAAGGATGGTTTTTCCGGATGAATCCAGAAATATTTTGTGATCCAGTGGTTCTCTGCCTACCAACGCCTGTGCCTTCTTCTTTTTCTCCTTTCTCCCTTCGGGCAATAAAGGCGAGATGCGTGGGCAATATTACCAACTAGCTTCAACCCTACCGTTTGCCCCCGACCCACCGCGTCGCGTTACATCGCCCGCCCGCGCTATTACTTCGTTTTCGCTTAGCGTTCTTTCTTACTTTCTTTCTATTCTTTTTGCTCACCTTTTCAAGAGTTGTAGTATGATATGTAATAGCCTATAACCTTCTTCAAAAATTGGGCTATTATTCCAGAGATTAGCGCGTTCAAACAAACTTCAACTTTATTGTAAGTATTAGTAAAGATTATTATAATTATTAATATTTTTGTTATTCCAGAACTGCTGCTTGAAGACAGTGATGATGAGGATGACAAGATTGATGTTCCTGGCGCTAAATCAAAGAAAGAAAAAGGCAAATTTAAACTTAAAGGTAATTTATTTTTCTTTTTGTCAAAGCTGCCGAGAAAATGGATTCATACTCTGAATTTTTTTTATAATTTTGAGCCTCTGTAAAAAAGATAAGAAATATAGTCTTTGGAAACTCTGCCAGGGTCGCGGATTTGTTTGAAAGAGTTACCGTGGCTCTGGCACAGGCAACTGAATGATCACGTGTGGGTTTTAATCAGTAAAAGTTTGACGGGCGTGTCAGACTTTCGTCATCAAATGACGTCTCCCGCCCCAGAGCAAGAGACGTTTCGCACCCAAAAAAAAGTCTTTGGAAACTAGAGAAATGCCTTCTACCTAACTTCATTCTTTTAAAGTCTATAATATTTAGAATGAAATGCAGAATGTGTCCTAGATGGTATTTTCCTATACATAACTTTGATAGCTCCCGTCTTGAACCTCTAGAATAACACAAAATTGGACCGCATCTCTCATCAACGTAATCTAACCTAAGTCTATCTTACCAGGTACAGATGACCTCGGCTCCCTATTCGCGTCGGCAGAAGAATTCTCAACTCTCCTTGAAGATACAGCAACCAACAAACAGCAAGGTTCAAGCCAAGCAGTAGCCAACACAGACAACGCTAGCACAAAACAACTAGCCTGGGAGGATAATAGAGACAGATGGATCAAAGGCTACAACAGAAAAATACTAGGAAACAAAGGAAATAACAAAAAGTTCAAAAATAAAAAAGGGAACTTCAACAAATCCGACAAAAAAGGCTTCAAATCCGACAAGAAAGGTTTCAACAAGATGACCGACAAGGGCGGGAAGCGAAAAGGCGGGAAAGCCGATGGCGCTGGTGGAAAGAAAAAAAAGATGAAGTAATTTACAGCTTATAAAATAAAATCTTGTATTCATTGGTTGTTTTATTGTGTTTTTAAAAACAGCCGCTGAACTGAACCTCCAGTAAGTAAACTTAAGTGAAGTCGTTATAGCAATAAATTGTTTTAAAACGACGCATTATGATGTAATTAGTGATTGGAGGGCCTAAAACCCAAAAACTGACCCTAAAAAGTCAGTAAAAGTATTAGGGACAGATTGATAGACATTGTAGCAACAAGTCTTACATAACCGAAGGAAATTATGCAAATCTCTCTCCATCCACTCTTCAAGTTGGTAAACGCATTTGTATTTTCTTTTTTCCAATCGATTATGCTTTCTTACCGTAAAAGAAACCTTTTACTAATCGAAAGTCAACAAAGAGTTGGGAATATTTATTAATTATTATTATTATGCCTGCAGAACAAAATAATTTCCATAAAAGAATAGTAGTTTTGGAGATGGTTGTTACCTTTTTGGCATACTATAGAATGCATCATTTTGAATGCATCATATTTTTGTTTTTTTTATGTCACTCAGAAGTCAAATTTTATAGTGATGTGACTGTGTCGATTTCGTTGATAATCGATATTCTCGACTGTACTTTTGAAACACTTTATTGAAATAAAAAACCGATCAGTGAAAGACTGTCAAGTTGTACTGAAAGTATGAAAGACTATAAAGACTTATAAGTTCAAATTATTTTTCGAATAAAATATTTTAAACTCTACACATGAAAAAAATATCTTGAAAACCAGTATACAAGGTGACAAATGGGAAGTTGCCTAAAATCTATACTATAATATTATAAAGCTGAAGAGTTTGTTTGTTTGTTTGATTGAACGCGCTAATCTCAGGAACTCCTGGTCCGAATTGAAAAAATATTTTTGTGTTGGGTAGCCTATTTATCGAGGGAGGCTATAGGCTATATAACATCACGCTACAACTAAGAGGAGCGGAGCAGTAATGAAAAATGTTGCAAAAACGGGGAAAATTTATTCCTTTTGAGAGTTTCCGTTGCGTGCGCTGCGTAAACGGTTAAAGTAACGCAAACATCATGTATGACGGAATTGTTCCTTTTAAAAAGTTCTAAAAAAACCGCGAGAGCATATGTCTATCTTTTAAGGTTGACTCAATATAACTCAAAAGGAGCGAGCAGCAACGAAAAATGGACGAAAACTAGCAGGCAAATCGATGCGACGGGAAGGGTCAGGGGAGCAAAAATTTGACGCAGACGAAGTCGCGGGCAGAAGCTAGTAATCTATACTTCTATACAAATTTTATAAAGCTGAAGATTTTGTTTGTTTGGTTGAACGCGGTACTCTCAGGAACTACTGGTCCGAATTGAAAAATTATTTTTGTCTTGGGTAGCCTATTTATCGAGGAAGGCTATAGGCTATATAACATCACGCTACGATCAAAAGGAGCGGAGCAAAAACGAAAAATAGACGAAAACTGGCAGGCAATTCGATGCGACGGACGGGAAGGGTCACGGGGGCAAAAATTTGACGCGGACGAAGTCGCGGGCAGAAGCTAGTCACTTATAATTTTAGGATGAGTGCAGAGGAAAAAAAAAACATATTAAATCAGTGAAGTAGTAATTTTTATTTGAAATAGGTTTTAGTTTAGCTGCTGTCGATCTGCGAGACATATGCTGAGGTACACGGCCTTAAGTACAACTCTAAAAAGAGTGAGATTCTGGTGTTTAGAACACAAAAACAACAACCTCGCCGTGTACCTCCGGTATATCTCAATGGCGTGGTACTAAACGTGGTTGAGAAATTTAAGTATTTAGGCCACATTGTCACTAGTGACCTACGCGATGACAGCGATATAGAGAGGGAGCGCAGGGCGTTGGCGGTTAGGAGCAATATGCTCGCCCGCAGGTTTGCTCGCTGCACGGCAGACGTTAAAGTAACCCTGTTTAAAGCGTTCTGCAGTCCTTTTATTCGAGCGGCCTGTGGGTGTCATATACAAGCCGAGCCTACAACATCCTGCGCGTTCAATTTAACAACGCCTTCAGGATGCTGTTGCGACTGCCGCGGCGTTGTAGTGCTTCGGGCATGTTTGCCAAAGCTCGCGCAGATGGTTTTCACGCTATCATGCGTAAAAAAGCGGCTTCCTTGCTACAGCGCTTACGTAACACTCGGAACAGCATCCTGAATATGATTGCTAACAGGCCAGACTGTCCTATACAACGGCACTGGGTGGAAGTAGCTATAGGTATGTATAAGTAAATAATGTCACCACTTTACGTCTTGCCTTTGACGTACTTACCTATGGAGCTTCCACACTGAGCCTTGAAGGCGGGTTTACTCAATTTAATTGTATTTTGTGTCCTTACTAACAATACTAATATAGGCTTTAAGTACTTTCTGTTACTACCATCACTAAACAACCTATGGACTATTAATGTCTGAAATAAAGTATTTTTATTTTATTTTTTATTTATTTAATCGAATATTTTCAAGAGACACATATTAAGTTTAACAAAAAAATACAAAACCTGATTAGGGAATAACTATTAGGTAATGTGGATTTTCACTACCCCAAAAAAGGTAATTATGTTTATTGACATATCCATTCAAATAAAATTGAGCCTAGTCTGCGAAACTAAGTGATTAATATCGATCTCGTTGTTTTCAATTTGTCATTCTAGAATGCACTACGTATGCCCAGCTTTATACGATACGGTAAAGGGGAAAGAGATGCATATACTTTGGGCAACTTCCCTTGTCATCCTGTATTTTTACATTCGCACATAATTCCCCATTGGGATTTGGCCCAATATCATATAGTACGCTTTGGATTTGGCATCAATAATTCACAGTAAAACAACTATCAATGGCAAAAAGCAATTGAAATATTTACATTATAGAGGTCACTAGGTCAATTCGTCAGGCAGAATCATAACAATAGAATCACATTAGTGTGTAGTCTATGTGTGATAAAAGGCAAATTGTTATATGGCTATGAATGTAATCTGCAGAAATGACCTCCAATTTTAGATATTGTTCTAAATTTATTATAAATGTTAAAAAATTTGTATATACATTTTTTTTTTTGTATTTGCATATTTTCAAGGAGAATATTTTCCAGTCTACGAAAATGAAACAAAAATCCAATTTGTTTCCAAGTTTGACAACAACAGTGTTTACAATGCGCGCCGCGTTACAGTTCAACAGATAAAAAAATATCGCTCGAACTTCTAATTCTACGCAACGGTTTCTCTATCAAAAGTATATATTTTATGGCAATGAAATAAAATAACTATAATAAAAGGTTTTTATAACACAGGACAAAACTACGAATTTCATATAAATAATGCTAAAAATTGAGGTCTACGCAATGTATAGAACAGATTACAGACAGTGACGGAACTCTTGTTTGTTGACATTTCTACATCATGTAGTTGTGTTGTGGAACGCGCCATCGCGCCGTATCTTGCATTTATAGCGCGAAGTAAACAAATTCTTCAGTTCCCTGTGTTAATACATGACATAAACTGTGAAAGATATATTGTGAACTAATGGACATGTCTAAACATTGTGTATGATCGACGCAGTGATTGTAAAGGAACAAAAAGGCGGGCAAAAATCAGTGTGAGAGTAGCGATTACCGATCTATTTATAGCCGGACCTATGGAACGATAAAGCTGTTTTATATGCTGCAAATGTGTTTCAGTGTCATATTAACATTCCAATTATAGTTTACGTCTTAAAAATACGTTTTTCATTTCTTATTAGACTTATTTCTTTGAGCCTATTGAGGAAAACGTAGCCGCGAAACTCGTTTGACAGCTCATGCATACACACAAATGAAAGGGAACGACTTGCGCTGGTGTGTGTGTAAGTGATGTGAAATTCTTATGTATGCGCTTATCGATTGGCAAGATTATTTCAAGGACACCAGTGAAGACTAATGTATGATTTATTGTTATAACCTGATAGTACCTAATACAACGAAAGCTGGTCTTGCAAGAACACTTTGAATATGGAGTCGCCGATGATAGATAATAAAAATGTCGAGGTCACAATACACACGTCAACAAGTTCAAGTTCAAATCAATTTATCCCAGACAACTTGGAGCTTCCTGATGATACATTCCGTATGAGTTTAGATAATTTTTCCATGATAGGAGAAAATGTGACTATAGGCAGGGAAGTGTCTGTAGACAGCAGCGTAGCTGGTAATCCCTATACACCTTCAATTGAATTACCTTCACCGTTGCCAACACCTGATTTAGATACTCCGGATATTGAAACACCTGAAATACAGACGCCGTATATTGAAACAGCGGAAATACAGACGCCGGATATTGAAACACCTGAAATACAGACGCCGGATATTGAGACGCCTGATATACAAACCCCAGATAATGAGACGCCTGATACACAAACTCCAGATATTGAGACGCCTGATATACAAACTCTGGATATTGAGTCACCTGATATACAAACCCCGGATATTGAATCACCTGATGTTCAATGCCCTGAAATTGAAACCCCAGAAGTTCAAACCCCTGACATTGGAACTCCTGAAATTCAAACTCCTGACGTCCAAGGCATCGAGAGTCCTGATGTCGAAACCCCCGACATTGAATCGGCTGAGGGTCTAACTAATGAAGCCGAAACGCCTGATGTTCAAACCCCGCCACCAGAGAACAATACATCTCCCCCGATAATAGAAACACCAAAACAAATCGAAACAAAAACTGAGATACGCAGACCACAAACATTGCTGAAATTATCGCTATCAAAGAAAAGCGACAACGATTTGTTCGTTAAACCGTCTCCAGTCGCCGAGCTTATGTCGCCAGCTAGAATGCTACAGTTTGAAGTTGAGGCAACCAGTGCTACGCCAACAATGAAACGAGCAGCCGTGGACTTTGATTTCTTCAGTAAACACAATTTCGAGAAATATTTCGTCGAATCAGAGCCTAAAGAAGATAATGTGTCAGAAAATCCGGGAGATGGCAGCACATACAAGGAAACACCGGTTATAGTGAAGGCCGATACTGTCCGGCATGAAATAGGTTACGGTAAGTAGCGCCGGCAAGGTATAATGGACCATTTTATGATACAATATTTTTCTTTTCTTCAAGGTAAGGCAAGGTTCTTAAGACTCGCAGCTGTGGGTCCCGATGCATATTTAAAGTAAGCTCTTCGGTTCACTCATTGTCATTATATTTAAATACTTGCTAATCATGTTCCTTAGTTTTTATACCAAGATTATGCATGCATCCAATATAATAAAATTTAAGGTCATACATGTGTATGTTTTGCGAAACTCGTGTGAGTTTGCTAATAGCAACAATAAAGTTATTATAGATCGATTAAGAAGCGATTAAGATTATTGTAAGATATAAATGTAAATACAAGGAAACTATTAGGAATCAAGCATAACTTATATAGCAAATCGTTGTAGCTTTTAGCTAACAGTAACGGACAGAAACCTATAAAAATTATGGGATTCAAACTGACTCCTGACTCTAAATTATGATAGTTACATCAGTATTTACCACAGTAAGTAAGTAGTTTCACCAGAAAATGAAAAACACTGGTACTCAGCCGCATTCGGTTACACTGGAAGCCGTCCCCAACATAGTTGGGAAAAGGCTAGGCAGATGAGGACATCATAATTTACCACAGTAAGTAAGTAGTTTCACCAGAAAAAAGTTAACTCTTCAGGGGGGAGGCACTCAGGTAAGAGATCCAAATATTATTGTTAATACTCATTACTTAATTAAACAAATATATTATTAGACAAATAATGCAGCAAGATTTTATCAATTCTAGCCTAGCCTCTGTTTACGTGAGTATAATTGAAGTTCCTACGTTTTAAGTTTCCTAGGTATCTTGACCTTGAGTTGAAATGTAAAAGAAATCCTCTAGCATTCGAAACTGAAATGGTGCAGCGCTCCTAAGTCTACTTTCTACATCCAGGTCGCAGAATCGATGGCCGCATTGGGACAAAAATCTCAACAAGCTACAAGTTTTTTGCTCTGTTCGAGTTTGCGCATATAAATTGTGGTTGAACTACTGATATATACCGTATTTGGTCAGGCTGGAAGCTATTATATACTTGGGAAAGTCAGGGATGATGATGTTTGTAAAGACAGATTGTGAAATGATCGTTATATTATTTATTGTTACTATCGTGACCCTTAGCATTTCACACCATGGGGGCGTGATAACCAACCTGTTTACATCCAACCGCATTCAATAATAGTGATTACATCTATCGTCTGCAGTTGTTTATATCGGCAATGTTCAATATGATAAAGAAGATTTCTCGTTATCTTTAATGATATGAAATACAAAGTTTACTAAAGAGCAGAAGGTTAGGTTATTGTGAATCCCGTAATTAGAGAGAAAAGAGATTCTGTCTCGGTGTCTTAATTTGGGTAGAAATTAGAAACCAATCACGACGATCCCTTAATTACCTACCTATTTGCAGCAGGTATAAGTAAACAATGAAGCAGATGGCGTTCCGTAGTTTCTACTTACCCCACTGGGAAGAAGGCGTGAGTTTATGTATATATGTAAACAACTTATTTTTCCATTTACGAACCATATCCTAAGCAATTCAGTAAATCCAATCAAGGAAACGAGACTGACAACACTACCAATATCCGTCCGTATCGTGTTGTTTAGCAACAAACTAATTAAATTACACTTGATTTGCAGCGAAAATCTTCCTTTATGTACGATTGGCAATTAATTCTTTTATATGGACAAACACTTTATATCTACAAAGATAAAGATCGTTGTAGCATACTTCCGCAGACAAACACGTGCCTACATGCATATATTTATATACAGTAATTATAGAAAACATAGTTCACTTTATCAAAAATCGATCAGATACTAAGTTATTTGAGATTCAGAACTAAGATACGTTTATTGGTCATTGTCAGGCGAAGCCATTGAGCGTGGGGGACTCAGGAAGTGGTAAAATTTCGTCAACTTCCCAAAAAAGAAAGAATCGATTGTGTAACTACCATCAATCCATCAACTCAGCTTATCGTTGTTCCTTTTTTTTACCCCAATACTCTATTCAACATCCTTTAGTATGCGCCGACTACAGGAGTCGAATACAAAAGCTAAATTTTTATATTATTCTATCCAATAAATCAATTATAATGAAACATAACATAAATATTTTCCAACTAGACCAATAGGACTCAGTTATGAGAAAATATACCTGAGTATGTCTAGTAGTGTGAAAATTTTGGGCCATAATCTTAAACAAAACCTATTAACTTTTGTGAGCCAGGACTTAATTATAATTATTTCTTAACGCCCATTCTTAGATCTAACAAAAACGTAATCACGGGAGTACCTAGCTGAAATAAAAATAAAAGAGGCTCACAACAAGTCCAAGATTTTATATTCACAGGGAATTGCTTGTTGCTAACCAGAGTTTAGCATTCATAAGTTCATGAGCGCAAATAACGAAAAAGGATAGCAATGAATGTTTTTTGGATAAGTAACATATGTTTTACTGAAGGGCTGGGAGTTTGCGCAGTGCGGTATAATATCCCCATAGTTTACGTTTAAGTTATTCAAGAAGGTCTAGACAATCTTGTCATGAATTATGTTTGATATGTCTTGTGTTACTGAAAGTGGATGGACTGTGAAAGATGATATGTCTAGAAAGGGGTGGCTACCGAGATGACGACAAAAAAGATATGGAAGAAAAAGACATGTTGCGCCGACCCCAAAAATTGAGATAATTTAAGGAGTATGATGTGTTACTGAAAGCACAATTTCTAGTTTATCTCTTTTTATTTGCTTTTGAGGACATGTCTTTGATGGTTTTAGTACAATCTCAGGGTAAAGTAACACGACACCTCAACAATGGAGTCAAGAACCCTAGATTGTATCTGTTCCGTACGATTAACAGAGTAATTATTATCTTCATAAAGATAACGGTTCGTATCGCAAACGTTTTCACAAGACATGAAGTACATTAGTACGTGATTTTTAATGTTTCTGATGTTAAAACGAAGGTCGCGACACTTCCGCGTCTAAAACACAGACATCTTCCGTATTCTTTAGATTGAATTGTTACCTACTTCATAAATTATTTTATAGCCGTATAATCGTAATATTGCCCATCCCTAGAATTTATTAGGTTGTTAGATTCGTGGCGCTTAGATGCTTTGACAAACCTGCTTGGTAACGGTAAATTCATAAAACATAGCCCGACTTTTTGATCTTGATGCTTTACAATACTGTCGTAACACGCTTGGGTAGTGGATTGCTTATTAGCGTTGAACGCATTACCTATCTAACAACAAACAAAATATTATTGAGCGGAAATTGCGGTAGGGCCTTCATATTAAGACTTTCTAGATGTTTTTTTTTTTCTGACTGATCGTCCTCTTGACAATTAAAAAGTGCATGTTAGAGTTTGAGCTTAGTCTTTAGAAAAATAAGGTCTATTTTGGTATAATTTGACCCTCTGAACAGTTTTATACTCTAGACTGCCTAAGTACTTTTAAGACGAGGCTAGCATGCATCGGGTTATCGAGCCGGGCCGTGCCAGGGCGTCATCTTCCGCAGAGAGAACAGTATATTTATGTGCGCTTTGATAGATGCATTTTACGAAAGCGGGTATGGAATGACTTTAATTTTGACAATTCAGCAACATTCGATGCGCATTTCCGTCACCGTCGACAATTTTTTCGAACATTTGAAGCATTGTCATTAATTAGCAATATCCCTCATAATGATTCAGAATGTAACTAGTGTGTTACGCAATTAGGTTGATTACAAAAAAACAAGTTAAGGAAACAACATCAAACATTACGTGCGTTTCTTAGATTATTGTATTGACCTATAACTTACCAAGTACTTGTAAGTTATGTAAACTAGCGTTCACGGGCTTAACGTCAGTCTTTTGATGGGTCTGAACTTCAAGCTCATCTAGTTAGAATGGAAGCCGGCCCAACATTATTAGGAAAAAGCTATGCTGGTGGTAAATGATGAATTGATGATAAAAAAAAGCTTTTTCCAGTTTGAAAATGTTCATTTAATGCCTACAAGATATTGCTTGATACGCAATGCCATAAAATCGCGGAAACGGAGATGAAGGTTTTACCTCGAGTAAATCAAATCAAGATCAATTTGTGTAAATAAGCTGTAAATACTTTTACTTGAGAAATAAATCTTGGTTCACGATTTTTTTTCCATTGCTAATAACTTATATGCCTTTTTGCTTTAGTAGGTATTTACTTGTGTCATTGTGTGTGCGTAGAGGAAATGATGTATTTTGAGATTATTGGACTAAAACTCCTAAAGTCGGGCTTAGTTCACCCAACTTTTCGAAAAGGACACAGTGTTGCACAGTACAACTTGGGTGAGGCCTATGCACGACACTGAAAGACAATAGGCAGATTTGATCAATTGATGTTATCGATATCAAAACACTTGTGTTTGATTGTCCCAGTACTCCAGTACCTACCTATAGCTATACCTACTTTCCCTTATCACTTTGCTATCATACAACAAATCTTACTAGTTCAAGTACAAAGGCGTTAAATGACATTTTATAGGGTGAAAAAGATGAACCTTAAGCCTAAGTATCTAAATGATTTCACCACCAGCCCCCAAAGGGTAATTTAAAATAAGTCCATATAAATACCAGGTTGGAAGTTATTCATGCAACCTTAGAAGAATATTTATAAATCTCTTAACTAATTACTATTTATTATCAGTTGTAATAAATAATCCTACTTTTAGATTTGTTACTCAATTAAGGTCAATGTGGGCAAATCCGTCTACGGGGCTATTCCATACACATGTGTTTACTATTCATTCCAGAATAGTTACGCTGTTACTGGTTCGGTCGATAAAACAGGATCAGATTTTAGTTCTAACTATGATTCATAGATGAAGCAAGGTTGTCTGCAATTGTCAAAAAATGCATTTGAAGTTCAGTTGTGTTACGAACTTGAAACTCAAGTGTTGCGTGCCGCCGTTTCTTATAAGGTAAATATTCAATTTCACAAGTTACGACTTTCTGAGTATTGTTACGAGCTGGGGTTCGGGATAAATCAATTTAAACCTATATTCCGAAACACACAAACTGTTTAATTAACTAAACACAAATATCGCAATCAAATCAAAACGTCACTTTGAATCACTTGTTTCGCTTGTACTGTATCACTCGAAACGTATTCGCTTCCGAAATCGAACTGCCTGTCGACCCGACAATCCGCTATTTATATCCTGAGCAGAACATTCTCGAACATTCGACACTGTGCCACAGCGTAGAAGCTTCTAGTAATTTCCATTGAACAGTTTAATCCCACTATTCAACAATAGATGGCAGTAGCGTCTACGTACAATTTCGTGTAGTACTTGCTACTCGATAACAGATGGCGTTAGCGTGTCATTTCCAGTAGTTTCCAACACTGCCCCGTCCTTAGATGGAATTAGCGTGATGTTTCTAGACTTTTCGATTTACGTCACACTGCCCCTTTCTGAGACGGAGTTAGCGTGATGTTTCTAGCCTTTACGATCTACGTAACACTGCCCCCTCCTTAGACATGCTCGTCCCGAGCATCATTATTCCCATAGTATCGTGCCAATCGATCTACATGGACAATTTTAGGTGCAGTTCGCATACCCTTTTGTATTCGGTAAGTGACGTCGTTGATCTTGGTCACAATTCGGTACGGCCCGTCCCATTTTGCCTGTAGTTTAGGGGACTTTCCTTTGCTGCGCACTGGGTTATGCAACCACACTAGCGAACCTTCGTCGAAGCCAGTATTGTTCATCTTCCGATCATAACGAGTTTTCATTCTTTCGGACATCTGTTGGCCTGATTCTCTAACATGCTCATATACGTCATTCATCTTGTTGCGCAGATCATTTGCATAATCTGTTATACTCCGTGGTGAATCAGGGGGAATGCCGGTTATTAGATCAGCTGGTAACCTTAACTCCCTTCCAAAGTTCGCGAAGGCTGGCGTCACAGTTGTACTCTCGTGAACCGCACTTCGGTATGACAGAAGAAACGGTTGTATGTGCTTGTCCCAATCCTTTTGTCTGCTTGCTACAACTTTTGCCAGATATCTTTCCAACGTCTGATTAAATCTGTCCACCATTCCGTCAGATTGTGGGTGGTATGAAGTGGTTCTGGTTTTGTGAGTACCCATAACTCGACATGTTTCCTGAAATACTTGAGACTCAAAATTTCTTCCTTGATCGCTGTGGATTTCCAAGGGTACCCCAAACCGACAGAAGACTTCGTGGACTAATTTATCAGCGACTGTTGAAGCTTCTTGATTAGGGATGGCGAAGACTTCCGGCCACTTGGTGAAGTAATCCATAACAACCCATGGGAATGGCCCAGCGACATCTAGTGCTATCCGTTCCCAGGGGGCTCCCACGTTGTACACTTTCAATGCACCCCTGCTGCGTGTGTGTGGTCCTTTTACCGCTGCACAGCTGGTACATCTGCGACACCAGTCCTCCACATCCTCTCGACAATGGATCCAGTAAAGCCTTTCTCGGATCTTTAACAAAGTCCTTCTTACTCCCATATGACCTTCTGAAGAACCATTGTGGTAGAGCCGTAGAACTTCTGGTACCTTCGTTTTTGGGACTACCATTTGCAGGTGACAGCTATTCCCTCGAGCATTTTCCCATTTTCGGCACAACACACCATCCTGGATCACCAAGCTCTCCCATTGTGCCCAATAACTTTTTGTGGTGGTACTCATCGCTGCAACATCACACCATTTCGGTTTGGGAGCATTAGCTTTAATCCACTCGAGAATTGGCCTGATATCTGTGTCACTTTGCTGAGCATGCTGTAGGGTTTCCTTCCATTCGTTACTAAGGTCCGTTCTTAGTATCCTGACAGATACCGTTTCCTTAGCTTCTTGCCTGACACAATGCTTGCAGTCTTCAGGACAAGGTCTTCTTGATAAAGCGTCCGCGTTACCGTGAGACTTCCCACTACGATGTTCAATTGCGAAGTCATACTCTTGTAGCAGTTCAATCCATCTGGCCACTTGTCCTTCTGGATTCTTAAATTGCAACAACCACTTTAATGCAGCATGGTCAGTCCGCAGGTGGAATTTACGTCCAAGCAAGTATTTGCTGAAATGCTGCAAATCTGCAATGTCTTGACGACGGCAAGAAGTTCGCGTCTCGTGACACAATAATTTCTTTCTGGCTTTGATAAAGATTTGCTGAAGTAAGCTATCACAACTTCATAATCTCCTTTCCGTTGAGATAACACACCGCCAATTCCAGTATTACTTGCGTCCGTGTCAACTATAAATTCATTTTCTGTGTCTGGGTAGCCCAAAATTGGGGTATTGCACAAACGTTCCTTTAAGTCTCGAAATACGATGTCACAGTTCTCATCCCAACAGAACGGTCTCTTCTCCTCAGTAAGCTTGTGAAGAGGTTTGGCAATGTCAGCAAAATTCTTGACAAACCGTCGATAGTACGAGCACAAACCCAAAAATGCTCTGACCTGCGTCTTGTCTTTTGGGACTGGCCATTCCTTGACGGCGACGATTTTCTCAGGATCTGTTTCCACTCCTTCCTTCGAAACCATGTGTCCCAAAAAGCTAACTTGCTGTCTGAAGAATGAGCACTTCTTTGGACTTAGCTTAAGATTGGCTCCTCGGATTTTCGATAGAACACGTTCCAGATTTTGAAGGTGGTCTTCGAATGTGTGGCCCACGATGATGATGTCATCTAAATAGACAAGGCAGGCGTCTCCAATTAGTCCCGTGAGAACTAGCTCCATTAGCCTTTCAAATGTTGCGGGAGCATTGCACAATCCGAATGACATGACGTTAAACTGCCATAGTCCCTTTCCCGTAGAAAATGCAGTTTTTTCCTTGTCTTTAGGGTCTATTTCCACTTGCCAGTAGCCACTTTTTAGGTCTAACGTGGTAAACCACTTCATTCCTGACAGCGTGTCCAGTGTGTCGTCGATCCGGGGTAGTGGATAGCTGTCTTTCTTAGTAACGTCATTCAATCGACGATAGTCTACACAGAACCGCATGCTGCCATCTTTCTTTTTCACCAGAACCACAGGAGAACACCAAGGACTAGACGAAGGCTCTATATCTCCATCCTTTACCATTCCTTTAATCATGGTATCTACCACCTTTTCTCTTGCCACTGGTAGTCTTCTTGGTCGCTGTCGTATTGGTAACTCATTTCCGGTATTAATTCTGTGTTGAACCAAACCAGTCTTCCCTATGTCAGCATCATTTGTAGAGAATATGTCTGCATACTGAAGTAGCATCTTCCTAGCTTTCTCTCTTTCCTCTTCCGATAAATCTTTGCGACAGTCTTCCAAAAGATTGAACACATTAAATCTTGCACGTTGGGCGTTATTTTGAGAAGGCCGATGTTGGCATTCACGCATCCAAGCTACTTCCCCACAGGAACCCATCAACGTACCCTTCTTGATTACTTGTTCCTTTTCACTTGGGTTCAGTATGCGTACGGTTGCAACCTTGCAACGTCGATTGCCTTTACCAAGGTCCGCGCAATCTTCCATGGAAGGTTTCCATCTAATCCTTCAATGAGAATACATCGGTTTTTCTGCCCAGAATTATGTGGAAGACTAACTGGAACTATTGTTTCCGATCGGGGAGGAAGAACAATCTTCTTCAAGCAGTACACTTTCCCTGATGGTGCACCTTCCATGAAGACTTCTTCTGACCCACATTTTAGGACTCCTTGGTTAATGTCGATCTCACAACAGTGCTGTCGCATGAAGTCCAAACCTAGGATGCAGTCGTCTACTATGTCGGCCATGATGACTTTATGCCGGTAGATTGTGTTACCCAGTTTTAACTCCACCTCCTTCTCACCACGGACGGTTATGTGCTGACCGGTAGCTGTTACTAAATTTACGCCGTCATGCTTACCGAAGAAGTCCCCAAGAAAACGATTCGCTAGTTGGGAACTGACAACCGTGCGAGAAGCTCCAGTATCCAATGTCAGCTTACATGGTCTTCCGTTCACTTCACCTTTTATGACTAGGGTGTTCCCATCATGGGCTTGTGAGACCGAAATTCTTGGGGCTATTTTAACACCAGCCAGCACCCGCCCCGCAGTCCTGGCGTTGCCTAGTTTTCCTGCTGCTGGGCGGTGACATCTGCCGCCCTTCTTTCCCGGGTCTGATCTTCGTTGGCAGTGCTACGCTTCGGACAACTTGAACGGAGGTGGCCCTTTTCCCCACAAGTGTAGCACCTAGGGCTGTTCCTCAGATGGTCACGAACAGGTGAAGCCGCAACCTCCCTGATGCGATGGGCTCGATGATCATGCCTCACTGCCTCCACCTCCAACGCATGGACCAAGGCGTCCTTGAGCGTCTCGTGGTGTCCAAGTCTTACAGCAGCCCTTACTTCCAGGTCCCGTATGCCATATATGAAAGCTTGAGTCAGAGTCCCTTCGATGAATGCAGGCGCAGACTGGTACGCTTTTCGAACCAGCTTCTCGATTTCTAGGGCCCACTGCTGCAGGTTTTCACCACTGCGCTGCACACGATCCTTCAACTGCGCACGAAAAACGTGTTCCAGGTGCGCCTCACCGTATCTGGCTTCTAACGCCTCAACAAGCTGCTCATAGGTAACATTTTTGCCGAGAGCCTCTAACACGGTTAAGGCCTGGTCGCGAAGGGCTAAAGTAAGCGCGGTCATGGCCTGCCCTTTTGTCCACCCATTTGCACTCATGACAGCTTCGAACTGGATTTTATATGCTGACCAGGAAGATGTTCCATCGAAGGGTGGCACTTTAAATCCACGTGTGGAGGGTGCAGCTACCACAGAAGCCGAAGTCCCGTCTCCAGCCTTCAGATTTCCAAACGCTTTTCTCATATCAGCGATCTGGATTTCGGCCTCTGAGATACGATTCTCGTGTAGCTGAACCGTCTCCTTCATGGCTTTGATGTCTTTGCCAAATGTCGCGTGTAGATCTTTCAAGAGGAGAACCTGCTCCTCTTGCCGGCGAGTCTGTTCTTCCTGTCGGCGGGCCTGTTCCTCTTTGTCGTGCTGCAGCTGTTCCTGTAGGCGGCGGGCCTGTTCCTCCTGTCGGCGGGCCTGTTCTTCCTGTCGGCGAGCCTGTTCCTCTTTGTCCTGCTGCAGCTGTTCCTGTAGGCGGCGGGCCTGTTCTTCCTGTCGGCGGGCCTGCTCCTGCAGCATCGCCATTAGAGCAGAAAGATCCATGGCCGGTGATGCTGTAGGAACACCAGACGCTTGGGAAACTGGTTCCGTCGTCGGCTGATTACCCCCAGGTGTCTGTCTAGAAGATCCCTCAAACCGCCTCTGATCCACCTCTTGCTGGCGCTGACTCCTGGTACGGATACCTTCCGTATGCTCCTTCGGTAAAACTGGCATAATTTATCCCTTACTTCTGACACCAAATGTTACGAGCTGGGGTTCGGGATAAATTAATTTAAACCTATATTCCGAAACACACAAACTGTTTAATTAACTAAACACAAAAAACGTCACTTTGAATCACTTGTTTCGCTTGTACTGTATCACTCGAAACGTATTCGCTTCCGAAATCGAACTGCCTGCCGACCCGACAATCCGCTATTTATATCCTGAGCAGAACATTCTCGAACATTCGACACTGTGCCACAGCGTAGAAGCTTCTAGTAATTTTCATTGAACAGTTTAATCCCACTATTCAACAATAGATGGCAGTAGCGTCTACGTACAATTTCGTGTAGTACTTGCTACTCGATAACAGATGGCGTTAGCGTGTCATTTCCAGTAGTTTCCAACACTGCCCCGTCCTTAGATGGAATTAGCGTGATGTTTCTAGACTTTTCGATTTACGTCACACTGCCCCTTTCTGAGACGGAGTTAGCGTGATGTTTCTAGCCTTTACGATCTACGTAACAGTATGCATAACATGTAGTTTAATAAGTGTTTCAACGGATTATTCTATTTGTTTTGAATATAAACCAGTAGATACAGAAAGAATTGTTAAAAAAAATACGTAACCTCAAAATGTTCAAGTGGGAAAATCCGTCTAATTTCGAAGGGGCTAAATCGTCATATACCGGAATTACCCCATTGCAATGTCGTCAACCTTTTTCATCCTTCCTATTTTTAGTTTTATACTTTAAAAGTCCACTGGTAACTAACAATTGGGTCTTTGAACTATTATTTTTTGTGTTTAATTGAAAGATTAGGTATTTATTTCATAACAAACTGTTCTTAGTTTTTTTCGGTCTAATTAAGAATTTATGTTAAATTCAAAATCATTATTTGTACCTCGAACCAAGAACACGCCAACAGTTCCTAAACAAAATCCGATCGGGTGTGACGTCACTTTGGCAATTTTGTCGTCGCGGTCTCCTGCGCGAACTGGTACCTTAACAGTCGCAATTTCCTGTCGCGGTCTCCGGTCGTGGTCTCCTGTCTCTGTCGCGGCACGAACCGCCACCTTTAAGGTGCAATCACTTTAATTCAATTTTTAGTACAACATGTGAAGTGCAACGTTGTTACAATTATAATGTTCTTATACCTAACCGAATTCATTAAAAATAACCCTGTTTATTTAAGTTAATACCATAAATACCATTGTCATAATAAGATAGGATTGTTTCAATTTACCTGAAAAATTAAACTGATACTGTAAAAATATTTAGTTTTCAAACTTTTTAGAAAGGTTTAAAGTCCCTGGTTATAAAAATAGGCCGGATTAGCCCCCAAAAATGATTTTAGGGAGTAAAACGTAAAATAAACGTTATTTTTATTAGGTTACAAAACATTTTTCTTCATCATCTGCATTTACTTGTTTACAAATTACATACCTTGATAAAACGGCGTAACTCGAGGCAAATTTGCTACTAGACGGATTTGCCCCAATCCTCGGGAAAATCCGTCTAACGACCAACTTTTAAAAAAACCTTGTTAGTTACATGTGGAGGGCTGTTTTGTTGTTTAAAATGAATGTGTATACAAGACAATAAAATTTTCTATCGCTTACAATCGTCAAATTTATATTAAAGTAGTAAGTGTACCAGTTTTAGTTAACCAAATTCGACTTTCAAAAAAGTATGACGGATTTGCCCACATTGACCTTACGCAAAATTGTCTGAACGAATTCGGATGAAATTTGGCACACAGATAGTTTATGACCTGGATTAACACTTTTAATGTCGGCAGTACCTACGTTCCCATGGGACAATTTCCTTCCGCCACGCGGGTGAAGCCGCGGACAAAAGCTAGTAAATAAAAATAACCGTAAGGACGCCTGTCGATGTAGGTAAGCCAGGGTAACAATTTCAAAGAAAAATTCAACTTTGCTGATTAAAAAGCTATGCAATGTTGATAAAGAATTTTAAATTATTTTTGTTAGAAAAAGTAAATTGCGAGAATTATTGTAAGAGAAATAATTTCTCAATCCATTAATATGTTTCAATCGTGTTTATAACTCAACCGCTTCACGGCCATTCTGCAGCGAACTAAGAAAGAGACGCGTTACGGTGTATCTCCCTCAAACATTTGTCATCTCGCTCTACATAATAGATAAGCAATAACCGTGTCTCTCTTTGTTTACGTCCATGAAACGCGGACTCGTATAGTAAATGCTTGATTTAAAGATCATCGTCGTCAATAAAACCATAATTCACTGTACAAAAGAATATTTTGAATTTTATTCATAAATATGCAAATAATTTCGTTATTGCTAAAATGAGTTAAAATCGTCATAGGGAAACGATTAAAAAATATCGACTCGTCAATTTGTCTGCACGTTTTCCATGCACTATGTGGCCTCGTAAATCGTAAATGGTGGGGGGAGCGCACCGCTCGCACACCGTCGCACGGTTTCTATTTTGCGTTTCTCGAATTCAGTTACTTTAACGCGCTGAGTGAGTTCGTATCTCATTCGCGCGTGCATTTTATAATTTATTTATATAGTGTACATACAAGTTTTGTAAAGAGGGATGGTTTATACATAGTGCTAGTGAATAAAAACAAATTAACGAATTGTTGTCTGTGTGCAAATGAACTGTGCTGACAGTGAAGTGAAAATTTTATACGAGTGAAAAGTACCTGGATTGTTTTGGATTTGTAACCCCGCGTAACAGGACGACAAAGAAGCTATGATTTTGACATACAATGAGACAAAATAAATAAGAAAAGGAATACACAAAACTAAATTATTTGACGTTTCTGTACAGTGAAGCTAGTTACGAGTGAAATTCCTATCGACCAATCACATTGACATATCGGTGTGCGGAGCAAGCGTTATTGTGGAGTGGTCTCGAATTTGGTCGGGTTATAGCATAGCATATTGCAGCGCCATCTGCGACAGAGCTCCGTGTGAAGTTATCGCGGGTGGAACTACTCGCGAAATGCTTTACGTGTCGTTTGTACTTTCGCTAAAAGTTGACGGAGTAGTTGCAATATAATTTATTATCGTTTTCATAACCGTTTGCGGTCGGGCAAGTCCTCGGGACTGGTCAGTTTGCGCGTCACAACGCGGCCTTACGTGGAAAAACTTGATGAGGTTCTGAAGTGGTGGAGTCTACATGGTTTTGGTCAACGGCTGAGCCATGGCCACCGCCACCGCCGAAATGAGCCTGCCTGACAAGAAGCCTGAGCACGAGTCGGGTTACTACGAGGGCAGCGACCAGGAGGGCAGTATGGAGTGCGGGTGCCCGTCTCCGGTCAGTTCGCGGAACTCTTCGCACTCGACTAAGCTGAAGCGGCGCCACAGCGCGCACAAACACAAGAAGGTGCCCACCAAGAAGGCGAGGACTGAGCCTCCAGTCAACGGCTGCAGTGTGACTGCAAATGGACATGTGGACAAGAGTGTGGAAATAGTGGAGTGCTCAAGTAGTGTGTCGTCAGTGAAGGACTGTAAGAAGTTGGAGGAACTCATTCCGGTGCCGGGGCCCAGCTCTAAGAGGAGCAGCTCCGTGGAGCTCATTGGGGGCACAGTGCCTGCACCTGCTCGGGATTCTGTTGACTGGAACTTGGTTGATGCTAGTAAAATTAGGAAAAGATGCAAAGGTAAGTTTTTTATAATTATTCTCCACTAACGACCATAGACCAAAGCTTAGTTTTATCCAGAAGAGTAGATCAAAGAGTTCTCCTGGGACAGCTGCACTGGCCTTATCACCATAATGGACAGTCAATTTCCATTGTTGAAGGTATTACAAACTACTAAGTACTGAAGTAATTATGTTTGAATGATATATTTAAAAACCACTCTGAATAATTACACATTATGAAATTCTAAATGAGTTTTGATCAACAATCTATGAATACAGGATCAATGCTTTCTTTTTTTTATTATCTTTACTTTGCAGTCATATAATTTGATAACTATGTTGTTTTCAAGCAGTTTTACCAAATGACTCATCTGTTGACATTGATATCACCATTTGTATGAAGAAATCCAGTGCATTTCTTGAATGAATGAAATTTTGTATGAAATTATTTTAGGATCATAATTTCAGCTGAAATGCCCACAGCTGGACGTAGCGAAGAATTACCAGAATTGGTAACTCCAGTTTTACTGAAATGCATGATTCATAGGAAACCTAAAATATAATCAAAACATTACTTACCTATCTGCTCATCCTACATGATTAGATAAAGCCAAAAATACACTGAAAAAATTAAACACTTCATTGCATTGTCTATATAAAGAGCTGACTATAAAAAATGTACTCTATTCTGTAATATAATAGAACTGGTAATTGTGAAACAAAGTACATAAGCTGTTATGTAATATTCATAGGGTATACATATACATAGGTTAGAGTGTGTGTGGCATGTTTAGAATTGATTTCAATGTCATGCACTATAATATCACTGAGTAAAATTTCAAAACATGACTTCCTGACTGCCCTTGTTCTTAGACTTACTTGGGAATGTTCTTCATATTTACTGTTCTTGCTGTTAGACATCGCCATATCCTGCCAGGGTCGCGAGATTGTTCGAAAGAGATACCATGACCCTGGCACAGGGGCAACTGAAGCAACACGGGTGGGTTTTAGTCGGTAAAGTCTGCTGACACGCCTTCCTGCTCCGCCCAGAGCGGGAGAAGTCATTTCCCATAAAAAAAAAAGACATCGCCATTTCATTGAAATGATATTTATTAATAATATTACGTTTTGTGACACTACACAACATTTTAATTTTCATTTTACTCACACCCTTTTCTTTCATATCATCCCATTCCACAACATATCTCTATGTATATCTTTTGTATGGTCTCCCTCATCCCCTATATCCATCAATATATAAATTCATCACTTTTTTTCTCTGATGCATTTTATCCACCTCATCACATGCCCTTTAGCTTATCTGCTATTACCTTATTTAATTTACAAAAATATGATGTAGCCTATAGTTGTCGCATTGCTGGGCAAAGGCATCTCATTTTAGCTCCTCATCCTTTTCCCATCTCCTTTAAAACATTTTTTTTCTACCTGTCCTACTGTTGGGCAAAGCCTTCCTCCACAGCTTTCCACTATTCCCTGAGTGTTGCTTACTCCAGCCAATCTCTCATAAACGCTTCCTCCTCTGATAAACAAAAAAAAAAAATCAAAAATTCATGTAAAATAAAAAAATAGTTATACTCTTGAATGTGTGTTGAGCACTCCATTGATTGCCAAAGGTTGAGAATTCAGTACTTTGTGGGCATAAAAAAAGTAATTAAGAACATAAAATGATGGGCAATATCTTCAGTTATTACCGCTATGCGCATACTGTTCGACTGGTTAACTTAAATGTTAGGGGCATAAATTAATGATGAAATACAATGAATACTTAATTATGTAACATTGCTTTATCATGCTGTTGTTTGGTAAATTTTTCTTATGTACAGATGAAGAAGTTGAGTATTTTCTCATCTGGCATTATCAATATTTTACTTAATGGGGAACAAATAAATGTGTCTATGTTAATGATCAAATCAACTGAACTGACAACTTTTATTTAGTTAATGTCTTCCAAAATCACGGTACTGACTTTCAGAGTTCTAGTAAGAATTTAATAGATTGTATTGCAAATCTATAGAAGCATTCCATAATTTCATGAATTTAGTTGTCTTTTATATGTCCCCCAGTTGTCCCAGTTGTCCTAGTTGTGTGTACAACTGGGAACTTGTATTAAGGCTACTACAAACAGTGCCGGCGGCAATGCCGCCGAGTTTACGCCGAGCGGCTATGCCACCGGGCAATAAAAGCCGCCCCGGCAGCTTTGGATGCCGCCGGGTGCACGGCGGCTTGGCCGGCGGCTTGCCCGGCGGCCCTGCCGCCGGCACTGTGTGTGAGCCTTTATAACTAAAAATAAAATAAAGAAGAAAGTAAGTGATTAATCAGTCATTCTACTGTGTAATGTATAAAAACAAAGGATTTAAATCATACTGGACTCCTATTGAATGTTATGTTCTCCTGGATCCTTGTTAATGTCTTTTTTTTTTTGGATGGGAAATCATCAAATGACTTCTCCCGCTCTGGGCGGAGCGGGAGGGCATGTCAGACTTTTACTGACTAAAACCCACCCGTGTTCCTTCAGTTGCCCATGTGCCAGGGTCACGATATCTCTTTCGAACAATCTCGCGACCCTAGCAGGATCCTTGTAATGTCTTTAACTCCTGTGAACCCTACTGTATTGTATTATTGACTTTAGTTTATTTACCTTATACATTTCATCTCCTATATGGTGGTTTGTGGTCCATCGCCTCTCATGACGAGCAGGCAGTGAGAGAAGTGGTGGCCCAGTGGTAACAGCCGCGACTTACAAGTTGTAGGTTGTGGGTTCAAACCCAAGAAAGCACTTTACTTGGTGTAAATTATTTCATCACTACTGCTCTCAAAACGGTGCTGGAAAACATTGTGAGGAAAAATTCAAAGACATGTGACATCCCCCAACCTAGACTGAGCCCGTGTGGTGGATTATGGCCCACTCCCACTCACCGATAGGAAGCCTATGTCTCAGCAGTGGGAACATTATGGGCTGCTGAAGAGAATGGAAGCTCCATCCATTCTATTATTGAAGCTAAACCCAATCCTCACATAAGTATATCATATTTAGCTAATTTAGTAGAGTTATCAGGAATGCATGCCACATTTATCATCATTTCTATTTACAGCATTCTATCTTGAGAGTACTGCTCTTAAAATAAAATCTAGACTAGATTCTAATCTGGTCTTTGTAGTGAAAGTTCCTTAAAAACTTTGTGAAAGTTGTAACCTTTTCAGTTTCTCTTGTTGAGGTTCTAACTAAAAATATTTTGATATTAGTACTTGGTGATAGTCTTTGGAAAGGTCAGGTTGCGCAGTACTCGCAACGGGCGTGCGTGTAGGACTAGATTTACGAATAATGTAAATATAGCAAAAGGAGTATGTAAGGATTAAAGAACGTGGCTTACTGTAGTATCTGCCTACCCTATTGGGAAGAAGGCATGAATTTATGTATGTATGTTTGTACTGTAAAAAGAGGTATCTAGTTGAAAGCCACCTAGCTCCTGACTTTTCATAAGTGCCCATGTTGGTTTATGATGATGAATGATTTTTGATTTTGAAAAGATAAAAAACCAGGTTACAATCCATCATTTTTTAAGGGCTCAAAAATCCTAATGAAGTCAATATAATAAATAGGTATTAAGTACCTGAAACTATGAACATGAACTCTTTCTTTTTGAATGGTGGGTTGAGCAAATTTATTTGAGAAAAAGACTCTAAACCTATATTTGTCAGGAATAATTACTTAAATAAAATTGTAAGGTAATCTAAGCAACTAATTATTTGCTCAATAATTTTCAACTTTGTAATATAGCAGATAATCTTTAACAACGCTAACAACAAGAACTAGAAATAATACAATAAGAACAAGTTTTTCCATCGTTTTACGTTTCCTATTATTATCATTTCTCATACACAAACCAACACAACTATGGGAATAACTTGATGGGTCTTGTTATCAGTAGTCCTTGACGCAAACCGCGATAATTATAGTTTCTTATCACTATTGGTGTCCCAAGTCCGAATCGCCATTTAATTGTAGTTTTATGCATTTTAACTAAATATATTACTTACTTAATTAATTTGTTTAGTTTAAAGGAGAAAAAATCCTTCAAGTGAGAAAAAATGTTGCTACTTTCTACCTATTTATTGGCCTATTGCACTGTGCAGGGCTGTGCTGGGCTTCTTCTCATAAATATAAAGCAATGGTCATCACACTTGCTCAAGGCGGATTGGCAATTTTAGACTTATTTATATATTAATATGTGAAGTAATAATTTTGTACCCTTTTTACGAAAATAACGTGGATGGAGGAGTATGAAATTTGACACAGTTAGTATGACAAGTTTATATGGAGTAAGAGGGCAGAAAGCTAATATTTTTTATTTAAATGAATTATATGGTCGAATTTCGACCACTGGTGACCACTAGTATTAATTACAAGGCCACATTTCTTCACAATATCTTACTTCACCGCTGTCAGTTATGTTCAAAAAAACAGTCACGTTGGTTTAAAAGATTTAAAACCACAACTTGCACCCTAATTGCATAACATTCAATCAGAAATAACTGACGTGGTGCGTGGTGAGCGTCGCCGCCGCGAAGTTGTACGGATCGTAGCAGGTGGCGTTCCGTAGGTTCTACCTACCTCCCATGGGAAAAAGGAGTGAGTTTATGTTTGTATATAAAAATCAGAACTTGAATCATTTTGAAGAATATTACTCATCCATTTCCTTCTTATGTTCGAAAAACTTGTCTGCTCAAGAACTTAAATAACACAATGAAGGTTGTTGTTTTTTTTTTTTAATGAAATCCATTCCTTCTGCTAGTGTGTTATTAAATTATTAAGGGGGTAATTGCATAGCAAACCATATCTGAATATTATGCTGTTTATATAAAAGGTTCTTACCCCAGTCCTGAGTGAAATATGTATTAAAACTTATTTGGGGGAATAACCTACTAAGTATGCTTATTTTCTTAAGTGTGTGAAGCAGTTATAAAAACTGGGTCAACTTATCTTCAATGGACTATATAACCCAATACTCCTTTTGTTGACTCTCTTGATAAGAAACCATGTTTTTTTTTTCTTACTCTCTCACATTATGAATAATTTTTAGTCCCACTTTGCTAAATACTAAATGGAGTATTTAGCTAAATGGAGTTTTTTATAAGCGTGCCATGTTGTACAAAATCTTTTTTTTTCTCCTTTGGCTACATTAAAGTTTCACCATTCAGTTATTACTTCTTGATTGATTAATGTTTACAAATGTATAGTAGTTTTACAACTGATAAGTATTCCAGGAGTACAATTTTATAAATATGTAGGTGTACAGATCACATACACAAGCTTATTGATTCTTAAACTCTATATTACGCAACTATTGTATGTAATACATATAATTGAAATATACTTAGTCTACTGCATATCAATCCTAATGCAAAATCCAGTCATACAAGTTACAATCAATCTGATTTCTGTTATTAATTTTCCCACAGTATTCTATTATTTGATATAGCAATTTTCTTTGCACCATAACTGGTAATACTGCAACAGTAGGGACTTCCCAGTTAATTTACACAATGTTTTCTTTGCTGTCGCAATTCTAGGAAACCACTACCATTTCACAGCAATAATAAACTACAAAACAAACGACAATACTAAGAAAAGAGGAAATTAAAATAACCACAAACCAAATCAGAGCGCGGGTTGTTTATTCTACTTTCAATCAAGATTTTTCGGCGACATTTTTGTTTAAAGAAATATGTTGTTGAGTAATTATGGCTTTAAATGCGCACGGATCACCTTCAAACGCCATCGCGAAATGTCGGCGGTTAGGTAACTAGCGACCGACCTTTGAGAAATTAATATGAATTTAGTAAATATTGGGTCGACGCACCATTGACTTTGTCGAAGACTCGTTAGTCTGTACGATGTTGATATAGCGGCCTGAGTGCCTGCCTATAGTAGCGAGCTATGAAACGGTGGCCGAAACGAGTCGAGAATCGTTAAGACTATTCAACTGATCTCGAGTGATTGGATAAGTATCGAATGATGTTATCTCGATTATTTTGAGACTTGAATCTTAAATATTTTGTTAACTAATTATTTTTATTACGCTGTATCTGCAAGTCAGATTGATTTCCAATTTGAACCAAATTGCTTGCGTTAAACCAAAAAATACAGTCCCTAGAAGGGATATTATATACCATTGACCCCAAAGGTTTATTTACAAACCAAAAATATCTTAAGATTGCCATGATAAATGGCGATAAACCCGGACGGACAACGCTGCAAAAACGAACGTAAAATTAAACGTATCGTATGTATTGGTACTATTTTGCACCACCAATGTCACAGATTAAATAATTACAGCTGGGTGTCAATGAACCTTTGACTTTGTTGAGCAAAAACATTGTGTCCATGTAGTTTGTTTATCGTCAATTCTTATGTAAATTGTTATCATCATATACTTTAAAAATAACGATAAGAGATGTTGTCACTGAGATAGTGTTTTTGTTCGTTGGAAGAATTAAAAAAAAATCTTTTTAAATACTGCGCCATACGAACCTACGGCTACCCTTTAGGACATTGCATAATCGTGCTTCAAACGCCCATACAACACTACAGTTTTAAGTGCAAGCTAATATGTGCCGAAACCATCAAGAATGACAAACTAGTGTAAACACTGATATAATAATGTTGAACCAGTTTAGATATTTAACTTTAGAATAATACTTGGCTTGGAAAACCCCATCACTAAATACAAATTGTTATTAATAGAACAACACATGACAAGGACATGGTTAGACATTTATAGTTTATAGATCAGAGAACAATAAATAAAAAAATGTACTAAACTAACTTCATAATAATTAATATGAAAATTACCTTTATTTCTGGTTCTAGTAGTTTAGCTAATTATTTTCTTTAAATATCGACGTTAGGTCCAGTGGTTTTAAACAGCTTATCCTTCGACAAAGGCTACTGAAAATTTCCATACCTCTTTTTCTTGCCCTGCTTTTTCACATTAGATGCCTTCCCAACGTTTCGCTTGTAGTCCTTTGCTCCTTTTTCCATCCCTTTGGTGCTTTTTGTCATTATTTACAATATGTCAGAACACTGTTATATTGTAAGTTAATAATAACCAATTGTTATTAATTATTAGAGTCGCGGGCAGCAGCTAGGCCCGCGACTGCGTCCGCGTCCTGGGTCCCCCAACCCAACCCGTCTTATCAAATCGCCTGCCCGTATAAATCCATACTAATATTATAAATGCAAAAGTAACTCTGTCTGTCTGTCGGTCTGTCTGTCTGTCTGTCTCGCTTTCCTGCTAAAACTACTGAACCGATTTAAATGAAATTTGGTACACAGATAGTTCAGAGGCTGAGAAAGGACATAGGCTACTTTTTATCCCGGTAGTATGTTTCCGCGGGATAATTTTAGACATCCACGCGGGCGAAGCCGCTGACAAAAGCTAGTACTTAATATGTGTGATATTTTTTGTCTTTTTGCTCGGCTCCTAAAGGTCCTAGCGTGATATTATATAGCCTTCGTCGATAAACGGGCTATTACTATAGCCCATTTATTGACGAAAGCTATAATACTAAAATATTTTTCAATTCCAATCAGTATTGTCTGAAATTAGAGTTGAACGAAACAAACTCTTCAGCTTTATAATATTAGTATAGAACATATGACAAAGCTGTTGACACAATCCTCTGTACCACACTTACACGAGGGTTTCGACACCATTAAAAACGATGTACTTTATTCATGTAGAAAACATGTTACAGTAAGTGAGAATATTCTCCAACAAAAGTAGAACGGATTCGTAAAACATGATGGATTCAAAGCAGATCCGAGGTAAAAGTGAAAACCTCTGTGACGCGTAGGCATGTCGTTTAACGGAACACAATACTGGAACAGTTATTTCAGTACCTTTAGTGAGATTTTACGTATTTTTAGTAATGAAAGGGTATGGCCAAATACATGGAAACTATCTGAAACTTAATGTTTAGCATTAATTCTTTAACAAGAGGTAACAAAAGTAGGGTCCTAGAAGGACGCTTCTTCCCTTTTCGAAGCAACGTCACTGCAAGTTCCACCACGCCTTTATGTCTGAAGTTACCGACAGCAAAAGTCCCCTACATATGTTTCCATAATATCCTTACTTTGAAAGATGATCG
Source organism: Aporophyla lueneburgensis (assembly GCA_932294355.1). Lineage (NCBI taxonomy): Eukaryota > Metazoa > Arthropoda > Insecta > Lepidoptera > Noctuidae > Aporophyla > Aporophyla lueneburgensis. Next base: position 11,202,631 of record OW028759.1, read on the forward strand.
ACTGAAGATATAAGACGTATTTATTATATCAACAACTCTACTAACTCCCAAGTGTCTGTATCTAAAGGTTCATAGCATAACAATCTCACAGCCGATAATAATTTAGACGGTAGAGAATTTAATTTCAATCTTCGCTAGTAATAGTTAAATCTGTTCCCAACTTTAACTTCGGAACAGTAATCTGTTACCGCAAATTATCTTGTACCTGTTGTTTAAATATACGTTATCTGATCATGCCGGACGTAAAGAATAGCTTCATCTCATTTCTTCCCATGGCTGTCGTAAAAGGCAACTAAGGGACTTACTAGACAATGGGCAGCAGCGTTCTCTATGCATTTTACCAGCATACTGCGATCGCCAACACGTTTGCCAAACTTGGGGGATTATGGCAAAGCCCCCAAAAGTGACACGCACTAAGAAGGAATGGCCCTTAGTGCCTGGCGGCCCGCCTACCCTGGGCTACGGTATTGGTCAAGGCTACGGGGATTGATAGAGGCCTATGACCAGCAGTGGAGGTTTTTCACCTGCAATAATGATGATGATATATTTTGATCATCATCATGCTCGTCTTCTCCAATAAAAAGTATATCTCTTTAACATAAACGATCTTCTGCCCGCGGCTTCGTCTGCGTGACATATTTTATAATAACACTAGCTTCTGTCCGCGACTACCCTCCGCGTTAAATTTCTTGTTCCCCCGACCCTTCCCCTCGCGTCGAATCGCCTACCCGTGCGATTTTCCCCGTTTTAGCAACATTTTTCATTACTGCTCCGCTCCTCTTAGTTGTAGCGTGATGTTATATAGCCTGTAGCCTTTCTCGATAAATACGCTACCCAACACAAAAAGATTTTTTAAATTCGGACCAGTAGTTCCTGAGATTAGCGCGTTCTATCAAACAAACAAACAAACTCTTCAGCTTTATAATATTAGTATAGATAAAATAATTCCTATGACACTCGCCAATACTGTAGCTTCAATTAATGAAAGATTTTGTGGAAACGGATCAGTTGTTCCGATGATATATGTATACGTAAAATCTCAAATTATACCACCGCGACCGTTTAATATTAGTATAGGAAAACATCTTCGCTCATATCGACACAATCTATATAAAGGACATGCGTTGGAAATAATGTTAACCAGGCGGTAGAATAAGTAACTATACATCATCATCCCCGTCTTCTCCCAAAGAAAATAGGGTCATTCGGTGTGCTTTAAATCCAAACAGAACCAGCTCATCATCTCTATATCATAAAAATACGGTGATAGCTCTTACCGTGGTAAAAATACTAACCAATGAGCTCTTATTCGTGTTGCTGGCACGACACAGTCTACCAGACGGTTACTCGTAAATACGTAATTGTACGTCATCATCCTCGTCTTCTCTCAAAGAATGCAGTGTCTTTCAGTGTGCTTGCACTCTAAACAGATGGAGCTCATCATCTCTACCAGAAGAAACGGCTCTTGTGTCATGATAAAAATATAAGTCAGCAAGGAGTTAGCGGCACTGTCTGCCTAGGGTACGCCGTATATAAATATAGATTTAGAGGCTGTTCTAATGCATCCTAAAAATTCGCGGAGCTCATAACCTCCTTCCTTTTTTGAACTCTGCTCAACAGACAGTTTTAAGATTCCAAAAATTATAATAATTATACAATATCGCTTAATTCTGTGACGGCATAAACTTCTAAGGGGAAGTCAACATGTATTCGTATATTAATTAATGTAAATTTTGTTACAGTTAATCTCAACGGCCCCGCTAAAGTGGACATATCACATTTTGACCTGCTCAAAGTACTTGGCACTGGTGGTAAGTACCATAATATTAAGTCCTTTATGTTTATTAGAGTTAAGAATGCAGGAATAACTGTTGATTTTGCTTAGAAAGCATTCTAAGCATAGTGACTATGTAGCGACATCGACCTCATTAATGTTATTTGATAGATGTTAATGAAGTTGTCATACAGATTCTCTATTTGAGACAAGGTCTACGTTTACCAATAGACATACTTAAACTACAAGGGCCAATCCAAAAGATTGAAGCTCTTCTAGCCTTCTGTATATGCTGTACATGTTCGAAAAGATTTGGTACTAATATACAAGAATGTGGCTATGGTACGCATTCTTATACTTCGTGTCAAAATGGGCAATGAAAATGGGTTCAAGAATTCCGTTAATAGTTTATATCCGCTTTGCTTTCCTTGAAATAATTTACTTAGCTGTTCCTTTCCGGCTATTTTCATTAGTATCTTCATATTTACCTTTTCCTGTAGTTTATTTAATGATTTAATCATCATTCTTTATTTTCAAGTTGGTTTAGTAACAGTCACTCATTAAAGTTGAAAGAATATAGTCAAACCTATATCAAAGAAAATATACCCGCATACGCAAGAATCTGAATAAATTATAGTATATCCAACCAACGGCACAATAGCAGATGCAATATTAAAACAATTAACCAATCAACACCCCGTGAATAGCCGGTCATTCACCCCGTACATGGTGCACTCATACCGTGTTACCAGGAGCGGAGGAATGTAGTAGTAGCGGTAAACGGACGAATTTTTAGCAGATCTATTGAACACCGTAGTAAAAATAGTTTTATAGGCTCCAAAGCTGGATTTTTGATTGGACAAGCTGAATTGAATATAAATTATACACCTATAGCTATACAGAAAAAATCAATGTGCAGATTTTTTTAATCTGTGGTACGTGTTTTTTATCTGTGAGTTCGCAGCATATCTACTACTTTGAGAAAATACTAACGGCTGACTAATAAAAATGGCTGACATCACAGTGCAGGCGTCAAATAATAAACGAATTTCCAAAAATAAAGCCAAATAATTAGGTAGGTAAACATATAAATATCTCGTCACAACAATAATTTCATCTACGTCCAGGACATAAAAAATCAGTTCCTTGTCCTTTTCAATCCTCATAGCGTTTCCTCAACAAAACCTGTTATTAAAACGTTTCCTGTTTATATCAATTCACTTAATTTTTTGTAAAAATAAAGGGCAATAACTTTGTACAATGATAAACTTTATTATATAAACTTACCGGTGTTGCAATTACAGAAATTGTATCGAAGCGCTTTTGACTCCTTATAAGGACATTAAAACAAAAAATAAGTCACTTGAATGGCGTATATTCGGAACATTCGGGCCCTGTAAAGTGATCTTGAAACTTGATCTCATATTTAAAAGCTCTGTTTTCCTACTTGTGGTCATTGTCAAGCATACAGCTTGTTCTTTTATCGACCATGGTCCCTTTTGACACACTACTTACTAAAAGACCAAATATAAGGCTCAGTGGATATGATTTTCCTGCTAGAGTGCATCTATACTGAGTAAATTCACTATATTTTTTTAAATATTAGAATGCAAAACGTATATAAATAAATCTGTATTGAAACAAGCATTTTTCCAGATATATTTTATTTGGCTTCAGATGCACAGATCACTACTCTACCAAGTCATTTGGCATCGCAAAAATCTGCCTATCAACACTTGAAATATCAAAACATAATGGCTAGTAATTATTGACCGCAGTCTTCCAAATTTAATAGTGAGTACTTGAAAGAAGCCTGATTATAATCACGTGTTCTAAAACGCCACGATATTGTTCACGAACTTACTGGATTCTCGGTTAAATATTCTGGAACTTTTCCACCCCCAAAGAACAACCGTTTACAACTTTAGTCCAAGTTCAAACTTTCAAGCCAGTTATTATATTTTGAACAATATTCCGATAACCGTAAAAATTTTAATAAAAAAATAACAAATTAGTTTCGGGTCTACCGTCGGTTTGTGATTAGAACTTTAACTAGGAAAAAGTAATAAAGATCGAAATTAAAAAAAGGGTTCGATGGTTTATAAACTTGCGTCTAAGCTAAGGTATATAACCTTGTTTTGTTAAAAGGCCGCCATATTTAAGATTATGTGACACTAAAAGCCTGTCAGCAACATCGGATGCAGAACTGACTCCCCTGAGTAAGCTTGAGTTAATTGAGGAAACTTTTAATGCTAATCCTTCGGACGAACGTAGAGGTGTTCCCCCAAACCAACCTCGTTCATCCAACATATTTATCACTTAATTTCATCATCATGAGCCTACAGTAGTCAACTGCTGGTAATGCCCCTCTAATCGCACGCCATTCATCTCGATTCTCGGCAACTCACAACTAGCTACTACCTAGCACTTCCTATCTTACGTTTACCGATTCGCGGTCTCCAATCAAGATCATGTCTACCCCAACAGAAATCGGTTTTAAGGCAAATAAAAGGATACATACGGCATTGTCTCATAAGCATGCTTATGTTATGCTGTTAGCTTTTCATCACTCATACTACAACACAGGTCCCTCTAAATGAATGATACCATGCGAATGCACCCTGAATTTTTTCATGGCGTCCCGGTAAATTGCCCCGTTATCGTAAAACGTGAGGACCATTCGTACGAAGTGGAGGATAATAGCCATCATATTTTGATTATATTACCCCTTTCTCTCGGTTTACGACTTTACCAGATAAGCAGCTGCATGTGATCTCTCCTTTTTTTGTCGTAAAAGCAAAGCAATGAACACTTTAACAGCCGAAAACGACAACAAATCAGTAACCAAGTCGATAATGTTTTTATTGTGTGCTTTCTTTTGAATAACATCGATTGGTGGTATTCTAAACTTTGAGTACGCTCTCTGTCGTATGTTTTTTTGGTTTGGTTTCATTATCTTCTATGATCTGAGTGAGTTTTAATACTGAAAGAAGAACTCCCAGATATAATGATTTTGTCTTGCTTTACCATCAACAAGTCGCTTGTCACTATAGTTAGGTGTTGTTGTTTAATATTTGTATTTATTACCACCACGATGCATCTCATTAGCTAGTATTACTTCAACCGCTACTCTTGCCGCTTCGTGCGCCTCCTAACATTTGTGTGCTTAAAGTATAAAATAAATAATAAAACTGGCGCTTCTACAGCCCTCATAAAAACCTATTAGCGGGACTCCTTGCTTTAACCTCCCTGAGACTTTTATTACTTTTACATATTGATTTTCTTTTTTAGCGTAACATACTCCACGGTTGAATATTTAAAAAAAGAACCAGTAACGTGACTATTTCCGCGTGTATCGATTCGTTTCTGCATCGCATTTGCAACCGTTATGCAACAACATTATTTTCTGTATAATTGTGCGTACTTGGCTATTCTCTTTTACAATGGAATGGACACCCTAGAGTGTTACGTTTCCTGTTATGTAGTGCTTGTAATCTTTTTTGAGTAACTGTTCATTGCAGCATAGTAACCATATCAGTACTTTTATGTATTGTATTATATTATGTTGTTTATCGGTAATACGTCAATATTAGAGAAACTTTGAACTTGTATTCACGGTTATCCTGATATTATTCGGAAATTGCAATATTGAATCGTGCTTCGTAGTTAAAATGATAGACATAAAACTCACTGGAAATCTTGAGTTATCATAAAAAACAATTATTCGTCCATTTTCATCTTTCTGGTCCCATATAAATACATATTTCCTCCGCCGTAGAAGCTTGAGATTCGCGCAGTTGATTCAATACTCCGAAATTAATTAAAATTCTAAAAGACTTTGAAACATTTAAAATGGCTGCACATGACTAAAACCCACCCGTGTTCCATCAGTTGCCCATGTGCCAGGGTCACGGTATCTCTTTCGAACAATCACGCGATCCCAGCAAGTTTCTCTTAGATTAAATTAGGATTAATGAAATCAGTAAAAGTCTGACACGCCCTCCCGCTCCGCCCAGAGCGGGAGAAGTCATTTGATGATTTCCCATCCTGAAAAAAAAAAAAAAAAAAAAGAGAAACTTATTGAATTTCCAATATCTACTAGTATTTTCCCTACAATGGTATCAGTCATTTATCTCCTGGTCGATACTAGGACCCTGATTCCTGTCAATGGAATTTAGCTCTGATATTCTATCCCTCTTCGCCCAGGTTGTTTGCTATCTCTAGAGATATTGAAATGATTTATCTTTTATTTTTGTTCTTTTATTTTCTTTGTTTTGAGTCTTTTCAATTTATTCTTTGAATCCTACACTGTTTTCCTACAATAGTCCCATATGTTGAGATTTTCAAATATTATGGTTTCGTCTGCTTTCAAAATGTTGCCAATGTCCATAATGACATCAAAAACAGAAAGAAAATACACCTATAAGGTCCATTTGCTTTGCACATTATTTTTTGCATTTTTATTATATTCTGTTGCAGCATTGTCTTTTTTTAGGGTTCCGTTGCCAAATGGCAAAAAACGGAACCCTTATAGATTCGTCATGTCTGTCTGTCCGTCCGTCCGTATGTCACAGCCACTTTTCTCCGAAACTATAAGAGCTACGCTGTTGAAACTTGGTAAGTAGATGTATTCTGTAAACCGCATCAAGATTTTTACAATAAAATAGAAAAAAAATAACAAATTTTGGGGTTCCCCATACTTAGAACTGAAACTCAATTTATTTTTTTTCATCAAACCGTATTTGGGGTTTGACGAAAAAAAAAAATTGAGTTTCAGTTCTAAGTGTGGGGTATCTATGAATAGGTCTTCAAAAATGGTATTGAGGTTTCTAATATCATTTTTTTCTAAACTGAATACTTTGCGCGAGAGACGCTTCCAAAGTGGTAAAATGTGTGTCCCCCCCGTAACTTCTAAAATAAGAGAATGATAAAACTCAAAAAAATATATGATGTACATAACCATGTAAACTTCCACCGAAAATTGGTTTGAACGAGATCCAGTAAGTAGTTTTTTTTTAATACGTCATAAATTGTAAACCGCAATTTACCTTTCATTCAATCAATTCAAATATAAAAAAAAAAAAAAAAAAACATTAAATTTCATACGCACAAACCTTATACATAAACCGAGGATATACCTACAGGTTTGTACGGAACCCTCGGTGCGCGAGTCCGACTCGCACTTGGCCGGTTTTTTTATAATATAAGTTTGCCTGAAATAAAAGTTTTTTTTTATTAATGACATAAGTGACTAATGTAATGACTATGTTTTAAACACATGTGTACTTGCCTATGCCTTAACATGTTGAAATTTCACATCGCGCATAGAATAGACTGTGAAAGGTGATACGGCTAGAAAAGAGGTATTTAGAACCCAGAGTTCATGGCCTATATATATATATATGTATGGAATTAGAAGACTTGCTATCAAATAGATTATTATAAAGGCAGGGGGCAAAATATAGCATATGATTTTCGACTCTCAGTGTTGAACCAATCTCTGAGGATCCAACCGAGCATTCGAGTGCGTCGAAGGAACACTGTTCGATTTTTAACTCTTCGCGCTAAGCAGTGGGTTGAAGATACAGTCTGCGATATTCAATAGAATCCCTCCACGATATATTTACGTTCGTCGAAACGTGGACTAAAATTGAATAGATGGAAGATTGTTCTCTTAGGAAATATGCTGTTATTAAGGTTCTGCGAAGCTAGATGTGAGTTCATCTAATTTCGAAGAGGACATATGAAAGTAACTGCGATATTCAATAGAATTTTATTAAATTGGTCAAATTATATAGTAAGCTAACTTCTAGATGTTATATTTTCCATTATTGCCATAGCCTTGTTTATCAAAACAACCGCCATACTCAATATCGGAACTCATAATCATAAATCTCAGATTAATATTTCTCGAAGATGCAATAAGTTGTTAAAAGCCAGTAAGTACAGTCATGTCCGAAGCAAGGTTTTAACAGACCAGTGGCAAACGTGACCCGGGCCATGTTTTAAGTGCACGTGCACTCGGCAACACCGCTTTCGATGCGTCGAAAACAACTGATCGCAGATAGTTGTAATATTGCGACGGAAAAAAATGCCTATGAAGGGATTTTATAGTGTTTACGATGTTTTAAGCTTATTGATTTTGTTTCTTTATTATGATGCTCAGTATCCAGTGCAGTAAATACAATGCATTAAAGGAAGATAATTGGGAAATTTTATCTGTCTTCCATTACTCTGTAACGTGTATGTTTGTTCCTTGTGTTGCCGGACGTAAAGACACTAACCCATTTCTTCGTTGGTGGCGTAGAAGGCGACTAAGGGACTTACTACAGAATGGGCAGCAGCGTTCTCTATGCATGTTACCGCCATACTGCGACCGCAAACCCGCCTGCCAAGCGTGTTAATTATGGCAAAGAATGCAAAAATGTCCAGCAGTGGACGTCGGCATTCGGCCGAAATGATGATGATGTATGGATGGAAATCCTAATAACTTACAGTAAATGTAGTAGATATTTATTTTCGCGGCGTTTTATTAATCAATTGGAAAATTAACTTCATTGCAAAGAAATATCGACTATCTATTAAATAATAATAATAATCCTTATTAGTTCTCAGAATCTTTTAATTCACAAACATGTTTTACGATCCCGAAATAAGTAGAAATCCAAAAAAAAAAAAATGTTCCAGGAATTTAAAATAAATGTCGACTCCCATGAGTGTTCTGTACATTACTGATAAAGTGATAAGTTTATTTCGTTATTTGATGCCAAATCGATAAAAAAAATGGGCCAAGTGACTTTGATTGTGTGACCACATCCCTAGGGTACGATAATGTTTAGCGTTGATGAACGACAACCAACACATTTGGTTGTTATTTTAACGATCGGGTGATCGTTATCAGTAATCACGAATAATATGAGGATTTTTGTTACAAATGTGCAGATGGATTCGATGATGGAAAAGGAAAGATCTGTGTTTACACTAAATGACTCGTATCTCTATATAAATAAATTATCATGATCCGTGTGATGCCGGACGTAACGAATAGCAACATCCTATTTCTTCCAGTGGGAGTGGCAAAATGAGATTAAGGGAATCTACTAGAGAATGGGCAGCAGCGTTCTCTATGCATTTTACCATCTTACAGCGATCGCCAACCCGCCTGCCATGCGTGGCGATTATGGCAAAACCCTCCCTTTGGGGGAGGTTCATGTACAGAATTGGGCGTCTTTCGGCTGAGATGATATCATAATAGTGCTGTTTTCTTTTCTCCCTGTTGGTTCTATGTAAATAATTGCTGTTTAGACACTGAATTGCATCTGTTTTGACTGGAACTGTTAAACGATACTGACTAGGTAGCATCAGTTGGTGGGATCCTTAATTCTATCAACTGGATTCTGATAAGTATTTCGTTTAGTTGTAATTTTAGCGATTGAGCGATTGCTATCAGTTGTCTGTGTCACGAATAATAGTTATTAATGTGGATTTTTATTACAAAAGTGCGGATATATGGTTGACAGAAAAGGTTTATAATTGTCTATCTCTGTTTCTATACTAATGCCTTTATCAAAGTTTTATTTTAACTGTTATATTTTATACCCTTTTTATTCATTATCACTGAAAGCCTTATTCCTTCCACTGCTGAGTATAGAACTCTTCCCTTTTGTTCCATGCTTTTCCGCGTTTTTTTTTTTGTTTTTGTGTAACACTTCAACTAGGTCTGGTCTGGCTTTAATTTTGGCAGTTCAGCGTCACTCATTGCATATGAAGCAATGCGTTCTCAATCTTCTTAAAAAATATTCAGATTTTGATTGATAGTGTTTTATGCAACTAGGGTGCTGGTCTTTTCGAGTCTTGTCCTCTGCAGGTGCATTCACCTCTCTGGCTGATGGTCTGCCAACAGTTCTACCATCTCTGGACAATCAGTTATGTTTTTAGTATCTTTGTAAAATATTGGTAATATTCTGCATTTGGTTTACCTCTAACCAAAGCTCAAGTTAGAAAAAAGCTAGTAGAAAATTGAAAAAAGAAACACACTTCATACACAACCTTCGTGATCAACTATCTTGTTTATTAATTCGTCACGTTTAAAGCCACTCGTAGTAGCCTAGTATTTAAAAAATAATGGCCATTTTCTTTGTTAATTGAACACTTATTGTTTCTTAGCAGATAAGGAAAACTTACATAACTACTGTAAGTACACAATAAATATGTGTCTACATTCCTTGTTGTTATTTTCATCATGTTATATACGCACAAATAATATTGAAGAGAAATGTATTCCCCCATTCTTTAAAATTTCAGGCTGTGAACTGCCGAACTCAAATCAAGTGATTTGATTGGCTGGTCTTATTTAAGCACAGCAGTTTATATAGCTCTGTTCATTAATTTCGGCCTGTAGTCTATCTAAGTGAAAACAGTAGTAGTAGTAAAATAAATAAAAATACTGGTGGCTGCATTGGGTTGGATTGAAATCCGACCCCAACATAGTTGGGAAAAAGGGAAGCAAATTATGGCCTGTCTAAAGTTTGTTTTTAGTTGTACAACATTGTTTTGATTTCAACAAAATTGTTGCATATCGGTAATCTAATCATAAATGAATCATTGTTATCATGAGTCATACGATTATGATTGGTTTGTCCAAGTATCATCTTTCAGTGCATGAGTACAACTGAGCTTAGCCTGCCAACAACCACCTTGAATAATACTCGTGCTATACAATTTGCAATAAAGATTTTCCAAGAATATTGCTGTAATCTATAATGATCTCAGAAGGTGATATCCAACGTCATTTAACAAAAATTATCTAACTTTGTCAACGAGGTATTACAACAACAGACTCTGCTCTCTACGTCATAATTATGATATTAGAAATGTAGTATAACCCCGCCTGCGTATATTCTTATGTAATACATATTGTTTGTGACGTTATCACAGTCATACATAAGATGGTAAATAACTCACTTAGTAGACCATCGCTGTCCGCAAGTGTACGTCATGTTTTTGCATTTACATCGCCGTCCGCGCCGTGACGCTCTCCTTCTATATTGTCCGTAATGACGTTCGTATCATCGATATTCTGCATAACATTTCAGTTTGAGATAAACAAGGTATTTTATACAATAAAATCACGATTTAGCCGTACTTTACTGTAAAGTGTATCAATCTACGCAAGTTACGAGGTTGAATGAAACGGTTACTCGTGGTTAGTGACGTACGTTGCTACTGGCAACACTGCATGCTCGAATGTACTTCGCCATTGGTTGTATGTGTTATAGTATCTGTTTTCTATGGTATTCCTCAGTGTTCTATCGTGTGGACGATGTCGGTGTAATGTAGCTGCTGGTCGCAGTCCGTGTTGGTGATGTAACAGCCTACGTCGCCAGTTTCGGCTAATGTCGGCGTAGTTTGAATTTGGAAATGTGATTAACACCAATAGGATCTCGAATTTTTACCGTAATGTGTTTAATACTAGTCTAGTACGTGAACGGTTATAAGTGACTGCCAATAGAGCTTGTATTGCGTCAGTTGAAAAGAAAATACAAAACCGTTTCATTGGAAATACATATAATGTTCCTGACACAAATATACCAAAAAAATTGGAACCAACCGTTATTACATTAGAGGTAAAATATTTGTCGAACAAATCTTACTATTACAAGATTATTTGCATTTGTTACTCACGGAAAGAGACGCGTGAATGACATGAAATTGTTCTCTTTTTGTCACTTTGTCCTGTACGAAATGCATCATGTTCTTTTTAAGGACACGAGTCATTACTGTTGTCGTTAATTAGTCTAAATGCAGTTGTCACGTACGTCTGTCACAAAAAACAACACAGTTTTATAGCTGCATGAAAGTTTTTTGTAAAAGTATTCAGTTGACGTTTGGCGCAATTTCACACGTTTCCGTTCTGCGAATTGGGACGTCTGTACTCTGAAGTAAAATTGGGATCTTTAATGGTATTTGAGTTTAGATTTCAGTGTCTTAATTATAGTTTCCAATCCCACTGTGGATATAAATAATAAATACGCTGATTTAGCTTGCTGAACCGTATCGAACGCTTGACTTGGATCCTCAAATATGGAATTTACAAGGAAGCTTCTTAGGTACATTCCTAATACAATACCAATATTTTTAATTGCAAGTCTCTGCTAATCGAATGATTTTGGTTATGGAAATTTGTTTTGCGGAACTGTCAACAAAGCTGTCATATTTTGCACCTGTCAAATAACAGCACGTTCCTTCTGTTTGTGCTTTGACTACGAAATTTTATGTCAATTTCTTAAAATATCCATACAAAGGCGTATAATTTTATCTTATTTCAAGCTTATTTTAGACATGTTTCTACGTTTCTTTTATACGCAGTTAGGTTTAATACGAATTTGGCACATTGTTTTATTGCGCGCGAGTTACCTAGTCTAGACTGTTTCGTTTTATTGTTACTTTTAGCCCCCGTCTCTGCCTGCATTGACGTGGCGTGCAGACTTAAGTTTTCATTAAAGATTTTACCGCTCTTTCTTGTAATTAGTTTAAATATAGCAATGTTTTGTACTGCGTTGCTCTCGGTACATTTGGACTACATTTGATTATGAAGTTTGTTGGTAGGTAGGTAAATAAAAGACACAATTTATTTGCGCACTTGTCACTAGATATCTATAAGGATACGATTTGTCTATTTGAAATCAGCAAGAAAGTATTTAAAGACTCATCCGGTGAGCATGATAAAATATCTCCTCTGATAACAATCTGACTTTGTGTGATGGTTTGTAAATCAGTTTTGGCTTCGTCGTTTACGATATCTATCAAGCAGTGGGAATCCCAACACTTTACTGTTGTAATAAAGTATGATCAAAAACACGCATAAAATTATTTCCTTCAAGCCTTCAATAGGACATCAATCCTTCAAGCCTATGCATTACTCTAATCCTGAAGAGGGTTTTAAAACTTTCAAAGCGATGTACGGAGTGAAATTGAGTGTTCTTCTAAAGATGCTTGTATTTAAGTAAGGTAGAGACTACGGGTGCATTCGACCTTACCCTTGGCAAAGGGAGACTTTTTTGTTGTCATTGTGGGGTGAGAGTTTCTAACTGTGAAATAGGGGCGGGGCTATGTCTCGGAATGCGTGGAGGTTGGTAGAATTGTTCCACTCAAAAAAGGTTGATATGATTTTGGTTGGATGTGATTGTTCTATTTACTGAAGTTTGAGGATGCGTGTGGGATTATTTTGATTAGTTTGTATTTTTAAATTATACATTCGAAAGAAAATATCTACTGTATTCCTACCATCTTCTCTGCCCACCCCTAGTTACAACATAAAAATTCTATATAAAACAAATTTAACTACAATTAAAAAAGAATCTATGAGAAAAAAATCTCCGACTAGGTACCAAGGCATCATATTCGACGTAGAGGCCGTCCCAGGACGTTGTCAGTCGCTGCAGGTCGACGACCCCCGAAACTGGCGCGTAGCGGTGCCCGGTCGTTACCCGCTCGGCGCCCGTCCTTACATAGTCCACGACCTTATGTTAACCTGGTACATCCAACGCGGTTTTTGCGCGTTTTCTATTACTTTTTATTGGCTGTTGTTCTATTTAGTCGTTTGATTCTATCGCCAGTGTTTCCTTCAGTTGGGACTTTCTACTTGTTAAGAAATTACAAACCTAACTGATTTTCCTCATGTTTGAGCGACAATCGATTGACCTTCACGCTAAGTTTCGATGTTATTCACATCTGATATCGCCGGAATTGGCGGTTGTTAACCCCTTAACCTATTTGAACAAACCATAAATCATAAAATGAAATACCTACAACTCAAAAATCAACAACTGTTAAAGTCTATTTGTCACATATAATTAATAGAGATTAAAGAATACATCAAATAATTCGTGTCATTACTCATATTGACGGTTCATTGTGTAATAATCATCATTATCATTAATAACTGACTTGCTTATTATGCTTATCTTTCAATCTGTTATTAATAATTGAGTATTTTCGCTACTGATACAGGAAATTGAACAATTCATACTATACATAGAGAGAAATCATTATCGGCCATGTTAAAAAATGGCGTCGTATTAACACTGAGTAGAATTTCTATCTTTTCACGTGGCTGCAGCGAAGCTCACTTGAAAAAGCTGAATAAAAACTGTATGAGTAAGCTACATAAAACGGATTATATTAGCATTACATCTAGCCGCCATTTTGTGCTTTAATCTAGTCTAGAAGAGCAAGTGCCTGTTTTGTACGAAATATGGACTCCCATATTTTCTGGGACACCGTGCGTGCTATATCTCTTTGAGCGTAAACGTTGTTCGACCTCAAAAAAATGGAGTGTTTGATACTTCAAATTGTTGCGTATATTTTGTTGTTATTGATAAAATATCTACGTAATAAAATGCTGCATGATCAGTATTCATACGAGATAAGTCAACACGGCTATTACGGAGGAGCTTTGATTGAAAATTTCGTATATGTATAACACCTTAGTGAAGGTTTTTTTCCGCTCTCAGCAAATCGAAATGTGACTTCGGATGCATTACATGATTTCTTAAACTCAAAGCAATCATTTTAAATAAACCAGTTATATGCACTTTTGAATTTTCTCGGAGTCGAGTCGTCAAGGAGTTAAAGAACGGCTAAAGAAACGGAAGTGCTTTTGTCAATGACCCCGAATTTGGTCCTGACCTAACCTACCACAATCCATCGTGGTGGACATCCGGGCATCCCGACACTGCGCAACCAAACACAACTAACAAAAAAAAAAAAAACTCCTATATTGTTTATTAATTCACATTAATAGATGAATGACTTAAGAGTTCTCATAACATATCCATATCGGGGGCGCGGATCATTGACACCGTTCACCGGTAAGCCCACATGTGAGATAAGGCTCACCCCAAGCGAAGCTTTCAATATATTTGTTTTGTCTCTGCCCCCTTCACTTTGACTTGTTATCTCTGCTTCATAAATATAGATGATGCTTATGGCTGTAACGAGGTGAATGGGGTTAAAAAGTTAAAATTAGTTGCATTTAACCTGTGTGGTGCTTAAATATGGTGTGTTTTGCATCACATGGTGACTGCTAGGTGATAGATAATGTTAATAATGCTAGTTTAATTTCGTAACAAGCCCTTGCTTTGAGGTCTATTTCAACTACTGATACCCTTTTATAGATTCGATATTTTAAAATAATCTTTAAAGCAACTTTGAAAGCCCGAACGATGCATTTTGGCACTCTCAATTTGACGTGGTCCTCACAGACATTTTGGGCAGTGAAATTCTAAAGCTCAAGAGCTTTATAATACCTTCGGGTCTCCCAAAATAATCGCAAACATCCTAAACAGTGAATTTAAATGAGCTTTGTGATCAAAAGCAGGTGAAATGACAGGATGCACGCGAGGGAACGGTATTGGGGCCCAATTTGAATGTTTTATGTATGACAAGCGCGTCTGCCTGCCTTGGGGTCAGAATTACGAAATTTGGTGGCTATTTTTTTTATAGCTTTTGAATTACGTGTCAGGGCTGTTCGAGATGTTCTAGAAGCTAACTCGGTTAAAATATAGCTAGCCAGCACAACAAGGTGATATGAGTTGACTTCCGAAGATGATCAATTCGGCATCAATTTCTAGGTCTCAATTAAAACCCACAAACGTTTTTTTAATCTAGAAAGTTTTTGAAATCCTGATTTATCGTTATATTAAAACGGTTTTAAGGCTAGAAGGATTTTGATAAATTGTACAACCATAATTTGCAAAAGAAAAAATTAAATATGTATGTCGTATGTAGCGGTGAAAGCCGGATTTAAAATGTATAACATTTTATTGCTTTTCTTTTCGCGAACTGCTTTCCCACGCAAATTCTCAATTGGTCTCATGTTAATGACATATTATGTAAAACTTATCAACTGCTACGGGTACGGAACCGTCGATGTAAATCAATATCCTATAAACTTTTTGATTGTTGAGCCTTCATTTTAATCTGTCACGATCTATCCAACCAAGATAACATGAAAAAAAAATACACTTAACAAATTATCACTAGCGTGACTGTATAAGGACTTAGTCACTATCAGTAATTTAAAACACACCATGTGTTTCGTGCAAAAATCGGTAATCGCGATCATATGCACACATCCGCCCGGTTGCGTGTCTCAGACGGGAATGCACGCAACGGGTCGGGCCCGCCACCACCTGTGCTCGTGCGCAGCCAGCGTTGCTTGACCTACCGCACCGTGTTAGTTCATATTGTCACACAAGATGATTAAATAACTTATTACTTGAGTGAACCCTATTTCTAAAGGCTGTAGTGTACAGTCCTCGGCCGTTAATATGGCTAATCGAGCTTCGGGAAAAGTTAGGCTTTGTAGAGCGCCGTCTCTAGCCGTCTCTGTCACTCATGATGTCTGGCTGTCTTTCTCAGCCTCGGTTTGTCACATTTACGCCCAAGTGGTGAACTTGAGTGATTACATGATTTTTAGGAAAACAAAAAACTTTCTTAATTTAAATCCTTGATTGATTTGTTTTTCTGGGTTCGTTTTTTTAAGTCCTAACAAATTGAACATTTTTGTTGAACAGCTAATTTGTAGTATTTTTCTCAAAAACTGTCTTTTAATTTGTTTGCACGGAACGCGGGGTGTCAAGATAGATGGCGTCCTAAATAGGCTTCATTAAATAAGATTGAGTGTTTGTTGAAAATTAGGGTAACTAATTAACTGGTAAAAATAAATCCTTACCTTGGTTACTGAAAGACTGTTTAAGTTAATTTGTTGTTCGGATCGCATGTCAAGTGATTTGATTGGCTGGTGATTTCCGCCAATTAATCACAACAGGTCGTTGTATTCTAGTGAACTTGTAGTGAGCGGTCAATTGTGTCAGTCCCTAGCATCAGCTGGAAAGACAGCTCAATTCAGAAAAAAAATGGTGGCATATATTATGGAATAGACCAGCAGCTACCAGTAGATTTTTCAGCACATTTATTGACCAGCTTTGAGAAACGTTAAAAAAACTCGGTAACAAGAACCTAGTGCGGTACAATGATATTACACACCAATACATTACGCCTGTATTCCCAATATTGTTAGGCAGGAGTGTAACCTACGTTTCGTTAGTTATGTTTTAGTACCATGTAATAGGGGGCAAGCTTATTGCCATCAACCGGGCACAAATCCAGGCTGAACTAAAAATGATATTATCAACGAATTCTTATTGACCGATTTGGGAACCTGTGCTCTATAAACAGACATGATATCGTGTCTTATCAAACTACACGAAATTCCACTGCTTTAGGCTTGTTTGTAGATGTATTTAAAGTACACCCCCGCATAACCTTTAAGACGTGACAAGCGTAACGATTATTTATTCTCATACAATTTAATTATTAATTAATACAGACTAATATTCGAACTCGTGGAATTGTCTAGAACATTTTTACACAGACAGTACTTGAAGATAATGTCATTTTTCAAGATGACAGACTTGACACTTACAATTTTAAGAACACTTACATTCAAAGTCGTAGGACCATTCCCCTTTAAAAAATACTTGTTGTCAAAGCAAATAAAGATTTACGTCAACGATTATTAAGATTTACAATAAAAGAACAAACACAGGAAAATAATTGAAATGTCAAATCATTTTTGAGTCCATAAATGGAATAATATTATTTTAATTTTATTAGACGATCATTTGACACTTTGTAATATAAAGGAGACGGGTCCATTTAATTCTCAAATTTTGTTTAGTAGAGAAGAATAATGTGGAGAAAATATTTTTATACCATATGCCTCATAAAAAGCCTCAAAATCATAAGCACAACGCGTCATTACGAGCTGTTTCCATTGGTCGAGCACCCGCAACCAGGTGGCATATTTTTTTATCCTACATACAACTGGCAGATGTTTCACCTCTGGGGGCCATTTACCTCACGCTCACTAGTCTTCTATCGTTCGTTGAGTCAAGGGCAAAAATATTTATACACCTAGGTAAACTTATCAACTATTTTCACCTTACTGAATGGAATTAAGGTGTCACCTTCGCAAAAATACTTTCTTAAGAGGATGCGTTATGGTAGCCCTGGAAATTCATTATTTCTCACTTATTTGCAATCCAGTGCCAATTCTTATGTTGTGTAAAATATGCTTCACGACCGTAATAAATATGTGTATAGAGAATTAAAATCATGAATACAATCCAAAAAGTAATTCAATGGGATTATATGAATTTATAGGGTTGTATTGATGATTTTAATGATTTGTAATCCTCGAATCATGTTTTGACCAACATACAGCCCGAAACTGATGGTAAAAATCGTGAGCAAAAAGTTAATTTTGCAGGCTATCCTGGCCAACAGTCGTAATGTGAAACTAGCTTTTGAATGTTGATACGTGTCATATATTTTTACCGTCTTTCTGCTTAAAACTCTTTGCAGTAGCACAGACTTTTAATTAAATATTTGCGTTTTGTAGGCACAGGGTCACACGCCCTATTGTCTAGGCACAGGTCGTTCGTCTGGGGATTCGAATGAACTTTCAAATTTCAGTTTATTCTAGAATATTTTTTGGAGGTTATATTTGGCGTGATGTCGCTAACTGGATTGGTCTACCATGCCGTCGGAATTAGGATATAATTTTTGTTAATCCAATGTAAATAATTTTGAAGAATTTTGCTAATTCATTGCTTCACATATTCGAAAAACTTGTCTGCTCAACAACGTAGATAACGCAATGAATGTTGTTCAACTGTCAAAATAAAACCTATTGCTACTGTTAGTATGTAACGTAATTTTCCCGCAGCGCCATTCTCCCTTTACATTGCGTCACACGATTGCACCTTAATTTGACAGCTAACGTCACAAAGGTCATTTCTATTCGTATTTTAAGCCCGGAAGTTGCTAAATTATATTTTTTATTAAAAAATTAATTACTCACACATAAATCTTGAAAGTTCTCATGGCTTCAATTTGCGTCATCGATATTTAGCTTTAATTTGTCAGTGTTTTCAGTCAGTTTTCTATTTTTAGACTCAAATATCAATGCCTTGTAAACATATTGTATTTTATCATGGCAGTACAATTATGATTAGTCATAAAATTATGAGATAATATTATTATAATTTTCGAAATGATCGTTGATTGATTAAACACTGTTTATGTTCTGCAGATAGTGGTAGTAATTGTTTTGTTATTCGGTTTGCAAAATAAAACGTTTTATTTTTTCCTTGGCAACATTTAAAGTCAAACTTTTCCTGTCAGCAGCATTAGACCTCGTTTAAATAGTTTTTTTTTTGTCTTGTTTCGGGCAAAATGCTTTTCTGATAGGTTTAGAGGTAATGTTTGTTGAAGAAAACGCGTGACAAATAGTTGAATATATTGACATTCTTCAAGACACGGAACTTTAGGAATATAATAAAATAATCTTTATTATATTCTCCATATACAATACAGAATTACTTACTACCTAGTGCTCGCCTAGCCGTCAATATTTGGACATAATTAATTTAAATAGAAATACATTATAATATTTAAAAAATATTAGCTTTCTGCACTCCTTCTCCATACAAACTTTAATTGTGCCAAATTTCATCCTCCTTCGTCCGCAAAATATTCGTAAATAGGGGTATAAAGTTTTTACCCGACCTCCAAGGAAGGGTTATGTTTTTGCTTCACGTATTTTTATAAAGATATTCCTATAACGTTTGATATGGGGTTTTTATATTTTGCTACCAGAGAACCTTATTTAAATAATAGCTACATTAAATCACATATTTATGAAAACAAAATGAGGTGTTAATACTCTATGTTAATTAGATTAGTTTTATGCACATGTTTGCCTATTCTTATTTAACTAGAAATAAACATATGAATGTTTTGAAAATTAGCTACGTGCTTTGACCATGAATTTCTAAATAGAAAATTATTTGCTTTATTTGAGGACAATAATAAGTTTACTACTTTTTCCATTAGGTTATTCGTAAAATAAATAGGAAAAGCTAAGTGTTCTATTATTTCAGATAGCACGGATGATTCGAGTATATATAATATAATTCTGTAAAGCCATATTTGTTACGGTCAAGAATCATGTTTTAACCAACATACAAATAGCAAAATCAGAAATTAATTTCAATTTCGCGGGTTACGTTCATCCACCTTAATATAAATTTTTCGTTATCAAAAAAACGTCATCATATGATTTAAATTATAATAACTCTGTCTCCAAGTACATAGTTTTAATTTCATTGTTCTTTCTACGTCAGGGGTCGACAACCTTGCTAATATACGCGAAATTTGCATTTTATCAACGACCCGACTGTATTGTTACACAAACTTCTGAATGTTCAGCAAATTGTTTTGAGATATCGCTTGAATGTTTGATTTTTAAGTGGCGAATGAAAACTTGGGGTAGTTTGGTTTTTGAACAAGTCAAGTAGTATTTTTGTTTCGTCTATCGTTTACTTCCAGATACAAGGCAGATTTCACGAGTAAAACTAGACGCGACCAGTACATCTAAATCGCGTTCAAAAGCTCTCAGTGTCTTCTTTGTTGTGGAATATTAGCTCTTATAGGCTGCAGGTGTGGTGCTCGCAGTTTTATTGCTGAAATTGACCCTATAAGGCAAAATAAGCAAGAACTCTTGCTTAGAAACTTCTAACTTTTGCTTTTAAGTGATTCAGAGGAATGGGTATAGTTTAGGATCTGACTAGCCCAAAAGTCAAAAGAAAATAATAATATATATATTATAAATGCATTTTCAATAAATTTGGACAGAAACAAAACTTCTGTATCAATTAAGATAATACAAAAAGATTTCATATCGCTATATGTTAGGTCAAGGTCAATTAATGTCAAATGTTAATCATGTACATTGTTGTTAACCGCAGTATATCATTATCAATACACAAATGATTTCCCGGTTCCATACTGACAGCAAAACATTAAGTCGGTTTTTTCTGTAAATATTACTAGATGTTTTTTTTTAAATTCACACAAAACCGAAAAACGAATCGAGCTGATTAAATGTTTAGATAATTACTAAATGAATACGTCTTCTATATTTAGCAGGCTTATTAAAACTAGTTTGACGGCTACAGAAGGAGTTAGTGAACTCAAATAACTTGATAAAGATTAGCAGCTGATTCTTAAAACAAGTCTTAGAATTACTGGTCAATTTAATAGTAACACTATTGTCATAGTGAAGGATGTCAAGTCTAAAGGGGCTAATGTATATCTAGTACAGTGGATGACAGATAGGCAGTTGCTCCATATGTCAAAATACTTGTAATTAACTGCATCCGGTTAAACTGGAAAGCCGACCCCAATATAGTTTGCAAAAGACTAGGCATATGATGACTATTGTAGATCAAGATAAGGATAGATATTGATCATCATAATTCAGAAAACTGTTGTCATAACAATAATGCGTAGTGATATTTGATCATACAGAAGATTCTGAAGACCCAACCTGAAAGATCCTACTAAAAAGGTGAACATACCAATATGGCGCTGATGTAATGTCTGTAACAGAAGCTAAACAACTTATAATTAATAACCTATACAAATTTAAAACTGATCGAGCCTTTATTTCCGTGTTAATCCCACAGACCAGTTTCAACAAAAAATGTTGGCCTGTTTAACGTTATTTGCACGTAAAACGGAATCAATGAACCGTTTTATTCGCTAAACGATTGACATGGGTCTCTGAACCCGAGTAGCGTTATAATCGGAGGCGACACACAGTTTCAACCAATTTTATCTATTTCAATTACATGGTTTTGTAGTACAAAAACATTTGACTAGATACCAGTACGTAACGATTCATTTAATACTTCTTCACTACGTTCATAATTTTGGCAATGTCAAAGATTCTCGTCCATTGCGCCATGATTTACAACTTTTCGTTGAACTCGTGCATATGAGTCAAGCAAGTTATATATTTATCCAGCTTAAGGCGTAGGTAGGCCAATATGTAGGTAAATGTTGTTGACGTCGCAAATCTAAAAATTACCACTATTAAAAATTAACTATTACACGTGGCTTTGTTTTTAATGGTCTAAAACGACAATCTAAAAATAATCTTGACAACATTTAATCTTTAAACTATATGGCTATATCTACAATAGCCAATTCAACTAATTAAATCCAGCCAGTGCTGCAAGTTTGCAACGAAGTAACAATATTTTCAATTCTATCCCAAGCGCCTTCAAAGCTTCCGGGAAGTTCAATGAATTAAATAATATCCTTCAGAAAGTTCTACTAAACGGATTTTGATAAAATCCGCCTTCACAAGATCATCTTCCTTTACAATATTTTGTTTTCGGGCCAGTAGGCGCCGTAATTGGTTTTCCTGGAATATTGTGGCAGTTCACCTTTTCCATCTGATTTTACTTCATATGTTTTTCTTTCTTTCTGAGAACTCTATCTAGTTCTAAATCTAGAGAAATCTATTTAGTTCATGGGTGACGAAGATTTAGAGCACTTTTCTATCGGTTCGTTAAGTTCTATCGTAGACAATCCAAGGCCATTGTAGGTGCTAATAGATGTGAAGACATTATGCTCAGGATTTATATTGTTTGTGTGCTTTTACCGTTTTGTTACTATGTCGTTTTGGTAATTTGGTTGTATGCGTTTGCTGCCATTTAAACAGATTTATCATACTCTCAAAGCCATCCATTAGGGATTCTTCGCTGGCAACGGCCTCTAAATTATGCTCATAACGCCCATCTATGTTCTCACAATTTATTTTTAAAATAAACTTACCAGTATGCTCTTGCTCAATATTCAATACATTATTGACCGCAATTGCCTCTTTGTCCATCAACGAGTGAACTTGACCTGCGAATTTCGCGCTAGCATCTAATCTAATAATAAATGAATTTTGAAAACAAATCAAACCGCCCGAAGTTCGTATACATTGACACGCCTCGTTTACAAGTTCAATGCACCAAAGGACGTCTGCGATTACATGGGCTTTGTACATTTTCTTATCAATTTCCACGTCTATTTACAGATCCATTGATTTTAGGAAAATATTTGGCTCGATGTTATTTCTGTTGTATTTGCCAATTCCCGAAATAGACTCTTTCGGGTTTCCTGAAACAATAACTAATGCAGCTATTCCTCAAATTACGGACAAATAATAAGAGAAACATTTGATTCCGTTAATTCTTCATATTTACATGGTTTCTGACGTCATCGTCAGAATCCTTGAAAGGTACCGTAGTAAATATTTTGTTCTTATACACCGACTACTGACCTTATTCATTTGATCAATTAGTAATAATTTTACAATGTTTACTTTTGCAATTATCACTATTATTGCTTTTATAGTTTGTTCATTATTCAAGACGTGTCGAATATAATTCCTTACATCGATGACTTTATTTTTTTCTATTTGGCAGTAATCGATAGACAGTTGCGTCTCCTTCAATAAGTTTACCACACAGCTGAGTTCTTTCATAAAATCAAATATTTAGCCTCTTTGTTGTTATAATCCAGCTCCTATGTGTATTCTATTTCTGTTTGCTTATTTTTACGGCTTCTCAAGAACACAGCGGTAATCACCTGCCATCCAGTCACTCATTACTCATTTGATTTGGTAATTCGGAATTTTTCAGTGTCTGTGCCGAACTAGGCCGTGTCTGTTTCGAGTCGTTTGTTTTGTTACTATTTTCGGCTCAATGCGCCATAGGTGTAAGATCGCACAGATTAATACAAAAATAGATAACTCCAGTTCACTGAACATAATCACTGATCGACCTTTATGAATTTATGCGCAGAGGATTGACTGAGATCAAAGCTCAGTGGATTCCTTCGAAATGTGTTGGCATTTGGCAATCAAAATGAAAGTTATACCATTTATGATTAACTACTACCTATAACTCATCTGTGTAACAAAGACTACATGAGAACACGGGTGTTATATTTTTGGAGAAACGCTGTTATTTACTTGGACTGCTATCGGGAGCATCGACCGGCCTAGGTCGTTTGTGCATTCAGATCTGGAAAGTGCGAAACGGCTTCATTCAGGATGTTTATGATTCCTTCGTGTTTTTGCGTTTCATATATTCAAATTTAACCAAATAGTATACATACATGCATAAACTCGCGCCTCTTGCCCATGGGGGTAGGCAGAAACTACAGAACCACCAGATAGTATTTACCACATTATCTACTTCAATTACCTCTTACCCAATGAATTGGTTATCTCTTTCACTGTTTGTTATTGTTAAACGATCTTCATACAATACAAAGTCGTACATCGTAAAAGCGTATATATTATACGATTCGCTACTTTTATGTATTCATGACTTATTTGTATATGCAACAAAAATACTCAGTTTGTTATTTTTCTACCTAGGGTTATCACGCCAATTTTATTTAGAAAGAGTTCTGAATTAGATCAAATAATAATCAGACTATAATGTTTCCACTGGTCTCCTTTTATCTCTCTTTAATTAAAATAGAGAAAATATTTGACAAATTTTGGGAGACCTTTCTCTTAATTGATCAAAGCTAAAGCGTGCAAATATCGTTGTATCATTGCTAAACCCGAGTTGAGTAATGAAACGAGAGTAGGACAGTTCGACTGGTTGACCAACAAACCTTTGAAATGAGACGACTAGACTGACAAGATTGTGTGGATAAAAATAGTGGGTGGCAGATGACAACCGGATTGTACGAGCAAGCGTTATAGCGGCGATGTATTCATCGTCTAAGACTTGTTGTGGGGTAGAAAACAATGTTAATGAAGCTGCGTCAAAATGGTTAGCTGAACATTAAAGATTTATTGATAAGATTCCGCCTAATTGATTTGATTTTAGGATCATTCGCACAGTCATACTGAAGATTTCATTCAGAAATAAATTAATGTACCTTCTCCATTTTGCAGTCTTCAAACACGATAGTCATGCCAATCAAAAAAGTTTGTATGTTTAGATGTTTGAATTTTTGTTACTCAATCACGCAAATCGCCTTAAAGGATTTGAATGAAATTTAGCACATGTCGTTTATTACACATAGAATACTTTTTATCCAGTTAGTACGTTCCCGTGGGATGGCACAGCTGGAAAAAGCTAGTAATCATCATAAACTAAAACTCATTACGTCGCCTCACACAAGTCTCCATATATTAGAAAATCATGAACCTAAGCATGCCAGCTGCCGCCGGGTAACACAATACGTCCGGTGTGACGAGTGGCCATCCGCTGAGTAGCTACCGCTAAACAAAAGGTCCGAAGTATGCACTCATTCGTTTTAGTAGGAAACACCTGATCCTTACTGCTTAGGGTGATTGTGGGAAAATTGTGAACAAGTATTTACTTATGGTGGTAACGTTTCCGCTTGTGGAACTTAAAGTGTTGGAAGTCGTTAGATGAGTTTTGAATGAATGTTGGAAAGTTCTTTTGTTTCAAAGATATCCTATGAAATCTTACAGTAGACTCAAAACTAAATATACAGCCAATATGAGGAAGTACTATACAAAATATTTATTACAAAGTTTTTATTTTATAATTTTTTGTGGCTATAATTTACTAATTACTACATGCTTGCAACATCGTACTATTCTGTAAGAAGTTATGCATTACAATTAATAAGTGAACAATCAATCATCCCCTGTTTTCCTACCCGTAGGGTTGGAATTTTCTTTCCAAATTTACATGGGACCACCTTCGGAATATCCCCTTTCCAATTAAAAAAGAATTATAAAAATCGGTCCACTCTGCAAAAAGTTATGCGTGGTCATAAATAAAAAAAAAACTAAAAAAATCAACGCGTCGAATTGAGAACCTCCGTTTTTTCGTCGATTAAAAATGGAGTACTTTTTCTTCCTTTTACAAAATAATTGTATATCATCAATGCTGACCATTTGGTGCAGCTGTGTTACCGTAATAGGCTATTGTTTCCGTAATAAATATAGGGGAAAAAAAAACTTTTGTGGGATTTTTGTCAAGGCATTTTATCAGTTCTAAATATATTGTGTTCCCTATTATTTAATGGTTACCTCATTAGGTTTTGGGTACCGTCATGTTCCTAAACAGATGTTGTTTTAAGTTCTACTATTTCTGGAATATCACCTTTTTTAATTATTATATTAAGAACATCAATATTTTCTCATTATTCAGTAAAATATCGTAAGTGTGTAATCATTACATATTATAAAATAAAGTCACTTCGTTGTCTGTCTGTCCCTATGTATGCTTATATCTTTAAAACTACGCAATTGATTTTGATGCGGGGTTTTTTAATAGATAGAGTGATTCAACAGGAAGATTTATACGTATATAACATGCATAATATAGTAAAGAAACACTGATAATTTTAGAGGTTTCTAATGTGATGTCATAAATAAACTCATTTTTCTGCGCTTACACTGCGAGCGCTGGCTGAACCCTACGAAATAGATCAAAATAATGTACTACAGTATTGTACACTTTAAAAAGTTCTACAAAAAAGTCCGCAATGGTATATGTCTATCTCTTATGGATAACCCACAATAACCATTTTTTATCCTTTAATTTTTATGAGAAATAATGGCTTATTTACGAAGCGATTTTAAGCAATACAGCATTAATTCTTATCCAATTAAATACATTAGATATGTTGTGCATTTCATGTAGATCAAAATTGCCCTTAACAGCATACCATTAAAATGAATATTTAAGAAGATATCAGAGATTATAATAAAATAGCCGCAGAGCGGCTAGCGGGCCGTTTCGCGTCCGGCCATCTCGCTTGGTAGCGGTCGGGTAGTGCAGGATTAGTAGGATTGTATATTATATTACTTGGGCTTCATAGTAAATGCGAATATCATGTGTCTTCGAAGTACTCAAAATAAACCTAATTGTATTATTCCAAGTAAGAGACCGCGAAATATGGCTTAGATGTTTAGATTTTTTGATGGATTTGGATTTTTGGTTATCCTGGATACTTACCATAAAGGATACTTTATCCCGGTAGTAGGTCCCGAGGTGATATTTTCTGACAACTATACGGGTGAAGTCACTGGCAAAAGTACTATTCCTATAATTCCTATGATCGATTTGGTGTCTGGTAAATAATTGAGTGTCTGTATAGGTAGAATACGAACGTTAAGAAAAACCGGGATGACTTATATCAATTCCATCCAACCCTATTTCACAGTCTTCTTACTCTGAATACTATTCATCAAACACACATGATATTCTCATATACTATGAATCCGAAGTAATATGAATTATATACTAATTATTTACCACTAATATTATAAATGTGAACATTTGTTTGATTGGATGTTTGTTTCACAATCACGCAAAAGCGGCTCAATAGATCTGGGTCGAAAATGGCACACAGACAGTATTTATTACGTACTAGCTTTTGCCAGCGGCTTCGCCCGCGTGGCGGTCGGAAATTATCCCGCGGGAACATACTACCGGGATAAAAAGTAGCCTATGTCCTTTCTCAGGCTCTAAACTATCTGTGTACCAAATTTCATTTAAATCGGTTCAGTAGTTTTAGCAGGAAAGTGAGACAGACAGACAGACAGACAGACCGACAGACAGACAGAGTTACTTTTGCATTTATAATATTATATATAGTGTGGATGTAGATATATGATCAGCCTATATTATTCCCACTGCTGAGACACAGGCTTCCTCTCGGTGAGCGGGAGTGGGCCGTAATCTACCACGCGGGCCCAGTGCGGGTTGGTAGATGTCATATGTCTTACAATTCGTAAGTCGGGGCTTATACCACTGAGCCACCACTGCTCTCACTCAACTGGGTGCGTACTCTCTTATATAACTCCAATAGTCGATCTATTGGAATTATATTCGAGAGTAAGCACCCTGCTCTCTTATTGCATTCAAAACATTAACCGTGGTAGGACGTCCTCTTGCGATAATTTCCGACATCCACGCGGGCGAAGCCGCGGGCAAAAGCTAGTTTGAATTAAAACATTAAAAACTGGTTAAGACATTAGTGCGTTGAGTGCATTATGTTGGCGCCACTGCCTTATGAATGCATTCGGCTTATTATAACAGGTTGGACAACATTCTAACGATGCAAGCTGAAAATTATATACATATAACTAAAGAAATGTGGTTGACATAGTCCTGCTATTGAGAACCTTAGTTTCTTTCATAAACATCGGTTAGTACTAACTTTTCTAGCATTGATCCTCGATCATCTACCTTACTAGAATTAAGTTGGGGTCAATACCATATCTTCTTCCATGCCTTCCAGCCATATTTTCTTCCAAATCATCCATCCTTCGTTTCTTTGCTTTTTCTCAACTCTTATAAGCCACTCAAAACAGTACTCATGACATGCTATGTCATAGCATTGGTCCTCAAAGCCGTATTTTACTATTGCTATTGTTGTTCTCTTGTAAATTAATCAAATCAGTCTACCACGAAATTGCATCATTAAAATCCTGTCTTCCATTTTAGTTTTAGCTTAAACTTTACGTAATAGAACTTCATTATGATTAGATTAACAACTCGTTGTAATTAAGTGTGTAACAAGCGTCGCGGTACTAAATAGATAGGTGCAGAAGGTCGACCCTATAGTCCATACTATGGGCGGAACTAAGCGCACATACACGTGCACGCACAGACACTGAAATGTCAGTCGCGAGTACACTTGCACTCGCTGTCCGGGAAGCGTGTCTATGTGTGCGTGCGTTTTCGCTCGTTATATGAAGTCGACCTTCTGTACCTAATTTTATGTTTGCGGTCACATCGAACCAGTTCGTTGGTAATTAGTTTGCAAATTAGAGGGAACTACACCACGCGTAGCGACAAGGAAATTTTATTTGATAGAAATCACTTGGTGTACAATTTGGGCACATTATCCAATTTATCCATTTATTACTATGTTAGTAAACCGCATCTGGTGGTTTACTCTCTAAATCCGTTAAAGAAGATAATGGGCATATCCGAAAGTAGCTGATTCTTCGCAGCAAGAGAAAAGTCTAAAATGTTGGGACGTTTAATGCATCAGATTTAAGGACAACTGTCAAATCGTGTTGTCACTCATTCTTAGTTCGGGCCCCGAAACAATCTTGAGTCCGTAAGTGGTACGGAGTAATAAACGCCCGTAACTTCGGCCTAACCTACGGATTTCGTGATGAGGGAGTAGACCGACTAGTTAGAATGGAACTGAATTTGAATTTAAATAAGGCGAAATTAAGTGGTATTTTAATTGCAAACGAAAACCGTACATTAAATATAGATATTGTAATTCATTAAGACACATTACAAACTGACACTAATAAATTAATGACACAGGCTACATTACTTAATGATAGTAACCGAAAAGTGGCAGACAACACGTTACAACAGAATAAAGAATTCGTCCATAAATTCTGTGGTTGGCATTTCCGGTCCCAATGCCGCATCGGAAGAATTACCTGCATTGGTTATAAATATTTGCGACTACGAATATTGGGAACGCAGTCTTGATGTAAGGAATATTGTAAAAAAGCTATCGTTTTTAATGAGAATACAAATAATTCAAATATTAATACTAAAGGAAGGAAGTGTGAAAATAATGTATAGATACCAGATATCGTATTTTTTAACACTTTGTTGTCCTTATGCGGCAGGCATCCCGCAGCTATAGTTCTAAATATTTTATTTGTCCTACATTTATAGCGTTACTGCCCATATGCAATATAATGCGAGTTGCTATCCGTGTTATCATTCAGTCAGCGGTTTTTGTATTTAATACTCTTCCCCGTCTGTTCTATTTATCGGAGGAATACCCATGTTATGAAATTTACTCCTATACGTTACTATGTATGCTTCAAACCTGTCATTTGTAAGCAACTTATTCCCACAGTCGCAATGTCGCAATCCACACACAGTCCTTCCGTTTCAATTCTGCTCACCTATCTAATCATTGTTTTGCATTGCCGCCATTGTAGTCCTTACCTGCCCACTTCCCATAACAACATTGTTAAAAACGGAAAGGAAACTGTTTCGTTTACGCATTTCTTTTTCTACCAATAAGCTTTGGAACAATGGCGGTTTGGTTCTTGGTAAACCGTAGAAACGAAGTGATCTCTGTTTGAGACACGTATGTTGGTAGTATACGTTGAGTTTTCTTGCTGTCAAGGTTATATCATATTTCCTTGTCATTGTTGCTTCTTGGCAATAACTAATAAGTTATTTCAATTCGTTTAGCATGCCCATTAGTCTTCATATTCAGTCTTTTACTGCTATCTAACTTACTTCAGTGACGTTATGATGCGAAACTGCGTCATATTTAATTACATCTCTCAAGTTGTCACAGAGATTACAATGAATAGCGGCGCTACAGAAGTGCTTTATTTTAGATCAAAACAATGAGCCCCAAAGAACAAGAGCAACCGTCAACTTTGTGTATAATCAATTCTTGTAACTGAATACAATTAGCGTTATTCACTTTCCTAAACATACTCTTTTACAAAAGGTTACATTGCTGTAAATAGTATGACTATCTTAATCGTGCTTTTGTACTTACGTAAGTGACCCACTTGTAACACGAGAGTGACCCATAAAACGCTATTGTACACAATTATAATAATAACCTTTTCTCGTTACACTTTACTGGGCCTTGTAGATGACGCGGCTTAACGAGAGCTTACTCGAGATGTTATTGCAGTAAACACAGGACATTTTAACGATAATATTTACAGTAATGATGATGATATAACACAACACAATATTTTTAAAATCATTCAAACACTAAGATAACGGCTGATAGAGGTGTATGGAAGCAGACGCGTCATACTAAATCAAGAAAAAAAAAACAGTTATCAAAAGCGCTATGATTATAATTTCTATGCAAGTGTACTTAAGCATAATACAGCTTACACAGCAGTTTCACTTACGATTAGGTTGAAACTCAAAGCAACCAATCTAGAATTCCAAAACAGATTAGTTTAAGTGCTCACGCTACAAGGATTCCTACTACAGGGGTTTTAAACGTTACTCTGATAGCTACTACACTGGTTTAGTTATCCCTGATCCAACTTGTATCTAGCATTCGTGACTTTAATACTAACGTCATAACGTTATGTGCTTCCATGTGGATTTAAGCTTTCCGACGAAATTCATCGCTGTAGGTTACTTGTATGGTATATAATATAATGAATATGGAAAATGTAGAGAGGATTGCGCGAAAGGTTACTGGCAGAATAATTACTGAAAGTGATAATAAACGATATCCTTGATGATACTGTTGCTTTGATCACAAGTAACGTACAGCGAGACTTAGGGACAAGATATTAGCATGATAGAAATTGGCTAGATAGTGCCAAGACAAAGCAGTGATAATGCTCTGTCTTGGCACTGTCAAGCCACTTTACTTGGTTCTTGCAATCATGGCATTTGCATCTGATGGTACTTTTGTCATTGATTTTATGTATCGTTGATTGTGTTAATCTCTAGGTGCTCTAATATAGTATTAGCCACTGCTGACTAGGTTCTAATTTGTGCCAAGACGACACATCAACGCGCTAATTAAAACCATGAATTCATCACATGGTGCTAGACCCCTCTAGCAATTTCAACGCAGGGGGATCAGAATCATTACAGTTCGCGGGTCAATGATGCCTATGTTTTGAAAGACAGTGTGATTGTATAATTTCTAAGATCCCAATAACGATGTATATTCGTACTAAGTATCTAAATACTAATGTTTATATTTCTTTTGTTTCAGCATACGGCAAAGTGTTTCTAGTTAGGAAAAAAGTTGGCATCGACGAAGGCAAGTTGTATGCTATGAAGGTGTTGAAAAAGGCATCGATAGTACAGAAATTGAAGACTGCGGAGCATACTAGGACTGAAAGACAGGTAAATAAGCATTTTGTAATCGTAATTTAAGGAATGATGATATTATCCACGAAAGATTCCTCTCTATTTTTCTACATATCACATGTAGAAAACGCAGATTCTAGCAATAAAGTAAACCTTTCAATCACAAAAGAAAGGTGAAGCCTCTATACATTACAAAAGGCTCTCCAGGATTATTTTGCAATGTAGGTTAATCTTACGGCGAATGTTCAGACGAAAATTATCATTAATTTAGAGAAATGTCTACAGAACTGAATTATTTAATCTAAAAACCAGAAGAAAATGCTCAGAGCGTTTTTGTAAACTTTAATTATAGCGTGACTGTGATATCTGGCGCACAGAGAAAATAAAAACTGGACTACCGGACATTCTTTTCAATAAGAACATTTTTATTCCGGCGTGCCCCAGGGATCTAGTCCAGGTCCTTTGTATTTGAATTCTATCAAATAGGGAATTGAAATCACTATCGTATGTATGTAAAATAGAACGAATTCAACAGGTCCTGGAGGCTGTGAGGGCGTGCCCATTCCTTGTGACACTGCACTATGCCTTCCAGACCGACTCCAAATTACACCTTATACTTGGTGAGTAGAGTTCATTTTGAAATACATGTTCGTTAAACAGATAATCTGTATGGATATGGGAAAACGAATGCTGCGGTGTTGCCAGTTTGGATTCCACGGTTTTGGAAACGATTTTTTGTTCGATTCTTTGCTTTGTTTTTCGCACTAAAGTATCGTAAATAGATACGAATTTATTCTTAGTCTATGCATCAATTAGGTTACCGTGGGTGTTGTCATACAATCTTTAGGTAGGTACGTAAAATTAATATCACTGTAAACAAATTGAGTTCCCATTTTTCATTCCATTAACTATGAAAGAAGATCAGTGAATGTCTTCATTATAATAAATTGATACTTTATCATAGTCTTATGATTTAACAGCATTGATCGCTCGTTATGCATCAGTGACATGGCTTAAGTGACTCTAGGAACCGATAACAGATAAAGTAATTGGATTAAATGTGGCCTTTACTCTACCTAGATGATATGTGACGACATCGGGAGGTGGTCTCTATCACAATTTCCACAAAGTTCACATTCTCTTCCTTACAGTTTCTCCCAATACCCTATGTGATTTTGAAATTGTAATTAATATAGCGTGCAATAAAGAGTATTCTATCCATCCAAGATTTGGAAGGACATTCATAATCCATTGTTTCTAATATAATGCGATGAATATAGTTCCAATTGTAAAAATGAAAGGCATTGAGATGTGACGCAATTACCCCGCAGGCCATATAATTGTGACTAAATTAGGTACAACTACTGATGTATTTATAACTCCATCAGTTCTAATAGACATTATAAAAGTCGATCACGGAAAAGTTTTCATTAATAGAAGTTCAGCTAGTAACGAACTAATCAAAACAACTATAATTATGTATTATTTAAATGCAGCACGCCACGTGTAAGTAAATATAAAGCATAAAATTTAAAGGCCGCGTAGTTTTATTACTTCTAACTCTTTCAATGATTCCTTTAGTCACTGTTACAATCAGAAATGATGTGGTTGGATGTTGACTTGACTAAATGAATCTGAAGCACTAGCTAGACTTTATTTGTTTTTAATATCTAATTGTCTTTTTTTTATAATTCTGAGCAAACGACTCCCCGACATCCTCCCAAGCATCCTTTTCTAATGCCACCTCGATAAAAGAAAGCCTTGCAATACGCGTCTAGGTTGTCTCGCCACGTCTTCCTAAGCCGTCGTCCATTCTCAAGAAGCACCCACCGTGTAGCGCCGGTTGCCCAGCAGTCACTGTGCATGCGGCTGACGTGACCCACCCAGACCCAGATTTCAGCCTGGCAGCTGTTTAGCCAACGTCTAGGATCCCCGTTTTGGAGCGCAGCGTGGTATTTACCATTCAGTCGGTTCGTTTAACGCCTAAAATGCTGCGCTCTATTGCTCTTTGGCAAACCCCAAGGCGGAACTTATGTTTAATTCTTTACCATGGATTATGTTTAACAGCCCGACAGGCAGCTTCTAGGTTAGAATGTGGTTTGTCCAGACAACACACAGCTTGTTCAAGGGTCTCGTTCTACATTTTGATTTTAATAAATCCCAGCAAAATCTAATCAAGTAGGTCAAATAAACTTTTAAATGAGTTTCGTTACAAATAAAAGGGAATATTAAAACTGTGTCAAACAAACACATTACTAACGAGGTTAGTTAATACAAACTTGATGTTTGTGGCACAATTTTTGGTCCTAAGTGGCGCGCTTAGCTTCTCACGACCAACGACAAGCTCATACAAGTTGGAAACTTATCACTATTATTATCTTACTTACCGCTGAGGTTTTTTGTTCCGTACCCACTTATCGTACTAATTAAAACAGTTTATATCAATTATCTATAAAAAAAAATTGCCACCCGTGTAGAAATCATGCTTTTTGCTGAAAGTGATGACTTTTAAGGTACTTCTGTCTTTCACGTAGATTCTGACAACATTCACAGACACTTAAGTTTTCGTCTGCCCTTCAGATATCTACTAAAAGTCGTAAGTCAGCACTCTAGACTAATCTAAATCCAACCTTCCACGTAGCAACTCAATTCTCCAGACAAATTCTAGACTTAGGAACAAACGGTACACTAGCCTCCAGTCTAAATCGATAGCCCAATGTCACCCGGGCATGAAGTCCTTTCGCCCCAGCCGAGTCGCAGACCTTAAGGTCTTTCAACTTTCTCCTGTTGTGTAATGCTAGGGTATGCCTGAAGGCAAGGTCAACGGACTCAGTTGACATGCCAACCTCGTTTATCGTTTTAAAGTTCATAAGGGTCGAAGTTGCGTAATCTTTTGGGGGTATGTTGAAGCAAGGTGTCATGAAGGAAATAAATAATATTGTTTATTTGCAGAAATTTTAAACACTTTCACAATAATATTAGGAGAGAGAGGTTGAGGGAGAGGTTAGGTGTAGAGGCCTTTTAACCTGGGAGAAGAAGGAAATACATATTATGCTGGTTTAAGTAGGTGTCACAAATCGATGGAGCGACTAAAGAAATTGTAGTCGTATGTCGGAAGTTCCATAAACTTCCTAGTTCCTACTATCGATCTATCATTGTTAAAGTCTACTTTATGGGCTACTTGTAAAGGTTGGTTATGTAACGATAAAGCTGGCTGAGGCCAACGAATCCCCACGTTTTAATATCACGAAATAAGTGTATTAATAAACAACTTTTAAATGACCACGTGTCTTAAGAAACAATCTCAAAAGGATGCATGTGTTGTAGCTTATAAACCTTACAAAGACATTGATTCAGAGACATTCATCACCAGAGTAAAAGCCAATCCACTCACTGATCAGACATTCATCACCAGACTAAAAGCCAATCCACTCACTGATCATGATCAGTTGCAGAAGTAATTTTAACCGCACACAAATTAACACAAGCACTACTAAAATCGTCTTTACTGCTACGACATAAAGCACTGTCAATGTGATTGCGTTTGACTGTACCATCAAATGCAAGATGCAATGCATGTATTTTTAATTGTAAATGTACCATGGCTACTCGCTCGAATCCCGTTACATATATGACGAACAATTTGAAATTCTATTAGATTCGATTAATTCGTCTGGTCTCAACTGATTTCTGGTTTTAAAGCTGCTTCTTTATTTTTTTCTAGATTTAATTCAGTTGCTTCTAGAATACCTTGTATTGGTAGGTGGGGATGTTTAAGACTTGTTTATGTAAATATCTTACCGCAGCCATCTGTTAAAGTAATCCAAAGCATGTCAAACTTATTTATCTCCTCATCATCCTGCCCTTATCTCCAATCATTTGTGGCCGACGTGCCTTGTGTTCTTCCACACATTTCTATTAGCCGTCATCTATGTATTCATTCACTTATAACTTCACATTTCTCATAAATAGTATTTATCTTCATTTATCACACCAGTTAAAGCAGCTATCATGTCTACTAATATTTTAAAGTGCTAGAGTATATTTACTTTGTCCTCTATCCCATTTCAATGGAACAAATCTAATGACAGTTGAACTTTGTGCTCAGAAAACTAACTTAAAGTGCCAGAGATCTCTACGGGAATACAAATGTATATATTTGTGAAGTTGAAAGTAGGGAGTGAAGTATTTTTGTCGTATTTGCATTATTAAAGCGTATGTACGTACCTAGATGATTAAGATAAGTAACTTAAATTATCAGGTTGGTTATAGTTTAATTCGCAAGCTTGGCTTTGTAATTATTTTCTAATATACTATAATAATGACTAGCTAAAAGCGATAGGATCATCTCTTTTCACATAACAACATCAGCTTATTGTGAATCTAGGTCAACACGCCTCTGTTCACCTCTCTGAGGACCCACAACCATGATAGTTATCTAAAGGAACTTTCTCCACAACCATAGCGACCTTAATGAAGGATTTATTGCCAAAGTATCATACATCAATACTATGACTAATTGACTCGATTCTGTGTACGAATCTAACTCGGACATAAGCGTGTCAAGGGGATACCGGCGTTCCTTACGCAACGAACGACATTTGTTTATTTTAAACCTTGTTGTAAAAGGAATTGGGTCTTCTATCCATTGCACTCCTATCTGAGCAGCGGCTCGCGAAATCGAGAGGTTATGTATCGATTTATTTGGTTATTAATCGAATGAAATTATTGTGAGGTAAGATTTTGAGAGAGGTCTTGTTGTAAAATGTTATACAATTTATTTGAATAAAAAAAATAAAAGTTATATGAATGAACTTTGAAAAGGAAAGTTTGTTATTGACATTATAAAAACATACGTAACGATGTTTGATTTTATGCTGCTAATTATAATTTTATGGAGCTTCAATAAATACATGCAGATTTCGTAAAACTTATGGTAATTCACTGAATATTACTACTATCCTTTGACTAGTACTACTTTCATACTATTAAAAAGTAATTGTCATCCATTTTGAACACAATAAAACTATTCAATACCATATCCCACAACGACACTTAGAATTTCACATGCAAAATACCTACACAATTTCCAATGACACAGCATCTCGGTCATTCAATAAAATACGATTCAATTAGCAGATAACAAATGCCGTCATTATAACAGTATTTGAAAAATATTTGCCAATTATGAAGTGTACAGTCATCCTATTTGGCAGATCGTGTAGACTTGTTTTTTCATCTACCCACTTTAGAGCTTGAACGCCCACGTTATATTCTCTTAAAATGTCGCCTAGGTATGGGGGATGAAATATACTTGACCTTTATTCAAGTAAACTGCTAGACTAAGAGAAATTCTTAAAATAGATGTATGAACGAAGAAAGTATTTTCTGTAATGTTATTTGTCTAATGACTCATAAAATACCCACTTTGGATACATGATGTGTGATCTGTATCGAAATTCATAGTCTACGGTCACTATACTGGTCAATCGCGAGTATTTGAAGCCAGTGGCTCAGTATCAGTTATTTCGAGCGAAATTTACTTAAACAGAATCAATGAATGGCAACACGTGTGCAATTCTGAATTAGCCGCAGATGTTTAGAATGAAACCTCAATAAACTTATGATAAGGCTAAGTTATAGACCGTCAAAATAGTTTTAGAATCTACTAGAAAGAAAATGAGGATAAATTAGATAAACAAATAAAACTGAATGAGTAGACACGCAAATAGTATGCCCTTGTAGTGTAAGACTTCTCAGAGGTCGATACTAGTGTAGAATTGTAAACAGTTCCTATGCGTCTTTTTATTCTTAGCAAGTCTTCGATCGCGTAATCACATGCAATTAAAAGACGTATAACATTAGAAGAAACTTTCAATTCAAGACTGACATTTGAAATTTTGGCGGAATCTGGTGATAACAGGATTTTAGATCAATTGAATATTATCCATATCTTGATATTTTATGATATGTGCAGTGCAGCCATGAACTTTTTTTATTCATGTTTCTGGAAATAAAACAGAATCAGGTTTTGTACAAGACACTTTACACATCAATCATATTTTTAAAACTAGATGAGGTCGGCGTTTCCTATTTGACTACTTTGAGAAGAAAATCAAAAAAAAAAAAAAACTCAGAGTTCACAGTCTCTAAAGACCAGATTTAATCTTGGTCACATCATGTGAAGACCATGTGGTTTGGTGTCTGATATGGTCTTTTGAGGAAAGAACCACACAGGTTGAGTGGACCTATCCAATATGTACACGCATTTATCATTATCATGATCGGTCCCCAGCTTAACGAAATTTCAACGAAATCTTTACTTTGACCTTGATATTGCAATGTCATGGCCTTTGTAGACGTAATAATACAAGTAAAAGTCAAACATAAAGTGTACTTGAAGCTGTAAAATATAAACTAGAAGCTTCTCGAATAATAAACTGCAAGACCAAACAAAATAGCATACACCACAGGAATATTGCAAAATTCATAAAAATAAAATGGTAGCCGAAGTATGTTAGCTATTATTTAACAGTATATTTAACCACGACCCTGGCAAGCGAAAATGTTCTTGCAAAATCGTAGTGGCATCGCCAAGGCTAAAGAGCAATGAGGAGGCTGAAATCAGTCAAAAAATTACAAAGAATAATATTAACATAATGCAGCTGAAGTTATTTTCATACTTGCGTTGTTGCTTTTTTATTGACACTCTTTCTATTTTGTTTGAAATTATGGTAGAGTATGAAATCGCTTTAGAAAAATGAGAATTTCTGTAGTATGTAGTAACAGGGGTAGATTTTTGATGATGATAAGCCCATCCTTCTAGATAATAGAATGTGGAGTTCTTGATAATTGACAACACGGCGACCCTTAAAAACATACATCCTGATTCCTTTAAAGTGGTCATGCAGTCGTTCCAAGTAAAACCATTAAAGCAGACACTAGGCAATCACGGATCATTGAACTATCGTTCTAACAAATGACTTATTCAAGTAAAACACAACCTGGATAATAGCAGGATTGAAAGACAGCTAAAGTAATTTTAACTTGAACGAATGTTTCAAAGTCAATTACTACCCTACTTTGACCTTACCCGTCAATAGCCGGCTCGATGTCAATGTATTCTCCCTAGTATTGTTTGTTCACTGTTGATATTGAAATCATATTGTAATTATTACAGATTTTCTCTTCATGTCTTATGACGGCATTTACCTTTATTCAATATGTTCACTTCAGATCTTTGATGTATTAAATTAATAAAAGTGTCTACAAGAACGTTTTCGCATGATGTAATTCTGAAGTCCCCTTCCTTTACTGCGGGATCTCTTAAAGGTCAGCCAGTGAAAAATTACAGATTCTACACGTAAA
The DNA here is from genome assembly GCA_932294355.1 of Aporophyla lueneburgensis. Classification (NCBI taxonomy): domain Eukaryota; kingdom Metazoa; phylum Arthropoda; class Insecta; order Lepidoptera; family Noctuidae; genus Aporophyla; species Aporophyla lueneburgensis. Next base: position 11,241,550 of record OW028759.1, read on the forward strand.
GCGATTTTAATATACTGAAATTGAAAATATCTTTCTCGGTCGTTCGCGGAATTATTAACTTGAAGCTTGAATTGCATTTCATATATTTCTAAAAAGAGTTTTTGTATTTTGAATAACATGAACCTAATCATAGTAATGGTTGATTTCTCCATCTGAACTCAATATAACACAACAGATACTTCTGAGTATCCCATCACGCACGACATCATTGCTTAAAGTTCAATTCATCTCACAATAGAAAGTGAGAATGCCATACATGTTCATATTTTAGATACAAAGTTCAGAGTTTGTATTGCGAAATAGAAATGGCGACACGCGAAGCCTGACACATTCAAATCCGTTCTTACCGAGTCGTGTCAAAACCTCAATCACCGTGGACAATACTATAATAACGTGTAGAGAATATTTCTGCACATTCAAAGTTTAAAAAAAAAGTACGGCATTTACCTGAGAACGTGATTGCCAAACAGTACGGAGACCTACTTTTGCAGCACCTTGACCCACTGCCCCTCTATAGAATCTAATAGCTCACGCCCGCACAAACTTTAATAATTAATGATAAATCTTTTGAACTATAACAGTTTCTGCTTCACTGATTGCATCTCTCACCTTGACATATCGGCTTGCATCTTCATTGTTCTAGCACGCTTCTTTTATCTATGTTTCTTTCCGATCTCAATTGTCGATTAAGTATAGGAGCTTACCATCCTGTTTATGTTGTAAGTTGGGTGTTAGATACCGGTCAATATAATGTTACTATGTTATGAAACTCGCCGTCTGCCAATTCTCAAGCGCTACAATAGTGTCTATACATTCTGATACCTGTAACACTTTAGCTACTCAATATCTATCTACATATATAAATATCGGTCTTCAAAAGGAATGCGAATAGTCACTATGCGAGGAATCATTCAAGTAATGGAGTTCTTTAAAGAAATGCAAGCTTTAACACTTCCTTCCATTAAATCATTTTATTGTTAGACCAATTTAATTCTAAAAACTTTTCCTTCCTCTTAAATTGCGCAATAGAATGCAGTAATTTGTTTATTGTTTACTTCTTTATCACCTGCACCACTTTCATTTGTAAAAAGGTCAGCTATATTAATTACTCCGTCGACATCGGTCTTAATTGATATTTGGCAACTTTCCTGATTCAAAACGGAATTGTTATTGTTTGAAAGTTTTAAACTGTGTATAAATTAACTTGTAACATCAATATAATACTTCTAGAGTCAATCAAACTTTTAAATTGGTTGTCGCTCATTGTTGGCCAATGATAAAAGGTTTTGTTGTCGTGCGAAAGTTCAGGGTTGCAGTTATTGAACATCAATTATGTGTAATTTCTTCTTCACGTGTCGTTTGCTTGGTGTTTGAAAAGAAACGATTTGCGCAGTCGGTTGTTCCGTTCTTTGTTAGATTGATTTGGAAAACTGCACTTTGCTTTATTACGTCCAGTTTCTTTATTAGATCTTTGTCATTTGTCGCGACGGTTGCGCAATTGGCCCATTGCAGTCCTCAAATGCGCCATGACACCATCTAACTAGTTCTCATCACCAAATTAATCTTGGAAACCTGTCTGATAAATTTAGTCATTTGTATTAGAAGCAATACAGTTTAAAGCAATAACTGCAGTTTCGTAGCGTTTCTTGCCTTGACCCGACGCCGGCGGACGTTTGCGCTTTTTCCCCTACTGAAGTGTTTGTAATCCATTGTTAGTTGTTGCACGTGCACAACCTACTGTTCTATGGTGTTCTAATTCTATAGATTTTAGCGATGCTGGCTATGAATATTCTATGACTATATTTTTGTGCAAACCCTTGTTTTATATAGTTTGTCTGATCGAGATAGCTTATGTGACGCAAGATTTTGTAAGAAAATAACACATAATATCACGCCTGTATCTTCTGAAGGGTAAGGCAGAGGTGCATCTTTATTAGAAGACCCATTATGTGCTAGCCCCATGTAATAGGGAACTAGCCTATTCCCATCACGGGCAAAATTTTGGTCTTCGGGCTACTAACGAGCTGTAGGAAAATAATTGAATGTACAATAGAGTGTTTTCTGAAGAAGGCAGTTTAAAAAAAGTACTGATTAAAGTCCAAGCGTTTTGCACGGACCATCCTTATGACATTATTGACTCTTGATGTCACGGGTCAGATAGCATCTAAGAAAACATAGACAATATTGCACAGATTGATGGTTGAGGCCGCTCCGTGCCTTGAAAGGTAAGCCGTTGTTCCCGACTGTCATTCGTCTTTGACAATCGTTACGGGTTGCCAAAAGCCCAAAAGTCTGACAACCAGTTTCACCAAGGGGTATCTTGTTACTCAATAACTAGCTTGCGTAGGTCAGACAGGCAATCGCTTCGTGTAATGAAATGTGTAGTCAACTGTATCCGGTTAGACTGGAAGCCGACCCCAAAATAATTGAGAAAAGACTAGGCAGAGACGGTCCTATACAAGTATATCAGCACCATTCCATGCTTCCATAAACCTTGGCTTCTTAACCCTCTTGGTCCTACAACTTGTACCCAATCCCAGTAGCAACTCTAGAGATTGGGAAACGCTCGACATAATACAATATCGTAATGGAGCTGATACTCGATACGGTCAGGTTGCCGCGATGATTGTGTTTGCTTTCTTGTATTGATATGAGCTTTCTTGTGTTTGCAGGAGTATTATGTCTTTCATATTCTTCTTCATCCAATTTTCACCCGTTGACATCGCGAATCTAGATTGCTTCGTCGGATTGTCACTTGTTTGACACTGCATCTTTATTTTTGGTTACATTATAAAGACTGACTTTACCAAACAAGACCCTATTGGTTTTCTGGTAGTCTTTAAATGAAAAATGATTAACTGGTTCATTACTTCGTTTACCAATTCAAAACTTTACAGGTTACGAACCCTCACAATCTATTTATGCCAGATAATTTGACACCAATTACCATTATCATGGGTTTAGAAATACAAAACCTACGACAAACAATAAAAAATATAACAGGGCATAAAGAAAATGTATCAATATCGAGTATTGAGGTTACCCGATGCCCTAAATGCTTATAGACGGTTACCTCTTCCAACAAGCTAACAAAGAGTAATGGATTACATCTACCGAAACCTACCGATATTATATACTGGAATACCTAGTATAATTCATTGTTGTGTACGTAAACTTATTAGGTTAATGTTCATTTGGAATTCATTCAATAAATTGATTACAATATTACGTTATGATGATTAGTGACACGAGAGTTATGAATATTTATTTGTATTGATTGCTATTTCCGTCGTTTTATCTGTTTATGGTTTGATTGGTATCCCTAAAGACTTTGACTACATCGTTGGTCTAGTAGTTGCAAGTTCTGCTGCTGATGAGCGTCTGGTTTTGATTCCCAGGAACGGCAAATTGTTACCTGGAATTTCTCAGTGGCAGCCCGGAGACTTGATTTGAACCTGGTTGATGTCTGTAGGCTCGCCCCATGTTACATTGGACTTGAATATACCTGGCGAAATGTGGGTGTACTATATTAGCTAAAGCCAGCCTTGATTTGTAGCCGTTTTTTTAAAAGCCATCCTGTATAGTTGAAGTTTTATCATATTAATGCTCCGTAAAGTGCATCTGCAAAACAAAATCCTACATACACTTCTACCAGAATCAGTCTTAAAAGAAACTCAAATATTCCAACGCAATTAACTTCGACATTTATAAAAATCTTTCTTATGTCAAAAATGTCTTGACCTGCCTCTAGTAAATGTCAAAACTCTTAGCAAGGCTTTCGCGACACGTCGTGACGTCACTGATGATGAGACATGACGTCACAGCCGTATTGCGTCACTCTTACTACGTTCTAAGGTGAATGAAAGATGACGCAGATCAAGTTAGTCCCGGCTTGCTCATTGGTTCTTTTTCTTCGTCGGTGGCAGCACAGAGGCCTGTATGACTACATTTTTTGGGGTACATTGGTTGATATGAAGCAAATACTATTACACCTTTCGTGGATGTTAATGAATCAGATTACAACAAAAGTTGCATACCCGGGAATATGCTAATTACGTTTATTAATATAATTGCACAATGTTCATAATACTCCTAGCAACTCCCCAGAAAAATTCCTAAAGTTTCGAGTGATTCCGGGAACTGCACGCTATCGCAACTGCTGCTGCTGTCGCTATTCTCTCGAGTGCACTAACAAAACATTTTGATAAATTAACCAGGTATTGTATCCACGGCAATCAAAATAACATAGCTGCTTTAGTAGCCTATTTAGTGTTCCAAATAAGTATTGAAATAAACACGCGTTAAGTCAATATTCGTCTTTCAAAACTTCCAAGCGTTCCAAGAGTTTCTACGTACCCTTTATCATTAAACAGATGTTCTTAGATTAATATACTTCATGAAACTCCATTACCCAACAATGTATATGAACTTACCTAAGGATTCGCCTTCTCTCAACTCTTCAAGCGCTTTATCAGTATCTACCTTCCATACAGATCTTACTTGTTCCTATATTCATGTACTCCCACGAAATTCCATACGCCAATATTGTACACAAACTTATCTAAGGATTTGGCTTCTCTCAACTCTTCAAGCAGTACCACATCCGTATACCTTCCGTTCACAATAAAACAGATTTACTTATTCCTGGATTTATTTACTCCTTCAAATTCTATATCCCAGCAATGTACTTGAACTTACCGGAGGACAGTATCATTTATGTATTCGATGTTTTAACATAATAGACCTCTGGTCGCCTCTATGACCTACATGCCAGACTATATTATTACATCTGTGAATTTATTACTGCTATACAACGAAAAAGGCGGCTGGTTTATCAAGATGACTTTGTGATTTTGTCTAGGTGTCAATTGTGATTCTGTCGCTTTTGCCTATTTGATTTGTTTATTCAGCGCAAGTTTCATAACTAGGGAAGTAGATGGAAGCTTCATAGTTTAAAATGTATGTAATGGTTTGATTCCCTGTCTAATACATTATGATAGTGAGTGCCCGTCCGATCAATATATATAGCAACGAGTCGTCGTCATCAATATCTATATACTAGTTTCTGCCCGCGACTTCGTCCGCGTCAAAGTTTTGCTTCCCTGAACCTTCCCGTCGCATCGAATTGCCTGCCAATTTTCGTCTACTTTTCATTGCTGCTCCGCTTCTTTTAATCGTAGCGTGATGTTATATCATATAGCGTTCCTCAATAAATACATAGGCTACCCAACCCAAAAATAATTTTTCAATTTGGACCAGTAGTTTCAGAGCCTATTCAATACAAATAAACAATCAAATCTTTCCTCTTTATAGTTGAACGGGATAAAAAAAAAGTATCCTATGTCCGTCTCCTGGTTCTAAGCTACCTCCCCACCAATTTTCAGCCAAATCGATTCAGCCGTTCTTGAGTTATAAATAGTGTAACTAACACAACTTTCTTTTATATATATAGATATCAATTATTTTTTCTCTAATAAAATTTATCATTTACAATGTTCCTTACATCGCCCAAGCTAATGTATTCTAATCTTTGACTAAGGATTTCAACATCAAAATTCTATTGCAGTTTTAAACCAGCGAATCTAAAACGAACTGCGCACAATAAAAGCAGTCCAAACACATTACCCGCACTTGAACACTTTCACTTTGGGTAATAAAAAAAATACATTAACAAATGCTCACTCATAATAAAATTGTGTACCAAACATGGTTAAGAGATGCTATTTGTTCCAAATATGAAACTCTTTATAAGCATGTTTAGCATAATGTGACCTGATAGGTTTCCTTTTTACAAGGACCATAAGCAGTAGACGGTTTGATGATCGCATTTTGTTTTTAAAGCACTACAAAACTATGATCCTTGTGAAAGAAAGGATGTGCCTTGATTGTGTATATAGCCAAACAGAAATATGAATTGTACAGTTTTGGATAGATAAAATAAAAAGATTTAAAAAAATCACTTCACTCTCATCAGTCTGATGCTGTACTTTATCTTGTTACCAGTTGCCTATTCTAGCAAACTGGCTAGCATCTTGAGTACTTTTATTATCGTAGGCAAAAGACTTAGTACTTCAACCTAGATATTCTATATCGTGTACCAACTACCACGCCCCTCTGTTTTTAGTTCAATTATAATTTCAGTCATAATTATTGTTACTGTGCATCCATCCTCCTTAATAGCTTGTTGAACACCATCAATTTTGACAGCTATGAAATCTTCTAAGCCCTGGGTAGCAGTTACAGTCGGAATTAGGTTTTCAAAATTACCTATTTCTTCACTTAGACACAGCTAGGATCTATTATATAACCTGTCATATTCCTACTGTAATCATCAACCCGTTTAGAAGAATAGTGATTATGGCAATTGAGTAAATTGCCCAAGATGGAAACAAGTTTTGGTTAATATCGTGACGATTTTAATAAGATCATCTGCGTCTTCCACTCTGTTGACTAATATATCTCCAGTTCCATCTAATAAAGCTTGGGGAATTTACGCAAGATGACAAATAACATCATTATCATCATCAATCCGACTCTAATGAGCTACATTACCGTTTTCTGAATTATTGAAGCTTCTGATTATACTGCTATTAGTCACGATTTTCGAGTAATTCATACTCTCATAATACAGTTGAAGTCGACTATTTGCACGGTTGCAAATGAACACCCACGCTGGGAAGAATTATTGCTGGCATACTTACTGAATAATAAGAGAAAATAGTGGACTTTAAATTTTGTTTTACCGGGATGGAATTTGATACGGTACAGTTTTTATTCCTATTTATCCTTTACTTATATTGAATATTATGATGAGGTACTAGATTCGTTTTGTTGTTCGTAAGATTACTTCAGGTTAACTCCTCTCACGTTTACCCTAACTGGATATACTACAGTCTCTATCAAAAGTTTTGCCACTATACTAAGTTTTGCGAGTTAGTGACCACGAGGCATTACTTGTTCATTGATTGTTACCAACTCAGTATAATATCGTAGTCTCCACCTGAATTTAAGTTTATCCCAAGTTGCAGTCTTCCTTATTGAGATGGTTTGACAAACATGCAATTCCAGTCTTTAAGTCAATTGTAATTTTATACTATGTTTGTTTAACAGTTGTTTTCTTCTTTCACAGACTATGTGGCTGGTGGTGAGCTCTTCACCCATCTCTACCAGAGAGAGCATTTCAACGAGAACGAAGTCAGGATATACATAGCTGAAATTATACTGGCCCTCGAGCAACTGCATAGGGTGAGCTGGTTAATCTATCTCTTTAAGCTTCCTGGTAGCACCTTCCTGATACACATACGGTAGAATGTTCATGGTAGATTCGACAACTCTCTCACTAGAGTAAAGTTTAAGCCTTCTGAAAAATGTACGATGGGAAATTAAAGAGCTCAATATAACGAAAGGCTAATATAATTGAGTAATGACTTTCTATGCATGATAAACATTGAAAGGAAAACGAGTCGTAATTATTTGAAAAGATAATCCTTTCCTTGTATATAAGGCCATTGACCTGCAGTGGTGCAAAATCGTTATATTTACAAAACAGAAGTCACAAATCGATTTCAACAAACTTTTTACCAGCAACTTTCCCACAAGTCTGAAGTATATATTTTTTTATTCGCAATTTAAAAATATCTTTCATACTTGTCACATTAATCATTGGTTCCAACGACTTTTTGTTGACTTAGCAAAGAAATATGCGTTAAAACACCTGGATAAATGTCTTAATGGCAACAGACTTCGAGTCAATCATAACAAGGCAGCCTCATAGGTCAAATGCATTGTTTAACCATAATAACAACACCTAGACCACCATGTTTAATGGAATGCATTGATATTTATTTAGTTAAGTCCCTTTGTGAAACACTTATGTTTATATTTCTAGAAATAGTTCTGTTTATATTTCTTTTGTAACAAGTACGGTATTTATTTTGAACTGTATTTAATTATGTAAAGTTTAATGAGGAGTCAATGTCCGTCTGTTCATGTTTTAAGTGCTTAGTGAAAACTAAGTACTCCAACACGAGTAGCTGGTCTATACGCTGCCGATGCAAAATCAGCCTATAAGGTTCCCAATGCTGGGACTGCTCTCGTTGAGAAGGAGTGGGCCATAATCTACCACGGGGGCCCAGTGCGGGTTGATAAATGCTACATGTCTTTGTCTTCGAGTTTTTTGGTTCGAGGTCATGCTGGTTTCCCCACGATGTTTTCCTTCAACGTTTTGAGATCCGTGGTGATAAAATCAGTTACACAGAGTAATCACTTGCCTGATGATGACCGATATGTTTTAATTTTGTACGACCTGCATTAATATAGAAACCATGCGTTTGCTTTTCTTGGGTATTTAATTTGTAAAAGCGGAGATGTCTGCCGATCAACTGGGCTATTTGCCAGCCCCATCACTGTGTTTATAAAGTCTAACGATAAATTTCTCCACCAGCTCGGCATTATCTACCGTGACATCAAGCTCGAAAACATTCTCCTGGATGCCGAAGGCCACATCGTGTTGACAGACTTCGGTTTGTCCAAGGAGTTCTGTGGTGGAGAAAGCAGGGCGTACTCCTTCTGTGGTACAATCGAGTATATGGCACCTGAGGTCGTCAGGAGTGGCAGCCAGGGGCATGATATTGTAAGTATCAATAATTTATTTTTATAGGAACTTCTTTTGGGAAGTTAATTTTATAAGGAAATTGTCACTTTCGATCGGTATCTTTGAAGAGAATTGTCGTGCGTTTGATGGCTTCGTAATCCATGATTAACATAATTAGTTTTAAGATTCTTGTTTTGAATAATTTGGTCGGGAATTTTCCTAAAGACATCTTTGGTATGTTAAAGACGATACGATATGTGATGTTGCTTAAAATTACGAACTATAATGACGATAATATGATCAAGACTAGCCTTCGTACAAAAACAATGTTTCTCTTACCGGTTTTACGTGGATCAATAGCTATTACCCATTGGAAAATAGATAAACGGTAAACCAGCTGGTTCCTTCGCCGTAATTACGTAGTTATTAAGTTAGTTATGAAATACATTAAAGAAACTACTATTAAAAAGAATAATATAAAAGCAAGGACTGGAGTTGTCATAAAATTGAACATACAACCCAGTTGAGTTATCGTAGCTACTCCACGGGCATAATTAGCTTAGTTGGAGGGGATAACGGGGACATCAGTTACGTAACAGTTTGTCGGTATTCTTTATACTTGTAGTAATGTGTCACACTCACGTACACATTGTTACCAAAGGTAAATTTAATGCTCGAAAGATTTGAGGGGTTTGTAGCTAACTAATAAAAGCAGCTCGGGTCGATCGATCAGAGGGGTAATTGCGGGACTTTTTATCGGTAGGAATAGGTTTAATATTCATAGTAAAACAACATTCATTGCGTTGTTTACGTTGCTGAGCCGACAATTTATTCGAACAAATGTCGTAATGGTTTAGAAATAATCTTCAATCCCATTCAGATTCTGATAAATTGTGCGTTTCGCAATTAGGGTGCTGGTTAAGTTACGCTTACCACGCTGGGTCCGGGGGTGACCATCTTTACTCGTATAATACCAAGACCCCTACGTGCCTCGGAAAGCACGTTAAGCTAAGGGTCACAGCTGTTATTCGGAGATCTTCGACAGTCGTTTCGGGTCGTCAGAATCACGAAACTTGACAGCTAGTCTTACGAAGGGTATATATAGTATTACCATTAACTAGGTTGTAGAGGTTACATAGGAAGTTGCTCCATATGAAATACTGAAATTCTGATGCATCCGGTTAGACCGGAATCCGACCGCAACAAAGCTGGGGAAAGGCTAGGCAGATAATGAGTGGTTGAAATAAATTTGATGAATGCATCATCGTCATGTCATGTCTCGAATCAGCCATGTCTGGGTATAGGTTTTCTGTTTCTGCCTGTCACCAATTTCATGATGCCATGCTGATATTGGTCAGTATTCGGCCAATGCCAATATGACTCCAGACTCCACATTATCATCTCCACGTGAATTTGGTATACCCGCAAAAAATTTTCATCGTCAACGCATTTCTCATTATTCAGAAGAATGATGCAATTTGAAGGAAAAAAAAGTGGTGGTTAGTTATCAAATATGATGAAATAGTTTCTTTGTCAGACTTTTAGGATAATAATCACCTTAAGCTGCCTCGCTTTGTTTACACCTATTCATTGCAAACCTAAATTAGAAATACGAACTGATGCAAGATAAAATGAAGAAGTACAGTTACTACTGACAAAAATGATCTGCAAAACCTACATTCCCATAACAATACACTTTCATTTCTTCATCGTTTAATGTCCAGAATCCAGTGCATAGAAGGTTTTACACAAATAAGGTATCGTTACATTTACCTGAAGTCCTTAACAAAGACGTGCTATAATAAGGGCACAGGATTGCGCAAGCGTTTTGCAACAGATCGACGATCCAATGCAGATATGGATTTGTGACTCATCTGATTATCTGGTGCTGGATGCTTTATAGATGGACTAGATTTGTAGATAAACATTGTCTGAGATTCTCTTTATTATATTTTAAATTCATACAAATTACATTTCCAATATCCTAATTAATATTATAAATGCGGAAGTAAGTTTGTTATGCTTTTACGCTTATTCGGCTGAACGGATTTGAATGAATTTTGGCACATGGGTAGGCCATGACCTGGAGAATGACAAAGGTACCGTTTTATCTTGTATCGCAGACGACGTCGCGGGCAACAGCTAGAGTTTATTAAAAAAAAAAAAAAAACCATTAAAATATAAAAGTTAGTTTAGTAGTCCGCTGGTATCGGGCACGGGATCCATGTTACCGGCGTGAGCGATCAGGGATCCAGAGAGAGGAACCTCCTAATAATTCGAGCCGAAAGACGTCCACGTAGGCCTCCCCAAGCACCGCCACTTTGGTCCACCTTGTGAGAGGTTTTCCAACGCTACATCTTCTAGCACGCGTTCGCCATTCCAATACCTTTCGGCTCCATCGGCCATCTTTTCTGGAACCTATGTGTCTTGCCCACTGCCACTTAAGTTAGTCAATTTTTCGGGCTATGTCGGTTGTCTTGGTTTCATACAAATTTATTTGAAAATTAATATGACAAGATTCTTGGATAGGTAAAGGAATCTAGCAATGTTGTCGTAATCTTTGCACTTAACTTGATATTTATTCATCAATAGCGTGGTACAATATTGTGAATTTTTTCTGATTAGATTTTGTAGAATGAAATATTTGAGTGTATTGTTATTGACATAAAACTGAGTGGATTTTTATGTATGTAGCTAGCTCCTCTATGATTGATTGGATTTTACTATTATAGTTGATATAAGAATATTGTAAATTTTTAATAAATAAATTAAAAATTAAATTAAAAATTTAAAAAAACCCCGACACAAAAACCTAATTTCCCTTTAAAAAGTAAAAAATCGCTCCACCGCTCCGCGAGTGCAGATGTCGTTGACTGCTTAGTTAGGTAAAAGACTATTGGTAATTAAATTGTTCGGTTTGAAGCGGTCCCCCAACGCGGCGTTATTTTTTTTGAATTATTAATACATTCTGAGGTACTTTAAGATTGAGTTATTTTTTATTATTTTTTACTTTTTAAAGGGAAATTAGGTTTTTGTGTCGGAGGTTTTTTAAATTTTAAATTTAATTTTTTATTTTGTACTTTTTATAGGTACATACTTAATATAATGTAGAATCAAACGAAGCTAAGAACACTCTCGATTAATTCATCAATATTCTCTTTCAGTGCGCTTTCATTTGAGACCCCACTCGAGTATATTTGCTGACATTCGGTCACTCTTCCCCACTTTCCCCCCACAACTTTTAAACGGCTCAACCGATTTTCATCAAACATGTCTAAGAACACTCGCAGATAAGTCACCTTAAATACATTTTTTTTTATTGAAATCGCATCATCCGTTCTGGAGCTATGATGCCACAGACAGACAGACACACAGACAGACAGACACGTCAAACTTATAACACCCCTCTTTTTGCGTCGGGGGTTAAAAACGTTAGTTTTGCATCGCCATTGTTCCCTTCTTACATCGGAAAACCGTATTTCTGCCGTGGCAAAACTAAAATGCCGTTATCCGACATATGGTCTTTTTTTAACTTTTAATGCGAATAATTAAATTATAATGAGAAAAAAAAAATCTATCGATCTGTGTTTCCGAATTTTCAATATCAAGGTATTGGAAATAAAAATAGATGTTGTCATTGAAAAGTGACATCGGTTTAAATTTTTAACGCGGTTTTTGCATGTTATTCAAAACAACGGTTTTGGTAGATAACGGCATTATATGTAGATATATCACGGCAGATTTGTAAATGAATTTTCATTTTCAATTAGGTACGGTTTTTTTATGATCAATGGTGGTAAACTTAACGCCAAATCTTAAGCAAAAGTAAATTAATCAGCTCATTTTGATTACCATCAGAATCTTTGCAGCCAATTACTACCGTTTTCAACAATAAATTCGAATTAGCTGTTTTCTTACAATGAAAACGAATACACGATAGAAAGTATACAACGCTGATACATTCTTCATATCACCTGTCTGAATATTCCACAGTATTATCATCTCAGTGTGTAGCAACAATATGGGTTGGTTTTGCTTGTACAATTTGAATCAAAGATGGTTTATCATGCAGATGCGTACGTGTGAATTGGTTGATTGCTTACAATTATGTGTTTCTTTCACGGTTGAGGTCTTGTGTGATTTTGAACTGTTGTTAAAAGTACTAAATACGGAGGAAAAGATTTGGTTCTGAATTGAAAAGATTTTGGTTCTTGATTCGGCAGGGACATACGAATGGTTAATGTTGCAATAAAAATATAAGCCAATCTTGGAGAAGGGAGCGTAGTCACACTGACTGTCCTTCGTAAAGGCTAATTTTATTTATAGAATTTGGGCTTAATTTAATTAAAATGGAAGAGTGATTTTCCGTTGTTCAAAATCTTGCTGCATATAGTAAATTGGAGAGCGCATACTACCAAATAAGGAATATAATAAGCAATTTTAAGGTATGAGTATACCACGATAACAGTAAATAGACTCAATGTTGTCTGTGGTCAGGTTATCGCCAAAAATATTATCTTTCCTTATCAAGTTAAATTCAATTTGCAAGGTGTGGTAAGGCCCTTTAGGTCCTTTTTGAAACAAATGTGTATCTGCATATTCTTTCCCAACTGTGTTGGGGTCGGCTTCTAGGCTAAGTATTTTACACGGTGCGACTGACTGCCTATCTGCCCTTCACAGGCCAGGTACTGGGTACACGAAACTCAGATGTCAGATATTTCAATCAATCAATCAATCAATCTTTATTTGTGAACACAGGTATTACAATAAAGTTCTTAGGTATACATTTTATGTCGAGCTCTATGTCCTACCAATGAAATTGGTGTACAAATAGGTATATTAGGTTTTCTTAATAATCATGCTGAATTTATACAAGAAGTCACGTTCGTGTAGAAAAATGTAATTTATATGTTTTAAGAATAAATAATTTATTTTTACATGCATGCCCATAATAAAATTTAGTAATGTCATATTATAAGAAATGTCAATTAAATGTATTATTAGTCAATAATGAATAAATTATAACTTATTTTTTACTTGCATGTCAATGGTAAATTACATTAAATAAGGGACTGCTAATGTCATATTTTATCATTTAAAAATTCTTCGCTAGAGTAATATGTTTTATCCATTAGGAATAAATACAGTTTACTTTTAAATTTACGAACACTGTCTTCACTTCTTATACATTTTGATAATTTGTTATAGACCTTTGGAGCCATCACAAAAATACTGTTTTTTGTACAGCGCAGTACTAGATCCAACTGTTTGTAATCGATCACAACTCCTTGGTAGGATTGGTTGTCCGACTTTTGGGCTTCCACACCTGACGACTGTCACAGATCTACCAATGACAGCCAACGGTTTAATGTGTTTTCCAAGGCATGGAGTGGTTTCGCTATGTAATGGATAGTCACCCATCCATGAACCGACCGCGGCAAGCGTAGCTTAACCTTCGATCGATCCGTGCGGCCGTCATCACTTGGCCACGAACCCTTCCTGATACAAATGTGTGTCTAAAACAATTTTGTGATAACTTTGTGATTTACAGTCAGTTTTGACTGATGGTAGAAGACTAGAAGTTCTAGCAACTTTTCATCCAAGCCTTCATTAGAAGTCGGTCATTGAAAACTGTGAAACTTGGCAACCCTGTTTAAGAGCCCTATCGTCTACAAACACTGGTAACCCACTTACGAAGCTGACTTACTTGCCAGTATTGTTATGTTGTAATACCTATGTACTAGTTTCTTGGAGCCTAGCCGTCTAACTCGAAAATATAACCTCTTTTCTATGATCAATTTAGAAATACGACCTTTTTCAAAGACAGGTATGAACAGGTATTTTTACCCAATTAGTTATTTTTATTATTCAACCTAAACAATGCGTCACTAACTTGTTGTGATGTGTAAGTTCAATACTTTATCATAAATTAAAACAGGTAAAATTTTCGCATGTTAGAAACCTGTACTCAACTATCCTTGTCAAACTTGGTATAATTTCGCATCTTGTGTCTCTTTTTCGCTTGAACCGTGACCTACATGGACGTTGCGTTGTTGCGCTAATTCGGGTGCTGTCACTGAGTACATATTGCTAATATACTAAGACTATAGCTATACCCACCTAGCCATTTGCAAAAAAGAAACCCTAGTTTGATCCTCGCAGTGATGCATAAACCGACCGACGACCATAAGAATTCAGTCTGTTTGACTTCAGAAAGTGGCTGGGACAGACTAGATGCAGAAGGCGGAGGACAGGGTGTTGTAGCGCAGCGAGAGCGCTGAGAGAGGCATAGGCGTCCAGCAGTGTACTGCGATAGGCTGCGATTAAGCGATTACTTAAATGTACGCCTGAAGCATATCAGAGTGCCAATTCTCGTACTTAAAAAACTCTCTAATCCTAAATTAAAATACGAGAGAAGGCTCAGAGGTTTAATAAAATAATAATAATCCGTCTGTAGTATCCCACTATACACAAAAGATTTCTCTTTCATTTTACACTCGACTCGATCCTGATCCAATATGGACCAATGCCGCCTCTAGGTGTCAAGTTCGTCCTATCATCTACTCGCTCAGGCCCTTAGAGATGGCTTTTGACAAATTCTTCCATGTACTGAGCATCTTCATAATTTAATGTAATCTTCCTTGGTTTAAGTTGTTCGTTTTCCATCGGTTACGGAACTTTTTTTTTGTTAATACACAAAACATTATAGTTATGTATTGTGAAAGGTTTCTTTGAATGTTGAAGGGAGATGAGTAACTTTCACTACTTTTGAAGCGTAATGTAATGACTTGGTCGTTTTGTCGGAACTACTTACTTACCTTTATGGCATGGTTTTTATGTAATACACCATGATGATTTTTTAAAGTTTTGAGCTGTGTTGCCAATTAGATCATCTTTTCTTATTATCTGTTAAATATTGTAACAGTACTCGTTTCTACCTTTTTTTACTTGGCGTCAAATCATAGGTGGCTTTGATGTTGACAGGGTACTTTATGGACTTACATCCTTTAATAGGCTTAAGGATTGTTAGCCATAATAAGCTTCGTTGATATCCTTATACCATCCACTGCTGTATATAGGTACTCCTCTTTTCTATGCTATTCTTCTTTAGTCTGTGTGAGTCTCATGTACTTCTTTGTTATAAACATTATCTAATTCATATTTTTACAGTATAGCCTCGTATTCTCTTAAAATAGCTTAAAGCATACATTTTGTTGTATTAGTGTTGTCTGTAGTCACGCGGGATATATTATTAGAAAACTTCGTTTTGTTTACAACTGAAAATAAGTTTGGCACACGAAAAATTTAACATGATTGAAATTATTTTAATATATTTTTTCGGTACAGTGTAGTAAATAAAGACAGAAACATTCTAATGTTATAAAATAGGCTGCATCTGGTTGGGTTGATGGCTGGGGAGGGAGAAGAAGGCCAAACAAACGATGGATGGATTGTGTGAGAAATGAAAGCAAATAGAAGGAAGGGATGAATAGGAGTGTATTATATAATACGGTTGCCAGGGGAGGATGGCAGAAGAAAACGTTTTGCGCCGGCCCTAAGTTATGTGAGGCAACGGCAGGAATATGATGATCTGAGTAGAGAAGTCGACCCAATAATTTAGGGGAAGAGAAAAGGATACATGTAGTATCACCGAAATAGACAATTCAATTCAACACTCCTTCAACTAGTATACAAAGGGTAGGAGAAGACCAAAGCAATATGGATGGACCACGTGAAAGATGATATGGCTAGAAACGGATTGACTACCCAGATGACGACTAATAGAGGACTATAGAAAAAAAAGACATGTTGGCGTCGACCCCAAAAATATTGGAAAACAATTGCAAAAAAAATTGAATAAACGCGCAGTAAACTTATGATTCTACAAATATATAAAGTTAGGCTAGTTTAGCTTATCCAACGGCCTTGGATTTACACAGTTTAGCCAACGTGAAATTGAATTTGTTTCATAAATTGTCCAGGTCTGGTTTTGGAACTGTGCCCAAGCGATAGGCTTGCTCTAACACTGGTAACCTCATACCATCGTGATGGATGTAAGAAAGGTGTTACTACGATACTTTGATCTATGTAATATTTCCCTAAAGGTAAGCAGAAAATACAAAAAGTCACGTTCTGCGATATTTACAGTTTTCTTACTTCCGCATTCACACATCAATCAAAACCCTCAAGAGACTTGACAAACAACTCTTTTAAAGCAGTCAACTTTGTCAAAGCTATGAGAAAACTATCAAGGTCATCACATATATAACGAGTAAACTAGATAATTATCACTCTTATCTAGCTAGTGCATCACATATACGCATGATAATGTATAGCAAAAGCAGACTATAATGTGTCCCACAACTGGGACATATGTCTCCGTTCGGTGAGAGGGAGTGGGCCGTAATCCACCACGCGGGCCCAAGGCGGGTTGATAGATGTCACATGTCTTCGAATAATGGATGCCAGATTAAAGTAAAAACCTTGCGATACTGCGATCTCTATTATGTTTTGTGTTTATACACTGTTGGACAAAGACCTCCCTACTATCATTGCCGCGATCTCAACGGCCGGCATTACCAAAATCAACTTTTAATTCTCTGCCACTACTCTAAAACACAATAATAATTACTTACAACAAACAAAGGTCATTTCTAGTAAAAACGCAATGAATTCATCGTAACAAGGAAGAGTGCCGTCTAGAAACTCTCATGTCCTCGCTTTCAATGTCGCGCTGGGTAAATATGTACTGCGTAGTGTGAGGGGTGATGGTTTATTGGAATTTGATGGTGTAGTTGTGGACTGGGATGGTATAAAGTCGGTTAAAGTGGTATTTGGTGACGTAGCTAAAGGTTGAGGGCTCGTAGAAGGGGCAACTGAAATCAGTTATGAATTGCAAGAAGAGTAAGATCATTTAGAGGCTAAATTTACTAAATAATGGCATATAAAAAACGAAAGACTGGAGCTGGATATAGAGCTTTTTATTTTTTAGACAAAATTTTTAATTTCAATTTTTTTATGATACAACATACAAAAATACATACAATCCTCAATTTTCACCCTTCTACGATCAACCCTTATTTTTTAATAGCCATTTTAGTAATTTAATCATTTTTCCTCTCCGCTCGAAACTGATCAATCGTCATTTAATTAGTTATCCCCGCCTAGGAAATTATTTATATGGCAAAACAACGTTTGCCAGGTCAGCTAGTATAAGTATAATTATCATTTATAGTCATCATTTCATTTGGTTAGTTTGGTGGATTGATTCCAGCACTTGAGAGTAAACTTCGTACAATCGGTAAATCTTAAAGACTATATGAAATTAACAAGATATTCAAATTTTCACTATGACAACAGACTCTATTTGCTTCTCAAACTAACTTGTTGAATAAAAAACAGTAACCATTCTCCATTTTTTTTTTAAATCATAATTATAGCAAAAATTTACCTTTTGCATTTTAATATTTCCTTGTCTGCGATTCGTTCGCATGTTTTATTACTTATCTTAAAATTAAATAATGCAAGGAAACAGAATATAAGCTTAACTATATTCTGTTTTCTTGCATTATTGCAGTACACATACAACTGTAATCCACACTATAATCCATACTAATACTTAATATTATAAATGCGAAAGTAACTCTGTCTGTCGGTCTGTCTGTCTGTCTGTCTGTCTGTCTGTCTGTCTGTCTGTCTGTCTGTCTGTCTCGCTTTCCTGCTAAAACTACTGAACCGATTTAAATGAAATTTGGTACACAGATAGTTTAGAGCCTAAGAAAGGACATAGGCTACTTTTTATCCCGGTAGTATGTTCCCGCGGGATAATTTCCGACCTCCACGCGGGCGAAGTCGCTGGCAAAAGCAAGTATACTATAATATCGTTATTGCTTGGTTTATAAAGAAAAAATATATATCATCGTTACAATGCAATATTTTGTAAGCGCACTGAAACTTGACTATAAAACCTTGACGGAGAAGTTGCAACTAGGAAATTCTCCTGGGATTCAGACTCGTTTATATTTTAAGTAGAAAATGAAGTTCACGTGCTTTTAGCTGGAGTTTCGTTGGAGTAATAGAAAGTTAAATGAAAAATAAATTGGTTCTTCTGTGAGATTCAATTATTGTAGTACTTGACGATACGTAGTGGGTGTTCCTTGTTATTATGGTTTTATTAATGTTAGTTTGTACACTATCTACAGTAATAATGATTATATTATTCTTCCTCATTTTTGCTTCTCTACTAAAGATTGATCTTGCTATTTGGTCTAAGCATGCTTCAACATTTTTAGATTCGATTAGTCTATGTTATCTGCTTTGAGCGCTTCTTTTCTATCCAGCACAATAATATCAGCAATAGCCAACTCTTTCAAGTCAGTTTAATTCATTAAAATTACCAAATCATATTGTGTACCCAAATTATCATCTATTAGTCTATTATCATCATTTTATCTAAACAAGTACTTAACGGAGCGATCAAATGCGGGAGACATAACTGACCTATTTATGATTATAGTTGTTGATCTATTTACTTATCATGTATAATGATAAAACTACCGTTTTTTTTTTCGATTATAGGAAAAAGTAGCATTCACCTCGTTTGGTTTAATAGTTATATGTTGATTTAGCCTGTATTTAATATTGTAAAGATAAAAAATCCGGGGTTTTGAATTATGATGTATTGCTACGTAATTTAGATCCCTGTCAATCGCTCTTGCATCTTTACCGTCTGTAATGTCATGTTCTTTATCTGAGTTCATCATCTGTGTCACAAACTTTAACTATTGCACGTGTATAGCTATTGTATCTTTCATTATCTTTCTTGTCCGGTATTACCATATAGTAGAATTTCCGACTTCCTACAACCATATCGTTACAATAATATAACCATATTTATCATGTACTTGTTCATGTTCAATCACAAAGCGATATATGAACTAATTACAATCTCTAAGTATATCGTTACACAATAACATTGTGAGTACTCACCAAGGCTGCCTGTGCGCAGCCTATGGGAAACTGCGCCATGTACTGACTGTTTAGAATTAATTATAGTTGTGTATTACCGTGTTATGTTAAACCTGTTAGTACTTTCATATGAATATAAGTATATCACCTAAAAGAGGTGGCAGAAAAGTTTTCTGTAATGCTGATGAAGTCCTAACGTCAGTCAATGAATATATGAATGGTCAGAAAGAACCTGAAATCAACGATAATCTTCCAAGAACCGACAGACGTGGCACAAAATATGCAAATCAACTTTGAATTCGTAACAAATTCAATATGAATAGACTAGTATATTTATAGTAACTAAATAGTTTCATCCCGATATTTCCAATATTTCAATCTTGATATGTGTTGTCGAATTTACAGACTAAAAGATCTGCTCGGAATTTCCCAGTACCTTATTATTTCTAGAATGCTCTAGGCTCTATAAAACCCCATCTACGTTTATCAGTTTATGTTTTCCTGGGTATTCAGAGACAAAGACTTGTTTTTCTTTTGCTTACTGTAGTAATCGTTAATCTTGGCAATTATTTTGGAATGGACTTTTAGTCTCTTAAGCGCATGTTACTTTGATCTTCACTACTACGGATATCGTAAGAAAACACCGGTACGTGAAAAAACATAAAAAATATATAAATCATATCACTTGGCAACATAAGTGAAATTGCTATCATCTTATTTCAGTATTATCTATCTTATATCTTTCTCACTTAAACGAAAAGATAAGCAAGATAATCCAATGTTCGCAACTGAAAATCTCGAAACATGTACTAAAATGGCGAAGTATAATGCCTTGTTATTGTAAAGACGAAGTATATTTTTTTTCTGCGATCGTCCCAAGAAGGCACGCATGACAAATACAGAAGGCATGCGATTCAACCGTAAGGAAACGTCATTGACCGATCCTACGGTGTTGATGCTAAAATAACTAGAAAAAGTACTCCACAACCTATTGTCAAAGATATAGAGTTCAAAATCAATCGATTTCAAGTTGTAGATCATTTAAAAAACAGTGTCGAACGTAAGGTAACAATGCCGAAATGTAACTACCAATTGAAATTGAACCTTAATCTTTGGAACAAGAAGTCCTATTTTGATAAAATCATCATTTGGTTATTGATAGAAATACAATTAATAATATGAATGATTGTTTTGTTGAACTAAATCAGTGTATTATACCAAATACAATGGCGGCATTAACTTGAGATTCTGCAAGTAATATTTTTATGCAATATTAGACTTGATTTAAATGCAACGCATCGAAGCTATACTTCACATTCACATCTTCCCACATTATGGAAAAGTAACTGAGGAAAATAAGTTAAATATAGAACCACTTGTACATTACCATCACGTTTTCTTACGAGGGGAAATAACTCCAGTCCATAGGGAACCGTCTACTTACCTAGCAGTAAAATCTCATGTTGAATATAACTTAAAAGAGAAAGAGAAATGATCATATAATACTTAGTAGAAGCAAAGGCGATAAGTTTTAGAAAATATATGAAGAGGCTAACGGTCCTATCAGAGGAATTTGGCATGAGCACCACGCCCACAAAGTGATTTGCGACACAGCTAAAATAACAAAAGAAAGCTTATCCAAAACTGGAAAGAATTGTTGCTGAATCACGTAACAAAATATTTAGAAGATAACAATTACTACTAGAAGATGGAAGTAACTGAATTATGTTTTCAGCCTTGTGTTGGAAATGACCTTTAAGTGTTGGTTTTGGAAAATATTGAAGGATTACTAATGCAAAGTCAGTCAGTTATATCCGTTTATAAGCCCGTGTCAAGTCCTAGCATTTGGTTCCAACAAGCAAACAACCGATGCTCCGAATAAATTAAGAACTTATATCTCTACACAGACATAGGACCTGGTTTCGTCCGTAAATTCCCTTGTGTTACCTTGAATTAGACCAATAAAGAGCTTGTTATTAGTTTAAGAAACTCTACAACATAGACTAGATTAGCTATTAAAGTCCCATCAATGAGCCTCCAGCCGCTACACCTTACGCGTACCCACGTAAATTTTCAAGTTTATTAATGTGTCACCTTCGGGACTCTTGCGCACGTTAAAATAGAGCGGGACGCTATTATTAGCGCATAACTGTGTGAAAGAGACAGACGTACATATTATCGGTGTCTGCCGGAATGGCATGTAGCTGATTGTTTTCTATTTATCTTTGTTATTGATGTCTGGCTGAATGTACTGGATTACGGCGGTCATGGAATACGTATGGCCTATTTCCATTGAAATTCTTCTTGTTCTTCAGAGGAATTGGAAACTAAACTTTAGGTTCGGTATCTTGAAAGTATTTCCTTCAACAAAATTGAGAATTTCATTAAAATCGCGTTAAATTTTATCTTGGTTCTCATCAAAATAATCTTCAAATCCACAAACAAAGCTTTATCCCTTGTAACTTTTATAATATTTCATTTTAATTTCCGTCATCTGAAAGAGATTGCACTGCCAAACTAAAGACCTCCAGAAACAGGAAAATGGCGACAGTTCGGATATCTTCGTGAATTCCGGAATCAGCCAACGCCAAGCCGAATGCTTTCTCAAATCCATTGCGTAATTCAAGTTAGCTCAATGTAATAGCTTCCTTACTGCAATTAAGTGTTTTACTTTCTTCTTTCTTAAGTTATTAAACTTTTGGAAATTAAATGTTTTCTTGATAGCGTTAAATTGCGGTGAAATGGATATTACTAATAACGGTAATCAGATAGAGCCGACGATGAAAGGGGACCTTTGCACTGACGGAAACACTGTTTATTCAAACTCGTACGAAAATCAAGAAAAATATGGTCCACATTCTTCATTTTGTGAAAGAGATGAAGAGAAATGTGGGCAGTCAATCAGTCAAAATATTCATGCGTCCTTGTTTCTAACGCCAAGTAAGGTTATTTTTACTCTATATTTGCATACTTTATTTGCGTGATCTAAATTCGTCTTACTTTATGCCCATATATTTTGATAAGGACCTTGATTATATGATAATGCTGGTTCCCGTTAAGGATCGTTGGACTTCGATATGAGTCACTCAGAAATATTAAAAAGAGAATGGGTCTGTCCTGCGTACCTTTACTAATTTCCACTTACGCCAGGATTCATACATATGTCTGCCGTCTATATAGACTTGTTAAATTTTTCTTTAATGTGTATAAGTGCGCAAAATGCGAAAATATAGGAAATCAGCTTCTTCTAAACCTGTTTTATACACCAAGCAATTAAGTACGGCAGGTTACTCTTCAGCTTCTACACTTCAACGAAACCTATTTCCTCGTTTCTACACTATGTTTATATCCCTTCTTCGACATTAATGTCCTCTAGATTAGTGTTATCTGATCTAAAATTCTCGATAACCCACACAAAGGACAAACCCGAATTGGTGGTTTTCACAACAACCTACTTCAGAGCAGTGCACTTCCACAACATTTCACTCACAGTATGTATGATTCACAATTTCCAATTAGCGTAATCATTGGCCATCACGTAATTCGTATGTAAACAGAACGAAACAATGGTAATGGGCTGGTATATGCAATATTTGTTAGTAATAGAAATATAATAAATGTCACACATACCTACGTAGAATGGTAAGAAGTAAATCTTCAAGGAATCATTAAATAGTTCTTGGAATTAAAGCTTGATAGGAAAGAAGATGAATATGTACTTAGATTTAATAATAATTTGAATGTAAAAGAAAGTATGTCACTGATGTTTGGTAGAGTTGATTAGATAGAAGTGCCTCCTAATGATAGGCTTACATCTCCAAATCAAATTCAAAAGACAGATAAGTAATTCTCTTTATACATTCCAATGTCACGAGGATTTTTTGCTGAATGAAATCAGTATTATTTGTTGAATCCACCGTTTTCGGTACGCAACCTAAATATTTGATTCGGGGCAAGCTATTATTAGTCATACCATGTTATAATATTTGTTATGGCACATTACTATTGCTATAATTTGAACTATCGCTCTATTCGATCAACCGTTATTCGTTACTTGACCTAAATTCTACATAATCCGATTTAAACAATGCAAAGCGGGCTTAATTAACACAACACAACAACATCATGATCCGTATAAATCAGATCATATTTAACGTCAAAAGGCATTAAGGCGAGTTATCTTAAATAACCTTATATAATTTAAAGTACATTCGAAAGGACTAACGCATCTCATTAATAAACAAAAAAAAGAAAACTCGACGCAGATAAGCCGGCTAGCATGTGAAATGTGCCACCAAAACCGGCGCGAGCGCAATATTCAAAATGGCTGCCGCTGTATGTAGGTCACGGCAATCGGTGCCTCGGTGGCTGCTCTTACGATTTTTTTAAACCCGAAACCAATTTGACTTAAGTTTGCAATATTTTACTTAGTTCCAAGTTCAGTATTTTATAAGTCAACATAATTTTTATTTGTTTTACTATAAGTGTTGAAAATTCTTCGTCAAGGGCAAAAATAACGATAATTTCGACTACTTAAATTATTCTTGAACTTAACAAACAATTTGAGGCATTCTCAGAAATAATGTTGGAAAAACTGCTATAAAGTTAGCCAGTCACCGTTTATCGTAATTATAGTTTCAATGTCATATCCTTGTATAATAAACGCGGCCTTGACTTTAAGATAAAATGTATAAACACATAACGGAGCATTTGAAATATATCTAGGCAATATATGTGAGTAAAATAGCATTGTGTTAGGAGAGGACATGTTGTACCGTAATCGGAGCAATGTGGAAATGGAAAGGGGAAAGCTTAATTTGTGCCACGAAGGAGATCTATTGAGCTTTAGTCGCCCAAAAGGATACTCATTCTTGATCATAATTTAGTCAGAATTCTTATGGAACCCGGATAGGAACAGTACTTACGAGAACATTTACGTCAATGGTATTTACAACCTGTCTCTTTGGGTTTCATCTACCACTAACGTGAATATTAATAGTGCTAAGAATACTCGAAATTGATTTATGAGTGTGTTCCACTACTATTACTCACTATTTAGTTATGTTTCCGAAGTAAATATACAATAAACTATCCACGTGTCGTTTAGAGACTCAGAAAGCTTTGAACAAGAAAAGGGAGCAGCATTAATTTGTCAATTATGATGATACCATACATGCCACAGAAATCTGATGGTCTTAAAAGTTCCGAAGGCGTAGAAACTTATCATTTATGTCAGATCAAGATTCAGTCCAGCAGTGGATGCTACATACTGATGATGTGGAAGCGTCAAACGATAATGAAGTATATATGTATCTTAATGAAGCTATTTTAAACAAGTGAGAATATTTTAGCATGAAGTTCATTGTCATTTGAGGTGACAGTTCCTTGGACTTTAGTCTTTTGCTGTTATTCTCAATCGCTGAGAAATCAGTCATCATGACTTGCCGGTTTTCGAGCTGTAGAACAATCTATACCCCGTGGATTACTGTAATCAATATTAGATTTTTATGATCTGACATTTCAAGGAGATAGTTTAATGGAATTTAGAATATTAATTTCTAATTTTTTACTGAGAACAAACTGCGGTAAATATCAAGAGTTAAAGTTCACCAGCTTGTAGTAAATAACTAAGAACACATTCCTCTTTATAATTTTCTCTAATATTAGTTTGCGCCGTAAATTCTTCACTATACTTTCAGATGAAAACGATCAATAATGACTCATCAAGCTACATTTTACATCTTTTCACTTTATTTTTCTCAAAATGAATGCCTGTGTATCGTTTTCGTCCAACCGTCTTCGTGTATAGCTATTTTCGTACCAATAAAAATATTTAAATGGGATTGTTTATTTGCTGCAAAGTAAGAAAATAAATTATGTTTAGGGCCCTTACAACATATTTTCATAATAACGGGAGAGAGCCCAAGCCTAGAGCCCCGTGTTTCATTTTTACGTTGGCGAGAATATATTTATTGAGCATGACAATACCGTCTTTCATATAGCCAAATTATATCTGTTTCGGATACCTAATAATGCATATTTTATTAACTGTTTTCTAGAACTTATTCCTGAAATATAATATAGAAGTTCTACAGTAAATCATAAAGTCTGTTGCAGTAACTTCCAGGCGTAGTAAAACTGATGGTTTAAGTGTAAGTGGACCAAATAATTAATGTTAGATGTGTCTTCGTGTCGATCTCGCAAACTTATTTAATCATCATAAACCCGCAGTATATAAATGTTAGCTTGAATTTTAACAGCTTCCATGTAATTGAGAGCGAAAGTGCATGCATTTGCACATCGCACATCAGCGCTGTTTACCCAACTCTGGACTGGTTTGACCATTTTATGATCATCTTTATTAATTAATATGCTGGAGTATGGCTTGTTTATAATATTTAAGTATGCTTCTCAGTGATCAGATTTCTCATAATTATAGTATTAGTTTTATCATGATCTCTTCCAAATTAGTTTTTCTGCTACAATAACTGTTGCTTCGTGTCTAGTAACAAAGTCTAGAGCTGATTTTTATTAACATTAATTTCCATTGTAAATACAAACTTTCTCGGAATATACCATTACATTAATGACTAGACGGAGTTCCAATTCACTTTTTTAGTTCCGTAAGCCATGCATGCGAAATTGCGGGCAAAAATTCTCAACTCCATTTCCCGAGTACAATTCTTTTAATAGGCCTATACAACAGCGTTGTTTTATAGCGCGCCACTCGTATGTTTGTCAAACAATGAAAATCAATCATTCAGAAGGAATGTCCCAATTCGGTTTTACCGAAACCCAGGTCGTATTACGTTTAAACAAAATAATTGCACGTAAACAACTCATTTGGTACTTCAACTGCATTATTTATCACTTCATTATGTTATTCAGTTGCCCAACGACGTACCAACTAATGATGTATATTATATATACTGTTACAAAACAAGTCTATTGGGTCTCAGCTCACAACGGTTCGCGAATTCCTTTCCAAGAGAAGTGAAAGCCGACCAAATAATAAGCTTATCAGAGCGGAACGCTTTTCGTCATGTTCTTCATTGACAAAACGCCTAGCACTATCCTCTCAGAGATCGAATGAATGGATATTATTATTGCAGCTAATTTTAAATTGATTTATTTTTGCACTACCACCCGGTCATCCGCTCTCTCCCAAAGACGCGTACGGAATGAGGTCAGCGTGTTCCAATTTTAAATTTTGATTGTCAGTAAGAGGTTTTGATACATAGTACTTTCACTGTCAGTTTTTGCTGTTTATCTGACCGAGCCTAGAACATTCATTGTACGGTCTAAAACATCCGGTTTCAGTTCCGGCAAGGCTCCAATTTCGAATTCGTTGAGCTTCAAATTTGTTGCGCTACTATCTAAACAAGTTCTTTATAAAGTTTAGTTACTCTTGTTTGGCGTATCAATATTTTGGAGCGTCTAATCTCAATTTTATCACTAACGAGTTTCATTGCACAATAGGTGAGTTCATCTGTTATGTGTTTAAAAGAATTGACAGCATTTGATGGGTCGTAAAATTTTATAAGTGAATATTTGTCAATAGTTCTCGGCCTCTCTACGTACACTGTCCTGTATTAGTTTTATGAGTTTTTTGTTATTTTACTACTATTAAAGTGGATAATTTCCAGTTCAATCACCTCAGGACTTCAGTCCATCGTCCTGATCTCTCCCATTAAAAAGCTTGCTTATCGGCCTGCAAGCGGTAACCCAAATGACACATTCGCGGTCCTGTTATTACTTCGGTATCGCATCGGACCAATTATAAATAGAGACTGATAAGTTCCGTTACTCGTGCCACCTCCATCCCTCTCACACTGCCTCATAAACCTCCATCAAAAGAAAGAGACAGAAATACAAACGAACCTGTCTCGGTAGATTCGCGTGCCACGGGTCGGGTTTCCCCGTATCACGAGGCCACTTTCCTTCGGCGACATGCGAATTTATCATTTCTTGATATTGAATCTCAATTTCTTTGATTTAAAGTTTATAATCTATCGGTGGTTGTTGAAAGGGTGTTTATGAAATCCTTGTTATCTTGACACTGCCAATATACTATATCGCCTTTTCTTGGGATGAGATTATACATAATTATGTCGTTGATGTTCATCGCAAAAGTTCATTGAAATTTAAATTTCGTATGTTCTCACTGCTAATGTTAATAACCCTGGAACGTCAGTCGAATGACTTTTAATTTGCAAATGCTAATGTTGGTAAAGACTTTACTTTGATCTTCGGAAGAAGACTCTCGAATCTTCCATGATTATAATTTAAATCAGACGAGATCTAATCTGCACCGTTTGATTTTTTGTTTACTCATACAATTATTTCGTAGAAAGACGTAATGGTTGTACCGACAGAATAAAATGTTGTTAATTTAATTTATTCATGTCTGGGGCAAAACTTGTACAATTGCTTTCATATTTTGGCAATAAGAATCTCATCTTCGTTATTGATTTTTTCTATCTCTCCACTGACCAGATTTGGATGTTCATCTACCATTTTATTTCTTAGTAAAACCTCTGCGTTTCTATCCATTCAACTATTTTCTATTGCTACTGAATACTAGTACAAAATTTCTAGTAGATAATCTACTTGGAATATTTACTCCCGTGTTGACCTCCAATAGATTATTACGGTTTATTATTTAATGATCGCCTTATCGTATGTTGTTATTGAAATAATAATATTATTTTCTTAGCTATCCAGACATTGCGACGGATTCTTTTTTCTCCTTAAGTTGATTTCATATATTATCTTCCTTAGTTGGAACTTATAGGACACTGTTTATAACTCAAATGTCTCTGCTGAAATGCTCGCATAAATCTGTCCACTGTATAGTTTATTGTACTTCGAAAATGTCATCATTATCAGTTAATGAACCATCTGTCGATAAGGGGGTCAACCAGTAATGATTAACTTAAATCATTTATCACAGGCTCTGTTCACTTGATACTAAAATACCGCAATATAGCTTGGTAACAATTGCAGTCCAGTAAGGTCAAATCTATTCGTGTCGTGCAGATCCCTATCATTTCCGTCTCCGAATGATTTGAATTCAATGCTTCCACCATTTGTTCATTGTTCCTCGACATAATCTTGACCTGTGGTTACGAGTCTATTTCATAATTAATCACACCTTGATAGTTTACCTCTATGCTTGTGTACCATATGATTTGGTGACCCATTTCTTTTATACCTACATATAGACTGAATCAAGAGCAGTGTGGATGAACAATGCTCTGGATACTCCGTCATCCGCTCGAAGGCGTAACATAGCGGTTCACCAACGTAACAAGAGTTTCACCGCTCTGTAACGGATGACACAAGCGGTTACGGTACCCGAGCCAGCGCGGTGGGGCGCATTCGACTTTCAAACTCACGCGCACGAAAGCCATTGCTCCAACGCTCGGTTCGTCTTCGGCAAACATCGGATCCTTACTCTTCATAAACACTTTAATTCTGATCTTTATTATATCTTGCGACAGCAGATTTTCCTCTGCCTTCATTTTCATAATCCGCAGAGTATTAAATGCGGAAAAGTTGACAATGAAATTTGTAAGCGAAGACGTCTATGGTAGAGTCGCTATTCGCTTGTAATTCAAGCGTGGTACGCTCGTACCGTTAGCAGTGAAAGTGCTTGGGCAAAAGTGAAACGGATGGTTTAGAGTGGCGCAACTTGCTCGAGATTGGCGTAAAAAATCGCGATTGAGGAAATGTGAGAGGTTACAGCCGGTTGGATGTTTAAGATTTTTTTGTGCGAACTTTTTTTGGTATCTCGATCTTTCTTTTTATAGTTGTTCTCGAAGGTTCTCTTTAAATATTTTCGACTATTTGAATTCCTATTAACTTGTAGTTATCTGTCTTTATATTGATTTCAAGCTGAATCCTTTACTCAGCTTTGCCTCGTCTTCACTTCATGGACTCATAAACAAAACCTTCCTGAGACTATCTTTCCTAATTCTACCACTCTTTCTCCAACTCAGTAAAATCAAAAGTTACGCCACTCCCTTTCACCCTAATTACCCTTAATTAAACTAAAAGTAATAAATCATTACACCAGTAAATAACAACGGTGCCGACTAACCTAATTTCACCCATTGATTGTGCACTACCAGTATGTGGCACGGATGTATGTGTGCACGTGAGTTTCTTTTGAACTCATCTGCCACTCATTTCTTTCCATGGTGTATTAGGTAGACAGTTTAATCTGGTTATGGTCTGTTTGTAGAAAAACTAAGATTATAGACAGGGCTTGGAACCGCTACAAAAAGTATACGTTCTGAATCGGTACTTAGGGGTTCTTGCCATTTTGGTATCTGGGTACCGGTTCCAGATAGGTACCGTTACCAAATTCAGGTACCTGGCGTGTACCACAAATGTGATATTTGTACAAAGAACCTAGTACGGTTTACCACCATGAAATTATTTTGCTAATCCCTATTAACTATAATTTTTATTTACTTGATCTCTTTTCTCACTCACATTTGTTTGGTACCGGTACATTACCGAGACTAATAAGAAATACCAATAGAACAAGTACTACGTTCGGTACCGTTACCAAAAAGTACAGATAATACTCTATTTACCGGTATTACACTAAGGCCAATCGTACCAATTCACAAAAAATACTGATATTTCAAGCCCTGCTTACAAATAAATGGTTGAATACTAATTCAACCTTTTATTTATTTGGTAGGTAGACATTATCGTGAGTAAAGTTTTGAGTATGAATATGGATGGAAATAAGGGATAGAGGAAAACTAAAGAAACAAGTTAAAGATAACTGTGGAAGCAGAAAACATGCTGCGCCATGGGGTTAGACCATGATTATGATTATGGCGTGTCTATCTGAAGCTAAGCATTGAAAAACAGACCTCTAGTCTTCTTTATCAAGGCAATGCAAATGACCAGATATCCATAATTTATCAGATAACTTATCTCTCAAGTGATACGTCACATTTTCACATCAGTGCGAGATCGTACGAATCCTCCTTAATCGAAGGCAACTTCCGGATATCAATTTGCTTAATTTTTTATAGAATTCTGGTCAACACTCTCTTTCCCTCATCCTGAACGAGAAAGTAGGCCGCTCGTGTAAGCTCAATATTATTTCTAAAACATCCCCAAAACGATTTTCTTTAACTCAATCTCTATTAATGTTATTCAAAGATTAGCCCACTTTTCTAAATGTTACCCTCGTTTTCCAAGTAATATTTATTCCCTTGGGATGAAATCGTTTAAGGGATCTCTTTCGACCTTGTTGAAGTTGCACTGACATTGACTATGTTGTGTAGTCTA
This sequence comes from Aporophyla lueneburgensis, assembly GCA_932294355.1. Lineage (NCBI taxonomy): Eukaryota > Metazoa > Arthropoda > Insecta > Lepidoptera > Noctuidae > Aporophyla > Aporophyla lueneburgensis. The sequence goes on from OW028759.1 coordinate 11,272,427, forward strand.
CAATATAGTCTAGGTCTTAATCTTTTAGCTTAGTGCTATTTTTCCATGAGCTATTCTGGTGTCTGAATTTATTATTAGAATGATGGATGAGCAAACTAGGGTATATTTTGTGCCGTGTGAACTCAATATAGTTTAAAGATGGTTCATGAAAGTATTTGGAATATTATTTCGTTCATTACGGAAATATTTATTCACCTTTCAAGATGATGAGGGTAATTTTTTCCTTAGTCATTTAGATTAGAATAATTGATAATATAATGTATTAGTATTGCTTTTTCTTATCTGTTTGAAATAATAGAAATATCCTCTTTTATAGTACTCAAGATAATTAGCGAATTGCACAATATTTTGTAATAATAGTAATAACAGAATGGCGCAGTACTGGCAGTACCGGATCTTCGTAACGTGAATCTGTTATGTCTTCACTTATTTTTATATTTGTACCTGCCTATTAACATTCTCTTTTTCTCTTTCATTATATACCAGCAAGTGCACTTGCTTATATGCACTTACTATACAAAGACTACTTCTTATAGCCAAAGATGTTTTCTATCCCTTCACAATACAGCGTCAGATTTCTTATTTCCTTCTTCGGATGATTCTCTGTTGATTAAAAATGTATCTAAATCAACCCTCCGAAAGCTTTGCATGTCATTTATTTAAACAAAATTAAAGTTTATAACAATATGAATCATCTATAAGTCAAATGAGAGCGCGGCGACAGTGAAGCGCGCGTGCGTATCTAGGTTAGTTGGTCGCAACCTCGTCGGTAGGGGCCTCAGCGGTGGGTTAGGTTAATCTTGATCGTTGCTTGCTTTCAATACTTGGACCTGTGGTCAGGTGTCAACAGGTTCAGCATAAAGTCTTGGACAGTACTTACGGCAATCTGATTGGGGAAGGTCTATAGAAAGATTGACGTGTCAAAAATGTATGTAACCCTGTAAATGCGAAGGTTTAAAAAAATATAAATGATGTTTTTTTTTAAGAATCGTAATTAATATTCTTGAAAGTCACGTTATAAATAGCTTTTTCACCCCTTTCCATAGGCTTCCATCAGTCAATAGCTTCCCTACCCCTGACCCCTAAATATTTGTTTACTCACACAACCAATCAAGCCGTTAATTACCATACTGTTCAACATACCCCGTCCTTGGTCTTGTTTTTCTCAGTTCTGAACGGTTTCAAGGAAATGTTAATTATCAAGGAAGGAAACCTCTCTAAATATATAAATATTCCCGGAACATTAACGAGAAAGGGCAACAAGTGAATATTGCAACCTATTGATGTTGCCCGAAGGTTCTGAGATGGCTTCGCTAATAAAGGTCGGAGTTTATCGTGGGCAACTCTGTATGTGGAATATTTTTGTCGTTTTTCTCGGAAAGAGTGGTGCAGTGAAATGTGTTTATTTCGTGAGTTGTCTGGGTTTAAATGATTGAAGAATATTCAGTGAATCATGACATAAGATAAAGAGATTTTTTTTCGCAATACAGTACAATGCTTTTGTGTGAAGGTATTAAATTAAATAAGGCTATGTTCATGTGTTACTTTAATAGATTTACGTCATTACTTAACCCTTAAACTCAGTCGCGCACGTCATAATAAAAAAAAATAACAGGTCGTTTACAAGATAAAATTAAATATTTATGAAATAAAACTGTTCATAAATGTTAATTTTTAGTCGGCCGCGGGCCGCTGCTACTCACTGGGCGTTGTCTGTTTGTCGCTAATATTATATTTTTAGCTCGCCATGTTTGTGACAGCCCTATTTCAACACATGAGCGGTTTGACATCAGTAGGGTAGTTCGCTTTTTGTTTCAAACCAGACTTGTTCGCAGGCCCCTTTAAAACTGGATATCTTTCAGCAGACAACACTGTGTTAGTACGAATGAAGAATTAAAACCTCTTTTAAATACGACAGACCAAGGTATTTGTAATATGTTATGCCAATGAATTATGTTATATGTGGTAGACATCATGAATATTCTGTAAACTCTACTATTTCTTCAAACGCCTTGAATATTTAACGTGTTTACCATAATGTATAATGACATTATTATATGGTACGTAATTACGGCTGGTTCTACGTATAAAACGGTTTGTTTACATAAACTTATTCCAAGGAGGATAACAAAACGAGCGTCTGATATAAAATGTATTGTATCCTCCTTACATTATCCTTCTTTATTACCAAAGCCGCCGTTAAAACCCAAAACGTAAGCCCCAACTTTCAGGAGAAAATAAATCATTAACTTTGATTAAAATCAAGAACGCTACTAAAATGTAGCATCGCGGCGTTATCCTCGCGTTGTGTACATTGTGAACTCAACTTTAGGCTGTGAAAAATAAAGTAGATAATTGTTTGTTGTCATTGTGTGCCCCTCCGACGCACGAGGCCGCACACAAGCGGGTCAGTAGGCCACCAGTAAGTGTGCCTCGCGGATCCGACCGGTCGTCCAGCCCTGAACTTGGTCTGGGATTTGCTATGTTATGTCATTCATGTGTTTATGACATAATGTGCAGCGGTCGATATTTGAACTGCGGTAGCAATTTAGGGTTAGATATTTTTTTTAAACAAAATATTTTTTTTTTTGTATCTTGTTTTCTGTTTGGAACACAATTTTTTATAATGAATTGTGTTTTTATTTTTAAATAAGTATTGATTTATATAGGTTACGTCTGGTGCCGGACATTTCTTCTCGTGGGTGTCGCAAGAGGCGACTAAGGGACTTACTAGAGAATGGGCAGCAGCGCTCTCTATGCATTTTACCACCATACTGCGATCGCCAACCCGCCTGACAAGCGTGGCGATTATGTCAAACCCTTCCAAATAGGTGGGGCTTATGTCCAGCTATGGACGTCTTTTGGCTGAAATGATGATGATTGATTTTACATCAGTGCATAATTCAATTTTCATTAATGAACAATTGAAATACCAATTTCTTTGATAACCATCAAATAATTACTCAACAACAAAAATAGCTAAATCAATTACTTTCACTGTACAACGAACATTTTTTACCTGTCAGAAGACTGACACATCATTACATTTGTAACACTTGGAAACATGTTACAAAATGTTTAATAACTTTCACTATTGTCATGACATTGCCGCGAATCGATTGCGAGTCGAGTACTCGATTGTCTGTCGTAACTTCTCTAACCTATCGATTATCGGAGTCAGGGGCACTCAAACTTTGAGCCGAGCTTTTTACTGTAGGCTTTAACTTTTCTGGGTTGTATTTTTGTGTTCTTGAGTTTTCATACCACGAGAAGGGTAAGGTTAAGCTAAACAATGGCATTATTCATTTAAAATTAACTGTTGCTTGACGTAGGCATGGACGTAATAAAAAAGCGGCGATATTTTTTCGCTCTCTGGATCTTCAACGTACTGTTTAGCGCCAAGTTGAAATCGAACAGTAAAACATACTGTTCCATTCTCGAGGCACTGAGATGCACTTTATTGAACTCTCAATGCTCGGTTCAACACAGAGAGTTGAAAATCCCGCAATGATTTTATCACGTCCATGAATTGTCGACTTAAAACTATGAGATAGACGTTTTTACTGTTCGTTTCACGGCTCCCGCAGATCGACGCGACATGACTTTAGTAGATAAGTTACTATGAAGTTTCCATAGCTTATTTCTATTAGAGTCGCATTGATTCTGGAGCCTGAAATCTGAAAGCATCTATAGAACCTACGAAGTTATTTCCATTTAACTAATGTCTAATGTCCCAGTATTCAAGGCACCGCCCAAACGTACGGGCAACTATAGTTGCCCAAAACTTATTGGCCTGCTTGGCAAATATAGCAGCCTCACCGACTTGTTCTTAATACTTAGATATTAGTTCGTGGTAACCTTATAAGAGCTTCTGAACACGTGGCATGCCGAGACTACCTTTAGCCGGAATAAAACCACACGAGTTTCGGGTCTCTAAGTCTTTAGAATGGCAGTCTTCCTAAAAAAACAGTAAGACAAAAAAAGAACTAGCTCAAGATTTAAAAAAGTTTCAGTATCGCTTTCCAAAGTAGTCCGTTGGAACAAGACTGGTCACGATCGAGTGCTAGACGTGTATTATCTGTTGTTGCTATCCATCACCTATCAATCAGCAAGATGACTCCTGGTAGCTGATTGCATGTCTGTGGATGCTACCTAAAGTCAGGGATCAGACATCAGACATCGTCTGCCGGCTGTAATTGGGTGCAGCTACTATTAACTGACGCATGTCAAATGATATTGAAGCCCTGATGGACTGATTGATTATTGCCCAATATAAGCCAAATACCGGCAAATACAATCAATCTCTACCCTGAATTTTAACAACAGATAATATAGTAATAGATTTTTAAAATCTTAGGGCGCATCAAAACAAAAAAGGGGGTACCTCGAAAATTCTTTATCTCTTTTGACAACACTTTCCAAAAATTTTAAGCTTCCCTAAAACACAGACAAATAGAACTTGTCGTTTTATTGCATGCGCAATTAACATTGAACTTCAGGGTGACATAGCATACCCCGTGGTCCTAGCACAGGCAACTGAAGGCAGTCGTGTGGGTTTTAGTCAGGAGAAGTCATTTGATGATTTCAAACCCAAAATAAAAAAGGGTGACAAAGCATACAATTGTAATACTTATCTTATACGTCAACTCATATTTCACATTAGAATAACAAAAAAGAGGTACAAACATAAGGCAAGCTTAGAAAAGGGCTTGTAGATAGTTCTCTAAGTAAAGTCAGCGTCTCGTACAAATATGAACATTTTTCGACAATTGTTACTGGCAATATTCAGTCGCTTAACCGAATATAAATGTAATGCGTATATAGAAATAGGGTTCACGTTCGTATGAAATGCTTAATCTTCGTAGTCACAGTTTGGCCCATGAATTTCGCCCTTAGTAACTAAATCTACGGTCCAGACGATAACACATACCTACATATATTACGAGTACAAACATAATCTTCTAAGACAGATCAAAAAGATAGACGTAGCCTTGAGACTCAGTCCTTGAAATAAGTCTGGATCCAATGAATATTAAACAGCTCCCTTGAAACAACTTGATACGTTTCAACTTATTTCAACTTAACTAAGTTTTATACTCTGAACTGTTGATGAAATTAGGAACAAGAGAATGAGTTATTAAATGATAATGAAGTGGCTGAGGGTATGGAGACTAAGCATGTTTCAACACATCACTGTCATTTGTAGAATTTTTACAGTCGTTACGAGTATTCAGAAGCCCAAAAGACTAACAGTCAGTCTAACCAAGGGGTATCCTGTTAGGTAGTAACTGGGTTGTGGAGGTCAGATAGGCAGTCACTCCATGTAAAATACTGGTTCACCTGCATCCAGTTAGACTATAATAATATAATAATATTCCACAACTATCACACAACGCCATCTAGTCCCAAGCTAAGCAGAGCTTGTGTTATGGGTACTAGACAACTGATAAACATACTTATATATTTCTAAATACATACATATTATAGATAAATTACACCCAGACACAGAACAAATGATCGTGCTCATCACACAAACATTTGTCCTGGGTGGGAATCGAACCCACGACCTCCGGCATAGCAGTCAGGGTCACTAACCACTAGACCAACAGGCCTGTCAGACTGCTAACCGATCCCAACATAGTTTGGCAGGATTGACACATCACTTGGAACATTATTACAAGTTTTACCATAGACCTTGGTTTTACCTCCTTCATTGTCATCTAGTCTTCTTCGGGTTATTCATCTATGCACTTCCGGGGCGACCCCATATGTGACAATTCAATTAGCATAAATCAATAAACAAAATAAATACATTGTAACTAAGAAAGAATGACACTGACTTTATTTTTAAACCATAGATAAGAGACACTTGCACGCGGACGTGTATTGTTTTGTGTTTTATTATGGTTTGTTTGGCACGTTTTTTTTAATACTCCAAGCCTCGATAAGCATATAGTTTTTTGGTCCTGGCTACAACGTCCTCAAAGAAATGGAAGAGAGAAACCTGAACATGAACAGCTTTGTTATCTTCGCAAAGAATGAAGTTCAAACGTATTTCGTCGAAACAATAGCTTTTATCATGTTCCTGTATATCCATAGCGAGCTCATAGCCTTCCAGGAAATATATATACGCACATGACCTTTTTCAATCTTAAATCCCTTACCTACACATAATCACATATTACCTTATATCTTTCTTTCATTTTCAATACATTTTGCTTTCTTCTGCTTTTCACAAATTATGTATTTAGACTCATTTGGGGACACACTTCAACTTTTTTCAATCGTAATACCCTAAACTAATACATATCATCGTCCACATCTACGGTGGTACTTCTGTCTTCCAAAAATCTGTATTTAAAATAATTTGGAGTCGCACTTAAAACCATTACCTAACACATAATCCCATGTACACCTTTCATCTCCATTCATACCTAACATACACTAGTGCGTATATCTAACAACAAAAATCCGACCAATCACAGGCTTTCGTTCACACACACAAGTGAACTATTGGGTGTGTGTGTGGCAACGTGCCGGCCTCACGTGGCCGTCGGCCCTCGCCACAGTCACGTGAACCAGCTTTGTCTGTAAACATTATAGATTGCACTGGAATTTTGTTAGCCTAGGAATTTTGATTGGCCTTAGAAAGTCCTATTAGGTCATGAAGAATTTTTCCGTCTTGCCTTTTCCAGACTAAGCTTAGTTCATTTGATTTATCTTAACGTCCGCATTTGTGAGTTTAAGAATTGGTTTTGAAACATGTTGCACCGGAAATTGTACACGGTCCTTAGAAAGGTTGATGAACCGCATGTACCTCATTAAGACGGTGATGAATATAATTTTTAATAGATGGAAACGGAGAGGAAAAACAAAGAAAATACGGATGGTTTGTGTGAAGAATTATATGTAAGAAAAAGGTGTTAATGATAGAGTGCTGAATGACTTCGAAAATTGAAGTGACGTGTTACGCCTATCCCCAAGTTATATGAGACAAGGGTTGGAAGATGATGATGTTCTTAAATAGTGTCGAACGACAGCCCCTGAAACTCCAAACCTTCACCACTTTGTAATGTTGTGTTTTAATTAAGAAGAGAGTCATATTCATGTATGACTCTTATCTCCCCAGTTTCAACACTGTACACACAGTTACTATAGGACTTCCAGATATTCCCAATGTCATTTGGCTCGCAACTGAATTGCCTGACTTATTTTTACCCATCCCTCAAGATTTGATTAAGCTTAAAGAAACCATTAAAGGTTACTCTAGAATATGATAGAATGTTCTAAATCACGACAAAATCATAATAACAGGAAAGTTGGTATATATCAGTGAAAGTATTTGTGATATTTCAGTAACTTTCAGATACGCTACAAATCAATTCGCAATACCTAATTACAAATAGAAAATAAACTCAACTTAAAATTCTTCATCTTCAAAAAATGTAAGTACGGAACCTAATTTTCTAATTCCTAAATTAAATAGCTATCTCGACGAACTATTCTTCCGTATACGATAACACTAATACCATTTATGTCTCGACCTCATTTCAATCTATTTTTATTAGTTCACAGTACTTATTACCATAACAGATATCCATTTCAGCTTTAAATAGATGAGCATTAACTATATTATGAAATTATATTTCGATGGATAACATTCTAACTATAATGTTCAAGCCCCGAGGTTTTCCAGGCACGTGCAAGCATTTTTCTTTCATTTTATTAAACAAACTGTTTACTAGAAACCTTTCTTGCTAGGACACCGGCACGTGGCCAATAATACTGGAAAAAGTTATTGTTTTATTGAAAATGGAGTAGAAGTTGTTTACGAAGGAAAGTAGTCAATTGTATTTTATTAGGGTTCTCTCAAAGAAGCCTTAACACGTTGTACGGTGTTGAAATCTCTCCCCGATGTTTTGTTCTTCGTTAAAGGGTTGTTAACAAAACAATGTTTCCTTACAACTGATCAAATTTTTCAGACAAAAGGGAGAAATGAAATTTTACTCGCAAAAAATCACGGTTAACTGTGATTTCGTACCATAAAAATGTATATTGTTTTTAGCCTACCATTATTTTTCTTCTTATTGAAAAGCGTTTTTACTTTAATATATATAAATATTTTTATACTGGCTGGTCCGTCTACGATAATATTAAATAAATAACATAACATCACGCCTGTATTCCCCGTTGGGCCTAACCCTTAGGTTAGGTTACCTACCCACATTTCGCCATTTACATCAACCGGGCACAAGACCAGACTTCCGAATATTTCCAGTGGCCCCCAGATGGATTCTTTTGACAAACTCTGGACTGCTTTTGAGAAATTCCAAATGGAAAACCCAATAACGCTGCCCGAGCAGGAGCTCGGCCCCAGAACCTCATGCTCAGTAGTAGCGTTTGCGATCACTACACTAACGAAACAGTTCATACAAACCCTTTTTTTTCTCAACGTAAACTGCACTTTCATTCGTTCTAAAACTGCGTTATAATCTAGTTTACATTACAATGTACAGACGCCAACACATCAAGCTACTACAATCTGTCAGATTTCTTTGATAGATTTTCGACTTTATTTCTAGAGCATTAGGTTCAAGGTTCATTGGGAAAAATTGACAGTTTCGGGTAGCTTGACCTGGTGGCGTCTGTACTTAAACGACCTACTTCCAATCTGATCTAAATTAAATTGTCATTACACGTCGGCATGTGGGTTTGTGTGACTGTTCTAAATATATGACCTGATTGTAACTACTCTTTGACAATGGAATTTAGTGCATGCTTCAAACCTACTTACAGTCCTTGGATAATTAGTAAGTTCTTTACTGGCCCTTCTTTCTGGCTTCAATTGCTAGTTTATTACTGCTTTTAACTGTTCTTGTTTACTATTGTGCTTGCGTTTCATTGATTGCAAAATCATCATCATCGTCAAGCCGAAAAACTTTTTCTGTTGGTTCATCCGTCTTATATTGAATGATTCAGTTTAATGTTGTCAGATTTTTTCACTAAGGATTTTTACAGTTCTTAGGAATATTTTCATATTCCCAAGAGCTGTAAAATTCCTAAGAAGAGTATCGATGTATCACTACTGCAATTTAAGGAGAAAACATTTTAAAAGATTGCAATCATCGTCTCCGACTTTCATCATTTGGGATAGTTGATAGTATTTTTATTAGCCAAGTCAATTTAACCGTGATATTGCAAATTTTAAACAGTTTTCTATTTGTTCTCATCGTTATGATCGTCAAATATAACTGTAGCTTCTCATTCTTTCAAAGCTAAAGTAACTCCAGTATTAAAATATTAATCTGCACCTTATTAAAAAACTTTTTAACAAAAAATTAAACCGCCGAAAAAACTGAAAAGCAAAAAATAATAAACCTTAAAATTATGAGTCTGCGCTTTGAGTGATCTATGTTCATTGATTTTTCAGCGCCGACTCAAAATTTTTAGGTTTATTATTTTTTGCTTTTCAGTTTTTTCGGCGGTTTAATTTTTTGTTAAAAAGTTTTTATTTTATATTTTTTTGTGGCTTGAATGTACTAATAATACTTGGCAAGGTATACCCCATCCAATGAAAAAAGAATTATCAAAGTCGGACTACTCTGTATAAAGTTATGCGTGGGTATACATTACAATCAGTGAGTAAACAATCAATCATCCCCTGTTTTCCGACCCTTAGGGTTCGATTTTGTTTTCCAAATTTATATGGGACCACCTTGGGAGTTATGCGTGGTCATACATAAAAAAAAAAAAAAATGTACGCGTCGAATTGATAACCTCCTCCTTTTTTTTTCGTCGGTTATAAAATCATCTACAAAACAAACAATAAACATTTAATACAATATCAACGGTATCACGCGAGTCTACGTTAAGTACCTACGTATAGAGTCTACACCTGACCTTGTCTGACGATAATTTAGCGAAACACGGCCGCTCAATGTCATGCAAATTGTACAGCCACGCCCACTGCTTGAATAACGGCACGGGTAGTCAAGATGTTTGCAGGAAGGAAGTTTATTTACTGATGAGATTTTTTATGAATTATATCAAATCGCTTTGGGTAAATTTCTTGTCTTATTCGGAGCAAGTAGTCCTTTGTGTCTTGAAATCCATAGAGGAACTTGTTGATTTATACCTAATCCAAGTATCTGCCGGGGTCGCGTGATTGTTCGAAAGAGATACCGTGACCCTGGCACATGGGCAACTGAAGGAACACGGGTGGGTTTTAGTCAGTAAAAGTCTGACATGCCCTCCCGCTCCGCCCAGAGCGGGAGAAGTCATTTCATGATTTCCCATCCAAATAAAAAATAAAAATCTAAGTATGTGTAGTTCGGTGTAGGTCATGATTACTATATAAACCTATCTAATGTTGTCAATATTTACAGTAATAAGTATAAAAGTTTTTTACAGTTCCGAAAATTCTCAGAATTGTACAGCGATTTTTATGTTTTGGATTTGGAAAAAGCCTTTGACAACAATGGTATTCGGTTCTCTGATTTGATTGTCGATTAGATATGTAGTGTGAATTCGTGTGAACATTCCGCGTTTGGTCATTTTCTAAAATCGGGTCAGTCGGTCAATGTGAAAACATAAGTTGTCCATTAAATATTTCAATATCTGGATATCTGAATTTATTCATTACCTTTGCTGTCGGAAAAGTTCGTTTTTATTTATTTTTGTGTCGAATTTTAAAACACGACTCGTATAAGCCGGTATAAAACGAATGCCCGATGGTTTCATTCCGATCCAGCCCGTCCCTTGCTGCCCTCTACCATGAGGCCTTAATTTATGAAGGTAGCCACAGGAAAGTCCGCTTAAGCAGCCGTCAACCTCATAGGTTCACCTGTGAGATGTCATTAAAAAGATGCCCCATAGGCTAAAATGCCACATTTCAGTACAAATTCATCTCCTATTTACTCCCTTCGTGGATGAAATTTAAAAAATCCTTGTATAGTCTTTGCCTTGATATAAAAGGAACTGTTGTTAAAATTTGATGCTTCTAGCTAGACTTAGCAGTTGAGGCTGTCACTGTCTGCCTATAAATTAATGGTTTAAGATGTATTAAGTAAATAGGCAGCTGCAGTCATCTTTCTAATTCCATTATCCGATTTATTTATATTTACATGAAGGTACTAAATATGACACATAGTCTCACATAAAGCGAGTGCACACGATTATGCAACGTTCTACCGTATAACGTTGGCGCAGTGCTCAGTGTGCAACGAATCCTTACAACGATGTAGACTAACTTCTTATAACTTTCTTATTTCATATTGCCTGGCATTGAGACTAACCGGACGTTGCCAAAATGCTCACATAAATTATTTTCTGTATTATATTCTTGTTAAATAGCCTTTTGAATTACCCTCTGTCCTTTTAGCATTAAAATATGGACGAAAATCACGCAGATTCTGCACTCTCTGCAGTAGCGACATGAAAAATGTTGCTGGCTTTGTTTGTTATGAAAATTAAGAAAGAGATAAAAGCAATTCGGAGCTGTCAAACTTTAGAGTTGATATAAATTAGATCAGCGCTTCGCTTAAATGTTTGAAATCACGTGAAAGTTTTACCTGCATTTTGCGTTATAGGAATGTCTTCTATAATATATTTTTTTGTGACATTGTAACTACATTCTTTGAAGGTGAAGGCTTAATGGAAATCGTGGAAATTCTATGAAAATACTCTTATTTGCTACTGCGGTTTCAAGGCTTTCCCTCATAAAAATCGATTTAAAAAATATATGGGTGATGTTTGCACCTTGTGTTTCTCACACGAGAGTTATGAATGGTAATAAAGATAATCAACTGTCATTGGCTGACTTCACATATCCCCACCGTATCAAAAAGTCCTTGGCCTGTCAATTAAGTCATATACTTGACAGTGTAAATAGCTGGTGATTCTATTGTTATTATTTATTATAAGCCTGTTGTGACACTGCAGACCAAGGGGCTCCCATCCATCTTTCTCCTTTTCTTTGTCACCGGAGATTAGGGGCAATCTTTTAAGGAGTCCAAATCAATAAAATCGTGGCTTTAAGTTTAATGTATGGTTAAACTGTCGCTAATCATTACATAACTTTAAGCAACATTTATAAATAAATCTCATTAAGTTAGAAAATACCTCGGCGGCCTTTTCCAGCATCTACAGGATAAAAATAGTCCTGTTAATCCCGTGGAAAAATGACCCCGAATAGCTTCATTAACTCCGCCATTTCCAGTCATTTTCCCGTGCTCAATCACTAAGGAACTCAGTTTCATTTAAAAGGCAAATACATAACACACATTTACTTTGTTGACCAGTTAGTACATAATTATATACTTACCTATGTATGTATGTTTGTTTCGTTAACCCGGTTTTTGTGAATAATTGCCGTGTTTACTATTGCTGGTACCGGTATTACTTACCTATAATTATATTTTGTTAATTGATCAATCTTTACTTGAGTCGTATTTTGGCCATTTTTTTAAGTCTCATCGCAGTACACTGCTGGATATAGGCCTCTATACCCTGTCCTCCGTCGTATCCGGTCTGTCCCAGCCAATTTCTTTAGGTCATCGGTCCATCTAGCTGAGACTTGTTAAGTAATGTGTCCTATTTCTAACTAAATTCAAGTTCATTTCAAATACTCAACAATTCCGGTGAGCTGCAGAGCGACTGTGGAGTCAAATCGCAAGCTATGTCCTAACTCTGGTTGTACTCTCTGTGCACTAACACCTGCACTATCAAAGACTTGCGAGACCAACGATAACGCTGTCAAAGTGGCCGAATTCTGGTCGAAGCTTATTTTAAACCAAAAAAAGAAATCATCGATACGACAAAGAGGAATCTAAAATACGTTGATTGGTTTTCAGAACTATTGTGATATTTATAATGTTTGTGTCTGACTGTCAAAGATCAGGAAGAAATTATGAGATTACAAAATGCAACACAAAAATGTAGCCAAGTAGACATCAATCCCACAAGATGGACTGATGACCTAGAGAAGGCCGTAGGAATCCGCTGGATGCGAGAAGTACAAAACCGGTTGAGGTAGCGGGGCTTGGGGGAGGCATATGTCCAGCCGTGGATGTTGGACTTTCGCCTAAAATGACAATAATGAAGATTTCTCGCTTGCAAATCTTACACCTATAGTGCCATTTTATAATAATAATCATTTATTTATTAATTCAGACAACATGATCCATTTTGTTATGTTAGTAAACAAGTGCTTAAAACTATGTTAGTTTACACATAAACGCATACAATTTAAAAAGAACGGACAGTCATACCTGTCCGCAATCACACTCAGGATGCTGTTGCTACTGTTACGCACTCTGTGCAGCAAAGACGCCGCTTTTTTGCGTAGGATTGCCGCGAAACCGTCTGTTTGTGCCTCCATGAATATGGCGGACGCGCTACAAAATGGAGTCTCAGCAGCATCCGGAATGCGTTATTATACTGGACCCGCAAAGCGTTGAGAGCCCTTTGCGTATATGCTGTCCACAGGCTGCTGGAGTAGAATGTCTGACAAATAGGATTTGAATAGTAAAATTTTCACCTCTCTTGTGCAGCGGGCAAACCTGCGGGCCAGCATATTAGCCCTGACCGTCAACGCTCTGCGTTCCCTATCCATGTCAGCTTCGTCATTCAAAGAGTGTAGTATAATAATCTCCTGGTGGAAACTTAGGTCTAATGATTTTGAAGTGAGCTGACAATCCTTAGATTCCCGAGCATCAGATAGGATTACAGTTCATTTACCAAAATGTTCACCGTAACAAAATAGAACGGCTGTATTTTAAAAAGAAAGACAACTCTAAAACAACTACAAAACCAGTTTTAAAGTCCAGATTCATGAATGAACCTTTCTAGAACACGGCACAAGACTACTGCAGACACTACAAAATCCTCACGTGAATACAAATTAATGTCAAACACTCACGTTTTCTATTCTAAAGGTTGCATGGCATTAGCAGTATTCGATAACGATAAAGACGTTATCTCTATTAAAGATAATTACATCTAATTGTCGATTCTTCGATAACTGTCTGTTTGATTGGCAGTGAACGTTGGATTAAAGATGGCTTTCAGTTTCGCCAAATCATGGTCCAACCCTATCTTCTCTAGTTCGTTGATGAAAAAGCTAAAAGCGTAGTAAATAGTGTGGTCCCTTCTATACTATTTACTACGCTTTCAGCTTTTTTCCTGTAACCATGGATTTAGTACATGATTCAGAACGAGAAAACGTACGTGAAATAAGTTTCTGTGAGTCAGATTTACCGCAATTAAACGTATTTTCATTCTTATTTTCTAACCACGCAGTGTCGAAATTTTTCTTCAGTTTTCAAAACAAGAACGAGTTGTTCCGTACATTTTAACCGCGTAGGTATTGTATTTTTCTGTGATATCACAGCAGTACTTGAACCGGTACCAAGCACGAAAGATATTAAATTGCATAAATAGGAAGTTATTACTAAAACATGGTAACCGATACTGCAGTTATGCAAATAGATAAATTATTGTTATACAAAATAAGTTTCATGAACAAGACGAAAATAACTTAAGGATTAGTAGAACAATTTCTTTTAAAACTTCATGTAAAATCTGCAGGAGCCTTAAATTCGATCTAGGTAATCAATGTTTTTGATAAAGCAAGTCTCTTCCTATAGAAATTTGTAATTTCAGAGTAACCAAAGATGGATGGACTGTGCGAAAGATGATATGATTAGAAAGGGGGTGAATACTGAGATGACGACTAATAGACAACGTGTGGAAGAAAAGACATGTTGCGCAAACCACAAATAAATTTGGATAAGGGCAGGAGGAATCTCTGGAGTAACTATTCTGTCTAATGTCTAAAAAAAGCTCTTTTCGAAAAGCTCAGATCCTACACGTCTACCTACCTCCTTACGACCAAAGCGTGATAGTAATACTAAGTACCTGCAAACTTAAAAAGAAAAGAACAAGCGATATCTTCAACAAACATACATTCTCCGCGCAGCCGGTAAATTTACTCTGTTACCATCCAACCAACTTGCCAAAAACTTCTACCGAACGACCTAGATATTTAACATCACAACACAGCCTATTTCCAACCTTAGAAACCACGAAATAAAGTTCAAATTCTTATGCGGAAGCTACTTGTCTCAATTATTCAATGGAATGTCGACTTTATTTACTTTGTTCATAAAGTATATTCTGGTATGATTGCATTGTAGTAGTGTAACCTTCCGCAAGACTGCTGCTGTGGCCTCGCTCCTTCCACGTTCAAGGTTTGATTCCTAGACGTTGCACACAATCTAAAACAAACTCTATTTTAGTGCTTTAAGGTTTATTTTAAAACTTCTCTATAGATTTTGGAGAAAACTGTTGTATTGCGCTGGTAACGGTTCGCGGATTTAGCCATCTGTCAAAAAAAATTCTAGAATTTTTAAATAGTCGTTACTGTATTTGGGTTCATAGAAATAGAGCTGTTATTGAAGACCGTTATGGGAGATTCTTTCTGCTACTTCCTTTATGGAAACAAGACTTGGCATGGGACTTGGACGCACAAACTGCAATGCAATGTGAAACAAAACACACAAACATCACGCCTGTAGTTTCCGCAGGGCTAGGCAGAGTTGTACTTATAGTATACTAGCTTCTGCCCGCGACTTCGTCTGCGTAAATGTCGGTTATCACGGACGCAGACAAAGTCACGGAATAAAAAGCCTATGTCCTTTCTCAGGCTCT
The DNA here is from genome assembly GCA_932294355.1 of Aporophyla lueneburgensis. NCBI lineage: Eukaryota > Metazoa > Arthropoda > Insecta > Lepidoptera > Noctuidae > Aporophyla > Aporophyla lueneburgensis. The sequence goes on from OW028759.1 coordinate 11,288,135, forward strand.
AAACTATCTGTGTACCAAATTTCAATTTAAATCGGTTCAGTAGTTTTAGCAGGAAAGCGAGACAGACAGAGTTACTTTTGCAGTGTGGATTAGTCTCGATTCAGTGTGAATTCGGGATTAAAAATCGATTTAAGTTCTTCTAACTGAACAGACACACAGATTGTTGCTGCTGGGGAGTTTGTTGCACCACTTCTTCTTCCCAGCCGAAGCATTAGGAAGTGGTGAAGGGTGAACCTTACAAAGAAACATACAAACATCCAAATCCTTTCGCTTTATTTAGAAAACATGCTGTTTATTAATTGGTTATATGGTCGACCTTCCAGTAATTTCTTAATTAAGGTTCAAAATTAACTAATCACGTCCTTGGCAGTTGACGCATACATGTTAAACTAAAAATAAAACCAAATAAATGAGCTATTTCAATTATTGGCCAATTAAGAAGTCAATGTCACTTGCAATTTGAATTTCTTCAGCATAGTGTAACTTTTCGGAGCAATTAATTACTTTAGGAATTGCAATTAGTAAAATTTACAATATAAGGTGTACCTATTCATACACGAAATATTTTAAGAGGTACACCTGTAGGTGGTAAAGAAGCTATAGAAGCAAAAAGAAATTTTTTATTTAAGCGTTTTTGAGTTTTCGTAATTATTATAATTTTAAAACTGCTTGAGACGTTTTGCATAAAACCTTTACTCCACATTTTATGAATGGCCCGCCTGACGCTGCGAGTGCGACGACCGGACAGCACGAGCATGGCCGCGGTGTCTCGGGCCGTAAAAAATAAGAAGGAGACAGTATTTCTTATGTGCGTCAAATAATTTATAAATATTAAATTTTGAAAAAAATACATTTAGAAAAAAAAAAATTTCGTTGCTGTAGCTTCTTTACCACCTACAGGTGTACCTCTTAAAATATTTCGTGTATGAATAGATACACCTTATATAACTGGCGAAATGTGGGTGGGCTTTACACTTCTGCCCGACCATTTTGGAATACAGTGCGTGATAATATGTTGCGTTGAAAATATAAGAAGTTGATTCTTCAATCATAATGAGTTGACTCACAATTGCAGGATTTGTAATCGTTTTGCACAGGTTAATGTAATAGTGAGTTGCTAACTTTAGTAACAGAGGGGTAATTGTGTAACGCAATATTTTAATATGTTTTACAATAGTATAGTAAGTATTTAGTTAAATAGGTTTTTCATGCTTATTTAAATGTAAGATAGGAGGTACTGGTTTTAATTTAAACAATTTGTTATTCCAGTTATTGTTAAAAATACAGATGAAGTAACTTCATCAAAACACGCGGAGATTGACTTTAAAGTCATACGAGTAGATATAATATAGTCAATTTCTCAAAAATTTAAGATAGGAGATATTGAAACTTCGCCGTCGATATACGGTAAGTAACAAGGGGTTGCGTAGCACGCTAACAGTAGGAATGCTTTTATTTTGACAGTTCAACAACATTCATTTCGTTTTTTACATTGTCAAGCAGACAAATTTTTAGAACATATGAAGCAATGTATTATCAATATCCTTCACAATGATTCAAATTGAGAGTGTGTGTGTGCAATTACGGTGTTGATCAAATAATTTTCTTTATAGTTGGTAGGCTATTCAGTCATAGGTCAAATTAAACAGGCTCAATAATAATCCATCAAAATAATTAACATAACAAAGTATTGTGTCCAAAATAAATGTTTTGACTTTGACACAAAAATCTCAAGTCCAAAGTGTTGTAACTTTGCTAAAAGTTCTCAACAATTGAACAATTAAAACTTCTTTATTATTACTATCTGTCCTTGGTGAAATTTAAAAGTAATAATTTTGTCAGAATATATTTAAATGCAAAAACTAAACACAAAAATACCGAATGATATTTTTTACAAACATACACTCACGCCTTTTTCCCATGGCAGAAACTTCAGAATATGTGATATGATATTTTGTCTTCCTGTATAAATCTCTTTAAATCTCATCATTGACAGCTTTGTCCCGTCCTCTATTGGGTATCTCTCCTCCCTTTTGTTCTATGCTTTCCTAGTATGTTCGTCCATCAAAATTTATTTAGTATCTATCCATCCAAGAAGATGATTCTAGTAGACAATACATATACCTACTTAATTACAAACATGTTTAATTGTGTATGTATGATTTACATGGCTTAGCAACAGTACAATGTTTCGCTAGTAAGATTTCCTTATCATAATGCTTGATTACTTCCTGGTTAGTATTAAGAGATTCTAGAAGACTTCCATACAATTCTTTGCTTCGTCTAATACAGCTCATAAATTCACGTTTCCAAAAACGTAAACACAGACTATGGAGTCAGGTCATAAACGTGCCACGAACACTAAAAATAAACATTTCATATATTCACACATCTAAATATAGATGCACGGTCTTATCTAAAGGACAAATTATGAAGAGAGGTCGTCATGATAAAAGGGGTGACTAAAATAGGCTGTAATTTAGCAACGCTTGTTTGAACAGCCTATATTTTCGTTTGAGTAGGTCAAATTGTAATCACCTTGTGTATTTTTGGATAATTTGGGACCTGTGGGTATCAAAGTTAGGAAAAGACTAGAATTTATTTATTAGAATTCTTGCTTTCCAATTAATGTATTGAAAAAAAGCTGTTTACAATACAACCGTACATTGTGTGGCGATGTTAATGTCGGTCGCCAAGGTTTCTGCTGAAACCGACTCGTGCGCGCGTTCGTGTGTTCTCGGTAAACATCGGGAACGCTCGGCAATGGCCGCCGGAACGAGGAAAAAATACATTTGTCTGGGGAAAATTATTTTCTTGATCATTATGTTCTAGAAAAAATGTATAATTGTTTGATGCTAAAATGCAGATATAAATCGTATCAATATTTACTTACATTTATTAGATAACTGAACGTGCTAGTATTTTTAATTGGCACGTGTTTTTTCTCTAAATCTATGTGTTTATTTTAGATTCAATACCACACATGAATTCCAATGTCGAATTCAAAGGAGACGTATCTACATAAATATGATTAATATGTCTGTCGCGACGCGGAGATATAATTTTATGCTGATTAATCAATTAGTACCACGTTTAATTTATGAGAGGTGATTCTTCCGTCGTATCGGCACGAACTATATAAGACATAAGTAGGTGTATGAGAATATACCTCATACCGTGGTAAATACCGGCCAGTCAGCAAGATGGTATCGAGGCCGACTGTCCCAAGGTTCGTTGGAAGTAGATACATTTTTAGTATCGTTACTCGTGGAAGCCATTTTGTTGAACCTCATAGGACGCTGAAGGAAACCCATTTTTACTCTATGACTTACGTAACTTGACACCCTTGTTGGTTTAGTGGTAGCTCGTGCTACTGCTGAGCATCGTCTTCGTCTTAGCGTATCAAAAAAATATTTGAACTCTTTGTGCCATCCACAAAGAGTTCAAATATTTTTGGCCCAAAATTCAGCTGTGCGATCTCCGCTTAATGACGCAGTCATAAGATCATCAGATGTACACATGACAGGGCAAGCGGTGCAGGATGGAAGGTGAGCCATTGTCTGTGGGGAGGTGCCGCATATATGCACTTGAGATCTCAGCCGTCTGTGAACCCTCATGTGTGGACATTGTCTTTGTTCCGGCCGACTTGGATTTGTGCCCGTTTGGTGGCAATTGACTCGTCCCCTGTAACATGGGCTTTAACATAACTGGCGAAATGTTTGTGTACTACAGGTACACCTCTGGCCAATCCTTCTGTGCTTATAGTCGTGATGATGCTATGATTGCTTGACTTGGGTTATCCTTGAAATTGTGATGGGACTATTATACCTACCTACTTGACTACTAGTCTACTACCATATAATGTACCGTACTATGAAATATTGGAAAAATTGCTCTGGAAGTTTCTGAGAAAATTAGTTACTGGTAAATCATGAATTTCTCTAGAAAATGTTCATAAGAAATTCACGGTGTTGACATTATTCCCTGAAATAATTGAATAGACGTGTAACTTTACATGACAAATATTCTACATGATTTCATTTACCTAAGGAGAGGACCATGTGAGTCGTGAAGAAAGTATTGATTATGTATGTGGATGGCTATAGAGTAGGGGAAGACCAAGGAAACGATGGATGGACTGTATGAAAGATGATATAGCTAGTAAGGAGGGAGTGTCTACTGAGATGTCGATGGCGAATGATGAGTGCAAAATAACATGTGACATCTACATTTGTGTCCCAGCAGTGGGAACATTATAGGCTGATTATGCTATAACAACAACAAACAGCCACCTGTAGCAAAACATACTTATTAGTTAATTCACGATAATGCTTTAAGAAATGGCGCGCTGTATTCTCATTTATTTTATCGAAGGCCGTTCTTCTGTTTATCGATCAAACTGTTTTATACGCTCTTGGTAATGACCGCACGAGTATGCGTATTGCTATGGGGGTTTTACTCTTTCCTATGATCAAGGTTTTGTCGTGGAGATGACTTTTTAAATTATGCGATATAATGCAAAAAATGTGGAGAATACTGATACTCGTATTTTTTATTATATGTCGATTCGGTTCTGTTGGGTACGGGTAAAATATCGTACCATATACGGGTTTAACCGTCATCACAGCTAGTTTTAAATAATTTAAAAAACCGTGAAAATATTATATCTATACTAATATTATAAAGCTGAAGAGTTTGTTTGTTTGTTTGTTTGTTTGTTTGTTTGTTTGATTGAACGCGCTAATCTCAGGAACTACTGGTCCGAATTGAAAAATTCTTTTTGTGTTAGGTAGCCTATTTATCGAGGGAGGCTATAGGCTATATAACATCACGCTACAACTAAGAGGAGCGGAGCAGTAATGAAAAATGTTGCGAAAACGGGGAAAAATTATTCCTTTTGAGAGTTTCCGTTGCGTGCGCTGCGTAAACGGTTAAAGTAAAGCAAAAATCATGTATGACGGAATTGTTTCTTTTAAAAAGTTCTAAAAAAAAGTCCGCGAGAGCATATGTCTATCTTTTAAGGTTGACTCACTATAACTCAAAAGGTGCGAGCAGCAACGAAAAATGGACGATAATAAGCAGGCAAATCGATGCGACGGGAAGGGTCAGGGGAGCAAAAATTTGACGCGGACGAAGTCGCGGGCAGAAGCTAGTAATATATAAATATTGAATAAAAGTAGAACTTTTATTTAGCGTATTTAAAAATATATATTTTGCAATACCTACGTCTGATTAAGCCATAGATGATGAAATCGTATTTCGGGCATTAAAAGAAAAATTTTAGCAATAATATATTTTGCATAAATAAATATAAACATGCTGAGTATAAAAAAGTACATTTTGGAGCAAACTTGTTTCCCAATAGTAGGTAATAATAAGTATTCAAGTGATACCATTATAATGCTGTATTTACTTTTTTCCAAACATATATTCTTTGTATGATTACTTATTGCATATTTTTCACCACACTAAAACCCTCTCTCCATTGTCCACAGGCCGTAGACTGGTGGTCAGTCGGCGTGCTAACCTACGAGCTGCTAACCGGTGCGTCCCCCTTCACGGTGGAAGGCGAGAAGAACACGCAGCAGGAGATCACCAAGCGCATCGTCAGGTGCAGCTACCCAGTACCGCCGGATGTCAGTCCTGAAGTACAGGACTTTATTAGGAAGTGAGTTTTTAAAAGATTTTTCAGGTTTTTGAGTTGTTACGGGTCGTCAGAAGCCCGAAAGTCAGACAACCAGTCTTACCAAGGAGTATCGTATTACCCAGTGACTGGGTTGTGGAGGTCAGATAGGCAGTTGCTCCATGTAAAATACTGGTACTCTGCTGCATCCGGTTAGCCTGGAAGCCGACCCCAACATAGTTGGGACAAGGCTAGGCAGATGATGAGTGATACCTTATGACCATTATAACTACAGCTTCTGTCCGTGACTGCGTCCGCGTCAAAATGTTGACCTACTGCGTCATATCGCATTGACCGCCTGTTCTCATGCTAAGTTCTCGCTGAATTTTCTTTCTAACGTTTTTTTCTTTCTACTCAGCTTCTAAGGGTCGTAGTGAGATGTTAAATAGCCTATAATCTTCCTCAAGAATTGGGCTATCAAACCCAAAAATAAAGAAAGTAAATACATTTATTTGCGATATACATGACACAAAGAAAGACCAGATAAACAAAAAAAAAAAATAACTGGGGGAAAACATGCGTCACATCCACGAAAAACGGCCATCGTTCAGTATAAATGCTGCGACCCTATGCGAAACAGAGCCCCAAGGATAAAGAGATTTTTTCAAATACGACTGGTAGTTCAAAGATTAGCGCATTACAAACAAACTCTTTCTTCAGCTTTATTATATTAGTATAGACTGGGTTGTTTCGTCCCCATATTTTATCCCACCATCAAACGTTTGTGACGTGCTATCAAACACAACCAAATTACCTAGAGTTAACACTACAAAATCAAACTGAATTTTTCTTGCACTCGAAATGATAAATTACGTTATTTCTGCCAGTAGGTAGTACAAACAATTTTACACGACAATCAAATTTATTAAAACTAGATGAGGTCTCTGTAGAGAACTTCTGACCACAAAAATAGAGGCATTAATAGAGACTTTTACAGTCTTGACGGCTGACACCACGATCAGGGTAAATAAAAGTCTTAATATCCAAGTTAAATAGACTTTAAAATATTCCAGTTTTTTTGTTCATAATGGTAGCCACAAATAAATGGAGATAAGGGCAGGAAATTATGGTAGCCAATATTCTTATAACCACCGAATTAACTCGTTAAATTCCTTTTAAGCTGAAAGCTTTTGCAAAGAATCTTGAATTATCTAGAAGCACTTGCTTTACAATCGTAAATTATATCGAAGCACTAGCTTTTGCCCGCGGATACGCCCGCTTGAAGGTCGGAAATGGTCCGTATCTAAACGTACTACCGGGATATGAAATATCTTATGTCCTAACCCAGGTCATGGTCTATCCGTATGCCAATCTTCATACAAATCTGTTCGGCTGATTAGGCGTGAAAATGTAACAAACAGACAGATAAACTTTTATAATATTGGTAAAAAAGTAAGGTTTCAAGCACTTTTTCTAAAAATGTTTCCTTTTTTTACAGATTACTTGTAAAAGACCCTCGGCGCCGGCTCGGTGGAGGCGAACTCGACGCTGAAGAGCTCAAGAGGCATTCGTTTTTCCAGGTTAGATATACGTTCCGAGGTTAGTTTGCAAATAACCTGAGTTTTTGTACTAAAAGCTCTTAAAACTAGTGTTTACTTTTATAGAGGCTATATACTGGATGCAAATGTAGAAATTCTGAAATCAAATGTTTGATTTTATTTTTCGTTGTAAAACAAAAATGAAACTGATTTTCAATGTTACAACTGAAGTGTTTATAATAGCAACATTTTTCATAAATCATCTTATAAACTATATTCTCCTGTTTTATGTTCAGAACAGAATGAGACAAGCAGCGAAAACTATAATTAAGAGAAAGAATCCTTGACCCAAGTTATTTATCAAATTATCATGTCTTCATAAAAATTGACAAATTACATCCACAAAGTCAATGGCTTGATTGAACAAACAAACTTTGTATTAAACTACCTTATTATATTTATAGTCCATCACACTATGAACATAAGGACCACATTCCCTCTAATAAAATGAATTGTACGTTCTAGACCCTGGAGTTCATCACACTGTGAACATAAGGACCATTATCCCTTTAATAAAATGAATTGTACTTTCTAGACCCTGGATTGGGAGGCAGTAGCCCGGCGCGAGATCTCAGCGCCCTTCGTGCCCGTACTGACGCACGCGGCCGACACGTGCAACTTCGCCGACGAGTTCACTCGCATGCCGCCCACCGACTCGCCCGCACAGGCGCCTAAGCATCACGACAAACTGTTCCTTGGTGAGTAGAACGTCAACTAGGAGACAGTAGCCCGTACGAACTTCGTAATAAGACTGACGGAAAGAGCGATATTTTGGAGTAAGTCGACCTACTATGCAGAAGTAATAATTAAACTACAAACGTCTTTATTCAGCAGCGATAAGAGTGGTTGCTCTTATTCTTATCTTATTTCTCAAAAGATTTTACATCAATCACTTAACGAGAAACAAAGTTTAATAATAGTAAGATATACAAAAATAAACGTCCTTAGCGCAAAATGTAACAAACATTTCAATAAATTAACTAATGCGTTGCGTATAATTAAACAAAAGTAGAAAAAGAGTGGGTAGTTGTGAAAAAAGTATCATCACTCACAGAGCTTTGCGCGTCAAGTGCGCCAATGTTCTTATCAGTAGCATTCTAGGGGACCGTGCACACTACACAGTAATAAGGTGAAGGATATTATTTTACTAATAATTTTTACATTTCATTTATTTATGACTGTCGAAGATGTGTTTCTTTAATATTCTTTTAAAGTAAAGATTAGTTTTTGATTCTTTTATGTTTATTGGGAGAGAATTGTAAAGTTTTACTCCTTCATTTTTAATATTTTTCTTGCCGTAGTTTGTTCTGGATCTGTGTACTAGTAGGTTATGTGCCCGTCGTGATGATCGTGTTTGTACTTCGCTGTTTTTTGTGAATGTTATTTCTGTATGGATTTCTTTTGTAAGAATTTTTCTAATTAGTATGCATGTGTTGTATTGATACATTTGAGTGATATTAAAAAGCTTAGTGTCTTTATATATTTTATTTGTAGATGTTAGGTAGTGGTATTGGAAAAGGGCTTTAATAATTTTATTTTGGGCTATTTGGAGTTTGTGTATGTTTGTTTTAGTCGTGGACCCCCACACCTCGATTAAATATTCTAAATGTGGCTTTGCCAAAGCATTATATACAATATACCGAACTTTTGGAGGAAGGCATCTAGCTATTCCGCGTATTGCACCCGTGAGACGTGACAGCTTAGAGCAGATCTTTTTTATGTGTGATTGCCACGTTAGGTGAGAGTCGAGGGTAAGACCTAAGTACTTTTCTGTATTAACTTTATTTAGAACCTCTCCATTTATTGTTAAAGGCTTGTGATGGTGAATCCTTTTATTCTTCGCCGAAAAGATGATGTAATTGGTTTTGGATGTATTTATTGTCAGTAAGTTATCCAAGAACCACCTTTCCAGAACAACTAGGTCATCTTGTGCGTCTTGTATAATTGAATCAAGAGAGCTACCAAAGTAAAAAAGACAAGTGTCGTCGGCGTAAAGTGTTATATGTCCTTTTAATCCTAATTCGTGTATGTTATTGATATAAATAAGGAATAAAAGGGGGCCTAATATTGATCCTTGAGGTACGCCGCAGTTAACAAGTTTAGTACTGCTAATGTTCTCTCCGATTTTGACAACTTGCACACGATTTTGGAGGTATGACTCAAGTATTCTGAGAGAGCTCGCTGAAATTCCTATGGATCTTATTTTTTGCAGAAGCAAATTATGGCTAACGGTGTCAAAAGCTTTTTTTAGATCAATAAAAACTCCGAGTGCGACTTGCTTTTGGTCAATTTTAGTCTTAATTTTAGTAACTAGATCTGTTGCGGCTGCTAGTGCATTAGATTTAGGCCTAAATCCATATTGCCGCTCAAAAAGAAAACCGAAAGAATCCAAGTAGTTAATGAGTCTATTATGGATGATTTTTTCCAATACTTTCGATAGCACTGGCAATACCGATATGGGTCTGTAATTTCCTGGGTCTAGTTTTGATCCTGATTTGAAAATGGGAGCAACTTTTGCCACTTTTAGAACATCTGGAAAATAACCTTCTACTAAGCATTTATTCACGCATTGAACTAAACTTGGTAGTATTAACATTTTTACATGTTTAATGGCTTTAACACTAATGCCATCAACTCCAGCGCTGGTATTTGTTTTTAGGCTATCAATAAGTTTTCCAACTTCTTCAGCATGAGTGGGGGTCATTTGTGAAAGTCCTGGAGCACTAGTATGTAATGGAGTTATGTTAACGTTAGTGTTGTGATATTTTGATGCTATTTTATTAGCTAAAACTGTACCTATGTTGGCAAAATATGTATTGAAATACTCACAGATTTCTTTTTCGTTTGTAATAGGGCCTGATGAGGTTTGCAGTTTAGAAGGAGTGCAACTATCTTTTATTTTATTCTTTGCTAAATTATTAATGACTTTCCACATCTTCAACGGTTTACTTGTACATTCTTCAAAAATATTTCTAAAGTATTTATTTTTAACAGCCTGCATATATGAGAATACCTTATTTCTTTCATGTTTAAACTTATCTTCCAGTTCCTTGTTTTTCGGATTGTTTTTATACTGTTTCCACAGTTCGTTTCTTATGTTTATTTTATTAATAATATTTTTCGTAACCCATTCTGTTCTTGGTGAGTGTAATGTTTTCATTGTTTCAGTTTGGTTTTTGTTAATTGCAGATTTTATTACTTCTTCAAGTTCTGTGAAATTTTCTCCTACTATTCTGTAGTCAGTATCCTTCATAGTATTGTAAAACTTAGTAAAACAGAGTGTTTTAATATTTATCTTTTTATTTGGTTCTGGTTTATACTGTTTCACTTCCAGAAGAATCTGTTTGTGATCTGACATGCTTGATTCGATTATTGTCATATGGAAGTCGTGACCCTTAACGTTTGTAGAGACATGATCCAGGATAGTGTGTGTGGTAGCTGTCTCACGAGTGCTGTGATTTGCATCTATTTTATTTAATAATGTGTAGCCGTTTTCCATTAATGTTTCTTTGTACTCTACAGTTCTCCGATCAGATCCAAGTAAATTGTAATTAAAATCGCCAAATAGTATAGTCCGCTTCTTGTTTTGAAGTTCATGTGTTAAGGTTTCGAGGAATTTAGGTGTGTTAGTTCTTTCTGGCTTGTAGATTCCACATATGTTTAGTGAAAATTTTTGCAGGTGAATCCATAGGAAGTGGTTGTCGTCTTCCCATTTCTGGCTTATAAACTCGTGTTTAATATGACTGTGAATGAAGATTGAGACTCCACCTCCTCTGCATTTTTTTCTGTAATTGTAGTAATGTGTGTAGTTTGGCAGCTGCAATCTCTGTGCTTCTTCATCCGACTTGATCCAAGTTTCAACTAGTATTACGACATGGACATTTTGAATCGATTCCAATATACATCTGAGTTCATCAATCTTTCCTGGTTTAACTAAGCTTCTTACATTTGAGTAGAAACACTTTAAAGAATTTTTGGTTGAAGATATGGTGTCGTATCTGTTGGTTATCTCGTATGTTATGTTATGTTTTTTTGTTTTTATTTGTACTACTGACTGGCTTAGTTTTTTGGGTTTTTTTTAATTATTTTAGGGATGTCATTTATATACTTTATGATTAGATCTTCTTCGCCATTTTCTGTGCGTAGGCGTAGTTCTTCCTTCAGGTTCTTCATAAGTTTTTGTTGTTGTGGGGTTTTATCAGAAAATACTTTGTAGGAATCGAGCGTCGCTGTTGCTTTGTTTCGGAGGATTGTTTTGGCAATATCTGAAGATGGAAGGCACACTTTTATGTTTCTATTTGTTCCAGGTTTGTAGTTACTCAGGCGGCGTATAGCAGTAGGGGGCGGACATTCAGGATGTAGTAAATTTAGGATTTTGGTAACTTCGTGAGTGTCAGAATTGATCCTGTCCTCTCTGGTTACTCCTTGGGCTTCCGGGATTCCCACTATAATTATATTTCTACTTCTCGATTGTCTTTCTTGAAGTTCAGCGACTACGTCTTCATATTTGAAGTTAGTTGCTGTCTTTTCTGGTGGTGAGATTGCCTTTATATTTTCGAGTTGTGTTTCGAGGATAGATACCTTGCAGATTGTATTATCGTTTGCGAGTTTTAGTTCAGCTATCTCAGATTTTATTTTTGTTTGTTCTGTAGCAAGATTTTTAATTTCATTTTTAATTGATGATACCTCATCAGATATATGGCTCATTACCTTTTTTTGTGTTTCAATAAATCCATTTAGTGTGGCCATTATCTCTTTACGAAAATCATCCAAATCTTGCTTGAAATCATCATGTTCAGGCTGTTTGCGCTTTGTGCGAAACGTGATTTGCTTTGGAGTAATCTCCTCCTCCGTATTGAGTCTGGATAGATCAGGCTGCGAACTCCCGTGTGTATTTGTTCCAGAAGGCGATCGTAAGACGCTCATCTTTAATTAGATCAAGTGTGCAGGTTCCCTTATAATTCAATAACATCGACAGCTTACCGGTGTTGGGTATATTCCGCCGGTCGCTGCGTTGCCGCTAGTAGAGTAGGATGAATAATATAGGTCTGTCTCACTCACACTTGCGGTTTGCGGGGTCTTTCTGCTGAAATTATTATGAATGATGAGATTTCTATAGAACCTCGTTACATGGAGAGGGTTTTAGTAGTAGAGCTCTCTCCGAGAGGAAAGACCATGAGACCTATTTCCTACACTAAACAGTAGTTGCTGTGATCTGGCTAGGTAGGTACAAGTTCCGGTGTAATTATAGGCACATGTCACAGTTCAACTTGCTTCTGGGATAGCGTCGCACCAACGTGTTTGGTATTACACATATTTGTAGCGGCATCTACAACTCTGACTGACGTCACACAAAATCCTGCATCGCACAAGCAGAGTTTACCGCGCAATTAACATAAATACAACGTCCTGACTTCAATCATCGGGGATATATGTGTCTTGGCTGGATATATCTGTACCGGCTGGAGGCCTTAAATTAATTTTTCGAATCGCCGGGAAAAAATTCCGTTTAAGTAGTAATAACTTTATTTAGGTTAACTACGACGTCCTACAAAAAAAAAAAACAATCATCGGGCAGTTGCCCACCATACCCAACACCGTCTTGTTGGAGGAACGTCCCTTTTTTATTACTCATCCTGAGTGAACTTTATACACTGTTCCTCAAACCCCTTATTTTCATAGCCAGTCAGCGTTGGCCGGTTACCTAAAGTGCAGCGAGCATTTTGCCTCCTCTACCATAATTCAATTACATAATATATAACTTGACTGTAATAAATGTTAACGAAAAAATTTTTTTCCAGGCTATTCCTACGTGGCTCCGAGCATACTGTTCTCTGAGAACGTGATAGCCGATCAGATATGGATGCAGGCGACCGGGGAGAAGAATGACAGGCTCAAAGGATGGGTCGCTAAGGTAAATATCTATTTATTCTGACATTGTCTGGTTAAGCAAGAAGAGCAAAGTGGAAGAGAAATGTAAAGGAAACTGTTCCCACCGGCGTTTGGGGTAAACTGGAAATTACAGGCGCACTTTATGTAAATAATTTCATCAGCACTGCTCTCAAAACGGTGAAGGAAAACTGGGAACAAAAAAATGTCCTAGCACCAAAAATTCGAAGACATGTGACATCCACCAACTCACACCAGGCCCGCGTGGTGGATTACAGCCCAGTCCCTCTCACAGAGAGGCCTGAGTCCCAGCAGTGGGAATTCAGGACTCATTATGGTGACTCAGGAAAATAGATACAGACCAAGTACCCTATATCCTTCTCTGCTCCCAGTATTAGGCTACCTCACAGCTATATTCCGACGAAATCGCTATGGTAGTTATCGTGAAAAAGGTTGATGCGGAAAGACATATTTTGTTCAATTTAAGAGTCTTACTGAACTGTGAAATAAATAGAAATAACTACTTGTTTTGATTTAATGCTTTATAGTACTTATAGGTAGAGAAGTAGGTAGTCGATCTTTACGGACGATTATAAGTAAAACCCTTGTCGTACTGCTCTTGAAACGGTGAAGCAAAACATCGTTAGGAAACCGGCATGCCCTGCACAAAAATCCGAAGACATGTGGCATTAACCAACCCACACTGTGATCGTGCAGTGGATTACGTCCTACTTTCTCCCACAGAGAGGAGGTCTGTATCTCAGTAGTGGCAACGCTTAAGGCCAATTATTCTTTGCCTTGTCCCACACTGTCTTTCAAACTATATTCATTCATTCAGTACAATATTTGTATGTAAGTCAATATTATTAATGTTTCTAACGTATTTCCTCTGTTTCCAGGACTCGCCATTCTTCCAGAAATACGCAGTGGAGCTTAGTACTCCACTACTTGGTGATGGATCGTACTCCGTCTGCCGGAAGTGCATACACCGTCAGACTGGCAAGGAGTATGCTGTTAAAGTGAGTATTATTGTATTGTATACGGCCGTTCCTAGAAAGAATACTTAGAGAAAACGGACGTACTAGAGAATGGGCAGCATCGTTCTTTATGCATTTTACCACCATACTGCGATCACCCACCCGCCTGTCAAGTGTGGCGATTATGGCAAACCCCCCCCCCCCCCCCCCAAATTGTCCAGCATCGGACGTCATTATTTTTTTGGATGTGAAATCATCAAATGCCTTCTCCCGCTCTGGGCGGAACGGGAGGGCGTGTCAGACTTTTACTGACTAAAACCCACCCGTGTTCCTTCAGTTGCCTATATGCCAGGGCCACGGTAACTATTTCGAACAAATCTCGCGACCCTGGCAGGTGAATCACCATGGGAGCTTGTTCACAGATGCGTTTTTTCTACGGCGCAGTACTAATATACGATGCATATTTTGTCCAACAGATAATATCGACCCAGAAGAAAGACATAAAACAAGAGATAGAACTGCTGAAGGCGTGTCAAGGATGCCCCTACATCATCACTCTTCATGAAGTGTTCCACGATTCTGTAAGTGTTATTTTCTTGTATGGTTACTATCATGCACTGTCCAGAGTAAGAAACGACTCTCTGTAGAAACATTTACCGTATAAACTCATGTTGAGTGTGTAGTGCTACGTCACCCACACATGCACACAAACTCGTGAGCTCAAGTACTTATGACGTCACACGTCTTAACTTGAATACGTCACACCAGTTGGTCACTAACCGTTGCTCGCGTCATTATGTTTAGTTGTAGTAACTTTATTATTAAAATCAATTAGTAATACTGAATGAAATTGAAAACATTTTAAAAGAGTAACGGTGGGGCTTCTTGCCCATTCTTCTCCATATGAATCTATCTTTTGGAAGGGACGACTAGAATCAATTCTATTTTAATATAAATATTGATGTTCAAAAGTGCCTTTTGTGTGCCTGTTTGAAATAAATCCTTTGAGTTTGAACATTTAATTTCATCATACTATAGAACCTACGGAACCGAGGGGTTATTGGCTAAGTAATAAAAACCGCTAGGGTCACTCGATCAGGTTAAGCTACGCTTGTATCGGATGTTCTGTAGATGGGCGACCGTCTTTACATACCAAGACTACGTTAAGGTTGATCCCGGTTGTCATTCGTAAATCTTTGACAGTCCTTACGGGTCATCATAAGCCCGAAAGTCTACCAGTCTTACCAAGAAGTCTCGTATTAGCCAATAACTGGGTTGCGGAGGTCAGATAAGCAGTTGCTCCATGTAAAACACTGGTATACAGCTACATCCGGTTAGACTGGAAGTCCACTCAAACATAGTTGCGAAAAGGCTACGCAGATGGTGATGATGAAGGGCAAGATGTTGATGATAAATAGCTAGCGATCAAAAAGATTCTCCAGTCTTTTAAACCCCGGTTCCTATGGTCAGAAATAATCGTTGAGTGATTCGTAACTAAGAAATTCATAACTCTGGTCCTTCGAATATAAATAATCCGCTACAGAATTTACCTGTTATATTTCTAAAGGATTTGATCAATTAGTATTTATAACTAAGATTGATTAGATGGACTAGGACTTTTTTGATGTTCGTAAAAGTATTGTGACTACCATCAATGTGGAGATTTAATAGGATTTTTGGAGGCGGAGAAACAAAGTGTCATCTTCTTCTTCTTAGCGTGTCGACAGCAATCTAAATATATTCAGCCCAGAATTTGGCTACGAGCTTAGCACTTTCCGAGGCATCCATCAATTCCTGTGGCGTGCAAACAGCAGGACATGCGAACAAAGTGTCATGTTCCTCTATTGAAAAGGAGGAATACTCCAACCAGGCGTAGTGTGGTGGGCTACTGAACAACTTTAAACCTCAAAGCATTTATTTCAATTAAACCAATTACAGGTTTTTTTGATTTCTCAAGGAGTCAGAAAGATGAAGCTATTGGTCCTCCAAAGCGTAGTAGGTTTCTATAGAAAAGAATTGGCAAGCAACTCTATAGACATGCCTCTAGGGTGGAGCGGAAAGGCGTGTCAGACTTTTACTGACTAAAACCCATTCGTGTTCCTTAAGTTGCCCATATGCCAGGGCCACGGTATCTCTATGGACATGCCTTTTTTATGAGAATTCATCAAATGACTTCTCCCTCTCTGTATGGAGCGGGAGGGCGTGTCAGACTTTTACTGACTAAAACCCACCCGTGTTCCATCAGTTGCCCATGTGCCAGGGTCACGGTATCTCTTTCGAACAATC
This sequence comes from Aporophyla lueneburgensis, assembly GCA_932294355.1. Taxonomy (NCBI): domain Eukaryota; kingdom Metazoa; phylum Arthropoda; class Insecta; order Lepidoptera; family Noctuidae; genus Aporophyla; species Aporophyla lueneburgensis. The sequence continues at coordinate 11,304,508 of OW028759.1, forward strand.
TCGCGACTTGGCAGGATGGACATGCCTTACTCTAGTTTGACAAGTAACTAATACCTTTTCTCCTTCCACAGGCCTTCACCTACATAGTAACGGAACTGGCAGTGGGCGGCGAGCTAGCATCTCAAATATCAGGCGGCATCGACGAACGTGTAGCGAGACGTCTTTTAGCTCAGCTGGCTCTAGCGCTACGGCACATGCATGCCAGGAGAGTCGTGCACAGAGATCTGAAGCCTGAGGTAAATATCATCATCACCATTTCAGCCGAAACACGTCCACTGTTGGACAAAGGCCTGGGGGGTTTGCCATAATCGCCACGCTTGGCAGGCGGGTTGGCGATCGCAGTATGGTGGTAAATTGCATAGAGAATGCTGCAGCCCATTCTTCGTTCCGTATGATGCCGAACGTAAAAAATAGCATCATCCCATTTCTTTCCATGGGTGTCGTAAACAGCGACTAAGGGACTTATCCACACTAATTCCACACTAATATTATAAATGCAAAAGTAACTCTGTCTGTCTGTCTCGCTTTCCCGCTAAAACGAATGAACCGATTTAAATGAAATTTGGTACACAGATAGTTTAGAGCCTGAGAAAGGATATAGGATACTTTTTATCCCGGTAGTATGTTCCCGCGGGATAATTTCCGACCTCCACGCGAGCGAAGCCGCTGGCAAAAGCTAGTTAGAAATATGGCAACGAGTGTTTATTTACATAGTGTTATTTCATGACCACTGCTTTCACAAGGGTGAAGGAAAACATGGTAAGGAAACAGACATTTCCTAGAACCAAAAATTCGAACACATGTGACATCTACCAACTCGCTGGGCCGGCGCAGTGTATTATGACTCGCTCCCTCCATAAAGAGGTGGCCTGTGTCTCAGTAGTATGTTGGTATAAAACATACAGAAAGAACCTACCGCAGGCGCGTCACTTCTCTATCTCCATACTTTTGCCACCTCGAAACGCTTCCTTTATTCCATTAATTCAAAGTCAAAAGATTCAAGACTTTTGGTTTTCTGTTAAAAAGATTCACACAAGTCTTCATATATCACTCAATATTGTTTCAAAGGCTGCAAATGCATAGGAACACTTGTGCGTTTAAAGATGTCAATCAATACGAACAAGCCTACTTGTTCGTATTGATTGACATCACGCTATAGACACAATTTGTAAAAGTAGGGGATTACGGATCCACCAACACCCAGTGCGAGTGCGGTACGTTTGATCAGACCACGTCCCATTTACTGGAGTGTCTTATGTGCCCATTGACCTGCACGTCGGATGGTCTAAAGAAGATGCCGCAATTAACGTGGCTACTTACTGGGCACAAATTACAAAAAAAAAAAGCGAGTAATAGTACCATCGACACGAAAAGAAGGACCATATTCGTCTTCTTTTCGTGTCGATGGTACTAGTCCTTCATTTTACGTTGTTCTTTATGTGTCAATTTAACTCAAATTTTGTCCGACCAGTGAAGACACAATATTCATGTATCAATACTTTATATCTATGCTCTTATTTACAGAATATCCTCCTGTCGACTTCTCGTCTCAGCGAAGCGAAGGTCAAAGTGGTGGACTTCGGCTTCGCTCGACGGACGCCCGAATGTGCCGAGGAGAGACCGCGCATGATGACGCCTTGCTTCAGGTTCGTTCACTGTCACCACACCATTCTCTCAAAGTCTAAGTAAAGTATTTATTTCAATTAGGCCCAAAAAGGCACTTTTGAACGTCAACTGTTACATGAAAATAGAATTGATTCTAGTTTGTTACCGCCGCGACATAGATACGGTATTCGTACACTGGTTCAAGGAGATGTAAAAGTTATTTAGTAGACGCTGGAGAATTGCCGCGAAGTGCGCACACATATAATATAGTTTTTTTTCTACTTGCGTTGTTTCAAGTCAAGAACAAGCAGTAAAATATACACGTATCGTTGAAAAAACTTGGCAACTCGATATAGGCTTTTCCAATGGATCACCCCGACCGGTCTTCCGCTTCCGCATCATGAAACTTAGATTTATAAATTAATTTAAGTCTGAATTCGCCAATCTGCCTTGAACAAACGAGGTATTGATCAACCCTCAGACCTCAGTACACATCTGGGACAGTAATAAGCTGGTATTGTTAGCTTAAAAATTTCGCTTTTAGTTGGTCCTATTGTATCCGACTCGAAGGACCAAATAAATGTGCTCAAGAAATCAAACATTTAATAAATAGAAATTTAGTACAAACGATTTACTCCAAGCTTGACCAAAGCTTTGGATCAGTAATTCTATTATTAAATCTCAAGTTAATAGTTGCTGTAAGTGGTTGATTCATTGACGAGTGCGCATCTTATGACGTTTAGGTCATTGATATAAGGTTTAAATTGCCGTATACGCGTAGTCGTGAAATGCTGTGAAGCGCGGGCGCTTTAGACGGTCTTTTGTAAATTTTGACTTTCAAAAAGTGCGATTCACAAAAAGTAGTAGTTTTACAGGTATTTTAATATCATTGTTTTGTCTTCAGCTTACCGTACGCAGCGCCCGAGGTAGTGTCCCGCGCGCGTAGTGCGGCGGCGCCTGGTTATGGCCCGCAGTGCGACCTGTGGAGTCTCGGAGTTGTCTATGTGAGTATAACTATATTAAACTTATTTATTTTTAAACCTGGGGTTAGTCCCATGATGATAAATTGCCATCCTAAAACAGGAAAAGTTCGATAAATATTGATCATGTGTTATCAAATTAAGACTTCGGATTTCAAATCAATGAATGTTTGTTCTTTTTATTTAGGCCACCAACATTTATTTATTTATTTATATATGCTTTATTGTACACCAGAAAATACATTACAACAAGAACATTATTAATCATGTACAGACGCCAGCACAAAACACTATGACAATCTGTAAAATTTATTTAATAGGTTTTCAACTTTATCGCTATAGTATAAGGTTCAAGATTGATTGGGAAAATTTGACAGTTTTGGGTAGTATGATGTGCTGTGTATACTAAGTAGATGCTACAACATAAAGGAAAGTAGAGGAATGCTTGAAAATGATGAATTAACAAATCTTGTAGACTATTTTTATTTTTGTTAAGTACCTGGTACTTTTTGACAAGCCTACACTGTCCTCCTATACTTATTAACGCTGTAATTTGAAAACATTGTAAAAGCCTTTTATTTTTAAAAGAATAAACATGCAGTTTCTTGCCGGCTCTTCTCCATAGGAGTCAAGAAATTGGAACCGTGCACCTAGCTTTGGACTTTCATAAGTGCCCATGTATGTAGGTTTATGTGAAATAATATATTTTAACACAACATAAAGTTTTGTTTCCCCGAAGGGTTGGATAGAGCTGTGCTTTTAGTATGCCCACATTTCGTTTCAGTTATATTTAAGGCCCCTGTAAACGGAAGCGAGCCAATTGCCATCAACCGGGCACAAATCCAGGCTGCTAATGAAAGATTTCAGATAAAGTAAAACCTAATAACTCTGCCCCACTTGAAAATCAAACCCTCAGTAGCTCAGCAGTAGCGCTTACAAGCACTAGACGAAAAAGACAACAAGAAATAAATATGTAATGTAATAAGTTAGTTTTAAGTGACTTAACGTCTGACCACTGTGGATTATTAGCCAGCTTCCCTTTGCCACTACTTAAAAAGCCGCATAAAATATTATGCAGGCCTTATACAGCTAGTCGTTGCAATAAATTTAAAAATAATATAGCTCATAGGATTACACCATCTATAGTAGAACGCGAGAATCCTAATGAAATCTATGGAGCCCTTTTTGATATTGTGCAAAAATAATACGAATCTACTTTCAAGACCAAAACTATTGACATTAATAGCACTTCCGTTAGCTTCAACCAATGGGCTACTCCAGGAATTTATAAAAGTAGAGCAAGACTATACGAGTTATATGGTTTGAAAAAATACAGATTTGATACTCCTTTTCTAGAGTATGTCAGTAATTATTCAAAATTATTTAAAAAGATCTGCGCTTTAGCTAAATCAAAGTTTTTAAGCGATACCATAAAAAAATCCAATAATAAAATAAAAACCACTTGGAAAATTATTAATAATGAAACGGGTAAACCGGTTAAACAGGAAAAACAACTAGAGATTATGATTAACAACAAATTGGTTAATAAAGCAGCCGACATAGCTGAGGCATTTAATGAGTTTTTTGCCAACACACCTATAACTACGACCTGCTCCTTAAATTCGTCCCCGTCTAAAGCTGAAAACCTTTTGCATAGTAGTGTGCCCGGATGTAGTCGCTTATTTAGTTTCGAACATATAACGCACGAGGCGTTACATGTTCGAAACTAAATAAGCGATGTGATTAATATTTTTAACACACTCAAGTCAAAAAACACTGGTGATTACTGGGGCATCTCTGTTAAACTGTTAAGTAATATAATAGATATCGTAGCCCCCTATCTAGCTGTAACTTTTAATAAATGTGTTGATTTGGGATCTTTTCCTGACCTCATGAAGAGTAGTAAAGTCATACCATTATTTAAAACAGGTAATAAAAATAACTTTGGCAATTTTAGGCCCATTTCTATCTTACCTGCATTTAGTAAAATATTTGAAAAGTTAATACTCAAGCAGTTGCTAAGACATTTTAATTTAAACAGCCTCCTTCATAATGAGCAATATGGCTTTACAAAAGGTCGTTCGACAACAGATGCGGGTGTTGCTCTGCTGAAACATATTTTCAACGCATGGGAGAACTCACAAAATGCTATCGAAGTTTTCTGTGATCTCTCCAAAGCTTTTGATTGCGTTCACCATGACACACTTTTGCGTAAAACGGTATTCAAAACGAAGCTATCAGTGTCATAAGTTCTTATTTGCAAAATAGGCACCAATGTGTAGATGTCAATGGTGTAAAATCTTCCGGGCTACTAGTTCAGTTAGGTGTACCTCAAGGCTCAATACTGGGTCCATTCTTATTCTTCGTGTATATAAATGACTACCATTTTATTTAAAGAATATCTGTGACATTGTACTATTTGCTGATGATACCTCTCTTATCTTTAAAGTAGACAGAAATAGACAAGATTTTGACGACGTTAATAGTGCGCTCTCAATGGCTACGGAATGGTTTACCACAAATAACCTAGTTCTCAATGCTAAGAAAACGAAATGTATAAAGTTCGCCTTACCGAATGTTAGGAATCTGGGACCCAATGTCGTTTTAGATAATGAGGTGCTTGAAACTGTACACTCGGCAGTTTTTCTGGGCATAACAGTAGACGCCAAACTACAGTGGGGATCACATATATCAAGCCTAGCGGGAAGGCTCAGTTCGGCCGCCTACGCAGTAAGGAAAGTTAGACAGTACACGGACGTTGATACAGCTCGATTAGTCTATTTTAGTTATTTTCATAGCATAATGTCCTACGGCATTCTGCTGTGGGGCAAAGCCGCGGACATTCAAAATATTTTTGTTCTTCAAAAACGAGCTGTTCGAGCGATTTACCAACTAGGTGCTAGAGTTTCTCTGAGAGATTTGTTTAAAGATATTGGTATTCTTACGGTGGCATCACAATTCATATTCGCCAACATCTTATATATTAGGCAAAATATACACATGTACACTAAAAACAGTGATATTCATAATATTAATACTAGAAATAAGGACAAACTACGTGCTCCCTTTCACCGGCTTCATAAGGTTCATAATTCTTTTGTTGGTCTTGGTATTACCTTTTATAACAAGCTTCCCTCTGCTTTACTAGATTTGCAGTTTAATGAGTTTAAAGCTAAAGTAAAATCCAACCTTTGTTCAAAGGCATATTATTCTATCAACGACTACTTAAACGATAAGAATAGTTGGTCGCTGTGATTAACTCAAGACAAACTCAAGACAATGTTTATGTTCTTTCAATCCAGAATTAGCTTTCCTACTGACAGTTTATATGGGTAGTTCATATAATTGTTTTTTTATTTATTTTTTTATTTAACAGGTTTTGTTAATTTATTTTTATTTTCTTTTAATTTCATTTATTGTGGACATAATCTGCTCATTACAATGATTTTAAATGAGTTGTATTGCAACATGTAGTTAGCTAGCGACCTCGTCAGCTGTTCATAATATTCTTGCCTGACCAACCGGCAGCAAGTTCGTCATGCTCCCTTAGATGTCACTGCTTGCGGTAGCGTCGGGGGTCGGGTTACCACCTTCCCTCAAATATGGCGAGGGGGGTAATGCCTGACCTTTGCGTTATGCTCGTGAACGGGTGCTGCTTGTGGTGACTGGTCGTCTTGCTGACCATGGTTTTTGTTATTGTTATTTGTATTAATTGTTATTTTATTCTACTCCGGAGGTGCTAGTTTTAACTATTGTAACTTCAACTTAGCTATATGCATCAATGTATGTATATGGATCATTTTGCATCGTCGAACATGTAAGCGGGCACGCCCTTTATGCCTGGAGGCTTTATTTAGTTTTTAAGTTCTGTTTACGTTTTTGTTTTATTATTTCAGCTTGACTTTAGTTTTCAATTTTTTGTTGGTATATTGGCGTGTGCTAGCTGACATTTGGCGAATAATATATGTTTTGTTTTATAATATTAATTACTTACACAATATTGTATAGAATCAAGTTCTTCTAACTTAACAGACAGCTGTGCTGCTGGGGAGTTTGTTCCGCCACTTCTTCCCAGCGAAAGCACTAGGAAGTGTCGAAGGGCGGGCGTTTTGGGGGGGACTGTCTTTTGTAACTTTGACGTTCAAAAAGTGCTGACTCTCAGCCTAGTTTGAATAAATGACTTTTGATTTTAATTTTGATTTTGAAACATATACATAATTCAATCCATGAAGACGCGTCCCACTCTTTGACAATTGTACGGAGAGCGGTTAAAAACATAGGAAAGGGACGTAGAGGGGCGCGTCGTCGTGGAATGAACTATCTATACGTTTACCTATAGTTACCACGAGGTGGTGAAATAGGTCGCTAAAAATTTGTAAATCTTATTGAAATTCTTATCTTTATTTCCAGTACTACATGCTGTGCGGTAAGGCGCCGTTCCAGCCGCTGTCCAAGAAGGAACCTATCACAGCCTTCATGGACAGAATCAGGATTGGCAACTTCACTATGGATGGTCAGTATCATTATTTATTTGTATAAAATCCTTTTAAAATAAATTACGTTCTTACCCCAATGGGTTATAGTTTATACATATTATATTACTGGCAAAACCCGATTTTAGGATGAACTAGTTTTGCCTAGGCCAAACCAGTTCTCCCTTCTCATCAACATAATGACTACAAGTTTATCTGAAACAGTTATGATACCGTGACGCTACATCGCAACTTTATTTACTGTAGTAGGCTGTACATGCTGTTCCTTTTGTCTTTTCTGCATAGGTCTATACTGGTTTTTGATACCGCGTGTAGTGAGAACTGATTTGGCCTAGGCGAAACTAGTTTATCCTAAAGTCGGGTTTGTCCGGTAACATATACAAGGTGTAACAAAATAAACGCAAATTCTGAAATTTGTTTGTTCAGAATTCACTTCTGAAACGATTTCAGTAACTTTTAGTATGGTTTTTTTTAATACTTCTGTATTTGGTCAAGTAACCGACGTTGATTCAAGGTAAATTAAATCTTAAATAAAGGGGATAGGACTCGATTTCAAATGCGTAAGGCAATGCTAGGATCAAATCAATTTTCTTATTTACGTAGATCGTAAAGATTGAAACGTCATAATACCGCCATCTATTATCAAATGGCATGAATTATTAGTAAACGCCACCGCCATCTATAACCGAATAGCGGATTTATATTTATGGTAGAATCTAGATTATGTCGCCGCTATCTCTGATTATAGCAGTGATTGCGAGGGTTCGAGAGTGTTATGGCCGATTGAGTTTGGCTTATAAATGGCGTATTGTTGGGCTGTGAAGACAGTTCGCTTACGAATGCGATACAGTGAAATACAAGGAGGAGTGGCGGTGGTGGTGGATGGAGTTTCTTGCCGCATCCTACCACAGGAATCCAAAAATAGGAACCGTGCACCTAGCTCCTAATTTCATAAGTACTCATGTAGGTTTATGTGAAATAAAAATATTTAAATTTTTAGCAAGCGAAACAGTGAAGTAGCGAAACAAGTGATTCTGATTGACGTTTCTGATTATTTATTTATTTACGATCTCGCACAAAAAATGTACACAATACATTGACACATAAATAAAGGGTAACATCCAGTGGCGTGCACAGGGTTTTATGACCGGGTAGGCAGTTCAAAAAAAAAAAAAAACGTCTCTCGTAATTGCTCAAGTTAGTGAAGAAAAATTCACTAGGTGGTTTAAAAGGTTGAAATGGCGATTTCCTGATGATGATAATTCTTTTTCCGTCAAAAGCACAGAAAGATGTTGTACTCGTTGTTGACTTTGTGTGTTTCTTAAATAGGTACCTACGTGAGAATACGTTTTAATGAAAATGAACGTTCTGTCGATGCGCTGCTTGCTTGGATAGTAACAATAAACTTCGCTAAACGTAAAACTTCTTCGTAACACTTCTCTCAGTACGATAATTACCAAATGTATTTATGTTTGAGCAAGCCGCGGGATAGAACTCATATAAATCTGCAAATCCCGAACAATTCCACACTGTACTCGAACTACTAAACTAGCAAGGAAAACAAAATAATTTAAATGTGTGTAAACAACAACACAGCCGGTTTTTTGTTTCTTAATTATTACTATGAAACTTACGAGTTGCATTACCTCTTTGCTGGGTTAATTCTCGTACACATTTCCCTTTAGATACACTTTTTAACAAACACACATTTTCAACACAAACCTCACAATCGTAGTACTTAAGTAAATCGAAAAACTAAAACAGTTCAAAAAAACTAGTTGAAATAAGCAACAAATCGACCTAAATATTAACGTTTGTAAATGAATTAATCACAACAAAACTCAGTCAAAATAAAAACATAAAACAGCGCGCTCCACATGAAAGAAATAAATATTGACAACTAAAACGTTGACAAATAAAATTGTTTCATTGCGAATCGGAATTTGCTTGAGGCTACGTAATATTCAACTTGATCGCATAATACTCACAGCGTGCCAATAATGACGCATGGGGTTCCCGCTCGTGATTGGTTAGCCTGGCACAGGGAAGCCCGCGATTGGATAGCCTGCGGCAGGAGTTCGCTTTATTAGCGCGCTTCTGTGTGAAATGTGCAGACACGAAAATGTAGAAGCAATTACCACTACATGCGTACATTTATGAATGAATTGAAGACACTTTCGATCGCTGCCTGCTTGCGCCGCGAGTACATTAATAGAACGGTATGAACGTTGCTTCTCTTTTATATTAGGCGTTTAAACTTTTTGAATAATTTTATTACTTAACATATTTTCTTTATTATTGAAATATTAGTAACTAGTCTAGATCTAAGTCTAGGGTCTGCAGTGTCTTTTTGCCTATATGGACCGCACGCCACTGGTAACATCAGGTATTAAGTAGGTGTACTCCTTCACTTATAGGACACCACAGCATGCATAATAGAGTTAACAACTAGGCTAACAAAGTTAAAATTTTAATTATAGCTAAAATTTGATAACAGATAGACTGTTATCAAATTTTAGCTATAATTAAAATTTATGTGAAGTTTAGGTATCGACCTTTACATCTATTCTAAAATAGTAAGAAAAAAATAGCAAGTCATAAAAAAATCATCAAACTTGGCAAATTCGTTGAAGTTTTGTTATTTTAAGCACTTTTTTTAACTTTCATTATAAACACAATAACATGACGTCAATAGATACTTTGAATTTTCATGACTATGATAGACGAAAAATGTTCTAAACTTTACCTACCTCCTTACTAGCATTTGCCAGCGGCTTCCCCCGCGTATTATACTTATCTTCCTCTTGAATCATTTTATATATCGCTGAAAACTGCATTCAAATCCGTTGAAGAGTTTAAAAGATCTAAGAACAGACAGCGGAAGCGACTTCATTTTATTCTATGTAAGGAAAAGTTTAAAGGACATTTTACACGTAGAGATACTTTTTGATGATAGACAATTCTGATAGAGAAGAGACTCGCAGATGTCTAAATTGTTAGTTATTGGGGTATTTGTGTTTTTCGTAAAAAATGGTTTTAATTTATTTATCCCGAACCCCAGTTCGTAACAATAATAATAGATAGCTATTATTTTATATTTTTAAATGTTTCTATATTTTGTTTTACGTTAATTCTAAAACTCAAAAAAAAAATACATGTTTCATCAGTGCAATAACGGAAATAATAATAGATAGCTTTAAAATGTTCATTGTATTAGGCTTTTAACCCAAAACTCTAATTGGGGTGTATGAGGCCTTGCGTCAATTATGTTACACGTTGTATACTCACGATAGTAAATAGAGTGACAGAAGTGACGCTCTGCACTGACGAACTGTTCTTTAAATTGTATGAGCATTTACAGATCATGAAATTTTGATTGGGACTTTTCCAAGCTATGTTGGTCTTTTGGACATGGAACGACTTCCTATCTGACCTCCACAACCCAGTTACTGGATTATACGATACCTCTATACTAAGACTGGTTGTCTGACTTTCGGGCTTCTGACGACCCGTAACGCCTGTCAAAGATGCACGAAGGGGTCTTGGTATTTATAGATGGTCATCAATCCACGGACCAACAGCGGCAAGCGTTAGTTACCTGGTGGATCGCCCGTGCGACTATGATGGAAGAATGATTAATTATTCCGATATGTCCCCCGCTTTGTCCCCTTAGGTCTAGCTTGTCTTTTATTTAATGTAATGTTGCTTATAATGTGTGGCATTACTTTTAAGGATTAATATATTAAATTCTGTGGGGGACCAACAGGAATTAAAAGTTGCATCTGTCGCCCTATCACTATGGGGATAATAGGGACATAACGTATGCATTGTATGGGGATGCCATAAACCTATGATAAGGGGACAGATAGGAGTTAATAAAGTTCGAACTATCCCCTCGTGGTTAACAGGGGGACAGATCAGAATAATTCCAATAAATGGCTAGCTTTAATCAACGCTATATAAGTGCAATAATAATATACATACAAAGGCCTTTCCATGCCTCTGAAAGCACGCTAAGCCGTTCTTCCCGGCTGTCTTTCGTAGATCATAGACAGTCGTTACGGGTCGTCAGAAGCCCGAAAGTCTGACAACCAGTGTTACCAAGGGGTATCGTATTACCCAGTAACTGGGTTGTGGAGGTCAGATAGGCAGTCGCTCCATGTAAAATACTGGTACTCAGCTGCATCAGGTTAGACTGGAAGCCGACCCTAACTTAGTTGGGAAAAGGCTAGGCAGATGCTGATGAATACTTCTTGTAATTAAGAATTCATTTATGCCACTGGAAGAAAGTGTCACAGATTGAAAGAAAATGTTGGACTTAATGATCATGCTTTCTGTGTGCGATATTAAATCACCATGTCTAACCTTCAATTTTTCCACCTACAGGAGCGATTTGGGAGAACATATCAAATGAAAGCAAGCGCATAGTGCTGGGTCTGCTCGCCGTCGACCCGCTGCGACGCTTCGGTACCGACGAGCTGTTAGCCGCGCTGGGAATCAGCATCCCGGTCGACAACAGCTTCAGGCTATGTGTAAGTATTATATTATGTACTACTTTCAGCCCGTGACTTTGTCCGTGTGAAATTTCTTTCGCCGTCGCATCGTATCTTCTGTCCGCGCTATGATTTTGGTCTTTCTGCTCGGCTCTTAAGGATCTTAGTTTGATGTTCAGCCTATAGTCTTCCTCAACAATCAAGTTATTTTTGCTTGAGTTCCGGCTCGAAGCAAAATAATTTAAGAACTCCTACTGATAGTTACAGAAATTAACATGCGTTGAAAGAAACTAGAGAATATATTATAAGGGGCTAATCGGTAGAAAAATCCATGCAAACTTCTTCTTTTTGGACTTTTGATTCTGTATGGATAGCGATCTAGATAGAACCACTGGAATCAACTGGGAAGAAGAAGTGAAACAAAGGAACACATTTGTGTATGCTAAGTTTTCGTCATTTTATTTAATCAAAACTAACCATTTTCATCTTTGCTCCCAGGATATGACCAAAGCGGATCTCTACAAGCGCAGATACAAGAACAAACATCGGGAATCCAGTGCTTCAGAAGCCGGAACCTCCCAATCAGACATCGCTGAAGAACCAGAGGAGAAAGAGACCTCCCTAATAGACACGATCAACAACCTGAAGAACAGAATGAACAAAAACTCTATAGAGAACGACGTAGAACTTATCAAAGCTAACACTATCGAAACACCCGTCACAGAGTCTTCAGAACCAACCTACACAGACATAGACGATGATATAGTCCCTCCTGTCAAACCAGTAGAAAAGACATACGCTAAATCTAGATCTAAACTAGACGATTATATCTACATCGAAAGCAGTCAAGGCCTCGATGGAACAGAGGTCGCGTTCCCTAAAACTAGTCGTGCTAAGAAATCTAAATCTCCTGTACCTAGGAAACGCAGAAAAGTCGAGACTAAACAAAAGAAGGAAGTGAATGGAGATAGGGAACTCCGCAGCAAAGTAGAAAATGGCACTCGCGGCAGAAAGACCAAGGCAGTCGAGAAACGCGTGCTTAGAAGTAAGAGTGCGACAGAAAAGACTAGGGCCACGAAAGAATCTATAGAGAATGAGAAAACGGTAGTGACTAGAGTCACACGTAAGAGGAAATACGAGGAAGTGACTAAGCCTGTTCTGAGAGAAAAGGGACAAAATGGACGTTCGTCCCGTAAGGCTAGTCCTGAACCTGTTGTCGAGGAAAGGAAAGTAATTCGCGCTAAAAAGACGAAAGAGGTACCTCTGCAGTTGGAGGTCGCGGAGGTTGAGGAGTCACAGAACGTTCGCATGACGAGGTCGCGGCGGAGGCGCCTGGAGGTGAGCCTGTCTCCATCCGAGGTGCGACATGTCGTCGCACTTTCCGTCGAGTCGGAGCGACGCGTCGCCTCTGTCGAGAGTAACCGCTCCACCGCGCAAACCAAAGCCAAACGCAAACACAACGCCAAAGCGAAAGCCAAGCCCCCGAAGGCTAGCAAAGCTAAAAAGACACCCGTACGAGCCACGCGCGCCCGCGCCAACCGGAGGTGAACGCACGTTCCTATCAAAAAACCGAGTCCCAAATACGATCAGCGCCATCTCTTATCATATGTAGACAAATAATAGACTGTTGCGCCTCACGGCAACTATATTCTAGATTTAAATTTCCCCAATATGGCGTCAGCTAACCTCAAATTCCAAATGAGACAGAATAGTGATGCAATAAAATTTTATGGACGCTTTGCTCACGCGTAGGCATAGACAACAGAGGAAAGAAATTATTTATTCAACGAGGAAAAAAGAGTAAGTTATATTTCTTTTTTTTTTAAATGTAGGTAGCCTCTGAAAACTAGTTTGTGAAAATAATAACGTTAGACCTGTTTTTATTTTTTAATCCTTTTATTTAATGTTACTATTAATTTTTAAGATACTTTTTTCCCCTATTATTACCATTAGAATTAATTCTTTAAAGTTGGTTATTATGTATTTTTTTGATTAGAATAATGAAAAAAATAATTAATTAAAAAATAGGTAAATGGGTGTGATTGAGCACGTCTAAGTAGATGAGAGTAAAATTATTTTGTGGATTATTATAATTTATTCTGACATAACGCTATACAGTATCTTGTTTCTTGATTGTGATTTGTTCACATAGGCGATTGTACCGTTATAGGCGTCTATAGCAAACGATCGCTACGAATTAATCCACTGGATAAAAGTACAGACTGGATTCAATTCGTGGTATCACCAAAAATCGCTCATATGATCACATCTTCACTCAAAATTTCCCGTCACTCAATAAAATTTACGAAAAATTCAAAAATCCTTCACAGATCTCTTTCCGTAACTGTAAAATGAATTACTTTGTTTGTGTGTGTATATTTGTTTGAATAGGATAATAGGTTAAATTTGTAAATGTTCCCTTCGATATAATAGGCGTTTGTATTACAATACTACTTTCTTCCACTTTGCAAAAAATGTAAAAAAAAGAATATATATTTATTTATGGTGAAAGTGCCAAAGCGTGCTTGGAAATTCTGCTTATATATTACGCGTTCGAAATTATTTGTAATTGTTTAAAATCACGAGTAAATACTTCCTATTTTGTATATGGGTTGTTTAAAAAAAATTAAAAATAATTTCCGTTGTGAATAAAATGTAGTTTCTTGTCTCTGAGCGTTGTGTCTATGGTATTGTACGCGTCCTTTGTTCTTCCATATCTTCACCAGGTTTCAGTTACTCGCTATCCTTTTTAAAATCAGAAATATATAAAAACAAATCTTTCTACTCGTTTTCTACTAATTTGGGACTCGTATCTTCTCTACGATCAAACTATCTCGCTATTTATTATAATAATTATTATTAAACTTAAAAAAAAAAAACGAAAAATATTAAACAACCCATACACAATCCTAATCTAATTCTTTTGTCGTTATAAGCGCTTTTACCAAATAAAAACTATGTTGTTTTCGGCTCACTTCCCTGTAAATATACTATGATAGCATTTAGTACAAATTCGGTGGAAGAGTAAATAAAAAAAATATTATTTATAATTAAATTGAAGAAGGATATAGTCTCAATTGACAATTTGCATGTTACTCTAATCAATCGTATTCATAATCGTGATACGATAAGGCACTGAAGAATAAAATTATTATTATATTAGCTGGTTAAGCTTGACTGTATGTTTTAACTTCAAAAATTTAGTTACAAATTAATAAAATTGTTGCATGCTGTTAAACTTTAATGTGAAATTGTTGATAAAGACAAATATGTGCGCCCAATTCCGTTATACAACTGATTATTACAAAAATAATGTGATTTATTTCATTACGGCTGTTCGTCTAAATTCTTTGTTCTTGTAAGGAAACGAGATCGAGCATACTGCTCTCTCATTCACACACAACTTCGGATTCGTGAGTGACGAAGATTCCCGAAGGTTTAACGAAATATTGCCGTTAAGTTTGAATAATGATTTGCATAGTAATTGCATATTGACGAAATAAATTGTGAATATAGTATGTAGTACATGCCCGTATTTTTTTTTATAGATATATATATATATATATATATTAGCTCAAATATATATTATGAAACCCAATTAGATTATATAGCTTATACAAATGTTTTATTAGTGTAAAGTACTTTCACAGTTGACGAGTATATAGATTTTGTATGGGCGTTTTATTTAATGGGGTTGTAACATCTATCAGTAGTTGAGTCCAATACCTTCAAAGTAGTATTATTTATACCATACAATCAACGTGAAAGTACTTAAACTAATCCGTATTGTTGCAATTTACAAACGATTATGAGCCAATGTAATTTTCATATACAACTTACATGATTTATGTTTTACCATAGTCAATGTTTTGAAACAAATATGTTAATTTATACAGCCAGTCAATAGACAAACATGATTTATGCAAAGGTATGAAACTGCGTAGTGCCGACGCGTATTACGATGTATTTTGTTTCGGAAATTTAAAATTTCCCCGAATGCTTAAACTCGAGTAGCCTTTACGTCACATAAGTCGTAAAGTTTGTAAAAGTGCACTTAAATGGATTGTACCAAAAGATTATATAATTTTATAATAAAGTGTTAGAAGTTATTATTGATGTCGGCGTAAAACAAATTTTGTAAGACGTTACATGGATGCCGGCTGGAGATATTGGATTGTAATAAATATACCATTTTAACATTATTTTTATTTGTTTTATTAATAGTTGGGGAGAGAGGCCGTTGAAATTAGCGTGGCTTCTCGAATTATATTAGGCGGCGGAGTAACACGTTTTGACTATCTGATATATTTTTTATCTAATTTAAACTTTTTTTTCTTTATTAATTTATATCTGTAATCCAAGTAATAATAATAAAAAAAAACTATAATAGTCACGAAAAAATAAATTTAAACTAAGAATCAGTTTCTCGATGGAAAATTATCGCAAAATCTATTGACTGTTGATAAATCATTAAACAACTAAAGTAACCGACATAGCCCGAAGAATTGCCAAACCTAAACGGCACTGCCTAGTGCACATAGCTCGCAGAACAGATCGCCGATGGGGCCGAAAGGTTCTTAAGTGGCGACCGCGTAACAGGAGACGGAAGGCCTCCCACAAGGTGGAGCGATGACCCCACAAGAATGCAGGGAGGATAGAGCCGTTCAAAGTGGCGGAGATGGGGATGCCTGTATTCCGCAGTGGATGTCTTTCAGCTGAAACTGTGATGATGATGAAGGATCCATAATACCAGTTTACGTTCGCACATTAATTATGCGATATTTTTTTCGAGAAACTGGCCCTAGGTCCTTTACTTTCTTTTCCGTATTCAGGTAAAAACACCGTGAACAGGAGTTTGGGTAAGTGCAACTCAG
The DNA here is from genome assembly GCA_932294355.1 of Aporophyla lueneburgensis. Classification (NCBI taxonomy): domain Eukaryota; kingdom Metazoa; phylum Arthropoda; class Insecta; order Lepidoptera; family Noctuidae; genus Aporophyla; species Aporophyla lueneburgensis. The sequence goes on from OW028759.1 coordinate 11,320,953, forward strand.
AAAGTCAACCTACTAATAAATATTTTTTCTTACACCACTATCGACCGCTGCGGGGCCGCAATCATGATGAGTTGGCAAAGTGGATAGAATTCGTACTTTCTGACAACTTGCAATAAATTCCCGAGTAAAAGTGTAATAAATCAATATGCAGGGTAATTTTGTCTCATTTCTGACCACAGAATTACTTTTTTAATCGTTCCAATGATAACTACTCTTTGAAAAATACTTGTATGACATGTTTGTGAGACGTTAGACTGCCTCGATGATCTTTTGGTCACAACCGCGATTGCGCTGAGCTTGGGGCCCTCGGTTCGCGTCCAAAATAGAATCGAAAAGAGAATAGACTAGAAGAAGAGAATATAATACAACAGAAGAGTTTGGTTGTATTTTTTGGTAGCTTTTAGCATATTTTCAATAGCAATCGAGCCCTAGCTAATGACAATAGGTTTGCCCCTTGTTACGTGGGACTTAAAATAAAAATAAAAAAGTTTGAAAAATTTATTTCGGAACAAATAACTCAGGACAAGTTTGACAAGTAAAATGATGGTAGTTGCAAAAGTATAAACTGTAGCGCAGCCAGCTAACAACGCCCTTCTCCAACACAATACAACATTAGAAATCAAACGGTCCGACCGGGTAAGGTTTTCGGTTAAAAAATCTGGTTTCGGCCGCTGTTTCAGTTTCGGCCCGACTGAAACTGGCGTATGGCGTCCGTGAGCTGTCGGTTTTGAGAGAATACAAATGACTGACCGATAGACAGACAGCGTAGATTTAGTAATGGGGTCTAGGTCCCGCCCTGTTTTGTACAAAACCCAAAAAAAAAACTGTTCTTAGCAGACATGTTGCTTTGAGTTTCAGCGAGTAGAGGTTTATGCGCTCTCTGGAAGATTAATAAACAAGCTGTAAGGGCAACAGCAGATGAATCTTAGCGACTTTGCATGCGGTCTCAATAGCAATATCATACGTGTCAGCGACTTCTTCGACGCTAAAAAGCATATTTTAACGGCGCTGAATGGTTTGGTAACCATAAATTAAGTATATGATTCCAGACTCCCTAGTGTAGATTTTTTTATACAGGGGGGTTTGTAATCATGTACCGAATCCTTTTTCCTATATCCATAGGGAGGACTAACCCTCATACTATGCGTCCGCGACAAGATTAGAATAGCCTTCCTTCTGGCGGTTCTACTGTGATGATACTGGTACACAGTTTTTATTTGTATATTTACTACTACTACTTTTGCCAGCGGCTTCGCCCGCGTGGAGGTCGGAAATTATCCCGCGGGAACATACTACCGGGATAAAAAGTAGCCTATGTCCTTTCTCAGGCTGTAAACTATCTGTGTACCAAATTTCATTTAAATCGGTTCAGTAGTTTTAGCAGGAAAGCGAGACAGACAGACAGAGTTACTTTTGCATTTATAATATTATAAGTATATAAGTATATATAAGTATATAAGTATGGAAGTATGGATAGTATGGATGGATATGGATGTGGGAATAAAAAGGCGGTTTAGACAAAGTGGATAAGTTGATAGCTGTGAGCCATGAGAGCCTATTCGCAACCTAACAAGTATCGATAGTTTACTGTCGAAACGAAAACTAGGGTTTATTATAAGCTGATCTAAGCCTATTAAAAATACTTCACATCTATGGTTTACCATAGAGTACGAAATGATGACAGTGAAAGTCAGTGTTGCTTTCAGCGAAAGAACGCCTGTTTTGGTAGACTTATAAACCAATACAGGTTTAAACTAGCGAAACTGTAGACGTAATGGTATGGGTAACTGAACACGATTAAATAAAATAGAAAAAGATTTGATGTGTTTAAGGGGTGTAAATGACTACTTGCGATGTGGTCAATTGAAGTATGAGTTGAGATAATATGATTTATTTTGAGTTTACACACACAAAAACCGTTTTTTTGATACTGATATATCAAGTGATACTATAGATACACAAATAACAAAATACAGCAATCGAAATCCATTTGTAAACAGTAAAAAAAGGTAATCAACATATCATGTTTTGATTTTATCTACCGCACGTCACAAATAATATTATTCAAATTACTGATGTGCAATTTACCTTAATACTTATTAGTACTTGTATACTTTATTATAATTTTCGTTCGAAAGCTTGTTTAAGCAACCGAAATTTTTGCTATATTTCATTCAACAGCATTCATAATTTTCCTGTCCACTGACTTCTCATTATATAAGGTGTATCTATTCATACACGAAATATTTTAAGAGGTACACCTGTAGGTGGTAAAGAAGCTACAGCAACGAAAAATTTTTTTTCTAAATGTATTTTCTTCAAAATTTAATATTTATAAATTATTTGACGCACATAAGAAATACTGGCTCCTTCTTATTTTTTACGGCCCCAGACACCGCGGCCATGCTCGTGCCATTCGGTCGCCACCCTCGCAGCGTCAGTCGGGCCATTCATAGAATTTGGAATAAAAGTTTTATGCCAAACGTCTCAAGCAGTTTTAAAATTATAATAATTACGAAAATTCAAAAACGCTTAGATAAAAAAAATATTTTTGCTTCTATAGCTTCTTTACCACCTACAGGTGTACCTCTTAAAATATTTCGTGTATGAATAAATATACCTTATTTATATACACGGCTACACATCAAGCTAAACATTTCCAGTTTTAGCTGAGCTCGCATTGTATAGATTTTTTGAACACACGGCGTGTCATGCTACTTGGGATCCGTGCAATACGTTTTCTTCTTCCATTCCTTCCAATAAAACGTGACGTGACACTATCATTCACTCTCTTCGATCAGTAATCGAAGTTCACTCCGTTTTCTTTCATAACATTCCCCCTCTCCACAACTTAAATTCATCTCTCTTCGCGACATGCGTTCTCAACGATTTGGAAAACTTCATAGTAGTAAATTTAAAACATTGTATGGTAACACCAAGAATGGCACTGTGGCAAACGTCAGACGATGTCGAGTGAAGTGATAGAAAAATAATTAATTTCACGACGTTTTGTGTTAATAATTATGTGAATGATGAGATGAAAGTGTAGATAAATGTTAGTATAGTGTTCAATAGTGATTATGGCGCATAGTGGTGGTGTTTTGAGTTCGGATATATCACGGAGGAATCCACAAGATGAGTATGAACTCATTCAGAGAATCGGTTCTGGGACCTACGGTGATGTATACAAGGTAGGGGGCCTTTCTAAAATACTTATTTCTCAAATTTACGTCTATTTAAGACGCTATCGATGCGATTCTAACACTTTCTCGGGCGCTTTGTCACAAAAAATGGCATTGTAAATCTCGTTTGTAACACAAAATATTTTTTGTGACGATAAAAATGTTGAGAATCGTCAGAATTAGTAACAAAAATAGTATTTATCGTTGTGTATCGTTTATGGGGCTGTTTGTTATAAAAAAACACGTGTTACTAATGACCTTGAGTGCAAGACAAGTCTGGTTTACTAATTAGTGTTGAACACACCCAAAGGTGTTGTGATATTCAAAACACATCACAGCTCTTTGTTCTGTAACTGTTCTTTATTTAAAATACCTATGATTCCTGCCAGTATTTATGGCTTTACCAATTGTTTTATAATTTGCAACATAATAATTATGCTCAGGTGCAAATTATAAGTTATAGTTATTTTAAGATTGACCCATTTTTACATAATATTGACTCTGTTTTGAGTGCAATACAATACTTATAAGTTCTTCATAGCATAACACAATATATAAAACCTTTTTCTTAAAAAAAAAATTAAGTTTTAAAACATAGTTTCAGTTTACAAACTAAAATTTCTTATCACTTATTTTTAGATTTGACAGCTGCAATATCAATTGTCAAGTGTCTGTTAAAGGTTAATTTACCTGTTCATGTACATGAGTAATGCAATAAGATCCTTTTCCTTTGTATAATTTTCACTAAAATATGCCTTAAGTTCTAGAAATTGTATCTAGAACAATACTACATCTATGTCTTAGCTAGACCTAACTTGGAATGGCTAAGCAATCAATCCTTTTATCCTCCTGAGACCCCGCATGATTTTTTTAGAACAAAATCACTATGTCGGATAGGCCCAGGATTTATTTATTTTTTACTGAACTATGTTCCCGCGTACTAGTATTAGGACAAATTATTCGAACAAAGATAATAGTTTCAAACATACCCTTAAAACATACAGAAGAAAAGAAAATAGTAAAGAAAATATCGTAATTTTTGTCTATGGGTTTATCTGGTACAGTCTAGTTTGTGAAACTATTAGTACTTTGGTTCACTCTTCAGTCGGCCCAAAAAATATCTGGGTCTCAGGAGGTTATAGAGAAACTTCTTTATTGTGATAGTTTAATTGCTGGGATTTTCTTCTCCAAGTTATAATATAGCCTAGCTTTTACCAGACGCTTCACCCACATATCATATGTTTAAACCTTCCACTTGAATCACTCTATCTAAAAAAAAAAAACTGCATCAAAATCCATTGCATAGTTTTAAAGATCTAATCATACATAGGGACAGACAGAGGCTGAACTTTGTTTTATAATATGTAGTTATTATATCTTGAAATTCAGCAACTTGGCTGTCGTTTGTAACTCTTTTTCATTTTGGAGCTGCTTTGAGATTAGTTTCGTCCACTCATCTTTTACCTTGCCAACCTCTTTTTCATTTGCTATATCTAGGGTATCATTCTGTCAGAATTTTCCTACATTTATCAAGGACTCACGGTAACACTTGACCCGCCCAACTCCATTGAATTTTTTCTATCTTAGTAAGAATGTTTGTCAGTCACTCCAGCCAAGTCATTATAGTATGATCAAATAAAGAATAGCAAAATATTTGTAACAATCACTTTCCTTAACTAGATAATAAACTGAACAGTAATAATCACTACCATAAATAAAAATAGAGATATATGTTCTTTATTTGCTTGAGATATTTCAAGTTCATGTTAAACAATTTCAACAATATGGGTCCCCCAAAACGCCATACGACATCACTGAAGACCCATGCATAGATGGCGGAACAAACTCGACGCCTATATGAGGGACTGGTCCTTATTGGCTGTTGATAGTATAAAGTTGAGTGGTAAAAGGAAAGGGAGGCCTTGGCCCAGCAGTGGGACAATACAGGCTGATTATATTATACATTAAACAATTTCAAAGAGTTATGAGATTGGATATTCAGATGCATATTTACCTAAAGTTGAAATGTTGGCTAATATGGAATGCGCGTTTTTACCGTGTTTTGTGTGTTGTTTTAACTAACACATACCACCTTACTACACACATATATGTATTTGCATCTGGGGTTAAACATTAATTTTAAATTAAAATATGATCCAAGAAACCCGGCTTTAATAAAAAATATGAAGCCGCTTCCGTGCTTTCACAGCTAAATAGTAACATTAGGTAAATATGCATCCGAATATCCGATCACTGGCTATTACTCTGTTAAGGAGATCTAGAATTATTTAAGCTTTAGTGAACATAATTCAAAAATCTTACTGAAATTACAGTAAGCAGTACATTTATTGAGTAATGTAATGACTCACATTTACAAATACTCTCAAGTAAAATGAGTAAACAATTAGCCAATGTAGAATGCATATTTATGCTGTTGGTGCCCTATAATAAATAAACAAGTTACTACATGGTGTATCACCACATATGCATGGACATTGATGTACAAACTGTAACCAGGAATTCAGCACATGCTTGTAGAACTCCTAGGCAAAGAACATTTTCATCAGTGATAAAAAAAAAAATCCATGGTAACATGTTAGCGTCTGTATGAATGTAAACACAGAAAGTATGCAAGAATCATTGGAGGTTGCATTATGTAGTTTCTGCCTAGCCCCATGGAAGAAATCTTGATTTTATGTATGTATGTAAATTACTACTTAATCATCATTCACTCATTGTGCACAGCCATGGACTGGTGAAAATTGGATACTCCAATCTCACACCTTTAAAAATTGAAATATGACTTACAAATAATTTTTTCTACTAGTTTTAATTTAAATGGTTGGTTCATTTATTTTCTGGTACTTTCCTACACTTAAGTAGAATAATGTGTCTGTAGTATAATCAGCCTATAATGTTACCACTAGTGTTGCAAAGGACTCGAGTCCTCGAGTCGTAATTTAAAAGACTCGAGTCAATTATGCAAGACTCAGTGTGCTCAATAGGCTCGAAGTCTACAGTCAAGCACTCGAGTCTTATAAAGGACTCGAGTCTTAAGAGGACTCGAGTCTTAAAAAGGACTCGAGTCTTAAAATTAACTCGACTCTTAAAGAAAAACTTGGAGCATGAAAATGAGACTCGCACATCATTCGAAAAGACTCAAATAGAAGAATGATAAGTTCTAATGAGTGGTTATGATATAAATATGAGTGAAAATAATCTGACGAGTTATTCATAGACTCGAATTCATTTTAAGACTCGAGTCCTTTTCTAAGACTCGAGTCCTTTTTAAGACTCAAGTGGCTTGTAAATGACTCGGGCTCGGCTTGACTCTAGACTCCGAGCCTTTTGAGCACACTGAGTCCTGCATAATTGACTCGAGTCTTTTAAATTACGACTCGAGGACTCGAGTCCTTTGCAACACTAGTTACCACTGCTGGGACACAGGCCTCCTCTCGGTGAGACGGAGTGTGCCGTTTGGTAAATGTCTTCGAGTTTTTGGTTCTAGTACATGCCTGTTTTCCTTCACTGTTTTGAGAACAAAGGTAATTAAATAATTAACGTAAAGCATCTGTCTGGGTTCGAACTTATAACTCGTCAGTCGCAGCCGTTACTACTTGGCCACCATTGCCCCAATTTAATGTTTATTGTATGTTTATTCACTTTTAATTTTAATTAGTGTTTAGTTGCCTGACTGCCTCGTTGGTCTAGTGGTAGCAAGCGCTACTGCTGAACTTGAGGTCCTGGGTACGATTCCCAGGTCGGGCAAAGTGTTATTGGGTTTTTCCATCTGGAATTTCTCAGTAGCAGCCCGGAGTCTGGAATTGTGCCCGGTTGATGGCAATAGGCTCGCCCCCTATTACATGGGACTTAAACATAACAGGCGAAATGTGGGTGTACTATAGGTACACCTCTGCCCAACCCTTCGGGGAAACAAGGCGTGATGTTATGTAGTGTTTAGTTGTCCTTTATCATAGTACTGTCCTTCTTCTTTATGAAAAATATACATTTTAGTCTTCCTAGAAACTATAAAGTAAGTTTTTCTTGGCAAACATACTTCATTGCCAAGCTAATGCAAACCTGTCTGGCATAAAACAATCATATTAATTTTATGTAGTTTATTTTCTTGGGTATTTTAAATTTTGCTTTAGAAATTCCGAGACTACATCTATATTTTTATTAAACCCATTATTTAGAGAGTTAATGAGCACTATGCAACTGACATATTTTAATCTTGATTTTGCAAAAAAAACCTTCAGAGTTTATCAAGTTATTACTATTCACTTGATTGATTGTAATAGTCACAAGAAGTATTTACTGTTAAATACGCAACAATTTCTTCAGTAAAAGGAACCTTCTTTTGAAGGTTTGTCAGCAAACTATTTTTTTAAGATACACTTAGCAGTATCTGTACAGTCCCATTTATTCCCGTGGATGTCGTAAAAGGCGAAAAAGGGTCGTAATGGAGAATGGGCAGCATTCTCTATGCATTTTACCACGATACTGCGATCACCAACCCACCTGCCAAGCGTGACGATTATGCAAAACCCGCCAAATTGGGGGAGTTCTATGTCCAGCAATGGTCGGCTTTCCGCTGAAATGATGATGATAGTACAGTATGTATCAGTCTAGCTGAGTTGGTTCTGCGCCTGATCTCTCTCCAGTCGTATCGGATTACCGTCCCATCTGACAATGAGAGTAAGGGAAGAGTCAGAATCAGAATCAGAAATCATTTATTTGCCATGAATGTGGGTACAAAATAAGATGTTAACATTGTAAAAGACAGTTCAGCACACTCTACCTTACGGCATGCAAAAGTAAAAACAATTATACCAATAAAATAAAAATAAAGTACAGTTAAAAACAAAAAAAAAACACATATGAAATGGACGGATAAGTGAATTTACAGTCTTCCTTAGATGAACGAAACATAAAAAATAACATTATCAATTCCTAAATTTTTTGCTTACATTAACAAAATTACACATACACACAAACAAATACGTACATAGCGAGATTTGAAATAACTTAATAACATTATAAGCTTTTATCATTAATAAAATCTTGTATAGAATAATAGCATTTGTCTATTAATAAGGATGCAGGATGTTAGCCTCTTTTTAAATATGCTTAGCGATTCCTCTTTGTAGGCATGAGGTATTTTGTTGTAGATAACTGGTCCCATTGATAGGACACTCTTTCTTAACAATGCAGTTTTATATCTCCCTGTAAACATTAGATTTTTATATTGCGATCTAACAGATCCGGATCGTGTTCTTATATCGTCCATTAGGGTAAAAAGGTGTATGTTTGTTCTAACAAAAATTGCTACTTCAAATATATACAAAGATGGAAAGGTGAGCAATTTTAGGGACTTGAACACAGGTGCACAACTGTCGGTATTTTTAAGACTACTCATTGATCTTAAACAACGTTTTTGGGCTTTAAATATTCTCTCTCTATCAGTACAGTTACCCCAGAATATAACTCCGAATCTCAAAACTGACGCAACTAGTCCGTGATAAGCTTGCAGTACGGTGCGAGTGCTTACTTTTTTTGCCAAGTTATAAAGTACGTACGCTGACTTGCTTAACCTCTTACATACATCCTCTGCATGTGGTTTCCAGGTCAGTTTCTCATCAATTATAATACCAAGGAATTTAGTAATATTTGTAGATTCTATTTTTTGACCCTCAAAGCACCTATGTCTGCGCCACACACTTGTGCATTAAATATCTCCCGCTCCGATGGCTAGTCTCCGCAGAGATTGGCCGTCATGGCAGTTATTCGGTCTGGAGGACTATTATTAAAACGATTAAAAATGAATAGCTGGTTACGTACCAAAACAATAGAATGTTGTGCATGTCACAAGGTCTGACCTACTGTTGTTTTGCCAAATACGTATTGTTGGCACGAACTGTTTTTTAATCTGTATCTTTATCAACATTCAGATGGCCATTAGGAAGGGCTTGTTGACACTGTTTGGTATGCAACAGATTATGTCATAGGTAGAGCCATAGAAAAGAAAATGTAAATAGTATATTGTGCAGATTCCAAACTGGGCGTTTTAACTGCCTTTATTTATATAAAGGTGATTGTTGTAGTTCAAAAGATAAAGAATTTTGTGGCTAAATAATAATAATCGCACGTATCCATCGATCAGGTTAATCTACGCTTGCCGCGGTTGGTCCGTGGATGGGTGAACATCTTTACATACCAAATACTTCTCCATGCCTCGGAAAGTTGGTTCCGGCTGTCATTGTGGACCTTTGAGTCAGTCTTTACGGGTCGTTAGGACCCCGAAGAGAGTACAGTTCAGATAGGCTGTCGCTCCATCTAAAATGCAGTTGCTGCATTCAGCTGCACCCGGTTAAACTGAAAGTCGACCCCAACATATTGGGAAAATGTAAGACCCTATGAATTGTAGTTCAAAATACATTTAACAATTATTAGTTCCGAGTCTCAGGCAAAAGCCTCTTCCAACCCCATCCAATTCTCCCTGTTCCTTTTCTGTTCAAACCACATCTTTCTAGCCGTTCTCACCAAGCTCTCTAACTCCCATAAGCTGTGCTTATAACGCGGGAAAATCCTGGCTGGTTTAAAAGTAGAATACGTTCTTAAACTGTAGGATACGAATTTGAACCGTTCGAAGCTTACGCGTAGTTAATGTCGTATTTTTTTCCGTTTTGTCAAATGAGCCGATGTAGATTATTCTGCCAGCAACATTTAATTGAAGGCAGCAAATCAAGATGAGCCATTGATCTTCGCAGACGTCGTAATTACTTAACTACCCTTTTTTGGCTGGGAAATCATCTAATGACTTCTTCCGCTCTGGGCGAAGTCGAAGGGCGTGTCAGACTTTTATTGTTTAAAACCCACCTGTGATCCTTCAGTTGCCCGTGCCAGGGCCACGGTAACTCATTCGAACAAGTCCACGACCCTGGCAGGTATCGGTCATAGTCGACCTCTTCAATTTTTGCTGACATCTCTTTGAGGCGCGCGTGGAGCAGAACGCGTCATTACTAAACACGTCTGCTTACCGATTAAAGGAATAACGGCGCTCTAAGGCTCTAATATTTACACCACTTTAAGAGAAAGTCACATTTATAATTCCGAGTCCGATGTTCTCATGCCATTACTAAATACCTACCTAGCCAGCTAACTTCAAAACACATGAGTCAGAGTGACGTGGCTCAGACAGGTGTTTCGGTTCGATTCCCGCGTCGGACACCTATCGCGTCAGGTGTAGCGACCTTGTCAGTGATTTTCATATTTTATTGTTGTGCTGTTAATGTCGATTTTTGGTCAATGTCGTGTTTTTTCGACTGTTTTATTGTGATGAATGTGTGACAATGTCGTGGCGAATTAGCTATTTATACTAACTGGTAAAGAAGCTCATGGCTAGATAATAGTAGCAGCAGGGGTCGGTCGAACGTTAAGCCACGCTTGACGCTGGTGGTCCGAGGATGGCTGACCAATTTTATATACCAAGACCTCTACGTGCCTTGGAAATCATGTAAGACCGGGTACCGGCATTCATTCGTAGATCTTCAACAGTCGTTATGAGTAGGTACCTAGTCAGAAGCCCTTAAGTCTGTCTCGATCATAATGCATTTAAAACTTAATGTATTTCTAATGGACTATTTCATGAACATTTTGCTCCTTCTACTAAACTTTAACCGTACCTTTCCTACTCGTCCGTCTGTTTAATTATAGTATAAAGGTGCACAAAGTTTTTGCTTTACGTATTAATATATAATACTAGCTTTTGCCAGCGGCTTCGCCCGCGTGGAGGTCGGAAATTATCCCGCGGGAACGTACTACCGGGATAAAAAGTAGCCTATGTCCTTTCTCAGGCTCTAAACTATCTGTGTACCAAATTTCATTTAAATCGGTTCAGTAGTTTTAGCAGGAAAGCGAGACAGACAGACAGACAGACAGAGTTACTTTTGCATTTATAATATTAGTATGGAAGTATGGAAGTATGGATAGTATGGATAGATTCTTTTAAATGGTTGTTTGCATAAACTGTGCCTTATATTCAAGTTTGCGTGTAGGCAGCAATTTACTCTCAATAGCTAACTTTCATGCAATCTAGTGTACTATACGATTACGTAAGACACTTGCAACTCAAAATTTAAATGCAAAAACAGCATGCAAAATAAATTCGCGATTAGACGCTATCAAGAAAAATACCAGCCATTACCTGTGAGTGGTTTGCTCAGGTCTTTCTGTAGGTTGGATTTGACTGCAAATGACTACGCGGGCTCAGTGCGGGTTGGTAGATGTCACATGTCTTAGAATTTTTGGTTCTAGGACATGTCGGTTTTCTCACTATGTTTTTCTTGACCGTTTTGAGAGCAGTGGTGATGAAATAAACTACAAAAAGTAAAACCTGCCTTGGTTCGAACCCACAACCAAGAACACGGGGAAACTAGAAGTCAGGGTCGCTACCATAGGGCCACTGGGAGTGGTTGGGAGTTGTTAAGAGTTTCGTGATTGGTTAGTTCTAAAGCGTGTATCACGAGCATAGTCAACCTCATCTTGGCTGGCTGAGCTTATCAATTGCAAAATCTAAAGCATTACATAACTGACCCATTATCTCCTTGCCGTTATCCTAATTAATATGGGGTTGAGGCATCATGTCTTCTTCCACATGTGTCTATTAGTCGCTTCAGTAGTCACCCCTTTTCTAGCCAAATTATCTTTCACACAGTCCATTCATAGTTTTTCTGATTCCTCTACTTTTATACTCAAAACTTTCCTCACGACATTAACCTCATTTCTCCACATCACAAGCCTATACCAAGACAGTCGATTTCTACACAACTTTTCAGTCACCGGTGTCACTTTCAGACCTTCTGCCAATTTGCCATATACCCAAATATCGCCTCTTCCTCCCTCAAGTCAGCTTGAGCTATTATCATCATCATCATTTCAGCTGTACGACGTCCACTGCTGGACCTCAGCCTCCTCCAATTTGGGGGGCTTTTCTATAATCACCACGCTTGGCAGCCGGGTTGGCGATCGCATGATGGTGGTTAAATGCATAGAGAATGCTGCTGCCCATTCTCTAGTAGTCTAGTAAGTCAATTAGTCGCCTTTGACGACACCCACCACGGGAAGAAATGGGGTGTGCTATACTTTACGTCCGGCACCATGCTAGGCACTATTATGTACATGAGAAATAGCTCATGCCGAGGTAAAAATATTAACCAGTCACCGAGGCTGACTACCCTGGCTGTTCCGGGACGTGCTTAAGTACCGTCTTTCGTGGAGGGTCTTTTAATTAATACATGAACAGTGCCAGCTATAAAATAGCTCTATCTTACTTTATTATAACGAAACTCACATGCTAAAGGCGGGTATTAAGATAATCTCCGTTTGTTTGACTGATAATAATGTAGTGCTGTAAAATAGGATTAACATTTTTGGTGAAAAATATTGTCTGAAGATACTTTTGGTGCAGCGATGTTTTACAGTAGAATCCGTTTAGTACGACTTCGCATGTAACGACCAACCGTTTTTAGCGACGTAAGTATATGCGCATGTTTGGTTTTAATACGAGCCACTATGAAAGTACATCCGTTTATTACGACTCCGCTTACAGCGACCGATCGCTTTTAACGACAGGATTTCACACTAAATTGTCCGGCTACAACGACGAGTGTTGACGTGTTAACAAATAAATCGTAGGTAAGAAACTATCTCCACCCCGCGCTTCCCCCTTGCCTGCACGTCGCTGATTTGAATGCGACTGTTTAGTTTACGGCGTTAATTTGCGGGTGATGCGTGATTTCGCGTACAAGAATGGCTTCTACAAAACGAAAAAGTTTCTCTGTTGAAGAAAAAAGTGTCATTATTATTATACATTATATGTACATTATGTGAAATAAATAAATATTTTGATTCAAATGTTTTTTTTTCTCTTGGTCACGTAAATATCATTAAATACATTATGTTTGTATGTGTATAAATGAATGTGATTTGAATGATAATCAAAAATTGTCATTTCCTTTAGTACGACTTCCGGTTAGTACGACGTAACATCACCGGTCCCTTCGCCGTCGTTATAACCGGATTCTACTGTATTTTAAAACTTTACGAGTCGTGTTCCAGAAAAAAATGTTTAACGGTGCTGCTAAAAAGTTCTTTCCAAAATAATAAAAAATAAGGAAAGGAAAAAAGGGTAAAATAGGTTATTGGAAAAATAAGGTCTTTCAAAACGTACAGAAATAAATGTGAACTTAGTACTACTACTGAAAACATACATTTACCAAAGAACCGTTTTTCATTGGCTACCAATCAGGTCCTAGGACCCGTTTATCTAGCACTAACCAAATGTAGAACAAACACTTCCGAACAATTTGAAATGTCCATAAGTTTCTGTACACTACAAGTGACAAATTAATATTTGAACATTAATTCCTCATCATCATTTCATCCAAAAGAATTTCCTCCCTAATTTGGAGGGGTTTGCCATAAGGTATGACTTGGCGATCGCAGTATGGTGGGGAAATGGATAGAGAACGCTGCTGCCCTTAATGTAGTAAGTCCCTTAGTCACCTCCTACAACACCCACGGGAAGAAATTAATGGGAATATTAATTAATTCATTAATATCTGAGAAGATACTTGCCAATGATTTCTATACACAAAACTAACAAAAAATATCTGAACTAGTTCTTTGTTATGTTAAAAAAAACTATCTCTGTAAACAAAATCGATGGCTAAGTATGAACGATTTTACGGGTAAACCTGTTACCTTGTCCGCGTACTTTTCTTCTTCTGGCAGCCAAATCGCGTAGAAAAGGTAGCTAAGCCATCATCCAATTGGTTTTGCACGGGACGCCTTCTACTGACCTCTTTAATCCTCAAAGGAATACTATCCTGTGGAGTCTAATCCACTTCGTCTTTTACGAACACCTTTTCAATACGTTGAAATGAATGAATCGCATTCTTTCTGTTAGTTTCACCTGAACGCTGGCGAAAATGCTGAGTTATTTAGATCTTAGAAAACGAACTTGACGATTTAACGCCAGTCATTCTTCGAAGGGGTAGGCAAGGGTTTACGGTGCTCACATTTCACCAGGAGTGTTTACATAACATACACAATTAGCCTATAATGTTCCTACCGCTGGAATATAGGCCTCCTGTCAGTGAAAGGTGGTGGACTGTAATCCACTATGTGGGCCCATTGCGGGTTGGTAGATGTCAAATGTCTTAGAATTTTTGCTTTGTGGACATTGCGGTTTCCCCACGATGTTTTCCTTTACCATTTTTAGAGCAGTGGTGATGAAAGAATTTACACAAAGTATAGCGTCTGTGTTCGAAACTACTTCCTGCGAGTCGTGGTCGTTACCACTGAGCCAACAGTGCTCAGTAATGTTTAAGTCCCGCGTAATAGGGGGCAACTTTTGCCATCAGCCGGGAAATAAACCAGACTTGGGGCTGCTATTGGTCATGTTGGCAAAACCCACAAAACAACCTACACCTGACCTATACCTGACCTAGGACTCCTAAATGCTATGAAGAGGCAAATGCTAGAACATATTGAACATAGAATTCAAACTCTTCTATTATCTGTTCTGTGATTAGTCAGCCTACCAACAAGGTGAAATCTGTCATGGTTCTAATAATTTCTCGGTATTATCTTGAATTAACTAGTGAATGGATAACTCAGACTGATTCATAATGTACGAAGTACTTGAATGATGTCATATTATTAGTTTATGATTTTGAGTTGTATTTGTACGTTCTGAGAGGTCTGTAGTAGAGCGGTACAATTTGGCTATTTATTATTTAATTCAATCTTTAAATGTTCTCAGAATTTTGAGAACATTAATTATATTCAATGTTTATTTATAGTAGTTAATTTCCACAAAATGGCATGGAATGCATACTTCGAAGACAACATCTGAGGCGTTAGTGCGTATCTTCTTGTTTTTATTTATCTATTTAATTTCAGGATTTATTTAAGACAAACTTGACAAATAGACTTTTAAATGGTAATATTTGATGGTAAATTAATGATAAACACAAATAGAAAATTACTTTTAACACATGACTTAAGTCTACTATGTTTTTAGAATTAAACAATTGCATTAAATTAGGAAAAAATACACTTACACTTAGTAATATAAAGTAATATTAAGATAAATTTTCGATATTAATAACCCAAGAAAATTAAAAAGAGATCTCTGGAATCGTGGCCAAAATATCTAGTTTTCCAGAATCATATGATGACCTAAAATGGCAACAAGACTACACGTATGAGCCGATCATTAATTAATATTAAAGTATGCACAACACAAGGCCGCAGTGATTCAATCACTAATTGTTCTAATAGAAACTAACTCAGCGATTATGTGAAAACATTCGTGAAATGTGTGGTTAGTGTTTTGCCAACTTACAATGGTGCGCAGTATTCTAGCAAAATTTCTGATCGTATTTATCGTCCTCCAGACCGTGTTTCGGCCATGGTGGCAAATCTCAACCAACACTAGTTATCGGCGCGGGAGATATTATAGTGCTCAAGTGTGTGCGCAGACACAGGGGCACTCGGTCTTCCATATATCTTCGGGAGGCCAATCCGACACGACCGCAGAGAGATCAGGCGCAGGACCAACGGCTTAACTTGCTTTCCGAGGCACGGGGCTATCACAACGCCATCTTCCAAACTCCGGGCTGTTACCAAGAAATGCCTAATGGAAAAATCCAATAACACTTTATCCGACTTAGAAATCGAACCCAGGACCCCACCTGATGCCGATAAAGCGAAAAAGAGGACATACATGCAGAGTGGTAGGTACTTCGAGGCACAATCTGCACGCGTAGCATGACCACCATAGAAGGAACTTTGTCTATTCTTGGTGGAACAGAGATAGAATTGTCATGCTACGCCAGCATAAAACGGTCCTGCCAGAGTCGCGTGATTGTTCGAAAGAGACACCGTGATCCTGGCACATGGGCAACTGAAGGAACACGGGTGGGTTTTAGTCAGTAAAAGTCTGACACGGCCTCCCGCTCCACCCAAGAGTGAGAGACGTCATTTGATGATTTCCCATCCACGCGCTTGTGACCAAGAGACCAACAGAGGATATTTGTCGTAGCGTGAGGTTAAAATCCTATAACCTTCCGCAAGAATAGGGCTATCAAATACAAAAGGACTTTTTCCAAGCCGACTGGTATTTCCAAAGATTACCCCTGCATACAAACTTACATAGAAACATTTTTTTACCCATTAATAATATCAATGTAAAGTCTGACCACCAGTCTTTCCAAGGGGCATCGTATTGCCCAGTAACTGGGTTGTGGAGTTCAGATCGGCAGTCGCTCCATTTAAAATACTGATACTCAGCCGCATCCGGTAACACTAGAAACCGACCCTAACATTCTTGGGAAAAAGCTAGGCGGAAGATATAACGTTACTCAATCATACAAAAACGGCTGAACGAATTTGGATGTAAGTTGGAACTCAGATAGTTTATAACCTGGATTAACACATGAGATATTTTCCGACATTAAAGGGGACGAGGCCGCTGGCTAAAACTAATTGGAAGTAATAATTTATGTTCTCCTGAAAAAGAAAATGAAGAAAACCTCTTATCGTACTATAATGAGTTCTTCAGTCCACGGCACGCCTGCCAAACGTGATTATTTTCATTATAAACGTGAAAGATTTAAAGTGAAAAGTATTTCGTGTGATATAATTTATGAGCGACGGGCTTTAGAGCTGTTAAATATAATATAGTGCACGAACTACGAAGGCATAACAAAGAAAGTAATATTAAAGAAAATCTAAATATACAGTCGAGTTTTAGTTTGTATTTTATTTTGTAGGATTCAGTTTACGTATCGACGTGATCTTCATCTCAGTCAACTGAATATATTTGTTAGAGGACAATAAAGAGGGCTATGCTTACAGTTTCTCTACTTGATCGAATTATAAATAGAGATTCGTTCGTCTTCTGCGGATTTTTATCTGGTAACTAATATAGTCCGATGAATTGCCAAACTTTAGTGACAGTGGGCAGGGCGCAATGCCCGAAGAACACATAACCAATTGGGCCGAAAGATTCTTGAGTTGCGACCACGTACCGGAATGCGGTGCGTTGAAAGAACTCCCACAAAGTGGTCCGACGACCTTGGACGCCTGAAGAATCCGCTGGCTGCGTAAAGCATAGAGCCGGTCGAAGTTTGTGGAGGCCTGTGTCTAGCAATGGACGTCTTTCCACTAAAATGATGATGATCGGCATGATCTATGCAAGAATTGCACATATTTTTGTGACAAGATAAGCAACTTAGCAAGGACAGCTGATGGTTGGTGGACCCAGGTCTACCGCGTAGTACTAACATATTCTGGAAAGGAGTTAATACTCCTGAATACTCCTTATGTCTTATGCAGACTACAGAGATTCCGTGCTTTTCGCCCGTTAAAATGGTAAACATTACTTAATTTGTTCGAAGGAAGAATGTTTATTTCGGACATGTCATAGGTCTACACAATATATTAAAAAAAATGGGAAAAAAATGTTATGGGTTAAAAATGGAACGAGGCTCAACATTGTCTCTTAAACAAGGTAAGCAGGTACAGACACTGGTTAATTGGGCCCCTCGCAAGGATCGCACGCATACAAATGTGTTAGCAAAAGGGGTGACCAATTAATGCAAGCGTGCGTACGTCGCAGACAGTCGCAGTATTTAAAATATTTCGTTCAACAGTAATAAACTAATAACTAAAACACAATGGGAAGAACCTT
Organism: Aporophyla lueneburgensis; assembly: GCA_932294355.1. Taxonomy (NCBI): domain Eukaryota; kingdom Metazoa; phylum Arthropoda; class Insecta; order Lepidoptera; family Noctuidae; genus Aporophyla; species Aporophyla lueneburgensis. Next base: position 11,338,896 of record OW028759.1, read on the forward strand.
TGTTAACAATTTGTTTAACTTTTACTCCGACATGAGATACTCTAATGTATCATAATCGCAATTTATCTTTCAAGAACAATGAAACAATTAACTCGTGCCAAATTACAATATAAATTCTTTACTAATTATGTAAGTGAATACGCGGGACAAAGTTACATTCCTACCATATTACGGGAAAGCGTGTCTCTCTGTCTGCTCGTCTGCGTTCTCACGGCTAAATAACTGAACCGATTTTGATGAAACATTTAAAAAAGAAAGAAACTGAGGATGAAATGGGATATAAATATAGATCTCATCCAGAGATCTATAACGGAACGAGCGTGCCTAGAAGATACCTTTTCACTCTTGATTAGAATTCAGATGGGTTAAATGTGGAAGGGAACACAGACGCTGGCAGAGAGTTCCACACTTTGGCTGTGCACATAATAAATGTGGAGGAGAAGCGCTAAGTATGACTGGTCGGGCTATCAACCAAATGCGGATGGTACCCGGCAGTATGTCTGGTAGTCTGGTAGTAAAAGGGCGATGGTGAGATCAGGTCGTGGAGCTCCTGCGCCTACTCTACGAAGTTGAGTCTGTAGCTTTAACTCATAGGTAAATAACCAAAATTTCAAAAAAAAAAAATATGCTCAGCTGAATTGGCATTGGGCCGGCCGTATTAACCGTATTCGAAGACCGGTGGGGTAGACGTCTTCTTGAGTTTGACCGCAAATCGGCAAACGTAAGGTTAGGAAGCCCTGAGGCTAGGTGGAGCGACGATTGAATCAGCTCCTATAAAGTGATAAAGTGGGTTGTTTTGTTGAAGTAAAATGCGAAATTTATGGGGACGAAGTCGCGGGCAAAGCGCTAGTAGTCAAAATACTTCTACTGTTCTTTATTTTGAGTGGCTTGCATGGCGTAAAAACTTTTTAAATACTTACAATGTTTTTAAAATGATTGACTAAAATTGTATTTGGGAATTGATGGTGGAATGACATGCTATAGTGACATTTATTTTTTAATAACAACGTAGTAAGGTTACTATTAATCTCGGGGTTATGTTTAGACCGGTGCAATTGACGGTCAAAAGGGATTTAATCACCACGACATCGCTAATCAGGATGGGCCGGGCAAGCAACACGAAATACAACTCTATGGCGTAGTTGATAGATCAGGTAGTCAGCAAGGATGCCATACACGATGTAAAAAGTTCAGTGAAAAGAAAAATATATTTATTTGTAGATATTTAACTACATGATTACAGACAAATGTGTGTCTGACATGTCCACTGAAATCTGTGGTTCTTTTCACAAAAGACACAAATCTACATTATCCTCACATGATCTGGCCAAGATTATGTCCTCTCTAGTTAGTTTCGCGTTTCTTCTCAGAGTAAAACCTAATATATTTGTACACCTATTTCCTTGGTAGGGCATAGAGCTCGTCTAAAATGTATACGTAAGAACTTTATTGTAATACCAGTGTTCACTAAGAAACATTGATTGATTGATTGAATAGTGGGATGAAAAACGCCGACCTCAACTACTTATTAAAATATTATTGACGTGTAGAAATGATCAAGTACATACAAAGTTTGTACTATTAAGTCTTTAGATATTATCCTTCATTCGCTACAGCGGAACCCAACGAGTAATTTTTTTTCGGGGTGTCTAAAGCCACAAATTTCCCAACTTTTTCAAAGATCAGAAAGCATCAAATGCGTTTAATTTTTTGCCAAAATATAACACCATTGCTCTTACATAATCCCTAAAATACCGCATTACAGCCCCATACACATTATGCCTGAAACATATAGCCCAGTACAGCTTGAAGGCACCAATAAAAATGCTAAAATCTACCCATAGCGTGTGCCTGAGACATGCAATATTGCAAATAGCTCGACGCTGTAGGAATATCAGTATCACGCAGTCTTATTTGTTCTTTGAAGTTATTGTGTAGTAAAGTATTTTAATAACGGCCACACAGACACATCAATTAAATTTAATGAAGCATTAAGTTATGATTACTAGTAAGTATACACGGAAAATAACAATTTAAGGGGGGTGTTCTCCATTGCGAGGATCGTCTGGAGGACACGGTGGAGCATACGGTGGAGGTGTGCCCTGCCTGGGCGGAGCACCGCCGTGTCCTCATGGAGGCGATCGGCGGCGGCGACCTCTCGCGTCCGGCCCTGGTGCGAGCCATAGTACGGAGCGAGAGGGAATGGGAAGCCGTCACCTCCTTCTGCGAAGCAGTAATGCTCGCGAAGGAGGAGGCGGGGCGCGTGAGGGAGTGGCAGTCTCTGCGCCCTCACGTCCCTAGCCGCCGCAGGAGGAGACGCCCCGGGCGTCGGGAGTCCATAGCGGACTCCCGGCCACCGTAGGCGCGACCTTGCGGGTGGCGAGCAATGGGTAGCTCGCCGCCCGGTAAGGACCAAGCTCGGGTCGACGGCGCGTAGTGTTCCACGCGCGCCTCAAAGAGATGTCAGCAGCAGTGTAGGGGTCTACTAGGACCGATGCCTGCCGGGGTCGCGTGATTGTTCGAAAGAGATACCGCGATCCTGGCACATGGACAACTGATGGAACACGGGTGGGTTTTAGTCAGTAAAAGTCTGACACGCCCTCCCGCTCCGCCCAGAGCGGGTGAAGTCATTTGTAGATTTCCCATCCTGAAAAAAAAAAGGGGGGTGTTCTACCAAACAATATGAAAGAAATTGCTTCCATAGTAAAAGTTGTTTCGGGGCTTGAGGTTTGTTCAGGGCAAATGTGAAAAAAATACTTGTGAATAGTTGTGCCCGTCACTTCGTTCGCGTGGTTTCCATAGTAAAAGTCGTTTCAGGGCTTGAAGTTCGTTCAGGGTAAATGTAAAAAATACTTTTGAATCAAGCCGCCTTGCGCTTCTTGTGCCACGTTTGTCTGCCTAGAAGTCTGAAAACAGCAAAACATGCTTAGTAAATGGTGTACGTATTCCATGTTTGAAATGTTATAAATTAAAACATCTAATTCAACAGTCATTTATTCAAATTAGGCTGAGGCTTAGCACGTCAAATTACATTATAGACAGTCCCCCATAAACGCCTGCCCTTCACATATTATATACATCACGAAAACAAAGCCTAACAAACATTTTGTAAATCCTTTCACGCTAGTTCTGGTGAACCTATCCCGTGACAACCCTTTTTCCGTGATGAATAATCCTTATATTTGGCCCAGAATAAAAGCTCTCTCTGCCAAGTCAAAGTTTGTCTTTTTATTTCTTTTTTAACCGACTTCAAAAAAAGGAGGAGGTTATCGATTCGACTGTATTTTTTTTTAATTTTTTTTTATTACCTCATAACTTTTGACTGGGGGAAACCGATTTTGATGATTCTTTTTTTATTTGAAAGCTGGTGCTTCCCGAATGGTCCCATTTTTTTGGTTGTTCAATTTGGTTCCATTCGGACATTGGGGTCCATGTGAAAACCATATAAGTCTTAAATTTGCATTAAGTATTTGCGCGACAAATGAACGAATAACGCGATTAGATTAGTGCGGAGTATCTACCACAACTAAAAAGTTAAAAAATAAAAACACTACAAAGTCAAAAATAACTTTAATTTCGGAAGTCGGTGGCAAAAACCTTAAATACAGAGCCTAAGACACCGACTTTCGAAATTAAAGTTATTATTGACTTTGTAGTGTTTTTTTAAGGAAGTCGGTTGTTTTTTTTTTTTGTCTAATGCGGTAGCGAGCGGACAGACTAATTCTCTAAGTTTAAAACAATTGGATAATCTTACACAATAATAAATGTGATCCCAGCTGTCGGTGCCAATTCCTTGTTTTACCACCTAAACCAAGTCGCGGTCTATCAGTAAGAGTATTGCTATCTCTTACTGATAGACCGCGAAGAAAAAGACAAGTGATGCTTTAGAACTGTCAAACTGAATTACGTCTAGATTCTCTTGAATTTCGGGTGATTTTAAGCAACCAGAATCTTAGTTCAACTAGGACAGTTCTTATTTATTTCCGTCCCTTTCTTGTTTTATTAGGAGAGAAAAGATAGGAATAGCCTTATTGAAGTTTAGTTGGTGCGCTACAGAATCATCAGGTATTTAGTTTACAAATGTAACATGAACTACATCATCGGTGTTTACCTCATGAATCAGTCATTCAGTAGCTCTAACGGATCTCTTGAGTCATCGCTCATCGCACGATCTTTCATTAAGCGGGGTTTACACTAAACTAGTATCGTGAACCTCGGTCTAACCCCGGAGGTTCCCAAACTTATTTCTCGCAGTCTACTTTAAAATTTTACTGATTTAGGCGGACATGCTTGGATAATTTGTTTTTTTTTTTTGCTTTTTTAATTTATTTTAAAATAGTTTTTATCTGCTTATTTTTTTTTCACACCAGTGTAGATCTCTGTCGAGTCCCCTCGACAGGAAGGTGGTCTAGACCACTCTGGTATTACTGAGCTGGTCTGTTCTGTTTTGGGCTCTAGCTTACTAACCCTCGCACCCTAATTGCATAATATACGATTAATCAAAATCTTAATGATTTTAAAGGACATTGCTAATGCATTGTTTTATAGGAACATACTACGCTTTGTAAATGGCTAACTAGCTTTATTTTGGATGTTTGTTACTCAATCACGCAAAAATGCCTGAACTGATTTGGTCGAAATTAGGCACACAGATGGCTCATAACCTGGATTAACACATCGGATACTTATTATCCCGGTAGTACGTTCCCGTGGGATTATTTCCGACCACCACGTGGGCGCAGCCCCGGACAAAAGCTAGTTTGAAATAAATGCTTTGACTTTGAGTCAATAGCCGGAAACAGAACAGTCAAGCTACTATTTCACGTAAAGAAAGATATTGTTTTAAAACTTGTATGATTTCACACAGCATTATAGTTTCATAGTGTGATCCTCGCTTTACCACAGATCATATTGACTGTACTAGTCGTGTGACGTCGATTTGTATTACATTCTACTTCCTTTGCTTAACAATAGGTGTTTCTATATATGACAGCGGTTGCTCTTGTTCATATTTTCATTTTTCAAGCGTGATGTGGCAGCTCAGCAAAGGGAAAGGAGAGAGAAGAGAAAGAAGGGTCTCCAAAGACCCTGCCAGTGTCACAAATTTGTTCGAATGAGTTGCCGTGGCCCTGGCACAGGCAACTGAAGGAACATGGGTGGGTTTTAGTCAGTAAAAGTCTGACACGCCCCTCCTCTCCACCCAGAGAATTTGATGATTTCCTACCCAAAAAATAAAGGCTCCGAAGACAGATTGCCCTTCCCTTTGCTCAGCTGTGGACTGAAATAGGCTTAGTTGTTATTTAGTGTAATTTGTAATTCCGTTATAACTTAAGTGAGTCATAGAACAGTCGTAGAAATCAAATGACTTCCGAATGCTGGAAATAGGCTAGCTTCTGCCCGCGACCTCGACCGCGTGAATTTTTTATCGAGCAAGAAAGTATCTTATGTGTTAATCGAGAGGGTGTACTTGCTCATAACTTGCTATGTGTAGGAATCGGTTTCATATTGATAGTTAAACAACATTCATTGCGTTATTTACGTTGCTAAGCCGACAATTTATTCAAACACATGACGCAATGGTTTAGAAATAATCTTCAATACGATTCTGATTGATAGTGCGTTACGCATTTAGGGTATCCAAATCCGTCCAATTTTTGCGTGATCGAGTAACAGTTATAAGTATAGCTTTCCTCAAGAATTGAGCTATCAAATGCAAAAGAATTTCAAATCCGATTGGTAGTTCCAGAGTTCAAACGAATAAACAAACAAACTCTTCGGTTTTATCTATACTAATATTATAAAGAGGAAAAGTTTGTATTTTTGTTTGTTTGTTTGTAATGGATAAACTCAAAAACCACTGGACCGATTTTAAAAATTCTTTCACCATTAGAAAGCTACATTATCTGCGAGTAACATAGGCTACATTTTTTTTTAAATAGGGGTCCGTAAGATATTTGGGTTTTTCGGACCCAAGGTGTAAAAAATCTGCATTATTAATATGTCTTCGAAGTACCAGGTTGTCATAACGGGTTAGTCCCTGAGTACCCCGTTCCCCGAGGCCCCCGTCCCGGAGGCCCGGATTTATTTTTATCTAAATAAACTCAATTAACAGTCAATTTAGCTTAAAGTACCGTCAGCAGATGATATGTTAAATTAAATTTTATTACTCACTAAAATTATAATACTTTAAGAATCAGGAAAAAATTATAAAGTCTTGCTTGGTTAAGGCAAGTATTATAATAAGAGAATACAATATAGAGTCTCCTAGAACAATTACAGATTTTAATTATTATCACAATCGTTCCTTTTTCAATACAGAGAATCAAAATATCTACTCTACATGGAGCATTAACATAATTTAAAAAATACGCGAAAACTCTCACTCACACACAACTATTGCCTATGCTACATGCATAGGAAATAGTTAACTATAAAATAAATCTTCTAACATGTAAAATCAGTTTCACTTACATTATTTTATTTTTTTACAATACAGTAAATCAAAAATACTATTTAAAATATATTTATAATATTGTAACATTTATTTTATATTTTAGATACATTTTATTCAAACTGTAATAACCTCTATTAAAACTATGATTCGACATTGTACAAAATTTCTCTGTCTTATGCATTTCAATCACATACATTTAAGCACTTTTTATGTCGACCGTACAAGTTGAAAGCAATAGAAAAAAGAAATGTAATCATTTATCGTATTCGGGGTTCTCCGGGACGGGGGCCTCGGGGAACGGGGTACTCGGGGAATAACCCGTCATAACTTAGTAGGAGCTCACCTAACATGGGTGTGTGGTAGCTAGAAAACGCTTTATGTCTTCGAAGTACCAGGTTGGCATAACTTGGTAGGAGGTCACCTAAAATGGGTTTTATTGATTCTGAGGCGGTTTGAAATTCGCTGGGTCAGCTAGTTATTAGTATAGATAACCAACTTGTTTTCACAGTTTGTAGCCACCACATAATTATATGTATGTATATTAAATTGATGAATGAATGGATAATCACGGGTTTCAAAAAAATGGTGATCGCTATAATGGATAAAAGCATAATGTTGGCAACAACTTTTTGCCAAAAGTTTTATCTTTGTGGTAATTGCCTAACAATAAAAACCGGCCAAGTGCGAGTCGGACTCGCGCACCGAGGGTTCCGTACAAACCTGTAGGTATTCTCGGTTTATGCATAAGGTTTATGAAATATATATATATATTTAAATTTTTATAGTTGACTTGATTCAATGAAAGGTAAATTGCGATTTACGATTTATGACGTATTAAAAAGAACTACTTACTAGATCTCGTTCAAACCAATTTTCGGTGGAAGTTTACATGGTAATGTACATCATATATTTTTTTTAGTTTTATCTTTCTCTTATTTTAGAAGTTACGGGGGGTGACACATTTTACCACTTTGAAAGTGTCTCTCGCGCAAACTATTCAGTTTAGAAAAAAATGATATTAGAAACCTCAATACCATTTTTGAAGACCTATCTATAGATATCCCACACGTGTGAGTACGATGAAAAAAAAAAAATTGCGTTTAAGTTCTGAGTATGGGGAACCCCAAAATTTATTGTTTTTTTTTTGTATTTTTGTGTGTAAATCTTAATGCAGTTCACAGAATACATCTACTTACCAAGTTTCAACAGCATAGCTCTTATAGTTTCGGAAAAATGTGGCTGTGACATATGGACGGACAGACCTGACAGACATGGCGAATCCATAAAGGTTCCGTTTTTTGCCATTTGGCAACAGAACCCTAAAAATGGCCCTCATTTTGACAGTACAACAACATTCATTGCTTTATTTACGCTGTTAAGCAAACAAATTATTCAAACATATGAAGTAATGGATTAGAAATATCTTCCAAAATTATTCAGATTGTGATTAATATACAGGATAATTTTATAACCAGTGCGCAATTTTTTTTTTGGTGGTTCAGTATCAGTAATAGAACACATTTCAACCATTTTTTCCATACTTTTTTTTTAAATTTTTATCCGACCTTAATTCAGTAAACTGTGGATACCCTACATATTTCGTACCTAATATGATATTGACAATAGTAATAGGTCAGTAACCGCGCGACGGCGTAGGTACTTCGAAATTCTTACAATTTTGACCGATTGAACAGGTGGTCGGTCGTTCACCTTCGCTGCCGCGCCGGCGCCTTGCAAGTTACCATAGAACCAGTTTCAAAATAGACATCTTTCGTTAACGATAAATTATTTTTTTTTTGTACTAAGATATATCAAAATAAAAATTGCATGATTATTATAACCCGTTTAAGTTTCATTTGTTAAAATTTGCGCACTGGATAAAAACTTACCTTGTTTTACACAATTAGGGGTTTACTACGTGAGCTCGACAAATGGATGTGCGAATAAAATTTGTGTGACAAAACTGTAATGCGACTCACCATAGTTCGAATGCACGCTTGTGCGACACACTCGAGCTCACGTAGTACACTAGGTTAGGTTAGGTTAAAACTGTGACGCACGAGCCGAGCGAGCGAAGCGAGCGGTGCCGCAGCAGCGGCCGGCGAGTATTAGAAACGACTAAATTCAGTGTGTCGCACAAGCGTGCATTCGAACTATGGTGAGTCGCAGTACAGTTTTGTCGCACAAGTGTTATTCGCACATCCATTTGTCGAAGAATGCAGAATTTTTATGACTTGTTCGATGACAGTTTGACTTTACTCGATACTTTGATACCTATAGGGTTCTTGGCGTCCCCAAATAGACATGGCTTGACCTATTGGAAACTATAACGCCTTGCGTGACGAACCGATAGGTTAAATACCCCTTACAATAAATATGTACTTAGCTAAGGTCGTTGCACTTGTTGCTGTGGTTTTAAGTTCGATGGTGTGAAGTCTAGTTTCAATGAACTTCGATGATTCATCAGCAAATATTGTCAGGCCCATTAGTAACCACCTAATGTATTAGCCCGGGAGTGTTATTCATTTAGATAGCCTGTTTTTACCCCAAAACTTTAGGAACTTCCCAGCTAAAGCACTAGGAAGTGGTGACGGGCGTTTTGGGGGACTGTCTTATGTAATTTTGACGTTCGAAAAGTGCTGATCCTCAGCCTAATTTTAATTAATGAATTTTGATCTTTGATGGTATTACACCGGCAGACATACCTTTCAAGCCGAAATATAGCAACGCGTCTAAGAGGAAAACTCTAAAACTATTGAAAATTTACGCGCTGAAAAGTATAAGACAGTCCCCCAAAACGTCGACATTGACATCTTTGTCTTTGGGATGGCCTCGGACACGGTAAAGATGTCAATAGTTGACATTGGCTACTTACCATCAGGCTGTCGGGTTTTTTTATAGCAAACACCATGCAAAACCTGTATCAATCAAAAACTTGAGAGGTGTCAAGGGACACCCGGATGGAATTAAGTTCGTTTCGATTAATTCCATTTATTATTGTCTGTATAAAATCTCTACTTACCTAACTCCTTCAGCAATATCCGGAACTTGTGCAGAAACACGGTCAGGATTCATTTTGTTATTATTTTTTATTATGTACTGTATACACTTGTAGCGGAATATCATCCTCACAGATAAATGCTCACAAATAATTCGACACGTAGGGTATTTCGAATTATTGTGTCCGAACAAACTTTTATATGTACCCACTGTTATTAATTTTTGCAACAAATTTTGTATATAAGGAGCGACTTTTGAAATATATTCTTTTCCATACTCAACTCGCCTTTGTGTCTCACCCTCCATAACCTGCGTATCCGACACACTCAACAAAAATAATCGTCGCGACACCACACTTTTCAATGCGAATTAGAAAGACGAAACGAAAATAACTGGCTTGCTTTCTATGAGAGTGAGAGAGAGAGACAGACAGAGAAACACGCGAACGCCGCACGGCTTACGGGATGTTATGGATATGACATTTCGGATATGGATTGGATACGGATGTAGGAATGATTATTATACCGGATACGGATACGGATATGAAAAAATTTCGGACTATCCGTTAGTTTCGGATAATATCGGTTACGGATATTAAACTTTTAAGGAATTTCAAAAGTAAAATATAAATAGCTAATTGTTAAATTTTTGATTTTAATTTCTCAATCATCAATAAATCGTATTTAAAATCAAAATTCCATTTTTAATCAATACTATAGCTGATTGATTATCAACAAACAACTGTGTTTTTGGTAATTTATTTGTCAACTCGTAGATCAAACTCTAAGTCTGCGGGTACGAAACTTGCGACGGGCGGAGCGACGGCGGGGCGGCGCGACGGCGATGTAATCAAATGCATAAAAACATTAAGCGCTGTGTACGAAACGGGCGACGGCGGAGCGGCGCGATCGAGCGATGCACGAGCGGCGGTAGAGCGGTGGCGGCGCGGAGCGACGAGAACAAACTAGTTTGGTTTCGCCGCTCGCGCGGGTACATAGTGTTGCATTTTTATCACAGTAATAATATGGAAGTTGACAATGAAGAGTTAATATCTTTTATTTTATCAAAACCGGCTATATGGGACAGCAAAAACGTACACCATAAAAATAAAAGAGTTATAATAATACTACGTGAGCGCGACTGCGCGGAAGTTTGTTTCGTACACACGCAAGACACCGCTATCTCATCGCCCCGCGCCGCGCCGCCCCGCCCCGCCGTCGCTCCAGCCGTCGCAAGTTTCGTACCCGCAGACTAAATGTATGGTAGGTCTTTTATACATTCGGCTGCAGAAATATATTCAGCCTCAGTACTGGAAAGAGCAGTGACTGACTGTTTACGTGAACACCAATGAATTGGACCACCACCATAAAGTATTACAAAGCCAGTCGTACTTTTCCTAGCATCAGGATCACCTGAAAAGTCTGCATCACAATACGCTTTTAAAGTTAAATCGTTACTACAAACATACTGTATACCACTGCTGACTGTATTTTTAATGTATCTAAAAAGGTTCTTAATATTTGCAAAATCATTCAAGTTAGGATTTTCTTGATGCCTACTACAATAACCAACAAGAAAAGCCAGATCCAGTCTTGTTTTATTAAACAAATACAACCATGAACCAATCAATTGTCTATATCGATGCACATCATCAACTTCCATTTAAGCTTGCTGGGCCCATAACATGTTAAATTTTTGGTTTTATTTTTTTACCACCATATTGTGAGTGGGAATCCTTCAAGTAAAAACAACTATAAAAACTTCATTTATCTCATTTTACTTTAATAGTCATTTCTCCAAACTTATACACATCACAAAACCGAACCTTCCCTTTCTCATCACATTACTTCATTTTTTTACAAAAATTCAATGACATCAATTCAAAAACCTTCATAACATCAAACATCTTTTTCACATACCATAGACTTTAAAAGCTGCCAGTAATTCAAAGACATAAAATTCTATAAAAACTAATATTACAACACTAATAAAATGGTTTTATATAAAGTGTTAAAAAATTAACTGCAAGAATTTCGTCCACTTACTCGACATCGAAAAACGAACACATAATTTTTTTTTGAGCATTTTAGTATTTTCACATAAATAAAACAATTTATTAAAATATTTTTTTGTGCGCTGTACGCAGGGCTGCGCTTGCGGCATCGTACCGCGCGCGAGCGACTCGCTAGCGGTTCCCCCGCCGCCCGCTACTCTTCCCGCAGCTCCTCGCTACCCTTTCGCGATCCGTTTAGTCGTCCGATATCCGTCGCGCGATACGGGTGTGATTCTCTGTGTCATTTACGGCAAATACGTGCGTTCGCGCAGTTTCGCGAATACTTTTAATAATGCCGTTTACGTATTCCAATCGAGAGTACTTAGATATGGTAGTGTGCTACATTATGACTGGTGAAAGTTTAGCTGCGGCACGTAACCGTTACCGTGAACTGTATGGTGAGCAACGACGAGTGCAATCCTAGGAGTCTACCAGGGCTTAGTCAGCTTCGTCCTCATCAAGCAATAGTAGGCCACGACTCTCAGGTGACATTGAAGATTGAGTGCTGGAATACTTCAACGACTGTGTATGGACATAGTGGCAACAACATTCAAAACGTGGACGAATTAAAAACTCGTATAATAAGTGCATTTGATTTAATTAAAAGTGACAGAGACACATTAATCGCAGTGCAAGGAAACGTAATACGTCGTGCTAACTTATGCATTAGACAAAACGGTGAACACTTCCAGCACCTTTTGTAAATAAGGTAAAAATTAAGACCATTTGTAAATATTTTTTAAATTATTGTAAATAGGTTGATTCAAATTGTTTAAACATACCAGGTTATCGAGCTAACTTAATTTAAACAGTTAAAATATGCTATTTGTAAGTATTTCGATAATTTGCCAGTCCAAAGTCTGTGAAATGAGATGGGAAAATTAGAATCAGCTGTTTACGAATTTGCGCCGTCGATTCGTGTCGCAGGGGTGAATGACTCACGCGTGCGGCGAGGCGGCCGCGGTGTCGTAGGCCGTCGGCGCCGGTGCGCATGCGGTGTACAGTGCGCATATTCAATAATTTTGTGCGAAGTGAAAATATTGCAAATCTCTGAAACGGGTTGTTATTTTGAAATCGTTTTTCGCCAATATTTTTTATTTGTAATACTAAACAAGTTCTTACTTTTCTTGCAGTTAATTTTTTAACACTTTATATAAATGTCACCATTTGGTTGGAATTACAATCAGTCCGTGAGTAATTATTACAGCTATTTAAAATAAAAATGATTATAAATATAAATTGAGTGTTATCTAATCTACCTAAAATAAAAATGTAATAACAAATCCGATATTATCCGAAACTTTTATTTCGGATTCGGTTACGGTTACGGATAAATTTTTATATCGGATATCCGATAGTTTCGGTTACGGAGCTCCTTAACATCCCTACTTACAACTATAGCAAAGTGTCGTTACAACTTTTGGTCTTAATTTTTTCCGCAACGCGCGATAAGGAACTTCGTTCCAAAAATATAGAATGGACCAGTTAAACCGGAAATAAAAATTATAGAGGAAAACCTCAACATGATTTTGTTTCAATCAGCTTTTGATCATCATAATAATTATATTGAACACACATAAGAAACTTTTAGAACGCAGAGAAAGTTCTCGATATTAGTTATCTTGTAATTTGACGATTGAATGGACAAATAATTATTTCCGGCTGTTGTTATTATGTTGTTCAAATATTGGAGTTGAATTATCTTTGTGGGTTGGGTAATCATGTTTTGTTTGTAGCCTGGTAATTGTTTTGAGCTGGTGGTAAACATTGTGTCAACAGTACAATGGCTGCCAGGTCATACACTTAGAAGAGTTCCATGTTATAGGGTTTTGGTTTCCGCACTTAGTCCTTTGAGTGGACCATTGTGTGTGGGCCATGGCGGCCGTAGGTGTTTATTCCAACCAGCCCACCTCCCTCCAGCACGCGTAGCATGACCACCATGGAAAGAACTTTGTCTATTCTTGGTAGAATAGATATAGAACTGTCACGCTACGCCAGCATAAAACGGTACAAATCTTTCTACAATCTTTAATTTTGTCTTTAATCTTTCTACAATCTGTAATTTTGTCTATTCTTCCGTCGACAAAACCCATTTCTATGGTGGTCATGCTACGCATGCAGAAGTAGATTATGTCTCTTGGTCTGTTTAGAACGTCCGTGTATGATTTGGGTGTCCCGAGGAATCTGGGTGACGTTGCGTTTTCGAATGCACAGGGCATTCGAAGAGTACATGCGCAACGGTTTCCTCAGCTTCCATGCAGACCCTGCATAGGGGGCTGTCCGTTATGCCTCGTGTTTTGTTTGTGACCTGGTGATTGTTTTCGGTTGGTGGTAAACATTTTGTCAACAATACAATGGCTACCAGCTCGAACACTTGGAAGAGTTAAAGGGTGACCGGTATGTTTTGGAAGCTGTGTTTTGTAACTTCTAAGTTCAGAAAGTAAATTCATCTTTTATGTTGGTGTCGGCTCCCAGTTTAACAGGATGCAGTTGAATATTTTATATGAAGCGACTGTCTATCTGACCTCCAGAACCCAGTTACTGGGTAATACAAAACCCCTTGGTAAGACTGTATGTCAGGCTTGCGGGCTTCTGACGAAACGTAATGATTGGCAGAGATCTACGAATGACAGTCGGTACTAACGGCTGAACGTGCTTTCTGAGGCATGGAGGGGTATAGATATATCATGTAAAGATGGTTACGTATCCACGGAACAACCGCGGCCAGCGTAACCTGATCGATAGTTTAACCTGATCGATTGATCCGTGTGGCTTTTATTACTTAGTCACTAACCAGAAAGTGCTAATTAAAATAGAAATTGATCCTTTAAAAAAAGCTTCTTGACGGTATAATGCTGGTTAGAGAAAGTGTCAAGTCAACAGTAAAACTGCTATGAAACTGGTTAGTGGTTGACACTAAAATAACAAAAACACAGGCCAATAACATACTTAGTAGCAGGAGCCCTTGACTTGCGTAGTCAAGAGCTCTTGCTCCTTGCGGTGAATATGAGGATTTCAGGAAGCCCCCTAGTTCACTGAAGCAAGCATCCATAATCGTGTTCTCCCGCAGTCTGGAATATGACCTCGCTATAGTTTATAAACTACAATAAAAGCAATATTTGCGTATATTGATTTCCTTCTTGTTTACAATACTAATACCGTATCCTGACTGTTGACTAATGTTTGATGTCTAACAAGGAAACCACGTCCTTCAAATTATCAGAAGGTATTGAAAATATGCTAAATGCGCGGTTTTTCTTTACTTAGTTACTTGCAAAGTCTTTCTCAGGAATTAGTGGGATTTGAGAATTTATATCTTCCAGAATTGATAGGTAAGTCAACAAGGTTCATTATGACGCTAAATGCTCGACTTTCTTTCCTCAAACAATTGACTTTGCGTTGAGTTTATTTTATTCTTTGTAACATTTAGACACATTTGTGTTTTATTAGGTAGTTCTGGTTCGTTTCATTATTTCCAGTTGGAATTCCGTTTTATGAAACAACAACATGAAAATCAGCCTATAATGTTCTCACTCCTGGAACACAGGCATCCTCTTCGAGAGAAAGTGCGCCGTAATCCACCAAGCGGGCCCAGTGCGGGTTTGTGGATGTTACATGATTTGAATCATTGGTTCTAGGACATGCCTCACGATGATTTCCTTCACCGTTTTGAGTGCAGTGGTGATGAAATTAAATTCACTACGTGCATGCCAAGGTTCGAAATCATAACCTACAACTCGTAAACCGGGGCCAGGACTGCTCTTCATGATATCGATTAAAGCAGTTTATCTCAATGTGCAGTAGCATTGTGCAATGTGCATTGTGTTGCATAGTATATATTTGATTAATGTTGCTCTGAACTAACTGCCCAGCCCACTTTTATATGGATCACATCATAATTGATCACATCTGCAACAGTATTTGTGATGTGTGTTGTGACTTGAAGATTTTTTACCAACAAAGAGTCTAGATTATTTTAAAAGCTATACAGCACATATCCCTGAGTATCAGTGCTAAAATTACGGACATATGATATTTTGCATAGTTGTATATTATCTCTTACTTAATCTAAGACCAATATCGCATCGGAAACTACTTGATATTGTAGAGACATGACTAATAGGGTGTAAAGTTTACTCATCCTCTATAGAAAAGGCAGGATTCTCTGACCAGACGATTGTTGTGTCTAGTGGGCTATTGCCAGACGATTGATGCCTGGTCAGCGGACTGCTTCAATCAACTCAGCCTAAAGCAGTCCACTGCTGGACATAGGCCTCTCCCATGCTGCGCCACAACATCCTGTCCACCGCCTTCCACCGCGATGCAAATTTTTTTCGTGACGTACGCGTGTGGTATAGATGCCGCCACAGTATGACAGGTCAATCAGTACACATCGTTCTGCCAATTGACCTTTTTTTTTCTGTAATTTGTTAAATCCGGTCTTATTCATTCTAGCGTTTTCCTGTTCATTTCTTTAGTTCTTTTTACTGAAAGAATTCTTAGATGCGTTCTTCAAGATGTTGAGTTCTGCTATTTTCGCGAATTCCTATCGTCAGTATGAAAAACCAATTGCCAAGTAATACAATTTAGACAGCGAACGGTTTCATGTAAACATTGTACACTGGATTTTGTATCGTTTTAATTCATATTTATTTTATTTGCAGCTGTTGTAATAAAGACGTTAATTGTTGGATTCATATTTCAATCGAACAATAACTTCGATATTATTGTCGAAAATATTTATTTTTCTACACTGCAAAAATGGCTTCTCGGAGTAGTCGGAGTTTTCTGGAGAGGTGTGAAAATACGAACGCACAATAATGAGATGTAATATAGAGCTTTCAAAACAGTAGAAGTACCTTGTTGTGATAAGCTTGAGTCTTGTATTTTATCACGGTTTTTGTTCCCAAACTGTGATAAAAATGTGTGACTCAACCCTATCACAGTAGACCGTGGTCGCCCCGCTAACGCCGCAACAGATATTTCAATATCGTTTAAAAATGCAAGTCATAATAAATCAATTTTTTATTAGACAGCTTATGATCTCTCAATTTGTAAACTTGTCTTATCTATATTTACGACTATCGTTGTATCTTTAGCCGGCAGTAGGCTGAGATCTCCTAAAAGAGTCAGGAGTCTATAGGCTTCAGAAGACCGGTTATAGGCTGATGTCATTCGGTAAGAAGTTTATGTGGTATGTATTTCTTTGTCTGGTTGTTCTTGTTTTGTGTATCAATTTGAAAGTGTTTGTATTTTGTTATTGTATTCAAAGTCATCGTCTGCCTAGCCTTTTCCCATCATTGGTGGGGTTGGCTTCCAGTCTGACCGGCCAAATACCCCTATTTTTATGGATCGACTACCAAGAGCTGTTCTCCAAAACCCAGTTACTGGGTAACCGGATACCTCTTGGCAAAATTTGTTGTTAGTCTTCAAAAAAAAAACCGGCCAAGTGCGAGTCGGACTCGCGCACCGAGGGTTCCGTACAAACCTATAGGTATTCTCGGTTTAAAAATAAATGTTTTTTTTTTATTTTTATATTTCAGTTGATTGAATGTAAGGTAAATGGCGGTTTACGATTTATGACGTTTTAAAAAAAAAACTACTCACTCGATCTCGTTTAAACCAATTTTCGGTGGTAGTTTACATGGTAATGTACATCATATATTTTTTTTAGTTTTATCATTCTCATATTTTAGAAGTTACGGGGGGGGGGGGGACACACGTATTTTACCACTTTGGAAGTGTCTCTCGCGCAAACTATTCAGTTTAGAAAAAAATGATATTAGAAACCTCATTACCATTTTTGAAGACCTATTCATAGATACCCCACACGTATGGGTTTGATGAAAAAAAAGTTTTTGAGTTTCAGTTCTATGTATGGGGAACCCCAAAAATTATTGTTTTTTTTTTCTATTTTAGTGTGAAAATCTTAATGCGGTTCACAGAATATGTCTACTTACCAAGTTTCAACACCATAGCTCTTATAGTTTCGGAAAAAAGTGGCTGTGACATACGGACGGACGGACAGACAGACAGACAGACAGACAGGACGAATCTATAAGGGTTCCGTTTTTTGCCATTTGGCAACGGAACCCTAAAAAGGGTAAACGAAACGACTTGGCTTGTACAGTTTTGTTTCGAACTTAACATCATCAGCCTATAATCTTCCCACTACTGGGATACAGGCCTCCTCTCGGCGAGAGGGGGGGTTGTGTCAGTGGAATAACAACTCATTCGTGAACAGTTAAGATCCCTGTCAATGATAGACATTTTGTGCTAGACGATCCGGAGATCAATTTAGCAATACCAACCACTTATGCTGCCATATAGCAATCTTACAGACTAGCAAAAATAAACCCAAGATTTTGTAATGGAATAGTGTCCATGAAAGTTCTTCTACATAGACATCATTCTATGTTTTGGTACGGGAAACTAGCATCTACAATACTTTCAGACTAACTGGCCGACTGTTGACAATTCAAAATTGCCTCTAAATAGTTTAATTGAAATTAATGCTTTTTTTTTGGATGGGAAATCATCAAATGACTTCTCCTGCTCTGGGCGGAGCGGGAGCGCATGTCAGACTTTTACTGACTAAAACCCACCCGTGTCCCTTCAGTTGCCCATGTGCCAGGGTCACGGTATCTCTTTCGAACAATTTCGCGACCCTGGCAGGAAATGAATGCTTTGAGTTTGTCTTTTGTGGGATTTAGTTCAAGTACTGAAACAGTCCTGCGGGCAGTAGGAATGGCTTACATTTTGAGAGTACGACAAAATTTCTTGCATTATTAACGTTGTTGAGTAGAAACATTTTTCGAACATTTGAAGCAATGGATGGAATTCGGCTGCAGGAATTGGTAACAAGAAAAAGAAAGACCTCCCACACGGTGAACCGATGACCTGGTAAAGGCCGCAGGAATCCGCTAGATGCAAGAAGCACAGAAACGGTCGAAGTGGCAGTGCTTTTGGAGAGGCCTATATAAGGTGTATCTATTCATACACGAAATATTTTAAGAGGTAGAAAAAAGAAAAAAAGAAAGAAAGAAGCTATAAAAGCAAAAATAAAAAAATTATCTAAGCGTTTTTGAATTTTCGTAATTATTATTATTTTAAAACTGCTTGAGACGTTTTGCATAAAACCTTTACTCCAAATTCCATGAATGGCCCGCCTGACTCTGCGAGGGCAGCGACCGGACGGCACGAGCATGGCCGCGGTGTCTCGGGCCGTAAAAAATAAGAAGGAGCCAGTATTTCTTATGTGCGTCAAATAATTTGTAAATATGAAATTTTGAAAAAAAATACATTTAGAAAAAATTTTTTTTTGTTGCTGTAGCTTCTTTACCACCTACAGGTGTACCTCTTAAAATATTTCGTGTATGGATAGATACACCTTATATACAGCAAAGGACGTCTTTCGGCTGAAATGTTGATGATGATTTGGTCACAAAATAGCGAGAATCAACGAGCAAATATAATAATAATATGTTTCGAAAGGTTATTAAACAATATCAAAGCTCTTCATACATTGTAAACTCTCTTCGTCTCGTAATTATCAGAATCCAAAAATAGATTGTATAACGTACACAAATGTTCAAATAACAATAATTTTATAACAATGTGCTGGGCACATGTTATTCCGTTTGGTTTTATTAAGCACGTCATGTCTGTGATCTTTTTGTACAATTAAAATGTTTACACTCTGGTGTCTAAGCCCCGTAAATGTATAATACTTTTTGTTGGCAGTTTTAGTTATAAATGCTTCTAGGAGATATCATTTATCACAATCATTGTCCTGCTTCTTATCCCAGTTTATTTGTGGTTGGCTACAATATTATCTTTTTTTTTATACGTCTCTTTTATCTGTCATTATGACACCTAGCCATATCATCTAGGATCGGAGAGATGATATCTATGGTAATTCTTCATTGCAAGGGCGTAGGAAAACAGTTTCTCTGATTCGCCGGATTCGAGGTACCGCTATCGGAATCCTGAGATTGATCTCTGAGAAGCCAGAGTCTGCAGTGGGGTGATTCATCTAATTTCATGTGATAAGATGACACTGTAACATAACTGTGAATTATGATTTGATTTTAGTGTTGCCCAAATTGTTTTAAGGCCTTTGTTACTAATAGTTATGGAAAAATAAGTTTGAAATAAATGATTTAATTTCATAATTAGCTATTGCCCCATAAATGTGAATTTATCCCGCTATGCTCACCTAGGCCTCCTTAAAGTCCTTTATTGCTGATAGCTTCCAATGTTTTATCCGACTTCAAAAAAAAGGAGGAGGTTCTCAATTCGACTGTATTTTTTTTCTTCCATACCTAAGCATTACCACTAGGCATAGCCTTTTGTAAAATATGGAGGTTCTATCATATCGTCGCAGAATTAAAACAAAACATTTCGGTATTTCGAGTGCATCCCATCCACCCCGGTCGGCCCGCCCCGTTAACGGGGCCGTTGGGAAAAATTGTTGCATCGACCCCGGTTGAGCCAACCCTGTCGTTTAACGGAGTGGATGGCACAGATCTAGTCTCATCTACCCCGGTGTAGTAATAGCTGACCCAGTGAACTTCGTACCAGGGATGTTAGGGAGCTCCGTAACCGTAACCGAAACTATCGGATATCCGATATAAAAATTTATCCGTAACCGTAACCGAATCCGAAATAAAAGTTTCGGATAATATTGGATTTGTTATTACATTTTTACTTTAGGTAGATTAGATAACACTCAATATATATTTATAATCATTTTTATTTTAAATAGGTGTAATAATTACTCACGGTCTGATTGTAATTCTTACCAAATGGTGACATATAAATAAAACCATTTTATTAGCTATTTATATTTTATTTTTGAAATTCCTTAAAAGTTTAATATCCGTATCCGATATTATCCGAAACTAACGGATAATCCGAAATAATTTCATATCCGTATCCCTATCCGTATCCGGTATAACAATCATTCCTACATCCGTAACCAATCCGTATCCGAAATGTCATATCCATAACATCCCACTTCGTACCGCCTCAGATTCAATAAATGTTGTAATGAACCTACCAAGTTTGGCAACCATATACTTTGAAAGCATAAAGCGTTTTCTAGCACACCTTCCTTTGTTTGGTAAGCTTCTGCCAAGTTATGATAACCTGGTACGTCGAAGGCATACAGCGTTTTCTAGCTGACACTCCTTTGCCTGGTAAGCTCCTGACAAGTTATGACTACTTGGTACTTCGAAGGCATACAGGTCTTTCTAGCTGACACTCCTATGTTTAGCAAGCTCCTACCCAGCTACGACAACCTGTCACTTCGAAGACATAAGGTGTGTTTTAGCTGACACAACGGGTTAGGTGAGCTCCTACAGAGTTATGACCACCTGGTACTTCAAAGACATAAAGCGTTTTCTAGCTGACATACAAAATGTGTAAGAATATGAAAAATCTCTTAAAACACTACTGGGGCGTATGCTACTCAATCTGTGCTGTCCGCTTCATTAAAAACACACCGGGGTAGATGAGACTAGATCTGTGCCATCCACCCCGTTAAACGATCGGGTCGGCACTACCGGGGTCGATGCAACAATTTTTCCCAACCACCCCGTTAACGGGACGGGACGACCGGGGTGGATGGGATGCACTCGGTATTTCTTAGCCTTTTGTAAAATATGGAGGTTCTATCGTCGCAGAATTAAAACAAAACATTTCGGTATTTCTTTCTTCTTCTTTGGCCATTGCTAGTGTTTAAGCATTGGTTCAGATAAAATCAGCGCTACCATAAGCACCACAACATACAATGTGGTAATGATACCTTAATCTCACATAATGATGTCTCATAACATATTGCTCTTAACCTTAGTTTAGTTAGTCAAGTGGCACTGTCAATGGCACCAGTTCGATGGCCAGGCAAGGTCGTGTGACAAAATAAGTGAAAGTGATACGCGCTGCATGTTCGAGCCGATACGCTTCGGCTGCTGTAATGTGTAAAACTGTCGGTGTAGTGGGGTAGGCAGAAGCAGTAGTGAGTATTTAGGTAACATCATTTTTATCCCTCCCCTAACTCAATTTATTTGACATGTTATCCATACTAATATTATAAATGGGAAAGTGTGTGTGTCTGTTTGTCCGTCTTTCACGGCAAAACGGAGCAACGAATTGACGTGATTTTTTAAGTGGAGATAGTTGAAGGGATGGAGAGTGACATAGGCTACTTTTTGGCTCTTTCTAACCCCCCACTTTCCTAAAATGGGGGGAGGAACGCGCTAATCTCAGGAACTACTGGTTCGAATTGACAAAATATTTTTGAGTCGGGTAGCCCATTTATTGAGGAAGGCTATATAACATCACGGTACGATCAAAAGGAGCGGAGCAGCAACAAAAATGTGGACGAAAACTGGCGGCTGCGATGCGACGGGAAGGGTCAGGGGAGCAAATATTTGACGCGGACGAAGTCACGGGCAGAAGCTAGTATCTTATATATTTGTCTTTTGGTCGTCATCTCGGTAGTCAATTACTTCAGCATAGGTTGTATTTTTTTTTGTTAAATTTCGGTCTTGCAAATTTTATATTTGTAATCAGCCTATAATATTTCCACTGCTGGGACACGGAGGAGTACATAAAATTCCACCAGGCGTCCCGTGTTGTGTCTAGGACATGCCGATTTCCTCATGAGTTTCGGGTTCGAATAGATTCAGTTACTCTGCACAGCAATTACTCTTCGTCATTTAGTGGTTGGTTTCTGGTCACCTGTGGTAAAACCTGAAATTAGTTATTGAGATATTTTGGAAGTATGAGGGATGGTGTAAAGTCCACCGCCGCATAATTATTACGTCCGTGTGAACGTTGGCTTATCATCATTAGCAGCCTATAATGTCCCCACCGCTGGGACACAGGCGTCCTCTCGGTGAGAGAGAGAGTGTCCCATAATCCACCACGCGGGCCCACAGTGCGGGTTCGTAGATGTCACATGTCTTCGAATTTTTAGTTCTAAGACATGCCGGTTTCCTCACGATGTTTTCCTTCACCGTTTTGAGAGCAGTGGTGGTGATATAATTTACACAAAGTAATCCGCCTGTTTGGGTTCGAACTCGTAAGTCGCGGCTAACGTTGGCTTAAAAGTACATACCTCAAAAACACCGAACACTTGGAAACATTATCGTTAAACGAATGCAAAAATTAGTTGCACACTAACTTATCAGTACTGTAATCTAGGTTATTCGAGTTTGCATAGATAGCATCGATAATATTATGTGTTGTGATATCGGGCAAGCGTTGGTGGTCGCGTGACTGCTTGTTAGTCAATATATCTGTCATGTATATGCTTGCAATAAGTACTGGCGAAATTGGGAATTGGGCAGTAGGGCACTTGTAGGATTGGCAGCCATACTTTGTATCCTACTTTATTTATATAGATTCTTTACATACCATGATCCTTCCGTGCTTCGGAAAGCACCTTAAGTCGTTGAGCCAGCTCTCATTTGTGGATCTTTGACAGTTGTTACGGGTCGTCAGAAGCCCGAAAGTCTGACAACCAGTCTTGCCAAAGGGCATCGTATTATCCAGTAACTGAGTTGTGGAGGACGCTATTAAAGGACGCTATTCTCTGTCCATGCTGGACAAAGGCTTTCTCTAAATTCTTCTAGATACAGTTTCTCTGCACCAACTTGTCTTTCTGGGTCGGCTGGATGGCTCCGTCAAATGTTTTTGACTGCCTCTATAATACCCATTTCAGAGAGCATCGTGGCTGCCAGATGCGAAAGCATCCTAGCCGTAGAAAACTTTTCTGCTTTCACTATTTAATTATGACAACCATCACCATCCTCATCTGCCTAGCCTTTTCCCAACTATGTTGGGACCAGCTTCCAGTGTAACCGGATACAGCTGAATACTATTATACATGGAACAATTGCCTATATGTCCTCCACAACCCAGTAACTGGGCAATACGATACCCCTTGGTAAAACTAGTTGTCAGACTTTTGGGCTTCTGACGAACCGTAGCGTATTTAATTATGACAGTATCACAACATGAACTGTATAATGGTGCCGGACGTAAAGAATAGCATCAATCAATTTCATTCCATGGGTGTCGTGAGTCGCGTGATTGTTCGAAAGAGATACCGTGACCCTGTCACGGTATCTCTTTCGGCACATGGGCAACTGATAGAACACGGGTGGGTTTTAGTCAGTACAAGTCTGACACGCCCTCCCGCTCCGCCCAGAGCGGGAGAAGTCATTTGATGATTTCCCATCCTGAAAAAAAAAAAATGAGTGTCGTAAGAGGCGATTAAGGAATTTACTAGAGAGTGGGCAGCAGCGTTCTCTATCCATTTTTCCACGATACTGCGATCGCCAACCCGCCTGCCAAGCTTGGCGATTAAGGCAAAGCCCCCCTAAATTGGAGGAGGTCTATGTCCAGCATTGGACGTCTTTCGGCTGAAGTGATGAACTGTATAACAGATTACATCTCCAGCCTCCGTTGACTGTTTCCAAGTCGCGTGCGCAAGGATTTTTTTATTAGGTTTAGATTCAAGCAATTCGTCTCAAGATCGTGGATCGTACAACACTCACGCGCACTCGTTTTCTAAAGAATGCTCGTTATGTAAGTATGAAGAATTGGAAATTGAAGCTGAAGTGGAATTATTTAATCGTACTTATATGAAAGTAAAAGTTTTAGTAACAATATGTGCCGTGTTACTGAAGAAGGCTCTTATAGATAAACTCGACAAAGAAACGATATTAGGTGGATGCGTCATCATCATTTCAGCCATAAGATGTCCAATCGCCACGCTTGGCAGGCGGGTTGGCGATCGCATTATGGTGGTAAAATGCATAGAGAACGCTTCTTCTAGTAAGTCCGTATGTCTGCCTCTTAAGACACCCGCGGGAAGAAATGGGATGGTGTTATTCTTTACGCCCGGCACCATAATGAACATCACTGATTGGTAATTCACTTCATTCCATTTTATTTTAAATTGTGAATGAGAAATTTTCATACGAAATTAGATTCCAAAGTGGTTTCCGGCTCCTCAAAACTTTGTTTGAAGTTCAAAAGTTCTTCTTAATCATATTAAGGAAATCTTAATATAGATTGAGCCGCCACTGACTATTTTTGGAAAGTAGAACAATAAAATGTTCGTAATTGGAAGATCGAGAGATGGAGTTATTGGATAAGACCGGTTCTCGAGGTCTAGGTTGAAGCGTAGGTAATTTTTGGGATAATGTGTTATATTATGAAGTAATACTTACTTACCGGAGTTTTTACCAACCTGCGTAGTGGATTATTGCCGACCTCCTCAAACAACGGCATGAGGACGGCCTCTGATAGTCTTGAGTCACGCATTTTATCACGGTTATTGGTCACAAACTGTGATAAAAATGTGTTACTCAAGCGTACCACAGTAGGCTGCGCTCGTCCCGCTGAGATGAGGTCCGTGTCTCAGCCGTGAGATCGTTATATATAAGCTAATTATGCTTATGCTTAGTTGTTTTCGGGGTACAATCATTAATTTTAGAACAGAATCCAAAAAATAACTATCCTAAACTACGATGCAAAAATTGGAAAAATGTACTTAAAGGCTCCCTGTAAAAGGCGCGACACGACATTCACAGAACAATTTTTATGAAAACTTCATGGGGCTAAGAGGGGCATGTAACATGGGGCTAAGTATCTTCTCGTTACCTTTACATACTAAGCCCCCTCCGTGCCTCGGAAAGTTCACTAAGCCGTACGTCCAGGCTGTCGTTTGTGGATCTTTGACAATCGTTACGGGTCGTCAAAAGCTCGAAAGTCTGACAACTAGTCTTACCAAGGGACATCTAGAGAGAGAGAGGAGAGAGGGAGAGTAATAACTCTACTACTAACTGAGTTGTTAAGGTCAAATAAGCAGTCACTCCATACTCTATGTACAATACTGGCATCAGGTTAGTCTGGAAGTCGAGCGACGCCAACATAGTTGGGAAATCGCTAGACAGATGAGATGAGTCGCGTCGCGTCTGTCAGAGCTTTACTAATAGATTTTTTTTTATTACACAGTGTAAACAATTTTTCATTCACGCATTGCTGTCAATATTACAAACACACTACACTTAGTAGTCTTGTCGCGGGTTCAACGACCCTGTAACCGCAAGTTTTACTAATTAGCCTAGTGGTCGAATATCGCTGCGTTTGGGCAACGATAACTGTTGTTACGGGATTTTAGACCTTATGGAGTAGGTAGAGCTCTGGGCAGAATATAAACAGCAGACTTGCTTGTAGGTACAGTCGATGATTGCATGTCAATGGTAACAGTTGCCTACTAGGGTCGCTAGATTTGTTCGAAAGAGATACCGTGGCCCTGGCATATAGGCAACTGAAGGATATAAATGGTAACAGTTGGACAAGTGGGCTAGACAGTGGCGACAGTGGCTAAGTAATAACAGCCGCACGGATCCATCGATCAGGTTAAGCTACGCTTGCCGCGTTTGGTTCGTGGATGGGTGACCATCTTTATAAATACCCTTCCGAGCCTCAGAAAGGACGTTTGGTCCCGGCTGTCAGTGCGGCGGGTAGTCGCTCCATGTGAAATACTAATATTCCCCTCGCACAATGGTCCACTCAAAGGACTAAGTGCGAAAATCAAACCCCTATAACATATAACAACATAGAACAATACTGATATTCAGCTGCATCCGATTAGACTGGAAGCCGACCCCAACATATTTGGGAAAAGGCTAGGCAGATGATACCAGTTGGACCTTGCTGGTCTAGCGTGATTGAAACCCCGTGTTCCTATAGAATAAGCCCAACGTCCGTGGGAATGACGTAATACATCACACCTGGATTTCTTCGTGCACTGGATCTTCAATTCACTGCTTAGCGCCGAAAGTCGAAAATCGAACTGTGTGTTTTTTCGAACAGCTGGGATGTACTCTGTTGGATTCTGAATGTTTGACTCAACACCGAGAGTTGAAAATATACATACATACACATACATAAAATCCCGCCTTTTTCCCATGGGAGAAGTCAGAAACTACAGAACGCCACCTGCTACGATCCTTAAATACTCCTTTTGCCTCGTTTAAGTTCATACATGTGGTCATACACGCACGCCGGTTACTAGTGCTATGCACCTGACCCTTCTGTAGAACATCACCAATCATCATCATCATCATCATCATCATCATCATTTCAGCCGAAAGACGTCCACTGCTGGACATAGGCCTCCCCCAAGCACCGCCACCTCGACCTCGAACCTCGAACATCACCAATAAAATATACAAATCGGAGGCGGCGGTGATGCTCGCCACACACCACGTCAATTGTTTTCACGGGCGAAAAGCGAGCAGCGGAATGTCGTTTAGCTTGAAAATATAGTGCGAGATAAAATCTTGCTGCGATATTTTTACGTAAGTGTTGAACGTGGGCGAAGATGCTAGCTTATAAGTAATGGTTTTGTTACCATAGACGTTAAGTCTGTCACAGGTGGTGTTATACAGTGTTTTTAGGTTCTTTCATCTGGAATTTCGCAGTAGCAGCCCGGAGTCTGTATTTGTACCCGGTTGATGGCAATAAGCTCGTCCACTATTAGTTGGGACTTTAACATGACTAGCGAAATGTAGGTTTAGGTACTATAGGCACACCTCTGCCCAACCCTTCGCAGAAAACAATGCATGATGCTATGTAGTCATTTTAAGTTCAGTTGCCCTGTAGCACACTAGTAATTCTGTTGACCCCTTCAATTAAGCTAAATGTGATTGTGCTAGGAGTGGGTTCACGTCAATATTGCAAAGTGTAGGATTCAGATTCACGATGTCTCACTTGCTAGTGCGTCTTTAGTCAACGTTCACACGGTCGTAATAATATTGTAGCGGAATTTTGTCGCGCGCTTGAAAGAAAGAAAATATGTTTATTTGCGCTAAATATGACGAAAAGAATGACCTAACAGAGACAAAAACAGAAAACGCATTGCGTTATTTACGAAATGAATGTTGTTGAGCTGTCAAAACGAAAGCCCCTCCGCTGTTGGTGTTGCTATTCATCAAATTACAATTTCATTATTATCACCCTTTATTGTTCCCACTGCTGGGACACAGGCCTACTCTCGGTGAGAAAGAGTGGGCATTTATCCACCACGCGGGCTCAGTGCGAGTTGGTTGATGAAACATGTCTTCAATTTTTGGTTCTAGGACATGCCGCACAGTGGAACGAATGTATGGGAGCGGTTGGACGTAGACATGTCCGAAAAAAAAGAGTAAAATTATGCCAAACTAATGATGCCATCTTATTCGATTACTTAATGCCTTCATAACTTGTGGTGATGAATTTCTTCATAACTCCCATATTTCGGGAGTAATTTGAGAAAATGTGAAATTTTACTATGAAAATGAGTGTATCGAGCTCTCTCCCTCCTGATTCCGGGCTTGTTTCAAGTAGCGGTCTCTAATATCATAATGCTAATACTAAGAGCTATATTTAATACTAAGACACATAGTGCGCCAAATGTGCACTTTCTGGGATAAAGAGTGATGTTTATTTTATAACACAATTTTTTTATTTTTTGTTTATTTTGTTGATTAAAACCGTTTTTCTAAAGGTTTACCTTATTACAATAACATTTCTGAGCAGCCAATTAGAGAAGATATAAGCTAATTAGGATATATAATTAGGGACTTAAGGTTTACATATAAAACTGATGCACTAATGATTACTGATAAGAACATTGCTATTATTTAATTACTAAATGGCTCTTAATACAATAATTTAGCATGCATCATTTACTAATTATCACAATAACTAATTACCTTGCAATATTTAACAAAGGATACCTGGGATACCTGGATTTTATATAAATAGGTCACTATTAGTAACTTTAAAATCAGTGTTGATTTACACCTCGTTGTATCCAAGCTAATCTCGCAATGTATTTTCCAAATTTTAATACAAATCTTGATATTCACGTTGCTTTATGCGCACGCGCACATAAAGATTTACGCGACTTTAACTATTTGTTCAGTGTTTTAAAAGATAACAGTTGTGTTCAGTTATGTGAAAGTGCTGAAACAAGTTTAAAAGACTGGTGTCGTCGATTTTGCTACCGCATTTATGCAAAATGGACACAGTCTGGAAGAAGCACAGATAAGTTTCGGAAGAAACATGAGATTTGGCTACAGGCTGCAATTCAATGGCCGGAATTACAGAATGAAAATATGGAACCTTCTACAGAAAATATAAGTGACGTCATCGAGCCCATAATTTCTCCTGCTAAATCTGATGCTTCAACTTGTACACATCCTAGTCCTCGTAAATCTTTTGAGGACCTTAGTAACCGGCAAAAAAGAAGACGCACTGAAGATAGTCTTTCATGCAGCAGTAGCAGCGCTGAAATTATGTTTTCGGCCGAAAGGGCGCTTCAAAAGGCAGGACAAAGCGATACAGCTTATGTTATGAAATACTTGACGGAGAATCCAGAAGAGGCCTCAAAAATCAAAGCCTTCATTGAAGGTAAATCAATTCAGGTACGGGAAATATCCCCTTTGAAGGCATTGGCTCTTTATGTATCGATGAACTTATCGAAATGGCGCTATAACACTCTTCGGGATTTCAACACTCAAGAAGGAGCTCTTCAATACCCGAGTTACTACATGTTGGTTAAAGAAAAAATTAAGTGCTATCCGCAAGATAACCGGGAAGATCTCACAGTTACAGAGAGCTCTGCAAAAATCAAATTACAAGCCTTGATGGATTTAACCTCAAGAAGACTTATTAGGTCGTTAGAAACCCCTGTTGATCCCAATCAACAGCTCGTATTGACCAGCAAATGGGGTTTTGACGGATCATCTAGCCAAAGCATTTATCATCAAAGGACGAGTGAAGATGAGCAAATCGATCTTGCTAGTAATTTTATGATTAGTCTTGTACCACTGCGGCTCGTCTCAAAAGGTGTAACAATTTGGGAAAACGAGCGACCATCTTCCACTTCATTTTGCCGGCCAATATTGTTTAAGTTTATAAAGGAAACCAAAGAAAATGTGCAGAGAGAGATGGCTGAAATCGAAGCAGAGATTGAAGCCTTAACTCCATCCACCATCACTGATGGAATTAGTGTCAAACACCAACTGCTGTTGACAATGATTGATGGTAAAATTCATTCCATTATATCCAATACAGCAGCTTCAGTGTGTGACATATGCAAGGCTTGTCCTAAAGAAATGAATAATTTAGAGTTAATCAAAGATAAACACGCAAACGAGGACATGTATAAATATAGCTTAAGCACCCTTCACGCTTGGATTCGCTCAATGGAATGCTTATTACACATTTCCTACAAATTAGACATAAAATCATGGCAAGTAAGGGGTGATATAGCAAAAAGGCAAGTTGATGACAGGAAGAAAAGAGTTCAAGAGGCTGTAAGAAGAGAAACGGGCTTACTTCTCGATGTTGTGAAACAAGGCAGTGGATCCACCAACAATGGCAACTCGGCAAGGAGATTTTTTGAAAACTACACTAAATCTGCTGAACTGACCGGAATAGATGCTATGCTTTTAAGAAAAATCTGTGTGATCTTGCAGTGTATTTCATCAGGAGAGAAGATCAACGTAACTAAATTCCGAGAGTTCTGCTTTGATACTGCTAAGCTTTACGTGGAGTTATACCCATGGTATTATATGCCTTCTTCACTTCATAAAATTTTAATGCATGGGCCAGACATAGTTCAGAACATGTCAATTGTGCCCATTGGTTTTCTATCCGAAGAGGCATCTGAGGCTAGAAATAAAGATTTTAGAAAATATAGAGAGGGGCATTCTCGAAAGCATAGCAGTATCTCATGCAATGAAGATATTATGCACAATCTTTTACTGTCTTCTGATCCACTTGTTACAAGTATCCGTCCAAAAGGAAATAAGTTTGTAAAAAAATCTTCTTTTAAGGAATTTTATGAGCTTACGGATTCTGAGAAAAGTGATATCGAATTTGTTAACATAAATGATTTAGCGGACATCGATTCTGAATTTGAATTAATTGATGATGATGATGATGACGAAGATAATTAAATGATGTTATTGTTTTAAAATGTGTAACTTAGTAAATTAGAGCTTACATCTTAATTATTTATTGTACTTTTAATGAAACTAGGTAATTTATTATCAACTTACTTAAAAGTCATACTCTCATCAGTTCTTGTGAATATTTTTGTTAATATATATTTCTGTATATATATAATATATTTATAGACCTCTTAATAAGTCTGTCTGCGGTTTAAAGTAAATACAAATGGGGAAAAAACGTTTTTTTTTTTAAATTTTCATTTCCTTTTATCCCAGAAAGTGCACATTTGGCGCACTATGTGTCTTAGTATTAAATATAGCTCTTAGTAATAGCATTACGATATTAGAGACCGCTACTTGAAACAAGCCCGGAATCAGGAGGGAGAGAGCTCGATACACTCATTTTCATAGTAAAATTTCACATTTTCTCAAATTACTCCCGAAATATGGGAGTTATGAAGAAATTCATCACCACAATTTATGAAGGCATTAAGTAATCGAATAAGATGGCATCATTAGTTTGTCATAATTTTACTCTTATTTTTCGGACATGTCTACGTCCAACCGCTCCCATACATTCGTTCCACTGTGTGCCGGTTTCCTCACGATGTTTTATTCACCGTTTTGTGAGCAGTGGTGATGAAATTATTTACACAATCACAATTTGACACTGCATTATATGGACTCCAGTAAGTTCCTGTTATGCAACTTTGTCGCTAAAAAATAATAAAATATTGCGTCAACCTCATAGTGTTGATAAGGCAATAAGTGTGTTAGTAGCCCGAGGAATCTGTTTCTTCTTATCTGAAACTATTTCATGCAAATAAAAATAATTAACATGAATCAGTATTAACATTTTAATTATGGGCAATTATAAATATACTGATTTATACGGTCGTAATTAATGATTGATTATTGTTTTTAAATTCACTGCTTTTAACTGGAATTAATTACTTGTTTTGTAATTCTTTTCCTGAAAACAGTAGAGGTAGGTAGAGCTTTTTATCAAATGTCAACGTTAAATGAACATAAAAGGTTGTATTAATGATTTAATTGATTATATTTATGTAAAGTCATATGTGTTACATACAGCCTGAAACTGACCTGCAAACCTCCAAAAAAAAAAAAGGAAATTTTAAATTTCGCGGGCTATCCTGGGAGTTTCACCTTAAATCCACACAAATGTTTACAAGTGTGCTATGTAAGTACACAATTAGTAAAGTGTTGGGAACAATAGCAGACACTTTGAGTCAGACGTCTCCTTGACTTGACAGGGTTGGCGAGATAAGCGTGTGTAACGTCCATCGGCGAAATCAGAGATCCTGAAACTTGAATGTGACAACATACCTGACCTGTTTCATCCTAAGGTTTAGGCATCCTAAGGTTTATGTTTTAGTAATGTGGTTTTCAATAAAAAACTCATGTAAACGTCGTGTGCAAAAGTCGACCTTATGTTGCTTGCATTTGAACATTTTTAGAATAAGTTTTCAAATCAAATCAGTTGGCATAAAGGCTTTCACAAACAGGCGTCACGCGACTCTCGCATAACAATTTCTATGTAAACTTCATGGAAATTGTTCTACAAGAATCGCGTCGCGCCTGTCTAGAAAGCCTTAACGCCATAGTAGAAAAAAAATAGCAGCTAAACAGATCCACTCTATACCGCTTAATTTTAAAAAGTTAATCGGAATAAACTGAACTCAATCTTCTCAGTAATGCGTCTGTTTCGTTATAAAAAAATACACACATTTAAAACTCAATAAAATATCATCTAAATCTATCAAGGCTTATACCAAAATGTCCAATATCATCGTCATTATTTCAGCCGAGGACGCTGGACCACTGCACAGTAAGACATACATATGCCCCCCAGTGTCACCACATCGATCAGCGTTGTCTTTCCAACATAGCATCAATTTGATCCAATCACATCAAATGATCTCTTCCTAAGCGAAATTGCAGAAAAATCAAAAGCAATTTTAAAATAAATCTTTGCCATCCCTAACTATGCTACTTGTTGCTTCCGTCAGTCTGTCCGTCCGTCCCGTCTGCCCATTTGAATCAATGATGCATTGAACTTTATATTAAGTGGAAACGAGAAAGCTTGAGGAAAATGGACGGAAAAATATTTTTTTGGAAGGTTTTTGTGGAATTTTCTTCATCCCTAACGTGAAAATTTTGCTAAATTATCTTTTCAACGCTTAAATTAGTTGGAGAAACTTTACACACGTTATATGTATCAATTTATCGTAACATCACGCCTTGTTTCCTAGAAGAACTGCTTCAACAACGGCTTGGGCAGAGGTGTATCCATACTACACCCACATTTCGCCAGTTATCTACACTAATATTATAAAGAGGAAAGATTTGTATTTTTGTGTGTGTCTATGTTTGTAATGAATAAACTCAAAAACTACTGTGCCGATTTCAAAAATTCTTTCACCATTAGAAAGCTACATTCACCTTGAGTAACATAGGCTATATTTATTGCCAGAAAAGGTTAGGGAACCTTACTAAAACTTTAGTAACGTAACCCAAGGTGATACATTTTGTATATCAGCTAGAAATCGCTTTAAGCATTTGAAGTACCAGGTGGTCATAATTCGGCAGGACCTCACTTGCAAGGGTATATTTTAGCTAGAAGACGCTGTAGACCTTCAAAGTACCAGGTTGTCATAACTTGATTGGAGCTTACCAAAAATATGAGTGTCAGCTAGAAAACGCTTACCAGACCTCCATCTCGTACCAGGTTGTCAAACTTGGTAGGTTTATTACAACATTTATTGAACCTGAGGCGATACGAAGTTCGCTGGGTTAGTTAGTGTTTGATAAAATTTGATCGGTAATCATATCAAAATGTGTGATTGATTGGTTTTTGTTATTTTGATAAACCAATCACAACAGTTCACAAGATATAATTTGTCTGTTAAAATACTTGTATTTTTATCTCACGAAGCGATGCGACCTTTACTTGTGGTTACCAAGTGTACAAATACGCTGTGACTGTGTGTGTAAGCGCAGGGTTGAGTGTTTGTGCACTTGCTTACCACAAGTAAGCACGTGCCGCTTCGAGAGGTAAAAAAACGGTAGATACTCGATTAGACTTGCCGTATCCCTATAAGTTGAGTACTGCAGTCTATCTATATAATTTATCAGATCAGTAGTACGTTGACCACATTTATTATCTATCCTAGAGACAAAAGCTGAAAAGGACTCGCTCATGGGCATATAATCCCACTAGCCTCAATAAAATTGTAACCAGAAGACAGCTACGCTGTTTGACGACAGAAAAATGTTCTGCATTAGTTCTTCCCTAGACAAGCTCTTATTGTTAGACAAAGAGCTCACCCACTTAAACTCTTCAAACGTGAAAAAATGAGTTTGCAAAATAGCCCTATTTATTACTAAAGCTGGTTTGCCATCCCTACGTCGGCAAGTCGTCGCTTCCGCCAGTCTGTCGGTTCGCCGTCTACCCATTTAAACCAATGAATCGTTGAACTTTTATGATTATGTGAAAAGGGGAGGACTTTCCACTTGGATTCGTGTGATGTCAATAAAATTATTGGACGCACTACACGTCTGGAATGATTGATGCTGCTATTTGGATCCCTGCAGCATTCTTTATGTACTAGTACAGGAAGGAGGGACATGCCGTGAGAAAAGTATTAAGTTAGTGGGTACCACCATACTGCTGTCGCCAACCCGCCCGAGTTGGTTTATAGTATTCCCATACAAATATCCTAAACCAGGCTTGAGTTTTTCCTTGCAGGTGTAGCCTAAGTTACACCCACATTTCGCCAGTTACGTGCCAAGTAAGAGCGCGAGCAGCCCGGGCTGCTACTGAGAAATTTGTAATGAAGAAACTCAATAACACTGCCGGGTCTAGGGACCGAACTTAGGACCCCATGTTCAGCTGTCGCGTTTGTGACCACAAACTGTGGCACTTGTGTATAGTAAACTCATAACCAAGCTCATCATCTGCTTAGCGTTTTCCACGATATCATTTGGGAAGACTGGTGGTCAGACTTTCCGGCTTCGGACGACCCATAACGACTGTCAAAGATACATGAATGAAAAACGGGACCAACAGCTTTACGTGCTTTCCGAGGCACGGAGAGAAGATGGTCTGCGGTGATCTATCCGCGGACCGACCGTACCAAGCCTAGCATAACCTGATATATGGACCCGTGTCACTTATATTACGTAGCCATGAACCCTTCATATATCCATTAACCAAACTAAAACATTAAAAAAATATACAAGCAATTACACACACTGCTGCACTGTAAGTTTTTTTTTTTAAGTACACATAAATGACTAAAGTTACATGCGCCATTGACAATGACCACAAACTAATTATGTAATGCGGTTTCATAATTAATCTTCAAAAAAATTGTATGGACATGCATTAGTCATACACATACTTGATGTACATACATAAACTCACGCTCTTTTTCTGAGGGTTGCCAGAAACTACGGAACGAAGCCTACTACGACACAGCCTTACATACTCTTTTTGCCTCATTTTGGTTCACACATCTGGTCATACACACGCGCCGATTACCAGCACTACGCAGCTGACCTTTCTGAAGAACATCACCAATAAGGTCACCGTATGTCCTCCTAGGGATGTTTGTCATACACATACAGTATTAATAGATTTTATGACTACACGTTATTAAGGTGATGTAAACATCGTGGTATCTAATATTCGTAATTAAATTGGGTTTAAGTTCATAAGGAAACTATTAAGTTCTGTGATATGATAGTGGCTGAAAACAATTTGATATTAGACTGTCATTCTTGTTAGTTTGTTAAAAAAAAAAAAATTAAAAAAATAAGTCATTTATTTTGACCAAACTAGTGTTACATTTCATAAACCTGCCAACTCAACTGAACTCTTTGTCTGTTGTCATGTATGGTTAGATCCAAAATGGTGCAATTTAAGAACGTTCACAGTATGTTCTCAGTCTCAATATGTCACAAATACCTCCAATTTCCATACATTTGTGACATTTGATTGAAGCCGATATGAGACATTTTTAGTAACGATACTTGGCCTTCTGATCTCAGTCACAATCATACCAAAATACCTCTAGTTTCCTTTTAATTTACTCAAGTGATATTTTTTCATATTAGCGGAATCGTTGTTCAGATTTCTTTAAAGTTCTATCGTAAACCAGCGTCAGTTTAGTCAGATATAATGCTAAACTAGGTTTGTTCCTGCCAGGGTCGCGAGATTGTTCAAACGAGATACCGTGGCCCTGGCATATGGGTAACTGAAGGAACACGGGTGGGTTTTAGTCAGTAAAAGTCTGACACGTCCTCCCGCTTCGTCCAGAGCAGAAGTCATTTGATGACTTCCCATCAAAAAAAAAAAAAAACTAGACTTTTTTAAACACAGCCTTGAAACAAAGACACTTTTATTTATTACTCACTTTTAAGGACACCCTTTTCGGGGTGCTGACAACCCATAACGACTATCAAAAGATCCGCGAATGACAGAAGGAACCAACGGTTTAACGTGCTTTTCTAGTCACGGAGAAATCGGTTTAGGCTGTGCGTTGATATATCAGTCAGTCAGTCACTCACTCACTCACTCAGCACTTTGAATTTAGCAAATAAAAGTACTATTATTTTCTTCAAAGTTTCTCATCTTTTAACCACCATCCTTCCATCTTTCCAGGCGAAAAGACTCAACGGCAATGGTGACCTTGCTGCCATCAAGGTGATAAAACTAGAACCGGGTGATGACTTCGCCATCATCCAGCAGGAGATCCTGATGATGAAGGACTGCCGGCATCCCAACATCGTCGCGTATTATGGCTCGTATCTTAGAAGGGATAAGCTGTGGATCTCTATGGAGTACTGTGGTGGGGGAAGTTTGCAGGTAATTTTTTTTACTAGGTACTATACAACAGTACTCTAATTGCGTATCCCACTATCAATCACAATTTGAATAATTTCGAAGATTATTTCTAATTCATCGCGTCGTATGAATGTTGTTGAACAGTCACAATGAAAGCAATCCATCATATTCAGCCAATACTGTTCCCACTGCTGGGACACAGGCCTCCTCTTTGTGAGAGGGGGTGGGCCGTAATACAATACAATACAATCCTTTATTTCAGGCTACTAAGGCCCATAAAAACAATACATAAATAATATAAAATCAATAACTATAAACTAATACATATTCTATAAAACTAAACTAAACTAAAACTGTCTCTAAACACGTAATGAAGACCACCACGCGGGCCCAGTGCGGGTTGGTAGATGTCACATGTTTGACTTTTTGGTTCTAGGACATGCCGGTTTCCTCGCGATGTTTTATTTCACCGTTTTTGAGAGCAGTGGTGATGAAGTATTTTTTTTTTTTTTTTTTTTTTTTAAGGACGGGAAATCATCAAATGGCTTCTCCCGCTCTGGGTGGAGCGGGAGGGCGTGTCAGACTTTTACTGACTAAAATCCACCCGTGTTCCATCAGTTGCCCATGTGCCAGGGTCACGGTATCTCTTTCGAACAATCACGCGACCCCGGCAGAAGCGCCTGCCTGGGTTCGAACTCACAACGTCGTAAGTCGCGGCTGTTACCACTGGGCCACCACTGCTTTCTTCCGATTCCGACTAATAGTTAAATTACGCAATAACCCCTCTGGTTCTGCCGGGGTCGCGTGATTGTTCGAAAGAGATACCGTGACCCTGGCACATGGGCAACTGATGGAACACGGTGGGTTTTAGTCAGTAAAAGTCTGACACGCCCTCCCGCTCCGCCCAGAGCGGGAGAAGTCATTTGATGATTTCCCATCCTGAAAAAAAAAAAAAAAAAAAAAAACCCCTCTGGTTTTATTGTCTGTATTGCGGGTAGTTTAACATTCATTTTGTACATTTCAGGACATATACCACGTCACAGGACCTCTGACAGAGTTGCAGATAGCCTACATGTGCCGGGAGACGCTGATGGGTCTGTCTTATCTTCACATGATGGGCAAGATGCATCGGTGAGTAATATTTTGATCATATAGCCGTGCTAGGTTGCAAAAAGATTACTCATAATAAAGAAAGCCGACGAAAATTTTCTGTGTGGTTTAAAATCATGTGCTAAATGATAAATGATTTTATTTCTGTAAGTAGTTTTTTGTACAAACACTTTTACAAGTAAAATTTTTTTTTTTAAACTTGATGAGGTCGGCGTTTCCTAAATGACTAATCTGAGAAGAAAGGCCGAAACAAACTCAGAGGTCACAGTCTCTTTTAAAGTCCAGACATAATCTTGGTCACATCATCTGAAGACCATGTAGATGCTGATTTCGTGGTTACAGTTTGCGCGTCATTGTCTTTGCCATCCTGTATAAAACTACTATTTTAAGCTAAGGGTCGTCTTTCTGCCAGGGTCGCGAGATTGTTCGAAAGAGACACCGTGACCCTGGCACATGGGCAACTGAAAGAACACGTGTGGGTTTTAGTCAGTAAAAGTCTGACACGCCCTCCCGCTCCGCCCAAGAGCGGGAGACGTCATTTGATGATTCCCCACCCACAAAAAAAGGTCGTCTTTGGGGTTTTTTAAAGATTGGTCATTCAATAATATTATGTCAATCTCTTTATATTATTTTTTTGTCAATATGATTATTGTATTTTTTGCTTGCAGTTTCCCATTAAGGAATATCGTGTTAATTATCAACGCGTGTAAGGACTGAGTGGGATTTTTAACCCCCGACGCAAAAAGAGGGGTGTTATAAGTTTGACGTGTCTGTCTGTCTGTCTGTCTGTCTGTGGCATCATAGCTCCCGAACGGATGATGCGATTTCAATAAAAAAATATATGTAATAAAGGTGACTTATCTGCGAGTGTTCTTAGACATGTTTGATGAAAATCGGTTGAGCCGTTTAAAAGTTGTGGGGGGGAAAGTGGGGAAGAGTAACCGAATGTCAGCAAATATACTCGAGTGGGGTCTCAAATGAAAGCGCACTGAAAGAGAATATTGATGAATTAATCGAAAGTGTTCTTAGCTTCGTTTGATTCTACATTATATTAAGTATATACCTATAAAAAGTACAAAATAAAAAATTAAATTTAAAATTTAAAAAACCCCCGACACAAAAACATAATTTCCCTTTAAAAAGTAAAAAATAATAAAAAATAATTCAATCTTAAAGTACCTAAGAATGTATTAATAATTCAAAAAAAAAACGTCGCGTTGGGGGACCGCTCCGCGAGTGCAGACGTCGTTGACTGCTTAGTTAGGTAATAAGACTGTTGGTAATTAAATTGTTAGGTTTGAAGCGGTCCCCCAACGCGGCGTATTTTTTTTTGAATTAAATTTTTTCTCAGTTTTAATCATGGCACTTTGAGTAATTTATGCGGCCTACCCAAATGTACTTTCTTTGGTATTGTTCGTCGAATCGTTGAGCTTTTGACGTTCTGAGTTGAGCTGTAGGATTACTGTTTATTGCGTGCTCTGACCGGGCAAGTCCACTCAATATATGTAGTTATTTAATCTTTTCTCAAAATACCATTTTAAATACCAATCTACATGGTCTTCACATGATCTAACCCAGATTACGTCTGGAGTTTAAAAGTGACTAACCTCTGAGTTGGTTTCGCCCTTTCTTTTCGGAGTATTCAGATAGGAAGCTGACTTCTTATAGTTTTCGAAATGTAATTAATGTGTACAGAATTATAATTATTAATCGTTTCTATATTATTTCAGAGACATCAAAGGCGCGAATATCCTCCTAACAGAATGCGGGGACGTGAAGCTGGCAGACTTCGGCGTGTCGGCGCAGATCACGGCTACCATCAATAAGAGGAAGTCTTTTATAGGGACTCCTTACTGGATGGCGCCTGAGGTAAATATATAAAAAAACAGCCTATAATTTTCCCACTGTTGGGACAGAGGCATTCTATCTGTGAGAGGGATATAATCTACCATGCGGGTCCAAATCGGGTTGGTAGAAGTCTTGGAACTTCTGGTTCAAGCACTACGATCTACGGATTCCTCACGATATTCTTATAAATGTCGTTTTGACTGCCTTCTTGGTCTAGTGGTCACAAATGTTACTGCTGAGCATGAAGTCCTGGGTTCGATTCCCAGGCCAGGCATAGTTATTGGCTTTATCTTTCTGGAATTTCTCAGTAGCAGCCCGGACTCTGGATTTGTAACCGGTAGATGGCAATAGGCTCGCCCACTATTACATGGGACTTAAAAAAACCATAACTGGCGAAATGTGTGTGTACTATAGGTTCACCTCTGCCCGACCCTTCGAAGAAACAAGGCGTAGTGTTATGTTATGTCGTTTTGAGAGCAGTGGCTTACATACGAGTTTTATACCTATTCGATAGCATTGACGTAAACTTCAATTTATACTTAAAGTGACAATAATGGGAAACACAATTCTTCCATACAAATTGACGTAAGTGGACGTTAACGGGAACAAATTGTTATAAAAACTCGAACCTTTTGAGGTGATATAAGACTGTTCTACATCCTACCGACTTTTATGGTTTAGATGTGACACTTTACCAAATTTGGGCGTCATGTTGCTCATAAATTTGTCTAGTTATAATAACTTATGTAGAAGTGATATTAATAGTTTTTGCTCTTACCTTTTCAGGTAGCGGCAGTAGAACGAAAAGGTGGCTACAACCAGCTTTGTGATATTTGGGCGTGTGGTATTACTGCTATCGGTGAGTATATTAATTGACTGTCTTCATTATCCACATTCCGACTTCACGACTTCTGAGCTCTCCACGCTTCTGTGCCAGCCTCATTCAAGTTTGATCCGTCAACTAACAACAATCCACGGTTCTATTTTGAAGTTTCGTAGACAAAGTAGCTAGAAAATATTATGATTAATATAATTCTGAAGAACTAGTGTCCAAAAGTTCACATATACTGGTCAAATTGAACATGCTTGGAAGTGAACACTCACTTGAATCTGGTTCAGAACTTGAAATAACACTGACATGTGTATTAAGGCAACCAATTATGTAATAGTTTTTGGAAATTCATAAAAATATCTATATTCCACGAACATTTCGAAAACCAGCTGGTTGATCGATTACGGGTATTGACTCGCGGCCTGCAAATGATGAAAGACATTCGTTTTTTTGTTCCATTAGTTTTTGAAATTGATACCCAACACGTGGGTAAGGCATTAACAGCTTATTTAATTAGGAGAGGGATTGGGTTTGGCTTTTTTATTGGGAGCTATGTACATCTGCCAACAAACTGCTTTGCAGTTTGGCAGAAGTAAATGTTTTTGGTAAATCTGAGGTCACAACTAATAAACGCAGTTTCATTTTTTTTTTCATTTGACCCTGTGTTTTTGGTAAATAAAGAAAATTAAATCGTGTATTCACTGATGTTGTAAAAGTCAAATAACTGCCTTTATTAGGATCTTAAATAACCATTTTCTCTTCTCTTCCTCTCCCAGAGCTAGCAGAGCTGCAGCCGCCGATGTTCGAGCTGCACCCGATGCGGGTCCTGTTCCTGATGTCGAAGTCGGGCTTCAAGCCGCCCTCGCTGAAGGAGCGCGAGCGATGGTCGGCCGTGTTCCACGCCTTCCTCAAGCTGGCGCTCACCAAGAACCCCAAGAAGAGGCCCACGGCTGATAAACTGCTACAGGTACAATCTGGAAGAATAAAAGGGGCCGTATTTTCAGATATCCAATTAAACTAATTGATTAATGTGTATGCGTGTGCACAAGCTATACATTTCCTGCCAGGGTCGCGAGATTTGTTCCAAAACGATACCGTGACCCTGGCATATGGGCAACTGAAGGAACACGGGTGGGTTTTAGTCAGTAAAAGTCTGACACTCCCTCCTGCTCCGCCCGGAGTGGAAGACGTCATTTGATGATTTTCCACCCACGAAAAAAAAGAAAAAATGTTATACATTTCCAGCATAAGCTGGCTCACATTGCACGAAAAGCCTACACATTGCGAAGTCAGCTAAAACTGGAAATATATAGCTGAGTATGTCGCCGTGTGTACGTGTGTGCATGTCACATGTCAAAATTAAAGAAACGCAAAAGAAAATGAGGCTGAGAGTAAGCTGAGAATATTTTGTCGTTATAAATTCGCCTCTCTTAACATTTTGAAAGAGATAAAGCTAATGGTCAGCTTTTTTTTTATAAGGTTTCAGATAAATTATTTAATGACATTATAAACCAAAGTGACCACAGGGAACACAGGGGATGCTCTTAGTGAGTAGTTGCTTTAGTTTAAAGTTTTTAACCCTCGCTAGGGACCTTAATTTTAAATCG
This sequence comes from Aporophyla lueneburgensis, assembly GCA_932294355.1. Classification (NCBI taxonomy): domain Eukaryota; kingdom Metazoa; phylum Arthropoda; class Insecta; order Lepidoptera; family Noctuidae; genus Aporophyla; species Aporophyla lueneburgensis. The sequence goes on from OW028759.1 coordinate 11,380,694, forward strand.
TGGGTTGCAGCTGAAAATCAGCGTCAGGTGGCACACCATTTGTGTTGTCATCTGACATTATGCTAACCTGAGGCCCTTTTGGCATTATTCTCACTGTTTTGTTTTCTGCTTTTTTATAGTTTTGCCAATAAACACATTTTTCTTTCTCATTTCTTAAGGTAGTCACAGGCATGTTCGGTTAAGCAACCTACAACCTCAAAGGCTGTCCTACGAGACCATGCCCAAAAAAATATACAATCGATATCTTGTGCTAGTCTACCTCATACCAACAATGACAACAATAACAACAACAATTCACAACAATTCATGTCTACAATAATTCTTAATGCTACTTTTTTCGTTTCCAGCACGCGTTCTTCCAACAAGACATGAGCAAACGCCTGGCGATAGAACTGCTTCACAAGTACTCCAACCCGCCCAACCACTGCAACAATGAGCCCGATGAGGACACCGTGAGTATTTCTTATCAACTTGTTAATATACAGATGACTGCAAATTGATACGTTTGGTGTCTAGATTTAGGTTTGGTATATGTACAATAAAACATAGTTTCTAATATGACTGCATTAGGCGTGTTGTCGCTCCTGCCAGGGTCGCGGAATTGTTTGAAAGAGTTACCGTGGTCCTGGCATAAGCAACTGAAGGAACACGGGTGAGTTTTAGTCAGTAAAAGTCTAACACGCCTTCCGCTCTACCCAGAGCGGAAGACGTCATTGTCGGTGTAATTGTGACTGTGAGGTCTTAATGGGCCTTCGAGCCGGATTGTCTCACACAACTGTATCAAGTTGCAGCGATAGGGATACAGTTACATAAAATTATCGAATGTGCTCTTACAGTCAGTATTAGAAAAGAGGCGGATATTCGTGGCGTAATTATGTACACACTTCTCATGAGAATAAATGAAGGGTATTGCGTCTATAGTTCATCCGAAGTACATCTGACTTTATACGGCCAGATTTATAAACCGAATTTAAGTTTACATCTAGACATTGAATTAAAACGCAGTTCCGAAAGTAGTTTTATTTCCATTTTCAAAAAATAAGTTTTTTTTTTATAAAATCAACAACAACTCAAACACTTGCAAATTAATTCTTCAATAGTTCATATTTCGTGTTTTAATAGTACTTTAAACATATTACATTGTGAAATGTGACGTCACAAAATTTAGCCCCTCGCCTCGCCGCCCCCTTAATGTGTGGTAATTTATGGATAGCCCCTTATTTATAAATTGTTTTTTTTTTCGCAGGCAATGTCAAACGTTCCCCAACGCATAGCCTCAAAACACACCGGGCGAGGAGGTCGCAGAGTATTAGCAGAACAAGCACAACACTCTCGTCACTCCAACAACCACGTACGACCTCGCAGCCTCCTCACTGAACACGGCATACCGACCAGTACGTCACGTCCCACATCCCTCCTCGACGACGACGTCATCACCACGGCCAATCGCGTCAGACTCATGACCGGTGAGGGCAGGGATCCCGCCAATCGGAGGTCCGGAGTGTACGATGACTCGCCAATAGTAGACCTGGATGCCGATGACGATTTGAGTGTGAGATCCATGCCGAAAGTTATTAATTTTAGTGCAGAGGTCAATAGAAGTTGTGACGGGGATACTATTAAGAGGAATGGTGAGTTCTTATTGTTTTTAACACGCTTTTAGCTTCAATATCTGGTTGACCGAGCTATGCTCGGTATTTTTTGGTAAATTGTGTTTAAAATAATAAGGTTATGTTCAAGTTGATTATCGATAAAGTTGTTGGTCATTTAAAACACGAATAAAACGACATTTCATAAAAATGAATCTTAGCTAGATCGATTTATCGCCCCCGAAACCCCATGTATACTAAATTTCATGAAAATCGTTGGAGCCGTTTCCGAGATTCAGATTATATGTACACATATATACAAGAATTGCTCGTTTAAAGATATAAGATACGTATGTTAGTATGTGCCTATGTAACGGACACTTTGAACATGATTTTGACCCCGTTCAAAACGTCCGATAAACTCGAAATTTGGCATACTTATCAAGGACTGATGACAATATAATAATTTTATAATTGTGCCATTATCCTTGCCGGGGTTACCAGGATAGCAAAGAAACTGTCTTCGAAAACTACGCTGACATACGCCACAAAACTCGAAACTCCCTAAAAAGTAGAAAACGATGGAAAAAAGCGTGGGGTGTTTGACATCAATCAAAAATACCTAAAAAAGCACCTCACCTACATGATGCAGACCTCCCATGCTTCGGTAAGCATTTTTGTTATGTTTGTCACGGAACTGAAAGTTTGATAACCGATCTTACCAAGCGGTATCGTAGTATCCAGTAACTGGGTTGTGGAAATCAGATAGGTAGTCGCTCCATGTAAAATACTGGTTTTCAGCTGCATCCGTTTAGACTGAAAACCGACCCCAAAATAGTTGAGAAAACGCTAGGCATATTGATTAAACTAGTAAGTTAAGGACTACTAATTACGAGGCTCCAAAAGACCTCGATAGAATAGAACTTAAAAACTGAACTTTAGAAATGTCATCAATAATTAATTATCGCGTATAAGTGCTCGTGAATCGTTCTTAACGAATGTATGCGGTTCTCTAACATACTTGGCACAGTCAGCGTCAATAATATCGGGATGAACAGACTGTTCAAAATGATCTAAACAATAATGAAAATTAAACATTGACACAAGAAATGTTTCTGAATGAAAACTGTACATGGGAACTGTTATTCTGAAAATAACTTTATCCAATTGAGTTAAAGTTTAATATTCTTAGTTGTTGAGATCATTTCAAACAGTCTATTCTTCCCGATACTTTTGGCGCTGAATGTACTTTTACGAGCTGGGGTTCGGGATAAATTAATTACAACCAATATTACCGAAACATAAACTGTTTAATTGAATAAGCACAAATATCGCAACCACACTGCTCGTCGGTTTTTTTTTTTATCTCGTAGTTAGTCTGAAAAGATTCTTACTACTTAAACGGATTGTCTGCTCGTCGGCCTGACAATTTTTAATTTTTTCTGAAGATTTATATCCCGAGCAGAACATTCGCGAACATTCGACACTGTTTCACTGTTCCAGGCAGTGTAGAAGCTTCGAGACATTATGAGAACCGACTGTTTCCTGTTTAATCCCACTATTCGACAATAGATGGCGGTAGCGTCTACGTACAATTTCCTGTAGTACTTGCTACTTGATAACAGATGGCGTTAGCGTGTCGTTTCTAGTAGTTTCGAACACTGCCCCATCCTTAGATGGAATTAACTTGACGTTTCTAGACTTTTCGATCGACGCAACACTGCTCCCTCCTGAGATGGAGTTAGCGTGTAACAGTACGATAATATTGGCGATACAAATGATAAAAGCGTACATAAAAAAAATGTCTATCCCTTTTTTACAGCGTATCACAGACAATCTAGTGAAGATTGGAGCGCTGCTTCACTATTGAGTTGTCCGAAGCACAATCCTCTACAAGACCACTCCGTAGACACCATGCCCCAGAGCGAAAAGTAAGTGAAACAACGATTTTTAATATGATTTAGATGTTTTGTTACTTTTCTTGCTTTTTTGTTTTTTATACGTTTATATATTATGTTATAGCAAGTGGTGTCGGGTGATCACGGGTGATGATATATTGAGAATGAGTCTAAGGTACATGTTTTGGCCAAAAAAAGTTTTCAGTAAAAAAACATTTGAGCAAAATTTTTTTTCGGTTTTTTTTATTTTTTCTTTCTAACGGTTAGGGTTTTCCGTGTGCTAATAATTTTGTGGTGGAGGATTTTTTTAGTCTTTTTTTTTCTGATGATTTTTTTTACTTTATAATATTTTTATTGTTTTCTCTTGTTGTGTTGTGTGAGTGCACAAAATGATAGTATAGTTACACTTTTGATTATGTGCATGATTTGGGCGTTGATTTTCTGTTTGGCTTTTGGTTTCTCTATGGGATGGGCTATTGTTGCCTATGATAACTTAAACGACGAGGTAAGACGTTTTTATTCGCTGTCTATGGTGCTCTGTTGTTGCCTTCAGTGTGTTTGAAAAAATATGTTTAGTAAGGTCTAAAGTTCATCAATAACAAAATGAATTATTTGAACAATTTAATCGTTGAAAAAGTAATCTTCTTGTGCAACTTTAGACCTTATTACCAAAGCATCAGAATCTAAATACAGCCAACAATATCTCAATTTTGGATACATCTCTCAAAATATCAAAATTACACCCAAGAAGAACCAGTGGACAGAAGTGGTTGTCAATATACGTCACTTCATCAGAAAGTCATCGCTTATGTCGGACCAGGCCGAAATCAACGTCATTTTGAACTTTCTTATGTTTCACCCATGTTTAAAAAGTACGAGGTCTTTTAACTTTTACTTTGGCGATACTTTAGACGAATTGGGTATTAATTTTTGAAACTTCGGTATCAGTATTAAAAAGGATTTAATAAAAACTTTTTAACAAAAAATTTAAGCGCCGAAAAACTGAAAAGCATAAAATAATAAACCTTAAAATTTTGAGTCGGCGCTGAAAAATCAATGAACAAGGATCACTCAAAGAGCCGACTCATAATTTTAAGGTTTTTATTTTATATTTTTTGTGGCTTTAATGTACTAATAATACTTGGCAAGGTATACCCTATCCAACACAAAAAGAATTATCAAAATCGGACTACTCTGTATAAAGTTATGCGTGGTTATACATTACAACCAGTGAGTGAACAATGAATCATCCCCTGTTTTCCGACCCTTAGGGTTCGATTTTGTTTTCCAAATTTATATGGGACCACCTTGGGGGTATACCCTTTCCAATAGGAGAAGAATTGTCACAATCGGACCACTATGTAAAAAGATATGCGTGGTCATACATAAAAAAAATACATATATATACGCGTCGAATTGATAACCTCCTCCGTTTATTTTTTCGTCGGTTGATAAAATAACTTCAGCTACAGAAATGTCTTTTTCAAACAAAAATTATCTAGACAAATAAATAAAATTGGAGTGTCTGTTTGTAATATTAAGATAACCACTTTTTACTAAGTGCATATGGATGTATACAACGGTACATATATCAAAACAACATTTTTGTACAGTTTTTGTCCGTGTCTGTTTGTTCCGGCTAATCTCTGAAATGGCTGGACCGATTTTGACGGGACTTTCACTGGCAGATAGCTGATGTAACAAGGAGTAACTTGGTCACTTATATTTTAGAAAAAAAAAATAGGATCTCACGAAAAAAAATAAAAGTAATAAAAAACTTTTTGTTAAATACCGCGCGGACGAAGTCGCGGGTAACAGCTATTACCTATATAACCTGGATTAACATATTCTTACCGCGGTAATACGTCCTCCTGCGTTAATTTCCGACATCCACGCGGGCGAAGCCGCGCACATTGTTTTAAGAAGCCCGATTTTCGGACATCCCATTTTTATTGAAAAAGCTGACTGAAATAATAATTTAAATGCAAGATTTCGTATCCTGACTGAGCTACCAAGTCTAGTTTTTGAGCTATAGCTTTTCGAAAATCGTAATTTTTCCATCCGGATAATAAGAAAAAATTAATTACGCTTAAACTAAGCATGATACGAAATAATGATGTTAGGTACATTCATGGCGTATCTTGTGCAGAGTATTTTAGTCCATAAATGAACCTCGCAACTTTGTTAGATCCAGATTTATACGAGTTTTTTGGTTTTTAGTGTTTCTTTTTTTTCTCGAAAACTCCGCCGTTTCGGGAAAAGTTATTTATACTGAAATGATTTTGATAACTTCACTAACACACCACATAAATTCCACTTCCCAATTCCATGGAACTTGGAAACCACAACGATTTTAAGTTTGATCCGGATTTTACGTCGTCAGGGTTGTCAAAAATCTCAGATAATTGTTTTTATATTATGTTATTTATGACTACGCAGCTTTTACTTTTACGAAAACTTTGATCCAAAAAATAAGAATAAAAATTTGACAACCCTAACAAAAATAGTTAATTGGAACAACTTCTAAGTTCCATGGATTTGGGATGTTATAATTATGTGGTGTATTGAGGAAGTAAATAGAATTATTTCTGTATAAATAACTTTTCCCGAAAGGGCGGAGTTTTCAAGAAAAAAAAAAAAACTAAAAACCAAAAATCTCGTATAAATCTGGATCTAACAAAGTTGCGAGGTTCATTTATGGACTAAAATACTCTGCATAAGATACGCCATGAATGTACCTAACATCATAATTTCGTATCATGCTTAGTTTAAGCGTAATTTTTTTATTCTTATCATTCGGATGGAAAAATTACGATTTTCAAAAAACTATAACTCATAAAATAGACTTGGTAGCTCAGTCGGGATACGAAATCTTGCATTTAAATGATTATTTCTGTCAGCTTTTTCAATAAAAATGGGATGTCCGAAAATCGGGCTTCTTAAAACACTGTGCCCCGGGCAAAAGATAGTATCCAATAAAATCGTATCACTTGCCCGCGATATTAATTCGCTTACTCTTAGCGTTATTTCTAACTTTAATTTTTATTTGGGGCCTTAGGGTCGTAGCGTGATATTAATTGTTGCATTTATAACCTAAACGCCTTCCCTCCAGGGTCGCGGAATTGTTCGAAAGAGTTACCGTGACCCTGGCACAGGCAACTGAAGGAATACGGGTAGGTTTTAGTCAGTACAAGTCTGACACGCCTTTTCGCTCCACCCAGACCGGGAGAGATCATTTGATGATTTCGATGGGGTAATCTCTTAAATGTAGGGGGTATTCAGGAAGTAAAACTGTTTTTTTTTTAAATTTGTATGAAAACGGCGAAGGAAAAATCGTGAAGAAATCGTGTCCTAGAACCAAAAATTCCAAGACATGTAATATCTATCAACCCGCACTGGGTCCGCGTGGTGGATTACTACACCCTCCGACTCCAATCGAGAGGAGGCCTATGTCCCAGCAGTGGGAACATTATAGGCTGATTATGTATGTTAGTTTATATGGAAGAACTTACAAATTTAAAAACAAATTTTCTCATTTTTATAATAATACTAGCTTTTTCCATCGGCTTGGACCGCGTATTATACTTATAAAGCTTCATCCTGAATCACTCTGTCTATTGATGAAAAAAAAAAACTATCTTATCTTTTAAGTTGTACCAAATCACAAATAATTATGAAGTTTGATAACAATCAGTTCAGTAGTTTCGGAGTTTACCCTTAACATAAATCGTGATACGAATTTTTTATATACATATATATAAGATTAGTATAGATTGAAACCCACCAAGTCTGAAGTTTCACCAAATAATCAAAACGACCATATATACAGGATGATACATAAGAATGTATGGACAGTTCTCTAACTTTAAGAGGTTTGTTCTATAGAACTAAGTCATCGTTATTCCAAGTTAAGTTTAAGTAAAACAACGCCGTTTCAAGTGAGTATCATCTGTAAGTAATCTCTCTTGTTTTAGGAGCCTCTTGCAATATATCGATGAAGAGTTGATGCTCAGGTAAACGGAGAGGTTTTAAGTTTGCATGTAACCATGGCAACGTGTAATCATTACAATGCAATCTGTGTTTGTGAGTTACTTAGAGAGCTTTTTACGCTGTTCGGAATAACACTAAAAATTTTGTATTAAAAAAACAGTTTGAATTTGGTTGAATCAACCGGTACGTCTAGCAGTGGACTGCGATAGGCTGTGTTGATTGGTTTAACCAAATTCTTACATGAACAATAAACCATTTTTGCGCCTTTCAATTAAGGTTGAAACTCCCGGGTTTTTCGCGAAATTCAATTGTTCTTTTAATTTGAATAATTAGCTTTTGTATCAAATAGTCAATGAATAGAATTAAATCAACTTAGAGGGTTGTATTGATGATTATAATTGTGTAAATACATACATGATACGGTCGTGATCACATTTTAATCAATATACAACTTTGTCTGACCTGTAAATTATAATAAAACGAAAGAACATTTCAATTTCGCTGGGTTACCCTGTAGCTACACCTTAGTGTCAATCAATTTGGCTCAAAAGGGTTGAAAAATAAACTAATATATGTTGGGTTGTAATTAAAAACCGATTGGCTATTTAATCATCATCTGATTTACAGTATCGGAACGTAAAATATGACCATCGAGTTCAGATTTCATATATACCAAATTGGCACATCAAAAGCACTCTTGAAAGTCAAAATTTACAAGAAAATATAATTGATTCGAGTCGCCCCGTATAAAAGGTAGTTTCGTATAGTGAAAAATAGGCAAGAAATTCCTCCGTTACTCTTTTAGAATGATTTAGATATTTTATAAATCGGGTATACTCGGCTCCTGCCAGGGACGCTGACTCGGGTATACTCGGCTCCAGTCAGTGGCGCAGAATCGGTTATACTCAGCTCCAGTCCGTGACGCAGAATCGGGAATACTTGGCTCCAGTCAGGGACGCAGAATCGTGTAATCTCGGCTCCAGTTGGTCGGTGACACAAAATCAGGGAGATTCGGCTTCAGTCGGTCAGTGACGCTGAATCGGGTATACTCGGCTTCAATTGGTCGATGACGTTAAATCGGGTCTATTCGGCTTCAGTCGGTCGGTGGCACCAAATCGGGTATATTCGGCTCCACTTGGTCGGCGACACAGAATCGGAGAGATTCGGCTTCAGTCGATTGGTGGAGCTGAATCGGGTATACTCGGCGCCAGTCGGTCAGTGATGCTGAATCGGGCATACTCGTCTCCAGTCAGTTGGTGACACTAAATCGCGTAAACTCGGCTCATATGATTTGTCACTTCTATCGTATGGTTATAACCACACCTTTTTTTAACTTGATATGTCATATTAACGACCAGGTACTGTAATATGGCTTTAAAAGAATGTTTGAATATTCCGAACAGCCAGTATTTAGATTAGTTTGGATTAATGATATAGATATGTAAAATAGTTTCTTTGTATTTAAAATATTGCTGTAAAATTAAAGAGAGCGTTACACAGACTTTTTATGATGAACTGAATGAAACCTCATTTGTACAAAACTGACTAAAACTACTTTCTATCGTTTGCGTGTTTAATGGAAAAGAAAATTATTCGTTATAACTATAGTTATCGCAAAATTTCGATTAACTCAAACCTTTTTTTTTTCAAATACATCAATTACAAGAGCTTTTGGATTGTCAAAGGGTGGTCACAAAGATGAAGAGTTACCCATTCGAGAGCGGAGTTCGTTTGCGGAACGCGTAAGAAAATCCGCGGATAGTATTTTAATTCAAAACATACTGTAATAGAAATCGCGTGTAACCTTAAACATACTCTAATTTTTTGCCAATCCATCTAGCATTTTCCTAACCATATTTGGGGTCGGCTTACAGTCCAATCGGATAAAGCTGAATTCAATAATCCTCATTACTCAAAAAGTAAATGAGAGAAAAGTAGAAATATAGACGCCGGTTGTAAGGGTATAAAATATTAAAAAAAAATGTTCGAGGGAATTATTTATAAACTGCTAATTAGACATGCATGATATAACAAATGAAAACAAATAAAGAGTTTATTAACTTATAACTATGAATGTAGAAGCAAAGGTAGGGTAGGTAAACATCTATTTGCACAGAAAGGGTAGTAGACTTTTGGTGTAATTTGCATAGAATCAAGTTCTTTTAACTTAACAGACAGCTGTGCTGCTAGGGAGTTTTTGTGCGCTTCCCAGTAAAAGCAGTACGAAATGGTGATGGGCGGGCGTTTTTGGGAATTGTCATGTATGTACCTAATATTGACGTTCAAAAAGTGCTATTCTCAGTCTAATTTGAATAAAAAGCTTTTTATTTTGGTGTAAAACGTGTAAATAAAGCCCATAATCATATAATAAAATCAAATGAATAGCACGGGGATCTACGGTTATATGATTACATAAAAAGTCTGTAACGATTAGCAAATGTAATGAAGTAAAAAATATTTTTTTTAAAGCATTTTGCAGAGTATATTGAGTAGTCGTAGCATGGAGCATGGTAAAAAAAGCTTTCCAGCTTTAAACATTATGTGTAAAGTGCAAACATAAACAAAAGTATGTTAAAAGAATCCGTAAACCAATGTCCGAATCATACGATATTTTTTTAAATAAAACGGTTTTATATCCCACCAGCACCACTTGTTATTTTAACACGAATAAACATTTAGCTTGTCTACGTGACACCTTAACATAAGTCCCTCCCACATTTGTGTCTAACAGCACTCGACATAGCTTAAAAAAACCTAACAGCACTGCGATACCCCCCAAAAAAGCTACTAAACCTACCACAAATATTCTACCAAAATGGTAATTTTACATTTTTATTACAGGGCAACACTACCGTTAACAGCGGAAACTGCGAATATGGCGCAGGGTGCCAACACCGCGATATCAATGCACGACCAACACCTATCTCAATGTATTCAATTAAAACAAAACTTTTTGAACAATTCTACCGCAAATATCTATCAAAATCTCACGTCGACGTTTCAAAGTCCTATAGGTGCTTCTAGAGTCTCCATCGACGATCCTCTATGCAGGAAAATAGGCGAAGACATAATGTATGTAGATCAACAAGAAAACGACCATTTAGATTTACAAAGGAACGTTAACTGCGAATGTGGTCTATGCCCAAAACCGGAACCCAGAGACAATAACACTTTGAGCGACCTACAGAGGTCCGTAGCAAAGTGTTCTTGTGACGTTTGCAACTCTAACGGGGACATACTAAGCTACTACAGAAACTGCTCAAACCATAACACAGATTCTGGCATAGTGATCTGCGAACATTGTAAAAAGCAAAAAATCTCAGTATCGAACTTCAGAGCGTTACAAATTGCAAATAGATTAAGAATATCCGAAGATGACAAACTACAAAATGGCGCCACCGACGATGATTTGTGTAGAAAAATCGATATGAGTATGAATATGGAAGATAAAGTTTTTGAACATAGGAAAAAGCATAATAGACATCATTCCGATTCTGTTACTGCTGGCATTGATTTAAATCAGTTTTGTCAATGTGAGCTAGAGGTCAAAAGAAAAACATCTTCTGTTGATGAGATTTTCAAAATGGTGGATGAAAATGGGCGGGACGCTAAGGCGGAGGTTATCGATGAAGAGATTAAGACTACGCAAAGACAACGGAGCTTGTCGGACAGCCAGAGGGATAAGAACAAAGTAGAAAATAAAGGTGAGTACATTTTAAAATAACGTGTTAACGTGATCAGAAGGCAAATTCTCGTACTTAAAAAAAAGTTCAAAAGCTGGTCGCAGTCTCATCTCGGCGACAGCCAAATGTCAAAAACTTGTCAAAAATGTATGGAAACTTGCCATTATTGCAGGTATTTTTACCAGATTGAGACTGAGATCAGACAGTGAATGAGATGCTCATTTTGGATACAAAAGCCTGTTGACTGTTTGGAATAGCAGTGCTAGTGGTTAGTTCTAAGCAATCTACACTTGTTTTGTAGGAAACGAATATTTCTCTGTTTTATTTTTTAATCTGCTATATTTTAGGATGTATTAGACATAGATATATAAAATAAAACAGTTAATTTATTCTCGATATTTTCTTATGTTGGAGCCATTTAAATATTCTTTAGCATCTTAAGATTTTTTAGAACTATCTGTTTAGACTAGACTTTATTGCATTTAAGTCTGGACTAACCACCAACCAGCTCTGAGGTAGCTTCTGTGGGATACGGCCAACTCGCACTTACATGAGGTTCGTGGCCCTGCGAGGGTCGCGGCACAAAAAAAAGTTTGTGGCCCAGATGTGGGAACATTATAGGCTGACTAGCTTTTGCCAGCGGCTTCGCCCGCGTGGAGGTCGAAAATTATCCCGCGGGAACATACTACCAGGAAAAAAGTAGCCTATGTCCTTTCTCAGGCTCTAAACTATCTGTGTACCAAATTTCATTTAAATCGGTTCAGTCGTTTTAGCAGGAAAGCGAGAGCGACAGAGTTACTTTTGCATTTATAATATTAGTGTGGATGTGGATAGTGTGGATTATGAAGTGTGGACTAAAGCCTATGTATTCCCCCCACAGTCCCCGCGCTGGAGGGCCCAGGCACGCCGCCCGTGCCGCCGAGACGCGCGCGTGCTCGTCGACACACTCCGCCTCGCGCGGCTCCCAATGGTCTGCCGCCCACACCCAAAGTGCATATGGGAGCTTGCTTCTCCAAGGTATGTAGATGACGACTTCATAATTCTGTGTTCCCATCCCCATATAAGCCGTCAGCCTTCTCAGACAGAAATGTATCGCTATGTGATGTGAAAATAAATGATAATAGCGTGGCGCAAGTACGTGTCGGTTTACAAGGGACGGCAAGATTGATAAAGATGTAGAAAAGAGAGTAAATACGGAAAATGTATTGAAGGGTGCTATACATTCGACTATAACCAACCATTTGATGTTCGAAAAGGCTCTACTGGCTGTTTACAATGCTGTACTGTAGGAAGTGACTGTTGGGTGTGGCAAAAGAAGCATGAAAGTAGAATTTTTGGCACTGGAACATGCCGGTTTCCACACGATGTTTTCCCTCACCGTTTGGAATGCAGTTGTTGCGTACCGTTTATTATCTGTGCGCCTAACGGAATGCGCGTGTAACGAAGTGACATCTGACTTGACAGTTTTGACGTTTGACACTTTCTCTTGGCATCCGGTGGGACCAAAGAAGCACGCCGTCGCTTGGGTCTCGCGGCCTTTTGTTGAAATTAATCCCTTTAAATCGATCCGTTTGTGACAATTAGTCGTGATCCAATTGTATTAATTGTAATAACCCCCAATTTGAAGAAATAACACGGGTTTTGGACATATTTTCGATAAATAGTTTGAAGGTTAAGCAAAGTGTGACGCTGTTGGGACGAGTGATTTGAAGACCGCATGCTGTGATCGTCTCCAGCCTAATTGGAAGCGGAATCTAACCTGAAGAATACTCGTAACGTCACGACACGATACACATACACTCACTTACACACAGAACTCCAGGTTGGCACCAGAGCAGTGTCCTTCAACCATGAGGTAAGTGCCTTTGTTTGTATATTGTACCTTGTACTTGTATTGTCTGCTCCGCGTACGGCGGACAGTACGCTAGCCACTCTTGTCTTTAGAGCCCCACGATTATAACTCTTCCACTGCGCACTTGAAATCGTATTGTACGGGGTCTAGTCTGGCAGCGTACATTTTGGTATCAGAGGCGTGGTTCTAACCTATAAAACCACCAAATTGGTAATTTACAGTAGGCTAATTACTTGGCAGTCTCTATAAGGGAAGTAGTAATTAGCTGTAAATGTTTGTTAATGGTAATTAATTGGTATTTGAAATAATTTGTTTAAATTTATTGAGACGGGTAACCTGATGTTGCTAAGGTCAGCCGGGCTAATAAAGTGGATTGGATTGGGCTGTGTTCCAGCCCCTTGTTTGTAGCCCCTTTTTGTGTCTGATCTGTGTTGTATTGAATGTCAGGAAGACATTAAAATATTGAGTTTGTACCATTGATATGGTTGTTTGAGAAAATTAATATTTGAAATTGGCATTTTTGAGTATTACCATTGTTTTGAGTTGGAATAAAGGATTATTATTGTTTTACCATTGACACAGTGGTTTGTGAACTTAACATTTGGAATTGGATTAGAATTTGAATATTTGAATTGAATTGTGAAGTTGAATTTTGAACGTTGATATTGGGTTTGAATTAAAATAAAAGTTTATTGTTGAATTGAATTGAAACCAATTTAATGTTATTTCTTGAGTTGCTGATTAGTCAGTTTGGTAGTTTGATTGTAGTTATTTTGTAATATATTGTTTGAACTTTGTTACTTAATTATTTTGTTTGGTATATTGAATTGTATTGTTTGTGCAATGGCATACAAAGCGGTGAGAGAGGCAATCAGTGGATTGACCACACAGCTGCGGTGGTTCGCTTCAGCTGCAGCGACCGCTGAGCGCCAGGATCTTGAGGGGATCACTCTTGCTCGGTTCGAGCAGTTGAACTTGAGACTCGGCAACGTTGATGCTCTGCTCACCCGCTACAACCAGTACATTTGTGAAGTGGATTTGGAAGTGCTGGATCAGGCAGCACGTGACAAGGTCCTTGCTGACTACGACCAGATCTTGGACCTGGGGGATGTCATTGGTCAACGTGCTCGGGAAATATTGGAGAGCCGGACACCTGTCCAGGTCAAACCGGAGACCTCGGTTGTTTCAGGTCCCGGACTATTGAGTAGACTGCCTACTTTGGAACTGCCACATTTTGACGGTCGTCTGGACCACTGGTTAAGTTTCCAAAACCTGTTTGAAAGTTTGGTTGATGCACGCTCGGACCTCAGACCCGCCCAAAAGTTGGCCTATTTGTTGTCCGTCCTGGAAGGTGAGGCCCGAGCCTTGGTACACCATCTGTCGTTGACTGACTCAGCCTACCCTACCGCTGTGGAGCTACTCACCCGGCGGTACCAAAATAAACGTTGTTTGGCTGACGTTCATATTGCATTGATTTTGGGGTTACCGGTCATTACTAGTTTGTCAGCATTGCGTACTGACCTGTTGAACCCGTTGGTGGCAGCGACCAACGCTTTAAAGCAATTGGACTTGCCGGTGGACCAATGGTCTTACCTTTTGGTGCACGTTGTGCTGCAACGGCTTCCTGCCGATTTGAGGGCTCGTTTCGAGCAAAAATATGGTGGGGATAGTGTCACACATCTCCCCCCATTTGATGACCTCGTCCAATTTTTGGAGGATGAGTGTCGGTTTGTGGACAACTCTGGCGTGGCCACTGAGTCATGCCAGCCGTCTTCCCGGCCACGAGACCAGGGACGGATTAGGGCTCGCGGGCCTGTTGATGGTCGCCCCGCCGCTCGTTTTGCTGGCACCCAGAGTCGTCCTGGTTGTGAGTTTTGTAGGGACACGGGGCATGGCATGGCAACTTGCGCGGCCTTTTTGAAGTTGCACGTGAGTGCCCGCCGCCGAATTGCCAATGCACGCCGCCTGTGCTTCTCTTGTTTGGGGGCTCACTTCCATCGGGACTGCCCCAACCCCCGCCCTTGTAGAATTTTGTAGGGGGTCCCATTTGGACATTTTGTGCGCTAACGCGAACCACGCTGGCAGACCAGCCTCTGATGAAGGTTCGCGTACGGGGGGGTACCATGGAGTTGGTCACCGGGCTTCTGCCTCGCCGGTTCAGAACCGAGGAGAGGCCCGCAATTTTGAGCGCCGCACTCCACCCCCCGCGCAAGTTGATCGGGAGCCGCGCGACCGCCATTTGGTCTCCCCGCGTAAAGGCGATTACGCAATTGTTGCTAGGCAGCGCTGGCCAGACCAGCACCGCCTGCCCTCCCCTCCTTTGGCGGAACGTCCCCGGTTGGAGTCACGCCCCCCGCCATTCAGGCCTCCGGTGGGATATGCCCATCCAGCGATGGCGCGTGGCTCGGGACACCGCGCGTACGAGGAATTTGAACTCCATCCTCGTCGGGAAAGACTTGGGTCTGGGTGTGGCGATCGGTCGCCGCCCAGGCATTGTTAGGACATTGGCGCCTGCCCCGCTAAGGTACCCCTCAGATCGACACGGTTTTGTTGCCAACGGCATCGGTCGGGTCTGGGGGCCCACGGGGGACTCTGTTGTGGTCCGTGTCATTTTGGACATGGGAGCCCAGGGTTGCCTTTTGTCTATTGTTTTGTTGTTTGTTTGTATTGTTTTGGGCAAAATTGTTTTCTTGAGCGCCTTTGGACTGCGGGACTTGGCTGGGACGAGCCAATTCGGGAAAACCTGTTGGAAGATTGGCTCCAATTTGTATCCGCACTCACTGCAGTCAACGAGGTCGTGTTACCCCGCGCTATCCTCCCCCCTGGGAGCTACACTGCTACCCTTGTTTGTGATGCGTCTTCGCACGGTTATGCAGCTGTTGTTTGTCTGCGCACCGTCTGCGCAACAGGCCAGGTGAATTTGTCACTGGTCTTGGCCAAGAGCAAGGTGGCCCCCATCCGGACGGCACTGACCATCCCTAAGTTGAATTGTCAGGGGCGGCGCGTCTTGTGCGTCTATTGAACCACGTTGCTCACACTTTGGGTGGAACTGTGGACATTCGGGTTTCTTACGCCTGGACGAACAGTCAAATTGTTTTGTGTTGGTTGAAGACGTCCGTCCACTCTTTGGAGATCTTTGTTGCGTACCGAGTGTCCCAGATTCAAAATTTGAAACGCCTTTGATTTGGAGGCACGTGCCTGGAGATTTGAATCCAGGCGCCGTGGCCTCACGCGGGTGCATGGCACCCCGCTTGTTTGCTTACCCGCTATGGTGGGGACCAGACTGGCTGACTCATCCCGAGGATGATTGGCCTCGATCGCCAGTCTTGATGTCGGGTCCTTTGCCCGGGCTCAAGGTGCTCGCTGTTGGAACGAAGGACCCTGATTTTTTGTTGAATCGATTTAGCTCCCTCGACAAATTGTTGAATTGTTGTTTGTTTGTTGTTGAATTGTTGGTGACTGATCGTCACATTATGAACTCGCATGCCGGTTGCAATGCGCTGTTGGCCATTCTGCAGCGAGAGTTTTGGATATTGTCGGGAGCCGTTATTAAGTTGAACCCCTTTTTGGACGATACGGGTCTTTTGTTGTTTGGTTGTTGACGGTTGAGTCACGCTAGCCTTATGGGGCCCGTCACCCCCTTTTGTTGCCTCAGGAGGGCCATTTGGTTGTTGTTGTTGTTTGATTGTTGTTGTTTGGTTGTTTTGTTGTTTGTTACTGTTTTGATCCGCCAGCCTGCCCCCATTGGGGGGGTATTTTTGAGGCCGCGGTGAAAGCGGCACAGGGACTCTGGCGCAGATTGTTGGGAGACACCGTTCTCACCTTTAAGGAGTTAGCTACGGTATTTTGCCGTTTTGAAGCTGTATTGAACTCGCGTCCATTGTGCCCGCTGTCTTCGGACCTGAACGTCTTGGAGGCCCTGACCTCGGGCCATTTTTTGATTTGACAGCCACTTGTCGCCCTGCCGGAGCACCCTTTTGTCGATGTGAGCCAAAATTGGCTATCGCGGTTTCAGTTGGTGCAGCAGCTCGCTCAGAGTTTTGCAAGCGTTGGAGCTTGGAGTATTTGCACATCCTCCAGCAGCGCGTCAGGTGGACTGATAAAACGCAACCTTGTCGGGATTGCCAAGTGATTAGCGGACGGGAAGGCCCGTCCGGGGGGGATAGATGTTGCGTACCGTTTATTATCTGTGCGCCTAACGGAATGCGCGTGTAACGAAGTGACATCTGACTTGACAGTTTTGACGTTTGACACTTTCTCTTGGCATCCGGTGGGACCAAAGAAGCACGCCGTCGCTTGGGTCTCGCGGCCTTTTGTTGAAATTAATCCCTTTAAATCGATCCGTTTGTGACAATTAGTCGTGATCCAATTGTATTAATTGTAATAACCCCCAATTTGAAGAAATAACACGGGTTTTGGACATATTTTCGATAAATAGTTTGAAGGTTAAGCAAAGTGTGACGCTGTTGGGACGAGTGATTTGAAGACCGCATGCTGTGATCGTCTCCAGCCTAATTGGAAGCGGAATCTAACCTGAAGAATACTCGTAACGTCACGACACGATACACATACACTCACTTACACACAGAACTCCAGGTTGGCACCAGAGCAGTGTCCTTCAACCATGAGGTAAGTGCCTTTGTTTGTATATTGTACCTTGTACTTGTATTGTCTGCTCCGCGTACGGCGGACAGTACGCTAGCCACTCTTGTCTCTAGAGCCCCACGATTATAACTCTTCCACTGCGCACTTGAAATCGTATTGTACGGGGTCTAGTCTGGCAGCGTACAGCAGTAGTGATGAAATAATTTGCACAAACAAAGTGCCTGTTTGGGATCGAACTCACGACCTGCAACTCGTTAGTCGTGGTGGTTACCACTGTGTCACCATTGCTCTAAATGTTAGTTTGGTGTGCCCGGGACCTAGTAATAAAACATCTTTCTTTCACAGGTGTTCAACGGCTGTCCACTGCGGATTAACTGCACAGCCTCGTGGATACATCCTGACACGAGAGACCAACACATACTTATTGGTGAGTTTAGAATAGTTTCATAATAAAATCTTTGTAGTGCTTTATGTTTTTTATAACCACAGGCCCACGATAAGGGAACGTTTTATAAATGCATGTGACTTATAATTCTCAGAAATGTTATCATCGCATTTAAGCAAATGAATATACATTTTATTGTAAAACTATTCAGATTTCCAGTTCAACCTTCTTAAATTTCTACCTGTATAATTTTGGAGTTATTATGTCCAGTCAATATTTATCCATAGAAACGATGACCGTTTGGGCTAGACGTGTTTTTGAGTGGAGACCGCGAATCGGCAAACTTAATGTAGGACGCCCTTAGGCTAGGTGGAGCGACGATCTTCAACTGGATGAGAGTTACCGAGAATCCAGCTGAATGGTGTGCAATTGGAGAGCCCTATGTTTAGCAGTGGACTGCTATAGACTGATGATGATGATATTAAATCGATGTCGAGGATGCTAGTTTATTATTTCCTAAAACCAAAGTATAATAGTTGTTTGGTTCCCTTCATGTATCTGAGTGTCATTTAACCGTTTATAAGGCAGAGAAAACTAGACATGGTGTATAGTAATAAATTGTTAGAATGTTAATAATGAATTTTTTAAGTATTTTTTTCAAATTTAGAATTCTATGGGATTTTTGCGGAAATGTACCTATAATACCAATATGGTATAAAAAAAAATCGTTTTCAACAATACAGTTGAATAAAACAAATAATTTGATTGGTGGCATGTATACTGCCTCTACCTTAAAAATGGTTAAAGATTTGAACAAAGTTGAAATGATAATTTTTGATTTTCTTTACTATTCGAAATGTTGGTATAGTTGTAGTAAATTTCACCCTGTATCATTTCCATCATCATTTCATCCGAAAGACGTCTATTGCCGGACATAGGCCTCCCTCAATTTGGTCATATTTTGTGTGTATTGTTCACAGGCGCTGAAGAAGGTATCTACACGCTAAACCTGAACGAACTCCACGAGACAGCGATGGACCAGCTCTGTCCACGACGCACCATATGGATGCATGTCATCAAAGATGTCCTTATGTCGCTTTCTGGTGAGTGATGTGTAGTTAAAGAACATTTTACTAGAGGCATGAATTTTAATAAAAAAAAAAAAAAACATTACATTATTACTGATAAATATCTGCACTCAGTAGACAGGTCCACTCAATCTGTGTGGTTCTTTCCTCAAAAGACTATTTCAGACACCAATCCCCATGGTCTGACCAAGATTATGTCCGTAATTTAAAAGAGACTGTGACCTCCAAGTTTGTTTCAGTCTTTCTTCTCGAAGTAGTCAGATAGAAAACGCCGACCGCATCTAGTTTTTAAATACAATATGAATGACGTGTAAAAGTGTTTGTACAAACCTACTTGCAGAAATAAAATAATTTAAGTATCAAAAAAAAAAACAACATTACCTCGCTTTACAACTTCAAAACAAAATCACGAGCGAACTCGATTCACCCCGAAATTAGCCGAACTTCACTTAACATTGTCGAGCTTTGCCAAGCAGACCGAATGACGTGCGATAATTCATTAACTTCAGATTTTGGATTGACCGCAGCTTCGGTTGGTTTATGGCCGAATAATGATTTTTTGGCCGAAAACGAAACTTCATTCGGTCACTAAATTTATCGTTCTTTCGCAGGCAAAACCCCGTCCCTGTACCGCCACGAGCTCCTAGCACTGATAGGCTCGGCGCGCGGAGGCAGGTCACTGCGTGTGTTACCTCCCCGGCTTCTACCCAGGAGGTTCGCTTTAACCACAAGGGTACCTGACACCCGGGGTGAGTACCATACATCCATAATGTTAAGTATTTTCTTTAAAAAATAGTCATAATAAAAAAGAAGAGTTAATTCTCATTGAGCTTATGATCGCATTCCGACCCATCGAGTCAGTTTTTGTTTTATTTCGGATTTTTATTCCGATTAAAGTAAATTAGGCGGTTATCACATTGCACCGGACATTGCTATGCGGTGGTGTGTTTTTTAACTCCGAATGGAAATGCGTTGTTGTTGTGTTTTCCCTACGGGGTCAATATTTGAGAGGCTCCAAATTCATGTCTCTCAACATTTCTCGAGAACGTGCGTATGTAATTTTTTTTAAAGAGTTGCTTTTAATAGTCAAATAATCAACGAAAATGTTGCTTTAAACCACAATTGCAAATAATTGATGATAAAAAAAATATTAAGCAAAAACCAGTAAAATTGCCGTTTTTTCACGTGTCGCCTCGGCAAGCACGGTCTATATTTTGATGATTTAAAAAAAATGTGACTTCATGGAGCCATTTCCTGTTGGCGGCTGTATTTATACATAATCAATCTTCATAATTTTGATAAAATTTGCAATACCCGCTAGGTTAATAAAGAAAAAAACCCATGTTCAAAAAATGTGCGTCATTATCCTGTGATATGCTTCTTTTCAATATTATGTCGAGTAAGAGACAGGAGAAGGGGAAACTTTTGTATCGGCGAAAAGACTTCCCAGCACCCTATTCAGGCGACGTGCTTTGGTGATGATACACGCTCTCGTTTTTTGCAGGTAAGGGTTTGAAATTCATTCTCCAAAAAG
This sequence comes from Aporophyla lueneburgensis, assembly GCA_932294355.1. Taxonomy (NCBI): domain Eukaryota; kingdom Metazoa; phylum Arthropoda; class Insecta; order Lepidoptera; family Noctuidae; genus Aporophyla; species Aporophyla lueneburgensis. Next base: position 11,401,318 of record OW028759.1, read on the forward strand.
TTTCATTGCAAACGTCATTTACATTTTCATTTTTAAGTCCGTCAAATTCCATTGTGACTCTATACATTTAACAAAAACGTATGAAGGTTTTGTGTACATACGTAATTATGCAACGTTTGTTGAAATACCACGTGCGCAAAACATTTTTGAGCATGTCTTTTTCCGATTCATCATTTTTCTCACCGTCATTGTCCTGAATTTGTACTGCTAGGATAAAGACGCACGTTGAGAATAATGACATAACGTGAAATGATGATGACAAATGTTGAGGATAATGATGGGAGTTCGTAATTATGCATTTGTTTAAGGTCGTGTTTCTGGAATTGAATATTAATACTATCATGAAGCTCAAGTATTATATTTTAATAATTTATATAAATCATCATAAGTCTTCCAGTGACAGCTGCTGGTATACCGCAGATGAAATATGTTATTTCATCAACATCTTGGTGAAAGGCGATTTTTGTATATTGGAACATTTTAATGATATAAACGATACATATGAAGGTCTCCAATGCCAGGTCTTGTGTAAAGATAATGTACACTTAAAGATTTTTTAATATATATGACATAAACAACAGCCTTAGACACGATGAAGTGTATATTTCAAAACAGGGGCAGCTGTTGAGTTTATTTGAGGAGTTAATAAATTATGATGGAAACATCCTAATCGATAACAGGCACTAATGGTCCCTGTGATCCTTTTCAAAATGTTAATAAGTATTTATAGGTACTATTTAAGCTTAGTGATATCTTTTAAAGTGCATGACTTTCGTGTACTGTTTATAGGCATGATGTATGAAAGAGGTTCCTCGTAGTTGTAGATAAGATACCTACTTACGTATTGTGATCATCATCATCATCATCATTCAGCCAAAAGACGTTCACTGCCGGACATAGGCCTCCCCCAAGCTCCGCCACTTCGACCGGTTTTGTGCTTCCCGCAACCAGCGGATTCCTGCGGCCTTCACAAGGTCATCAGTCCACCTTGTTGTAAGCCTTCCAACTCTACGTCTTCCGGTACGCGGTTGCCACTCCAGAACCTTTCGGCCCCATCGACCATCTGTTCTGCGAGCAATGTGCCCTGCCTACTGCCACTTCAGTTTAGCAATTCTTCGGGCTTTGTTGGTTACCTTGGTTCTCCTACGGATTTCTTAGTTTCTGATTCGATCGCGTAGGGAAACTCCAAGCATAGCCCTGTCCATCGCCATTTGGGTAACTTTCAGCCTTCTAATAAGGCCCATTGTGAGCGACCACGTTTCGGTTCCATAAGTCATCACTGGCAACACACACTGGTGGTATTGAGACACTGCGGAATGTGGGACGAGAAGATATTGCGTAGCTTCCCGAATGCTGCCCAGCTGAGCCGGATTCGACGATTGACCTCTTTCTTGAAGTTGGATCTACCTAACTGGACAGTCTTTCCTAGGTACACATATTCGTCCACAACTTCGAGTGTAGCGCCTCCGATCTTCACTGGAGTGGGTTCAGACCAATAGCTTTAATCCCCGTATTTTCTAAAATCATTGAAAAAGTAATTTATGAGTCACTTTATTCATTTCTATCAAAATACAACATATTATGTGAGGAACAAAAAGGTTTTCGTAAAAATAAAAATATAAATATGGCCATATATGATCTGATTAATAAAGTAATGGTTAATGTGGATAAAAAAATACCAATCTGTGCCATTTTAACCGATATGACCAAAGCTTTTGATTACGTGAACCATGAAACGCTTTTGGTCAAACTTGATGCTTATGGTATACGAGGGAATGCTCTAAGTCTAATAAAATCATATCTAAGTGGACGTCGTCAATATACAGAAATCTCAAAAATATGCGTCAAATCAAAACGTGAGGTTAAATATTTATCTGGTCCTAGAGTAATTAAATATGGCGTTCCGCAGGGCAGCGTTCTAGGGCCATTATTATTCTTGCTGTATATAAATGATCTACCCCGACACATCCCATACCCTTGTGTGTTATTTGCCGATGACAGTACGTTTTTAATAGACTGCCTCAACAAAGAGCTTTATGAAAACGAAATAAATAATTCTCTAAATCTTATAATAAATTGGCTCAACGACAATAATCTTAGCATAAACCTCAATAAAACAAATATAATGCATTTCTATCAAAAAATTCTTCCTTTGAACTTACACATTAATTATAAAGGACAAACTATTGATAGCGTTAACGTGGTAAAATTTTTAGGTATACTGATTGACAGTCAACTAACTTGGAAACCGCAGGCTGAAGAAGTTTGCAAAAGATTAAGCACGTCTGCGTATGCTCTCTACAACCTGTCCAAGAAAGTTAACGTTGACACATTAATGGTTGCATATCACGGTTTGGTGGTCTCTGTCCTAAGGTTTGGTGTAGTGTTCTGGGGTAATTGTTCCGAAAGGGAGTCTATTTTTAAAGCCCAAAAACGGTGCATACGATCCATTTTTAATCTCAAGGTTACAGACAGTTGCATTCCTTTTTTCAAGAAACACAAGGTACTAACTTTTCCTAGTATTTACATTCTCGAAGTATCTATATTCGTTAAAAATAACAAGCATCTTTTTCCTTCATTAAATGATACAAGAATGCGAACTACTGCCTTGAGATCAAAATATCAGAGTCTATTATTTTTAACAAATTGCCAAATTGTATAAAGGATCAGCCTCTAACAAAATTCAAGAAACTCCTGACGTCGTTGCTGACAGATAAATGTTATTACTCTGTTACCGATTTTATAAATGATGAATTGTAATACCTAGTTACTTCACTATATCTCATTTATTATGTAAATAATTTTAGACTTAGCTGATCCATGATCTCATTTTTAATACCTAGCCACCTACCTGCCTACCTTTTTTTTTTTTACCTAGTTTCTAAATTATATGTAAGTTAAGCACTATATTTTTGTATGCCAACAGGCAGAATGTACTGGGAATATATCTAAAGTAACACCATTATTGTAACACCTGCATTCTATACAAATAAAGAAATGATTTGATTTGATTTGATTTGATGATTTGATTTGGGTATCACATGAGCATTGGACATAACTTTTGTCTTGTCCATGTTCATCTTAAGACCCACTCTTTCGGAAGCTCTACTGAGGTCATCGAGCATTGTACTGAGGCCCTCCATAGTCTCAGCCATGACAACTATATCATCGGCAAACCGAAGGTGAGTGATGTACTCGCCATTAATGTTCATGCCAGCCCCTTTCCAGTCCAGAACCTTGAAGACATCCTCCTGTGCAGCGGTGAACAGTTTCGGAGAAATAACGTCTCCCTGTCTCACCCCTCACTGCAGAAGGATAGGTTTCGAGGTCTGGTCCTGAAGTAGGACTGACATAGTGGCGTTTTCGTACAGACACTTCAGCACCTCGATGTACCGATAGTCGATCTGGCACCGTTGAAGAGACTGCAGTACAGCCCAGGTTTCGACCGAATCGAAAGCTTTTTCGTAGTCCACAAACACTAAACAGAGAGGCAGGTTATACTCTTCGGTCTTCTGTATAACCTGCCGCAGCGTATGTATGTGGTCTACGGAGCTAAAGCCTTTACGGAATCCGGCTTATTCGGGAGGCTGGAAGTCGTCAAATCTGCGCGCTAGACGGTTCGTGATGACTCTTGAAAACAGTATGTAGACATAGCTCAGAAGTGAGATGGGCCTATAATTCTTAAGAAGGGCATTGCCACCCTTCTTAAAGAAAAGTACCACCACACCTCTGTTCCAAGCCTGTGGCGTTTTGCCTTCGAGTATGACGGAATCAAACAGCTTCTGAAGGGCCTTGAGAACGGGTTGATTGTGATACTTTAAACAAAATAAAAATATAATTAAGATACTTAATTCCTTTTATTTTCATTTACCTACCTACGTCGTTTACAGAAGTAAAATACTAAACTCATGAGCATATTATCATTGTCCTCAACATATCGTCATTTTCCTAAGGTTGAAAATCATTTTTCTCACACTATATCATTATCCTCAACAGTAGTTTAGACAAAAACATGATTATCTCTTGAAATTCTTGTTTATCTGGAGGCAAAATAAAGAAAAACTTGTTATCTGAACATACCTATTAATACTTTTAAAAAATAAGAGCGATGCACGCAAGTTTTTAAGAATCCACAAAATTTACTTAAAAATAATGTTTTCTGAAGATTCACCCTACGGTTTTTGTATACAAATCAAGATTCTACCATTAAGGACGCTATAACATTTTTGAATCGCTCAAGTCTAGGTATCTGAGTCGCCACACAACAACATACGCGCACTCACACATTGGAACCATTGTCTGCTCGATTTTATACATTACCTAACTAATCTTGATACTCGAAGGTATTATTTATTTTATTTTACTAGCACTGTTGAGTAAAATTAGTAGTAACTTTACTTTCTGCATTTGCTAACAGTAAATAAGTTTTATTAACATGTTCATTATTTTTGGAATAACGAAAAATTTGTCAATACAAAAAAAAAACAATTTTTGGATATTACACAAATATACCGATCGGTGTTTGTAGACATTCCCTAAAGAAAACTAAGCAAAAATTGTGTGACGCCCGAACCTCACCTTTGAGTTGATTGGAGCGCGTATTCAGAATTTTTAATACACAAAAGGAAAATGTATAAATATTTGTATGAAGGCTGTTTTTGCACGCTACTCATTATCTGCCTAGCCCTTTCCAACTATGTTGAGGTCGGCTTCTATTCTAACCGGATGATGCTGAGTACTAGTATTTTACATGGAGCGACTGCCTATCCTAAAATGACCTGAATGAATGAGATTGCCTCGTTGGTCTAGTGGTAGCAAGCGCTACTGCTGAGCTTGAGGTCCTGGGTTCGATTCCTAGGTCGGGCAAAGTGTTATATTGGGTATTTCTATCTGGAATTTCTCAGTAGCAGCCCGGAGTCTGGGTTTGTGCCCATTTGATGGCAATAGGCTCGCCCACTATTACATAGGACTTAAACCAACCTCTGCCCAACCCTTCGAGGAAACAAGGCGTGTTATGTTATGTGTTGAATGAAAAATCTTGTGTGGTTGGGGAACCCCGCCAGGCACTAAGTTCCTTAGCCTTTTTTTGACTCCGAATTTAATTTTATTGGAGTTTTGGCTTCACCACCTTCGAAAATCTTGAAAATGACACCCACGATGAAAACTGAAAATTTTCGCAACCGCAATTTTTGGTTTTTAACCTCACAATCGGCTTCAGCACCTGTTTACCCCTACCGCAAGCTGCATTAAAGAATTTCTTTCCAAAAATGGAAGACACTTGCATAATTTAATTATGGAATTACTTTTGGTCCGAAAAGTATCATCATTTTTCAACCACAGTATACAGCAAGGCTCTTACTTTATTATTATTTTGATCGTATTTATTTTGTACAGAAAACCGATACGTCCGTGCCATTATGGAGATGATTAAACTATCTTTAATTACACAGCCCCACAAAAAAGGATAAAAAAATGTACTTGATATTAAACCACATAGTCTTTACGTATTTTGTGGGTCTCTGATCATTACTGCAAAATTCAAGAGTTTTTTTGCTCCTGGAAAAAAACTGGAGCGTGTAGGGTTAATTCTGTGTCCAGATTCGGATTCGGCAGCTCAAAATACGTAAAGACCATGTGGTTTAATAACAAGTACATTTTTTGTGTGGCTGCGTTTTAGACCATAATTGACCTCACAGTTGTGATTCCTCTTGATTTGATTGGTACCGGAAAACCGTACGTCCATATTTGCAGAAAAATGTTATAGCGTCCTTAAAAGTTATAAAACCATAGTACCGCACACCGGAGCGATATCCGGTACATTATGATAACTGCCTAAGTCGTCAGATTTAAATAAAGAACTGTTTTGAGATCACAGTAAGGTTCTAATTACAAATTCGATGGTCTAAACCATACTTAAGTAAAACTTTGTTTTCTAGAAGTCCTTGAGAAAACTTACATTACATAAGCTTGTTTCCCCGAAAGTTTTGGCAGTGGTGTACCTATAATACACTCACATTTCGCTAGTATGTTTAAGTTCTATGGAATAAGGGGTGAGCAATAGGCCATCAACCGGGCAAGAATTCGGACCCTGGGCTGCTACTGAGAAATTCCAGATAGAAAAACCCAATAACACTTAGTCCGACCTGGGAATAGAACGCAGGACCTCATTTTCAGCAGTAGCACTTACGACCATAAGACCAACGAGGCAGTAGAAAATAAGATAAAGACGTGTGTATTCGTCCCCCCAGGCTGCATGCGCTGTGCTGTAGCCCGCAACCCGTACAACGGGTACAAGTACCTGTGCGGCGCCACGCCGGCCGGCCTGTTCCTCATGCAGTGGTACGACCCGCTCAGGAAGTTCATGCTGCTCAAGGTAAGCATTATATACTCGTGCCATGGAGGGCAGTATTTCAGGCTTCAAATTGACAGGCCATATTGCGCTCCAGAACACAAATTACTCAAAATCAAAGGTGAGCTGCATGGTTACTGACAAAATGAGTGCACTGATTCGACAGGTCCACTCAATCTGTGTGGTTCTTTCAGCAAAATACCATTTTATACACCAATCCACATATTCTTCAATATGATCTTGTCGAGTTGTCCTCTCAGTAGTCACCCCTTTTCTATCCATATGATAACTCACGCAGTCCATTCATCGATAAAAATAAAGAACGTAGATAAACAATTTTTTTAATGTTCCCCTATTTTATACCCACAGAACATAGAATGCGTGCTACCATCACCGCTGCTCGTATTCGAGTTAATCATCACTCCGGAGCTGGAGTACCCTCTGCTGTGCGTCGGGGCTACCAGGAAACCTATGAGGCTCAACTTGCTCAATATTAACTCTGGTAAGGGAATATATTACACCATTTTTGTCCACTATGAAATTCGCAATACGTTCTAGATATGATATAACTAAAAACAGTATTTTTTTTTCATCTAAAAAACGGTTGTAACTCACATTCTGCGCCAAAACAGTTGCGCCAATCTAACAATAAACATTTAACCCTTGATAACTAAACATTCGTCCGTTCGACGACCCACCTACCCGCGATTCTCGTGTTCGTGTACTTATAGGCGAACCTCGTTATATGCTGTGGCTGTGTGGAATAGTTCTTAATTACTGTTTTGGTAATTTTTAGTTTAACCTGTTGAATGCCGTAATTACAGACACAATTAAAAACCATTGTGTCTATACCAAATGTGGTATCTCAGGGACTTAGAGGTTAATAATGATCCAAAGAATGTACCAATGTCCGAAGTTCCTGTGATTAATAAATACTTTTTCCAAAAAATGCATTTTTTTTTTACGTAGTCCGTTCGACGAATGTTTAGTATCCATGTAACAATGAAAATAGTTAGGTTATCTAGGGTTAAATTTGGAACCATAAACAAATCATCCATGCTCGAAACTTTGATGACAGAATGTATGTGATTATTTGTGTTCGTTCAGGAGCGTCGTGGTTCCATTCCGACGAGCTAGAGGTGTGCGTGGGAGGCTCCAACACTGTGATACCTCGCCCCGAGCGCTTGCACACGCTACGAGCTGTGCATCAGCTCAACAAGGACTCTGTAAGTTACTTTATTGATACCTTAATCGTTTTCTAGCTGCAATATGCCTGTAATGTGGACCAGGCACGGGTCGTCGGCGCGTAGTGTTCCACGCGCGCCTCAAAGAGATGTCATCACACACTGAAGGGGTCTGCTAGGACCGATGCCTGCCAGGGTCAGGGATTTGTTCCAAAGAGTTACCGCGGCCCTCGCACAGGCAAATTAAGGAACACGGGTGGGTTTTAGTCAGTAAAAGCCTGACACGCCCTCCCGTTCCGCCAAGAGCGGGCAATGTCATTTGATGGTTTCCGACCCAGAAAAAAGCCCATAATGTAGCCTAGTATAGTCCTGCTGGGACGCAGGCCTCCTTTCTCTGAGAGGGAGTAGGGCTTAATCTACCAGACGGACCCAGTGCCGGTTGGTAGATGTCACATGTCTTCGAATTTTAGATTGTGTTGGAGTTAATTTCCAGTATGACCAAGTCAACTTTGGCCGAAAATCGGTATTTCATCAGCGTAAACCACCTTAGCAACCTACTAGCAAATACTAATACCCTTATTTTAATTTGACGTACAATTAAGGGTTTATTAATGGGATGGTTTTAGTAATTTGTCTCAAGATTCCCAATTTAGTTACGAACTCGAACAGAGTTCTAAATTATGAGCTCAACTAAATCAATTACATCAGACTTTAAATATACGCGAATAATATGGAACGAAAACCATAAACATTTGTAAACATAAATTATAACTTAAGAATACTTACTTCAGGCACTTGTATGTAACTGTAAACAAAAGACTAAAATCATGAATTTAGTAAAGTAGAAGAAAAAAAAAACGTGTATCGGGGGTCTCGTCAGGAACGAAGTTCCTTACGGTTTTTCTACAATTCCGAATGTAACGTCGATCACACAACCTTTTAAATACTTGAAACTTCATTTTGATCCCTTTATCAGCTTCAGCACCCTCGAAAACCTTAAAAACGACCCTTGATGAAAAATATAAAAAAAACTGCAGCCGCTATCTTGCATTTGACCTCACTATTGACTTCAGCATCCTCGAAAACCATGAAAACTATCACATTCACTTTCTCCGTCACTTTCTATTATATAGAATAGAAAGTCTAATGGAGGGGGCACAACAGTTTTTCTACAGATTTACTCTTACTGCAAAAATTTTACAGGTGTTAGTATGTCACGAGAACGTAGTGGACATAATCCCCGTGCTCCCGGCAACAATAGACGCGACGCGATGGCGACACGACGACGACAAGAGAAGGCACAAGCTGCTGTCCAGGATACAGTTCGACTTCAATATTGACAGTATATGTGAGTAACTAATTAACTTGACCACCTACTGGCCTTACACAGTATAATATACAGGGAGGCAAGGACGTTACATGCAACCTGTTACCGCGGATTCAGTACATTCAGCATCAAAAATATCGGGACGAACAGAATGTTCAAAATGATCTGAACAACTAAGAAAATTAAAGTTTATCTCAGTCGGATAAAGTTCTTGTCAGAATGACAATTGTCGTGTACTGTCTTCATTCTGAAACATTGCTTGTGTCATTGGGTTAATATTTAAGTTTCATAGTTGTTTAGATCATTTTAAACAGTATGTTCATTCCGATATTATTGACGCCGATTGTACATGAATCTGATCCATTTAACGCAGGGGGCGTTAAATAGTCTTTTAACAAGAAAGAACCACACAGATTATTTGCACCTGTCCAATCAGTGCACGCATTTGTCAGAAATCGTGTAGCTCAACTCAGAACTTACGGAGTTCAACGATTCGACGAACAATACCAAAGAAAGGACAATTGGGTAGGCTTCATAAATTACTCAAACTGCCAGATCATGATTCTAGTCTTTGAATCTCCCAGAAGTTTAATATGCCTAAAAAACTTTTTATTGTTGATGATCTTGCTATAAATATTATTTACTAGCTTCTGCCCGCGACTTCGTCCGCCTTAAATTTCTTGTTTCCCCGACCCTTCCCGTCGCGTCGAATCGCCTACCCGTGCGATTTTCCCCGTTTTTGCAACATTTTTCATTACTGCTCCGCTCCTCTTGGTTGTAGCCTGATGTTATATAGCCTATAGCCTTCCTCGACAAAAAGGCTACCCAACACAAAAAGAATTTTTCAGTTCGGACCAGTAGTTCCTGAGATTAGCGCGTTCAATCAAACAAACAAAAAACTTCAGCTTTATAATATTAGTATAGATTTGGTCGTACAGTAGTATTATATATTAATCAAATATTCTGTGTTTCAGTATGTCTAGCGGACTCAGTACTCGCGTTCCACCGGCACGGCGTGCAGGGCCGCTCCCTACGTAACGCGGAAGTCACGCAGGAGATCACTGACGCCTCCAGGGCTTACAGGCTACTGCCGCATGACAAGTAAGTTATAGGCATTACTGTCTCCCAAAAAAATACAGTAATTTGGAAGAAAATGTCCCAAAAAATAAACTCTGTTCGCTGCCAGGCTAGGCCCACATAAGGTTTTTAATTATTATGTGGAAGCGTGATAACCGTGGGGCTCTAGAGACAAGAGTGGCTAGCGAAACTAGTCCGCCGTACGCGGAGCAGACAATATATAAGAGAACAATTGCAAATAAATTAACTACAATAAAACGAACAAAGGAACTCACCTGATGGTAGACGACCACCTGCTTCTTGGGGTTACCTGGATCTATGTATGTAAGTGAGTGTGTATGTATCGTGTAGTGAGGTTATGATAAGTATTCTCAGGAACAGGTTACCATTTGCCGCTACAACCCGCCAGAGATTTTCTCCAACATGCGGTTCAAACACTTAACACATTAACCTCAAAGTTCTTCAATGTCAAGAAACTAAACCCGTATTCCTTCACCAAATGGGGTTATTTAACACAAAATCATTGGGTCATGACTTATTGTCCGCAAAAACGACCGATTTTCAAGGATTGATTTACAAAAACTCGCGGGAGCAAAAATCTGTCCGACGCTTTCAAAGACCAAACTAAAAAAGGAAGTGACAAGTGTCAAAAATCAAACTTGACAAGTCGGATGTCATTCTTTTCGGGAACGTTCCGAAGGCGCATGGAGTAACTACTTTAAACAGGATGAAACAATCTCCTATAGTATTTTATATCGACACGCGCTTTATTTGTGGTTACTAAATGTACAAACATACTGTGATTGTGTTTATAAGTGCAGGAAGAAGCTGTCGGTCCGAGACAATGGTGAAATCGGTAGTGTGTGTGGGTGTGTGCGCGTGTGTGTGTGTGTTATGTGCTGACACTACTCGTCTTCACGCACACATGCACAGTGGGTTTGTAAACTTGGCTACCACAGGTAAAGCGCGCGTCGCTTCGTGAGAGAAAAAAAGTCAATATTCCTTGACTACCGCCAACCATCCATCCATCTTTGTTTCCTATCTATGCACAACAATGTACTGAAATAAATTGTTTTTGCTGTTTATGAGACTTTGATCGCCATATTACGGTGACCCCGTCTCCAGTCAGACTAATTACATTTTTACCCACATAAAACTTGTATGCTTAGAATTCTAGACCATTGCCGAACTCATTTTTTTTTATTAGCCTATACTGTCCCACTATTGGGGACACACCTCCCCCAAGTTATTCCAGGAACTCTTGTCCCAGGCCATCCCGAACCAGTCATCGCGGTACGCATCTAGGTTGTTTCGCCACCGCTTTCTGGGCCGATCGCGGCGACGTCGTCCATCTTTAGGCATCCGTTGTGTGGAGACCTTTGCCCAACGTTGCATACGGCTAATGTGCCAAACTCAATTATGCAACTTATTATTGGTAGCATACAGAAGGCTACTTACAATTTCTTGACCTCACTCCTGAGTCGTTTGTGAACACTCAGAAAAATTGTTCCTCTTGTAAATGAATAATAATAAAATTTCTAAAACTTCTTTTCCAGGGTCGTAGTCCTAGAATCGCACGTCCTACAGAATAACACGCTGTCCGGCGAAGATGGTAACGACCTCTACATCCTAGCGGGCCATGAAGCGTCCTACTGAGGTACCAGTGCCACAAACAGGTACCATATAGTACCTCGAGAGAAAAGTGTCAAGTTGTGACACCAACAACGGATTGAACGTTAAAAAAGGCTGTTATTTCAAAAGATATTTGTTTTTTTGGTGTAAAGACATGTTGATTACGTTTTGTTTAATGATCCTGGAGTTGAGAAATATCGATATATGAGTAATGATGTTTTATTTTGCAGGTAAGTTTTGAAACTTACACATTTATATCCAGGAGTGATAATCCGTTTTAGAACGCTTGAAAAGCCACTTAGAATTTGTGTTGTGCCTAGAGAACTTTTTGTATTTGAAAAAGTATTACCTAACAACTTTATAATTAAAGTAAATAATACACAGTTGAAATAGCAATAATTGAAGTCAATTTATTTCGGTAAATAAATATTTGGCTACATTTATCTCTTTAAGGTAAAAAATCTTGTCAAATCGAGGGTTTTACCAGATTAAAAGGAATTTAACATTAAATCCGCGCAAACCCATATAAATGATTCACTTCGACAAATAATAATTTTAAGATATACGTCAAATTAATGTGTACCCAATTACTGAATGAAACTAAATAATTAAAATCGATTGTGGCGAAATAGTCCAATCGAGAAAATGCCAATTAGTCGATTAGTTTACAAAATAGTCAAGAACACCACTAGCGAATAAAAAGCAATATTCTAAAATCCAGTATGGCGGATTCAACGATTTTACTATCTCATAATTACGTGTAGAAGGTAATGTTTAGTTAAATATTATGAATAAATTGTTAAAATACCCCTTCACTGCCATTTGACGGCTTTTACACAGTGGCCCATGATTTTGGAAATGATTTTAAAGAAAATATGTTACGCATAGTCGATTGTCATTATTTTACTTGTCATGTTGACACTACACTTGTCGAATGAAAATATTAACGTTATCTCGCCAATACAAAATTAATTTTATTTGTAAAGAAATATGGTGTATTTTTTAATAGCTAAATGACTCAAATATTTTGACTGATATGCATAGTGAAGTGACAGCATTCAAAATATTTGTGAGAGGTAACAGATGCCTTTAGAAAGGCTTAGATAAAGAATTTGCTGGTATTCGATTCGACACAGCAAAGTGGTCTCTATAAGTGGCGAGACATAAATGTGCGGTTTTTTTTTTGTGGGTGGGAAATCATTAAATACCGTCTCCCGTTCTGGGTGGAGCGGAAGGGCGTGTCAGACTTTTACTGATTAAAACCCACCTGTGTTCCTTCAGTTGCCTATACCAGGGTCACGGGAACTGCGTAAAGGGGGAATTTTCTTACGTTTTTTTGCAATTAACAGGTCAGTGTCAAGTTGTATGTAGAATAAATTATGATTCTCGACAGTAATAAGTATGTTTTTACAGAATTATAATCATTTAACTATCAATACATTACATGCGCTTAGGTGATGAGAGAAAAGAAATTAATATGATGATTTTTTTAATGGGGTTATCGACCGCAGTTAGTAACTTGAAATATCGGTTTAAAAAATCCGTTTTTTTATGACTTCACAACTTCACAGACTTGATTAGTATCGATGATTAAACATTATTTTCTCAACTCATACTTCAAGTAACAAAACTACCATTGCTGCTTTCTGGGCCCCCGGACACACACACTAGTGCTTGCACCCAGTGCCCCAGAAGGGGGTCTGCTTGTGGCTGAACACGTTCAGTTTTGTGGCGTTCGCCAAAGTCTTAGAAAACCCTAGCATACGAAAACGATGCCCCTATGTGTCGGTCGCAAGACTGTTGGCTTTATATTTCTTAGAAAATCTAATCATATTTTTTCGTTGGCATTACAGTTCATATCGATAGAAAGAAGAATGAGTGAGTGTGAGTGATGATCAGTGATCGGATATTCGGATGCATATTTACCTAATGTTACTATTTAGCTGTGAAAACATGAAAGCGGCTTCGTATTTTTTATTAAAGCCGGGTTTCATCATATTTATTTAAATTAATGTTTAACCCTAGATGCTAATACGTATGTGTGTAGGGTGGTATGTGTTAGTTAAAACGACACACAAAACACGGTAAAAACGCGCATTCCATATTAGCCAACATTTCAACTTTAGGTGAATATGCATCTGAATATCCGATCTCTAGTGATGATACATTTAAGTCTCACCATTTGCAGAGGCATTAAAAACCTGCACTAAATGCTAGCACTTCACTTGGCGTATTTGCCCAAATATTGACGTTATTTTGGCAACACAAAATATACTCTGTTTTACGGTAAAGGTTCATTTAATGTAAGCGAAATGACGCAATTACACCAAATGGAGTGCTTGCATACAGGTTATGGGTCACTGTGTATAAAGTCTTTAGATTATCATTCCTGAAAAAAGCAATAAGTTTGATTAGCAAACGAAGTATAATTAATGTTATGATGTCTTCTATTCCCTTTTGCCTACACAGGGAAAGTACTATCCATCACTTTCTAACGTGTCGCTTCTATACATCGTATTACGGTTTTAACCTCTAAGTCCCTGAGAAACCACATTTGGTATGCAAACAATCGTTTTTTAATTGTGTCTGTAATTACGGTACTTGACCGGTTAATAACCTATCTGTTAGTAGTTTTAAAATTACTAGGGATTATTAAATGTCAAATTCTTATGCTCTAACTAATTGTATGAAGCAAAAGAAATATACAGGAATTTTTTTTAACCATTGCGCAAATTGCTTTTGGTTGTTCAGTATCAGTAATAGAACACATTTCAATTATTTTTTCAATACTTTTTCTCTAAATTTTTATCCAACCTTAAATCCGCGCCGGCGTAGTTATTTCGAACTTTGACCGATCGAACAGCCGGTAGGTACTAGTAGCTACGCTCGGTCGTTCACCTTCGCCGCCGCACCGGCGCCGCGCCCAAGTTACCATAAAAACCAGTTTCAAAATAAACATCTTTCATTAACGATAACGTTTAAGTTTAATTTGTTAAAATTTGCGCACTGGTTAAAAACTTATCCTGTATAAGGTTCGTTGCGGGTAGCGTTCAGTAGTTTCTGCCTACCTCATTGAAAACGGAGTGAGTTTATTTATATATTCCGACTCTAGTAATATTAATCGCCAATGGATAGGTTATAGATCAGAGATACTCAACATTGTGTACGCCGCTTTTGGCGTTGCTGAATATTTGGAAAAATAAATCAGGTAAAGAATGGGATGAAAAATCTTTAATATTGAAGTAGCAAGTAAATGTATGTGTCATGAAACAGGTTGATTATCCCTGGCCTAAAAAAAAACTCAGGGCTTTCTCGCACAATAGTGAGATATGACACAGGTATTGGCCAGTTTTGTCAGAGAGTGACAAAATTTATGTTTTATCAGGGCACGAGCCAAAAAATGCGAGTTATCTTTCGCGTGCAAACTACTTTCATGGCCCATTTAAAGTATAGGATACGTCTCATGAAAATATGTTAGGGGTTTAAAACAAATATTGAGAAAAATAATCTAATATTGCATATAACTTTGCATAAAAAGTACTGCAAGTAACAAAATATTAAAGGAATATGCGAAATAACATTTATTTCTAATACCTAATCTTACAGTTATTTGCTGTGATCGCATTATTAAGGAATTATAACTAAACATGTATAAAATGTTAAAGCATTTGGTGTACTGAAAAAGGTTTTGAATTAGTAGTTGAGCAAAGAACTATTTAAGGCGGATTTTACCAATGAAACCGAACGCGTTCAGCACATCTTAAACGCGTCCTGGAGCTGCCAATTTTTTTAAAGTTGACACTGACAGCTGTCATAAGTACCCGCATTTAGAAATCGACTAAAGGCTAAACATTCGATATTATTTAGTCGATTTATTTTGACTATCAATCAAAACCTTAATTAGCACATCTTTATTTACGATTCTTATTTTAGTTTTTAAAATCTTGTGATTAATATGGTCGGGCCACCTCTAGCCCCCATAAAAACAAACGAAAATATTAAAAGATCTTTTTACTCACTATATTTTAAAATATAAATAGTACTTTATTTATTCATTGTTTAATTTTAATATTAAATATCACAACATGTGATTGTACGTGTAACGAAAAAAAATATATAAAAGACAATTTTCATTTCATAAAATTTCGAGGAAAACACGCTTCTGTAATATTGTTTTTTTTTTTTTTGTAAATATAATAATTATTCCAGTTAGTTTTTAGTGGAACTGTATAATATCGTTAGACATTAGTTATTGTAATTAAAAATATTTCTTTTTGTAATCGCGATTTTGACAGTTTAAGACTGGTTCCACTGTGAGCTAAGAAGGTCCACAAAATGTTTAATTGCGATATAAAAATATGTCTTATGAAAATGATATTCTTAGCTTGCAGTGGAATTAAGATCTCGCTAGATTTTACGACCATGACATTGGTCGTTACGACCAGAAATTTCTTCAAAAGTTTTGCGACCAAGCTGTGTTTTTTGGTCGTTGCGACCACGCCGCGAGGTCCTAACTTAAGTAACAGCTTCGATAATGCTTTATTTATTTTTACTGTCAGTGGATTAAAAGACTTATAACGAATAAAATTTTAAAGTCCACACCCTAGAAACCGATATGTTCTATTACTAAAAACGCTTGTTTATTCTGAGTTTTACGTGATTTTTTGTGAATAATTTAATATCCAGTGCTCATGCGACAGTGATTTGTGAGATTATTGTAATGTTACTGTGGCTGTTTTACTTGTGTTTTATAATTTCAATGAAATACTGGCATATTATATCAAGTCATAATTTTCTTTTTATATGGTTGTGCTGTAATTTTACCCTTAGTGATCCGTCTGAATGACATAAAAAGTGCTGGTCAGAAATTGTCATAGAACTTACATTTGAATCAAGTTTTTTTTCTCGGTGTAAATATTGGTGCGAGGCTTAAAATCATTAAAAAAATAACCAGCTTAGTCATTCTGATTGAAGTACTATGAAATTCAGTTTTGTTGTATACCGGATGTATTACCTATGTATGTATTATAAATAAATACTTTATAATGTAGTCTAGCACTGTACATTTTAAAAGCTGAAACTGCTTTTTATGAAATAGCAAGTGATTTTAACGTGCTAGATGATTTTATTTGCGTGATTTTCGCTGTCCGAGTGTTAAACAAAATGCATTATGTGTAGTTCTTTATAATGATCCTTTTTATTTATATACCTTCCAATAAATTTTATTTCGTACACTTTTGTTTTTTTTTTTTTTTTTGTTTGTTCCCATAATTATTTTACCTTATATTTATTTTGGTTTGGTTATTTATTTATCATTATAAAACTATTCTTAGAAATATATTTTGTATTAAAAATACCTAGATATTACGGATCAACATGGTTTATATTCTACATCGTGAACAATTCTGCATTAATTGTAAAGGGGTTGATACAATAGCTATTAGAATATGTATGTAACTTAGTAAAAAAGGATCGCTTATATGCCCCACTTGTCTGTAATGTTCATAAAAATGGACGTAGCCAAGGAAAAGTAAGAGACACCATTTTATCGTATATAATATTAATGATCTTGGCTACGCTCATAAAAACTGATAATGCTAACTGCTTTACGGAAAGGCTTTGCAAATGCCTGTAAATGCATTAGTTCGCCAAACTAAAATATACAATGTTGAAAAAAATGTCTTCATTGCTTCGACTATCTCTGTCATACTATTCTCATACATTAATATTAACTAGTTTATTATATTTAGTATTTACAGTCAATCAAAACGAAGTACCTAAATATTAGGAGTATTTCGGTTCAAATGCATTCTTATAGGATATATTTAATCTTATCTGCATTAAAGTATCCAGTCACTGAACAATTTGGACCACTAGATTTCGGTGATAACCTCTCTGTAAAGTTTTCATGGATTTAGGAAGTGGAAATGGTCGTTATATGTATGAATTTTGACTGTAGCTGACCGCTAGTGAGTGAGTCGTCTTCAAATATACGACTATATTGTATTTTCGATTAAATGATACATGACTTTATTTCTGCAAGTAGGTTTGTACAAACATGTACACGTAAATCATATTTTTAAAACTAGATGAGGTCAGCATTTCCTATCTGACTACTCTGAGAAGAAAGGCCGAAACAAACTCAAAAGTCACAGTCTCTTTTAAAGTCCAGACATAATGCTGGTTAGATCATGTGAAGACCATGTGGATTAGTGTCTGAAATGGTCTTATGAGGAAAGAACCACAGATTGAGTGAACCTGTCCAATTAAGATCGGTACCTAAGTTAAAATAATAAACTAGTTAATATAACTGTTTTTAATATGGAGAATGCCAAACCAGTTGGCAGTTGGACTGAGAACGGCTGTAATAAGAAAAATTTAGTAGCATATAAATATCGATCAAATTAATTAAACTTATAGTCCCGTTTAGTGTTAGATGTATTTGTAGGTATATTTCGATATAATAGATTTAAAGAAACACTAGAACACCAGTACTGAAGTTAAAACGTATTTTTATTTGTTAGTTACATGCCAGGAAAAGTTTGCTACCATGCTCGCGGATTGTAAAATTAAATATTTTTTATGGATGAAGCAAAATAAGACGTAACGATCATGTTTACTACCCTGAGGGGAAAAGTATGGCATATTGTTTTTTAAATAAGTTTCTACAGATGTATCTTCATTTTACCCGACTGCGTCGGAAAGGAGGGTAATATCTTTCTCAGTCTACGTATGTCTGTTTGTTTGCTTTTCCCACTTTGTATAAGCATGTAACTAACAAACTAAAACTTAATTATATTGATGATAATAATTACCTGCTCTTTAGAATAAAAAAAAACTTATTATTAAACAAAGTCTGGCATTGAAAGTCTATTAAAATAATAATTATAAATTGTAGACGTTTAAATTAGCATTAAATGCTCTTGAATATTGCATTTTTATTTACGTGCATGTAGAGCTGCAAAATGTTTTCAGAATAATTATTGATTTGAACTAAAAATAATCTAGATGTGAATAGAACTTTTTTTTTTAATATATAAAGATATTTGGTGATCTCATTGCAGGAATAAGAGCAGTGAAATGTAGCAAGTAATTAATATTTACTAGTAATACATATATGTATCTAGAAACAAAAATCTAATAAGGTGGTAATTAAGGTGGATTATAGCAGCGAAAAAAAAATTACGTAATGTGTATTGTAGACAAGGCTACAATACACATTACGTAATTTTTTTTTCGTAAACAGGAACTGGCCGGGCTTACTTTAGCTTTTGGGGGAATGGGGAAAAAAAATTTAAATTATGCTTAACCTCTAAGTCCCTGAGATACCACATTTGGTATGTAAACAATCGTTTTTAATTTGTGTCTGTAATTACGGTAATTGACCGGTTAAGTACCTAAGATATCATACTCAAATGCCCAAGTCAAAAAAACGAAATTTGTGAATGTGAGCAATAATTTATTCTGGTTGGCAAAAACAGTAGCCTGCAATGGGATTGCCTCTTAAAAATGCTGTCTGTCAAAATCACCTTTATTTTGTGATTTTGACAAACGGCAGAATGCAAAATTTTATTAGGCACGATTTTCATAAAAGGAGAGACGGGAGATGTCTTGAACAACCACTAAGTTTGTAATATGTACTTTCAAATGTCTGCCTAGCTTTAAAGCAACACAATAAACAATTGGTTGTTAATGAGACTTCTCCTTTGCTGTGGTAAAAACGTAGAGTTCAGTTGTTAGCTTCGCTTCCTGTAGTTTCTATGACTAGTTCGTACAAAAATAATGACAATTTATTTTAGAATAAGGTCTTTCCATTTTTCTCCAATAAAATTCATAATATTAACGGTAAAGTTAAAAAAAAGAATTTTAACCAGAGAAAATTATAAATTAGATTATAATAGCATTTGAAATGATAAAATTAGAGATATGAATATTTATTTTCGTTATTACAGATGGTAGGTAGGATCGGCGGAGATGAAGATTGTATATAAGCCGTAGGTAGAGGTAGCGTGTCCTGAGGTGTAATAAAATGTCAGTTCAATGTTAATTCAAGATTATTTCTGAACAGATTTTATTCCTGAATAAAGTGACGAGCAAAAATATTTGTGGTTGTTTAATTTCACGGTGTTTCCCTCTCTTAGTTTCTAAGCAAAAGTCGAAAGATCACAGTGATGTTTAACAAGTAAATGGTTTTACATTGGCGAGGAATTGGGACCCCAACTAACTGAAAAGCCAGACATTTGGATAAAGAGCCCAGATACCATTAATTTTTTAGTCTTCATATAATGCACCAATTTTAAAAAGTAAAATAAGGCTTTTTTATCATTTACCATAAAACCGTCTTAAATTCAATTGAAACAACAATAAAACTGAATGAATCAGTCATTTTCATTAAGGACAGTGCTAGTCCACTCGCTTGTGCTAGCAATAAAAGGTGAGGTAAAAAGAGCGGAAACACATGACAAATGTTATAGATGATCAAATCTACAAAGTTGGACAGGCTGAACACCGTTCATTCTGGCCACACACACAACCTACAAGCCTGGCAATACTCATAACAACAGATGGAGACACATCAGCGATGAGGAACTGAGGATAGAATTTCCATTATGGGCCATTGATTTTGAGGTTCATATTTGTTGTGTAGATAGTACTCATAAATAGAAAGCTTTTTACAAATTTTCAAATTACAAATGTTCACAGTTTATGAGATAAAAAAATGTAAGTTTCTATACAAATTGTAAAATAAAACGCCAATTGCAAATTTTTATGTTCTGGACTTGGGGCACCCCGACTCGGACAGGTTAGGTTAGAAGAGGATGGCGGGGTCTTTGAACCCTTTGTGGTTATTTTTATTTAAACCATTCAGAAATAGGAGCCCCGCGAAGCGGGGCTCCGTCTACTTTCCATGGGGCTCCGAAGGGTGGGGATGGTACAGGGGGTAGCCCCCCCCTCCCTTCCCCTCCCCAACCCTTCCAATAAATCGATGGCCCATAATGGAAATTTTAACCGGAACTGACTGCAGAGATGACAACATAATACAGAACTATTCGTCTTTAACACAATGATCACTTTTAGGTTATGAACTCAAACACTGAATATTTTTAACACGATTTATTAACAAAATACTTAAATACACTTAACACTATTGAGTCAAAATATCACTTCAGTCGTCTTCTATTATTTCCACCTCTTCTCCTTCATCTTTCTTCTTGCCAGCATTGGATTTCCGAGCAGAGACCATCTGTTTGTATTGTTCTAAAGATTCACTCAGAGGCTCCACAAATCTATCAAATTCTATATCCCTCATAGCGTCTAACACATCCTGACCAGTCAAAGCCTTCCTTTTCTTGTTTTTCACAATGTTTGTAGCTGCCGAAGTCACATACAAAACGAAAACTGATGCAGCTTTAGCCAGTCCGGTTCGCGCCTCTTTTGATATCGAAACTCCTTCGGGTAATGCTTCTTTGACTATCCTCGTGACTACAGTCATCGGGAGATTCAGATCCTCAAGTTTTTCAGCCATTGTTTTGTTTAATTTTAATATTTATTAGCTCAAAACATGGAGTGCAGTTAATAACCGCCAAAACTTTTTGACAACAATGGCTGACAGCAATAATCAGTCAGCACCAGCAGCATGCATTGACATGGTTAACGTTGACACTGACAGTTAAGTGATGTCATTTGATGATATTTTCTACCGACTCCTCCGCCGACGACGTAACTTCTAAAAATCATGAAATCATCACAATGCTTCAAATTGAGTCAATTTGTTGTCGTGTCATTTTACGACGTTCA
Source organism: Aporophyla lueneburgensis (assembly GCA_932294355.1). Classification (NCBI taxonomy): domain Eukaryota; kingdom Metazoa; phylum Arthropoda; class Insecta; order Lepidoptera; family Noctuidae; genus Aporophyla; species Aporophyla lueneburgensis. Next base: position 11,422,685 of record OW028759.1, read on the forward strand.
ACTTATTTTCATTGCAAACTATTTGTTTACTGGAGCCTCTACCTTTTTTTAACAAGTCTTTATCGCTAGGCAGTTTTTCATGACAGCCCCTTAAACGATTAGCTCTGATTGTGCCCAAGGAAAAGATGCCATACTCACTGCGTAACAAATGTATCAGTTCTAAACATGAAAAGAAGTTGTCAAAATACACAATCGCCGGTTTATTTATTTATTTATATTTATATATGCTTTATTGTATGTACACCAGAAAATACATTACAACAAGAATATTTAACAAAAAAAAAAACATACAATGGGCGGCCTTATCGCTTTCTGCGATCTCTTCGCAACCTTGGTATGGACAGTGATTGCGTGGACATAAAAATGGGGTTGTCACTGGTGTAAAATACAGATACAATTTATTTTAATAAATACATAGATATAATTATATATATCCTGTTTAATAAATACTTATATACATACATACTAAATATATAAGCTAAGAAAATAAAATACGACTATGACAGGTATGAAAACAAGATCACGACAACAAGTAATGCTCCTTCACGAGTCTTTTAAATATAGGTAAAGATTGCGCGCGTTTTATTTGAATTGGCAATGCATTCCACAAACGAGCAGCCTGAACTGAAAAGGATTTATCGAAGAAAGTTGTAGAATGCATTGGCATTTTAAGCTTTAAGTTATCTGATGACCTCAACAACTTTGTGTGGGAGTCACAAAGATACTGGAAACGATTCTTAAGATAGAGAGGGGTGTAAGGGGAAAAGAGGACATTATATAAAAGGGAAATAATATGGGCATTCCGGCGAAGGCGAATTGGTAACCACTTGAGCTTCACACGAAATTCGGATACATGGTCATATTTGCGCAAACCGAATATGAACCTGATACAAACATTCTGAAGCCGCTCAAGTTTATCGAGTTGGTCCTGGGTAAGGTCAAGATAGCTGGCATCAGCATAATCAAGGATGGGTAACAGAAGTGATTGTGCAAGCGCAAGCTTGGTGGCAGTCGGCAGAAAATTACGCAGTCTCTTCAAAGATGCAGCGGATGCAAATAGCTTGCGGCTAACTTCCTGTAGCTGGGCAGTCCAAGTGAAGTTTTTGTCAATGAAAATCCCCAAGTTTTTAACTTTTTCGCTGAAAGGGATAATAGAATTGTCAAAGGTAACCTGGGGAAGAGCCGTCCAGTCAATTCTTGAGACAGTCCTAGAACTGCCAACCACAATAACCTGCGTTTTTATAGGGTTGACCTTAAGTCCATACCTCTTGCTCCAACCGCATATCCGGGCTAGATCGCGATTAATCACCAATATAGCCTCGGACAGATTTCCAAGAGGAGCTCGAGAGTATATTTGTAAATCATCTGCATAAAGATGGTAGGAAGAAATTAGTTCGTCGGAGATAGAGTTAATAAAAACTGCGAAAAGTAATGGAGATAGAACGCCACCCTGTGGTACACCGGCAGAAGTATTACTCCAGGAAGACAAAGTCTCACCGATGCAAATACGTTGCCGGCGACCGAACAGGTAACTACGAAACCAGTCAATTACTGATGGAGATACATTAAGAGAGCATAGAATGCCAAGTAAAACATCGAAATCAACGGTATTAAAAGCATTGCTGAAATCAAGCAAAGCTAAGACCGTTAGATTACCGTTTTCCAAGGCTGACCTTATATCATCCGTAATATTCAGAAGCGCTGTGGTGGTGCTATGACCAGGACGGAAGCCAGACTGGAAAGGGTTGAGGAGATTATTTTTGGAGAGGAAAGTGCTTAATTGATCGTGGATTAATCGTTCTAGGACTTTGGATAGAAATGGTAAGACAGATATTGGACGATATTCAGAAAAGGATGACGGATTAGGCTTTTTAGGTAAAGGAATTATTTGAGCATCCTTCCATGAACATGGAAAGACACCACTAGATGCTGAAAAATTTAGGATATGACAGATGACGGGAAGGATTATATCCAGCACAGGGACTAACATATTACGACTGATACAGTCACTTCCTACTGCATTGGAAGTAATTGATAGTATGCTCTTCTTAACATCACATGCGGAGAATTGACCAAAAAGAAATGGAGAGAAAGTGGGAGTCGGAAGAGAAGAAAGATAATTCAGTGTATTACATTTTATTGTCCTATCAAAATCGGACGAAGCAGTAAAATGATTATTCATTGCATCAATGTTTAAATCTTTTGGGATTGTCTCTTGTCGGGTTTTACCGACCCCCAATGTCCTAAGAAATTTCCAAACTTTGGATGCGTCCCCATTTTGGACAGACGTATGAATGTGATGGCGATTAGCATTCCTACACACCTTATTGCAGTGAGTACGGATTTTGACATAGCTTTCCCTGTTAAAATCATTCGGTCTACGCTTAAATTTAGACTTTGCCGTCACTTTTTTTATGCATTATTGTTTTAATTTCATCTGTGAGCCACGGCGCCGGCAAATGTTTAACCTTTACTGCTCGAATAGGTGCGTGATGATCATAAAGCTCAATAAGTTTTGTCGCAAAAATGTTGACTTGCTCATCAAAGAAGCAAATAAAGTAGACCAGTCTATATTATTGGCATCCTTGCAGAGATCGTCAACATTCATACCACCAAATTTACGTTGCATGAGAATTTTAGCTTTCGCCTTTGGTGGGCGAATTTTGTATGATAGAAAAATTAGGTCATGATATGAGAAGGCATCAGCTGAGCATTGGCCATGCTTAGCGACGCGATCAGAAGATGAAACGAAGATCAAGTCAAGAAGTGAAGGAGTAGAGTTAGGAAAATGGTGAGTGGCACTCAGCGGAAGAATGGAAAGGTTACTGGAAGCCGAAATATTAGTCAGAGAAGAAGAGCGGTGGTCTTTTTTCAGAAGACAAGTATTAAAGTCACCCATGATTATACTTTGACTGTAAGAAGGGATAAGCATTTCTAATAGATTTTCAAAAGATGAAAAGAAATTGACACGCAATGAGGGACAGTAGTAGACACCAAGAAGCAATTTCGAATGGTGTAGTTCAACCTCAAGAAAGAGATGTTCACCAGCATTTGATGGGGGTGGCTGCGCTGACACATTGATAACTGAGAAGGTAATATATGTACGGAGATAAATAGCAACACCACCACCAGCACCAACTGACCGGTCGTTTCTTATAAGCTGGAATCCAGGAAGAGAGTAGCTGAGCCATGACTCGGAAATAAGAATAGCATGAATGTTTTTACAGTCAAAGCTTGCCAACATATCGTGGAAATGAGCCGGAATGCTCTGAGCATTAATATGTATAACGTTAAAATTCTTGGGAACATCAGAAAACTGCGCTGTAAGAGTCTCTGCTAGAGAAGGAACACTCACAAAACTGTCGTCGCTACTTGGTAAAGAAAAAAAAACTATTACTATCACTGCTTTCATCAATAGACATAAATATTAACTAATATGATAAAATAATATAGATATAAAACACCATACAACAAGAAAACACCTTGTTATAGGTTGATCAAATATCAAGTCCACCTGCCGGTGGCGTTAATAATAGATGAATTAAATATTTATGTAGTCCGGGTAGCAAAACAAAAAAAAAATAGCAACTAAACATAACAAAACAAGTAGTAAAAGTAAATAAAAACAAAACATTTGACAACAAATCCAAAACATGCCAGTCTCATTCTGCCATTACACCGTTCTGTAAAACGGAACGCACTATTATGAATTGACATGGGTGTTGATTGACACATGACTGACACTGACAGTGTCAACATTGCGATATTAGTGTGACAGTTTTAGAAAATGTCAAGCAGAGTTGCCACCCGTCCCGATTTTGCCGGGACAGTCCCGATTTCGAAGTCATTGTCCCGCGTCCCGACGGCCTATCGATTTTGTCCCGATTTTTGACAATATGCGACAGGCTCAATCAATTCATTCACGGGTACCCAACCCAGTCACGCGCCACCGCGTCATCTACCGCGCGCCGCGCCGCATGTACCGCGTTCGTTTTCGCCTCGTCCCGCGTCCCGCGCGCGCAGTAATCTGTGGACTCTGTGGTTGTACTTTGCGGCGAGTTTCTTTCTTCGTTGAGTTGAGTGAAAAAATTACATTCGTTGGAGTTTAAACAATACCTACATACTTTTAAAAACATTACGTAAGTATCTCTGAAGTTAACATATATATTATTTAAGTCAAGTGGTCGGTGTTTTATTGCATTGCAATAATGTAATGTTGCATTGGTTGGTCTTATGTTGTGGTTGTAGCTGTTTGCGGCATTTTCGCGCTTTGAGTCGAGAGATTAATCTTCAGTTTCCTTTGGTTACAAAGCGATGGCTTTGGTTATAAAAACAATAGTTTTAAGCTAACATTGCTAATAAAATTTGTAAAAGCATTGTCATTTGATGGGAATTTAAATTTTACAGAACTTTGTGATGCTGCTTCAATTATGGGATTTGACTCCGAAGAAGGATTTTCTACGGACAAGTTATTTGAAGACTACAGTGTGGTGAAGAATATACTACCACAGATCGAGCAAAAGCAAAGCGTTGATAAAAAATGGGTCCAAGTATTTAAAGTCGCAAAACTAGCAAAGGAGCAGAAGTTGAACGCATTATTTAGTGTTGTATCTCGTGCTTTGAGCATACCTCCTTCAAATGCGTATGTTGAGCGCGTATTTTCACAAATGACCATGAAATGGTCTAATATCAGAAATCGTTGCTCGGTAGATTTGATAAAAGCAGAATTGCTAATTTCTTTGAATAAGCACATGTCTTGTTCAGACTTCATAAATAAATACAAAAATAATATAGATTTACTAAAAGCGGCTCGTAACAATAAGAAATACACATGGAAAAAATAATTATATAAAATAAATACAAATATAAACACTATATAAAGTTTCATTTTCCTTTGACTGTCTCATGGGTATTTTTTTTTTTTCACCAAACTATGAACGTCTCTTATGGATGCCCGATCGTCCCGTTTTTTTTTTCCCTTAAAGGTGGCAACCCTGATGTCAAGTCAGGACTTAGATTTATAAAATTGTCGAAGCTTGATAAATAAATAAACGGAAGTACAAACAAAAAACACGAAATTACCCGGACTTTGAAGAAAACATTCACAAAAACATCACTTAATGTCTAATGCTCTGGCAGAGAGCTATTACAACTTTGGCGCCAATTCCTAAAGAGTTTTCATATCGAGGGTTTACTGCGAAAACCTGCTAAACCACATTTTTGGCAAAAATTTGTTAAATACATGAAAATTCTTATCTTTTTGAGCTTTATATACTGATAAAACCGACTCTGGGTGGAGCGGAAGGGCATGTCAGACTTTTACTGACTAAAACCCACCCGTGTTCCTTCAGTTGCCCATATGCCAGGGCCACGGTAACTCTTTCGAACGAATCTCGCGACCCTGGCAGGCATCGGTCCTAGCAGACCTCTTCAGTATTGCTGACATCTCTTTGAGGCACGCGTGGAGTACTACGCGCCGTCAACCCGAGCCTGGTCCTTACCGGGCGACGAGCTACCCATTGATCGCCGCCCGCAAACTCGCGCCAACGGTGGCCGGGAGTCCGCTATCGACTCCCGACGCCCGGGGCGTCTCCTCCTGCGGTGGCTAGGGTGTGAGGGCGCAGAGACTGCCACTCCCTCACGCGCCCCGCTTCCTCCTTCGCGAGCATTACTGCTTCGCAGAACGAGGTGACGGCTTCCCATGCCCTCCCGCTCCGTACCATGGCTCGCACCAGGGCCGGACGCGAGAGATCGCCGCCGCCGATCGCCTCTACGAGGACACGGCGGTACTCCGCCCAGGCAGGGCACTCCTCCACCGTATGCTCCACTGTGTCCTCCAGACGATCCTTGCAATGGAAACACCCGGGCGTTTCCTCCCGCTTTATCCTGAACAGAAACCCACCAAAGCACCCATGCCTGGTGAGGACCTGCGTCAGGTGGAAGGTGAGGACGCCGTGGCGCCTCTCTATACACTCCTCAAAGAGGGGTCGTACCGCGGCAATTGTGGCGTGCCCAAGTTATACGCGCTCCTAGCATGTTTTGACAGCTCACTGTTAAGGGCTCAGTTTGTGTTCAGTTTGCTCAGTGTTCAACGTGAGTGTATTTAAGGTTTTTTTTTTACGTAAATTAGATTAGTTTTTCATTATTTTCTCCGTAGTTTAATGTTTGTGACAGATATTTGTGAAAATGATGTCAAGAGGAAAAAGACTAGTATGCTTTGTGATAAAAAATATTGAAATGAAATCAGGTTCAATGCCTGAAGATAAAACGTATTAGGTATGTTATAGGAGAAACCAGATTTTTTTTAAACTATGACATGAGCGACAATTTTAATGTTATAGAAATTCGAGAAAATTCATCGACAAACAAATTCCAAAGTTCGCTGAATCACGCCTATTCGACGCGAAATAAGAAGAGGCTTACTGAAAATAATATGCCATCTGTTAATCTTCAACTGCCAGACAAATTAAACCACCTTTATGAAGAACAGCTGCAAATAAGTGAAACCAAAAAAAGATTTAATTAATCTTTGTAACAAACAAATTATACCTGAGGAGCTTCACGGTTGGTTCCAAACTTAAAAACTGACAATGAGATAGCTGATAAATTACCTAAACCAGCAGTTGGTGAAATTGAAAGTGGAGAAGATGAATCATAATTATATTAAAACTGATTATAATGTGATTAAAAGTAACTAATTAATATAACTGCGCACGTAACCTTTTTTACTCTTTGAAAGTCAATAAATATTTACATATAAAACCAACTAACTTTTTTTCCTTGATGTAGGTACTACACAATAAGTGCCTTCGTTTAGCATTTTTAATTTCAAATCACACGCAATAATAACCTAACCTAACTATCAATATAAATAATTAAAAACATCAATAGTTTAGCTTCAAGCGCATTTTCGCTATGTACATGTAAAACCGACTAACTGTACGACCTTAGCCATGTATTTCCTTATTTCCAGATTTGTATCACACATACATATTTACATATACTACAAATAAATTAAATATTTACTATATTACCTACCACGTGACTAATAAAGTAATTAAAATCTACTAAAATTATAATATTTTAATTAGGTATAAACATTTAAAACGGAATAACAAAACTGACTTGACTGTACTTAGAAGGTTTTCGCAGTAAACCCTCGATATTCCGTAAAAGAATGGAATCTAAATGAGTCTACTAGAATCAAAAACCGCAATGTCCGTATCCCTGTTTTGGCCACAATACATATATTTTGAATTATTGGTTGTTTGTACATTCAGTGGTTTATGTAGTGTAAAAAAAATACAGTACATAGGTATATCATCTAATGGTCGCATATTAATGAAATTACGTAGATTCGTCACAGTAACAACAAAATTAAATAAATAGTCTGGACTTTGCTGTTTCTGAAATAAACCACAGGACATTGCTGTTTTTGTTGCACGCATTTGATGGACATTGCTTATTTTAAAACATACCTATTTTTGTGTACTATGCCTGACTACAAGTCCATTCACACTTATTTTACCTCTGATTTTGCGTCACAGTCAAAATCAAAGTGATATTTGTTTATGTTACAATAAGGTTGCTGTTGGGTTGCTATTGTCATTACTGTCAGAGGTAAAATAACTTTGAACCGACTGTACAGTCCATTCACACTTATTTTACCTCTGATTTGCGTCACAGTCAAAATCAAAGTGATCCTTGTTTTCACTGCAATAAGGTTGCTTTTGAGTTGCTGCCATTGACAAGTCTGTCAATATCACAATGATCTTTAAATCCGTTAAATAAGGTTCATATTAGGTTGCTGCTGTCAGAGGTAAAATAACTGTGAACGGACTGTAGTATTGATACTTTGAATAGCAAAGACTATAATTCTTTTTTTTTCTGGATGGGAAATCATCAAATGACTTCTCCCGCTCTGGGCGGAGCGGGTGGGCGTGTCAGACTTTTACTGACTAAAACCCACCCGTGTTCCTTCAGTTGCCCATGTGCGGGGTCCACGGTATCTCTTTCGAACAATCACGCGATCCCGGCAGGCATCGGCCCTAGCAGACCCCTTCAGCGCTGCTGACATCTCTTTGAGGCACGCGTGGAACACTACGCGCCGTCGACCCGAGCCTGGTCCTTACCGGGCGGTGAGCTACCCATTGCTCGCCACCCACAAGCTCGCGCCTACGGTGGCCGGGAGTCCGCTATCGACTCCCGACGCCCGGGGCGTCTCCTCCTGCGGCGGCTAGGGACGTGAGGGCGCAGTAACTGCCACTCCGACACGCGCCCCACCTCTTCCTTCGTGAGCATTACTGCTTCGCAGAAGGAGGTGACGGGCTTCCCATGCCCTCTCGCTCCGTACCATGGCTCGCACCAGGGCCGGACGCGAGAGGTCGCCGCCGCCGATTGCCCCCACGAGGACACGGCGGTGCTCCACCCAGGCAGGGCACACCTTCACCGTATGCTCCACCGTGTCCTCTAGACGATCCTCGCAATGGAAACACCCGGGCGTTTCCTCCCGCTTTATCCTGAACAGGAACCCACCGAAGCACCCATGCCCGGTGAGAACCTGTGTCAGGCGGAAGGTGAGGACGCCGTGGCGCCTCTCTAACCACTCTTCAAAGAGGGGACTTACCGCCGCAATTGTGGCGTGTCCTGCGCAAAAGTATCACTATATTGTGGTCATAGTATACTCACCGGTCTTCTTTGGCCTTATTTCTTTTCGAATTTGCACTATCAACTCGCCATTTTCGTGCATATTTATTATCAGTTACTTGGGGATAATATTCCATTGTTGATATTTAAATAATTTATAGCCTATATACTGGTATTTTAACACAACTAAATTCTAATATTCTGGACACACTCTCACGAGCCGCACGCATAAACCGCCATATTGTTTAATGCGCTGTGATTGGCTGTAAGGGACAATGCTGATTCGGATACATACACCAATGGACTATGCTGTTTTTGTTGCAAAGTTTGATTTTTAAATCCTTTTTTCTACAGGACATTGCGGCTTTAGTTGTAAGTTGATTATAATATTATATTTCTTTTAATTTGTAGATTATTATGCTATAGATAACTTATTTTTATTTTTTTATGGACATCGCGGTTTTTGATTCTAGTAGACTCAATTGTTCAGAGTTATATGTGGATATTCATTAGTTCTATCTGTAAATAATAAGTGCTTACTTTTATTACAGTCTACATTTTTAAAAATGTCAAAAATACGAATAGCAATCATTCATACATACAACATCATCGCTATTATTGTTATGTAGGCGTTTAGTTGACCATGCATGCCGTAATCTTAAACAATGACGAATCAATCAATGATTATCTGATCGAGAATGTACTATGTCGATTTGTATGTTAGTAAGTTATCCTGACCTTGTGAAGGCCGCAGGATTCCGCTGAATGCGGGAAGCACAAAACCGGTCGAAGTGGCGGAGTTTGGGTGAGGCCTATGTGCAGCAGTGGACGTCTTTCGGATAAAATGATGATGAACTTCATCAAAGTTATCCTGATGATATAAATTCATTTTGCAATAGGGAAACTTTAGGTAAATGAAAACGATTACAAATGCGATAAAATTGCGCAAATTAATGTGAATGTGGGAGACGAAAATAAAGGATAAGCACTGGCCTTGTTGTTAATGTCCTTCAAAAGGTCAGGTGCGTTGCGGACTGAGCATTTGTAAAAGAGCAAATGGGGTCAGTTTGTGATCGGAGCACGTTGCTCGCTGCCTTAACGTCTCTGTCTACCCCAATTAAATCGCTCCGCTCTGTGGTGTTTTAATAACGTGCACCATCCTAATTTTAATTAACAGTTACCGGCTGTTTTATTCATTAATAGGTAGTATGAATTATTGAAATTAAACGCTCGTTAATTTCGGATGCTCTCTCGCTACGCTTTAGCAACATTTGGATAAGCTAACTTTAAAAATGCAAAAGTTAGTGTACTAAGGTAGGCATTTTTAAAAATGCCGTGTTTCGGTGCCTGTTGATTAATGCCTCTGCTTCCTATTTGAATATATTCTATTGTCTTGTAAATCATCAAGTCAAGATTACGGCTACGCTAAGTTATCTATATAAAACCGCAACTTTTTTTACTAGGTAATAGCCTAATAGGTCATTGACCTGAAAATACCGCAACACAACAAAGACGAAATATGTAAATATTGATTTTCAACGCACCCTCTCAGCATTAGAGGTGATTAACAGACTAATAGTACAGATTACTATTTGAAAACTGTCTTAGCTAATAAGATTGTAGGTTTTTTTTTATTGGATTAAGATGTTTTTACTACGTAATACTTATGTGGAAGCAAGCACATATTGCGCAAACTCAAATAAGTACGCCATTTTGTAAGTTGACTAGTATGTTAGTCTGTCAGTGCGGCACCGGCATTGGTCGGAAGGGGACGTTAACGCGCGCTTTCTTATCGATCACCTCGGAAGTGTATGACACAAGTGTTATTTTGATGTTTTTTGACCGAAAACGTGACAAATAATGAAATGTTAAATCACTAATTCGTACAAAGTTCGCGTGTTATCGTGGTTTCATTTTTATTTCAAATTTTTATATTCTAATTTTGTGCTTGACTGAAAACATTGCTGTTATGTGCGGTGATAATGGAATTGTTTTTGGAATTAAAATGAGGTGAGATTAATGTTTATTCATTAATTTTAGTGGATTACTAAGTAATCAATGCTTGACTAGCTTTAATTTAAATCGATAACGTAAGCGTGTCTTGTCGCCCCCATCCCTATAGCATTGGGGTTACGATTAAAAAAAAAAAACATAGATTTTATTTATTTTTTATTTGATTTGAAAAACGTTTCAAAGGCTGTCCTAGTTATTTTCATTTGAACCATAGGTACTTTAATAGTTTACCAAAAAACAGTGTTTTAGTTATGATGTCACCTCATTAATATGTAAAAACAATAACTTTCATTTAGGTATTTTAATTAAAACACGTAAGTACATAATTATTCAAATTAATTAGTAACTATGTCCAAATATTATTTGATGTGATATCTATAGTTGACCTAAAGGTCCAGTTACCAGGTCATAAAATTCCAAAAAAAAATTATATCTATAGTTACCTACTAAGTAAACCATTAGCCCGCGGTTTCGCTTGGTGTATTTTTATTTTAGAATTTCGTTTTCACCGTATGCCGAATTTCCGAATGAGCTAATAAGACGTGGAAAACTTTTTGGACTTCGTAGTTTTACAAATATCTATTTACTTTACACGGGAATCGAACCCCAACCCTTAGCGCAAGCTGTCTACCAGTCTACCACATTACTCTTAATTACTAAGTTGCCAAATTCGCTTCTAAAAAAATATTAAGGCATTTTGTGTTACCTGTTTTTATGGGAATAAAGAAATTTATTTATTTATACAAGAGCGGCGAAGTAATGACAGTCGCACAGGTCGATCGATCAGGTTAAGCCTCACATGTCGCGGTTGGTCTGTGGATGGGTGACCATTTTTACATACCAAGACCCCTCCGTGCCTCAGAGCACATTAAGCCGTTGGCTCCGGCTGTCAAAGCTGGGTCTTTGACAGTCGTTACGGGTAGTTAGAAGCCCGAAAGACTGACCATATTATCCCCTTACCTAAAATTTCAAACCCCGTTTCACCAACCGATTTCCGACCCATTTCTATCTTACCATTTCTCTCTAAGGTTCTTGAGCACATTGTTTATCAGCAACTTTCTGCCTTTTTATCTTCTAATAACGTTCTTAGTCCTTTTCAATCTGGTTTTCGACCTGGTCATAGCACAATAACGACTCTTTTAAAGGTTACTGATGACATCCGCTGGGCTATGGACCACAAATCTCTCACCTTACTTGTACTTCTGGACTTTAGCAGTGCCTTTAATTCTGTTGACTTCGACATCCTTCTCGCGATCCTTAAATCTCTCAATTTCTCTTCTTCTACTATTGGGTGGTTCGACACTTATCTTAAGGGCCGCTCGCAGCGGGTTTGTCTTGAAAAGTCTTCTTCTGCCTGGTGCTCTCTTGCTGCGGGTGTGCCTCAGGGTGGCGTTCTCTCTCCCCTTCTCTTTTCTATTTTTATTAACTCTGTCACCAAACTCATCTCTTCTCACTTCCATCTCTACGCCGACTATCTGCAGCTTTACAATCACTTCTTGGCGCAAGATGCGGATGCCACTGTATCTGCTATGAACAGAGACCTGGATGTAATTAGTGAGTGGTCGCGGTCTTTTGGACTGCTGATCAACCCTAAGAAATCCCAGGCCATAATTATCGGCGGCAGATATATGAGGAATAGGCTCGATGCTGCGTCGCTGTCCCCACTCTGTCTGAATGGAGTTCAGATAGAATACGCGAAAACAGTTAAGAATCTGGGGGTGACCATGGACTCTTACTTATCGTGGAGTGCCCAAGTTGCTCAAGTCAGTCGCTGAGTGCACTTCACGTTTCATGCATTGAAATGCCTCCAGAGCTTTCTGCCCTTCAACACTAAAATTTCCCTTGCGCAAACTCTTATTCAGCCCATTATTGACTACGCTGATGCCTGTTATTTGGATGCCAACGAGGACACGGTAATTATATCTATACAGTAGTCTATCTTCATACAAACGCTCGGAACGCAAGTCATACCTACGCGCCTCGAGTCTGGTACACTCCGAGTACATTCGCAGTCGCGTACGCACCGCTTTGACAAACGGATGGCGGGCGGTGTGATTGATGGTTTTGTTTGTAAGCAGTTAGCGTGTGATTTATGAATATTTGATAATAATCAGTGTAAGATGATTACCATGGTAGTATTTTTTTTAAATTACTTGAAAACTCCGAAAGGCAAGACTAGATTTTTTATATACATACCTACTAGTACGAAATTTGTTTATTTTTTTAATACTTTTCCACCTAGTAAAATACCTGGATTATTGAATAAGTAAGTGGATAGGGTGAAAAAAGTGACACACGAGTGACCTACCTACGCTTGTAGTAGTAGCAGGTAGTTTCCTAGCCTGGGGTACCCAATCTTTTGATTTGAATCGATCCTTTGGATCGAAAATCATTGAATCGATAGACGATCTAGATCGCAGGATTTGAATCGGCCCAGCAAAGATCATATCGTAATTAAAAATCAATAAAAGTTGACATAATTTACATCTTCCACCCTTGTCACTTTTAATTAAAAACGGTCCAAACATTTGATTTTTTAAATAAAAATATAATATTTACAATCAAAGAAACGCAAGTAGGTAGATGAAGTTAAAATACTTGATGCGGGCAGCCCTCCCGCGTCTATCGCTTGTTTACGTACCGCACGTGCTGTAGGTAAGTATTTCTAGGATAAGGCCGAGTCAAAATACTGTGTAGTATATCTATACTGTGACGAGGAGCTGTTAAATAAACTTGAGCGTTTGCAAAATATCTGCATTCGTTTTGTTTTTAATCTTAAAAAATATGATTACGTTTCTAACTTTCGCAAGGTTCTCAAGTGGCTCCCTATTCGACTTCGCAGGAACTCTCGGATATTGTGTCTGCTATTTAACATTCTCCACAACCCTAAGACCCCATCCTATTTGCGGGAACGCTTCTCCTACGCCCGTCCTTTTGATGCACCTTGCAGGTCGCATCTTAGAAATCTCCTCAAGTCCCCCCCCCACTCAACCGACTTCTACTCCTACTCCTTCACCGTGCATGCGGTTCGGTTGTGGAATGCACTTCCGCCTGACATAAGGGACTGCCCTACTATTGCTGTATTTAAAAGAAGAGTGAAAGAACACTATCTCTCCACTTTGTCATAATTGCTCATGAATGTTTTCATTTTTATTACACTATTGGTATATATATTTAGTGATATTTATTTTAGAAGTATTTATGTATGTTTGTATGTATGGTTATTTTTATTTTATAGGTTTATATTTAAATTATAGTATTATTTTTCTTCTACTATTACACACGTTGTCTACATCTCTTTGTATATTCTCTCCTATTGCAGGTATGCTGGAAGAGATATCAATAGAAATAAGCATTACCTTTGTACATATTTTTCTGTTCCTTCCTATTTGTCTATTTATATGTGTGCATAAATGGTTAAATAAATAAATAAATAAATACAGTGTTACCCGTGTAACTGTGTTGTGGATCAGATAGTCAGTCACTCCATGTAAAATACCGGTATTCAGCTGCATTTGAGAGACTGAAAGGCGGCCCCAACATAGTTGAGAAAAGGCTAGGCGATGACAAACATACATACAAAAAAACTTTTTAACAAAAAATTAAACCGTCGAAAAACTGAAAAGCAAAAAATAATAAACCTTAAAATTATGAGTCGGCGCTTTGAGTGATCTTTTTTCATTGATTTTTCAGCGCCGACTCAACATTTTAAGGTTTATTATTTTTTGCTTTTCAGTTTTTCGACGGTTTAATTTTTTGTTAAAAAGTTTTTATTTTATATTTTTTTGTGGCTTGAATATACTAATAATACTTGGCAAGGTATACCCCATCCAATGAAAAAAGAATGATCAAAATCGGACTACTCTGTACAAAGTTATGCGTGGTTATACATTACAATCAGTGAGTGAACAATCAATCATCCCCTGTTTTCCGACCCTTAGGGTTCGATTTTGTTTTCCAAATTTATATGGGACCACCTTGGGAGTATACCCTTTCCAATAAAAAAAGAATTATCACAATCGGACTACCATGTGTCCAAAGTTATGCGTGATCATACATAAAAAAAATAAATAAAAAAAATATACACGTCGAATTGATAACCTCCTCCTTTTTTTTTCGTCGGTTAAAAATACACGCTTATTGTTCTCAAAAGCTTTGGCAGAGATATACCTATACACACATATCGTTACAAAATGTTATCTATAAAATACAGATAAAATCCAGCGGTTACAGTGTTTAAAAAAGAACTGCTGCAAACATCTCATTGATGGCTCCAGGTCTAAATATACACATCTAACGACTTGTACACTGTAACGTGTATAGTTCAATCTTGGTACTTGTTGATAAACTAGGTATGGCCTTCGAATGTATGTGGTAGACGCAATACAGTTGTTGTTGAGGTTAGTTCTGAGACTGAGTGCTGAGTTTACTATGTAAACGGATCTGTGATAACAGCTAGACAAAATAGCCAGACGATAGCATTGAAATAGCCTTCACAGCAATACTAAACATCTACGATGTTTGAATGTGTAGTATATTGACAATATTCAAAGTATCAAGTGTTGGTATAGGTACTAGGGTTCTTCTTTACATAGTATAAAACAAAGTCGCTTCTTGCATCTGTATGCTTAAAATCTGTTGCGCAGTTTAAAAGATCTACTTTTAAACTGCGCAACGGATTTTAATGCGGTTTTCATTAGGACAGAATAGATTCAAGAGCAAGGTTTATGTGTATGATAAGCGGGCAAAGCCCCTGGCCACACCAACGGCACGGAAGGGGTTTTGGTACGAAAAGATGGCTACCCATCCCACTGACCATCTGCGGCAAGCGTTGCTTAACCTGAGCGATCAACCCGTACGGTTGTTATTATTTGGCCACAAGCCCCTCTGTCGCAAGAAACTGACTGAAAAAATTAAACAAACTATTGTTACACAACCCACTTGTTCTTCACACCTAGCGTTGCCAGGCGTCCGGATAAAGCCGGACACAGTCAGGCTTTTTGGTTGCGTGTCCGGCCGAATTAGGAAGTGTCCGGCCTGTCCGGCTTTTGTAAGGCTTTCAGTACTTGTTTGGGATATTGAATAATTAATCATAATGATGAACAATTCATTTAATTTAATTGGTGTTTCATTCGAATTTAAGAACACTTTAAGTACTGTATTTAAATGATAAAAACCTTGTTTTACTTTTTTACTGTCGTGTTACACTAACAATAAGAAAAATTAAGGGCGTCCGGCCTTTTACCCAAATGTCCGGCTTCACTGACTGATCTGTCAGGCTTTTCGGTTTTAAGACCTGGCAACCCAATTCACACCGTTGGACACCCCAATCTCCACTGGTATCTATGGTAGGTCATTCTTTTAAAACTCCGTACTACGACAAGCCAGCACAAGGTCCATAGGTTTACCACCGAAGTCCGGTCGACTATACTATAAATAGGAATAAGAAACGGCTGTTGTCGGTAAAACGTGTTCGAAGTAGCGAAAATCCAAAAAACAATCACCCTATCAAAGTCCAAGCATTTAATTTCAAATAGGCACATTAAAGGCACCTTGGAACGTCAACATTTATGATTCTAGTCACTCCTTCTAAAAGGTAGATTAGTATGGAGAGGAATGAAACTCTACCTCTCCACCGTAGATCGCATGCCAGGGTGGTAATAAACTGCCAGGGTCACGAGATTTGTTCCAAAGAGTTACCGTGGCCCTGGAATAGGCAACTGAAGGAACACGTGGGTTTTAGTCAGGAAAAGTCTGACACGCCCTTCCGCTCCACTCAGTGCGGGAGACGTCATTTGATGATTTTCCACAGAAAAAAAAGGATGGTAATGAAACCAGTATGCTGGCCCCTTGAGCCCAGGTCACATGAGCTGGCAGGTGTGCTGGAGGGCTGGAGGGCGAACATTGTTTCACCTTTTAATCATTCAATCAAAATTTATAAACGCCTATTTTAGTCGACTTTTAACACAGCAAATATCAGCTCGCTCGCCCGCCATGCGCCAGTTCGCGTTATGGCCTGTGGCTTATTCTATTGATACTCCGTACTAGGCTAGGTCAGTTTATGGTCAGAGTGTTACCACCAAAGCGACGTGCGGTCAACTGTCCCACCTTGCTGGCTGGAAATTCACACATAGTTCGATATGGTACGATTTAAGAAGATATAGGGTTATTCTTTATTTAAACCAGCGGGGTAATTCTGTACCACTCTAATAGTAGCAGCACTCTAATGGCTGTCATTTTGACAGTTCGACAACATTCATTGCGTTATTAACATTGTTGAGCAGACAAAATTT
Source organism: Aporophyla lueneburgensis (assembly GCA_932294355.1). NCBI lineage: Eukaryota > Metazoa > Arthropoda > Insecta > Lepidoptera > Noctuidae > Aporophyla > Aporophyla lueneburgensis. Next base: position 11,439,637 of record OW028759.1, read on the forward strand.
TCGAACACATGAAGCAATGGATTAGCAATAGTTATCCTTCAAAATAATTCAGATTATTATTGATAGTTTGATAAGCAATTAGGGTGCTGGGACTGCTCCAAAAAATACCAGCCTTAAATATTATTTATGTAACTTAAATTGGGATTAGAACTTTTGACCGCTCTGTTGCAAGGCCATTATTAGGGTTCCGTTGCCAAATGGCAAAAAACGGAACCCTTATAGATTCGCTAAACCGTAGCACCGAGATTTAAAATTCAAAAATCGAACATCGTGTTTTTTCTAGTGGGTGAAGAAAATCCGTCAAGATATTTTTGCGTCTTTGCTAACGTGAACTTTATATTCAATAAAAAATAATACTAAGGATTGCTTGGGTATTATACAATTATGTGGCTAAGTACCTACTATAAAACGTGCTTGAAACGTGATGTAATATTGTAATATCACGAATCGAATTGGTAATATTAACATTTACTCACATCGGTAGCCGGTACGTACATTCTTATCGTAAAAAGGAAAATTACATAACTACTGGCTATAGACATATTGTAATGGTTTTTTACGTAGGCATTATTTATTTATTCATTAAAACTTTATACACAAGTAAAAAGATATTGTACAAAGACGGGCTTAATGCCTGAGGAATTTTCTTCCAGTCAACCTTAGGGTCTTGTAGAGACGAAACGTGGCAGGCGCAACGTTCGGGAAAGCAAGATTTACTAACAAATACAAGAACAAATACGTAGATACATATATCCAGCTTTTTATGTTCCTAGTGCTGGGGCATAGCCGTAGTCTACCACGCGCCCAGTGCAGTTTGGTAAATGTCCTGTTCAAGGTTTTTCCATGAGGATTATGGGTAAAAATATAAGGAATAGGAACTCTAAAGCCCCGTCTATGAGAGATTAATTTCAATCCGTCTTATCTCCAAAACGCAATCTAGCTTAGTGCTAGCCTAAAGCCAGTTTATACATTTAGAATTTTATTTAGAGATGATGGATTTTTGAATATAAAAAAAAATGTCAACTTAGCACCAGAGTAGGTTGTTAGTTTGTAAAAGGGACTATATTTCGTTTTTTGTTAGGTTCTTATTTCAAAAGCAGACTCGATTGAAACCATACCTAAAGAAAAACCTATTGTAATAAGACCGAAAGAGTTTCAATAACGGAAGAAAGTAGTTTCTAGTCGCAACATATATATACCTATGATCATATCAGGTTATCAGGTCCCGTATTAGCCAGATGTGCCTTAGGAGTTTCCTATTGCTCTATCCAGGAAAGACGTGCTATTGATGGTTCCAAGCACCTCCATCTCTGCTAAGTCATCAAAAGGCCTCAATAAATCATACAGTTCTTCAGAAAACCGCCGCGCGCCGTTTTTTTGTTTGCATTGAACAACGAAAAAAGAAACTTGTATGCCACAGCAAAAAATACCACGTATTTCTATAGATTACTACGGCAGTTTTTATTAACAGCTCTAACTTGTCATTGGAAACTAGTTTATTCAGCCTTGAAATAAGTGGATACTATTATTACAAGATTTTTTCTCTGTAAAGTTATATTAATACGTTAAATATATTATATTGCAGCTGTTATAAACTTAGTTTTACTTTTTTAATTGGCGTTCATAATAGAATGCCTACTTGACAGTTTTTATAACATTGTTTTTTGCCGCGCGAATTGAGCAAAAAAGATGGATGCGATTAGTGTTCGCATTGTTTTGAAATTAGATAATGGCACAGTGTATATTATATAGCATTTTATTATTTCGTTTTGTCTGATACAAGATACCTACCACTTTTTAAACGAATTTCAAAACTAGAATGGTTTTTTTTTTGTCGGTGTGGCTCGTTACTCGTCATGTCTACGAGTAACGAGCCACACCGACAAAAAAAAAATGATGAGATGAGATGAGGTCAAATTAAAGACTTTTTTGTATTCTGTTAGCAATCAGCTGAAGTGCTGACTTACCTATCGAATTAAACATGGGAACATCACAGTTAAATATTTCTCATACCTAAAATTAAAATATAAATTACAAATGATTATCACACACCCAACTCGTGTAAAATTATAATTATTTAAACGAATTGTCCAAAAGGTGACGTCACGACCTTGGTCCAAAAACAGAGGTTACGTGGACACACGAACGAAAAGGTTACAACAACCAGAAATTCTAGTTTTTTTTTTTACGACCCCGTATGCATTCACTTGTCAGTTGTCATCGTTTGTAGAGTTTTATCTTGTCTATGGTATGCGTTAATCTTTGCAAGTTAATTTACTTTAGAATGGGGTAAGCCCTATTCTAAAGTAAATTGCTAGGTAGGTAAACCGTGCTAGGTAAATCGAAGTTTTAAACGAAGTCGAAAATAATAGGCCAGAAGAAGAGTTACAAAAACACAACATACGTTAAAGGATTTTAGGAAATTCATTTACTTCATTCCGTTTCAGCCCGTCCCTTGCTGCCCTCTACCAGCGATGCCTTAAGTCGAAGTCCGTACCCCACAGGAGGAGGTGCCTTTAGCGAGTAGTCGCTCTAGTTTAACGTTTTTTAAGCCCTGGCTGGAGGCCTTAATTTATGAAGGTAGCTACAGGCACGTTTCGGTTAAGGAGCCGACAACCTCAGACGTTAACCAGCGAAAAGCCATTCCAAAAAAAAGAGCATCTAGTGATCGATGATCCATTTACGTAAAATCATTATGCAGCTGCCTTAATAGCCATAATGTCCATGGTAGGTAGGTACATGGTGGATGGTGGACAGACCCTCATCAAAATGTACATAGGGTACTGACATTCACTTGTCATGAATGTGTCACCATTTTCGCGCCCTAATTCTGTTTTATGGACCAGTTTTGATAGAATATATGGATAGCTATTTGGTTGGCTACAGCTGCAGGAAGAATGGTATTAATAGGTCGTAAAAGACAACTAAGCAGGTCAAGAGGGATAACAGCATGTTCTTTAAAGTTCATTACTGAAAAGTTTAGGGCACTTATCCCCCATTACGAACATAATCTATATAATATCATCTTATCCATATACGTACATACATACTAATTACAAAGCTGTTTGTTTGTTTGAAAACGCTAATCTCTGGAACCATCCGTTAGATTTCATAAATTCTTTTTGCATTTAATAGCCCCATTATGGAGGAAGGGTATTTAACACTACGCTCTTAGGACCCGAGCAAAATGAAAAAAAATAATAATCAGAAAGAACGCATAGCGAAAATGATGTTACTGCGCGGGGAGACGAGATTGAGACAGGGGAATAAAAAATTGCATGCTGACGAAATTGCGGGAAGAAGCTAGTGTTCACATAAAATAACATCAGACCTGCCTATATTCTCGTAAAGAAAAGACAGAGGTATATTGTACACTCTCATTTCGCCAGCTAATGTAGGTTGTGCAGTAACGGATTAAGACTTCTTGATGCCCTAAGCAATCCATGCCTGTGGGCCCCCCTATCCGTATGTCAACTAGAATCGGTCTTTAAACCTTTACCACCTAAAAACATAAGTTTTTTTTGTAAAATAAGATGATGAGATGTAAGGTACCTTAGAAGTGGAGTAGGTGCGAAAACAATAAAAACCAAAGCATAATTTATTTATTTATTGAAATGCGCCTTGCGGCTTTTCCGGGCATTAAATTCACGCAAGATAGTATTAACGTCTAACGTTTTTTTTAACATATCGGACTCTATGTATATTATCTATAAATTATTGAGCCTTTCTTTTATCATCTCTGTCCTGTTTTCTTTTTTTTTTAATTTTTAATTTTGTAAAAGAACGTTCCGCTGAGCAATTTGTAATCATAAGCGATAAAAATATACGCACGGCTGTTTGACTGTTTTCACATTAGGGAAAACTGATTCTATTTTACACAATTGTGCGTGAGTTTGATGTAAAGTTGTGCGAGTCGAATCACTGGATCTGGAACGTATTTTACTTATGACATATGAATTAAACTGTTCTGACCATGACATGTTCTGACTATTGACAAAAAGCGAAAGTGTCTTGGTATCTTTCTTGGCTTATCTAAGGCTTTCGATACTGTTTCCGCACCAGCCTTACTGAACAAGATGGAAGGCATTAGAATGCTGGATATCTTTAAGGACTACCTGAGGTTTCGCACTCAAATTGTTAAAATCGGTCAAAATGTAAGTGAAGAGCTTCCCATTGCATACGGTGTACCTCAAGGTAGCATATTGGGTCCCACTCTATTCCTTATCTATATCAATGAACTCTGTATGCTGTCCATTCAAAACTGTAAAGTCATAACATATGCCGATGATACTTGTCTGTTTATAGATGGAGTAAACTGGGCCCAGTGCTATCGGAATGCCGAGAAAGCGCTTACACGAGTTTTGGAATGGTTGAGTAACAACTTACTCACTCTACATGTCAGTAAAACGATGTATATGCCATTTGCTATAAGGTCTAATTTATGCCCATCATCTTCCCTTACTCTTAAAGCCCACATATGTACGCCTTCCACCATCTGTGACTGCCTAGCAATCTCAAAGTCCACTAACGTCAAATACCTAGGCGTATATATCGACCAAAAACTCAACTGGCGTAAACACCTAGTACACTCTCTGGTAGAACTCGCAAGTTGATTTACGTTTTTAAAAAAATACGAAAATGATGGTGGGATGGGGGAATGGGGGTGGTGATGATGGTTTATTTTGCTTTGTGCCAATCGATCTTAGCTTATTGTATTCCAATCTGCGGTGGTGCTACTGAGAACCATTTTATCCGACTTGAACGAGCACAAAGAGCAGTATCGAAGGTTCTGCTCTCTAAGCCGCTAAGATACTCCACAGTATAGCTGTATGCGGAATCTAAGGTGTTAACTGTCAGGCAGCTGTATGTCCTTCAGTCAATGCTCAGAAAGCATCTTACTCGTCCGTCCTCAGAGCCAACAGGTAGAATTAACACACGGTTTTGCCCCAAGAGTCGCATAAAACCTCGTTTGCCAAGAGACACTACTATGTCACCAGCACGAAACTTTATAAACATCTTAATAAAGTGCTGAAAATTTATCCAGATACTAAATATCAGGTCAAGGTCCCAAGGTTAGGTCAGTTACAGGAATATCTTAAAAACTAACTTATCCAAATAGTGAGGATCTTCTATCAGGTAATTTTAGAAATTTAATAAAATATTAGGTTTTAGACACAGTTAAATTAGCATAATTTTTACACATACGATAGCACACGCACACATACTTACACTCACAGTCAGAAGGGACACTGGCTTCTAAGATACAGGTACATAAACCTAATTTAGAAGTCAGGGTTTGTCACTCTAGAACACTAAGTTTAAGCCATTTTTTTTAATGTAAACAGTAAATTCATTTATCGAGAGAAAAAGATTTATTATTATTATGTTGAATTATTATTATTATTTCTGTTATTAATTCGGTGTTAAGGTCTTCTGGATATGTTTTTACTAGATTTGTACTGTGCTGATTGTATTCTGTAGTTTGATCGAGAATTCGAGACACATGATTTTATCGGCATCGGCTATTTTGTTCAAGAATGAGAATTTATCTGCTGTTTCTTTGTATATCTCTCTTATTTTTCGCATCTCTGCATTTAATTTATCAATGATGCTATAATAACACGTTATTTTGAATTGTTCTCTTGCTCTGAAACTTACTTCAGGAGCTGAACCATCATTGGGCATTTTCTTTCTTCGTCTTTGAAAAGAAAAGCTACCAGATGTGGAATACAAAGACACCCGGTCTTTGTATTCCACATCTGGTAGCTTTTCTTTTGCGCGGGCTTCTAAATAATCAAAATCGCACCGAAATTTTTCAAAAAAATCCACGAGTGGTTTGTAGAGATCAGCGCAAGTCTCTAGAGTAACTTCTGGGTCTTGTAATACCTTGCTGACTTTTCGGAAGGTTTGCAAAATTTCGTCTCACATGACCAACATGAGTACGAACATGGGAGCGGGGTTATGACTCTAGGTCGGACTCTATGTCAACTTAAAACGCGCGAATTGTCAAATTAGTCCTAGAAACTTTTTGGTGTGGTTTTTAGTGACGTGAGAGTGAGACGTGATGCCCTAAAGACGGTATTTTTTTGTGCTTCTTCTGGTGTCCCCCAAGACGTGATGCCCTAGGCAATTGCTTAATTAGATTAAGGGTTAATCCGTCACTGAGGTTGTGGAGATCAGATAGGCAAACGCCTCTTGCCATGCAGGTATTAAGGATCTTCGTAAGACTGAATAAAATTACATGATTCCTCTGACACGCCCTCCCGCTCCGCCCAAGAGCCGGAGACGTGATTTGATAATTTCACATCCAAAAAAAAAAAATATTTCGTTATGTTTGATTCCCGACTAATGCCATAATCCGAACACAAAAACCGATGGTCATAGAAATATTTAGTCAATATTCAATAGGAAACTAAAGACTTTAACTACGTATTGTTACGAGCTAGGGTTCGGGATAAATTAATTTAAACCAATTTACCAAAACACACAACACAGTTTAATTAAATAAACACAAATATCGCAACTACAAGAAACGTCACTTGGAATCACTTGTTTAGCTTGTACTGTATCACTCGAATCGTATTCGCTCGCTTCCGAAATCGAACTGCTTGTCGGCCCAACAATCCGCTATTTATATCCCGAGCAGAACATTCTCGAACATTCGACACTGCCACAGCGTAGAAGCTTCTAGTAACTTCCATCGAACTGTTTAATGCCACTATTCGACAATAGATGGCAGTAGCGTCTACGTACAATTTCGTGTAGTACTTGCTACTCAATAACAGATGGCGTTAGCGTGTCATTTCCAGAAGTTTCCAACACTGCCCCGTCCTTAGATGGAATTAGCGTGATGTTTCTAGACTTTTCGATTTACGTCACACTGCCCCTTTCCGAGACGGAGTTAGCGTGATGTTTCTAGACTTTACGATCTACGTAACAGTATAAATAGTTACTATTATCCTCTGGAACAGGAAAAACGCGGTAAAACAAGATAAAATTGTACTTACCGTGAAGGTTAACATTAACAAATATATGCAATAACTATGGTATTATTATGTATTCATCTATATACTGTGGGTCACGGTCACAAGTACGTGTATGACATGTGTAAATTAACTTCCTTGAACGTTATTAATACTATATATCGTTTAGAAGGAAAACATGTGGAAACTTTATGAGATAAGCAGAATTTGTCAATCATAGTTATTGTATTTTTTTTTGGGTTTTCAAATAAGGAGTTCCAAGCAACGGGGCCTTTTTACTAAAGCTCCGCTGTCCGTCCGTCTGACAAAGTATCTTTTTATCCGTACCTGTTTTAGCTCTAGGACTTGGTTACCTCACGATGTTTTCCTTAAACGTTTTGGATAGCAGTTCTGGTTGGGTTCTGGAGAGTTAGGTGCGCCACTTTTTCTCCCAAGCTATAATTTTGACGTTCAAAAAATGCTGACTAAGCATAGTTTTGGCATTGCGACTTGAATTTAACTTTGCTAAGTTCGAGTTAGCCTTCTGGTTTTATTTACGAAGTAAAACCATGTGCCCAGTGCAAACATAGCCTGTATACTTACTGTGCATTCGAAAAGATCGAAGTCCATTGCGCGGAATTCGACGCGGACAAGAACGGTTATGGTTTAAAATCGTTACTAAAGTAATGTACTTTTAACTGTGTACAAAATACACAATAACTTGTTTCTATATAATATGTATATGCAATCAAGTTCTTAAAACTTAACTGATAGCTGTGGTGCTGTGGAGTTTGTTGCGCTACTTCTTCATCCCAGCTAAAGGAAGTGAAGGGCGGGCGTTATGGGGAACTATCTTATGTAATTTTGAAGTTAAAAAAGGGCTCACTCTCAGCCTAGTTTGAATAAATGACTTTTGAGAAAGTTTTTTCGAAACCCCCGTGGGTTTCTACCAAATCTACCAAAAAGTTGACTCAAATATTTATTATTATTTATTTATTTATCACCACTTTTTGTCACCTCATCGACATTTGTCGCACATGCGCACAAAAGAATAGAACAAGACAACGCGCACCTAGCAATAAGCGTTTTGAAAGAATTTGTCTTGGGTAAGGGCGTTAAATTGGCCATTTTGATTTCATCAATCAAGCAAATGTGTTTAACCTAACACACTTCAAATCTTAAACACGCACTCCGTCTAGCCTCAATTTATTTCAGAAAAAATATTGTAAAGAAAACCTTACTTTTTTGGCCGTACACATTGTTTTTCTCAAAAGCCTACGTCCCCTAGAGATGTGACCCCTATAACTATATACTAGAGCCAAATATACACATAACCCGAAAATTCCATTTGTGTACGCCATGGGTCATTCTTCCATAGAAAGATGCCCAATGTCCTTCAAATCCCTTCGATATTGCGATCAGTAAGTACTTCGTGTGGTGCCGGATGTAAAGAATAGCATCATCCCATGTCTTCCCGTGGGTGTCGTAAGAGGCGACTAAGGGACTTACTAGAGAATGGGCAGCAGCGTTCTTTATGCATTTTACCACCATACTGCGATCGCCAACCCGCCTGTCAAGCGTGGCGATCATGGCAAACCACCGGATTTGGGGAGGCCTATGTCCAGCAGTGGACGTTTTTCGGCTGAAATGATGATGATAAAGTACTTCTTTTGCTAAGCTTTTCTTATCACGTAATAATTTAATCAGTTGGCGCCACTCACGGGGTGGTAAAATACACGGCAATACAATTTCCATAGTTCTTTTGATTACATTACTAAGTAATGGCGTATATATAAGTTCAAACAAAATGTTTGTATGTTCGTAACTATGGGGGAGCGGTAACCAGGAGGGGGAATGAGGCATGTTGATGTAAGTGTTCGATAATATTACGTCTTTTACTGTAGAAGCTATAAAGGTATTTGGGTACCTTGCACTCAAAGGTTATAAAACTAAGGCAGTATTTTAGATATATGTACAGTTCTTTGTGAAAGCTTTCACTAAAACCAGTGTGGTGCATAGGGTTGCCAACCATACTTTATAATAACGTATCCTACTTTATTTTTGATAACTATACTTTATACTTTTACATACAAATAAAGTATGCAAAAATACTTTATTTTCAACCTTTACTGTGATGCGTAAAACAAAATACTCATTATGGGTAATTAACGATTTACAATTGCTGAACGAACTGTTTAAAACGGATAATGGAAACGATTTATAATTACTGAACGAAATGTCAGGTGTCAGTTGTGACATTTGTCACAGATGTCACTCACTATGTCACTATCGACGAAATTGTTCAAAACTGGTCCGTTGTTTTTGTTTATAAGTGAAGAATGCATTTTAAAATAAATATTAAAACATAATGGCAGTAATGAATCTCAAGTGGCGAGAAGAGACAAAAAAGAGATCAATAAGTTTAATTAAAAACGAATTGTATATTTATTTAAATTTAAATGTTGATTGTCAAACAAGCTTTGTAACACTTGAAGATAACAAAAAATTGTTAGCATGTGCTAAAAGCACACAAAAAAACGTTTTTAAAACAATAAAAACATACAATTAAAAAAAAAAAATTTTTTGTCCCTCGTACTTTATTTTTTTCCTATCCAAACTAGTTTATACGTTTTTTTTGTCAAAAAAAGTTGGCAACCCTAGTGGTGCACCACCCCATTACTTCCCGTGTGTATTGTAAAAGGCGACTAAGGGACTTACTTGAGAATGGGCAGCAGCGTTCTCTACGAATTTTACCACCATACTGCGATCGCCAACCCGCCTGCCAAGCGTGGCGATTATGGAAAACATTGTAAATACCTATGTCCAGCAGTGAACGTTTTTCACCTGAAATGCTGATGATAAACCAATGTATGACTATGCACGAAATCGGGCATCTGTTGGAGTTGACAAACTGCATCTAAAAACGCCACTAATGCCGTGATTAGCTTTTGGCATCGGCCAACTACTGGGCCAAAATTCTAAGAAAAAATTACATACATTTACCATCGACTCGAAAAGATGAAAAAAAAAATCGGCCAAGTGCGAGTCGGACTCACGCACCGAGGGTTCCGTACAAACCTGTAGGTATTCTCGGTTTAAAAATATTTTTTTTTTAAATTTTTATATTTCATTTGATTGAATGTAAGGTAAATTGCGGTTTACGATTTATGACGTTTTAAAAAAAAAAACTACTCACTCGATCTCGTTCAAACCAATTTTTGGTGGTAGTTTACATGGTAATGTACATCATATATTTTTTTTAGTTTTATCATTCTCTTATTTTAGAAGTTACGGGGGGGGGGGGGGGACACACATTTTACCACTTTGGAAGTGTCTCTCGCGCAAACTATTCAGTTTAGAAAAAAATGATATTAGAAACCTCAATACCATTTTTGAAGACCTATTCATAGATACCCCACACGTATGGGTTTGATGAAAAAAACATTTTTGAGTTTCAGTTCTATGTATGGGGAACCCCAAAATTTACTGTTTTTTTTTCTATTTTAGTGTGAAAATCTTAATGCGGTTCACAGAATACATCTACTTACCAAGTTTCAACAGCGTAGCTCTTATAGTTTCGGAGAAAAGTGGCTGTGACATACGGACGGACGGACAGACAGACAGACAGACAGACAGACGGACAGACAGACATGACGAATCTATAAGGGTTCCGTTTTTTGCCATTTGGCAACGGAACCCTAAAAAGAGTGACTGTAGAGCGAAGGAAAATATTTTGAGTACAAGGACTAGCATATTCAGTCTATAATGTTCCCACTGCTGAGACGCAGACCTCCTCTCTGTTAGAGAAAGTAGACTAATCTACCACGCGGGCCCAGTGCGGGTTGGTAGACGTCACATGTATTTGAATTTCTAGGACATGCCGATTTTCTCACGATATTTTTCTTCACCGTTTTGAGAGCAGTGTTGATGAAATTATCTACACAAAGTAAAGTGTCTGTTTGGTTTCGAGATACAACTCTTAAGTCAGGGCGAATACTACTGGGCCAACACTGCGCTTTGCAATGAGTAAAACCTCTTAATTCTCTTAAAGATCCATATTATGACTCCGGTGTGTATTTGTATAGATGTCGGTACAAAGGTCTCATGCTAAAAACCAGTCTTGCAGCCCTCGTTTCGACTTGCTCATTGAAAGATCATTCTTTTTAAATTCATTTTGAAGGGGACACTCAGGCATTGAGAGGGTCTGCCACTTGCAATCTTTTGTCTGTGCCCTTTTCTTTTATAATCTATGGATCGGTCGTGACGGCCATGTTGTGTAGAGAGTGTTAGAGGGGGACTAAAGGTAGAATTCCGTGCATCGCGATCGATCGCGGCCGCGCGCGGCCTACGACTGTCGTCGATCGCTCGCGACAATAGTCAAATTATGAAAATGTATGGCACCGCTGCCGAGGCCCGCGACAGACGCGCGCGGCCGACGAATGTCGTGAGCCGCGCGCGGCCGTGCGTGTCTTAACATGTTCTAGCGCTTAGTAAGTTAGTAACATCGTGGATTTCATGGCGCAAACATGTCTAGGAACGCAGGAGAAAACTTTTCGGTCGAGGAAGACGAAATATTAATAAATTTTGTGTCTCAAACTCCAATCATATATGATATGCGGCATGGAGATTATCCTCCTCTTCTTCTTCAAGGATGTCAATTAGCACTTCGACCATGATTTTGACTTTGGTAGATACACGTCTAGAGGGAACTGACGAACAACATCTACTAATTTCAAGACACGGCCGCGCGCGGCTCACGACATTCGTCGGCCGCGCGCGTCTGTCGCGGGCCTCGGCAGCGGTGCCATACATTTTCATAATTTGACTATTGTCGCGAGCGATCGACGAAAGTCGTAGGCCGCGCGCGGCCGCGATCGATCGCGATGCACGGAATTCTACCTTAAGGTACCTACTGCCCGAATACTGCCCTAATTTTCGCCGTATTTGATAAATGATACAGGATGGCAAGTAAAGTGACGCATAAGCTGTTACCATACCATGGATTCAATACATGTTTCTGAATCCTCGTTGACGGCGGGGCTCAAAAATCAGAACTATTTAACTCTGTTTGTAATGAAACATTAACTGTGTAAGACGTTTACACGCGTGTCTGTCATATAATTTATTAAATTAATTAGAAAGGCAGACAATTACCTACCAAGGTCGACTGGCCACAGGGGTGTTGTGCACATTAAATATTTGGGCAGGTCAACGCGTGCCCAGTATCTAAGTTTATTATTCAAAAAGTTGTGTGATTTACAGGAATTTGTCCATATTTAGGTAAGAGTCTAGACTTGGGAAGTGTAGTCGAGTGTGTCTAGAGTTGGGAAATATATTGCTTTACGAGATGGACGTATTTTTTTCATATTGGTAATACCTATTTACTTAGACTAGTGGTCGCCTACTGGTCAAAATTCGACAATAATCCATATAAATACAAATTACAGAAAATATTAGTTTTCTGCACTCTTCTCTATATAATTTGCCGCCTAGGTGGAGGAGCCGTCGCAATTTTCGTAATAAACGGTAAAAATGTTTCTGCTTCATAGATTTTAGTTTATACAGTGATTCTTCAGGGATATTGCAATAACCACCACGTTTAGGGATCGGTGATCGCAGAACCTGTGTTATAATTACTACCCGACAGAAGAACTGTCCTGCTGCTTTACATTTCGGCATAGGTAATCTTTGAAAGCAATGGTGGCGGCCTCAGGAAGGCACTTTGTGTACATAATTACATATATGATTTCATCATCACTGCTTTCAAAACGGTGAAGAAAAACATCGTGAGGAAATGTCTTAGAACCAGAAATTCGAAGACATGTGACATCCACCAACTTGCACTAGGCCCGCGTGGTGGATTATGGCCCACTCTTTCACACAGAGGAAGGATGTGTCTCAGTAGTGGGAACATTATAGCATGATTATCCTATGGGCCATCTTTTATTTGACAAAAATAACGTTAAAATTGTGCTAAATGAAATAAATTGGTCTTGAAAACATTGACTTTGATCACAAATTGCAGAATCAATTCATCAATTTAAACCGAAACAGCTGTTGCGTGTTCACAGTCATTTAAATTTATAAGTTACCGTGTCAATGGTGGCTACCGATTTCATTCATAAATAAATAATGGTTCTGAAGTTTACCCCTTGTCAATATTTGTAAATGTCAGCCCAAAGTAAAAGAGGTGTAATTTCCGACTTAAATATTTATTTGTGGAAAGAAAAATCAATTTAGAACGTCTCTTGGGTTATCAACCCGCCTTTGTGACGGCATCGTCCGCCATGATGTCATTTCTTACGTAACCTTTTGATCGCGCGCGCTCTATTCTTTTTTTGTGGATAGGTACCTAGTAACTTACCACGACCGCCAGTTCAGTTTCGGTTTTCGCTAATTTCGGCCTTAAAATCGGGTTTCGGCAGCAGTTTCGGTTTCAGCCAAAATGTGACCGAATCTTCGGCCTGACCGAAACTGGCGTTTTGTCCGTGGCGGTGTTATTATTACACCGTTATTGTAAAAAACCCTAAAAGAAAGTGTAGAAGTAAACATTTTTATGCATTTTTTGCTGCTTGTGGTCTCAGCGATTTGTCATTACAGCCGATGCATATTAGTGACATTGCGTTCGGTAGCGATAGCAAAGTCAATCGTTTCAGCGATTACTTCGACGCTGCATCGCTTTTTTGGCGACGCAGCTAAAATTGTGCGGTGCTTAGACCTCAGTTGCTGTATCGAGCTCCTGAAAAATGATTTAATTGCTAATCAAAGATTCAGTAGCAAGTCCGCTAAGGCCTGAAGTTTTAACCACGTTAAAATTTTACAGTTTTAACGCAAAATCTGCCAAAAGTCAATTTTCTCTTTGGGTAAAGAAATAAGATATTGCAAAAAACTTTTGTAATTTTTTAAAGTTTTTATTTTCAACTTTTTAGTTATTGTATGTACCCCGCACTAATCTAATCGCGTTATTCGTCCATTTGTCGCGCACATACTTAATCCAAATTTAAGACTTATATTGTTTTCACATGGACCCCATTGTCAGAATAGAACCAAATTAGCTTATTTTTTATTTGAAAGCACCTGTTTTCAAATAAAAAAAGAATCATCAAAATCGGTTCCCCCAGTCTAAAGTTCTGAGGGAACAAACAAAAAAAAATTACAGTTGAATTGGGAACCTTCTCTTTTTTTGGAGTCGGTTAAAAATTAGGTCTTAATCGTATGATTTATTATAAACCTCAGAAAATGATGTCAATTTAACTCACTTTTACTTCATGATGTTCGGTTTTAGAAACTAAAGCTGGAGATTCGGCCGAAACCGAAACCATCGGCTTCGGATGAAAATAGTGTTTCGGTCCGACACTACTTATTATGGCTATGGCATGACCATGAAATGTTTTTATTGATTATAGGAAATAAATCCACTACGTTATTATTGTTCTGTGGCTTATTATATTGGCCTACAGTTTTTTTTGGTTGAATTTTAAGAAAATCATGAGTTTTGTACATAAACAAATTAAAATTCTGAAGGTGACTTAATACATGGAAACACATAATTATACTTTTTTGATTTCTTGATTAGACCTCTAAGTCCTAAAAAAAAACCGGCCAAGTGCGAGTCGGACTCGCGCACCGAGGGTTCCGTACAAACCTGTAGGTATTTTCGGTTTAAAAATATATATATTTTTTAATTTTTATATTTCAGTTGATTGAATGTAAGGTAAATTGCGGTTTACGATTTATGACGTTTTAAAAAAAAACTACTCACTCGATCTCGTTCAAACCAATTTTCGTTGGTAGTTTGCATGGTAATGTACATCATATATTTTTTTTTAGTTTTGTCATTCTCTTATTTTAGAAGTTACGGGGGGGGGGGGGGGGGGACACACATTTTACCACTTTGGAAATGTCTCTCGCGCAAACTATTCAGTTTAGAAAAAAATGCTAATAGAAACCTCATTACCATTTTTGAAGACCTATTCATAGATACCCCACACGTATGGGTTTGATGAAAAAAAAACATTTTTGAGTTTCAGTTCTATGTATGGGGAACCCCAAAATTTATTGTTTTTTTTTCTATTTTAGTGTGAAAATCTTAATGCGGTTCACAGAATACACCTACTTACCAAGTTTCAACAGCATAGCTCTTATAGTTTCGGAATAAAATGGCTGTGACATACGGACGGACAGACAGACAGACATGACGAATCTATAAGGGTTCCGTTTTTTGCCATTTGGCAACGGAACCCTAAAAAGAAGCTAGAGAATCACTACCTATATATTCTAAAAAAGAACTCGGTTCTAATTTTCCGATCAGTCAAATTCAAAACGGTAACAATTTTCCTATTTTCACTGCGGGTACAGAAGTGGGTTTGACAGCGACTTTGCGCAGAATAGTACTGCAGGATAAAAACTGTTCCATATTCGAATTTCTTACTTCAATTTGTCATTTTAGCGTTTTTGGCGCAGTGCCAGTTTGTTCTTTGCTAAGTTATGTATTTTCGTATTTTTCCTTTGTGTCCTGCGTGTTCTTGACAGTTTCCTGGCTCTGATCCTGATAGTGGATATTAAAACTTTTGTTAAGAGCTTTCCGGAGTAATCAAGCCCGGAATGAAGTGAGTACCTAAAGATATAGATAGAAATATAATCTGTAGAAGCAGGTATATTCTAGAGACATGTGTCGCTATAATACTTTAAATACGACCTGACACTGACCTGCAAATCTTTATATACTTATATAATTCTACTATACGTGTGTATGTCACTGAACTCCTCCTAAACGGCTGGACCAATTTGAATTAATTTTTTTGAATGCGTTTGGGTGGCACCCTGGATGGTTTAGATTCACTATTGGACCCGGTAGGTGGCGCTGCTATCGAATTCTAGGAAACAGGACAACGTCTGTACGGTCACCTAGTTTAAAAATAAAACTTAATTTCGCTGGGTGACTTAGCGCTTTCACCTTGACAGCCGATCTATACTGTCAACATAAAACCGTGAAAACTGATGTGAAGTAAGCCAGTGGTGAGCTGTCATTGATATTCATTCATGTTCATTTGATGCTGGGGATTATACCCATTTTAATTTCTGAATTGTTGTTTTATTTATGTTTTAATTACGGACAGTTTTAATGTGCTCGTCTTTTACATCGTTCTCAAGTCGACACGTTTTTAACACAAATGATCTAACCAACTTTCTGTAACAAAAAGAGTGTTCATGGAGTTTCTTGCGCGTGTTTCTCCATAGGTATCTAACGTACTTCATTTTGGAATTGGCAACTAGCTTCATATTTCTGACCCGTTGACAGTTAAAAAGTGCCTGTAATTGGTTTATCTATCTATACTAATATTATAAAGCTGAAGAGTTTGTTTGTTTGATTGAACGCGCTAATCTCAGGAACTACTGGTCTGAATTGAAAAATTATTTTTGTGTTGGGTAGCCTATTTATCGAGGAAGGCTATAGGCTATATCACATCACGCTACAGCCAAGAGGAGCGGAGCAGTAATGAAAAATGTTGCAAAAACGGGGAAAATCGCACGGGTAGGCGATTTGACGCGACGGGAAGGGTCGGGGCACAAGAAATTTAACGCGGACGAAGTCGCGGGCAGAAGCTAGTTAGAAATAAATGTTTTGAGTTTGGGTTTTTGAGTTTGATTGACTCTTTTGACAGGGCACTTCAAGCTCACTTCACCTTAGTTGTCACGGTGATATTTTTACAGCATAGATCGTCTGGTTGCCCACAATGCCCATTTGTCTATTTCGTAACTTGCAAAACCATCAGCACTTGTTACCACGGTTGGTTAGGCAGAGGTATACCTATAGTATACCCACATTTCGCTAGTTATGTTTAAGTCCCATGTAATAGGGGGCGAGCCTCCTGCCGTCAACCGGGCACAAATCCAGACTAGGGCGGCTACTGACTGCCAGGGTCGCGATATTTGTTCAAAAGGGTTACCGGGCATATAGGCAACTGAAGGAAAAGGAACACGGGTGGGTTTTATTCAGTAAAAGTCTGATACGCCCTCCAACCCACAAACGTCATTTGACGATTTCCAACCCACAAAAAAAAGGGCTGTTACTGAGAAATTCCATATAGAAAAAAACTTTTGGGGTACAGCTTGCCAAGTATTATTAGTATATTAAAGCTACAAAAAAATATGAAATAAAACTTTTTAACAAAAAATTAAACCGCCGAAAAAACTGAAAAGCAAAAAATAATAAACCTTAAAATTTTGAGTCGGCACTGAAAAATCAATGGACAAAGATCACTCAAAGCGCCGACTCATAATTATAATATTTATTATTTTTTGCTTTTCAGTTTTTTCGGCGGTTTGATTTTTTGTTAAAAAGTTTTATTTCATATTTTTTTGTAGCTTTAATATACTAATAATACTTGGCAAGCTGTACCCCAAAAGTTTTTTTCTATATGGAATTTCTCAGTAACAGCCCTTTTTTTTGTGGGTTGGAAATCGTCAAATGACGTTTGTGGGTTGGAGGGCGTATCAGACTTTTACTGAATAAAACCCACCCGTGTTCCTTTTCCTTCAGTTGCCTATATGCCCGGTAACCCTTTTGAACAAATATCGCGACCCTGGCAGTCAGTAGCCGCCCTAGTCTGGATTTGTGCCCGGTTGACGGCAGGAGGCTCGCCCCCTATTACATGGGACTTAAACATAACTAGCGAAATGTGGGTATACTATAGGTATACCTCTGCCCAACCAACCGTGGTAACAAGTGCTGATGGTTTTGCAAGTTACGAAATAGACAAATGGGCATTGTGGGCAACCAGACGATCTATGCTGTAAAAATATCACCGTGACAACTAAGGTGAAGTGAGCTTGAAGTGCCCTGTCAAAAGAGTCAATCAAACTCAAAAACCCAAACTCAAAACATTTATTTCTAACTAGCTTCTGCCCGCGACTTCGTCCGCGTTAAATTTCTTGTGCCCCGACCCTTCCCGTCGCGTCAAATCGCCTACCCGTGCGATTTTCCCCGTTTTTGCAACATTTTTCATTACTGCTCCGCTCCTCTTGGCTGTAGCGTGATGTGATATAGCCTATAGCCTTCCTCGATAAATAGGCTACCCAACACAAAAATAATTTTTCAATTCAGACCAGTAGTTCCTGAGATTAGCGCGTTCAATCAAACAAACAAACTCTTCAGCTTTATAATATTAGTATAGATAGATAAACCAATTACAGGCACTTTTTAACTGTCAACGGGTCAGAAATATGAAGCTAGTTGCCAATTCCAAAATGAAGTACGTTAGATACCTATGGAGAAACACGCGCAAGAAACTCCATGAACACTCTTTTTGTTACAGAAAGTTGGTTAGATCATTTGTGTTAAAAACGTGTCGACTTGAGAACGATGTAAAAGACGAGCACATTAAAACTGTCCGTAATTAAAACATAAATAAAACAACAATTCAGAAATTAAAATGGGTATAATCCCCAGCATCAAATGAACATGAATGAATATCAATGACAGCTCACCACTGGCTTACTTCACATCAGTTTTCACGGTTTTATGTTGACAGTATAGATCGGCTGTCAAGGTGAAAGCGCTAAGTCACCCAGCGAAATTAAGTTTTATTTTTAAACTAGGTGACCGTACAGACGTTGTCCTGTTTCCTAGAATTCGATAGCAGCGCCACCTACCGGGTCCAATAGTGAATCTAAACCATCCAGGGTGCCACCCAAACGCATTCAAAAAAATTAATTCAAATTGGTCCAGCCGTTTAGGAGGAGTTCAGTGACATACACACGTATAGTAGAATTATATAAGTATATAAAGATTTGCAGGTCAGTGTCAGGTCGTATTTAAAGTATTATAGCGACACATGTCTCTAGAATATACCTGCTTCTACAGATTATATTTCTATCTATATCTTTAGGTACTCACTTCATTCCGGGCTTGATTACTCCGGAAAGCTCTTAACAAAAGTTTTAATATCCACTATCAGGATCAGAGCCAGGAAACTGTCAAGAACACGCAGGACACAAAGGAAAAATACGAAAATACATAACTTAGCAAAGAACAAACTGGCACTGCGCCAAAAACGCTAAAATGACAAATTGAAGTAAGAAATTCGAATATGGAACAGTTTTTATCCTGCAGTACTATTCTGCGCAAAGTCGCTGTCAAACCCACTTCTGTACCCGCAGTGAAAATAGGAAAATTGTTACCGTTTTGAATTTGACTGATCGGAAAATTAGAACCGAGTTCTTTTTTAGAATATATAGGTAGTGATTCTCTAGCTTCTTTTTAGGGTTCCGTTGCCAAATGGCAAAAAACGGAACCCTTATAGATTCGTCATGTCTGTCTGTCTGTCCGTCCGTATGTCACAGCCATTTTATTCCGAAACTATAAGAGCTATGCTGTTGAAACTTGGTAAGTAGGTGTATTCTGTGAACCGCATTAAGATTTTCACACTAAAATAGAAAAAAAAACAATAAATTTTGGGGTTCCCCATACATAGAACTGAAACTCAAAAATGTTTTTTTTTCATCAAACCCATACGTGTGGGGTATCTATGAATAGGTCTTCAAAAATGGTAATGAGGTTTCTATTAGCATTTTTTTCTAAACTGAATAGTTTGCGCGAGAGACATTTCCAAAGTGGTAAAATGTGTGTCCCCCCCCCCCCCCCCCGTAACTTCTAAAATAAGAGAATGACAAAACTAAAAAAAAATATATGATGTACATTACCATGCAAACTACCAACGAAAATTGGTTTGAACGAGATCGAGTGAGTAGTTTTTTTTTAAAACGTCATAAATCGTAAACCGCAATTTACCTTACATTCAATCAACTGAAATATCAATGGACAAAGATCACTCAAAGCGCCGACTCATAATTATAATATTTATTATTTTTTGCTTTTCAGTTTTTTCGGCGGTTTGATTTTTTGTTAAAAAGTTTTATTTCATATTTTTTTGTAGCTTTAATATACTAATAATACTTGGCAAGCTGTACCCTATCCAATAAAAATAGAATTATCAAAATCGAACTACTCTGTATAAAGTTATGCGTGGTTATACATTACAGTCAGTGAGTGAACAATCAATCATCCCCTGCTTTCCGGCCCTTAGGGTTCGATTTTGTTTTCCAAATTTATATGGGACCACTCTCGGAGTATACCCTTTCCAATAAAAGAAGAGTTGTCACAATCGGACCACTATGTACAAAAGTGTTGCGTGATCATACATAAAAAAAATTATAAGCGTCGAATTGATAACCTCCTCCGTTTTTTTTCGTCGGTTGAAAACTAAATAAGTAATACTTTTCCCGACCTGAGAATCAAAAACATTACCTCATGCTCTGCAGTGGCGCTTGCTACCACTAGACCAACGAGGCAGTCCTAAAATACTGAAGTAAAAAAATCTCAACAGGTTGCGTTTGACTTTAGGCATGATTTGGCAAAATGTAGATTATTACGAAATATGACACTTAGCACCTGTTCTTAGCTTTATGTAATTGATACTTCACTGGAGTAACTTGATACTAGATGATACTTATAACCGACTTAAAAAAAATAACAATTTACAACAAGACAAGCCAATTTAGCTGTTGTCAGCGTCTTAAATAATCAAAAAACCAATAGGTACAAAGTGAACTTTAAAACAGATGGAAACTAGATTAAGTTTTTTAAGAGGTTGATTAAACTTTATACGATAAGCAATCTCATGCAGACGGAGGCAATAAAATTTGAGATGATGCCTCTTCGATTTTTATTCGAAAATAACCGTTGTTTCATTTCGAATAAAATTTAAATTGGTTTATAGAAAACAAACAGTTATTTTATCAAATTTTTCATTCCAAAACAGATGGTCCGTTTCTTCATCATCATCATCATTTCAGCCGAAAGACGTCCACTGCTGGACTTAAGCCACGCTTGGCAGGCGGATTGGTGATCGCAGTATAGTGGTAAAATGCACAGAGAACGCTGCTGCCCATTCTCTAGTATTCATCTGTTTCTTACCTAACTTCACCTATATCCGACGGTCCTGGTTACTTATCTCTTTTGGAGATTGTACTTCATCGATAACCAACACATCGTGGTGGATGCTGTTGATTGATCTGTTAAAATGGTAGCGATTGTGATTGCGGAGTGCATTACTCAATAAGGCTGGTAATAGTCTGAAAAACTGCTTTAGGGCTGAATACGGCAAAAATTAAAAATACAAGCGATCATGTGGACTGCTGAAAAAAAAAGGCATAAAATTGTGAAAAATAAAAACAGCAGTTTACATAAGCATGTCAGTGACGCCGCCACATTACTATGTCGGTAAGGAGAACCCATAATATGAAAAATCACTCAAAGTTCGGCTCAAAGCTCAGTTTTTTCTTCAAACATCTAGTTTTTGTTAGCAGTTTCGCGCGCGTGGAGTTATTTATCCCACGGGAATGTATCTACTAGCGAGATAAAAAGTATCGTATGAATGAACCTAGGCTATAATCTATCTGTGAGCGAAATTTTACCAAACTCGGTACGGTAGTTTTGCGTGACTTAATCACGCAGACATCATAGCAAACATCTAAACATCAACACATAAATTTTTCACTTTTAGGTTAAAATATTAGTAGGATAAACCAGACTGTCTTTTATTAATTACAACATCGAAAAAATATAGTAAACACTCACAAAGATATACAAAAAAAACGTGTTTAAAACTGGGTCAAAGGTGCCCATTCACGGTAAGCAGAGCAAGGGCAAAGAAATTAGCGGTTACACAGCAGTTCTGCTGAACAAATCAAGATCGTGTATTGTGAGTAAGATCATGTATAGATTGCGGGCCTCATTTGCACGGTTGATATCATGTAGGTATATGGGCTGTAATGAGTGTTAAAAAGTGAGTAATTAGTGTCTGAGTACTGAGTAGGTATTAGTAATAGCTTGAAGGTTATGGAAGACCGCGCCCAAGTCATAAACACGAATGATTATTTTGAAAACTAGGTAGCTTTTGGCAGCCGCTTTGCCCGCGTGGAGGTCGAAAATTATCCCTTTGGATCGTATTACGGGGATAAAAATATCCTATGTGTTAATTCAGGATATAAACTACCTGTATGCTAAATAGCATCCAAATCCATATAGTCGTGTTTGCGTGATCGAGTAACAGACATCTAAACATACAAATTTTCACATTTATAAAATTAAGTGGGGTAGGAATAGGAAGTAGTAGGGTACATTTTTATCCATTGCTTCCAATGATTAAAAAAATCATAACAAAACTTAGTGCCCGTTTTCCGCCGGTTGGGCAAAGTTCTTCCAACAGTACCTACATCATATTTTGCCATTATGTTAAGTCCCGTGTAAAAGGGGGCGTGTATGCAATTAACTGGGCAGAAATTCAGAATCCGAACTGCTACTAAGACATTCCAGATGGAAAACTCCAATAACGCTTTGTCCGACCTGAGACTCGTGCCCAGGACCTCATGCACCTGCCAGGGTCGCGAGATTTGTTTGAAAGAGATACCGTGGCCCTGGCGCATGGGCAACTGAAAGAACACGGGTGGGTTTTAGTCAGTAAAAGTCTGACACGCCCTCCCGCTCCACACAAAGCGGGAGACGTCATTTGATGATTTCCCACCTAGAAAAAAGAGGACGTCATGGTCAGCAGTAGTGCTTGCTACCACTAGACCAGCGCGCAACGAGGCAATCATAGCTTCAAAAATTCATCTCCTTGAGAAGATTAGCGCAACTTTACTACTTACTAAAGTTTTATGAAATAAAGGTGCTTCTTGCCCTTGTGTTGTCACTAAATGTGAAAGCTCATATTATTAGTCGTTTATGTCCCACTGCAGGGCAAAAACCTTTTTTCATAGAAAATTAAAATCAAAAGTCATTTATTCAAACTAGGCTGAGGGTCAGCACTTTTTGAACGTCAAAGTTACATAAGACAGTCCCCCCAAAACGCGCGCCCTTCGACACTTCCTAGTGCTTTAGCTGGGAAGAAGAAGTGGCGGAACAAACTCCCCAGCAGCAACGTTGGTTGGTTGATGTCACATCATCATTATCAGCTTGGATATTGTTCCCACTGCTGGGACACAGGCCTCCTCTCGGTGAGAGGGAGTGGGCCGGTATCAACCACGCGGGCAAAGTGTAGGTTGGTGGAAATCTTTGAATTTTTGGTTCTAGGACATGCCGGTTTCCTCACGATGTTTTCCTTCACCGTTTTGAGAGAAGTGGTGATAAAGTGAGATACACAAAGTGCGTGCTTGGATTTGAACTTACTCGTAAGTCAGGCCGATACACCACCACTGCTCTACTTAATAATTATAGCTACTAAAAATACACTTTTTTAAAACGATGAAATACAAGGACAAGACTATATTTTATTACGAGAGGTTCCAGTGAAGATATTATATTTACTGCGAGAATATGTTTCAAGTGTTTACCAACGTATTGAATGAAGTTTCCGGTTACGTATGTCGGTTGAATCTTTATTCTTTTTTTCTGCCTCTTTGGTTTAATGGTTGCAAGCGCTACTGCTGCGCCTGGGTTTGATTCCTTGGTTGGGCAAAGTGTTATTGGGTTTTGTTATCTGAAATTTCTCAGTAGCAGCCCGGAGTCTGGATTTGTGCGCGGTAGATTGCAATAGGCTCGCCTCCTATTACATGGGACTTAAACATAATTGGCGTAATGTGGGTATACTATAGGTACCTCTGCCCAACCCTTCGGGGAAATAAGGCGTGATGTTATGGTCCTATTTCATTATCGTTGAGTTCCTTAAGTTCTGAGTTGAGCTGCATGATTACTGATAAATTCGTGCACTGATTGGACAACCCTTCTCAAACTGTGTGGTTCTTTCCTCAAAAGACCATTTGAGACACCAATGTACATGGTCAAGCAAGATTTTGTCTAGACTATAAAAGATACTGTGACGTCTGAGTTTGTTTCTGCCTTTCTTCTCAGAATAGTCAGATAGAAAACGCCGAATTCATCTAGTTTTCAAATATGATTGTAATTTGTAACTCAGTGCTAGGTATATGTTAATTAAAATTTGATCCGCACCCGTAACACGTATGTATTTACAGAATTATTATCTTTTAAATTATCAATACAGTCCTCTAAGTTCATTTAATTTAATTTAATTACTTTTTCATCAAATAATCATTTAATGGAATAAAATTAACTCCCAAGTTTATTGGAATTACAGCGTGACAGTCCTGACACTGACCAGATTTTGAATTTCACATTACAAACATTTTTCTTGGATAGTTTTTTTTTTGTTTACATAATCGAATCCAGGTGTGATTTTATAATAGACCTTAACCGTAAAGGAGGTAGGTATATTTTGCTGTTCCTTCACTCACTCAAACGTGTTTGAGCTACTGAATGAAGATAATTTTTTCATTGCATTGCTGAAAGATTACTGTTACCATTTGAAAACATTTCAGGCCGCTCGTCTGTTCATGAAAGCGAGGAAGCGATCAACAATGAGTGCATTCAGACACGATATAACGTGTGTATGTCTGGTTTTTATAACGCAATCTATTACGATCTTTATTTCGAAGATGATAATGACTAAATTGGCGTGCGAAATTGAAGCTTATGTAATATATCGTGGGAACTGTTAAGGACTGTTCAGATTTTCATAGTTCACGCACATATGTAAGTAGAGTTTAAAATATTAACATGGTAGTTTAGTATAGCTAAGTTAGGGTCACCCTGTACTCTAATAACGAAACACACTCAATCAGAATCTGAATGATTTTGAAGGATGATGCTAATTCATTGCTTCATATGTTCGAAAAAGTTGTCTGCTCAACAACGTAAATAACGTAATGAATGTTGTTGATCTGTTAAATGATAAATGACTTTATTTTACTGTTTAGTCCCGTTTAGAGTAGTTTCGGAACGCGCCATCGAACGGAATGACATCTGACTTGTCAGTTTGATTTTGACACTTGACAGGTCTTCTTGGTTTGGCGCTAAAAGAGGTCCGTCGCGTTTTGGAACCCCCGCGACGCTTTGGTTGAAATTAATCCTTTTAAATCGATCCGCTTGTGACAATTAGTCGTGATCCAGTTGCTTTGGGTGTTAATAACCCCAATTTGACGTAATAATACGGGTTACGTTTGTTAAAACTGAAGTTCTTGAATTTGGTGCTTAACAAGAAAAGCATGTCGCCGCTTGAATCTCGCGATCTTTTGTAAAGTAATCCCTTACCCCGGTCCTTTTGTGGACAATCTGTCATGACCCAATCGTATTGATTCCAACTAACCCCAATTTGAAGACATAACACGGGTTTGTTTGTTGGAAATACCTGTGTTAGTTTGAAGGTTAAGTGTTTGAAGACCGCATGCTGTGATTGTCTCCAGCCTTATTGCAGCGGATTGTAACCTGAAGAATACTTACAATGTCACAACACAATACAATATACACTCACTTACATACATAAATCCAGGTAGAACCAGAAACCAGAAGCAGTTTCCTTCAACCATGAGGTGAGTCATTTGTTAATTGTATTGCGTCTTCACTTGAATTGTTTGATTTGATTGTCTGCTCCGCGTACGGCGGACTAGTTTCGCTCGCCACTCTTGTCTCTAGAGCCCCACGATTATCACACTTCCACTGCGCATTTGAAATCGTATTGTGAGGTCTAGTCTGGCAGCGTACATTTACCAAGTAGGTTTGTAGAAACAATTTTACACGTCAATCATATTTTTCAACCGACGAAAAAAAAACGGAGGAGGTTATGAATTCGACGCGTATATTTTATTTTTATTTTTTATGTATTACCACGCATAACTTTTTACATAGCAGTCCGATTGTGATAATTCTTTTTGTATTGGAAAGGGCATACTCCCAAGGTGGTCCCATATAAATTTGGAAAACAAAATCGAACCCTAAGGGTCGGAAAACAGGGGATGATTGATTGTTCACTCACTGATTGTAATGTATAACCACGCATAACTTTATTAACTTTATACAGAGTAGTCCGATTTTGATAATTCTTTTTTTATTGGATAGGGTATACCTTGTCAAGTATTATAAGTACATTAAAGCCACAAAAAAATATAAAATAAAAACTTTTTAACAAAAAATTAAACCGCCGAAAAAACTGAAAAGCAAAAAATGATAAACATGAAAATTTTGAGTCGGCGCTGAAAAAATCAATGAACAAAGATCACTCAAAGCGCCGACTCATAATTTTAATCATTATTATTTTTTGCTTTTCAGTTTTTTCGGCGGTTTAATTTTTTGTTACAAAGTTTTTTTTTTAAACTAGATTAGGTTGGCGTTTTCTTTCTGACTTCTCTGAGAAGAAAGGCCGAGACAGACTCAGAGGTCACAGTCTCCTTTAAAGTCCAGACATAATCTTGGTCACATCTTGTGAAGACCATGTGGACTGGTAAAACAAGCTTCTTCTACTTAGTATGTTACGCAATTACTCCTCTGGAAACAGTTGGCTTCAATTTGCGATGTAGGGCAACATGCCCTTTCTTTTTGTTCCGGGGAGGAAAATCCTCATGGTTGTCCTCCGGTTTGAGGGGTTCGTTCTGACAAATCCCTCTAGCTGACTAGAAACCAGCCCGGTGTTCCCTACCCACACTTGCACCTGGAATCAAGGGATTTAATGCGACTTCCATGATCCCCGGGGAGGGAGTAGGTGTGGTCTAGATTACTTCTTATGACTGTGAGGCCTCAGTGCATTGTATTTAGAAAAAAAAAAAACATTTTAAACCGCTAAGTGTGGTTTTACATTGGTTTAAACAAAACAGTTCAGTGTAGACCCGTATGTACAAAATAGCACCATCCCATTTCTTCCCGTGGGTGTGGTAAGAGATGACTAAGGGACTTACTAGAGAATGGGCAGCAGCGTTCTCCATGCCTTTTATTACCATACTGCGATCGTCAACCCGCCTGCCAAGAGTGGCGATTATGGAAAACCCTCCCAAATTGCGGGAGGCTTTTATGTCCAGCAGTGGAAGACGTCGACTGCTGGACATAAGCCTCCTTTGGCTGAAATGATGATGACGGTCATAAAACCACAACACGGTTTAAAACCAAATGGTTTAAAATCCGTATTGTATCTACAGGTGTGATACACCTCTTATTCAACTTTAAAAGTAAGGTTAGGTAAGTTGCAATCAAGTTTATGCCTACACATAATGAGTCAGTAGCCCCGCGCGATCGACCGCGAACAGTCATGTTTTGTGTGTATCTGTGTTTGTTTACATAAAATTACTATATTCGTCGATGACTTTACGGATAATATAGAGGTGAGGTACTCATTGTCTTTTTGTTGATAAGTTCTGTGTGTTTTCTTTAAATGAGTTAATCACGAATTGTGGTCGTGTAGTTTTGATCCGATGATGTTTTAACTTCGGTTTCCTGTGTGCGATTTTGAGGGCTATTTTGCGTGTCAACATTTAAAAAATCTAATACAAATCTTACTAGTTAAGCGACTATTTTAGGAAAAAGTCGGTCCATGGGATTAAATGATCATTCCGATCCAGCCCGTTCCTTGCTGCCTTTTACCAGCGATGCCTTACCAGAGGTCCGTACCCCACAGGGGTGCCCTTAGCGAGTACCTAGTCGCTCTAGTTTTAAGTTTTTAAGCCCAGGCTGGAAGCCTTAATTTATTAAGGTAGCCACAGGCAAGTTCAGTTAAGCAGCCGACAACCTCATAGTTTGACCTACAAGATGTCATTCCAATAAAAAAATAGGATTAAATGCGCTTCTTGCCAGCTAAAGCACTTGGAAGTGGTGAAGGGTTTTTTGAGGGACTGTCTTATGCATTTTGGACGTTCGAAAAGTGCTGATTTATTTATATAACTTTTGATTTTGAATGATTTTAATAATTATAATTCTGTAAAGCCATATTTGTTACGGTCGAGTATCATATTTAAATTTATTACTTCTTAAGTCACAGTAAGGCGTGACATAAGTGTCACACCACACGAACTATAAATTAATATAAGAAACTATAGTAAGTCTAGTTCAACGCGTTTTATTTCACACCGTGCTATAGTGGACTACTTAAGTCACATGTATCGTAATGTACTATTTTTAACCGCCTTCAAAAAAAGGAGGAGGTTATCAATTCGACTGTTTTTTACGTTTGTTACCTCAGAACTTTTGACTAGGTGAACCGATTTTGATGAATCACCCGTGTGGTCCCATTTTAATTTGGTTCCATTCGGACAATGGGATCCACGTGAAAACCATATAAGTCTTAAAGCATTAAGTATTTGCGCGACAAATGAACGAATAACGCGATTAGATTAGTGCGGGGTATCTACCATAACTAAAAAGTTAAAAATAAAAACTTTTTACAAAAATTTAACAACCGACTTCCTTAAAAAAACACTACAAAGTCAAAGATAACTTTAATTTTGGAAGTCGGTGGCAAAAATCCTTAAATACAGATCCTAAGACACCGACTTCCAAAATTAAAGTTATCTTTGACTTTGTAGTGTTTTTTTAAGGAAGTCGGTTGTTATTTCTTTTTGTTTGTATCAAATCGATCGCCAGAAAATGAACATACTATACTCTTATTTAACAACACCATAAAGTTATGGTTTATGAATGTGGATTATATCAATGAAGGTTGTCTAACATTATCAGCCGCTATCACCCCTTCAAATTGTATGTAAACAAAGGTATAATGTGTTCGTGAGTGCATAGATAACGCGTTGTATTTATTGCACTGATTAGCCCTAAATCCTTATCTAATCCGATGTCTAGCCTTGATTTTTCTCAAAGAATAAAATTGTAAATAAATAAAGTCATAGAAGTGTCAATGTCAAAGTGACATTTCAGGGATAAGAAACCTTTTTCAAGAATATTACTAAGTCTGTGAACTGTTGTGGTCGTAATTGGAACTGGTGAGCGTGAGGTTTAGGTTGATGCCCATGTTAGGCGGTTTTACCACAAATAATTTGTCAGTAGCAATTGGGAGTCTGGATTTATTGTCTCTGGATATTACTAAAAAGAGAACTGTTTAATGACACTTAAATTTAGTTAGCGAAAGGTTTTTTTTTAAATTAAAAAGAACCACGTTGATGTTTTTTTGTGAATATTCTTTTTAAACTTAGACTAGACTTAACAAAATTCGTTCCACTTTCTTAGAGTCTGATATATTAATATTAACACACTTTTTTCATGTGTTATATTATTACATGTCACTTTCAATATTATTCCACACTTTGTACATTACTTTTTAATTTTTAGACTGACATTTCGCAGGTCAAGGTGTGAGGTGGTCGGTTGCTTAACCGGACTTGCCTGTGGTTACCTTAATAAATTAAGGCCTCCAGCCAGGGCCTTAAAAACTTAAAACTAGAGCGACTACACTAGCGTCACTAAGAGCACCTCCTGTGGGGTACGGACCTCGGCTTAGAGCATCGCTGCAAGTGACGGGCTGGATCTGTTTATATATTACACTGACTTAAAACATTTTGTTTATTTTAGTATTCGCACTTTGTAAGTCTGATAATTTTTTTTTGCTGTATGACATGCCGGTTTCCTCACAATGTTTTCCTTTACCTTTTTAAGAGCAGTGGTAATAAAATTAAATACAAAATGTGAAGCGCCTATCAGGGTTTGAACTCACGACCTACGACCACCGCCCCCAGAGTACCTTATTTTGGAGAAATTGCGAAACGTGGGTGTACAGTTGTCGATACTTTTAAACTGCAGCCACCCATGCCTACCCCTTCAGGAATACAGGATTGATGATATAATATGTATGTTTTCCTATAACATTGACACAACTAGTACGCAAAGCAAACTACAGAGCTTGCTGTTATCATAGCCATTATTTCTTATCAGGAAATCGTTCGTTCAGCGAAATATTAGTTTTATTTTCCAATGATGATTAAACTTGAGTATTACCGTGGAAAATCACCGTATATAGTGGACATGGTTTTAAATATTGAAGCATAATTTTATATCATTCATATTGGGATATTTTTTAGGGTTCCGTTGCCAAATGACAAAAAACGGAACTCTTATAGATTCGTCATGTCTGTCTGTCCGTCTGTCTGTCTGTCTGTCTGTCCGTCCGTATGTCACAGCCACTTTTCTCCGAAACTTTAAGAGCTACGCTGTTGAAACTTGGTAAGTAGATTTATTCTGTGAACCGGATCAAGATTTTTACATTAAAATAGAAAAAAATAATAAATTTTGGGGTTTCCCATACTGAAACTCAAAAATTTTATTTTCATCAAACCCATACGTGTGGGGTATCTATGAATAGGTCTTCAAAAATGGTATTGAGGTTTCTAATATAATTTTTTCTAAACTGAACAGTTTGCGCGAGAGACGCTTCCAAAGTGGTAAAATGAGTGTCCCCCCCCCTTAACTTCTAAAATAAGAGAATGATAAAACTCAAAAAAATATATGATGTACATAAGCATGTAAACTTCCACCGAAAATTGGTTTGAACGAGATCCAGTAAGTAGTTTTTTTTAATATGTCATAAATCGTGAACCGCAATTTATCTTTCATTCAATCAACTCAAATATAAAAAAAAAAACATTTAATTTCATAAGCATAAACCTTATACATAAACCGAGGTTTGATACCTACAGGTTTGTACGGAACCCTCGGTGCGCGAGTCCGACTCGCACTTGGCCGGTTTTTTTTGGAGTGACATCTCGCAGGTCAACCTATGAGGTTGTCGGCTGCTTAACCGGACTTGCCTGTGGCTACCTTAAATTATTAACGTCTCCAGTCAGGGCTTAAAATAAAATTAAAACTATAGCGACTACTCGCTAAGGGCACCCCCTGGGGGGTACGGACCTCGGTTTAGGGCATCGCTGGTAGAGGGCAGCAAGGGCCGGGCCCTTACTGCCCTCTACCAGCGATGCCCTCGATTGGAATGATCATATTCGGATAAGAAGACACCTTATTTTTCTTATTTCGCGCTTCGAATTTGCCACTACTGCTGAATTTGAGGTCTTGGGTTCGATTCCCAAGTCGGACAAAGTGAAAATGGTTTTTTTTTTTCAACTTGAGTTTCTCAGTAGCAGCCCGGAGTCTGTATTTGTGTCCGGTTGATGGCAATAGGCTCGCCTCCTATAACATGGGTCTTAAACATACGGCTAAATTGGGTATAGTATAGGTTCCGAGCGTTTCCGGACGTAAAGAATAGCACCATCCTATATCGTAGTGGGTGACTAAGAAATTTTGTAAAGAATGCAATCTAAGCATGCCATACTACCTTCTGCCTGACGCAGGTTCTCACCGGGCATGGGTGCTTCGGTGGGTTCCTGTTCAGGATAAAGCGGGAGGATACGTCCGGGTGTTTCCATTGCGAGGATCGTCTGGAGGACACGGTG
Source organism: Aporophyla lueneburgensis (assembly GCA_932294355.1). Taxonomy (NCBI): domain Eukaryota; kingdom Metazoa; phylum Arthropoda; class Insecta; order Lepidoptera; family Noctuidae; genus Aporophyla; species Aporophyla lueneburgensis. Next base: position 11,470,890 of record OW028759.1, read on the forward strand.
GAGCATACGGTGGAGGTGTGCCCTGCCTGGGCGGAGCACCGCCATGTCCTCGTGGAGGCGATCGGCGGCGGCGACCTCTCGCGTCCGGCCCTGGTGCGAGCCATGGTCCGGAGCGAGAGGGAATGGGAAGCCGTCACCTCCTTCTGCGAAGCAGTAATGCTCGCGAAGGAGGAGGCGGGGCGCGTGAGGGAGTGGCAGTCTCTGCGCCCTCACACCCCTAGCCGCCGCAGGAGGAGACGCCCCGGGCGTTGGGAGTCGATTGCGGACTCCCGGCCACCATAGGCGCGAGCTTGCGGGTGGCGAGCAATGGGTAGCTCGCCGCCCGGTAAGGACCAGGCTCGGGTCGACGGCGCGCAGTGTTCCACGCGCGCCTCAAAGAGATGTCAGCAGCAGTGTAGGGGTCTACTAGGACCGATGCTTGCCGGGGTCGCGTGATTGTTCGAAAGAGATACCGTGACCCTGGCACATGGGCAACTGATGGAACACGGGTGGGTTTTAGTCAGTAAAAGTCTGACACGCCCTCCCGCTCCGCCCAGAGCGGGAGAAGTCATTTGATGATTTCCCATCCTAAAAAAAAAAAAAAAAAGCATGCCATACTAGCCTGCCGGGGTCGCGTGATTGTTCGAAAGAGATACCGTGACCCTGGCACATGGGCAACTGAAGGAACACGGGTGGGTTTTAGTCAGTAAAAGTCTGTCTCCCGCTCCGCCCAGAGCGGGAGAAGTCATATGATGATTTCCCATCCAGAAAAAAAAAACAGCATGCCATACTACGATCGCCAACCTGCCTGCCAAGTGTGGCCCTGGCATATAGGCAATTGAAGGAATACGAGTGGGTATTGATCAGTAAAAGTCTGACACGCCCTTCCGCTCTACCCAGAGTCATTTGATAATTTCCCACCCACAAAAAAAAAGCGTGGTTATTTTGGCAATACCCCTCCTTTGGGGGAGGTCTATGTCCACACTGAACGTTTTTAGACTGAAATGATGTTGATATTATATAATATAACAAATGTAGGCACATTTTTGTTATTAGGGTTCCGTTGCCAAATGGCAAAAAACGGAACCCTTATAGATTCGTCATGTCTGTCTGTCCGTCTGTCTGTCTGTCTGTCTGTCTGTCTGTCTGTCTGTCCGTCCGTATGTCACAGCCACTTTTCTCCGAGACTATAAGAGCTATGCTGTTGAAACTTGGTAAGCAGATGTATTCTGTGAACCGCATTAAGATTTTCACACTAAAATAGAAAAAAAACAATAAATTTTGGGGTTCCCCATACTTAGAACTGAAACTCAACATTTTTTTTTTTCATCAAACCCATACGTGTGGGTTATCTATGAATAGGTCTTCAAAAATGGTATTGAGGTTTCTAATATAATTTTTTTCTAAACTGAATAGTTTGCGCGAGAGACACTTCCAAAGTGGTAAAATGTGTGTCCCCCCCCCCCGCCGTAACTTCTAAAATAAGAGAATTATAAAACTAAAAAAAATATATGATGTACATAACCACATAAACTTCCACCGAAAATTGGTTTGAACGAGATCAAGCAAGTAGTTTTTTTTTAATAGGTACGTCATAAATGGTAAACCGCAATGTACCTTTCATTCAATCAACTCAAATACAAAAATTTAAAAAAAAAGATTTAATTTCATAAACATAAACCTTATGCATAAACCGAGGATACCTACAGGTTTGTACGGAACCCTCGGGCCTCGGTGCGCGAGTCCGACTCGCACTTGGCCGGTTTTAATATTCTTTCTGGTGTCTTTATGGTAAAATCTAATATCACTTTGTCTGATTTGAATCAGACAAAGTGATATTAGATTGAATCACTATACTGAATACAATATTGAATCAACACAATATTGAATCACTAGGATCCTATGTAGTTGTGTGTAGGAACGCTCTAAAATGGCAAATCAAATAATCTTTATTTTGTTGAAATATTATTTATTTTTCAATATCACCAATGTTATCGTGCTTGATAAAACTGTTAATCATATCAAAACAAAGCCATTGTTTTTAACAATACTGTGAATTACCAGTTCATTAGTAGAGCCTCAAATTGGTTAAAAATAGCAAAATCAAATCAACATCATTTATTCAAACTAGGCTGAGAGTCAGCACTTTTTGAACGTCAAAGTTACGTAAGACAGTCCCCCAAAACGCCCGCCCTTCGACACTTCCTAGTGCTTTAGCTGGGAAGAAGTGGCAACCTAAGTAGGTAAAGTCGAGGATTATTTTATGACACAAATTACCTACCAACTTATATTGTCCGTAGGTATTATTTGAAATGAAATTACTGAAATTATTTGAGAATTGTGTGAAATAGATTTTACTAAACATTTATTTACTAAGACACCAAGTACCAATAAACAAATCACAAATACATAATATTCATAACAACATTAATATAAAATACATTGACATTTAATACACACACACACACACACACACACAATCACGCCTTTTTCCCATGGGGGTAGGCAGAAATCACGGAACGCCACCACATTTAATACAATCAATTTAAAAAATATACAATAAGATTTAATCGCCATTTACTACACAAAATAAAATATCACAATATCTTTATCGTCGTTTGGCACTCCGATGAACCTCGAGCCAATACCTGCGCATCGGACTGTTTCAATCCTCACAAACCCTCCCCAGTAGGTTGGTAGATAGTGCTGAAAAACGATGATATACGCGATCGAATAACGGCTAAAACACGACAAATTGACGAAGGGTGTCAAATTGCTTAACAATTATTTTCCCTTAGTGTGAACTACTCCTAATCAGAATAATAACTGAATCATAAACAAGGTTGAGTTAAAAAACTGTTAATTACTATTCTTAAATTAGCATCTTCTGAAAACCTTCATTTGTTTTTAACAAAACCTTTACGAGAATCTAATTGATACAAACTAGATCAAATTAGCAAGAGCAGTGGTGGCCCAATGGTAACGGCCCGGACTAAGAAGTTGTAGGTCGTAGGTTCGAACCAAGGTAGACGATTTACTTTTATAGTCTGTGCCAGATGAGAAAAAAATTAAAGTCGTTGACACCTGCCTACCAATGTATTCAAATTACCGTTTTGATCGTGCTAGCGACACTTTTTTTTACATTTTTTTTCCTATCGTTTTGAAATATTTGAATACAGATATTTGAATATTTGGAAAGCGGGTATCAACGACTTTTATTTTTTTCGCATCTGGCACAGACTATAGTGAATAATTTCATCACCACTGCTCCCAAAACGGTGAAGGAAAATATCGTGAGGAAACCGGCATGTCCTAGAACCAAGAATTCGAAGACATGTGACATCTACAGGCCCGCGTGGTGGATTACGGCCCACTCCCTCTCATAGAGAGGAGGCCTGTGTCCCAGCAGTGGGAACATTATTGGCTGATTACATATATTTAGATCTAATTATAGATAAATGTGTTAATTACAAGAACGACCGAAACGCACGTTCACGATCAGAGGGTAATCAGCTCCACAGACCATAAAGAAACCTTTTTTTTATCTCGAGGTGGAAATCCTCATGGATGTCCTCCGCTCTGGGGTGGGCGAAGGGGTCTGTCAGACTCTTGCCGACTAAAACCACCCCGGTGTTCCCGGGGACCACGGGAACCAACATGTCTTCCGCGATCCCCGACTGGTGCGGGACTCCTCACATTAGGTGAGGTGTTAAACTCCCCCCCGTACATGACAGAGAGACCATACAAAAAACTGGATTAACTCGCAACAAGGTGATCGCTCTGTGTGGTGTCGGACCATCCCATTTCTGCCCGTAAGTGTCGTACAAGGCGACTAAGGAACTTACTAGAGAATAGCCAGCACTGTTATCTATGCATTTTACCACCATATTGCGATCGTCAACCCGCCTGCCAAGTGTGGCGATTATGGCAAACCCCCCCCCCCCCCAGTGGAGGAAGCCTATCTCTAGTAGTGGACGTCTTTCGGTTGAAATGGTGAACAATTTATAGGTTGGGGAGTATTAATGCATTCATCATCTAGCCCTGACCAAATATTGAAGGGGTTCGCGAGCACCGATGCCTGCCAGAGTCGCAGGTTTGTTCGAAAGAATTACCGTGGCCCTGGCACATGCAACTGAAGGAACACGGGTGGGTTTTAGTCAGTAAAAGTCTGACACGCCCTCCTGCTCCGCCCAGAGCGGGAGACATCATTTTACGATATCCTAACCAAAAAAAAAAGCTTTGACCCTGAAATTTTCACCTACGATATTTCGGCCTGCTAACTCTTCGTATGTCGTGAACGTGGATGACCATGCGAGACACAATGGTTTTTAAATGTGTATGTAATTACGGTATTCAGTGGGTTAAGAATGCATAAGTAACACTTATATTTAGCACAGACTTCATAGAATTACGTCATGGTGGTGTTGCAAACCAAAATCAGTAATGCTTTAGTAATATTTAATAATAGGAGTCTTTGTTGTGGGTGACAGGTATCACCCACAACAAACACATGAGTCTCTAAATATTATAAAGTACCTAATATCTGTTTTTGTCTGTTTCTTCAGTTAATTCTTCTGGTTTTTTTTGTCTGGCATCTCGTAGTTAACCTGAAAAGATTTTTACTGCTTAAACGGATGGTAGCCCGGCGAGTAGGTACTAAAAAGTTACCTTTTTAGGCCTCCAGCCGGGGCTTATTATACTTAAAAACTAAAGCGAAAGCTCTAAGGGTTACCCCGAGGGGGGTACGAGCCTCGACTTAGGCAATCACTGGTAGGGGGACAGCAAGGGACTGGCTGGATCTGGGTTAAATTATTTAGGGACTAATTTAAAGCTAACGGCGCAGCATCGCGGGCTGGCTCTTGCAAGGGTCGGGAGGGACTATTAAGTCGGGGTCGCGACGACGGACCTCGGCGGCGAGGTCGGTACGGTTTGTGTTTGTGTGGTTTGCTCACTGTGCTGGTCTCTTTTCGACTCTCCTGGAGGAGAGTAGTGGGATCGTCAGGATCGGATAGATAATTCTTCTGGCTTATTAGTCGTGAATATATAGTAATGCCATCATACGGGCGACAGTCAAAGATCTACAAATGATAGACTTTTTTTTTAATGTGAAATTACCAAATGATGTCTCCCGCTCTGGGTGGAGCAGAAGGGCGTATCAGACTTTTACTGACTAAAACCCACCCGTGTTCCTTCAGTTGCCCATATGCCAGGGCCACAAATGATAGCCTGCACCAACGACTTTACGTGCTTTCCAAGGCACGGAGTGGTCTTGGTATGTAAAGATTGTCACCCATCCACGAACCAACCAGTTACTTACCAGTTTTTGGTGATCGTAGATATTTCAGTTGCATTTAGTCTTCATCATTCGAATCATCAGCCGAAGACGTCCACTGTTGGACATGGCGGCCACTCTGAATGGTTTTGTGCTTCCCGAATCCAGCGGATTCCTGCGGTCTTCACTAGGTCATCAGTCCACCGCGTGGGAGGCCATTCCCAACCAATTAAGTATCCTAATGCAAATCGAAAGCAGCGTCTAATAAAGAGACAAAAATCTGCAATAACGTTAAGGCTTTATTCAGACCGGCGCGACGCGACAGCGCGACGCGATTCTTGTAGAACAATTTCCATGAAGTTCACATAAAAATTGTTCTACGAGTGTCGCGTCGCGCTGCCGCGTCGCGCCGGTTTGTAGGAGGCTTAATACATGATTGAATGATGGCAAATTTAGAACATAGCTTGGCTTCCTCACTTTGTTTTCCTTGTCATTTAAATTCATGATGTTTTCCTGTAACTGAACATTCTGTGACTCAGTGATGTGCAAGATTAACATATCTATGTAAATAATAGAGCGGTAGAGTTTATTTCTTTGTTTGAACGCGCAAATCTCTGGAACTACTAGTTGCTTGTGAAAAAATATTTTTTCAATCGATAGCCCAATCCTTGAGGAAGGCTATAGGTTATTTAACACCAGGCTAGGACCCTTAGGAGCCGAGTAAGAAGTCATATTTCTATGTGAAATTGAAATAATAGCGCGGGCAGAAACTAAGTTTAATGTTTCAGTAAAACATAAAGTGATTCAGAAGGTTATCCTTTACCGAGATAAAGTTAGTGTGTTATCTAAATGAATTGAAAGACGATGTAGGCATAGAACTGACCTATTAGTCTTATGTTGCTTAGGCTACAGAACTTTAAAAAGGTGAAATACTTTTTCATAATAATTTCATAATAAGCCTATAATGTTCCCACTGCTGGGACACAGGCCTCCTCTCGGTGAAATACTTAAAAAAAAATTCCCTTTGGTGCAACTACTTACAAAAAAAATAACTTTGCCATACGTTTTGATTGCGTTGATATTGCACTTTTGTAGAAAACAGCAGTTTTTTTAAAAATAACCTATGAAAATTTAGTACGCCCAGGGGGTCCAGAATCATGTACTGATTCAGGAATGATGCAGGAATTCATGGTGGGTGCGTATGGTCCCTGCTACGCAACTTATTTTTTTCTGCTAAATAAAGATAACAGACTTGCGAGTTATTGCTGCCATATTTGTAAGTTAGTGACAAAACCTAAGCTCCCTGTATGTGCACACGTACAGTTTCGCTATAATTATTCGCGATATTGGAATGTAATTTAGCTTAAAATCTCTATTACCAAAATATTCCCATATCAAAATTAAGCTTAAAGTTCACAAACATTTAAAAAGAGAACATCAAACAGCCATGTTCAAATATTCCACAGACGAAACATAATTAAAATTCAATGCGTATAGAGTATAGATAAAAAATTCAGCTGTTTATCCTATGACCTCGCGGTGATGTCATTCAAGGTCGGGGCGACCGATACTGTTGAATTAAGTGTTGGGATAGGAATAGCAAGTGGTGACGTGACGAATTGCCTTTTGTTTGACACTGCAAGTTCATGTTTATGTCTAAAACTGTGGGGGTGTTAATGGGCAAATATACTAAATGGATTTGACTTAGGGTTAGAATGTTTCTTTTTCTACTTTTTTTCCCTGTTATTAATACTTTAACATTGACTTTAAACTAATTGAGCCTACTTTGACTTTAAAATATACTTAAAAACTTGTTTTTAAAGATCGAGCAAAAAGTTCAAAAAGTAGTTAATTAATTTGGAATAATAACTGAACAGTAACGACTTTAGCTTTAATTATTCTGATGTTCTGATGTTCACGTGTCGTGTCTTTGTCAAACTAAATAAGGCTATTTATTATAGTTCATTGTTTAAATAAAACCGTATCCGTGACCTGCGACATAAAAGTTAAAGGTAGACAGAGTTAATTACTTTTTAAAGAAGCGTAAAACTATTTTGCTGTTTCACATTAAACTCGTATTTACTATCCACAGTTTATTAAGTACTCTGACTATATACCCATGGGCGTACCCAGGTTCTGGGCCAGGAGGGGGCAAATCAGATTTTTTTATAAGCAAATAAATAAACGTAAATTAAAATAGGTTTTTTTTTAATTCTTTTTTTAAAACTATACTAATATAATCTATACTAATATTATAAAGCTGAAGAGTTTGTTTGTTTGTATGTTTGTTTGTTTGATTGAACGCGCTAATCTCAAGCACTACTGGTCCGAATTGAAAAATTCTTTATTTGTTGGGTAGCCTATTTATCGAAGAAGGCTATAATAGGTTATATAACATCACGCTACAACGAAGAGGAGCGGAGCAGTAATGAAAAATGTTGCAAAAACGGAGAAAATCGCATGGGTAGGTGATTGGACGCGACGGGAAGAGTCGGGGGAACAAGAAATTTAACGCAGACGAAGTCGCGGGCAGAAACTAGTATACAATATTTATTTTAAAAGTAACTTTCGAGGGTCTTCAGCAAAACGGTTTATAACGTCTTTTGTGAAAGAATCACCCATAGCGTTAACAAATTTTTTATGTAAACTGAGCATACAAAGCCCATTTAATGTACTTCGGTCATGGTCGATCTTAGCTATATTTTTACGCGTCTGAGTGTACTGAATAACCGTTCAATTGTAGTGGTGAAATCCATAGAATAATGCACTGCCAGAAAAATTTCTAAGGCTGGCTTCACCTTCGGGTCAAATGATTTTGCTACTTCGTTATTAACTCTGTAATTCCAATATTTTCAAAGTTCTGCTCCTGCTTATTCATCCAAAAAAGTGCGCCATAGTACGGCTTCAGATGTGAACCCTTCTAATTCATACAATATAGAAACTTCCTCCATAATGTTTTGCAATTTTGGAACTGTAATTTTAATTATCTGAGTAGGGTGCAACAATGAAAGAGTATACGCTGGTGAATACCAGCGTATACTCTTTCATTGTTGCGGTCTTTGCTCTCGCTTCTGGCTTTCGAATGAAGAAAGTAACGAATCCAAATAGGGCACGCATAACGAGCGACGAAAATAATCGCTAAGGGGCGGGCCACAGTAGGCTGCTGGTTGATTTGCCCTCTGTTGTTGGCGGCTCGGCTTGCTGTCTTAGGTAAACGCAGTTCAAGGTTCAAATCAGCAATTATTTAAGCTGATTGGATGAAATCTTCACTCCCTTCTTCTGCGGAAGGCCTCTTTTTTGTGGGTGGGAAATCATCAAATGATGTCTCCCGCTCTGGGCGGATCGGGAGGGCGTGTCAGACTTTTACTGACTAAAACCCACCCGTGTTCCTTCAGTTGCCTAAATGCCAGGGTCACGGTAATTCTTTCGAACAAATCTCGCAACCTTGGCAGGCATTGGTCTTAGCTTAGCTGACCCTTTCAGTTATGCTGACATCTCTTTGAGGCGCGCGTGGAACACAACACGCCGTCGACACGGACGGAGCTTCCCATTGCTCGCCACACACAAGCCGCGCCTACGGGTGCCGGGAGTTTGCGATTGACTCTCGACGCCCGGGGCGTCTCCTCATGCGGCGGCTAGGGGCGTGAGGGTGCAGAGACTGCCTCTCCCTCACGCGCTCCGCCTCGCCGCGAAGCTGTCACCTCCAAGGAGGTGACGGCTTCCCATGCCCTCTCGCTCCGTACCATGGCGTGCACCAGGACCGGACGCTAGAGGTCGCTGCCGCCGATCGCATCCACGAGGACACGGCGGTGCTCCGCCCCGACAGGGCACACCTCCATCGGAGTGTATCCCATCCACCCCGGTAGTCCCATCCCGTTAACGGGGCAGTTGGGAAAAATTGTTGCATCGACCGGTAGTGCCGACTCCGTCGTTTAACGGGGTGGATGGCACAGATCTAGTCTCATCTACCCCGGTGTGTTTTTAACAAAGCGGACAGCACAGATTGAGTAGCAAACGCCCCGGTAGTGTTTAAAGAGGGGAGAATAGGAGTATTATTTCATAACTATAAAATATGAACTGAAAATAAAAAAGGAATTTGTAAGTTTTCATCAGTTTTTAACTTATAAATATGAAACAAAGTCGGGTTTGTTACAGCTCTTATAACTCAAGAACTGCTTGGACCGATTTTCATGGTTTTTGATTTCTTGAATTTGTTACCGGCCTGAATCGCAGAATAACTATTAACACATAGGAATATTTCACGAATCAAAATATTAGGAATTTCATTTTCTCTCACCTTTTTTTAAGTCGGCTAAAACGCTTTATGTCTTTGAAGTACCAGGTGCTCATAACTCGGTAGGAGCTCACCTAACCTGATATGTCAGCTAGAATACGCCATATGCCTTCGCAGTACCAGGTTGTCATAACTGGGTAGGAGCTTGCTAAACATAGGAATGTCAGCTAGAAAACGCTTTATGCCTTCGAATTACCAGGTAGTCATAACTTAGCAGGAACTTAAAAACACACCGGGGTAGATGAGACTAGATCTATGCCATCCACGTCGATGCAACAATTTTTCCCAACTGCCCGTTAACGGGACGGGACGACCGGGGTGGATGGGATGCACTCCTCCATCGTATGCTCCACCGTGTTCTCCAGACGATTCACGCAATGCAAACACCCAGGCGTTTCCTCCCGCCTTATCTTGAACAGGAACCTCCCGAAGCAGCCATGTCTGGTGAGGACCTACGTAATGTGGAAGGTGAGGACGCCGTGCCACTCTCTATCCACTCCCCAAAAAGAGGACTTACCGCCGCAATAGTGGCGTGCCCTGCACTGGGTTGCGACAATGGTACCCGCGGGAGCTCTATCCGCCGTGCCGTGATTTCTCGCAGCAGCGAAGTTTCGCCCCGGCGTTTTGCCTCCTCGCGCCACTCCTACATTTGCGTGAGGACTTTTGCCTCCAGATCACAAGACGGCAATCCGGCAAGGAGGCTCGCGGGCTCACAGGAGATCGTGCGGTATCCCCGGACGCACTCTCTCACCCCTTTGGGATGCACTCAACCGGCGCGCTGGGCGCAGCCTCAGTGGGGCGCCTACACGCAAAAAACTGTCTTCAAAAACTACGCTGACATACGTCACAAAATTCGAAACACCCTAAAAAATTGAAAATAAATAATAGTATTAATAAAAACGTCTTAAACTACTATTTTTATTGGATAGGTCTAGGTCTTCAGGGGACCACCATATAATGTTTATTGACTTTGCTTTGATAGTTTTATGCGTTAGCTTCGTCAATATGTATTTAATTCACTTTGTTCAGCGTGATGATATTCTAATACTTCCTGTCACTGCTATTGATTTGGCTAGTAATGGTATACGAACTAGTGCAGGGTAGATTAAAACGTTTTTGTAAAAAAAAAAAACAATGGACTTCCAAAAAAACACAACCAAGTGAAAAATAACTTTAATTTCGGAAGTTAGTGGCAAAAAACTAAAATAAAGATCCAAAGACCCCGACTTCCATAATTAAAGTTATTATTGCTTGCAGCGCTGCTAGCGAGCAGGTAGAACGGGCGCGGCTCACGATTTTTAAAAGTTTTATATTGTATTTCAAATAGAAAAATGTTATTTTTCTTAATTTTTATTGACAAACGTAGATACTTAGTAGGGACATTCACAAACTCCAGGGGGGGGCAGCTGCCCCCCTCTGCCCCCCCCTGGGTACGCCCATGTATATACCTCATACATCACAAAACTCTGTTATCATCTGCTAAAATAATTGCAAGGCCTCTACTTCCTATAAATTATTCATCATAAACCACAGCAATAAAATCTTTAAACCTGTTACACTTAATACGAGCTAGTCTGACAGGAATGAGTATCGTTTGTGACTTGACTGACTCAGTCTATGACTTAAACATGGCCCATTTTATAGACAGTATGAATTATGTGTTAATTTGCAAGTCTAAAATATGTTTTAGCACTTAGGTTACTAAGAATAAAGACTTAAATATGTTGCGTGATTTGATTATGGTTATTTTGTCAATCTAGTGCGAAAGCTGAGCTTGGAGCCACGGTCCTTAGCTCTTTCAAAGTGATGTTGGATTGTCTATTAGGGCATTCTTAGTACCAGCCCATATAAATTTGGATTTGTTCGCAGTTGATGGCAATAGACTCGCCCCCATTACTTACATGGGACTTAATGCCCTGTAGCAGCCTCCGTGTGCTCCGCCAACTCCTTCGAAGAAAACAGACGTGAATTCATCCACGCTTTACTATTGTAAAGATGGATAGTTTTTTTTTTAATACTGGTATTCAGCTGGTTCAGGTTTGACTGGAAGCTGAGCACAAAATAGGTGGGAGAAGATTAGGCTCCTGATAGTGTAGCTCCTGTTTGTTTTTTGTCTGAACGTATTAATCTCTGGAACTCATAGTCAAATTTCATAGCCCTAGGTTCATCATCATCATCATCATTTCAGCCAACGCCGTCCACTGTTGGACAAAGGCCTCCTCCAAATTAGAGGGGTTTCCTATAAGCTCCACGCTTAGTAGGCGGGTTGGCGATTGCAGTATGGTGGTAAATTGCATAGAGAACGCTGCTACCCATTCTCTAGTAAGTCCCTTAGACCACCAACGGGAAGCAATAGGATGGTGCTATTATGCGTCAGGCATCACACGGAACTGCACAGATTCCTAGTGTAGAGGAAGGTTATAGGCTACGAGTATTACCCAGCCGACTAAAAAAAAAAGCCAGTAATAACTTAGCGTTATTACTGACTTTTGGAACGAAGTTCCTTATGGTGCGTTGCGAAAGGGGGCTAGACGGAATTAAGAGAAAATGTTGTAACGACACTTTTTAACCGACTTAAAAAAAAGGAGGAGGTTTCTCAATTCAACTGTATATATTTTGTTTCGGAACGTATTTTTGGGAACGAAGAGAGAGTGTGAGAGAGAGAGAGAGAGAGAGAGAGAGAGAGAGAGAGAATATTTTTGTTGAGTGTATACTGGTTTTTTGTACATAATCCTACTATAATACTAATATTATAAATGCTAAAGTTTGTATGTATGGATGTGTGGTTGTGTGGATGTTTTACTCTTTCACGCAAAAACTACTGAACGGATTTGGATGAAATTTGGAACACGGTTCATTTATATCGTGGATTAACACATAGGCTACTTTTTATCCCGGTAGTAGGTTCCCGCGGGATATTTTCCGACATCCACGTGGGCGAAGCCGCTGGCAAAAGCTAGTAAATAATAAAGAAAAACAATAATGAATCCTGGAAAGAAACTTCGTTCCATCCGGGTGTCTCTTGACACTTCTCAAGTTTTTTTTTTATTCTATTGCAAGGGCGTAGCGATGCATAGCCACGCGTTATGTCGGGCGAAAAAGAAACACGTGGATGAAGTTCTATCGAATGAATGACAATTATTGGGTAATAAAATAAACATATCTCCCTAATCAAATTTATAACGAGGCAACCGGAATAGAGTTCAACCTATTTGGCGGTACATTTGGGTGAGGTCAAATGTGGCACTGCGATAGTACAATTAGGTCATATAGTCTAGCATAAACGTGCCCCTACTCCTAGAATATGACTCAATTTGTGAATAGGCATTGTGACTCAGCTTTGTGAACAGTTAATTCAATTAATGGTGATTGCATAGGTGGCAAGTTACCTAGGACGGGCCGTGGATGGGTGACCATCAATCCACTATGTATCGAGATCCCTCCGTGTAAATCATGAAATTCCAATTAATGATGCGATTTCAATAAAAAAAAAAATATTTATTAAAGGTGACTTATCTGCGAGTGTTCTTAGACATGTTTGATGAAAATCGGTTGAGCCGTTTAAAAGTTGTGAGGGGGAAAGTGGGGACTCGAGTGGGTTCTCAAATGAAAGCGCACTGAAAGAGAATATTGATGTATTAATCGAGAGTGTTCTTAGCTTCGTTTGATTCTACATTATAATATATTAAGTATATACCTATAAAAAGTACAAAATAAAAAATTAAATTAAAAATTTAAAAAACCCCCGACACAAAAACCTAATTTCCCTTTAAAAAGTAAAAAATAATAAAAAATAACTCAATCTTAAAGTACCTAAGAATGTATTAATAATAAAAAACATCGCGTTGGGGGACCGCTCCGCGAGTGCAGACGTCGGCGTCGTTGACTGCTTAGTAAGGTAATAAGACTATTGGTTAAATTGTTAGGTTTGAAGCGGTCCCCCAACGCGGCGTATTATTTTTTGAATTATTAATACATTCTTAGGTACTTTAAGATTGAGTTATTTTTTATTATTTTTTACTTTTTAAAGGGAAATTAGGTTTTTGTGTCGGGGGTTTTTTAAATTTTTGCAATATGCAGGTCAGTGTAAGGTTGTATGTTGGTTAAAATTATGACTGCGACCGTAATAGATATGGCTTTACAGAATTATAATCATTTTAACTACTACTACTTTTTTTGAATTGAATTAAATGAAGTTAGAAGCATGAATAAAATTATTAATTATGTGTAAGAGCACACACGAGCGGCATGTTGCCAACGGCAAAGGTAATTAATTGCTACTGTCGATACGTGTCGGCGGCAGCCGTCCACGCGTCTCGACGGTAGCTGACGGCAGCCGACGGCAACTGACGGCAGATGTCGACGCGTCTCGACGGCAGCCGACGGCAGCCGGCGACACGCCATCTTCAAAGAAACGCGTCATCATCGCGTGTCGACGGCTGCAGTTACCTGCTGTTGGCAACATGCCGCTCGTGTGTAAGAGCTCTAACCTAAAATAATTCCTATTTTGGCGTCCTATAAATACTAAATAAATTATGATAAATATTTTATTTCTGTAAGTAGATTTCTACAAACACTTTAACACGTCAATCTTATTTCAAAACTAGATGAAGTCGGCGTTTCCTATCTGACTACTCCGAGAAGAAAGGCCGAAACAAACTCTGAGGTCACAGTTTCTTTTAAAGTCCAAACACATCACAGATAATGTGAAGACCATGTAGATTGATGTCTGAACTGGTCTTTTAAGGAAGTCACCTCACAGATTGAGTGGATCTGTCAGTCCAGGCATTTGTCAGTGAGGTAGTCAGTACCGTAGGCAGTGTTTGTTTTATTACAACTAATCACCGCAACTAATCCAATTCTCATTGAGCCAATTAACCAATCTGAAACATTACAATTACAACGGAACAAGGTTAAAATAATTATAAAGTTTATGCTTGACGCATAGTGTGGCGTCTTAGTTCTTAGAGCGAAAAGATTTACTGTCTCGCGAAATGTTGACCACGATCGCACAGACGTAAAAAGTTATCCCACGGGGACGAACTACTGGGATAAAAGTTTCCTATGTATTAGACCAAGGTATTAACTATCTGTGTGTCAAATTTCATCCAAATCCTTTCGGCCGTTTTTGCGTGATTGAGTAAGAAACATCCGAAGATATAAACTTTCACATTTATTTATTTTATTTTACAAAAAGCTTACGGACTAATAACAAGTCAAAAATCATTCCTAGGCAGTGAAATTTCCTAATTACAAGCTTCCACATAATGTATGTATATGTAAATCTAGTTACTAGTAGTTTGCGTTGGCTATGTCGGTTACATTTTCAGATTTGCAAACCAAGAGAAACACAAAATTAAAAAATTAAAAAGGGGTAATAGGTTGGGTCTGGGGTAAATAATAGTTAATATTAAAATACTCTCACAACCTCCACAACAGAGGTTGACAACCAGTAAACCGACTACTACGCCAATTTTTTTTTCTTAATAGATATTTCGCCGATCAATCTATGAGGTTATCGGCTCCCTAATAAATTAAGGGCTCCAGCCAGGGCTTAAACACTTAATACTAAAGCCACTACTCGCTAAAGGCACCTCCTGTACGGTACGGACCTCGGCTTAGGGCATCGCTGATAGAGGACAGCTGCAAAGGACGGGCTGGATCGGAATGAGTTACTGCACTATGATACAAGCATACTCGTCAAAACATATCCCAGTCCTGTCTGCCGCGCAGTCGCGGAAAAAACACTATTACCATGAATTTCCAATCCACAGACTGCTCAAGTAAGCGGTTACATCATTAGTGTTGTCATGCCTGACCGAGAGCCACGATAACTAAGTAGTATATTAGCAAGACAATAGTCTATCGGCCATTGTTAGGAGAATCGCGTACATTGTTACACTCGGAGGCACAGTGAAGGTTCTTTTCATTCAAGATGGGTGATTTTCTTGTTGTATTTCAAAGAAAATATACTTTTATGGGTAAAGAGCTGCTGGGGGATTCGAGCGCGTGGTGTACTTATAAAAAATGTTTTAAAACTAAAAAACACGCTTTTGAGGTATTTTAATTGGTACTAAGCACACCACGCTTTTTTCAATTATTTTCTACTTTTTAGTTTCGTTTATAGCCTATTTTTAACCGACTTCAAAAAAGGAGGAGGTTATCAATTCGACTGTATTTTTTTTTATGTTTGTTACCTCATAACTTTTGACTGAGTGAACCGATTTTGTTGATTCTTTTTCTATTTGAAAGCTGGTGCTTCCCGAATGGTCCCATTTTAATTTGGCTCCATTCGGACAATGAGGTCCATGTCTTAACCATATAAGTCTTAAATTTGCATTAAGTATTTGCATGACAAATGAACGAATAACGCGATTAGATTAGTGTGGAGTATCTACCATAACTAAAAAGTTAAAAATAAAAACTTTTTACAAAAAAAACAACCGACTTCCATAAAAAAAACACTACAAAGTCATAAATAAATTTAATTTCGGAAGTCGATGGCAAAAAAACCTTAAATACAGATCTTAAGACACCGACTTTCGAAATTAAAGTTATTTTTGACATTGTAGTGTTTTTTTAAGGAAGTCGGTTGTTTTTTTTGGTAACAACGTTCTTTATTCTTCTCTAGCTTTTGCCTGCGACTTCGTCCGCATAAATGTCAGTTATCGCGGATGCAGACGAATTCGCGGGATAAAAAGTAACCTATACCCTTTCTTGGGGCTTAAACTTACCCCGTACTAAATTTCATCAAAATCGATTCAGTGGTTTAGTCGTGAAAGCGTTACAGACAGACAGAGTTACTTTCGCATTTATAATGTTAGTATAGAAGTATTGATTTATCATCGTCAATTTACTATTAGTGTAGTATTACAGGAGAAATAAGTACCTATAAGCCATCCAACAGCAACCTTATTGTAACGAGATTAAAGATCACTTTGATTATGACAGTGACGCAAAAACAGAGATAACATAAGAGTAAACATATAATATTATTGACATCTGTCGAAGAAAAAAGACAATTGACAATGCAACAGGAAGTCAAAGGCTTTAGATAGATTACAAAAAGGGTTCCGCAAGGGACAATACTTCAATAATTTTTATCGAAAAACAACAGGTAAAGTAACAGCCAGGTTTTATTAATGTCAGACATAGAAATCAATAACATATGACAACAAAATTTATATGGTGGATGATTGGAGGGCTTTTTCTAGGGTTAATTTCTAATTAATGTCTGGAACGAACAGCTGCTGTCAATGCCTGTCAAGCGAACATGTTTTGAAAAATTAACGAAAGAACATTTCTTTGAAACTTTATTTGTATTTAATTACTTAGGTCAAGCTTTTTGACAGCCGTTACGGGTCGTCAGAAGTCTTACCTAGGGGTACCGTACTACCCAGGAACATTATGGAGTTCACATAGGCAGTCGCTTCATGTAAAATACTGGTATTCAGATCCCGCTGAATACCAGTTAGACTAGAAGCCGACCCAAACATAGTTGGGAAAATGCTAGGCAGATGATAACTTAGGTCAAGTTTAGTTAGAACCGAAAGGAGAGTACCTAAGCAGGCAACTAATTAGGAAGGTGTGTTGCACATAACAGTACAGTTTTGATCGTTTTTTTCAGGATATGATTTTATTAATCACTAGCTGACCCGACAGACGTTGTCCTGTCTTAACGATAACTATTTAATTCGAATTAGTATCTATATATATAAAAATTAATCCCTATTTCCCTTAGTCACGCCATCACGCGTTAACGGCTGGACCGATTTCACTTTTTTAAATTTTTTCTTTCATAAGAACCTTCTCCTGACAATAACAAACAACAAAAAAAAAAAAAAGTGTAATCGGTCCAGCCGTTCACGCGTGATGGCATGACCAAGGGAAATAGGGATTCATTTTTAGGGTTCCGTTGCCAAATGGCAAAAAACGGAACCCTTATAGATTCGTCATGTCTGTCTGTCTGTCTGTCCGTCCGTCCGTATGTCACAGCCACTTTTCTGCGAAACTATAAGACTATAAGAGCTATGCTGTTGAAACTTGGTAAGTAGATGTATTCTGTGAACCGCATTAAGATTTTCACACTAAAATAGAAAAAAAAAGCAATAAATTTTGGGGTTCCCCATACTTGGAACTGAAACTCAATAAAAAAAATTTCTTCAAACCCATACGTGTGGTATCTATGAATAGGTCTTTAAAAATGGTATTGAGGTTTTTAATATCAATTTTTTTAAACTGAATAGTTTGCGCGAGAGACACTTCCAAAGTGGTAAAATGAGTGTCCCCCCCCCCCCGTAACTTCTAAAATAAGAGAATGATAAAACTAAAAAAATATATGATGTACATAATCATATAAACTTCCACCGAAAATTGGTTTGAACGAGATCCAGTAAGTAGTTTTTTTTTTATATGTCATAAATCGTAAACCGCAATTTACCTTCATTCAATCAAATCAAATAAAAAACCATTTAATTTCATAAACATAAACCTTATGAATAAACCGAGGTACCTACAGGTTTGTACGGAACCCTCGGTGGGCGAGTCCGACTCGCACTTGGCCGGTTTTTATTATATATAGATTAGATTACACAGCTGACATAATCTATACTTCTATACTTATATATTATAAATGTGAAAGTAACTCTGTCTTTCTGTTACGCTTTCACGACTAAACCACTGCACCGATTTTGATGAAATGTGGTACGGGGTAAGTTTGAAACCCAAGGAAGGACATGGGCCGTGACTTCGTCTGAGTCCGCGATAACCGACATTCACGCGGACGAAGTCGCGGGCAAAAGCTAGTCTGACATATTTATTGTCTAGTTGGTCTAGCTAGCTAGTTGCTTCATGCTTAGCAGTAGCGCTTGCGAGACCAGCGCTACTGCTAAGCATGAAGTCCTGGATTTGATTCCTAGGTCGGTAAAGTCTTATTAGGTTTTCTATCTGGAATTTCTCAGTAGCAGCCCGTAGTCAGGATGTGTACCCATTTGAAGGCAACAGGCTCGCACCAGACAATATGGGACTAAACTTTATTAGCGTAATGTGGGTGTCCTATTGGTACACCTCTTTCTAGCTCTTCGAGGAAACAACGCGTGATGTAATGTTTATAATTTGACATATGGATTTTTCAAAACAACCAAATGTTTTCCTTAATATCATTTTTGTTAATACAATTAGATATTTCATAAACATAGTATTACTTTGTATTGTACGGGATATTAACTCTTCATTGCGATTGATGACCTTTTGTTAACTTCTTATTCTTATTATTCTTAAAATTTACTGTTATTTCCATAAACCTACGATTTCCTAAAATTACGTGTATATTTTATTTCTTAAACAATTCTATAATTTATATGAGCACCACATTGCCAACCACATATTTTATGCCGACATTTTTCTGAAATATTTTTTTTTTACATTGTTACAGAATCTCAAAAACATGCTGAAAAAAGGGGAACACTGAAACCACGAAAAACACGAACGAACGAAATGTGTTCAAACTAAAACTAACCCAACTGAACGCATCCAAAATAGAAAGAGACAGACATAGCGAAACAGAGCTGCGTCCCAAAATAGTGCGTTCGAAAATAGAAAAAAAATGCCTAGCTCCCAATCAGTTACCGAGAAAGACGCGGCGGGTGCGGTCGCCGCACAGTGGTGGAGAACACCATGGAAAGCTATGGCCGACCTTGCCGAAGCAGTTGACGATCTCATATGTA
This sequence comes from Aporophyla lueneburgensis, assembly GCA_932294355.1. Classification (NCBI taxonomy): domain Eukaryota; kingdom Metazoa; phylum Arthropoda; class Insecta; order Lepidoptera; family Noctuidae; genus Aporophyla; species Aporophyla lueneburgensis. The sequence continues at coordinate 11,490,160 of OW028759.1, forward strand.
GCTTCGATTATATGGACACAGCCATGGACAACCTAGTCATGCTAATTTTCATATGGATCCTCTTTTCGATTGTCCTCCTCGGCATAGCGAAATGGGCGTACGCTCGCTTCGCGAATAAAGTGGTGGAGGTCGATCCAAAACAAAAGCCAACGACTGATGACACGAAAAAAACATCGAACGAAATCATAAACAGTGCTGATAGTGTATTGGCTACTAGTGCTAAAGTTAAAAGTGCCTCGTTTAAGCCTGCAAAGCCTACTGGGTTCGTGCCAGCTACTCCACCGAACAAGAGGAGGTTGGGTCGCATGTCCCCGGGTCCCGAGCAGCTGACTTTAAAAAGGCACCAAAGCATTTTAATACCAACGTGTACGGGCCCCGACCCGCCGAGTGTGCAATGGGTGAACGACCTATTGACGTGGTTATATAATGATCTAGTTATTGTGAATGAGCTCGTGCAGCAATGGATTGTGTCCATGAACGAGTTCTCCAAGAAGGCGGTCGAAGAGGTAAGTTTATATTACAGCTTGTTTTATATTTGTCTTTTCTGTAGCAGGATTGTCAAGGATTTTTCTTTTGGGTTTGTCTTAAATAATATTTGATGCGTCTATATTAACTGACGCTCTGTTTAGTACCAACATAATATTATGAGTCATGATTTCTATATCCAGAGGAACCTCGCTTTTCAGCAACGATATTTATTCATTCACACATTCATTTCACCAGTATCAACAAAAAACTCATTGACTATCTTTTCTACTCCAATAAACCCACAACATATTGACTCCTTAGTTCTTTTACTATCGACTTTTGGTAAATCAAGTCTAGTTTTACAAATACGTCGAATTTTCTTCCATTTACTAAAGAGAAACGATCTCAAATTCGTTGCCAGCAGAGTAATGTCTCATTTACATTAGCTGATTCTGTACGAAACAACTGTGGAATGTCTCTGAATGACTTTCTGACGATTGGCGTTGTTTCTACCTGAACTGATGAATCACAGTTACAGTTTTAAATCTTTGATTCACTTAATATCTCTATCTAGCCTTTGTTTTGAGTTGGAGGAAGATAGGCTTATTTTTTTTTTGGATGGGAGTTCATCAAATGACTTCTCCCACTCTGGGTGGAGCGGGAGGGCGTGTCAGACTTTTACTGACTAAAACCCACCCGTGTTCCTTCAGTTACCCATATGCCAGGGCTAGGGTATATCGTTTGAACGGGATTGGCATTCGCTCCATATAAAATGCTGGTATGGCATCCAATTAAACTCAACCAATAATGTTCCTACTGCTGGGACACAGGCCTCCTCAGCGTAAGAAGGACTGGGCCGTAATCCACCACATATGCCCAGTGCAGGTTGGTTGATGTTACATGTCTACGAGTTTTTGGTTCTTGGACATCTCGGTTTCCTCACGATGTTTTCCTTTACCGTTTTGAGAGCAGTGGTGATGAAATGATTTACACAAAGCGCCTGCCTGGGTTCGAACCTTCAACTTGTAAGTTGCGGCCGGTACCACTGGGTTACTGGTAAATGGTCCTGAATTCAGGGATTGGAAACGCAGAACTCACAAACAGAACTTCGTTACTGAAATCATTTTTTATGTTAATAACATGTTGAGATTGAACTCGAAAAGTTAAAATCTCTTGAGTCAGATTATTTTTGACTGAATCTAAGCGGATTCTGTCAACAGGAAATCAATAAAATAGAAATAGGGCAAATGTACGGTAAATAGAACTCTTTGGTTGATAATAAAAATATTCTTTCTCATACGCATGAGAGCAGTGTCCGCGACTCACGAGTCGGAGGTCGTAGAATCGATCAAATACTGGTGCTTGACTTTGTGTATATTATTTTATCACTTCTGCTCCTAAAAAGGTGAACGAAAACATCGTGATCAGCATGCCCTAGAACCAAAAATTCGAAGACATATGACCAACCTTCACTGGACCCGCGTGGTAGATTACAGTCCACTCTCTGTCACTGAGAGGAGGCCTCCATTCCAGCAGTGAGAACATTACAGGCTGGTTATGATGACACATACACAGAAATTGAAAGTCAATAATAGTTAAAAGAAAAAACTAAAAAACACGCTGTTTGCTTTTCTATGGAGCGTTTTTTTAACTATTATTTATTTTCTACTTTTTAGGGTGTTTCGAATTTTGAGACGTATGTCAGCGTAGTTTGTGACGTATGTCAGCGTAGTTTTCGAAAAAACAGTTTTTTGCTGTCCTGGTAACCCTGGCAAGGATAATGGCACACATTTATGAAATTATAGTATTGTCATCGGTCCACGATAAGTCTACAGAGTTTAAATGAAATCTGGTCGTTTAAAGTGGGTCAAAATCGCGCTATAAGGAGTCGGTTACAAACAAACATACAAGTGAAGCTAATATAAAGCGTGTAAAAAATGCATTAATCCAGCAAAACAAGCACGGTTTTTAAATTGATCTTTGAAGAGAAGAACCTGATATACCATGTTCTTTTTTAATTCCACGGTTCGAGGTATAGTAACGAATATAAACAATAATAAAACAAGCTGGTAGGGCCTTGAGTGGAGGCCACGTGACGCGCCTGACGAAACATATGTTATGTTATGGGCCTCGATTTAGATTCACGACGATATACTGACCGCTAGTGCATAAAATTTTACATGTGTTGTTTTAATTTTATGTTAGTTTTATTAACTCTGACCATTGCTAGTACAAGAGCTTACACGAGTTTCGGTAGTAAGCATTCAACGAGAACTTCTGGCCGTTATTACAAAATACAATCCGAGTTTAGTATTATCGTAAAGCTCTGAGACAGCTTTTGTTTTTTTTTTGATTTGTGTAAAGTTCTTAATATAAAAATGACAACAGCACCAGACTAAATTGTCAGTTTTTGTAAAAGGAACTGTCATTCGATTTCTGATAGGTTCTTATTTCAAAAATAGGCTCGATGGTTTAAACTAGGCATAGAGCAACGTTGCTCTATGAAACTAGGGATGGCCTAACCTTTGGAAAGTCGTGGGCCAAACCTTATAATACTAATGAAGTCTCGAGCCATAAGTAAATAAAAGGTAGGACATTAAAATTTAAATTTAGAAAACGCCGTGCTTCCGTTGGTGATCCCAAAGAAATTTTATATATCTCACGCCATTTTGTTTTTCATTGCTTGTAGACACCGCAGTCTTAAATGAAAAAGTTGCACAATACAAGCAGTGGTAAACATCTATGATAAAAGTATCAGTCTTATCGCCGCTGAGTTTAGTATTCAAAAATTAAAATAAATCTTTATCAACTTGATCAAAATCAAAAATCTTCCGCAGCACGACGAAAATTGAGTCATTTAGCCTTGTCATTAGACTAACAAGGAAACGATTAAATGTATTCCTATCAAAATTAAGATGAAAAGGAAGAAGCGAAGATCGTGATTAATTAATATTTAGTAATACTCATTTGCAGTGCAGTTCAACATATTATGGTATCGACCCCGACTTTTTTTCTATTAAAATTATTTCATTTATTAATGACTCTATCCTAATTTTTATTATTTTTATAATTATTTCTGTTTCCTAGTTTAGTTTTCTATTAAAGCGTGTTTTTTTAGTTATTAAACATTTTGTTTTATTTTTTATTCTGTCATATCAGCAGAGTAATTGCGTAGCACATTATCAGTAGCGATAGTTTTCATTTTGAAAATTCAACAGCATTCAATGAGTTCTTCTAATCTAATCTGCGTTGTTGAGCAGTCAAATTTTTCGACCATATGGACGATTAAAATGGCTATATTTTATTCAGGAATTATTCACACAAGCTGTGCCCGACTGCCAAAGGCAAATTCAAAGCATTTATTTCAATTTAACTTTTGCCAGCGGCTTCGTTCGCGTATTATACGTATAAACCTTCCACTTGAATCACTCTATCTTTTAAAAAAAAACCGCATTCTAATCGGATGCGTAGTTTTAAAGATCTAATTATACATAGGGATTAGGGACAGACAGAGAGAAGTGACTTTGTTTTATACTATGTAGTGATAGGCACACTTTTTAACGACTACATTAAAATAGAATTGATTCTAGTTGCCTATTCCAAAAAGTTTTTCGTTTGGAGAAGAATGGGAAAGAAACTCCACCTTTTAAAAATGATTTACAATAATTTAGATAGCGGTAATTAAATGATGGATCTGTCTAGGAATTTATAGGATTCATCCTCAGATTTTTTTTTATTTGGTCTGAGGATTCAGCATTTTTGATATAATCTCAATAACTAGGTATCTGAATAACCCTGAAAGCATCCTCTATTTAGTCATACTTCCTACATATAATACACAAATAAAGACTCCAATCCTACATCATTGACTCACATTTTAGTTACACACTGTTGACATCACATCCTGTGGCGAAAATAAATTTTGCAGATCTGAAAATAGATCTAGCACCAAAATAGACCTTGTTAGGACAAAATAAGGTGGTGTGTAATATATTTTTAGGTTTAGCATATGTAGGGTCACGTTATTTGGTCAAAAGGCACAAATCGAAATTCCGGTAATTTATTATATTAGAGGATGCCCTATGCAGAAGATTTTTTTTTTTGGCGGGATGATTTCTTACAGATTGACCCGCTATGGAAAATGGGGAACTTTGCCCTGCAGTAGCCAGCGCTTGCCAGGCGGGTTAGCGAGTGTATTATCTTATATCTTTAAACGAGCAATTCTTGTATATATATATATATATAATCTGAATCTCGGAAACGGCTCCAACGATTTTCATGAAATTTTGTATACAGGGGGTTTCGGGGGCGATAAAGCGATCTAGCTAGGATTCATTTTTATAAAATGTCGTTTTATTCGTGTTTTCAATGACCAACTTTATCGATAATCCACTTGAACATAGACTTATTATTTTAAACACAATTTACCAATAAATACCGAGCAAAGCTCGGTCAACCAGATATTGGTGGTAAAATGCATAGAGAACGCTGCTGCCCATTCTCTAGTAAGTCCCTTAGTCACATCTTACGACACCCACGGGAAGAAGGGGATGGTGCTATTCTTTACGTCCGGCACCACACAGAACTGTTGAGTTAAGAAAACACAAAAATAAAAGGAAACAAAAGAGACTTTATATTTGAAAGAAAAAGTATAAACACGGAATAATATTTGTGTAAATAAACTTAAACAAATTATACAGGGTGATTGGAAGATGGGTGCAATGCTTTAAGGTGAAGATAGTATAGACAATTTAGAACCATTTAAGCTATGGTTGTCTTAGACGAAGTCTTACCAATTTTTTTTAACCAAATTTTAAAGTTTTTTTTCGGAAATTCTCAAAATTTAATGTAAACTGCATAATTATGGCCAAATTGAATGATAAATGAATTCATTTTTTATTTATTTAATTAAAGTAATGTATAACCAATCAAGCAAAACATGTTTTAGGCTTCTGTGTCATTAGACATTTTTTTTACAGACATTTAAAGCTCAGAAAAAATAAAAAAATTGTACAATACGTCTTTTAAACCTTATCGCTCTTTCTTTTGAGGTATCATTTATGCGGATATCTTACAAATGATTGAAAATAGGGCCTACAAACCAATTTCAGGGAGAATTTTTTTTATTTTAGGCAGACTAATTAAAACAACATTTGAATTAAAATTATTTATTTTTCATGTTCAAAATGACGGCCGTGTTACATTAAATTTTGAGAATTTCCGAAAAAAAAACTTAAAAATTTGGTTAAAAATATTTGGTAAGACTTCGTCTAAGACAACCATGGCTTAAATGGTTCTAAATTGTCTGTACTATCTTCGCCTTAAAGCTTTGCACCCATCTTCCAATCACCCTGTATAACTGTACATTATCTTCTTGATGGTGTTGCCTAATGCAAACGGCAACTTCTTTCTTCTCTCCATAAGGTGGGTCATCGCCCTGATTTGCAACGCTATTAGAATATGCTAAAGCGATAAGTAACAGGTTTTTACCCATGGTTTTATTAACGTCCGTTGATTTGCATTTTTTTTCATAGACTTTTTATGGCAATGCCTGTTGTGGCTTTCGAGACATCATAATTCATATTACTAAGACTACATTCAAATGGACGTAAAGTCATCGCGGTGAGAGTTTATCGTGCACTGGAATTTCAACGCGATGCCGGCAATATTTAATATTGTTAAAGTAAAAAATTAAATGACTGACTGCAGGACTCCAAATCAAAATTAAAAGTCATTTATTCAAACTAGGCTAAGAATTAGCACTTTTTTAACGTCAAAGTTACATAAGACCACATAAAACAGTCCCCCCTAAACGCTCGCCCTTCACCACTTCCTAGTGCTTTAGCTGGGACAAAGAAGTGGCGCCACAAACTCCCCAGCAGCACAGCTGTCTGTTAAGTTAGAAGAACTTGATTCTATACAATAACATGTAAGTAATTAATATTATGAAAACAAAACATACATTAAATTATTTGCCATATGTCAGCTAGCACACGCCAATATACCAACAAAACATTGAAAACTAAACTCAAGCACTCAAGAAATAAAGAATAAAAAATAAAATCGTAAACAGAACTTACAACCTAAATAAAAGGCATGAATGGCTGCCATAAGCTACCGAAAAAGTAAGGAAAAAAAAAATCGATCACAAAAACCAATGAATTAGCAATAATATTCAAAATGATTAAAAGTATTTGGGGTCAAAAGTGCCAAACAAATCAATACAGGTTGAACCTGCTTTTTCTAGTATAATTGCATTAATTTATCGAGACTTTTCTGTATTTAAATCAGACAACATTTTTAACATCTCGAAAGAATTTTTATAGTTCTTGTTTTGATACGGGCAACCATGTAGGGGAACTGCAAAATAGCTGTAATGCATTCCGAATAAATGATATTATTATGGTAACTTTATAATTGACAGTTATGAATGTTGCTATTTTGAATAGGACTACTTTAGTTAGTATATGTAGGTATATCTACTGCATCATTAGGTCATCATTTAAATTCATCGATTCGGACGTCATCGCCCGTTTTGTATTTGCATAATTAGGTATATGGAACTCAAAATAATTTATTGCTGTAGCAAAAAAAAAAGTTTAAAGTACACATAGGTAAACCCATCCATCTATGGATCATGTGGGGTTTGTGGCTAATAAATGTGTATCGATTAGGTTAAGCTACGCTTGCCGCGGTTGGTCCGTGGATGGGGACCGTCTTTACATACCAAGACCCCTCCGTACCTCGGTTGGTCCCGGCTGACATTCGTAGATTTTTGACGTTTTGTTACGGATCGTCAGAAACCCGAAAATCTGACAACTAGTCTTACCAAAGGGCATTACCCAGTATCTGGGTTTCGGAGGTCAGATAGGCAGTTGCTCATAGTAAAAATATGGTATGCAGCTGCATTTGGTTAGACTGGACGCTGACCCCAACATAGTTGGAAAAGGCTGGCCATGTATTTTAGTGAAAATTTCAGCCGAAAGATGCCCACAATGGTTATAGGCTTTCCCCAAAATGGGAGGTTAGCCATGATCGCTATGCTTGGCAAGCAAATTGGCGATATTATGATGTTAAAATGCATAGAGAACACTGCTGCCCAATCTCTAGCAAGTCCCTTAGTCGCATTTTATGACACCCACGGCAAAAATTGGTGCTATTCTTTCGAGGATTTTAGTGATGATGAAGACGAAATAATAACTTGTTTTATATTAATAGAAGTTACTCATTCCAGTCAGTTAGTATCTAGTTATAACAATAAGTATCCATGACTCATACTTATTACTTATCTGCCATTGTTTTGTTTGACCTCTGGCCTGGAGACCTTATTCTGAACCCTGCATTGTTGCATGATAACATTATGTTGCCAACTGTCTGATGCTTATATCTAAATAGATGATGAGTGAACTTCACAGCCAGTTCGACCATCTATATACTTTTTTTAAAATCTATAAATGCGAAAGTAACCCTGTTTGTCTGTTACGCTTTCACGACTAAACGACTGAACCGATTTTGATGAAATTTGGTACGGGGTAAGTTCGAACCCCAAGAAAGGACTTAGGCTTCCTTTTATTACGCGATTCGTCTACGTCTGCGATAACCGACATTCGCTGACGAAGTCGCGGGCAAAAAAACCAGTTGAGAGGATAAATGAAGGACGGCTCACAAAAGGTATCTACAAGGCGGATGTGAGTGGAAACATCGGAAGGGGACGCCCTAGGAGGACATATAGTGACCTTATTGGTGATGTTCTTCAGAAAGGTCAGGTGCGTAGTACTCGCAACCGGCGTGTGTGTATGACCAATTGTATGAACCTAAAAGAGGCAAAAGGAGTGTGTAGAGATCGTAGCAGGTAGCGTTTCGTGGTTTCTGCCTACCCCCATGGAAAAAGGCGTGATTGTATGTATGTGTATGTGTTAAAAATTTGCTTCTGCTGAACCTTCTCATAAAAGACTACCAAAACTAATGTCTATCGGTCTACCATGTGACAAAATCATGACATTCTTTTAATTAACCTAATAAATAATTAGTCTGCTTCACATTCATGCTCTGATTACTTTTGAACTCTGACCCCTTCGTTGCCACACGTGGGTTTGATTTGAATGGCGTCGTGACGATGAACTAAAGATCCATTCATAGTACGAAGTTCGTATGTACCATCTGTCTGAGTGTTCAATGGAAGAAATACCAACGTTACTTATGCATTAGTTGGCTATTTAGGAATGTATTTTATGGGGTCTTCATCTAAAAACCGGACTTCCAAAAAAAAAAACACTACAATTGAAAAATAACTTTAATTTCGTCAACTTTAAAATTACAATCTTCCTTTTTTTGCAAAACAGGTTTTATTTTCCAATTTTTAGTTATGGTATCTACCCCACACTAATTCTTATACCACTACTGGCCAAGTCAATAGCAGCGACAGGAAGTATTACAATATCATCACTATAAAACAAATTGGATTAAATACGTATTATCCAAGCTAACAAAACACCAACCAAAACAAAGTGAATAAAATGTATATGGGACCACCCCTGAAGCAAAATCTATCCATTAAAAAAACAATTTTTGAAATCGGTACACAGGTGGCGTGGAGATTGAAAAACATTAATTGAAAAAAATACTGTGGAAGATAGAACTTCCTCCTTTTTTGACGTCGGTTAAAAATGAATTGAAATTTAAAGTTTTCTAAATTTAGTTTGGCCCAAACTTCAGCAACGGGAATACCGTTCGCTTACACAACCATTAGGTCCTCACGTGTGCAGCTGACAGCAAATGCAGTGCAAGATGGGAGGCTTGCCATTCTCTGTGGAGAGACGCCGGCTGCATACACACCGTAGATCTGAGACGTCCTTGAACCCCCATTTATGAAGCTTGTCCCAGAGGGAATGCTCTCTGATGCTTTTGCGGGTCAGTCAAAGTGGTATAATGTTTTTCTATCTGGAATTTGTCAGTAGCAGCCCGGAGTCTGGATTTGTTCCAGGTTGATAGCAAAAGGTTCGCCTTCTGTGTTTTTCTATGAGGGATTTTTCGATAGTATTCCATAGTCTGAGTTTTGGGCTGAAAGCTCGCCCTATATTACTCAGTAGCTTCTGCCCGCGACTTCGTCCGCGTCAAATTTTCGCTCCCCTTCCCGTCGCATCGAATTGCCTGCCAGTTTTCGTCCATTTTTCGTTTGCTGCTCCGCTCCTTTTGACTGTAGCGTGATGTTATATGCCTTTCTTAATAAATGGGCTGTCCAACACAAAAATATTTTTTCAATTCCGACCGATTTTTTCGATTCCTGAGATTAGCGCGTTCAAACAAACTCTTCAGCTTTATAATATTAGTACCTATAGAAGTATATATTAACTGTCCTGAGACATAACCGAATTTTACAACTGTTGAGATACCAAACTCTAAGTATAGACTAAGCATGGACTTCTGCTCAGCTTCTCAAAATAGCCTGCGCAATGCTACAAACGTAAACAAACCTGTGAAGTGTTCTTAACCTCACCGTTGCTTATATTACAACATTGTCCGTTTGTTTGTTTGTTTGAAAGTATTTGCACGAACACTCTGTGAGTTGAATGTGTTAGTGAGTGACGTAGTTTTACAGATATATGGCTGTAGTAGACACCTTGAATTGGCTATAAGAGTGCCGTAAGAGGGTATTTAGTACTTTGGTTTCCCAAGAAGCAGTGAACGGTAATTTAATAGAGAGCATTTTTGGGAGGATGCCTAGATTTACATTATTAAACTATATTAACATACACAATACCTGTAAGGATTGTAAAAAAAATAAACGACAGAAAAATCGACGCTTGAAATAAATGAATGAATGAAAAGGGATGTATGTAAAAATTGAAACAAAATAAATGAAAAAAATGTGTTGCTTGATGCATTACGAATGATTTTGACATTACTATTAATTATTTTGGCATTATCCATAATTGGATTTTATGAACTGCAAAATCAAAATGTGTAACAATGTTTTTCATCTATACATCTATACAAATAAATAAAATTGGAGTGTCTGTTTGTAATATTTAGATAACCACTTTTTACTAAGTGTGTATGGATGTATACACACGGTACATATACTAAAACAAAATTTTTTACAATTTTTGTCTGTCTGTCTGTCTGTTTGTTCCGGATAATCTCTGAAATGGCTGGACTGATTTTAACGGGACTTTCACTGGCAGATAGCTGATGTTACAAAGAGTAATGTAGGCTACTCTTATTTTAGGACAAATCTTTTATTTAAAAAAAAAATACCTGCGTTAATTTCCGACATCCACGCGGGCGAAGCCACGGGCAAAAGGTAGTTTTGAATGTTATTTGAACATATGAAGCATTTAAGATAGTGAGTTCTGCAATTAGGTTTAGCTATAGGTGGTTAAAAACACAGCCTCTAGGTATAATATCCTGATAAAAATGCTAAAGTTGTGTCTATTTGCATCCACCTAATGTAATAGCAGTGTCGATAGTAGGGATGTTATGAATATGAAATTTCGGATACGGATTGGTTACGGATGTAGAATTGATTATTATACCGGATACGGATACGGATATGAAATTATTTCGGATTATCCGTTAGTTTCGGATAATTTCGGTTACGGATATTAAACTTTTAAGGATTTTCAAAAGTAAAATACAAATAGCTAATAAAATGGTTTTTATTATATGTCAGCATTTAGTAGGAATTACAATCAGTGTGTGAGTAATTATTACAGCTATTTAAAATAAAAATGATTATAAATGTATATTGAGTGTTATCTAATCTCCCTAAAATAAAAATGTAATAACAAATCCGATATTATCCGAAACTTTTATTTCGGATTCGGATACGGTTACGGTTAAATTTTTATATCGGATATCCGATAGTTTCGGTTACGGTTACGGAGCTCCCTAACATCCCTGGTCGATAGTATCATAAATATGTAGTTCCTAATTAGCAATGTCTGCACGAATACATTGTAGGCTGTGAGTAGAATTCGATATGATATGACGTACCGCTGTTAGGTCATAGCTTTATTGAACAGTGATCGAAATGTAGTGATGAGTGTTGAGTTTTTAATAGATTAAAAACGAGAACAAAAAATGGGACGTAGTTTTTGTTGCCAATATGTAACACCCAAGTACTTAATTTAAATTTATTCTTCTTTATATAGTATAAAACAAAGTTGCTTCCTGCGTCTATACGATTAGATCTTTTAGACTTCGCAACGGATTTTAATACAGTTTTTAACCGACTTCAAAAAAAGGAGGAGGTTATCAATTCATCTGTTTTTTTTAATGTTTGTTACCTCATAACTGTTGACTGGGTGAATCGATTTTGATGATTCTTTTTTTATTTGAAAGCGGGTGCTTTCCGAATGGTCCCATTTTAATTTGGTTCCATTTGGACAATGGGGTCCATGTGAAAACCATATAAGTTTTGCATTAAGTATTTGCGCGACAAATGAACGAATAACGCGATTAGATTATTGCGGGGTATCTACCATAACTAAAAAGTAAAAAATATAAACTTTTAACAAAAAAAAACAACCGACTTTCTTAAAAAAAACACTACAAAGTCAAAAATAACTTTAATTTCGGAAGTCGGTGGCAAAAAACCTTAAATACAGATCCTTAGACACCGAATTTCGAAATTAATGTTATTTTTGACTTTGTAGTGTTTTTTTTAAGGAAGTCGGTTGTTTTTTTTTTGTTAAAAGTTTTTTCACCAATAGACAGAGTGATTCAAGAGGAAGGTTTATGTGCATAATACGTGGGAGAAGCCGCTAGCAACAGTTAGTATCCTATAATATTATAAATCTGAAGAGTTTGTTTCGTTGAACGCACTAACCTCGGAAACTACTGATTCGAAATATATAAAATTTTAGTGTTGGCAGGCGGATTGGCGATCGCCGTATGGTAGTAAAATGCATAGAGAACGCTACTGCCCATTCTCTAGTAAGTCCCTTAGTCGCCTCGCGACACCCACGGGAAAAAACGGGGTGGTGCCTACCGCACTACACGGAACCGAGTGGAACCCGATACAAACAATAACATAATATTAATTATCTTAGAGAAGCCTAGTAACCCAGCACATTGGTGTTGGCACTAGGCTTTGTTACGTAATGTCTAGGCAATGTTCAGGGCTGACACACAACGTTGACATTCATTAATTTATTTTTGTAATTACATTTTGTCGCATTCATTCATGTTGGTATTTTGTTTAATTAAACTAGTAGATGCCTAGTGGTTGGAAGTCTACCATGTTTTTTTTAATAAATATAATGTAGTTATAATGCAATAACGTATTTAAAAATATTACCTTTCTGCACTCCTTCTCCATATAAAATTTAACAGTGCCCGATTTCATACTCCTCATCATCATCATCATCATTTCAGCCGTAAGACGTCCACTGCTGGACTTAGGCCTCCCCCAATTTGGGGGGCTTTGCCATAATCGCCACGCTTGGCAGGCGGGTTGGCGATCGCAGTATGGTGGTAAAATGCATAGAGAACGCTGCTGCCCATTCTCTAGTAAGTCCCTTAGTCGCCTTTTACGACACCCACGGGAAGAAATGGGGTGGTGTTATTCTTTACGTCCGGCACCACACGGTACATACTCCTCCGTCAGCGTAATTTTCGTAAAAAGGGGAACAAAGTTTATGCTTCACGATATGACATCTAAGGTTGGACTTTTAATCCTATTCACTAACATGACAGTTGGAGGGATACCAGGTTTTGACAAAAAAAAAGGTAGTGAGGTGGTGCAAGAATGAATGAACTTGAAATAATGTACTTACATGCAAACTTTGTATTTTGAATTTAATTATTTGTCTAAAAACACGATGTATACTATATCGATATATATATAGTCTATGGCTGCCAGAGGAAATAAAATGACTATAGTAAAAAAAAGGAAAATGATATGATTTTTATATTTAGTTTTGTTTCTATCAGAAGAAAATAAAAAAGGAAATAACTACTATTAATAATTATCAATTATTCTTATATTCCACACCCTAAAAAGGATTTTTTAAAGTTTTATTTAATTTAAACCATTTTATTATTCATTCTTTACACGAAATCGTTCACTACCTCAACACTATTTGTTTTAATATGGTATCATTATTTTTCTTTGAACTGTCAAGTTAGTGAATAGGATTAAAAGTTCAACCTTAATACAATATATTATGATGACAAACTTGTTGAATGGTTTAAGTGTGTTGTAACACGGACGTAAAAGTATCAGTCTGGGGCAGTCATAATCTGAATAATTGTAAAGGATACTGTTATTCCATTGCTTCATTTGTCAGAAAAATTTGTCTGCTCAGCAACGTAAATAACGTAATGAATATTGTTGAACTGTCAAATCAAAGCCATTCGTAACTGTTAGTGTGTTACGCAACCAATCTGGAGTAAATTATATGGTATTGTATGGTATGTTTACTACAACCTATTGACTAAATTTTTGCGATTGTCAATAAGTATTTTCACATTTTATTAGAGAAATATAAAGACATTTTTGCTGACAAATCTCTGAAATCATTTCATTTCACATCAGGTTCTGCCCACGACGATAAATTACTTCCGCGAGTAATTTATTGTTTTATAACATAAAATATTATAGTCAATGACACTCCGCGCAATAATGTAGAGCTTTCGATTAGTGAAGGAATTTTCAAAATTGGATCAGTAGTTCCGAAGATAACCCCCTATATACAAACTCAAAAATGTTACTGCTTCATATTATGACAAGAATACGAAGAAGAATACAAGAATACTAACTACTAATAAGATTACATGAAACATTACGTATCAAACGATTTTGTAGTACCACGCCAATATAGCCATTATATGAATACTAGTAAATATGAACAGTGACAACCCTATCGACAGTTAATTTATATCTTCTGGCATGTCGTACACGGAACGGACCGGCCGTGACTGAGTCTACTCGCTTCTATACAGGGTGTATTTATAACTGAAGCGAGATTGAACGCTGAGATTATGCTTATTCGCACAGTTTCCTGTAAGCCTGATCAAATCTATACTACGTTGACATAAGAGGCTATAGGTAGTTACATAGAGAAAGAGCTTTTTACTTTTGGGATTATAGACCGACCGCCTGAACGAGGAATCCATACTAGAGGAACTCAACATAACCAAGCGAGTATCTATAATTTGCCATGAGCTTGCACCTAAGGGTGGTCTGGAACGGCGTATGGCACTGGCCGGGTGGAAGGAAAACGCACTCAAGCAGAACACCGTCAAGATGGTCAGAAGTGATCAAGAACGCAGCATGTACCAAGCGGTCTACATTGCAAAAGACCGAATAACTTGGAGACGCGTCATATGTGGTCGTGATCCTCAGCATTGAGGAAGCGACGAAGAAGGGGATTGTATAGGGTTAGCCCATCTTTGTTAACATGCCATCTGAAATGATATGACCTTCAAGGTTTTGATTATTAATGAATCGACCAAAGTATATAATTATCTTCTCGATAAGGGCAATTATTCAGCCACTTGATTATAATAGAGTTTACATACGACCTATATTCCAGCACGGAGCTAATACAATGTGACAGATTTAATTGTAATCTAGACTTTAAGCCAGTTCAAATTGAGATTCGTGGTTTAGCATAGCCACACATACATACTAGTATGCATAGCATACTATTCTATCGTTATCGTGAAATATCCTGTTTGAACATAAAATGTATCAAATAGCCCGCTCTCGCTATTACTTTGTTTGCACTTAGAGTGTTTTCCAACTTTATTTCATTTTGCACGGCTTCAAAGGATTCTAATGTGATCTGAAATAGCCTACAACTTTCCTCACGAATTGAGCTGTCAAATACAAAAAGGAATTTTAAATCCGACTGGTAGTTCCAAAGATTACCCCCTACATTCAAATGTTCGAACAAACAAAATTTTACGTCTTTTTAATATTATAATAAGTTTACATTCACCCTGTATACATTTTTATCGGATGTTTTACGGACTACCGTGCGTCAAATACCTTTGTGTGACGTCCCATCGGTGAGGTCGACATGGTAATTAACATTGTGATTATTTGGTGGTACATGCATACAAAGATCTATTAATATACTTATCTTACTATTATAGCGCGATGGTTGAGTTTTTGTCGCAGCCCTTATTTCTTAAAACTTTATCGAATTTTGTAAAAAGTCTATGGTTTTTGAATAGTGATGTATGTGTGAGTACCATGGTGGTTGATCTCCATAGACAACTACAAATTAGAACGAAATGTATTTATTCTGACTTATAGTACTTTAGTGCCTAGGAATGCTTTCTACATAATAGCCCAATTTATTATCCCGCGGGAACGTACCTACTACCGGGATGAAAAGTATTCATGTGTTAATCCAGGTTATAAACTGACAGTGTGCTAAATTTCATCCAAATCCGCTCAGCTGGTTTTGTGTGATTGAGTAGCAATTAGACAAACTTTCATATTTATAATCTTACTAGCTTTTGCCAGCGGCTTCGCGTAGAGACCGAAAATTACGAGTGTACTACGTGAGCTCGACAAATGGATGTGCGAATAACACTTGTGCGACAAAACTGTACTGCGACTCACCATAGTTCGAATGCACGCTTGTGCGACACACTGAATCTAGTCGTTTCTACTACTCGCCGGCCGCTGCTGCGCTGCCGCGGCTCCGTTCGCTTCGCTCGCTCGGCTGGTGCGTAGGAGGTCACAGTTTTAACCTAGCCTAACCTAGTGTACTATGTGAGCTCGAGTGTGTCGCACAAGCGTGCATTCGAACTATTGTGAGTCGCAGTACAGTTTTGTCGCACAAGTGTTATTCGCACATTTATTTGTCGAGCTCACGTAGTACACCCGAAAATTACCGCCGGGAACGTACTGCTGAGATAAAAAATGCTTTATGTGTTATTCCAGGTTATAAACTGTCTGTTCACCAAATTCCATTTAAATCCGTTCAGCCGGTTTTTCATGATTGAATAATAGGCATCCAAACATACAAACTCTCACAATAATAATAGGATTATCTATATTAATCTATACTTATATTAAAAACATGAAAGTAACTGTGTGTAACTGATTTTGATGAAATTTGGTACAGGGTAGTTTGAGCCCCAAGAAACTACATAGGCTACGTTCATTCCACGGCTTTGTCTTCGTCTGGGATAACCGACATTCACGCGGACGAAGTTGCGGGAAATGCTATATTAATTAGGATTATATTAAGTAGGATTACTCTCATATCATAAATTATTTTTTACGACAACTGCAATCCCCCTGCACTGTTCCATAAACTACTAATTTTTTTAAGTAAGTTTAACCGTCAACTGTCGGAATCCATTTACGACCCAAGCTTTTTAGTGTTATTATCCACATTATTCTAGGAACACGCTACTGGGCTAGGTATCTAGGTTATAAGCTTTGCCTGGGCAGTTTTAGGTCAACTAACTAGGGCTTAATCTTTTGATTATGGTTGACCTAATTTTGTGGTCGTTTGTAAGTACTTACTGAAATGGGGTTTTGTTGTTTTGTTTTTCATTAGTTGTAAGTGGGCTTTGTGGATTGTGAAGCTCGCCACCACACCAGATATGACGACCACGACCACTCTGTCAAGAGTGTAGCGACGAAGAAGGAAGGGCTTTGTGGATACACTGTGTGAATGATGATATGGATAGAAAGGCCGTATTTACCGAGATGACGACTAATAGAGAAGCGTGGAAGAAAAAGACTTGTTGCACCGACCACAAATAAATTGGGATAAGGTCAGGAGAATGATGATGAGCTGTAACTGGGCTGTATACAAGGTCATTGGAAATTCAACCTATTTCTTTGCCTACTAAAGATTATTGCAGCTTGGATCCCATTAAACTTGGAGTAGAAACACGTCCACTACTGGACATAGGTGTCCCCAAAAGGGGGATTCGCCATCAGTAAGGTTGGCAGGCGTATTGGCGATCGCAGTATGGCGGTAAAATGCACAGAGAACGCTGCTGCCCATTCTCTAGTAAAGCCCTTAGTCGCCTTATACCACACGCACGGGAAGAAATGGTATGGTACTATTCTTTACGTCCGGAACCATACTAAACACAAGGAAGGAAACGTAGTCCAAAAGTATTTAAAGAATATTATCC
The DNA here is from genome assembly GCA_932294355.1 of Aporophyla lueneburgensis. Taxonomy (NCBI): domain Eukaryota; kingdom Metazoa; phylum Arthropoda; class Insecta; order Lepidoptera; family Noctuidae; genus Aporophyla; species Aporophyla lueneburgensis. The sequence goes on from OW028759.1 coordinate 11,507,746, forward strand.
TTAACAAACTTCATCACGACATGTGCTGTCCCCAAGTTCGTGCCAATTCGAAAGGACACTGTTATTAATTTTAAGCTTAATTTTCTGACTTACTTAATTATACCTTTTCTAGCCTATTCAAATGTATACCTTAAATAAAAATAATAGTCCCATCACTATCACGGTCGTGCCGACACGCTCTAGACACGCCCGGTGACATAACTCGTCTACAGCGTGATAGGGTTGCCACCCGTACTTTATAATAAAGTATTGTATGTTACGTTATTTCACATAATTGTACGTTATACTTTATGAGAACAATGAAGTACACGAAAATACTTTATTTTGCAAGATTTGATTTCTTTGGGATTTTGAAAAGTTTAGACGTAAGTACTTTTTCGTTAAACGAAATTTATGTGATACAAACTGCAAAAAGCAATAAAAAATATGTTTTTAAATTTAATAATAAAGACAAATAAAACATAATTTATTTTTATACTACGTACTTTTTTTTTCTTACCTATAATAAATGTACTTTAATTGCAAGAAAAAAAGGTGGCAACCCTAAGCGTGACGTGACTAAGGTACCGCCATTGGCCTAATGGCTCGGCGAATTGCCTAAAGTAAGGCTGTTTAGAAATTTGGTATTTATAGAAAGGAAAGGGCGTCATTCTTTTGTTATGAGCTCATGGTGTGGTGGAAAGATCGGCTAGACAAGGTTGGTAGTCTGCTGTTTTTAGGGGTGTGCCTAATTATTTAAGTACTTGTATTTACTTATGTTGAAAAATTAAAATCAGTCAGTTCAAGTTATTTAATTTACTTGTTTATTTATCTACACAGGTAAATCTCGCGACAAGCTTTTATATAATTTAAATTGTGTAATTTGACGTGATACTAAAAGATTTAAAGGAAAAAAATGTTTTTATTCTTTTTAGCACACAGTAAAAAAGATATTACTTTTAATTATTTTTTTACTTTTTATTTTTTTTTTCTAGTTATTCTAAGCAAGCCCTTTCATTTGATACCCGTATTGTAGGAGTGCATTAAAAATAACTAGTCCGCCATATTGGATGTGTAGCGCCATGATTGATTTAGGAATGACGTCACGCTAATCATGCATAGTCATCTAAACTAAACGTATATACAAAATTTCAGCTCAATCCCTTGCAGATATCTGCTTGAAAATTGAGTTGCAAGATTCCACCCGGACAAACATAGTTACATATATTGCAAGTTTAAAAAAAGCTTGTAAATATTATATTTTTTCTTACTGCCTTACCATCTACACCCATTGTTTTTGTTAATTCATCAAATGACTTCTCCCGCTCTGGGCGGAGCGGAAGGGCGTGTCAGACTTTTACTGACTAAAACACATCCGTGTTCCTTCAGTTGCCCATATGCCAGGGTCACGGTAACTCTTTCGAACGAATCTCGCGACCCTGGCAGATCAGAGAAACCCCTTACAAACTAAACTATTTATTGAAGTTTTAAGAAACTCCACTTAACCAGAGAACATAAGCACGTTGGTCAAACGGAAGAAGAGGATTCCCACGCAAAAAAATCGCGTTCAAAAGCTATAGCATCATAAATCCGAAGATACCACCTCCGCTTTCATTCCACGTCACTCAATCGACAGATTCCATTTAGATGCGTTTCATTACCGATACATTAATACACGACCACGCAAGTTTGAGTAGATGACGCCATGATGAGGTCATCTGTGACGTCACTAGGTGGTAAAACTGTTACAGATAATAATATGCAAATAGGACAGGTTGCGTAAAATGAGTATGAAGACGAAGACACATATAGGTTACTAGCTTCTGGCCGCGACTTCGTCCGCGTTAAATTTCCTGTTCCCCCGACCCTTCCCGTCGCGTCGAATCGCATACCCGTGCGATTTTCCCCGTTTTTGCAACATTATTCATTACTGCTCCGCTCCTCTTGGTTGTAGCGTGATGTTATATAGCCTATAGCCTTTCTCGATAAATAGGCGCCAACACAAAAATAATTTTTCAATTCGGACTAGTAGTTCCTGAGATTAGCGCGTTCAATCAAACAAACAAACTCTACAGCTTTATAATATTAGTATTGATAGTATAGATTGAGAGGATGAATAAAGGGCAATTTACCAAAGGTACAAGGCAGATGTGAGTAGAAACGCCAGGAGGGGAGGCCCTAGGAGAACATATAGTGACCTTACTGGTGATTTTCTTCTGAAATGTCAGGTGCGTAGTATAGGTAACCGGCGTGCGTGCAGGACCAGATGGCTTAATAGTCAATTCGCACAAATGTACTCGCCGAAATGGGCGAATCGACACTTTTAAGTAATATTACAATTTTTTGTAGGCGATTTGTACGAAGTTAATTTACTTGTGGACGAATCGATAATTTCTGAAATACGAAGTAGGCAATTGGCATGTTTTGTATATTATGCAATAGATAGAGTTACTGTTATTTTTCCTGAACTTTTCGTAGTTTCCTTAACGTTTTATTCAAAATATTGTAGACCTTATAGACTGTATATTTGTAGACCATTTTCCATTTGATTAAAGTGCTGGTACTCGTTGACAGACCTATATACTGTCTTCCCATACATATTAAAATTGTTATTTCGAACCATTGTTAAAACCAACTAGGTATTTTTAATAGAGAAACCGTGGAGTTTCTTGCGGCTCGTCTCTATAGTAATCAATCAATTGGAAACGTACACCTAGCTTCTGAATTTCATAACTGCCCATGTAGGTTTATGTGAACAAAATATTTAGATTTTGTATGTCAAATACGCGTATCTAAATACGCGTGAAATGATAATCCCTTGCCTTTGCTGCTACGCAATCGGCTAAAAAGGGCTTGATTTCAATATTCTGGATACAGTTTTACTTGTATAATTTAACGTTGTCTCAATTAACTCATTCTTTCCAATTTCGGTCAAAAAATATTTAAGGTAAAATTATCTTGAAATATTTGATGACACACTGACAGTCTTAACGCATTATCATTTAGTTTGACTTTATCTAATCTCTTCTTAGTAACAGTGTTACATCTTATACATGTACCTATGTAAGATTATTTGCAGATAATCTATCTGCATTCCTGACTAAGATAAATGCGACTGTTATATATGATGTACCTTTTTACGCTTCATGAACTAACGAAACAGCTTCCTTCAGCTATGAACAGACAATCCTTTATTGGGTGGTAAGAAAGATAAAACGTTAAACATGATAAGAAGGAAGAAAAAAAGAAAATTTCATTTTAATATTTTGGTCATCCAAAAATCGGTTCGCCTGCAATTTTCCCGATAATTACATTTTTTCTTTAGCGTAACCAAACAAAATGATTTAGTAATGATATGTTTAATATGACATTTATTTACACAAATTTTAGTACAATATAAACATAAATATATGTAGTATAATATAGTAGTCGTTCAGCATGTCTCGTGTTCTTGAATTGTGTTATAGGCTGTTTCTGCAAATTTATTCCTTCAGCGAAGTCATTTAAGGTTGTAATTTATTAATCAATAACTCATAAGTAGGTGCGTCAAGGTAACGCTGCCGACATTGATGGTAAAATAGCATAAACACGTGTTTCGGAATCAACGTTTTAGATCGTAAATGTTCACATTTTAGTTTAGATTGTCATCATCCGAAACAATAATGTTTTAGCTAATAGATACCAAGTAAAATAGGAACGGAACCAATTCAGTCTGTTGAAAGTGATATTTAATAACGAACTCTAGAAAATTTACAAAACCAAATCATAATTGTATTTTCTCAAATCTAAAGAATTTTTGCCTTGGTTATATGGAGTACTAGCTTCTGCCCGCGACTTCGTCGCGTCAAATATTTGCTCCCCTGATCCTTTCCGTCGCATCGCAGCCTGCCAGTTTTTGTCCATTTTTTTGTTGCTGCTCCGCTCCTTTTGATCGTAGCGTGATATTATATAGCCTATAGCCTTCCTCAATAAATAGGCTACCCGACTCAAAAATAATTTTCAATTCGAACCAGTAGTTCCTGAGATCAGCACGTTACAACCCCTATTTTAGGGAAATGGGGGGTTAGAAAGAGACAAAAAGTAGCCTATGTCACTCTCCATCCCTTCAACTATCTCCACATAAAAAATCACGTCAATTCGCCGCTTTGTTTTGCCGTGAAAGACGGACAAACAGACACACACACTTTCCCATTTATAATATTAGTATGGAAGTATGGATTTCATGGTTATAAAAGGGGAATACGCCGAATAAAAAGTCACCTTACTTTTCAGTCCGCTATTTTTACACGCTTTAAATTAGCTTCACTTGTATGTTTGTATGTTTGTTTGTAACGGACTCCTTATAGCGCGATTTTGACCCACTAAACGACCAGATTTCATTCAAACTTTGCACACCTGTCAAAGACCGATGACAATGCAATAATTTCATAAATTTGTGTCATCATCCTTGCCAGGGTTACCAGGACAGCAAAAAAACTGTCTTCTAAAACTACGCTGACATACGTCACAAACTACGCTGATGTCAGCGTAGTTTGTGACGTATGTCATAATTCAAACGTCTCAAAATTCGAAACACCCTAAAAAATAGAAAATAAATAATAGTTTTAAAAAACTAAAAAACACGCTTCCATTGAAAAACAAACTAAAAAGTACAAAATAATGGAAAAAAAAGCGTGGGGTGCCAATACAAAAATACCTTAAAAAGCACCCCACGCTTTTTTCCCATTATTTTCTACTTTTTAGTTTGGTTTTCAATGGAAGCGTGTTTTTTAAAACTATTATTTACAATCATATTTAAATTATAGTATTATTTTTCTTCTATTATTACACACGTTGTCTACATCTCTTTGTATATTCTCTTCTATTGCAGGTATGCTGGAAGAGATTTCAATAGAAATAAGCATTACCTTTTTACATATTTTTCTGTTCCTTTCTTTTTGTCTATTTATATGTGTGCATAAATGGTTAAATAAATAAATAAATAAGTCAGCCCAATCGTGAGATATTACACTACCGAGTTGATTAGGTTGACTTGGATAAGTATGATCGATATGAGCACTGTCATGCAGCAGCTACCCTGCTAAATTTTTAGCTCCATTTAGCTTGAGGGCGCTCTGTCTCGTTTACCGAGACACGGTCTCAACTCAAGAATTCTGTGGTTAAGTTCACAAAGTAAATCCACAAGGCGTTTGTTCAACATTCATTTTGTTAGCCATAACAACCGGTGTTCCGCCTTCAGCACTAAAAATAAACAATACCTATCACTTGATTTATTTTTCCGACAATCATAAATGTAACATAATTTCTCTGTGTATGTTTTTGTGTCAATCTTAACTGTCGGCAGTGGCGCCATCTTTATTAAACAGAGATATGATGGCCTTCCGACAATTGGTGCTTATACCTTCTTAAGGCTTGTTATACAATGATGCTACCATGAAACATTTACAAGGTGATAGAGATCTTTGGTTTAATTAAACAAATCGTCCAAGGAAGTTCCAGCCATTCTGATTTGTATCACCAAGCAGCATTTGATTGATATGTTCCATTTTGAACTGTATTTGTGCAGCCAAGATAACAAGATAAGACCATAAGAGTGGTGTAGTAGACTTGCAGGTGTGTCTTGTTGGTATTAGACGTAAAATTAAAAAATATTTTGTTATTAAATATTTTGAAGTCCTTGTGAATGTGATGCGGAAGAAATGAAATGCATGTCGTGAGGAAAGTTTCATTAAGTGTTTTATTAAATCGGTCTTCCTGGTTGGTATCTGCGTTGAAGAGTGCTTAAGTAGCTCGTAGCGTCGTAGCTAGCGTAGCTCCCGGGTAAGTGTGCGAGGAAGCACGGTGTGGTTTTAGTCAAAAGAAGTCTGAAAGACCCCTTTTTTTGTGGGTGGATCATTTTCAAATGACGGTTCCCATTCTGGACGAAGCGGGAGTACTGTCGAGTATGAGGTTGTGGGTCAGATTCCCGTGTATTATTAGATTTTTCCATCAGGAATTTCTAAGTAGGTCTGAAGTCTAGATTCGTGCCCAGTTGTTGGCAATTGGCCCCTATTACATGGACCTTAAACATAAATATGGCAGAATAATGGAAATGAAGTATTGTTTTTCAAGTAATAAAATTAAATGATCCATCGGTTTCTGACTTTTCAACTATAGCCGACGACCCAGGCATCTTATCTCTTTTGGTGACAGTACCTATGAAAAAAAAAAAAACAAGACATGCATTTTGTGTGTAACCTGGCTTTTCCTGTGCAGTCTTAGATTTGTCACTCATATCATTAACATAGAATTTTATTGATTTAACCATCTACGCGAACGATCACATAATACTTGCAATTTATCACATTTCACATGGACGCACTCATGCGCAGCATTCCTTGAATGATAGATAAATCTCAAGAAGCGAGATATCTTGAGATAGATCGATCATCAATCATTGAGTTACTGGCTGTTGGCATAATTTAGAATAATACGTTCGATTCTCATTTAGCTAAATTTGTGGGTAATTGCGTAAGTCGACGTCCACAGGGACGGAAAAAAAACGCGGCTGGATTTCACCGCGCACCAGATTTTCAACTCTAGGTGTTGAGCCGAGCATAGGGAATCCAACAGAGTGCATCCCAGTACGTCGAAGAAACACACTGTTTGATTTTCAACTCTGTGTACTATGCAGTGCGTCTAATTTCCAGTGCGGGCAAATCCCCTTTGACCACGTTAGCACGGATGTCGGCGAGATTTTATTGCGCTCTTTTTTTTTTGGATGGGTAATCATCAAATGACTTCTCCCGCTCTGGGCGGAGCGGGAGGGCGTGTCAGACTTTTACTGACTAAAACCCACCCGTGTTCCTTCAGTTGCCCATGTGCCAGGGTCACGGTATCTTCGAACAATCTCGCGACCCTAGCAGTTTTATTGCGCTCTAGATTTTCATCTCTCGATATTGATCCAAGTCTTGAGAATCTAACATAATGTATCCCTGAGCGTCGCAAAAAGACACTGTTAGATTTCAAACCCCAGCGCTAAGCACTAAGCAGTGCCTTAAAAATCGAATGCCCGAAAAAATCCCGCCGTATTTACACCCTAGACTTATTAAGTAGGTGTCAAACCCTATTCCTAAGCCCAATTCTTTTATCAATATGGATAATTCGATGTCTAATTCTAAGATTGGTAGACATAACGATCAGTAAAGTAAAAAAAGGATTTAATAACAAGCTAAAAAAAGTTAGAAGTAGTAGTTAGAAGTCCAAAAGCCTGAAGTTGGGCTTACCAGGGGGTATCGTGTGGATGAAAAGTCAGATAGGCAGTCGCCTGCCAGGGTCGCGAGATTCGTTCGAAAGAGTTACCGTGGCCCTGGCATATGGGCAACTGAAGGAACACGGGTGGGTTTTAGTCAGTAAAAGTCTGACATGCCCTCCCGCTCCGCCAAAGAGCGGGAGACTTCCCAACCAAAAAAAAAAAAACATTCGGTTAAATTGGAAATCGCCCCCCAAAAGACTAGGCAGATTGATTTTGACGAGCCAAAAATAAGAAGTTGCGTTTTCTTTGTTATCAAAATATATCCCCATGGACATCACATAGCCTGTCCAATAGCGTTCAGCAAACCTCACGGGAAATCTGTTAAAGATATCACTATTATTTTCAGTATGTATTCGACCCTTCGTAATCAAATATCGTAGGATATAAACCTTGACCACTTCCAGCGTAATCATATCCAAGTGTGACCATTTATGTATGTAAGTATTAATAAAAATGTAGGTTAGGAAACGACGCCTAATGTATTAGTACGCTAGAATTTATGGATTGTTATGGAATTTACGTATGGAAATTAACAATGGTTTGAATGTTTATTTTATGTCAGTAAGTAGATCTTGTAAGAGACTTCTACATGTCAATATTTTGTTGGTCATTATTTTATAATTCAAAAAAAATACGCCGCGTTGGGGGACCGCTTCAAACCTAACAATTTAATTACCAATAGTCTTATTACCTAACTTAGCAGTCAACGACGTCTGCACTCGCGGAGCGGTCCCCCAACGCGACGTTTTTTTTTTTTTGAATTATTAATACATTCTTAGGTACTTTAAGATTGAGTTATTTTTTATTATTTTTTACTTTTTAAAGGGAAATTAGGTTTTTGTGTCGGGGGTTTTTTAAATTTTTAATTTAATTTTTTATTTTGTACTTTTTATAGGTATATACTTAATATAATGTAGAATCAAACGAAGCTAAGAACACTTTCGATTAATTCATCAATATTCTCTTTCAGTGCGCTTTCATTTGAGACCCCACTCGAGTATATTTGCTGACATTCGGTTACTCTTCCCCACTTTCCTCCCCACAACTTTTAAACGGCTCAACCGATTTTCATCAAACATGTCTAAGAACACTCGCAGATAAGTCACCTTTAATACATATTTTTTTTTATTGAAATCGCATCATCCGTTCGGGAGCTATGATGCCACAGACAGACAGACAGACAGACAGACAGACACGTCAAACTTATAACACCCCTCTTTTTGCGTCGGGGGTTAAAAATTAGATGCGGCCGGCCGTTTATAGCTTACTGATCTCTGAGAAGAAACGCCGAAACAAACTCAGAGGTGTCCCGGTCTCTTTTAAAGTCCAAACTTTATAATATAGGGATTTTATGTGAGTCTATCGATGTAGGGCCATGTCTGAGAGAGTCTTTTGAAGTAAGAGCCATTGCAGATTTGAAGCGACCTATTCCAACAGACGGTATACATGCATCAGTAATCGTGTAGCTCAACCCTTTAAGAAGGTTAACAAGAAATCAAGCACTTTATTGCACAATATTAAAGAACGCCATTTTCAAAAGTGAGCAGTGGTGGCCGAATGGTATCGGCCCCGACATACGACTTGTAGGTCGTGTATTCGAACCCAGGCAGGCGGTTGACTTAGTATAAATAATTTCATCACCACTGCTCTCAAAACGGCGAAGGAAAACATCGTAAGGAAACAGGCATGTATGTACTGGAACAAAAAAAATATTGTATTACCCCAGACTCAGACGTCATGTACATATAACAGCCGGTGTAAAGTGCGTTCCGACGGTCACCCATCTATGAACCGACCGCGGTAAGCGTAGTTTAACTTTCTATCGACTAGTGCGGTTGTTAGTGGCCGTAAGTAGTATGAAAAAGATACCTAGATGAAATAACTAGACTAAATCTTTCCCCATGAGTGCAACAAGGGGATAGAAATTATCATTCGAATGAATGCAGTTCACACTTCAGAGAGAATTGCTCACAAGAGCCATTAGGTACCAACTGCTTGGGCACGCCACAATTGTGGCGGTAAGTCCCCTCTTTGAGGAGTGGATAGAGAGGCGCCACGGCGTCCTCACCTTCCGCCTGACGCAGGTTCTCACCGGGCATGGGTGCTTCGGTGGGTTCCTGTTCAGGATAAAGCGGGAGGATACGTCCGGGTGTTTCCATTGCGAGGATCGTCTGGAGGACACGGTGGAGCATACGGTGGAGGTGTGCCCTGCCTGGGCGGAGCACCGCCGTGTCCTCGTGGAGGCGATCGGCGGCGGCGACCTCTCGCGTCCGGCCCTGGTGCGAGCCATGGTACGGAGCGAGAGGGAATGGGAAGCCGTCACCTCCTTCTGCGAAGCAGTAATGCTCGCGAAGGAGGAGGCGGGGCGCGTGAGGGAGTGGCAGTCTCTGCGCCCTCACGCCCCTAGCCGCCGCAGGAGGAAACGCCCCGGGCGTCGGGAGTCGATTGCGGACTCCCGGCCACCGTAGGCGCGAGCTTGCGGGTGGCGAGCAATGGGTAGCTCGCCGCCCGGTAAGGACCAGGCTCGGGTCGACGGCGCGCAGTGTTCCACGCGCGCCTCAAAGAGATGTCAGCAGCAGTGTAGGGGTCTACTAGGACCGATGCCTGCCGGGGTCGCGTGATTGTTCGAAAGAGATACCGTGACCCTGGCACATGGGCAACTGATGGAACACGGGTGGGTTTTAGTCAGTAAAAGTCTGACACGCCCTCCCACTCCGCCCAGAGCGGGAGAAGTCATTTGATGATTTCCCATCCTGAAAAAAAAAAAAAAAAAAGGTACCAACTGCTACGGCGCCATCTTGGATTATCTAATGTCATAAAATGCAACGACTGCATCCTTGCTGCTTTAAATCTGCTGACCGGATTTTAACGTTCCATGTAGTCATTATTATCTTAACTTAATAATTATTGCAGTGTCATTACACTACAAATATTACATTGTCCTTCAAGATACAGGATTCCCCTAGATTGAAGGGCAGGGGTCTTACTCATCTGTAATCGCTATACCTATCTCTAAATGAAACAATACTGATGTTACCTAGGCTAAGTATTTTGTTAAATATATGATTACGTAAAAATTGATAAAGATGTGGAAAGAAGAGTGAATGCGGGAAATAAAGTAAATGGTGGTTTGCAATTGTGACCAACCAATTGATGTCCGATAAGGCTCGACTGTTCACAATGGTGCATGGTGCTTACGCTTATGTATGGGAGTGAACGTTGGGTGTGGCAAAAGAAGCATGAAAGTAGAATAAATGCTGTGGAAATGCGTTCCTTGCGAAGCATGTGTGGTGTGACTATGAATGATAGGCTGAGGAACGATGTGATAAGAGAACGGTGTGGTTTAAAAGAAGACGTAGTGACAAAAATTGAAAAAAGTATGCTTAGATGGTTTGGTCATGTTGAGAAGATGAATGAAGGACGACTCACAAGGCAGATGTGAGTGGAAGCACAGGGAGGGGACGCCCTAGGAGGACATATAGTGACCTTATTGGTGATGTTCTTCAGAAAGGTCAGGTGCGTAGTACTCGCAACCGGCGTGTGTGTATGACCAATTGTATGAACCTTAAAGAGGCAAAAGGAATGTGTAGAGATCGTAGTAGGTGGCGTTCCGTGGTTTCTGCCTACCCCCATGGGAAAAAGGCGTGATTGTATGTATGTATGTATGTATGATTAGGTACTTAACCTGGATCAGAATTATTCGGTATCAAAACGGACTATAACGATTACAAATTTTAATCGTGGATGTCTTCTACTTCTTCCTCGTATCGCTGGCAGGACAGATCTTAAATTCTATTGGCTCAAAACTTAGCCACTTTCAATACGTTATCAGTGGTAGCGTACAGGTCACCTGTAGGCTGCATATTTTGGGGTACAGAGGTAAAGGTATGAAGGAGGTGGAGTGGTGGAGGTATGTTCACACCCTACTGCCGTTCCGTCGCGTTAGCCAAATTAGGAGATTGTAGATGTCTGAGATATAATTATGCGCGAAGAAAGTTCAAATTTCCAAAATCGGGGAGCAGTAAAATGCTTTTCGGAATTTTATACAGATTGCTTTAGTGACATTTGACGGTCAACGAATGTTTCGTTGACCAGTGGATGGATTTTAAATTATCCGTTTTCTATTTTTTCTCTAACAAAAGTTACTGATTTCGTTTACCTGGTACGACAATTGTTGGTTGTCACCAGACCCGTGTTCTCGCAAAACGTTGAGCTTCAATCCAAACGGTTCTATTATGATTACTGACAAATGCACGCACTGACTGGTCAGCTCAACTCAATCTGTGTGGTGCTTTACTCAAAAGATTATCTATGACACCAATCTATTTGGCTTTCACACGAGGTGACCACGATTATGTCTGGACTTTAAAAGATACTATAACCTCTGAGTTGGTTTCGTCGTTTCTTCTCAGAGTAGTCAGATAGGAAACGCCGACCTCATCTAGTTTTAAAAATATGATTGATGTGTAAAAGTGTTCGTGCAAACCCACCTATATCGTTTATAATTTATTTTGAAAACCTCAATATAATATTTATTTCCAAGTTTACGATCTCGTGAGTAAATACGATTAATATTGCAATATTTTAGTTTACATTTGCAATATTTGTTTACTCAAAAACTTATATGCATATTAAAATATGCATGTATTTATTTACTTACTCCAAAATACTATTATCCAAAATCCTCCAAAATCCTCCAAAATACTATAATAAATAAAATAAATAATACTATTTACTGCCAGTATGATTTCAGTAGAGCGTAACATAAAATGTCATTGCATTTTAATTGACATTCAAGTGTATCATTTATCGCATTTAGAATATTTTGATATTTGAATGTAGCTGTGACAAGGCAATATTTTAAAGATCTTTGCACAAATTAGTATGTCGTGGCTACTTATTATTAATTATTTATTATATTGTAGGTTTACCTATACCACCATTTCTTCCGTGTGTGTCGTATAAGGCGACTAAGGGACTTACTAGAGAATGGGCAGCAGCGTTCTTTATGCATTTTACCACCATACTGCGATCGCCAACCCGCCTCCCAAACGTGACGATTATGGCAAAGCCACCTAAATTGGGGAAGGGTTATGTCCAGCAGTGGACGTCTTACGGCTGTAATGATGATGATGAAGTACCTACTTACAAATACATTTTACATGATGCAACCATAAAGTCATTGGAGTTTTAGCGTGCACCATAATCATCAACTATATAAATTAAAGAATTGGCAGAGGTATGGCTATAATACACCCACGTTTCGCCAGATATGTTTAAGTTCCATGTAATAGGAGCGAGTCTATTGCCATCAATCGGGCACAAACCCAAGCCATGGGCTGCTACTGAGAAATTCCAGATAAAAAAAAAACCCCGGGCAAAAAGACTGCCCGACTTGGGAATCGAATCCAGGAACTCATCAGTACCGCATGCGACCACTAAACCAACGAGGCAGTAAAGCATCTAAAGTATCTATTTATTTATTTTTATTAAATCACTCGTAGATTTTCTTATGAAGTGATACGTGTTACAAACTGGCATCTCTTAATAAATAGAGAAGACGAATAAGAAAAGGCGATTATTGTCAGCATCGATGCTGGCAAATAAAAATTCTGCAAATACCGAACAAGTTCAGTAGAAGCAATCGAATTTCATTACAATCAGGCCAAGCAATTTAACGCGGATTAAAAATGGCGTCGCTTAAGCGGCGGATTTTCCATTTTCTTTTTACAAGCTTCAGTAGGTACAAAGACAACTTCAAAACGTTTATCTAGGTTTATACCGCTGTAAAATCCTACAGGTTTTAATGATTTACGACGTTTAATATTTTCCGACATAGGATTTACACCACATTTCCCGAGTTCGTTGCACTTATAAAAAAATCTGTCAAATCGCCCGTCCCTCAGGAACTGGGAATGTAGGTCGCTTGGCGCGAGAATTTAAAATTAGAACACGGATCTCCGGCCGGCGTGATCCGTTCTCGATTACTTTCACTAGATTCAGATATAGATTCTCGATTATGTTGTGTTTTGTATCTGTGGTGTCTGTTAATTAAAATGTTAGAGGATGTGGACTGTTAGCATGGAATTAGTATGTACTATATAGTTATGAGATTGCTCGATAGTGTGTAAAGATGGTAATTAAAAAAGAGGAACCAACACCATAATTACATAATTATAGCGTTGGTTCCTCTTTTATAATTGCCATCTTTATCTATATATCGTTTACAATAGATGTCAGCTTCTTTTGGATACTCTGGCTGCCAACAGAGCCAACACTTTAGTGAATTACCGTTCGATTTTCTAACTATGCTATGACAAGCATTGCCACATTGACCGATCCTATGCATCCCGCATCCTATTCCAAGCTTTTTTCTACCATAGATACTATGTTTAAATAATAATAAATACTTACATGATAGAGTCTTACCAAAAGGTTTTGTGTTACCAGTAATAAAATAGTAGAGTTCATGTAACCATCAGCAATAGCATTAATACCTATACATCTAGCAGAAAACGCTAAGATTCTTTCTTAGTTCCACCAGGAAACCAGCCAAACGCAAAATCAATACTATAACTATCCTTACCAACAGCAATATCATAGAAACGATCCTATTTACCAAGTTTGACAACGAACAAGACAATATACTAGTAACAATACGATTCTGGCATCCCGCCAACATATTATATAGCTTGCCAACAGTAGTACAGTCAACCACTCATTAGAACTGCCAAAAACACCCTTATTACAGCCAAATAAAGTCGCTGTCATTGTCAAAATGTTAGTAATAAAAGCGGTTGACAGTACAGCCGCGACAAATTGTCGCAACATATAAAAAGTTGTCTATCTATGTGTTCAATCAATGTCATAGATATTCAAGTACATAGCTGATTCTGTGACTAAAAATAGATGATGAAAACTGACGTTTTTGTGCCAGTTATTGGCAGGTTCAGAAGGGAGATTTTCCACTAATTTTCGCGTGTATATTTCTTTCCTTTCTTTCGTGTTGCTATGGGCTATGCAAAAGCCATCATCTGTCTAGGCTTTTCACATATACTTATGTCACAAAGTGTTATGTGATGTCTTCGACGCGGGCCGTAATTCCCCTACATTACGAATATATAGCATGGACCATGTGAAACGGCCAATAATGTCCATGCTAGATCTTGGGGTCACTACCTCTGAAGATTTGTCGTTTCGCAAACATCGTACGTAAAAGAGCCTTCTGAAACCTTGGATTTATAATGCGTGAAACTCGTAGTTTTTCTTGATAGGGGAGAACGGAAGATGAAATCGTATTGTATCAGCCCCAATTAACACGAGAAAAGGGCATTAAGATGATAAAGACTCCCCGAAACGATCAATTGCGATTGATCAGTTGTAATATTGTGAATCGCTTCAATTGCATTTGGTAGACAATAAATTTGCGTTTCAATCTGTATAAATTTCGTAAAAATTGACAATCGTGATTGATCGTTTCGGGGACTCTTAAAGAAGGAGGCTCTTTAAAAACTAGGCAGTTCCTGTGACCAAGACTGCTACGCCAAACTGCTTTGCCTAGTTTTGAGAACATCTTGGAATTGCTCCCATGATATATGCCAGCACTGCCACACTTATTTTTAAATATTGTAGCATCATGCTGAGATGGGGGAGAGCCTTTTGGCTTCGTATAGGACTTTCTGTGTTATTTCTTTTTGGTATGTGTTTAGTTTTGTTATATTCCTGTGTGAGTCTAAATAAATACTTTATTTCTTTTTTCTTTCTTTATAAAAGGGCCCCTAAACTCTTGCACCTTCCAAATACGTAAATTGTTGACTCAAATCGTTTATTTTAATTAAACCAAGTACAGATAATTAAATGGCCAAGAGACGTTCGGCACTGAGCTAATGAGGGACATTAAAAGCCAGACTTTAAAACTTTTGAACTTTTACGGACTGGTTTTATAGGTTTATGACCTACAGCAGCTTGCATAATAGATGCTAATAGCTTGGATTTAGTAATTTTCTAAAATGAGTTAGTATCGGAAATGGCAGTTAGCCCAACTGACGTTAAGCGGTTACTTCTGCGTATTAAACTCATAAAACTCGTAGATCACGCTATGTGCCCTGTGTTTATATACTTAGTTATATGTAAGAATATACATATAAGAACCAGGTTCTGAAATTTTTTGTACCTCCGACCCACCCCGTCGCATTGCCGCGCCTGCGCGCGCTCTTGCTTAATTTTCGCGTAACGTTCTTTCTGAATTTTTTTTTCTTGTTGCCCGACTCTTAAGCGTCCTC
This sequence comes from Aporophyla lueneburgensis, assembly GCA_932294355.1. Classification (NCBI taxonomy): domain Eukaryota; kingdom Metazoa; phylum Arthropoda; class Insecta; order Lepidoptera; family Noctuidae; genus Aporophyla; species Aporophyla lueneburgensis. The sequence continues at coordinate 11,523,301 of OW028759.1, forward strand.
ATCATTTCAGCCGAAAAACGTCCACTGCTGGACATAGGCCTCCCAAAATTTGGGGGGGTTTATCATAATCGCCACGATTGGCAGGCGGATTGGCGATCGCAGTATGGTGGTAAAATGCATAGAGAACGCTGCTGCCCATTCTCTAGTAAGTCCCTTAGTCGCCTTTTTTTTTTCTGGATGGGAAATCATCAAATGACTTCTCCCGCTCTGGGCGGAGCGGGAGGGCGTGTCAGACTTTTACTGACTAAAACCCACCCGTGTTCCATCAGTTGCCCGTGTGCCGAGGTCACGGTATCTCGCTTGAACAATCTCGCGACCCCGGCAGGCTTAGTCGCCTCTTACGTCACCGTCGGGAAGAAATGGGAAATTAAAATCGTCTGAATTTAGCGTCCTAACGTGTTGTTAAATAGCTAAGGCTATATCAAAAATCAAAAGATTTTTTTCTCAGGAAGTTTCAGAGATTGGCGCGTTCTAACATAAAAAATAAACAACGTTCCCACTGCTAGGTTATATACCTCCTCTCTGTGAAAGGGACTGCACCATAGTCAACAATAGAAGATTTGTTCGAAAGAGACACCGTGATCCTGGCATATGGGCAACTGAAGAAACATGGGTGGGTTTTAGTCAGTAAAAGTCTGACACGCCCTCCCGCTCCGCCCAAGAGCGGGAGACGTCATTTGATCATTTCCCATCCAAAAAAAAAACCATAGTCAACTCGGGCCCACATTAGGTTGTTTGTATACATATTTATCGGAAGACCAATTATGTCAGTACCCATTCTCAGGTACCCAGATCACAATAACACTGCTTGGTGGCAGAACAGAACAGACTAACACCCTTATTATTTTTTCTAGATGAGCCTCGAGGTTAAGTTTTCTTTTACTCCGTTAAGCGTTTTCGGTTTTTTTTTCATCTAATTTCTGTTTTGAAGCCAGAGCGGTAAGATAAGTGCACATGCACTGATTTAAAAAAAAAAAACTAAGAAAATTTTGATTTCGCGGGCTACCATGGAGTTTCTCAAACGAAAAGAAATGAATATTTACATACCAAAATAGCCTCATGCCAACGAAGGCATGAGGCGCTATAGGGATGGGCAGAAACTACAGAATGCCACCTGCTACCTGCTACGATCCTTAAATACACCGTTAGCATGATTATGTATGTTCTCGTCAATTAAACGAACGTGTACCTACAAGGTAATTTTCTATGGAAAACGGACAGCCATATATAATAGGCGGGCAACCTGTGATTACAATACCTTTTGATGTCGAAGTTTATAACTAATACTTAAGGCACATGACAAAATAGTTTTATTCCTTGAAAACAGTTCTTGGTTCACTAAATACCTACCTACTATTAAACGATGTAGGTAAATAACAGCATGCGTAGCATGACCACCGTGGAATTGGGTTTTGTCGACGGTAGAATAGACAAAATTTACTGATTGTAGAAAGATTAAAGACAGATTAAAGATTGTAGAAAGATTTGTACCGTTTTATGCTGGCGTAGCATGACAATTCTATCTCTATTCTACCAAGAATAGACAAAGTTCTTTCTATGGTGGTCATGCTACGCGTGCAGTCATTCATCATATTTCTATAGGAAAATTGTAAATGTAGACTCCATTAGATTGCAAATGCAACGAAGAGTATAGGATAAAGGCTCCTTGAAACAGGCGCGCCGCGACACCGCGACCCGAATCTTGTAGAACAATTTCTATGAAAACTTCACGATAAAGTTCGTCGCGTCGCGCCTGTCTACGGGAGCTTTAAAATGTTCTGTTTTATGTGAAAGGTCTTGTTCTATCAACGTGGCACGTTTGTGTGAGTCTGCTATCTAGCTAAATCTCTAGGTAGCTAAGTCCTATGACTGACACATAGACGAAGCTTTTTTTTGGGATGGGACGTCATTAGATTACACCTCCCGCTCTGGGCGAAGCGGAAGGGCGTGTCAGACTTCTACTGACTAAAACTCACCCGTGTTCCTTCAGTTGCCCATATGCCAGGATCTCTTTCGAACGAATCTAGCGACCCTGGCAGGACATAGACGAAGCTTAGACCACGATCGCACGAACGCAAAAATATCGCGGCGGGATTTATCCCGCACTGGATTTTGAACTCTCTGTGTTGAACCGAACATTGAAAATTTAAAGGAACGCCTAAATATTATTGCATTGTTGAATTTGTAGCGATGGCGCTACAAACTCAACATAATGCTACCTGTGAATTACGCATTAAACAGACGTCGCACAAAAGCCTGTATCGCGCAAGCAGAGTTTACTGGGCTACTAGCATCTCATACAACACTATGTCACAATACCCGTCTGATCGGACGATTTTTCCTTTTCCATAGAGAATAAGTGAACTATACACCCTCTTCCTTGTCACTTAGCGGGACGTTGATAATGAAAAGCTACCTACGCTTCCCTTATTGTTATTTTATCTTTCTAAATATCATTATGTTATCTTCTTATCCGAAAGACGCCCACCGCAGGACTTAGGCGCAGCCCACGTAAAAACATCCAACAACCTATAGCGTTGGCAATTTCTGCGTGCCTGCCCAAAATAGAAAGAGAAAACAAATAATGCCAAATACTTATGTTGAAAGAGCACGTGTAATCATCCACTTAAAAATAAACTTTATGATAGTAATAATAGAAATTTCAATTGATAGATATTTGCTACATCTGACAGTTGTCAATTAATACGTCAGTAATATATTCGCTGAAATTCTCAGACGAAGAAGACAGTGATTTAAAATAAAACGAGTACATATTATGTTTAAAATAGTTAAAATGTTGGTACTTTCAGTTTTTAAATAAGTATAATAGACAATTATTTATTTAGTCTGGCAATCTTGAGATTGTTTTAACACTTTTGTGAACAGTGGAATTTCTTACACTTTTGTGGACAGTGGAATTTCTTACTTTTTACTTACCGCACGCGAATAAAGTATTCCTTTTAACTAACTCCTAGTCAAACACAGTTAACTTAATTTATCTAATGAAACTTCAAAGACTCTATCGTACTTAGACCATGTTCGCATGGGCGTAAAATATCTGAAAAGGATTTTATAAGCAAGAAAAATATGTTATTTAGGGCACGCACTGAAAATACAAACAATAAGAAAGACCGAAGAAAATAATGAAAACAATAAAAAGCAGAAAATTAAGACCTGTGCAAAAAGGTCCCATCTCAGCATGATGCTCGATATTTGAAAAAAGATAACCGCAGCGCTGGAATTCTAATAGAGTCACAGCTCTCTTCACTTCACGTATTTATTCACGGTGAGAATTTTACAGAATAGGTCGACTATTTGATCGCTAAAAACCTATTTCGATAAATTGTAAGCAATAAAAGAAAACTACCTACATATCATATAAGGCACGTGTTTCAAGTATCAATGTGACTTCGAGTCCTCGCCCTTGACCTTGAGAAAGTCGCGGCAATCGATTGTTTGATGCGAATGTTGCGATATTTACGTAACACACGAGAAAAGTGCGTGGGAATCTGCTGACTTATAATTACTAGCACGGTGTTAATTGATGCTAAACGTGTAGGACAACGGAAATAGTTGTGGAGAAGAATGCAATAGAAAATTATTTTGTTTATTTTTAACCGACTTCAAAAAAGGAGGAGGTTATCAATTCGACTGTATTTTTTTTTTTTATGTTTGTTACCTCATATCTTTTGACTGGGTGAACCGATTTTGATGATTCTTTTTTATTTGAAAGCTGCTGCTTCCCGAATGGTCCCATTTTAATTTGGTTCCATTCGGACAATGGAGTCCATGTGAAAACCATATAAGTCTTTTTGCATTAAGTATTTGCGCGACAAATGAACGAATACCGTATGTTTGTTACCTCATAACTTTTGACTGGGTGAACCGATTTTGATGATTCTTTTTTTATTTGAAAACTGGTGCTTTCCGAATGGTCTCATTTTAATTTGGTTTCATTTGGACAATGAAGTCCATGTGAAAACCATATAAGTCTTAAATTAGCATTACGTAGTTCCGCGATACCACAAATGAACCAATAACGCGATTAGATTAGTGCGGAGTATCTACCACAACTAAAAAGTTAAAAAATAAAAACTTTTTACAAAAAAAACAACCGACTTCCTTAAAAAAAACACTACAAAGTCAAAAATAACTTTAATTTCGGAAGTCGGTGGCAAAAACTTTAAATACAGAGCCTAAGACACCGACTTTCGAAATTAAAGTTATTTTTAACTTTGTAGTGTTTTTTTTAAGGAAGTCGGTTGTTTTTTTTTTTTGAAAAAAGTTTTTATTTCAACTTGATAATAAAAAGACTCAAAAAAAATAGCAGTGTTTTGTGTCCATTGAAGGGATCGCTTTGATATTATTGGCAAAATTTGGGTGTACTATAGGTACATGTCTGCCTAACCATTTCAGGATTATAGGACATAATTTTTATCATCTAATTCCTATTTTAACAGCCGGAAAATTGCACTAGAAAACCTTTCTCTGAGTGACTGAAACCAAACAAAATAGATGCTCAATTTAATTGTCTATGCTAAATAAAAGGGAAATCAAACCCCGCTTTCACAGAAACAGAAAAGGAGGTAATGCTTTGTTAGGTAAACTTCGAGGTAATTGTGAAACTCACTAACAATAGGAATGGTTCGACAGTTCAACAACATTTATTACGTTATTTACGTTTTGAGGAGACAAAATATTCTAACATATGAATCAATGGTTTAGCAATATCCGAGTGTTACGCCATTAGAGTGCTGGATTCGGAAATCACTTACGCTTCTTGGACAAGCGCGGTGATAAATGATTTTATTTTTGTAAGTAGGTTTGTACAAACAATTTTACACGGCAATCATAGCTTTTAAAACTAAATGAGGTCGGCGTTTCCTATCGGCGGTGATAAATGTTTATGTCTTCTATGTATGTGAATAGGCGTTTGCCCTGCAGTGGGAGAGTAAGAGGCTGGTATGATAAATCCACGTTCGTACCTGCGTAAAAATCACAGCGTAGCGCAGAGGGTTCAAAATCGAATAGTTTGTTTTTTAGACGCGCTAGGATGCACTTTGTTGGATTCTCAATGCTCGGTTCAACATCGACTGTTGAAAATCTACAAACATACATAAGCTCACGCGTTTTTCCCATGGGGGTAGGCAGAAACCACGGAACGCCACCTGCTACGATCTCTACACACTCCTTTTGCCTCGTTTAGGTTCATACAATTGGTCATACACACACGCCGGTTGCGAGTACTACGCACCTTTCTGAAGAACATCACCAATAAGTGTCACTATATGTCCTCCTAGGGCGTCCTCTCCCGGTGTTTCCACTCACATCTGCCGTGTAAATACCTTTTGTGAGCCGTCCTTCATTCATCCTCTCAACATGACTAAATCATCTAAGCATACCTACTTTTTTCAATTGTTGACCTTTACATCTCCTTTTAACTTTTGTGTCTACATCTCCTTTTAAACCACACCGTTTTCTTATCACATAATTCCTCAGCCTATCATTCATAGTCACACCACACATGCTTCGCAAGGAACGCATTTCCACACCATTTATTCTACTTTCATGCTTCTTTTGCCAACATTCACTTCCATACATAAGCGTAGGCACCAGTACACCATTGTGAACAACCAGTCGAGCCTTATCGGACATCAACTGGTTGGTCACAATCGCATGTAAAGCACCATTTACTTTATTTCCAGCATTCACTCTTCATTCCACATCTTTATCAATCTTTCCATCCCTTATAAACAAACTCCCCAAATATACGAACTCACTTACTTGCTCCACACTCTTATCATTTATTTTCACATCACACACCGATACATTCTCTTCTCTTTCAAAAACCATGACCTTCGTCTTATTCACATTTATATTCATCCCCTTCATCTTAAATGCTTCATCCATTATAGTCACCATGTCTTGCAACTGTTCTGCTGACGATGCAAGTAGAACTTGATCATCTGCGTAGAGAAGGCATTTGTCAGGCAACTCATTCATTGTCAATGCACACTCACCCTCTTTTAAATCTGGCAGACACATATCATGTACAAGTTGAATAGCCACGGTGACGCTACACACAGCCCTGCCTAACACCCTTAAAAATTGAGTGCGCCATAAAATCCCGCTGCGATATTTTGACGTCCGTCCGAACCTGATTTATTTAGCAGTGCCTTTTTAAACAGAGGCGAAACTTATCAGTAAAAATCGCTTTAATTTTGAAAGTTCAGCAACATTCATTGCGTTTTTAACACGCTTTTATTAGGTCGACCTGTATGTAACTAATTACGTAATGGAATCTAAGGTAACTAATTTAACCATCTTCCAAGGATCGTAGCGTCATGAAAATTGGCAGCTGTATGTAAGTCTGATGACAATACAATAATATGATACTGTTGAACTGATCTGATGATGAAGCCGGAAGATATGAACTGGAACTGCATGATGGAACATCGTATCATAACTGTGTTTAGACTTGTTAGAAAAGCCTTGTAATGAACTTTGACCACGATTAGGTTTCAAGGCCTGATGATGAAGCCGGAAGATAGGCACTGGCATTCCATGATGGAATATCGTATCATAACTGTGTTTAGACTTGTTAGAAAAGCCTTGTAATGAACTTTGACCACGATTAGGTTTCAAGGTCTGATGATGAAGCCGGAAGATAGGCACTGGCATTCCATGATGGAATATCGTATCATAGCCGTGTTTGGACTTGTTAGAAAAATCTTGTAATGAACTTTGACCACGATTAAGTTTTTGGTTTTTGCGTGCATTTATAAAAGCGTGTTTTTCTATTGTTTTTTAAACTATTATATATATATATATATATATATATTTACGTTTTTGAACTAACAATTTTTTCGAACATGTGACGCAATGGCTTAGAATAATTTTCAAAATTATTCAGATTCTGATAGTCCGTTATGCAATTAGTGTGCTATTCTAAACATTGCTTATGTGAAAGAGAAAGTGCTATTAATGTATTGCGTTGTCCCTTTTTTGTCGTAGGTAATGGTTTATTTTATGGAGTACGTGCTTAGTATGTTATTGTGTTGTTACGTAATTTTTATTGCAGTTATCATATTTATTATCTTAGTGTGTGGTCCATTGTGCCATTTTTGGGCCGGCCTTCTTGCTATGGGGGTAGGCAGAAACAATAGAATGCCATCTGCTACGATTCTTATTCTTTCCTTTGCCTCGTTTACGTTCATACATCTGGTCATACACGCACGCCCGTTGCGAGTACTACGCACTTGACCTTTCTGAAGAACATCACCAGTAAGGTCACTATATGAGGTTTGGTGTTAAAATCAGATTAATTAAAAAGTAGAGGTCCAAGGGACTATGACTCCGAAATAAATTTACTATCCGCACAGTTACCACGATCTATACAGGACTATATTTTTACTACTTTTGAAAGTTCGATATCTAGTCGACCAAAATGTATGAAACCACAGATCTCATTGTTTGGGACAGCAAATGTACAGTGAGTACGTTAAACTTCTTTTTACATTAACCAAAAGAAGAAAAATGAAATATACAAAACAAGTTAATCTATTTTAACACCCTGTTTCCTTTATCTACTCGAATCAAGACTACTATATCAATAAAGACAAGAACTTAATCAAAACAAATGAAAAAACCATTTCCTCTGCATTCATCGCCATCATCTAATCAATTTATGAGATAATCGATGAAACAATTAGAGAAATCAGATAAATATACCATTTTATTAATTAATCGATTGAAAGAATCGGTAACCTCAATTGTGTTGACCAACATTTTGCTTAATCGATTTATAATCGAATAGCGGCCGTGTAATCTTAATGTTTTAATTCGATTTTAATGTTTATCCGGGTTCTTATCCAATAGAAGATTATCATACTCAATATAGCACATACTTAAGTTAAAAAACGTACTTCAAAAATAACTTTATTTTGTACTAGATGTGCCCCGCTGTTTCACCTGCAAAAGTCTCGATCTCGTGGGCTCGAAATTAAAAGTATCCTATGTCTTTATACAGGTGAAGGTCTATCCGTGTGCCAAGTTTTATCCAAATCCGTTACTACAAAAAAAAAACCAGTTCGTACCTCGGAAACCCGTTGGTCCCGGCTGTCTTTCGTAGATATTTGACACTCGTTATGAGTAGACAGAAGCCCAAAAGGCTGACAATAGTCATATCATCGGGTATCGTGTTACCCAGCAACTAGGTTGCAGAGGTCACATAGGCAGTTGTGAACATAGTTGGGAAAAGGCTTGACAGATTGATGGAGAATACGCAAATAAGTCATAGCTTCATTCATCAGCTTTAAACTTGTTGGTGTATAAATTTCTCCTCTATTCTGTCTAATGCTAACTGTTTTAGCCCTTTTTTTGTGGGTGGGAAATCATCAAATGACGTCTCCCGCTCTTGGGTGGAGCGGGAGGGCGTGTCAGACTTTTACTGACTAAAACCCACCCGTGTTCCTTCAGTTGCCCATGTGCCAGGACCACTGTATCTCTTTTGAACAAATCTCGCGACCCTGGCAGGCATCGGTCCTAGCAGACCCAGAAGTTGTTGGTGTATAAATTTCTCCTCTATTCTATCTAATACTAACTCTTTTAGCCCTTCATTAAGTCTTTCCGCCCCAAATCTTTGCTTTAATAACAATTCGTTTTTCTAGTGGGCTCGTCCGTGTATTATGCATATAAACCCTTCTCTTGAATCACTCTGTCTATTGATGAAAACCGCATTCAAATCCAAAGCGTAGTTTAAAACATCTTAGCATACAAACGCGAGAAGCAACTTTGTTTTATACTATGTAAAGATAAAGATATTCCATGCTAACATTTTGTTTTTTTTGTTCCAGCAAGGTATTGGCGTGGAGATGGTGCGTGCGCTGGACAGCCACCCGCCCAGCATCTCTAACGTCTTCTGTGAGTGCGACTCCAAGGATGACGTCGTGAGTATTTACCACTATTTTAACACCTTTTTTCTGTGGACAAGTAGACCTCGTAGAATCCTCGACCTTCCTTTCTCCTACAGATAGAAACCTGGTACTACACCTACAATTTTTCAATCCTTTTACAAACACAGGCCCTGATTTTTCAAACTGAGAGTTGTTAATTGAACAATGTTTTGTTGACGCTATGATGACACTGTTGGATTCACAATGCTAGTCTCAGCTGACACCGAGGGTTGAAAATCCCGCGCGCGATGAAAAATCTCCCGTGAGGAGTATGAGGGGTTATGTAGAGTTTATTGACTGGCCTATTAGTCTAGTGGTTAGTGACTCTGACTGCTAAGACGGAGGTCGTGGGTTCGATTCCCAAACAAAAAAATGACAAATCTTTGTGTGATGGCCACAATTATTTGTTCTGTGTCTGGGTGTAATTTATCTATATGTATGTATTTAGAAATATATAAGTATATTTATCAGTTGTCTGATTGCCATAGTACAGGCTGTGCCTAGTTTGGGGCCAGATAACGGTGTGTTGGTTGCCCTAAGATATTAAAATATTATTGGCACTTGAAATTTTAAGTTAACTGTCCAGTACGTACTTTAAAAATTAAACTAGATCCAGGAATATAGGACTATAATTGGAAATTCATGAGGCGAATCAATGTAACCGACATAACTCGAAGAATTGCCAAACTTAAGTGGGGCAAGTCAAGATGGCCGGTGGAGCCGAAAGGTTCTATAGTGGCGACTGCGTACCGGAACACGTAGAGTCGGCCTCCCACAAAGTGGACCGATGAGCTTGTGAAGACCGCAGGAATTCACTGGACGCGAGAAGTATAAAACCGGTCAAAGTGGCGGTGCTTGGTCTCCACCATGCCTATGACCAGCAGTGGACGTCTTTCGGCTGAAGTGATGATGATAATGAGACGCGCTTGGCAAGAATTGAAACATGGTAACCACTGTCAGGCTAATATTCGCAAGGTTTATCGTTCGACTCCCAGGGTCGGCAAACTGTTATTGGGTTCTTCCATCTGACATTTTCAGTAGCAGGCCGGAGTCTAGATTTGTACTCACTTTATGGTAATAGACTCGCCCCATATTACATGGGACTTAAACATAACTGGCGAAATGATAGTGTACCTTTCTTCTGAGTATATATATGTAGTCAGCCCAGAATTTAGCTACAAGCTAGGCACTTCCAACAACTCCTGTAGCAAGCAGACAACTGGACACGCTGGAAAAGATATTAAGTGCCCTATGTTTTGTGGGACAGCACCACATTTACACTCCACGGCGAAGTCATCTATAGGCATAACTCTGCCTAACCGTTAGAGAATTAAGAGCGTGCTGTTTAGTCCAATGGATGAGAAAACTTCAAAAAACTTGTTCCGAAAAACATGACTACCCAATAAAAAATGCATGGCGTGCAGGTATTGTAGACAGATTTCAAAATTGGACTACCTCCAGTCAGTTTTTCGAATATGCATGAAATTTACCAATGTGCCCATGCATTTTTATGAGGTACCCGAATGTACATAGTTGGATTCGTTTCACTACTCGATTCAGGGATTGGGCTCGCAGAGTTTCATTATCATTTCAGCTGAACGATGTCCACTGCTGATCATAAGCCGTTTTTTTTTCGTATCGGGGTGGAAATCCTCATGGATTTCGTCCTCCACCCTGGGGCGAACAGAGGGGTCTGTCAGACTTCTACTGACTAAAACCACCGCGTGTTCTCTCGCACACTTGCAACGGGGGCTACGGGGACGCTTAAGTACTCTTCAACGTAGACCTCGGCCTGATCATAAGCCTCCCGCAAGGTTCGGCACTGTGACCGGTTTTGTGCTTCTCGCTTCTATAGATCTATCTATCGTCTTATGTTATCGTTTACAGCTCAAATCTGGATATTTTGTTGTTTCCCCATACTGTACTAGTTATATAAAACAGTCTGTATATTTCGTAATACTAACAGACCTATCATAAACCTAGTAATGAGACTGTATGACTGCTTTCCGTTTAACGCAATCAGAAAATCCTTTCAACCAGTTAAGAAAGGGAACGCTGCAAGTGGTTCTGTTACGTCATAAGAAATATTGCATAAAGAGATACAATACGATATTAGGATTATTTCTTTTTCAAAGCGCCGCTGGTAACTATTTGCCTACATTTGAGAAGGCTTTCAACCTATTGATTAAACTCTGATTCGCGCTAAGACTGTGGCATGCAAGAATTTAAATTTTCTATTATATGTATTAAATACAAAATATATGCAATAAATAGAACATGTAGTCGAGTTTCAACCGGTGGGCGACTAGTATAAATTAATCATGTGTGTCTGTATAAATGAATACCGCTTTAAAAATTGCATCATCGAAAAGTTTAAACTTAGAGGTACACGTAGTATACTGTTCCCCTAAACTCCGAATGCAACCGTCCCCGCAAAAAAACCAGACCAAACGGCAACGGACGAGAGACATGAATAAAAACAATGCGGGACGATGCAACATGCCTACGTACTTGTGGAGATTTGAGGAGACTTGAGGAGATTTGACAAAATGATAAATTGTAACCTATTTGACATAATGATAAATTGTATTTATTTGACATGATATTTATTTAATTCTGACATTGTATTATTATCTTTATTTTCATTAATTTTCTGCATGATTACTCAACTGTTAATTTTTTGCTTGTTATTTTTTCTGTATTCAGTGATGTTTTATTTTGTTATCAAATACGTTAATTATTCTTTTTTATACAAATTACTAATTGCTTCAAAGAGTGTACACCTTTAAGGTAGATTTTTGAGGAACGAATTATTTATTGTTAAGATCTCATGTAAAATGTACCAAAAATCACACTAATAAATGAATTTGAATTTGAATTGAGAGAATTGACCCTTACATACCTTCCCTGTCATTCGCCGAAGCCAGACAGATTCACTCACGAATCCCATTGATTAAAACCGGTTAATTTTGTACCCCACGTGTTTAGAAATAAGTAGCTTCCGAGGCAAGTACCTAAAATAAAGCAACAAAGAAACTTACATAAAACGTAAACACAAAAATAGTAAAACGTTATCGTGCGTAGCAATCTCGTAGCACTTTCGTAGCAACGTCGTAGCCACAAAAACTACGTAAAAATCCTTTAAAACGCAAAAAGGATTACTTAGGGGACACCCGGATTTGAACCGGGGACCTATCGATCTGCAGTCGATTGCTCTGCCACTGAGCTATATCCCCATTGATAGCAGACGCCAAATACGGGTACATATTCTGATATTTACATTGCGTAGGAAGGAAGATATGGCAATAACCAGTATCGCATGATCCTTTCATTTGTTTTCAATGAGCTATCAATCTGTTTGAGAAGAAAGGTCTTGCTTAAATAGTTGTTTGTATGATATCATAGGCCAATGAACTTGTTTATCTGGATAATTCTCGAGGGAATACTTTTACTTGTTGTTTTCTTCAGAAAATGGAAGTAGGTATCATAAATTAGGATGTTATTTTCTTGTGCTGATGTTAGGAAGTAATGTGAAGATATTTACTTATAAATAAAAAACTTATCCTTTTAGATCTGGCCTTGGTTTTTCTTGTCGGAAAATAATTCTGAAGGAAAATATTTGCAGGATATGAAAATAATACGGTTACTGGACTTCTTGTAATCCGGTGACGGAAATTATCATAAAGTTTGATTTGCAAACGTTAGTAATTAGTAAGCATGCTAGTCATATTAGTCTCTTTTCCTTGTATTTTTGCTCTATAATAAGATTCAATTTGGTATAATATTATATTCTGATCTACTCTAAGTAAAGTCCGGGAAAATGTCTCCATGTTTTTCCTTTGGGGCGTTGATAGCTGCGCCACAGTATTTTAATTTTTTATGCCATCATTATTTCATTTCATTATTCATGTTAAAATTATGTTATTTCTAATTTCAGACAATCACGTGTGACTGTGACGCTACCCCGGCCTTCCAGCTGAAGGCTTTCAGCCAACGTGGGGAGAAAGTAGAGGTGTCGCATTACAGGGTTAATGTTAATAGGTGAGTTTCAGCATCCAGTTGTCGCCCACTGCTGGACATAGACTTCTCCAATTGTACGCTATTTGGAACTATCGCTATTTAGTCCAGTTAGATATATTTGGGTAAAACCAGCGAAACTAATTATAATAAAATGCTTTCGAGATATTTTATTTTTTGTTTTGTGTATTTAGAATAGTAACATTTTGACTTATAACATCGGCTTAATTGAGTACATAGACTTGTAATTATTGCTATTTAAATAAATAATAATAATTGTTCTGTCCCGTTTATTATCTGTGCGCCTAACGGAATGCGCGTGTAACAGAGTGAGAACTGACTTGTCAGTTTGACGTTGACACTTGACAGCTCTTGTTGATTTGCCGCTAAAATGGGTTCGTCGCGTTTTGGAACCCCCGCGACGCTTTTGTTGAAATTAATCCTTTTAAATCGATCCGCTTGTGACAATTAGTCGTGATCCAGTTGCTTGATTGTTAATAACCCCTAATTTGACGTAATAATACGGGTTACGTTTGTTAAAACTGAAGTTCTTGTAAAGGGATGGCGGTCCAAATTGCGCGTGCGACCCTGTTGTAAAGTAATCCCTTAATCCCTGAGAACCGGTCGTTTTGTGGACAATCTGTCATGACCCGATGGTTAAGTGTGACGCTGTTGGGAACGAGTGATTTGAAGACCGCATGCTGTGATTGCCTCCAAGCCTTGTTGCAGCGGATTCTAACCTGAAGAATACTCGTAACGTCACAACACGATACATATACACTCACTTACATGCATAACTCCAGGTAGGAACCAGAGCAGTTTCCTTCAACCATGAGGTAAGTTGTTTTGTTGTATTGTAGGTGAGTTGTTCTCTTATATATTGTCTGCTCCGCGTACGGCGGACAGTACGCTAGCCACTCTTGTCTCCTGGACCCCACCATAATATCTTCCACTGCGCTATTGAAATGCTATTGTAGGGGTCTAGTCTGGCACCGTACATTTTGGTATTCAGAGCGCGGTTATAAGACATAACCACCAAATTGGTAATTTACAGTAGGCTAATTACTTGGCAGTCTCTATAAGGGAAGTAGTAATACGCTGTAAATATTTGTTAACTATGATTGCTTGTTTGTTTGAAATAATTTGTAAATTTGTTGAGACGAGTAACTCATGTTACCATAAGTCAGCCCGGGTTGCATATGCTAGTAGAGTTGAATGAATTGGGCTATGTTACAACCCCTTGTTTGTGTTTGACCTCTGTGTTGTATTGAATGTCAGGAAGACATTAAAATATTGTGTTTTGTACCATTGATATGGTTGTTTGAGAAAATTAATATTTGAAATTGGCATTTATGAGTATTACCATTGTTTTGAATTGGAATAAAGGTTCATTATTGTTGTACCACACAGTGGTTTGTGAACTTAATATTTGGAATTGGATTAGAATTTGAATATTTGAATTGAATATCATATTGACAGTTTTGAACGTTGACATTGGTTTGAATTAAAATAAAACTTTATTTTTGTTCATTAAATTAGAACCAGTATTTGTTATTTCTTGAGTTGTGGTGTACCAGTTTGGTAGTTTGATTGTTTGCTTGTAGTTATTTTGTAATTGTTATTTGTTATTTGTTTATTTGTTTACTTAACTATCTTTTTGCTTGGTTTATTTGAATTGTATTGTTTGTGCAATGGCACACAAAGCGGTGAGAGAGGCAATCAGTGGATTGACCACACAGCTGCGGTGGTTCACTTCAGCTGCAGCGACCGCTGAGCGCCCGGATCTTGAAGCGGTCACTCTGGCTCGGTTCGAGCAGTTGAACGTTAGACTCGGCAACGCTGATGCTCTGCTTACCCGCTACAACGAGTACATCTGTGATGTGGCTCTGGAAGTGCTGGATCAGGCAGCACGTGACAAGGTCCTTGCTGACTACGACCAGATCTTGGACCTGGGGGATGTCATTGGTCAACGTGCTCGGGAAATATTGGGGAGCCGGACACCTGTCCAGGTCAAACCGGAGACCTCGGTTGTTTCAGGTCCCGGACTATTGAGTAGACTGCCTACCTTGGAACTGCCACACTTTAACGGTCGCTTGGACCAGTGGTTAAGTTTCCAAAACCTGTTTGAAAGTTTGGTTGATGCACGCTCGGACCTCAGACCCGCCCAAAAGTTGGCCTATTTGTTGTCTGTCCTGGAAGGTGAGGCCCGAGCCTTGGTGCAGCATCTGTCTTTGACTGACTCAGCCTACCCTACCGCTGTGGAGCTACTCACCCGGCGGTACCAAAATAAACGTTGTTTGGCTGACGTTCATATTGAATTGATTTTGGGGTTACCGGTCATTACTGGATTGTCAGCATTGCGTACTGACCTGTTGAACCCGTTGGTGGCAGCAACCAACGCTTTAAAGCAATTGGACTTGCCGGTGGACCATTGGTCTTACCTTTTGGTGCACGTTGTGCTGCAACGGCTTCCTGCCGATTTGAGGGCTCGTTTCGAGCAAAAGTATGGTGGGGATAGTGTCACACATCTCCCCCCATTTGGTGACCTCGTCCAATTTTTGGAGGATGAGTGTCGGTTTGTGGACAACTCTGGCATTGCCACTGAGTCATGCCAGCCGTCTTCCCGGCCACGAGACCAGGGACGGACTAGGGCTCGCGGGCCTGTTGATGGTCGCCCCGCCGCTCGTTTTGCTGGCACCCAGAGTCGTCCTGGTTGTGAGTTTGTAGGGACACGGGGCATGGCATGGTAACTTGCGTGGCCTTTTTTGAAATTGCACGTGAGTGCCCGCCGCCGAATTGCCAATGCACGCCGCATGTGCTTCTCTTGTTTGGGGGCTCACTTCCATAGGGACTGCCCCAACCCCCGCCCTTGTAGAATTTGTAGGGGGTCCCATTTGGACATTTTTGCGCTAACGCGAACCACGCTGGCAGACCAGCCTCT
The DNA here is from genome assembly GCA_932294355.1 of Aporophyla lueneburgensis. Taxonomy (NCBI): domain Eukaryota; kingdom Metazoa; phylum Arthropoda; class Insecta; order Lepidoptera; family Noctuidae; genus Aporophyla; species Aporophyla lueneburgensis. Next base: position 11,539,213 of record OW028759.1, read on the forward strand.
GATGAAGGTTCGCGCACGGGGGGGTACCATGGAGTTGGTCACCGGGCTTCTGGCTCGCCGGTTCAGAACCGGGGAGAGGCCCGCAATTTTGAGCGCCGCACTCCACCCCCCGCGCAAGTTGATCGGGAGCCGCGCGACCGCCATTTGGTCTCCCCGCGTAAAGGCGATTACGCAATTGTTGCTAGGCACCGCTGGCCAGACCAGCACCGCCTTCCCTCCCCTCCTTTGGCGGAACGTCCCCGGTTGGAGTCACGCCCCCCGCCATTCAGGCCTCCGGTGGGATATGCCAATCCAGCGATGGCGCGTGGCTCGGGACACCGCGCGGACGAGGAGTTTGGCCTCCATCCTCGTCGCGAGGGACTTGAGCTTGGGTGCGGAGCCTGGGTGTGCGGCGATCGGTCGCCGCCCAGGCATTGTTAGGACATTGGCGCCTGCCCCGCTAAGGTACCTCTCAGATCGACACGGTTTTGTTGCCAACGGCATCGGTCAGGTCTGGGGGCCCACGGGGGACTCTGTTGTGGTCCGTGCCATTTTGGACATGGGAGCCCAGGGTTGCCTTTTGTCTATTGTTTTGTTGTTTGTTTGTATTGTTTTGGGCAAAATTGTTTTCTTGAGCGCCTTTGGATTGCGGGACTTGGCTGGGACGAGCCAATTCGGGAAACCCTGTTGGAAGATTGGCTCCAATTTGTATCCGCACTCCCTGCAGTCAACGAGGTCGTGTTACCCTGCGCTATCCTCCCCCCTGGGAGCTACACTGCTACCCTTATTTGTGATGCGTCTTCGCACGGTTATGCAGCTGTTGTTTGTCTGCGCACTGTCTGCGCGACAGGCCAGGTGAATTTGTCACTGGTCTTGGCCAAGAGCAAGGTGGCCCCCCTCCGGACGGCACTGACCATCCCAAAGTTAGAATTGTCAGGGGCGGCGCTTCTTGTGCGTCTATTGAACCACGTTGCTCACACTTTGGGTGGAACTGTGGACATTCGGGTTTCTTACACCTGGATGGACAGTCAAATTGTTTGTGTTGGTTGAAGACGTCCGTCCACTCTTTGGAGGTCTTTGTTGCGTACCGAGTGTCCCAGATTCAAAATTTTGATACGCCTTTGATTTGGAGGCACTCGCCTGGAGATTTGAACCCAGGCGCCGTGGCCTCACGTGGGTGCATGGCACCCCGCTTGATTGCTCACCCCCTATGGTGGGGTCCAGACTGGCCGACTCACCCCGAGGATGATTGGCCTCGATCGCCAGTCTTGATGTCGGGTCCTTTGCCCGGGCTCAAGGTGCTCGTTGTTGGAACAAAGGACCCTGAGTTTGTTGAGTCGATTTGGCTCCCTCGACAAATTGTTGAATTGTTGTTTTTTGCTGTTGAATTGTTGGTGACTGATCGTCACATTATGAACTCGCACTCGTTGCAATGCGCTGTTGGCCATTCTGCAGCGAGAGTTTTGGATATTGTCGGGAGCCGTTATTAAGTTGAAAGGAGATGGCGCTAGTGCCACGCACAACATCGCCTCTGAGTTTTTATATCGTAAAAAATATTTAAATCACTTCTAAACAAGAAATATCTTTTGAAATGTAATTATAATAGTGTAAATATCAAGTGCTATTGTTATCTGCGTGTTATGTGAAAGTATAGTGTATAAAATACTACTTTTAAATAAAGTGTTACAATAGATGTTTACATCTAAGACTACGAGCAAATAACGTTTAAATAATACAACTGCGGTGAAATTATAATTAAATATAGTGCAACAATAAACTATTCACAAAATAACTGTGTTTGTGAGAATTAAATAAAACTGACGGTTGCGGTAAAATTATCTACGTGTTCTAATGATTATCTTAACGATCGTTTATTTATAGAAAAACTAAAAACACACCATTTATTTCAACTAACACCCTAAGTACAAGTTGGCGCAGTGGTTACGACGGCTACATAGTGCGCTCGATGCCTCGAGTTCCGTCCTTACTAGCAGCAAACACTTTTTGTGTTTTTCGAAGTTTCTCGTCACAATTCTCCACAGTCTCTTCGGAACTTAATACAAACTCAAGAGATTATTGAGTGGTGAGTACATAATACGATTTGTTGCAATGGACAATGAGCAGCAGAATATAACGTTCCGACGCATGAGACGATCACTATCGTTCCACGAAATGTCCAACACAACGATATTTGACTCAACAATGTTAAGTTTGCCGGACACCTCTATTAATACGCACAAATCTTGTTGTGAAGACTTGCGATATAAGGTTGAGACATTAACAAAAAATCTTGAAACTGCGACCAATGAGATAGACAACCTACATGACGAAATTAGCAACCTAAAAAGCGAATTAGCTAAGTGTTTGAAAGTTATAGACGTATATAAAAAAATTGATTGCTCTGATTTATCGAAAACTGTTTCAAATAGAAAGAAGAAAAGGCTATCCATCCATGAAAAGAACAGAACAACCTTAATAACATCGTCCCCTACACAAAACGTTGCGGTATCGCCAGTAACTGAGAAATGTGATTTGGATACTCCTGTCACTGAGTCTCCTGCTATCAGTAATATGGTGACAGAAACCTCTCCAGCATCAGCAGCTATCTTGACCCCCGGACCTGTAGATAATACGAAGTCAAGCATTAGTACTGTTTCTCAGGAATTTATATGCACTATAAAGACGACGTCAATCCACAAAACCATACCTGTGCAACAGAAAAAGGTCATTGTTTTAGGTGATGACCAAGGGCGAAATATTCGATACACTTTGCAAGCCTTGCTGGGCAATGAATTTCAAGTATTATGCTTCTGGAAACCTGGTGCAAAAACAACTGATGTCTTAATCAATTCTTATAATTTTGATTCCCTAACGAAAAATGACTATGTAATTATATTGTCAGGTACTAATGATACCAATCCTCTGGATTTACAAATTGATTTCGGTGTTTGGTTTCGAAGTATTAAACATGCCAACATTATTGTATCAGAAATCCCTTACAATAATTATTTAAATGAACGGAGCTTGAATAGTTCGCTACGCCACGTATGTAATAAATATAATGGTATATTTGTGAATATGGGATATAGCCAATCTGTACCAAGAGGTCACCGCCGTACTGTTCATATTTGTAGATACTTACTTAAAGAAATATTACGTATTGATTTCAAAACTAAATTTTTAACATATATTGAGCAAAATAGAATTCTTACTAAGTCAAAAACTGACCAATCAACTCAAACCTGTAACATGCCTGGCGACGTTGTTATTACTGTCTGTGCGAAATCCACTCAAACTAGTGAAATTCCTGATGGCAATAATATCAACTGCGACTTATCTAAGAGTATGGACAAAGTACCTCAAGCTGGTAGTAGCAATTGTTTTCGTCTATAAATACATAAATATTCTCCATCAAAATATTAATGGCTTGATTGGTAAGTCGGACCTACTTACTCTCCATTTAGAAGAATTATGGGACAAGGGACAAAACATTGACTTATTATGTATCACTGAACATAATATGCTGAATGGAGATCAGTTCCATCTATCTATCCCTAATTATGAATTAGCTACTTTTTCAATGCGAAATACTAGGCATGGTGGTTCTTGCATCCTTATTAATCGTATGCACAAGTATAAAATCATTGACTTAAGTGAATTCTATGTTGCTAACGTCCTTGAATGCTGTGCAATAGAATTAATAATACATAATTTAATAGTGATCTGTATCTATAGACCACCCAAAATTAAGAATGACTGTTTGGGAGTATTCTTTGCTAACTTGAATGGTATTTTACGAATGTGTGGCCTCAGTGATTTAAAAAAAGTGGTTATCTGTGGTGACTTCAATATAGATACTTTGACTCAATCAAAACTATCTAATAATTTTCAAACTGTCCTTTTAAACTATGATTTAAAAATTGGAATTAGACAGCCTACACGATTAGCTAGTGGTAAATGCCTAGACAATATTGCTCATAACATCAGAGGTAGTAAGTGTACAGTACTTGATCTTGCGCTATCTGATCATACTGCCCAAGTAATTAAATGCCCTGTGAAAAAAACTTGTTCCATTAAGCATTGGTATGCTCTAAGGCGTGACTACTGCCAAGAAAACTTAATTAAATTCATTGATTCCCTTCAAAAACTTAGCTTTACTGAAGTCTATCAACACACTAATCCTGAGGAAGCATTTAACTATTTCTATGACCTATTTATGCTTTTTTATGACCTCTGTTTCCCTTTAAGGAAAGTAAAAATCTCTCTACGTAAAAAATCAAACTGGATTTCCAAGGGAATTAGGCTCAGTAGTAAACGTAAAAGAGAAATGTTGTGGCAATACAGGCGATCCCCGACTTCTAATAATAAACTGTTATTAAAGCAATATACTGCTCGTTTAAAGAAAATAATAACATTGACCCAAAAATCTCAAAATGACTTTCACATAAATTCGGCCAAGAATAAATCTAAAGCGACTTGGAATATTATCAATAAAAATAAGATTAACTATCCTAAGGAAAATATACCTGAATATGTAACGATAAATGATAATACAATACATAATCCTCAACTAATTGCTCAGGCTTTTAATGACTATTTCATAGACGAAATTCACCCGAATAATTCTATTCCTTCCTATACAAATATTGAAACTAATTGTAACTCCATATTTATCCATCCTACAGTACCAGCAGACATAGAGGCTATAATTCACTCCTTAAATAATACCAAAAGCCATGGATATGATGGCATCATTACAAAAGTTGTCAAATATGTAGCCCCATTAATAGGTCCTGTTATGAGTTATATCATCAATCTTTGCATTGAATATGGCCATTTCCCGGACAAATTAAAAATAACTATTATTAAACCTATTCATAAAAAGGGTGATAAAAGTGTAATGGGTAATTATAGACCGATAGCACTTATTCCTATTTTTTCCAAAGTAATAGAAAAGGTGATATACAATAGCCTTTCGTCATTTTTTGACAAGCATGATCTCATAGTCAGAGAACAATTTGGCTTCCGAAAGGGTAAATCCATTAATATGGCGATTTATGATGTTATCAAGACAATTGTTTCTAGTGTTGATGTAAGAACTCCAGTGGCGGCCCTGTTTATGGATATGTCTAAGGCGTTCGACCATGTCGATCATGGTATACTGCTCAAAAAATTAGAACGTTATGGGATTAGAGGAACTCCATTAAACCTATTACAATCTTATCTCTCTAATCGCACTCAGATCACAACGCTTGATAGGCTATGTCCGAGCTCGAAAGTAGAAAGAACATATATGTCACATCCTAGGAAAACTGTTTATGGTGTGCCCCAAGGTAGCATTTTAGGCCCTCCATTATTTAACATTTACATTAATGATATGCCTAAGGCCAGTAAGCACCAGATGGTCTTATTTGCTGATGACAGCACTATTTTATTCTCAAATAATGACATTAATATTCTTGAAAATGACATAAATGACGATCTTAGAAATATTATAAATTGGTTAGTTAATAACAATCTAAAAATAAATCTTAATAAAACTAAATTAATGACATTCAATCAAAGAACAAATAAACTGAAACTAAATATAAAATATGGTAACGTAGCAATCTCTGAAAGTGACGTCACAAAATTTCTGGGCCTTTACATAGATAGTCATTTGACTTGGAAATATCATATCGACGCTTTGTCAAAGAAGCTCAGTCAGTTTGCGTATGCTCTGTACAAATTATCAAAATCGGTTAACCACATTACAGTACAAATAGCTTATAATGCTTATGTGGGTTCTGGCATTAGATATGGAATCATTTTCTGGGGCAACTCCACTGACAGAGACATTGCTTTTAAAGCTCAGAAGAAATGCTTGCGATCGTTTACAAAATTACAATCGATTGAAAGTTGTAAACCATTATTTAAGGAACTCAACTTGCTCACTCTACCGTCTATGTACATTTATGAAATGGCAGTATTTGTTCACAGTAACCTATATTTGTTTGAAAAACTGCGCTCCCACCGTTATCGGAATACGATTCATGTTGCCTCTCACAAAACCGCATTTTTCGGCAAAAGTGTGCTAGGTATGGCCCCAAAAATATATAATAATATACCAACAGCTATAAGAAATAAAGAGTGTCTGGGATCCTTTAAGCGGTCTTTGTTTAAATTTCTTTTAGATAGATGCTACTACTCCATTACTGAGTTCACTACTGATAAACAGAGGTATGAAGGTTCCGACTTATAAATTAAACACTTATGATTTTATTTATTGATTATGTTTAAATGTGCTTATTTATCTTAAATTGTAATGACGTGCTTATTGTAACTATTTAATTTTAAAATTATTTTCAATGTAATTTACTGACATGCCACCGTTATTGTAATCTTTGTTTGTGTTAATTTTGTACGCCATTTATTGGCAAAACATAGTGCACATAATTTTGACAATTTACTATCTGTAACCATACCTATGTTTAACAAAATAAAAATGATTGATTGAAAAAAAAAAAAAAAAAAAAAAAACCCCTTTTTGGACGATACGGGTCTTTTGTTGTTTGTTGTTGACGGTTGAGGCACTCTAGCCTTCCTTATGAGGCCGTCACCCCCTTTTGTTGCCTAAGGAGGGCCATTTGGTTAAATTGTTGTTGTTCTTTGGTTGTTATTGTTGTTTGGTTGTTTTTGTTGTTTGTTATTGTTTTGACCCGCCAGCCTGCCCCCATTGGGGGGTATTTTTGAGGCCGCGGTGAAAGCGGCACAGGGACTCTGGCGCAGATTGTTGGGAGACACCGTTCTCACCTTTAAGGAGTTAGCTTAGGTATTTTGCCGTTTTGAAGCTGTATTGAACTCGCGTCCATTGTGCCCGCTGTCTTCGGACCCGAACGACTTGGAGGCCCTAACCCCGGGCCATTTTTTGATTTGACAGCCACTTGTCGCCCTGCCGGAGCATCCTTTTGTCGATGTGAGCCAAAATTGGCTATCGCGGTTTCAGTTGGTGCAGCAGCTCGCTCAGAGTTTTGCAAGCGTTGGAGCTTGGAGTATTTGCACATCCTCCAGCAGCGTGTCGGGATTGCCAAGTGATTAGCGGACGGGAAGGCCCGTCCGGGGGGGGTAGATGTTCTGTCCCGTTTATTATCTGTGCGCCTAACGGAGTGCGCGTGTAACAGAGTGAGAACTGACTTGTCAGTTTGACGTTGACACTTGACAGCTCTCGCTTGTTAATTTGCCGCTAAAAAAGCCCCGTCGCGCTATTGGGACCTCGCGACGCGTTTGTTGAAATTAATCCTTTTAAATCGATCCGTTTGTGACAATTAGTCGTGATCCAATTGTATTACTTGTAATAACCCCTATCTTGACGTAATATTACGGGTTACGTTTGTTAAAACTGAAGTTCTTGTAAAGGGATGGCGGTCCAAATTGCGCGTGCGACCCTGTTGTAAAGTAATCCCTGAGAACCGGTCGTTTTGTGGACAATCTGTCATGACCCGATGGTTAAGTGTTAGTGACGCTATTGGGAACGAGTGATTTGAAGACCGCATGCTGTGATTGCCTCCAAGCCTTGTTGCAGCGGATTCCAACCTGAAGAATACTCGTAACGTCACAACACGATACATATACACTCACTTACATGCATAACTCCAGGTAGGAACCAGAGCAGTGTCCTTCAACCATGAGGTAAGTTGTTTTGTTGTATGGTAGGTGAGTTGTTCTCTTATATATTGTCTGCTCCGCGTACGGCGGACAGTACGCTAGCCACTCTTGTCTCCAGAGCCCCCCATCAAAAACTTCCACTGCGCAATTGAATTGAGGTTTGGCCTGGCAGCGTACAATAATCCTCGGCCACTTTCAACCAGCTGGTAGGTACTAAGGCACCCTGCTAAGATCATCGCTCCACCTGATTTTTCCATTGAAGGACTCTGAACCAGAGACATTTCGCAGGACATTTATCCTACGTATCAGTCGCCCCACATGAAATTTAAGTCACCTGCGCGATGTCGCTCGATGTCGCCTGCAACATCTACGGGTCGCAGGACTTGTCGCTAGTCGATGCTGTGCCACCGTCGAAACGCTTTAAGCCTCGTCCCACTAGGAACTTTTGTCGAGCGACATGCGTCGCCGGAGACATCGGGCGATGTCGCCCTACATCGCCCCACGTCGCCTGATGTCTTGTCTCCGTCCACATCAGTTCAGTCGAACCTATCATGTCTGAAGGAAGAGTCATGTCGGAAGAGGTAGTGTTGTACAGTGCGGCTTATATAATGATGAATGCATCAAGAACAAAAAATAAGAGAAGATGGTGGATTAAACAGTACTTGCGAAACAAAACAAGTGTATTTAATGATCTCAGTGTTCTAGACGGCTCATTTCATAATTTTACTCGGATGTCATCAACGGACTTTGAAATACTCTTGTGTAAAATAGCCCCATCAATATCTTAACAGAAAACTAGATTCCGTGACCCCGTGGATGCTAAATTTAGACTTGCTGTTACGTTAAGGTACCTAGCAAGTGGTGATTCTTAGACGTCCATAACATAAACTTTTATACATTTTCAAATACTCATAGGAGCGATATAGTTCAATAAGTCGCAGCACTACGTCGTTCGACCACATTGTCGCAGGTTGCACGCACGTCCACACTCTATCACTACTCTTCATCGACTGTGCGACAAGGAACAGTTTCAACAATGTCGCGACGATGTCGTCCGACGTCGCCCGACATCGCCCGATATCACCGGGGACACATGTCGCTCGACAAATGTTCCTAGTGGGGACGAGGCTTTACCCGTCTTGTCCCTCGATAGTCGACTGACAAGTTTTGATTAGTGATTACGCGTGCTTTGTGTTCTACAAAATGACATTACACTACCTCCTCGGACAACTTATTTATCATCAATGCGTAGTGTTAATAAAGCAAATGTAGAGCGATATGGTCCAACAAAGTCACATACTTCAAGATTACGCTTCCTTATTCCATTCATTTCGAACCTATAAAAGACTTATGTGTTACATATTGTGATACAATTTGCTTAAGAAAACGAAATAAATAATAAAAAATGAATAAAATAATCGAATAAACCTTCTTGGTCGTATTCCTCAAACTTTTTCTTTTTTTGTTTCTTTGTATTGACAGTTGACCAGTTGACATTTCAAATGTTAAATTAAAAATATTGGTGCATTTGATTGTTTCAACTGAACGCAATTAACTGTTTTAAGAACTTCTAAACAGAATTATTAAAAAATACGTTTTTATTAAGGTGTTCCTTTGCAATATTTCAGGTTCAGGGCTCGTTTGAACGTCGTCTGCGTGACAGACAAGTTGACGGGCGAGTTGAAGTGCGATGGCTGGCCTGAAGTAAAGGTGGCACTGGCGCCAGTGGGGGCACTGAGGCCTAACGCCACTGAGAGCAACTTACAACAACTTATCAGGTATTTTAAAGTTTACCGTTGAAGAAACTGTCCATTTAGCGGGTTCAGTGAATTTCATAGATTTTCTTCGTAAGTAAAATATTAGATTAGTAAAATATTAGATCGCCATTTCTCTTAAAATGGGGAAGGAATAGATCGGGTTAGTGGGTCATCTTAGGGGCGGAGTGAGGAAACCGTCAAGTCCTAGAACAAAAAATTCTAAGACAATTGACATTCCCCAACCTGCAGTTACCCCGTGGTAGATTTTGACCCACTCCCTCTCACCGAGAGGAGACCTGTGTGCCAGCAAGGGAACATTCGAAGCTTATTATGCTACTATTTTAAAGAGGCTTTTCCGGCATTGCAGTGGAGCCTAAAATAACAGTTTTGTTCATAAAACCTATTTGTATTTTAATTTTACTATTCGCCACATTTTTGATACTGATCTATAGTTTACCTTGCTTGCCACTGGTTACCAGTTTACCTTTTAACTTACAGTTACCAAAACAACCAAATATTTACCAAACTAACCCCCTCTTCCAGTGACATAGTAGTGAACGCGCTGCGCAGTACCAACCTGCAGTTCAATCTAGCGCCCTACCCCACCTGCCCGCGCCTGCGCAGATACGCCGAGACCCCCGGGCCGAGGCTGCCACTGCATTATGACGCTATGGTAAGGATCATATTTTTTAACACGCTTCTATTAGTTTCATACGTATGTTAATATGTTTGTATGTTACTATGTGCCTATGTAACGGAAATTTTGAACATGGTTTTGACCCCCTTTAAAAAGTCGGATTAACTCGAAATTTGGCAAACGTATAAAGGACTGATGATAATACAATAATTTTATAAATTTGTGCCATTATCCTTGTCGGGGTTACCAGGACAGCAAAAAAACTGTCTTCCAAAACTACGCTGACATACGTCACAAAATACGAAACACCCTAAAAAATTTAAAATTAATAACAATAAAAAAAATACTGCCTCTTTGGTCTAGTGGTAGCAAGTGCTACTGCTAAGCATGAGGTCCTGGGTTCGATTCCCAGGTCGGGCAAAAGTGTTATTATTGGGTTTTTCATCTGGAATTTCTCTGTAGCAGCCCGGAGTCTGGATTAGTGCCCGGTGGATGGCAATAGGCTCGCCCCCTATTACATATGAGACTTAAACATAACTGGCGATATGTGGGTGCACTAAAGGTACACCTCTGCCTAACCCTTCGGGGAAACAAGGCGTGATGTTATGTTATGTAAAAAAAACACGCTTCCATAGAAACCCAAGAAGCGTGTTTTTTACAATAGTTCTTAAAAACTATTATTTCAAAAATTTTAAGCCATTCTTTCTTTGCATAAACGTTACCAAAAAGATGACCTCACACTAACATAAGAAGTGTTCACCATATTTTCAACCGACGAAAAAAAAACGGAGGAGGTTGTGTGATTGTGACAATTCTTCTTTTATTGGAAAGGGTATACTTCCAAGGTGGTCCCATATAAATTTGGAAAACAAAATCGAACCCTAAGGGTCGGAAAACAGGGGATGATTGATTGTTCACTCACTGATTGTAATGTATAAACACGCATAACTTTATACAGAGTAGTCCGATTTTGATAATTCTTTTTGTGTTGGAAAGGGTATACCTTGCCAAGTATTATTAGTACATTAAAGCCACAAAAAATATAAAATAAAAACTTTTTAACAAAAAATTAAACCGCCGAAAAACTGAAAAGCATAAAATAATAAACCTTAAAATTTTGAGTCGGCGCTGAAAAATCAATGAACAAGGATCACTCAAAGCGCCGAGTCATAATTTTAAGGTTTATTATTTTATGCTTTTCAGTTCTTCGGCGGTTTAATTTTCTAATTATGCGCTAAGGTAGCCCGGAGTGTTCAAATTATTTTGCATTTTTTGCAATTTTCAACTCTGTTGTGTATCTCTAGTCTGTAGTGTATGTCTGTAATTTAATAAACTTTACTAATATTAGGCTAAGTTTATTGTTACCAACACCTATGGATATTTTTAATCCGAAATAAATTTGATTTGCTTTGATAGTATCTCTCATTTGCCGGCCCATTCTCTGTGAAGAGAGGATGCCTCTGCCCCAGCAGTGGGAACATATAGGCTGATTGTGTGTATTGTGTCATCGCTTGCCGTATCAGAAAGTTATAAGAATCATTGTTTCAATCACAATTAATCTCTTCTTCTCCATATTCCAGTTGCAACAAGACCGCCAAATGTACACGTCTACTCCTAACTCAACGGGCGGCGGCGTCACCCTGCACGGAGACAAGAGGCTGCTCGTCAAGCTGGTGTGTGCCAAGGATCTGGGAGGTAAGCATAGCCATTGCCCTCTAAGACTTTTGAAGAACTGAGAAGAACTGGGGAGAAGAGAAGGAAAGGTATTGACAAACTGTACAATGCTTCTGATACTTTTCTCAAAGCAAAACAAGCAATACCAAGCTTTTATTAGCTTCAGTTGCATGTATGTATGTTTGTTTGTAAGTATATAACTATGTTTGTAAGCGACTTCGTGGACTTGATTTTGACCCACTTTAAAAGGTCAGATTTCATTTAAACTTTGTAGACATAGCGAGGACCGTAGATACAATAATTTAATAAATTTTTGCAACTATCCTTGGCAGGGTTACCAGGATAGCAAAAAAAACTGTCTTCGAAAACTACGCTGACATACTTCACAAAATTCGAAACACCCTAAAAAATAGAAAATAAATAATAGTTTAAAAAACCGTGGGGTATTTTTTGAGGTATTTTAATTGGTATAATTGGAAAAACTCATGGGGTACTTCCCCATGAGTTTTTCCAATTATTTTATACTTTTAGTTTGGTTTTTATGGACGCGTGTTTTTTATAATAATTATATTAAGACTTTTAATGACAGGATTTGGGGCTCAGTTCATCAAGAAGTGCTTGATGATGATTGTGAGGTTAATACCTCTTATTTTCTTAATTCCAGGTAAAACCGGCTGCATAGCGCCGTACTGCGTAGTGGAGATGGACGAACCCCCACAGAAGAACCAGACAGCCTTCAAGAAGGACACTACCAGCCCGCAGTGGGAGGAACACTTCTTATTGTAAGTACTAGTGACTTTTCTTCCTTCATATTTCATAGGTAGGTTTATTAGGTACAGTCAACAAACGAGTAAGGTATTCAGGCTCTGTAATTCGTTTTAAATAATGTCCTGATTGTGTCCTGAAGATTTAAAAACAGTGTCCTGTTTGTGTATCTACTCAAGTTTCGGCTGAATTTCATCTTCATAAGAAGGCTCCTAGTTTTTAGGGATGGTTGGTGAAGACTGAGGGACATTGATCTAAACCCTAGTGTAGGGGGCTTAGGACTCTTTCCCATAATAAATTTCAGGTTAGTTTAGGTGCAGCACAGCTAATTCTACCGTAACACGGTGCAAAATTGCTTGTCATTTCATTTTTTGACAAGTGCGACCTGCCATTGTGACTGAGTGGCATTCAAGGACTTGAACACGAGATGTAGGGCGTCTGTCGGCGACATGGATGGACGAAATTGTTGCCATCGCGGAAAAAATCTGGAAAAGGCTGGCAAATGAAAAGACAGGCCTTTGCCCTGAAGGAGGTGAAGTCGGTCTGTGGATGATGATAATGATAATAGGTAGGCGGATTATAAGGAGGACTGATGACCTGGTGAAGGCCGCAGGAATTCACTGGATGTGAGAAGCACAGAACAGCCGTAGCGACGCTTGAGGGAGTTCTATTTACAGCAGTTGGTGTGTTTCGACTGAATGATGATGGTGATTTTGGTCTTTATAATATTATAGAGACCAACAACAACTCCTCAGATGTTTGAACTGTTGTCGTTTGTTCACAGTGACCTGTCCCCGCAGACGGCAGAGTTACTGTTCGAGGTATATGACCGCACCGGCCCTCCCTCACCTGGGGGCGGGGCTTCGCAGAACAGGTAAATATTTCCCTCTTACTAACAACAATATGGACAATGTCTGAAATAAACATCTTAAATTAAATTAAATTAAATTAAATAAACTTCGAAGTTAAAATGTTATATAGTCTATTCAAGCTTAATTTACACTAACAGAAAGTTGATAAAAATTGATATTAAAGTTGGTTTTCCCAACTTTAATATAAAGTACATAATGTGAATACATGTTTGCAAAAAAATAATAAATTCCAAACGCAGGATAAGTTATTGAACTCTAGCAGTCAAACGAATTAGACTCTCCCTGGCAGTTTATGAAAAATTCGGTATATCTATAGGTACGTGCAGCAAATATATTTGTTAGGCGGACGGAGGAGTATCTTTTACGTTATCGCATCAGTTTTACGGCCTACAATTTATTAAATTTTACCCCCCTTTTTTCTTCTGTTAGGAATATCTGTAATATTCTATGTTAAAACCCTCCCTCTTCCCGCAGGTTCCTGGGTCTCGGTCTCGTGGGTATAGACGAGTTGTTGGCAGCTCCGTCACAGCGACAACAGATCGCTCTACAGACGCGACCCATGGAGGACCATGACGTCAGCGGCACGCTTACTGTTGAGGTAATTACGACAATACACCGTGACATTTTAATCGTCTTACAAAGGTTGTCCACTCAATGTATCTGACATAGTATACCTCTAGGTGTGATTAAAAGTTGTTACCTCTTAAGTCCCTGAGATACCACATTTGGTACAGACATAATGGTTTTTTAATTGTGTCTGTATTTACGGTAATTGACTGGTTAATTAAGATAATAGGTACTAAGAAAAATAAATATTGCATTAGAATTATGAATAGAGATCGGATATTCAGATGTATATTCACCTAAAGTTGAAATGTTGGCTAATATGGAATGCGCGTTTTTACCGTGTTTTGTGTGTTGTTTTAACTAACACATACCACCCTACACGCATCTGAGGTTAAACATTTATTTTAAATAAATAGGATCCAAGAAACCCGGCTTTAATAAAAAATACGAATATTCAGATGCATATTCACCTAAAGTTGAAATGTTGGCTATATGTTCCCTTACGATGTTTACCTCCACCATTTTATGAGCAGTGGTGATGAAATAAAAACATAAAGGACAGTACCTAGCAGGGTTTGGCTTACAACTTGTAAATCGGGTCCAGTACCACCAGCTCAACACTGTTCCAGTCTTGAAAACAGCAGTAGCTTTGACCTTTTTGAAAAAATATCATTGATTGCCCTATTGGTGTAGCCAATAACTTTATTCCTTTTTAAAGAATAACAGTGAAATAGCATTTCAAACTCATCAATGTTCCTCTCTGTGCTTAAACATATCCTTAAATTAGTACTGTTTCAGGTAGGTTCCATTCCACCAATTATTATAATCATGTATTTCCCCTCCACAGTTCCTCTTCATAGAAGGAGCGGACATCCCAGACCTGGGCTCCCGCCCCGTCAAGATCAAGGAGAGTATCCGCACAATGTCACCACATGGACATACCACCACCACCACCAAGACTATCTTCAAACAAAATGGTATGTTTTTCTGACTTTGACTTGACTATTGAGAAATAAAAAAATGGTTTATTATTTTAACAACTACTCAACTAGGGAACGTCTTTTGAGTAGATGAGCCTGTGTTAGGAGAGTCCACTCTTCCATAAATTAAATAAGTATCTTTTATTCGTTTTATACAAATGTAGATAAAGCAAAAAAAGAGATAATTAAATAATAATTGATTTTATTTTTGTAAGTAGGTTCGTACAAACACTTTTACACGTCAATAATATTTTTTAACCTAGATGAGGTCAATCAAAGCAATAGTCCCTCAAACACTGTGAGTTTAAATAAATCACAGTATTTGAGGGACTATTGCTTTAACCAAGCCGATTTCTTTAAAATTATTTATCAATCTCTTGCATGATGGGAGATGTGAATATTTTTTGAGAAATAAATTTACTTTACTATCTTAAAAACTGCCATAAATTGCTGAGCCATTTATTTTTGACCTTGGAAGATAGACCTTGATAGATAAGGTTGGGCACGGGATAGAGCCATCAGTGCGTGGTATAATTGCAAAATGATGTTGCTCACCTTCTTTTAACTTGCTCGGTTCCTTTAAACTTTTTGATCCTAAATACATACACATGACTATGTATTTGGTATCTGGCGAGTATTATATAATTATCACTTAAGTACTTTTTGTAATTTTCAGGACATGACAATTCTCAGCTGACAGAATCAGCCCTACGCGACCTAGAGCTGAGCCCCACAAACGCAGCCAACAAGTCCACACTCATCATACACTCTGTGCAGAGGGTGAGATACCATTTATACATATAGCACACCTCTAGCTATTATACAGATGACTAGCGACATCTGTGGTTTGATAAAGAAATAAATCTAACCTATCCAACCAATCAACCTATCTAATCTATATTTTATGAGTGTGAAAAATTTCAAAAAAGAAATTACTTGTAATATAAAGTATTTGACATCACATGAATTCACTGTTTGTGATCTTTAATTAAAAAAAACTCTCCCGTTCTTGCGAAGAAGGTAGGCAGACACTACATAACACCACCTGCTACGATCAAGTATCGTTTATTGGATTTAAATCATTTATATAATTACCAAATAAATGCCTTGAAAGTTTAATTTTAATCATTAAATCATCTATGGTGTGCATACAGAAACATATACATCAAATAAATAAAAAATTGTATGCACACTTAAATCCCTTTTTTTGCATAGATGTCGCTAGTTGCCTGCATACGTATAATTTTGCGATGTGTACTTTAGGGTTTCATAGTCGTGCAGACACCGACTAGAAGTTAAAACTAAGAGTAATAATGAGATATTACTTTACTTTTATGGCATTTTGCTTAGGAGAATGTTAATTTTAGGGTTTATTGGAAAGAAGTCTTTAAGCACGGTGTTCGAACGAAAACATATAGTAATGTTAAACGTATTAATAAAGATGTCTACTAACTATTATTCTTTCCTTTGATCAGAAAAGAATTTAAAATATTATCTGGATTAAAAAGGAACGTTTTTTTATTAGTTAGTATTGAAATTTCTACTAAAATGGTAGAAAACAGCAACTTTTTTCTACCATTTTTTGTCTTCTATAAAAACAGTTTTATTTTTATTGGATTTAGTGTATAAAAATAAGCGTTCTCCTAAGCAACTGCTTAACCAATACCTACACTGTTTGTAATTAGTGTGCTCCAAATGTCCCCATTATGTCCACATTTACAAAATGTACCTAAACATTAACAAGTTGTTGGTTTTCCTTTACATTGCGTGCGTTTGCTGTGATAACATACTCAGGAACCGAAGAAATCCATCAAGGTGAGTTGTTTTACAAAAAAATATTTAGCTTTTAGTTTATTTTAGGATTGAGTTCAGTCACGGAGAGTTTATCAAAGGAAATGTTCAGTACCTACGTTTGATAAAGTATAGAAATACTATTCTTTACATTTAAGTAGGTATATAGTACCAGGAGAAAAGACTTATCTATATAAATAAAAATCAAGCGCTGTTTGTTAGTCTCGCTAAAACTAAAAAACGACTAAACCGGTTTTTGTTTTGGTCACGCGGGGTGGTTTGCAAAAAAAATATTATGGAAAAGTCAAAATAAAGTTTTTTATTGACAAACAGACAGGACAAATGTCTGTTGAGCTAGCTTTATTACACTAAAATCTGATTGTTTTCATACCAATACTTGAATTACAATAAATCAGAACCTACTGCAACTTTAAGCAGACATTATTAAGCGTGTGTGTGCCTAAGGCATTAAGTCCGCCTTTGTAACTTTTTTTTGTTTGCGAGATGTTTAAATAAATTAAGCCCCCATTTTTACTTAGCAACTTAATTGATTGTTGAATGCCCATGTAAACGAGCCTTAAACGATTGGTAGATACTTTATCATAGATCTATGTATATAATATTTATGTATGGAATAATAGTTTTGAGTTTGTAGTGTAAATCGGTTAATTAATAACCTTTACGTACTTGGTCCTAGGTTTGGTCTAAGTAGCTCGTTTATAAATATTGTACAAAAATAAACAGATAGAATATTTTTAGTGCTTTTAGATAATAACATAGTGGTTGTCTGCTAAGATTCGCTCTGCGTTAGAAGTTAACGCTTAGAGTAGCTTTTAGCGCTACAAAGTCTAGTTTAAAATTATGTTGTATGTAATTTACCTAAGCATGATCATTTTATTTTGGGAGATATTTTGTGACCTTACAAAATGGCCGACGCTATGTTGGTAACCGAAATATAAAAAATAACACTAATTTGTCACAAGATATCTCTCAAAACCCCGTGTGCTGTGTTGCCAAACTAACCCCGCAAAAATCTACCCAAAAAGATGGAAATTACCGACTCCGGGAAATTCATCGAAGTGGAGAGAGCCGAAGTGGACTCCGAAGTACCTCAAGAGAGTGACACGATTGATGAGAGTGAGAATGAGACAGATAATATGCCTGTCACTGTCACTCCTAATGCCTCTCCCGGAAAGACGGTGAGAATAAAGGAGAATGGTGCTAAACCGAATGGTGATACCGAGGTAACGTATTGTTTGTGGTTTTTTTTTTCATTTACTTACTAAAATGATTAACTTTCCTTTGTTTTTTTTGTGCACAGTCTTTGGTAGATTAGTTGTTTTATTTTGTTTGTGTATCAGAATTTTTTGTTCGATATCTTTCGGACGTTCGGTTTGAGTCAAGATTTATTTATGGAGATTTTATTATATTATTTCTCACTTTAATTCCATGCCCAATAAAACTCCACTTTGCTGTTATATATTTTTTCGATACAATTTTATAATTTATTTCTTAATGTCCGATTGCCTTTTGCCTTAACTTTGGGAGAACCTATACCTCATTTAAAGTCTCAATTCAAATAAAATTATCCTTTCAGCAGGGTGACTACGTACAGCAGCAGAATGAGAACGTCCCACCGGAGCCCGCGCCTCGCAAGAGGAGAAGGGACTTCTTTGGGACTATTAAGAGAAGGTAACTTTAGTACACTTTTATAATTGCTTACGTGACGATATTATCTTGGACGTTCGCGTCCACGTCATGGTATCACAATAATACAACAAAGTAAAATGTACATAAATATATGAAGACGCTTTTTTCTGTTCACGATAACGTTATACTCGTAACGTGAAACCACAACAATATCGAAAAAAAAAAAACAAAAATATAAATTATAAAAGCTCAAATATGCAGCATAGTTTAGCTAGACCAGTACGAGGCCAGCTACCTGTAGGTCCGGAGTTTTTGGTTATGTCCGTCGTAATAATAGAACCAAAATATGTGGACGTTATTGCTTCATATCAGCCTATGGCAGTCCACTGCTGGACATTTGCACGCCGTTTTACTCAATTATCGGCTACTCTCATCCATCACTCTCGTGTGAAGACCGGTGTTCTATCTAGTATGACGGATGACTTACGTTTGCCGAACATAATCGGTCTTTAAAAATCTTTTACTATGTTTTATGAGCAATTCACTTCTTTCCCAATTGCCGGTGAGTCCAAAAATAACTGCAAATACCAATTTGTGTGGCTCTTTGTCGTTTATTTGTTAATATTGACGGATAAATGTGAGGAATCTGATGCAATAGTATATTGTTGTATAAGCCGCTATAATGCCGTATCATATAGGCTAAAACTGTTTAGACTAAGGAAAGCAGGAGTAACTCAAATTTTTTGTCTATCGTTTACAGACTGGGCCGGTCCCGCACTCGCGGTGCGTCTCTGGACCTCACGGACTCGGAGCTCGAGAACCAGAGCCGCATCCGCAGCATCAGCGCTGAGAGAAATGCACATGGTGAGTTAAATGTTAATGTTGTGAAACACAGTGACTATAAATTTTACTGTTAACCTGCAGGCCATCAATAAATGGAAGAACTTGCACTGGTATCTTATCAGGCCCAAATCGACCACTAGAGATTTGCAGTCCTCGTAACAGTAAATAAAGCTTTATGTGTCAATTCAAATCCGGCTTGTGCTGGTATAAAATAATATTAACCAACCAAAAACAGGAAATCAATTTCATTGTTGATTTTTCAATAAATCTAACTTGTGAAAATGTTAACAGATTCTTGAGAACTTCGTATTTAAATTTGTCTTTATTATAATGCTCTCTGTCTTCACCCAACAGAGAAAGCGCTGTCCATCCCCAACAGGAACGTGTACTCAGCAGGAGCGTCGCCTGCGCAGTCCGGAGACGAGTCCCGGACCTCTAGGAGGTACGATCATCATTACATTACATTGTTATGGTCTATGTTACAGAATCATACAAAAGAGTTTATACACGAAAATATAGTAAATAGGGTAATTTTACCTTAGAGTGTTGTTTTGATTATTCGAGTGGTAACAGTTATAAATCTGTAAAAACATTTGTAACAGCCGCGAATCATATTGATCAACGAGCGAATACCCAGATAAAGATCCTGATAATTACAAAAAGAAAACAACTCGGGTATCTTAAAATAATGATAAAAAGCTAAAGTAGTTTTTTATTTAGCTGCCCGTATACTTATCTCTTTGTTTGACTGTACTCGGCTAGTCTGTGTATAGCGATTGAATATAAATATAAATATGTTACAGGGCTCTTTTTTCATATAAGTTAGACATTAAAAATATACTGGCTTTTCTACATCGTATCACATTGGTGGTTGGGAGCAATATTATACCCATGTACATAGATAAGGTGCTTCTAGAAACTCTCCGAATACTATTTTCTCATTCCCATGTATCATCCATTTCGACAAGACTTGACGGTGGGAAACATAAGTCAACCATTATTTGTTGTACAATCATATTCATTTTAGAGATCTAAAGAAATGAGTTGGTAAATATTTTCCTTCATCGAAAACGAATACAAATATCTAGACTACAACAATACCCCCGGAAACCTTTTGTGGCTCTAAAGATAAAAATATAAATATATTTTTCTGTGTGTAGAAATTGAGTTCTAATTGGATTTAGCTTTACTTAATAACCAATTGGCAAAACCCGAGCTTATAAAAATAAAAACATATTTTAAATTATGCTTGGGTCATGCCTTAAAAATGTAGATGCTTGGCAAGACTACATTATTTCTAATTTTAACAACATTTTACTCTAAAGTTATATATTTTTAGTTAAACTAACTTCACCGCTTAACTAAAATAATGATGTCTTGCCATAGTATTTTTGAAACTATTTAGAGTATGGCAACATCGACACTAATAAAAGATTTTTCTCTTTTTTCCATCTGTCAACACTCACAATGCGCTGGGGGTAATGGCACTCTGCAATCTGGTAACACCGGTTTTTCATACTAAAATATTTTTACATTACCTACATTTTTACATTGTATGCGTGAATGAAAATGCTTAATTTTACTATGAACTGTTTAATGCTTTTGCACTTTTTGATTTCTTTTCTTTGTTTTTATTGTATTTGTATTACCCATCATGCCCGTTATATCATGCAACTTTCTATTCTATCATTTTCTAAATCAAACTTTGTTTTGTCATCCTTCTAAACTTTCTTACCCATATTTTGTCCTATACCTCTGCACTTTGATATTTGCATGAAATCCCTTCCTTTGCAACCGACCCAACCCACCTTCGAGAAAATAAAATTAAACCCTCAAGGTCATCTCTCAGCGAGGTCTCAGGATTCAGTACAGCATCAGCCAGGACCTTCATCCACGAGGCTTCGACCCTGGTGTTGGAGACCATCGAGGCTGGAATTAAGAAGCACTATCTGGTGCCTCTGACCATCGCCCAGCGTTCAAGATGGAGGCGGAAGGGCATCAAGCTGCATATCTATAATGAGCATACTTTTATTGCTAAACATCTTAGTGGGTGAGTTTTGAAGTTTTTATATTTGAGACTAGCTTTTACCATTTCTACCGAAGGGTGGGGCATAGGTGTACCTGTATAAGATATGTTTAAGTCCTATGTAATAGGGGGCGATCCTAATGCCCTCAATTTGGCACAAATCCAGATTCTGGGATGTTATTGAGTAATTGAGATAGAAAAACTTACTGATTTTATGTTCGGCTTCTGAGGGTCGTTGCGCTATTGTATCATCAGCCGAGCAAAAAAATATTGAGTTTTTCCTTTCTCAAGAGGTGGGCTATCAAATGAAGAAAGATTACGAATCTTAACTGGTAATTTCAGAGATTTGCGCGTTCAAACAAACTTTCAGCTTTATTGAATGAGTGTAGGTAAGAACAGAAACACCGTAAATATCACCTGAACTAGCCTAAACCCCACAATCTGATACATTTCCAGTGGCACAGTATGCGAGGTGTGCACCAAGACTATAGCGCGGCGGCTCGGCAAGCAAGGCTACGAGTGCCGCGACTGTACGCTGCGCTGCCACAAGCACTGCCACGTCAAGGTGGCCACCAACTGCCCTCGCTCCACCGTGCACAATATGGAGCTGTAAGTTGGCTATATATGTAACACTACTTTATACTCTTGACTTCGCGTGGAAGCCAAATATACCATAAATTATGTCACTGGGCAATAGCGTAGCTTTCCCTCAGTGAAAGAGTTTTCGAAATCAGATGAGTAGTTTAGGAGATTACTCCTACAACCAAATTTACAAATATTTGCAGTCACCTCTTTATAACATTAGTGTAGATTGACACCATGTATTTAGGGTTTCGAAATGCTATGAAAGTGTTTCACGTGCAAAAAATCTGTGAATTTACTTATAAATTTCAGTATTGTTAGTTTCTCGATAATTTTACTTTATTCACAGTAATAATATGCACTATACAACATATACAAGATATACAGTAACGAAAAAAATACGATTTTTTATAAGATAGAAAACAGGGAACAACTACCCTTGAAAATAGCTAACGTATTTATATATTATTTAGTTTATTTTCTCATATCACTATTTAACAGAATCATTTCATCCTAACTTGACCCAAATTCTACCATTTTTGAAGAAATTTATTAACAGGCAACACTAACGCAAACATTGGCGCCATAACTTAACCATTTTATAAATGTACTTTTCACCGTTACGGTAAGTGATCAGATGTTATTGGAAAGTTTTTTTTTACAAATCATATTATCTAATTATAATTATATAGTACCTAGTCAATTGTTTACACTAAATAATTAGGTAACTACTATTTATTAGATTTGGAAACATTTTAAAATATTTAAATTGTCTGCCACAGTTTTAACTTTACAATAGGCACAGTTAATGTGGGAAGTAATTATATATTTATAAATGTTCTTTCTTGTGATAAATATATTTATGAACATTCGATTTTGAAAAAAAAAATCGCGTTCCCAAATTGACTGTCATATTATTTTAACAATTTATCTCGCCAAAAGTTTTATTTAACTACACTTTGATGTTTTATAGTCCTCCTATTCTGTTCGAGGACCAGTAAAGTTTCAAGGTGTGTAATAATAATAAATAAGGACTTGTTTCAATTCGCTAGATATTCTTTCAGTATCAAAACACACCGCAGTTCCATGCTAAAGGAGAAATCAAATCAAACATATTTTATATTTTCTTCATTGCTTGGATGGACGAATAAATCACTAAATGCTCTAGCAAAATATATTCCAAAAAATAAATATATTTCTAGCAAGGTTATTTTTTATTTTAAGTAGAATACACCGGACGCTAAACCAATGATGAAACGAAAAAAAATGAAATAGAATATAAAATTGTTTACACTTCTTTTGCTGACAATTTTTTTTTTTGTCATTTATAATGTAGTTAAAAAAAAAAACATTTTAAAAATGTAGATCGCTTTTTTTATTCAAACTCAGATAAGCTGATACAAAAAATAGACTACGCAACAAAACACTGAATGAAGCTATTCAAGTCCTTATCACATTTAACAAACACAAACCTTATAATCTTTCATGACATCTGTAGTAGTACACTAGTTCTGTAATTATTACATTATATTTGGGTATATTTTATTCAAACATAAGCTGCTAATGCTGCCTTTTATAATTATTCAAAATTAGATGAAAAAAAAAAGAATAAAAGCTTATGGCGTTCGAACCTCCATTATATTTTATACTTTTATCAGAAATATATTGTGTTGTCCATGATCAGATGGACAGTCACTCCATGGAAAATACTGGTATTCAGATTCACCCGGTAATATTGAAAGCCGACCCCAACATATTTGGGCAAAGGCTGGGAATAATAAGAAATATTATAACAATTAATTTTGCCTTGTAAAAATACAAAAAACGCCTTGTAAAAATACAAAGAACAAATAATCATTTCTGATAAAAGTATAAATATGCATTTAACAGTATACACGCAAATACCTACTTAGTTAATAAACATAAAAAACCGACCAAAAATTAGCTCTGAAGTGAAATATGACGAAAATGTCCATTACAAATAAAATGTATGGTTTATTCGAATAAGCAAAGATTTAAATCGTTAGATTCGACCTACTACGTCAAAAGATAGTTCTGTCGAGAGACGTATCTGTTTCGTTGAAAATGACATTTAAATAGTACTGTCCCGCTTACTCATATTAAAAGTATGTAGTATCTATTATTCCATGCGGGATGTGTAAACTTACTCTTCTCAGTGTGGACACTTTCGCGTGACGCTAAGAGACGATTAACGATTTAAATCTTTGCGGAAAACATTTTTTTTATATGAATAAAATAAAACCTGGAACATTCACATTATATAATTGAATTGTCTGTTGGATGCAACTAGTTTAAAGCAATATCATGTTAGTTGTCAAAGACAACAGATATTATTTTTTGTAGTTCAGACAAGATGTCTTTTAAGCTTATTAGTTAAAGCTTAAACGATCATAGTATATGTTATAAAGTGAATGTAATTGAGACTTGAAATAAAATAAAATATAAAAGTACCACTAGATAGTGCTTAAATTAATTGTATGCAACACACAACTTTAAAAAGAATACCTACTGAAGCACCTTTATAATTTTTGGTCGGCTCATACAACTGATTCATCTATGCTATATTGCTTATATTATGTATTTTTATTTTTTACGCTGCCCAAGGTCCCATTCCCATAGCTTTGGAAATGGAAGGTACTCGTTTAGTTTCTATCATTTTTAAATATTCGTAATAGCACTAGCTCATGCGGTCGGGCTTTTGAAAAGTAGTTAAAGGTAGTTAAAATAATAGTTTTAAATTATAGAATGTCGATGGTTAAAAGAGTTGACGGAGGCTAAAGAAACGATGTATGGACTCTGTGAATTATGTATGATATAGATAGTAAGGGGGTGACTACTGAGATGACTAATAGAGAAGTGTGGTAGAAAAAGTCATGTTGCGGCGACCCCGAATAAATTGGGATAAGGGCAATAGAATGATGATGACATAATTTTAAATAAAAGTAAGCTTGGAAATAAAACTTTAACCAAATAATTTTTAAACCCACTATTAAAAAAATAAGAAATTTTTATACTCTACATTTTTGATAATTCGAATTTTTTTCAGAACCCCGACCAATGTTTTGTTATTTTTGAGGCTGGCAATAACGCGCGCCATGTATTTAGTAGTCACAACTTGCATAAAATATCAATAATAAAAATAGTTAAATAGTGCACAGGAAAAGTAACGTTCTTGTCGTCTTTAGATTTAGCACGATAGGGCTTCATAAATACAAAAATTGTGCACTTAAAAAATATCAACAATAATTCGCGTATTTCCCATAAATTTTCATGAATAAATCACTATAGTTCGCTTTGCTTATAAAATGTATGTATTTACTATCATAATATTATGAAAAATCATGATAGTTTTTCCACGAAAGGAAATAGGCTATCGAATTCACCGTTTATTATTAATTACTAATATTTTTTTATATATTTTTGAGAACTGTTTATGAACGGTTTATTATTTATCTACACTATTTAAAAATACTAAAATATCATAAAAAGAAATAAAAATAGTAAAGAGTGTAGGTAAATAATGATGATTCGAAATATATGTGTATAATATAATTCATTATAATATGTATAATTTATTAACTTAAGTAAATACTATTTTTCTAGATCCATGCTCCCTGTGTTAAGTGAATAGTCAAGTTAAGCGAGAAGACTGCAAGAAAAAATATAAAAAAAATACAAAAAAATTACAAGCAATTTTCACTCAGGTTCTTTAAAGCTATTGAAGTTTGTAGTCGTCAATATTTAATTATTTTGCGTTCGTGTGTTTTGCATGTCGTTATTTTTTTTGCATTAGATTATACTTAAAAAATAAACATAGAATGTAGTTACTAATTGTTTTTTTTTTCTTGACTCGTAGCATCTTTTTATGCATGTTTTTTTAAAATAATTCTTATTTCTCACAGATTACCGATATAAGAAATAAAATGCGTAAAGATTATTTTTGCTGAAGGAAAATATTGCAATAAATTAAAAGTAGCTTCATTATAAAACTCACTTATTTTTATTAAAAGTTGTGCATAATTTCACTTATGTATATATTTATTTTTTCTATATTTGATGTCGTCTGCATGCCTTAAAGATTATGCAATTCCCGAGCACGCGTCTTGTGACTTATATCATTGCTTTGAGGAATTGGAATAATCGACGTAATGATTGATTTCGTGAATTGCAACATCTGTAACTAAATGTTTATTGTTTTATGTAGTAAATAGATTTTAGTCAGAATTATATATTTGTTTACAGAAGAGGTGTTACTTTGGCTGAAGTACGCAGATTATAAAACGTATGGATAAATATTCAAAATAGTAGGTATATTGTAGTTAAATTTAATACATTATTCATTGGGAACTGCCATACCTTCAGCTAATATACCACCTCAAATATATAATACTTACCTACCATTTTTTTTTGTATTTATTGAATAAATTTTAAATTTATATATTTTTTTTCTTTTTCAGGACTTACATCGCATCTCCGTACACAGATAAAAATATAAGGATGTTGTGATTATTCATAAAAAAGCTTGCGAAATGCACAAAGCATCGTTTTCAAAAATCTACTTAAATTATTAAAAATAAGTACAACACTTATGTACCCTGCTGACATATTATACAATATATAGGCTTTTTTACATATATTTATATGAAAAAATGAAGTTTTAAAATTAGTGTTAAGTAAACCGTAGGATTTCTAAGCGTCGCTGACTATTTAAAATCTTAAAAATGTTACCCGCTTAAAAAATTCACTGTTGGAAAATGTTTTATTCATATGTAATGGAATAAAGACAAAATATTTAATGATAATGAAAAATATACTGTTGAATGATTGACATAAGATAGATATATTTGACAGTTAAAAGATGGCCGACTATTGTGCTGCTGCCGTCTGAGTAAATCAACTTCCCTTGGCGTTAAATTGTTAGAATTAGTTTAGGTATCGCTAGAGCCCACCATCAAAGCCAATTTCAAAGCAAATATTAGATTTCATTACCACATAATTATAATAATAAATGTCAGCCAAAAGTTAAGAATTTTCACACAAAATTTTCTACCTCATTTCTTCAAAGTTACGACAATATTAAAAGAATTTATAGTTACCATTTTTTTCTTTTATTTTTTTGTTGTTGAAAACACTGAATGTTTTATTTAAAATGAAATTGTATAACTCGAAATATTTATTTTTTAGTTTTAATAAATGTGCTTTTTCGCACAAAATTGTGATCTGTAATCGTCGAATGTGCAATAAGTCTAATATTTAATAATAAACACGCGCTTTGAGCTTTCAAATTTATACCTTACTATCTTAGAAATTAATATTTGGCCATAACTTGACAGTGACCACCTAGTAGTTTTTGGAATTATTGCTGGAGATTGAAGTAATACCTCATTTAATAAAAATAAACTACTTCGCCAAATATCGATTTTATTAATCGACTAAAGATAAGGTCATCAGAAGCGTCAAATTTTTTACTACAATTTCCATGGATCCGTTAAAACTGATTTAAAAAAATTGTCAAACAAAACAGCATCTATTTGAAGAAAAAAAAAACACGCAACGTGGACCATTCAAAAACTCGGCTTTCTCAATCTCCAGTAATAATTTAGAATTTTCTCGTTGTATGTAAGTACTAAGAACGCGTAATGTTGATTTTTGTTCATTAGAGTGACTGATTGTAATGTCATGCTACAAATATTCTGTGCCTTAGTTTCCCTCCCGGCCAGTAAAGGCATAAACTAAGTAAAGGCCTAGAAAAAGTATGGTACTAAATGCGGACTACACTAAACTCAAATTCTAGAAGTTTTTAGTCTATTATTTTACCAGGGTGTGCCTAAATACATGTTTTTTTTTTAAGTCGACTAATTTTTTATACACATGGTCTAAAAATTTCGAATATTATACCGTTTACTTTAAATTTATGAATCCTACTCAATAAGTGTTGTTCTTTAGAGCCCAGTACATAATATTTGTAGCAAAAAATGTTTTTTTTTTTTTAAGTTAAAAGGAAGGTTCATATTAATTAATACATGACAAACCATAAGTGTATCTTTGTATACTAAGATTGTTAACGCATAATGTTTTATGTGGATCCGTATAAAAATAATACTATTATTATTTATAAATGTTGCGCTATGTGTTTTATGTAATTTTATTTTTCCTCTTTTATAATAAAATGCCTTTTTTTCATGTGTTTGTTTTATTAGACGAACATAATGCTTTATTTCACCTTATTTTACGTATAGCGTCCCCGCATTTCGCCAGTCATGTTTAAGCCCCATGTAATACGGGCGAGTCTCGCCATCAACCGGGCACAATCCAGACTCCGAGCTGCTTCTGAAAAATTCCAGGAACAAAAACTTATAACACTGCCCGACCTGGGGATAGAACCCAGGACTTCATGCTCACCAGTAGCGCTTGCCACTAGACCGACCAGCGAGGCAGTAATAGTTATAAAAAATATTTAAATTTGATTCCCAACCTAGTGTCGCCGTCTCCGTGCTGAGCAGTCCGTCGATTTTAACATTTCTTATTTACCTCTGATAGCAGCTATCCAAAAGCAACCTTATTGTAACGAAAATAAGGGCCCGAACAACTCGTACCACAACCACACCACGTGGACGGGCGCTAATTTGTATGATAATGAATGTTTTTTTTTACGCGGACCAAATTTAGCCGTCGAAATAAACTGTGTGGGCGATACCAACCATATCAAGGCGACGTCGCAGACAACGCAACCAAAACTGCGTGGACGAGACGACACGGTCACAGCCGGTATCGATCGGTCGGGATGTGCCACAACGTAACCACATTGCAACTACGAGTGACAACGCCATCATTACGCAACTGCAAGAAGTTGCAGCGATACTTTTCACTCGTAACCACTGTTTGTCCACATTTTGTCAGAACAATAAATTCGAAGACATGACTGACATATCCCGCACTGGGCTCGCGTGGTGTATTTCGGCCCACGCCCTCTCAATGAGAAGAGGCCTGTGTCGAAACAGTTGGAAAATAATAGGCTCTTTATGCACGTGGTGTGGTTGTGGTCCGTGAGAACTGGCCCATACGAACACTGTAAGTTTGACAGCTGAAGCTTTAATATAGTTTTGAAGCTGACGCGATGCACCTTTCAGTGATCCGGCACTAACGACAGTAAGGTCGCGATTGAGTAGAACCAAGGGTCAAAAGTGTTCGCTCTGTAATTAGGGAGGTCCCATTTGCCGAAACTTAAAACTGAGGATGGCAAAATCGTTACTCCACGCCACGTGTGTTGATGTTTTTGAATATAGTTACTGCAGACGCAATACTAGTACCTACTAGTACATAATATTTGCAGCTAAAAGTACTATATACCTACTAATTACAATTTGGTTTTCCTTATTTTTAATGTGATCAAAGTAAAGTCGTATTTATGTATCTCTTCAGATTAATTCATGTTTTGCATATTCCTCAGTACAGACAATAATGAAGTGGGGGCCGTGGTCGTGATATGCCGCCATAAATCGGTAATGTTATATTTTACAGATTTGGGAATTTCTTAAAATATCATTCTTAACTAAATTCTTAAACAAAAATTATTAACCCAGAGATAGTACTTATTGAGATTAAGGCTATGCCACTATATGCACGCGTCTGGATTGAGGGCCCAAGTTATTTAATCATAACAGTTTTAATTCACGTTTAAGAAATTTATGACCCTTTGCTTTAAGTTTTTACTATTTTTAACTAATTGCCCTATAAGTCTTATTTCGTTTCGCAAGGGTTCAAAAAATAGGCTCTCAATCCAGATGCACATAGTGAAAGGGCCAGCGCACTACAAAAACCAAAATGGCGCGGACCGTATATGACACTTCACACAAGATAGTACGAGAGACACCGATAAAGAAACAAATTAAAAGCAATCAGAGTCCTGAGACAACGTTAGAATGTTTAAACTAAAAACACGTCCTCCAACAAATAAGTCAGAACAAGAAATGCGTACTGCGAACAGTTGGTCGCGTCGTCTTCGGCAGGGACAGCTGCCTTAGTACTACGAAGGCTTTCTATAAGGAGGTACTTAGTTGAATAAAAACAACAAATGTAATTTTACTTAAATATATTTAGCAACGTATTTTTACTAAAGCGTAAAACAAAACGTAGCCTCCCCTAAACATTCCGTTGACAATCATCTGATAGATGGCGTAGTTTTCAAAAATAATATTTTACAATTTCATCGTTAATGTATTACTGAATTTATTCATTATTAATTACATTTCTATATAATTCATACAATCCACCAAATAAACTTCAAAGTATAACGCAAATAAACAAACTAATAACAATGTTTCGATTACAATTTATGACACAAAAATAAACAAAATATTTCAGACGTGTCTATTGCAGCGTATTAATCAATAGCAACCGTTAAGTCTATATTTATCACTTTTTGTTCGGCGAACTGGAACACGTGGGCGACCAACAGAGGGCGCTGTCTAATTTTCCGAACAAAAAGTGAAATAATATGAACGCGGCCTAAAACTTAAAATTTTATTAAAATCATTTTTGAAATAATGAAATCGTTGATAGCCAAAAAACATTCAATTAAATTATATTCTTTTTGTCTTTTTTCCTGACACATCTGAAATAATTCCTGCGATGTAAAATGCCTACCATTGCCGTTACGCACATTCTCTAAACCCCCTAATATTAACAACATTAAGGCGGACACATACTTGCAACGTTTGTTTGCAATGTACCTTTTTGAGACGAGTTTGGTCACGAAGCGATACACAAGATGAGGTCAACGCACGCTCGCTTCGAACACATGGCTCAAGCGTGCTTCATTTTAATTCAGAACGGCGGACGTAGAGGTTATATAATGCATTTGCTGAAGAAAAGTATATTTTTATTTTGGAAAAATGAGTAAACGAAAGAAATGACGCCTCAATTTGCACTGAAATGTTTTTGTAAACATTTGGCTCGGTTTGCTACTGACTACTGTAAAACGTTACAGTAACTCGATACATTACAAAGAAACGTTGCAAGTTAATTTCCGCGTTTAGCCAGTAACAACTAACACTGGTAAAAGTGCATTGTACATCAAGGTCTGTGGCAGCCGCAAAATATTGTCCCATGACATAAAATTCTACTAGTTTTGTGTCTCTATTGTAAAAAGGAATTTAATAGTAATAACACTGTTCCATGTATGAAGAAACAAATATGTATTAAGCTAGTGTTTAGAGATTGCGGTGGCCGCCACATTGTGTCTGCAACTTACGGACAATTGACGTCACTGAAACGTTATTTATAAAAAGTAAGTTAGTGTGTTTCCCTAGCGTTCGTGGGTTTTACTGTCACGCAAAAATCAACATTGCGAGTCTTAAAATCAAGTAAAAGTATAAAAACTCAGATGTGCTCCTTTATCTGCATTCATGCGGTATCCGGCTAAAATGAGTAATACAATTCAACTTTGTTTGTACAAGCTCGAGGTCGATATTTGTTTGACACTTAAACCACGTTGCGCTGCGCTTCGCTAGGTCTGAGCGGCCCTTAGAGAGCGTCTTGTGTCAGCGTAAAGTCAAACCTGCTATTTTCATGACAGTAATAATTGCGGCTGTTATAAAATGTAACGGCCACAAACAACTCTTCAAGAAATCCGTAGCTTTAGTCATTTTAATAACAATGTCTCACTTTATCCATATTTAGATTACGTACATTAACCGGTCACTGTTGACATATGCTACAATTTGTTTAATTTTTTTATTGAAATGATTCGAAGAATTAGGAAATCGATTTTTAAATAATTCGTTTATTTAATAATTATTAATTTGTGATGTCCGTGAGATTATAAACAATTATTTGACTAAATATAAATAATTACTAATATTTCGTAGTATAACTAAAATAATAAGAAGCAATACGCGCTTTAAAAGGAAATTATAATTATTACAGCTTGCGTATTCGATAATTTAAGTTATATGGGAATTACAATTTATTTAAGTTGGTGTACACTTCATGATTTAAATATTTATTAAACGTTACATTAATTTAAGTGTCGTATGGTTTGAAATGAATTGAATGTGTTGTGTCCTTATTCAAAAACTTATAATTTTATATACGATACGAGATTATCCCCGCTTCACTAATTGATTTTAGTTATTGATTCGTGAATTATACATATAAGTAATTGCATAAAACGTGTCGGTACTTTGAATTGTTAAATGTACACACAACTTTTAAATCACAAAATACTAACATTACAGCTTCCTAGATAAAAATGTATATGCAAAAAATGCAGAACATTTTTATGTAAAAAGTGAAATTTGACTAGTAGTGTGGTGGATATGTATTCACTCATAATTAATACGTACCTAAAACGTCAGTGGGTACTACGATCTATTAATTACACTTGTAATATTTAGAATTACTGGCATTAATTACAATTTATAGTATCCTCATTTAATTAACTATTATAAACAAACAGATGAAATTAGCAAAAAAGTGAAATATTAAGACTAGATAGATTATAACCTAAAAATTCAGTCAAGTCATTCACTAAACACACTAATCGTCTTGCAAAAACTGCATCAAAATTCAGTTGAAAATCCACTGTGAAAAGGCCAAACAAAACATTCAACATTTTAACAAAAAAATGCAAAATAATTAGGATTTGAAGCAGTTTTCTTACAAGTGTATAAGCAATATAAAAAGAACAGACGAACAATTAGAAAAATTGCACTTTTACAAAATATTTTTATATAGAAAAATACGAAGAACAATATCAGGAAACGTTGGTGCCATTGTAAGCTCTTCGAATTTCAAAAGAATTGTTATTATTTAGTAAAAACTTATCAATCTAGACATCTTTTTTTTCTCTAATATTATACCAAAAAGGAAGATCAATGCAACACGTACGAGTTTTTTTTTTTTCAGAAAAATATAAATATGAATTATTATTTACATCAACAATATTAAGTGTTATAAATATATATATACTAGATATTAAATATTGCAAGTGTCATAAGTCAAAGTGTCAAAATTTGTATTATCTCCATACATAAATATGAAAAAATATATTCTATATGAACCACTATTAAGTAAATATTATGAGACAGCGTTTTTATATGAAAATATAGGCATTATTTATTCGTACTATTTACAAAGCATTTTATTATTTAACGAAAAATTAATTGAGTTAACATGAATACTGATTAAAATAAAAACCACTGGAATATAAGTTTTATTGTAACTAAAATGATGCGAAATAAATACATTACATGTGCCTTAATATTAAGTTTATTTATTTATTAATCTATAATACTATCACACGATTTTACATTTTTAAATGACACTTTCGATCGGTAGGCGAGTAACGGTGATATTTGAACACTACCTAACCGTGTTGAAAGTTTGTCAATCTGTCATTTTGACAGGTTCCTGTATACACTAGGACATATTGGACACAATTATAAGTTGCATCTATTATATTGTATGAGAGTCATAAAAAGTTATATGCCCAGGCAAAGTGGAAATCCAAAACATGCTGGGCATTCATAATTCCCAAAATGTAACAACTAACCACAATTAGCCAATCATTCATATACCCAGGATGTCAAGGCAATGTCGACAATGGCCGGACAAAAATCACTTTGCCCACTCCACAATTTTACCAATAACAATAATTAATGTAACACTTTTGGTGTTCCCAAACTGGGAATTCATAAGTCCTAAATTGTAATGGCTTACCGCCATTAGCTTATCAATCATATACCCAGAAAGTTGAGGCAATGACGACACTGCCCGGTCAAACCTTACTTTGCCCGCTCCACGAATTTACTAATAACAATAATTAACACTTTTGGTGTTCCCAAGGTACTCTAAGAATCAATTAGTAATTAATTAACTATTAAAATTAATTTTACGTTATAGAATTTTAATTTTCACTTACAAGATAATAGTATGATGATTGTTTTTAACAAATTCAACCTTAGTGATATTTTTGCCTATTCTAATGATCTTTTGCTAAATTAATTATATATTTTTTAAGTGTTCTAATTCCGTATATAATTAATTTATATTTTTTATACTTCCAGAAATGTTACAATTGTTTTTAAAGAAAAATGGGTCATTTAAATTAATTTAAGTATTATTTTTTGCGCTTGGCATGGAATATGTGCGTCAAATAATAATAATTAATAAGCTAGTGTTGTAAATAATGTTTTAAATGTATTGAAATATATGAAGACGCTTTTAAATTTTCGTCACGATGGCATTATAAAGTGCACGTACTTCCGTAAATTTTATGGACGATGTTAACATTATTCCCGTATATCCTTTAATTTTATGTTCTAACGAAGGTGATGTAAGTTTCAGCTAGATATATACGCCAAAACTATTTTTTGGACCACGTTCATGGATTAAAAATATCGCAGCGAGAATTCGCACACAGGTTTTTCAACCCTCTGAGTTAAACTGAGTATTGAGAATCCAAAGAAGTACACCCCAGAGCGTCGAAAAACACACTTCGATTTTAACCTTTCGGTGTTAACACCGAGAGTTTAAAATCGAAGTGCAGCAGTGCTTTGGACATCCAGTGCACTAAAAAATCGCCAAGCAATACATTTTTTATCCGTGTGAACGTGGCAACGTGGTTTTAAAGGTTATGCTTATATTAATATTTTTGATAATTTGGCTAGATGATACAAACCATTGATTTCTGGCAGCTGATATAAATAAAGTTCATATTTGATTGGCTTTGCTGTTTTGTTCAACGAATGACAACAAGAGCAGTGGTGGCCTAAGGTTGGACTATTAATCCTATTCAGTAACTTGACAGTTGGAGGATTACCAGGTTTTGAGAAAAAAAGATAGTGAGGTGGTGCAAGAATGAATGGAATTGAATGAACTTGAATTAATGTTCTACATGCAAATTTTGTATTTAAAATTTAGTAACTTGTCTTAAAACACGATGTATACTATATCGATATATATATATACAACATTAATTTTTGTTTATGCGAAACCCGAAACACGGGTCTAGTATTTTTATGTAAAGAATCTATGAAAAAATTTTCAAAACTGTATCATTAATAATCACAAAGTTATAAGCTTGATAAGTTACCTGGTTGTCCACGCAAAAACATATGCACATCACCACAAACAGCTAGTGTACGTACCATCTCCGTGTAATGGACGTTTGAGTACGAGAAAGACATGATAATTTTAAAATCGAAACAAAACACTAAGGCCCCGCGACTTGGAAGCGTAATTAAATATTTTTGGTACAAAATATAACATGGTGTAAAAATTATTGGAATCGATTCAGTTACTGATTCTGAACAAACTATATTCAGGTTTCGCATATACTAAAAATAATCTTGTATAGTCTATGGCTGCCAGAGGAAATAAAATGACTATAGTAAAAAAAGTAAAATGACATGATTTTTATATTTAGTTTTGTTTCTATCAGAAGAAAATAGAAAAGGGAATAACTGTTATTAAAAATTATTAATTAATTATTCATATATTCCACATCCTTAAAACGATTTTTTTATTAATTTAAACCATTTTTATCATTCATTCTTTACGCGAAATCGTTCACTACCCCAACACTATTAGTTTTAGAATGGTATAATTTTCTTTTCGTTGAACTGTCAAGTTACTGAATAGGATTAAAAGTCCAACTTTAGTGATAACGGCCTCAACTTATGTGTGAGTTCGATCCCAGACAAGCAATTGACTTTGTGTAATTCATCCCATCTCCACTGCTCTTAAAATGGTGGAGGAAAACATCGTGAGGAAATCGTTATGTCTTAGAACCAAACATTCGAGAACATGTGACATCTACCAATTCGCACTGGGCCCGCGTCGTGGAATAGGGCTCTCTATCTCTCACAGGGAGGAGGCCTCTGTCCCAGCAGTGGGAACGTTATAGACTGAGTATGTATGCATCAGGGATGTTAGGGAGCTCTGTAACCGTAACCAAAACTATCGGATATCCGATATAAAAATTTATCCGTAACCGTAACCGAATCCGAAATAAAGGTTTCGGATAATATCGAAATTTTTATTACATTTTTATTTTAGGTAGATTAGATAACACTCAATATATATTTATAATCATTTTGACGTGACAACGTCTTATAAATTGGTTTGCCGGGTGACACTTCAAGAAACTGCGTTACGCTCCGCTCACGTTATGCGCTCACAATGAGAGCGAGTGAGAGGCACGCGTCCCTTCCACTCGGGCATGGTTAGCCCGCCTAAGAGCGAGAGAGACAGACATAAAAAGTGAAAGGCACGCATCCCTTCCACTCGAGCACAGTTCTATGTATAAATAAATGTTTTAAATTGTTACTATTATTTCATCCTTCTTCCTACTATACGAATGAATATTCACATTAAAATTATTTTACCACTCAAAGTCGTTGTCACGTAAAACTTTCGCCCGTATACCGACTTTACAGGCAACCAATTTTTATTTTAAATAGCTGCAATAATTACTCACAGACTGATTGTAATTCCTACCATATGGTGACACATAAATAAAACCATTTTATTAGCTATTTGTATTTTACTTTTGAAATTCCTTAAAAATTTAATATCCGTAACCGAAATTATCCGAAACTAACGGATAATCCGAAATAATTACATATCCATATCCGTATCCGTATCCGGTATAATAATCATTCCTACATCCGTAACTAATCCGTATCCGAAATTTTATATCCATAACATCCCTAGTATGCATGTATGTAATAGCAGAAAATGACTGAGAAAATAATTAAGCTGCCAGAAACCAATGTACTAAGTCTGCCCAAATATATAAAACCCGTAGTATCCTTTACTGACTATAGGAATAAACGCTGCTATTGTTCGAAGTAAAATAGTGGTTATGTTAAGCGTGATAAAGGTCAATTTCCTATGTAAAGTTATGTCAAAAAAACAAATGATGACACTGAAATATGTACACGTTAAAATCAGACTTATATTTAGTTCATAAGGTACGAATTCTAATCCTGTAATGTCGATTTGGTGAAGTAAGTGGTCACTTTATATTCATGAAAAGAATTAGAAAACATTGTTTAGGGCGAAGATAATTAAAAATCGAATCTTGAGGAATTCGTAGGATCTAAATTATCCTGTGACATAAAGGTTTTGCTATTGTGTTAAATTCATTGATTTTTTTTTATTGATAATCTAAATTGTGATTATTCCCATTAAAACTCATTTGTGTTTTAGTTATACAAAGTAGTAAATGTGAAATAAAATTACATGGAACTAACTACATTCACTATTTCTTAAAAAACACTACTGACCTCACCAAACGAAATAATTTAATGAACAAACTAACTACGTTTAACACTTATTAGGTACTTTAGATCCAAACTCGTGTAATATATCGCACGCCATCTCGAGGTCATTTCGTGTGATACCCAATGCGCGTACAACTATGTCTTTAGGGTATCCTTCGCCAACCAAGCGCGCAATGTAGTCTAAGTTTATGTTTTCATACGACACGTTGTCGCCGTATTTTCGGCCATGCTTGTCGTGTGTTAGGGGGTTAATTTTTTTTGCTGAAAAAAAAGAAAATGAATTTGTTAATAAATAAATCACGATATACATTGTAATCCTAACTAATGGTAAATGTGAAAGTATGACTGGCCAGTTAGTCTAGTGGTTAGTGACTCTGACTGCCAAGACTGAGGTCGTGGGTTCGATTCCCACCCAGGACAAATCTTTGTGTGATGAGCACAATCATTTGTTCTGTGTCTAGGTGTAATTTATATATAATATGTATGTATTTAGAAATATATAAGTATGTGTATCAGTTGACTGGTTGCCATAGTACAAGCTCTGCCTAGTTTGGGATCAGACAACGTTGTGTTGGTTGTCCCACGATATTATATTATTATGTTTATTTGTTACGTTTTTACGCTAAATCGGCTCAACGGATTTAGATGTTTGGCACAAATACAGGCCATGACCAGGGTAAGGACAAATGCTAGATTTCACTCTGTACCTCAGAGGAAAGCGCGGGTTACAGCTAGTTCAAAAATAAACTATTTTGACAGACTTGACTTGATTTTCTTATAAAAAAACCGGGTAGTTTTTTGATAAGAAAATACGTTTTCAAATTAAGCTCATTTTTAGGGATCTAACTGGCTGTAGATGATTCAGTCAGTCCATCATAGCATTGACATGCGTGTTACGTGCTCTGCCTACACCAAAACAGAAGAATAGCGACATGATAAGCTATTTATGTCAATCATACTATTGCTACTGGTACCACGGCATATCAAGTTCTACATTTCCAATTTAAGCGGACCTCTTATTATACGAAAACCCCATACAGTGTGAAATCAGTTTATACTGGAAATGTATAGCGTTATATGTAGCAGTGCGTACTAGCATCGTCCGAATCTAGACTTAGAAATTAGTTAAACTTTATATTGTAACTATTACCTAATTAAAACCTTTAGAATTTTTTTTTTGTTCGTCGAATCGTTGAGCTTCAAAAGTTCTGAGTTGAGCTGCACGATTAGTGACAAATGCGTGCGCTGACTGGACAGATCCACTCAATCTGTGTGGTTTTTTCTACAAAAGACCATTTCAGACAGCTATCTACATGGTCCTCAGATGATGTGACCAAGATTATGTCTGGACTTTAAAAGAGACTGTGACCTCTGAGTTTGTTTCGGTCTTTCTTCTCAGAGTAGTCAGATAGGAAACGCCATCCTCGTTTAGCTCAAAAAATATATTATTGATTTGTAAAAGTGTTTGTACAAACCTACTAACAGAAATAAAATCATTTATCATTTATTTATCATTTTCCCTTTTAATTCCCCCGTATGTCATTTTCGTAATTTCCGTTTGAGATTATGGCCAAGCAATTATAATCTCTAAACTTGGAAAGAATAAGATTCAAATACTCACGTAGAACAGCCAGCTCATTCTTCTCCACAGCAACATTCTCATACGGTGGGTCTTTCGTATCTTCAGAAGGGAATTTGGGCATAGTGGTAGACTTTGTAGGCTGGTCAACACTCCCACTACTTGTTGCGGGCAAAGACCGTTGCCTAGGAGGTGCCCTACTCTCCAGCCTGGTTTCCCGATCAAAACTGGACCTAGACTCAATTATTCTTTCGGGTTTATCCGGTGGCCTTTCGGGGGGAAGCCGAAAATCTGTATGCCGTGTTTCCGATACCGGCAAATGCCTTTCTGTTTTTTCAGGGACATGCCTATCCTGCCTGTTGTCCATTACTCTAATTTCGTGTCTATTATCTTGCTGTATATGCCTCTCCTGTCTGTCTGGGGTAGGGATGTGACGTTCTTGTCGACTTTCGACGCGTTCTGGCCTCTCTTGCGTTGTTTGGACGTGTCGGTCTTGCGTTGCTCTTTCTGGCACGTGTCTTTCCGGGACATGGCGGTCATTTGGCCTGTTTTCTGGCATATGTCTGTTTTCTTGTGGTTTTTCTTGTCTATTTGGTGGCTGGTCTGGTCTTTCGGAGTTGTGTCTGCTGTCGGGTATGTGTCGGGGTTCTGGTTTCGGTTCTGTGGGTGTGGGGGTGTGGGGGCGTTCGGGAGGGGGTGCGGGGAGGGGACGGCTGTTGGATTGTGGGGTGCAGGCGCGGCGAGGCTTCTCGAAGGCTCGAGGGTCGGGTGGCACCTGAAATTTGAGAAATATACATTATTTACATACAACTATATGTACACGTTCGATAAAACGC
Source organism: Aporophyla lueneburgensis (assembly GCA_932294355.1). NCBI lineage: Eukaryota > Metazoa > Arthropoda > Insecta > Lepidoptera > Noctuidae > Aporophyla > Aporophyla lueneburgensis. The sequence continues at coordinate 11,578,706 of OW028759.1, forward strand.
TAGTAGAAGACGACTGTAACAGTATCAAGTATCAAATATTTTATTTATACTTTAACTGTAGTGTTGTATGTCGTACAGGCTGGTGTCTTCGACTCAACGTCCAAGTACGTATTTTGCCTATTATGCTGTAACTAAATAACTATCTAATGTAGGTACCTCGTGTCGCGTGTCAATAAGCCCGGTAATGGTCTCCGTAGATCCTGTGATAATGGACGTCAGTCGGTGTCGTGAGTCCGGCTCCGGTTCTAATGATGACCGTCTTCTGGGTTCTACTGAAAAGAGATATTTAATAATTTAACATAATTGTAAGCCTGAAAATCCAGAAAGAAACCCATATGATTACTATATTCTAAGCACATTTTGAAAGACACTACTTTTGAAATTTTACCACCCCGTAACGAGTATGACCACCATTGCTTCAAACGGGCCATAAATTCCAACTGCGGGCTACTATACAATTTTTATATTGGAAAACCCAATAACATTTCGTCCGTTCCGACATTTGCGGAATCCAACTTAGCAGTTGCTCAGTCGTCACCACGAGAGCTTCTGATTCCTTAGTCTTCGAGACAGTAAGTTAGTTGATGCATGATGGTATTTTTTATTCAGTTTTAGATGCTTTAGGTAGGAAGAGACTATTTTCTGATAGTGCAGCTGGTATTGACCTGTTGATAATAACGATCATTGTTCAAGGGGCGTGACTACTACCAGGGTCGCGAGATTCGTTCGAAAGAGATACCGTGGCCCTAGCATATAGGCAACTGAAGGAACACGGGTAGGTTTTAGTCAGTAAAAGTCTGACACGCCGGAAGACGTTATGTGATGATATCCCACATATTCCCATAGACTATAGTTTGATTTTGTCTAGATTCTAGTTTGTTCTATGGAGCAAGAAAATGATTGATCGATTTTGTATCAATTTCTAGTATAAAAATGATGTCTACCACATATTTGATTAAATTGTTGTGTTTTTTTCATAAATGACATGGTAAAGTACCGTCGTAATATTAAACTTTTTAAATAATTACTTGAGAAACTCGCTTGACGTAGATTATATACATGGCGCTTTCAGCTTTCTTTTGCAAAATAAAGATGGATTCAATGTTAGCCCAGCCCCACAATAAAATGCTTTACGTCATAAATCTGTGGAATTAACTAAATCAGACTAATTGCGCGGTTTCCACATCTGTTAACTATCTTATCTTTCTAACAGCACAAGCGACTGAGCTTTGACCGCAAGAGATGTTATGTAGAGATGTTATATGAGGTCCCTATTCTAATTACTCTTCTAGCGGGATTGAACAAATCCATTCAATATAATGTTCGTTTCAACATTAGAACTAATTTAAATCTAAGCCAAACTTGGACCTGAAGAATAGAGTTATTCACTTCGTCACTATTTTAGGATCGTCGGTCTATTTTAAACTAGCTTCTGCCCGCGACTTCATCTGCGTTAAATTTCTTGTTCCCCCGACCCTTCCCGTCGCGTCGAATCGCCTACCCGTGCAATTTTACCCGTTTTTGCAACATTTTTCATTACTGCTCCGCTCCTCTCAGTTGTAGCGTGATCTTGTATAGCCTATAGCCTTCCTCGATAAATAGGCTACCTAACACAAAAATATTTTTTCAATTCGAACCAGTAGTTCCTGAGATTAGTGTGTTTAATCAAACAAACAAAAAAACTCTTCAGCTTTATAATCTGTATTAGTATAGATATCAACGATGTGTCATCTGTTAATAACATGATTTAGGAACTAAATCGGGTAAATAATTAATGGACACAAAAAAGAGGAATGGACTCAGTATTGAACCTTGAGGAACACCTCTTGCCATTTCAGATCATAATGAGTTTTTGCCATTTATTTGAACTTAATCAAATCAAAATCTTGCTAAATTTAATGTATGCTATTATTAAATCAAAAGTTGTATTTCCAATCTCATATTGCTCTAGTCACTAGTGTCATTACAAGTGTGTCATGATTTACGCAATCGAACGCCTTAGAGAGGTCACAAAGGATTCCAAAGGCATCTTCTGCGACATAGGCGATAAAAATATGCTTAATGAGCATGACACCAGCGTCAGCGGTAAAACGGCAATTGGAGGACATTTTATTATAAAACAATTTATGCCACCACCGATTAGTAAATTTGGAGTTCTTTGCCCATTCTCTCAAAACTACCTTTTAAATTAATATTTTTGTTTAAATTCTAGTTGCCCACTTGAATTCCATTTTGTCATGAAAAGACGAAATTGATTTTCTGGTTTCGGCACGCAAACGTGTTTTGAATGTACCTAATTGAAATAAAAATAGCTTTGAATGATCTGAACATTTAACTCTTCCTGGGCGTCGTCTTAAGTTCCCAGTAGGCGTTTTTAGCAGGTTGCGGGATGCGGGTCACAGCACGCGGGCTGTTACGCGACGACTGTATGAAGAAACTTACCATGCGCACTGCTAGCTGCAGCGATATCCTGCACACTAGAAGCTGCCACGATGACGTTCTCAGCGGGTGACAAGCTCTTCCTGGGCGGCAGGGGCGGAGCCCTGAGCTCTCCGTAGGCGTTCTCCGCAGGCTGCGGGGCACGGCGCGGTGCCCGCGGGCTGTGGCGAGGCGATGCACCCGGGGACCGCACTGTAGGAAGCAGCGCGGCGATCGTAGACGTGGCTGCGTTGAATTCGGCCCAGTCCTGTTAGGAAGAGGTTAATGTAACAGGTAAGTTTGTTTTCTGCAATAAGTTAAAATAGATTTTTCTTCAAACAAGTTACGTCCTTACAATACTAACTGAATGAAGAGGGGATAGCCAATGTTTTATGCCATAACCACGCTCAGCAGTTCCCTCTTAGGGCAACTATGTTAGGGAACACCGTCATTCGCTAACCCTCTCCATATCAAACGGTTCCTAATCGCCACCAAAACGTCATATCAGTATTCTACGCGCTATAGCCAGGCCCGTTGGTGACGTCGCTTGCCACCTGTACACTGTCTGTGTTATTAGTTAAGTACTAACATAGGTTAAGAATATTTATTTATTTACACCAAACATACAACATCCTTACAGGCTAGACCCAATGCGACATTGTAGCACCCTTCAAAATTAAATAATAATATTGTTACTAACCCAATGGATCTTTTTTATCCGAACACATAAATAAATATATATATGTATAACATCAAAACGACACATTAACTAATCGCCAGCATAACGACATATGCTAAATCATTTAGCATAACGTCCTACTTGTCAAATACAATCATCATGCACATCTTTGCGTTATCCCAGTTGCATCCTTTCGGAGCTCGGGGTCCGCTCTCCTACTTTTAAGCATCCACTTAGGACGGTCTTCTGTGTTGATACGCATGCCATCCGCTACGATGTCAAGCCATCAGTTTAGGGTCTTCCCCTTCTGCCGGTGCCTGGCGCAGGCGGTATGGCCAGACATTTGTTCCCCAAATAGCTTGCCGGTTTCCGTAAAACGTGACCGTACTAACGTAAGCGACACTCTTGCAAATTGTCTGCTATGAAGGCTGCCGCGTATGAGTGAGTTCTTGACACGGTCTCTCCGCGTAACTCCGGACATTCAGCGCAACATTTTCATTTCCGTGACACGTAGTTCATGCTTGTGCCGTTCAATTACGGGCCACGCTTCACTGCCATATAAAAGGACAGGCCTAAAAATGGTTTTAGAGACCTGTCCCTTTAGCTTATCTTGGGGTCACAAATGACACCAGACACCTCACGTCATTTGGCCCACGCTGCAGCAATGCGTGCCTTGACGTCGCAGTGGAGTACAGATTCCAAGTACTTAAACTTAAATGATCGTGTCTTTGTCTATGCGGACGGAGGTGAGACCTGCAGTATTGCAGGCCAAGTACTCAGTCTTCGCCACATTGAGCTTCAGACCACGATCCTCAAGCGTACCCTTCCACGCCTTCACGTGTATCACCAGTTGTTCCCAGTCCGTGCCTACCGGCGCGATATCGTCAGCATACATGAGCAGACATGGACCGCTCATGGGCTGATGCTATTTGATACAACTTCAAATACTACGGTGAATAGGAACGGGCTAAGGACGGATCCCTGGTGTAAAGTATTACTACAGTGACTTTTTTGCATTACTATGCAAAAAAATTACTATTGATTTTTATAGTGACGACTCATTTTAGCATTTATTTGGAAGATAATAAATGCTCAAATGAGTTTAACATATATTAATTATAGGATGATCCTTTATTTTTGTGTTAATGTCAACAGATGCCGTATGTCAATTCATTTAAAGTTCAAGTTTGATCATTTTAATAGATTAAAAAAAAAACGAACAAACACATGAACAATGAAGAGTTTACATTAATGGTAACATTTAACTAATTTATAGTTCTCGGCTTTAAATAGGTTAAATGTTTCCAGATGATTGTTGCGGATGATAAATATCAAAAAATCTCACATATGTGCCTGAGTATGAAAACGCAGGCCGTAAATCGGGACGATGCATTCCAAAAGCGGCATAAAAGAGGAAGGCAAATAGAACGCTAGGCTCATATGGGATTTGTTGCGTCTCGTAGTAGTTCCGAGCCGCACGCAGGAAGAACAGTGGACAAGAGCGTTCACATGCGCGCGTGCAGAGGGCCCCCGCCGTCGAAGCCCGCGCAAAAAGCGGTGGCGGGGCGACCTGGTTGCGTAGCGCCAGCCCTGGGTCGGCGCGCCGGGGGAGGAGTGGCGGGGCGGACTGTGCCCGGCACTCGGATGGTATAGGCTAAAAAGAAAGAAAGCGTGGTATAACTGTCCTATTTCCATTTTGTTTGTAGGACATTTTGGTATGTTGTGTCGTTGGACCCGAATGGCCTTTTTAAGACTTTTAGATATGGAAGCCCCTAACTTTTCGTTGAGAAAAATATTTTTTATCTATTTCAGACGATTTTTCTGTGGTCTCCAATTATGAATTAACTAATTGGTTAACTAATATCTTGAGTCTACAACATTATGATCACTCTGCTTATAAATCAATTCATTACTATTTTATAATTGCTAAACAAGTATAGGCCACTGGCAGCTATAATATATGGTCAGGCAGCCTCAATATTATCCATAATCTATACAAATAAATACAATTGAAGTGTCTATTTGTAATGTCAAAATAACATATTTTTACGACAGTATATATACGGTACTTATCACAAAATGCTATTTTCAAAAAGCTCGTCTCTCAGTTTGTTCCGGCTAATCTCCAAACGATTTGACCGATTTTGATGGACTTTCACTGGCGTATAGGTGATGTTATGCGGAGTAGCTAAGGCTTTTTGTCCCGGGAACACGTTCCCGTGGGACATCCACGCCGACGACGCTGCTGACACAGCTAGTATAACATAAATACATAAACTGGCGTGAGTTTCTTCCTATGAGGGAAGGCAGACGCTACAGAAGGCCGGCTGCTACGATATTATTCTCTTTAACTATTATTATAATGAATAAATTGACTATAGCCAACAATTATAGTTTATTAAAGACAAGCAAGCGTTTATAAGAAGTTAGCCCATTTTAATTACTATCGATAGCGTAACGATGCAACACTATTTTATAAAGGAAGGATGCGCTTACTTTCTTCGATAATTTTATCTACGTTTTTCGCACTTTTCCTGAAATAGTCATTTACTGGGATATATAAGAAACTTAGAGAGTTGTATTGATGATTTTAATGACTATATCATTCTGTAAAAAACACGCCTTACAGTTACAAATCAAATTTTGTTCAGCATACAGCCTATCACTGCCCTGTAAATTGTAAAAAAAAAAAACGTAATAACATTTAAATTTATACCTGGATAACCTGGCATTTTAGTACAATTTCGTTTGATAAAATGGAAAGCCGAAACATGCAAATTAACGAGTTTCTGAATGTACCATCAAAAAGTAATTGCGAAGAGACAATATGCATGCACTCTTTAACATGCATTCAAAATGAATTGGGTGTGTGATATTACAAAAAAGAAAAAAAAACTTACAAAATAGGCAAAGGAAACAAAAACACAAAAGCACATATCACCAAGCGTATATTTTCAACATAAAAAAATACACTTACAAATAAATAAATCATTAAATCGTCATAATAATACGAAAAATAATAATAATTAAATTATTGCTTACAGTCAAAATAATACGAGCTAAGCGTAAACATAACAAAATGTCTGGAAATTAAATAACTTCACTTATACGGGCGGAAACATGATAAACAAGTTTATTTTTTTATATAACTGTATATTTTATTTTTTCAAATGGATAAAAGCTTACGTGGTAGTATTTTTCTACACTCTGAAGCAGTCTTTTTAATCCTAAATTATTTAGGAAAATATTTCCATTAAAAAAAATTAGAACTACAGCAAATATTGTCAAAAGACTTACAATAATTTTATATACAAGAACTCCGAAATTAATTTTATTTTTATCGGACAAAGTCTCGGCTATAATTATAAATAATTAATTTAATTAATACTATTGCATTAGGATTACAAAAAATAAATAAAAAACGGGGAATATTTCATCAAACAATTACTAACATAATTTGTTTAGGAAAATATTTCCTATCATACACAGAATGAAAAGTGCCTTAAATAATAATAAAAAAGGTATTTATTAGCTGCAAAAGTGATAAAATTTCAAGAAAACTTAATCCGCGATTTGCAATAAAAAGTCTTTAAGTATCTACCTACATTCTATGGACAAAATAAACTCAATTTACTGTCAAAAACAACTTTAAAATGAGATATGAGTGGATGAAAACAAAAAAAAAAAAACATAGATACATAAATTTGAGTCAAAACTTTATCACTTTTGCAACAAGCGTGTATAAATTATGTTCAATAAGTTTGCACCAAATGATAAGTGACTTTCTTGCGTTTTTCTCTACCGGGAAGGAAGTTGTTGACAAAAAGAGCTCATAAGAAGGAGTTTTTAAGAACCAGCACGTTTTATTTATTTCATAAACGGTCGTGCAAGACAAAATCGAAAAATAATGAAAAATATAAAATTCTCTCTTTCCGATGAACCTTCTGGAATGTTATTGAATATAAACTTTTAAGACTCAGCACCACCATGTAATTCTTCATTTTGAGCGCTTCCAGCAAAAAAATCAATTCAAGAGTTCATTTTACTTCAATTATTGATCAAACGGTTGGGCAAAGTGTTATTATTGGGTTTTTCCATCTGGAATTTCTCTGTAGCAGCTCGGAGTCTGGATTAGTGCCCGGTGGATGGCAATAGGTTCGCCCCCTATTACATATGGAACTTAAACATAATTGGCGAAATGTGGGTGCACTCAAGGTACACCTCTGCCTAACCCTTAGGGGAAACAAAGCGTGATGTTATGTTATATTATTGATCAATTAAAAGGAATACGTGCATGACTCAAGTCCCAACGCAAAAAGTCACTTAATATTAAGACAAACACAATCATGACTAAGTTGTAACATGATTTCCAAACGACTTACAATATACAGATAAAGAAATTCTGTTACAACCGTACATAGACAACAAGCAGGTATAGAAGTGTGATGGTGGAAACGCTGCTGTAGTAAGACAATAACGTATCGCCTTCAATTTTTAAGGAACAGACAAGAGATCAAAACCCTTTTTTAAATTTATAAGGACAGGCCAGAGGTAATAACTGTTTTTTCTTCAAATTTAAAAGACGCCTGATATCAAAACCGTTTTTTATTTATTTAAAACGACAGGCCTGAGCTCAAAACCGTTTTTTAAATTTAAAAGATCAGGCCTGATATCATAACCGTTTTTTAAATATTTTAAGGACAGGCCCTTTTTGAAATCATCAAATGACGTCTCAAAAGGCCTGACATCAAAACTGTTTTTTTGACGTGACAACGTCTTATAAATTGGTTTGCCGGGTGACACTTCAAGAAACTGCGTTACGCTCCGCTCACGTTATGCGCTCACAATGAGAGCGAGTGAGAGGCACGCGTCCCTTCCACTCGGGCATGGTTAGCCCGCCTAAGAGCGAGAGAGACAGACATAAAAAGTGAAAGGCACGCGTCCCTTCAAAGTCGTTGTCACGTAAAACTTTCGCCCGTATACCGACTTTACAGGCAACCAATTTTTTTTTATTTAAAAGGTCAGGCAAGGATTTTTAAATTTCAAACGACGAATTAGGAATTTAGATCAAAGCCAGGTTTTAAAAGTTATAAGGACAGGCCAGAGATAAAAACCGTTTTCTTTTAAAATTTAAAAGGACAGGCCAGATATCAATACCAGTTTTTAAAATTTCAAACGACAGGCCAGTGTTCAAACCCTTTCTTAAATTTAAAACGACAGGCCAGAGATCAAAACCGTTTTATAAAGTTAAAACGACATACCAAAGATCAAAACCGTTTTTAAAAGTTAAAGGGACAGGCCAGAGATAATAGCCGTTTTTTTTTAATATAATGGAGAGGTCTGACATCAAAACATGTTTTTAATTTGAATCGCTTAGACCAGAGATAAAAACCGTTTTCTTTTAAAATTTAAAAGGACAGGCCAGATACCTAAAACGTTTTTTAAAGGCAAAACGCGTTCATAAAGTTTTAGTTAGCGTTCATGATAATTCCATACAAATGGTTTTTTCAATTAGCGCTATATGATCCGAGTTGGTCTGTCCAAATTTCAATGAAAATTCCCATAGAAAATGCAATTACAGTTTTCCCCATTTATCGGTTGTTTCGCTGGGTACTTTCCACTTATTATTATTTTTAAACAAAGGGTTGCATATTAGAGTGAGAACAAAAAAATATCCGACTGGTTAAACCGTTTATGAGTTTTAGTGAGACTTACAAACAGCAAATGTTTTCTATATCTATAGTATCTATAGATAAATAAATGCAACGCAATTACTTTGTTCAATTAACTATAAAAACGGCATTTCCGCACTCACAATTCCATCCTATGGTCACTGGCGACAAACATCAAACCATGATGATATTTCTCACTAAAATTATAACATTCACAAAATTCATGCTATACGACACAATCTAAAAGCGTATGTCAAAAAGTGGGCAGGGTCTAGATGGAAAGTGTTTGAAACCTAAAAAAATAAAATGTTTAAAAAAGGACACGAATTGGCAACTAAGGTTATAATTGGCTGAGAACGCTTTGTACGTAATATTATGCGGTGATTGAAAAGAGATAAGTAACCAGGATCGTCGAATATACTTGAACTTTAGTAGGAAAACGATGGATAGTTTTGTTTCGCGTGATTCGTCGGCTCTGCATTATGGCCGACCACGCGATATCGCGTGCTTGCTACTAACAATTTTATATGCGTTTTAAATCTGTGGCCATATCGGATTAACCATCAATCTGTGTTTGGCACTCAACGTGTTAACTAATAGAATATTGGTCGACACTTCACGTGACCAGAGGGCTGGGTCATTCTTTGGCCAAAGCATTAACATTGCCATTCAACGTGGCAATGCTGCCAGTCTTTTGGATACGTTTCCGAGTGACAGTGATGTAGACGAGTACTTCGACGCCTAAGTGTCTTTTTGTTTTTGTTTTTATTTGTATCCTTAGTTAGTAATTTATTTTAGTATTTTCCTGTAAAGCTGTTTTTAATGTAAGTAAATCTATACTAATATTATAAAGCTGAAGAGTTTGTTTGTTTGTTTGTTTGATTGAACGCGCTAATCTCAGGAACTACTGGTCCGAATTGAAAAATTCTTTTTGGGTTGGGTAGCCTATTTATCGAGGGAGGCTATAAGCTATATAACATCACGCTACAATAAAGAGGAGCGGAGCAGTAATGAAACATGTTGCAAAAACGGGGAAAATTTATTCCTTTTGAGAGTTTCCGTTGCGTGCGCTGCGTAAACGGTTAAAGTAACGCAAAAATCATGTATGACGGAATTGTTCCTTTTAAAAAGTTCAAAAAAAAAATTCCGCGAGAGCATATGTCTATCTTTTAAGGTTGACTCACTATAACTCAAAAGGAGCGAGCAGCAACGAAAAATGGACGAAAACTAGCAGGCAAAATCGATGCGACGGGAAGGGTCAGGGGAGCAAAAATTTGACGCGGACGAAGTCGCGGGCAGAAGCTAGTAAATTATATTTTCAATAAAAAATGTAAAAAAAAAAGAAAACTTTTAAACTTTTCTTACTAAACTTCAACTACGACGACCCTGGTTACGCATCTCTTTTGGTGACCGTACATAGAGTTTTTAACAAGAACTCCGATTAGTATTACACTGACACGTTATTCTAGTTTCGAAGAGCATAATCATTATGATTTACATGCTTTTCCGTTATATTGATAAAGTAAAACTTTCTGAATAAAAAAAAACATTAAGCACAAAAGAATCTTAACGATCCCCGCCCACTTTCTGACACTTTAAATGAACAAATCATACGTAAAAAACAAAACAAAAGGAATGTTTTATCCGAGGCGGTGCCGTCGTCAATGCCAAGCAAACATAACAACCCGAACAAGCTAAGCATGCGGTGATTTCCGCCGCTGTCTCTGCAAAACAAACATACATTATGTTTTTATGTGGACGGCATGCATGGTATGATGGTTATCTGTGGCATTCACTACGAAAAGAAAATTAGCAATACCTTTTAAATAAGGAAGAAGGCTGCATTACTCTACGATCAAAGACAAACTTGATCAAATTTTTGATTCAGTTACTTTTTGTATTTTCAAATTTATTTCGATTTCGGTAAAGTTCTTAATACAAAAAAGACAACTTAGAAGTTGTCAGTTTTGTAAAAAGAACTGTATTTCGATTTCTGTTAGGTTCTTATTTCAGAAATAGGCAATTACTTCTATTCAAATCAATTTGAGGCACTTTAGAATTGTTAAGGAGTCGGTCAGTCAGAAACATGAAGCTATTTGCTCATTCCAAAGCGTAGTAGGTTCTATGGAGGAGAACAGACAAGACACTTAGACACTCTTTTAAATCAAAATACTATTACAGACTAGCTAGTTTGGAGAAGAAGAAAACTAACAACACTTTTAAAAGATCCCAAGGACTAAGGTTAAATTATTCTCAAATCATGAAATTAAAGTGACTTACTTTATTTCCTGTTTCTTATTATTCAGAATTCACTGCTATAGTTTATTACATGGTATGTCAGCGTAGTCTTAAATGCATTAAAAGCATGAGTCATTGCAGGATAACTGACAAATGCGTGCATAAACTGGACAGGTCCACTTAATCTGTACGGTGCTTTCCTCAAAAGACTATTTCAGTCACCAATCTATATGGTCCTCACATGATCTGACCACGATTATTACTGGACTTTAAAAGACTGTGACCTCTGAGTTTGTTTCGGCCTTTTTTCTCAGAGTAGTCGGATAGGAAACACCGACCTCATCTAATCGAATTTCAAAATATACTTATAATTGACGCGTTAGTGTTTTTACAAACCCAGTTACAGAAATAAAATCATTTATAATTAAAGACAAAGAAATTCAATTATTATATTTATATATATATCGCGAAGCTCACTTAGCTTGCAAATTAAAAGTAAATTGCGTAAATGTAAGCATTTAGGAAGAAAAAAAATTGAATAATTTTGAAAATTGTTCCAAAATTAAAATAAAACTGACATGACATATTGTAGCCACAGATAACCATCAAACCTTTAAAATGAATAACAGATAAATAATACAACACGCATAGATATAAGCTCAAACGACGACAAACATGCCACACGGCTAAACAAAATAAAAATGCACACCATGCTTTACTTGTATGGAAACACCATGATGAATTGATAAGGTAAACAATATAAACTAGTTTTCTAAGATCAAAATAAGAACAAGAGACCAGCTTTGGTATGATATCTACAAGAGGTAACAGAATAAACGCAAGTCCTGAAATTTTTAATTTCATTAACTAATAGTTAGCGATGTGCCGGATAGTTAAAAATGTGAATATACGGATATCCGCGGATACGGATACTTGTTTTCAAGATCTGCGGATACGGATACGGATCTTAACTTTCTTACTTAGGCCTCATTTACGGAGACGCGGGGCGTCGCGCGTGACATTGGGCGGCGCGGCCCGCACTGAATTCAAACATATAGCGTTGTATGTGTGCGTTTACGGAGAGGCGATTTTACACGCGTTTGTTTGAAATGGAGCGTTTTTTGCGGCGTCGCCCGTGGCGAGCAACGCAAAAAAAAGTATAGTTTAGTGACTAAATATTTGATTTTAAGAAATAAGAAATAAACTGAATGGAATTTAATTCTTTTTAATGGCTAAAAAATCACAGAATTTCATCTATATATAAAAGTAACGGATACGGATTTTCTTCTCCCTCGGATATCGGTACGGATTCGGATATACGGCGCATCACTACAATATAAGTTTTTTTTAAACATTATGTAATTTGCCATATTAATTAAATCTTATTTGAAGGCAATTCAATTTCAAATGACTGAAGTTTTGTTAGGGTCAACACGATTTTCTTAGTAATATTAATAGTTAAAAAGAAACGTTTTGGTAATTGTATTATGCCTTTAACTCAATACTCTAATTGCGGTGTATAAGGTCTTACGTTAATTATATTACATCTTGTATGTTCTAAAATTCTATAGAATAAGTGGTTTAAATCACTGATTTAACTCATTCATTTGGTTTTGATTTCCTATTCTTATTTTGATCGTAGTATCGAGTGACTTGCATAGTGTAAACAACTAAACTACTTACTACTTCTTGCTAAACGTGATGTTTACACAATTCTATTCCCATTTTTCACTCAGTATTCGGTCTTGCTTGAGGCTTTCAAGTATAGGAAACAGAGGAAGGCTAAATATGGTCTGGATTTGGCCGTAAATCATTAAATTTCCATCCATTTGGCAATCCAAAATCGATGTTGGAAGCTGTTTCGCGTTATAAACTTTTCAATAGAACCCTCTATTGAAAAGTTTATAACGCGAAACAGCTACCCGTCAAATGTCATTATGAGCCCCCGGGGATCATAAGAAAAAATGCCCGTTTTTTTTTAATTTTTTGATTAATTAAATCGATAATTTTTTGAAAAAATTACATCCAATGGCAACCGATTCCTTATGATCCAACGGGTGCACACGCGACATTTGGAGCATTTATTTTTTATTTTGATTTTTTCTCATAAGGAGATTTGACGGGTTAAATAATTATTACAGTCAAGATTCTTGACGTTTCACCTATTTTTCTTGATCTAACCAAATAAATAAATGGAAACATAAGTAGGTACTGCAATCACCAATCCCTTTGGCAGACGTGGCGATTATTACAACATATTATTGCTTTCCGCTCATTTCAGAGAAAATCTGCTACATCTAAGTACAGATATCCTAAGAAAAGTTTGCACTTCAGGACTATTTTCGGCATTACAAACTCGCGATCATGTAATCTACTATAGGTCAACTAACTACTAAATGTCAAATTACCATGATTATAAAATAATAGATAAACAACTTTATGTAATTCCAAAAATACTTATCAAAACACGACAGTACAAAACTTAGAATCTCTATCTCTTTGGGTTACTCTGTGGCGCATCGAATCGAAAATACATCGAAGCGCAAACCTTTTCTGGTTCACCTGCACTAACTTTCTCGTTTGACATACAGACGAAAGGACATAAAAAATCATCAAAATCGGTTCACTCAGCCAAAAGTTCTGAGGTAACAAACATAAAAAAAATACAGTCGAATTGAGAACCTCCTTCTTTTTTTGAAGTCGGTTAAAAATGGGGTCATTTATACAAGTCCAAAGTATTACTATGAGATAAAGATTTTCATTCATAACATTTTATCACGGGAAGTTGGTATTATTTATAGTTACTGATAAGATTATTATGCAGTATTTTGACATTCGCTATAATCTCTATGAATGATTGGAACTGATAAATATGCAGCATTTTTATCTCATTCAATCGATCGTGGTGATTTGTCTAATCTTTGCTTTCATAAAAGCCGCTGTCTCATGCTATTATAGAATGCAGTTGTCATGTCAAAAAACAAAGAATAATGTCAATCTGCCTGGCCATTTCCCAATATAGTTGGGATTGGCTTCCAGTCTAATCGAATGCATGCTGAATACCAGTATTTTACAAGGCTAAAGCCTTGCCTGCCTGTCTTACTTCCACAAGCTAATTACTTGGTAGTACAATACCTTTTAATAAAGTAAGACTACTCGTACTGACTGTTGAAGATCCACGGGATCGCCGGAATGACAGACAGGACCATCGGTTTAACGTGCTTTCCGAAGCACAAAGGGGTCTTAGTCGAAGTTTTGGTTCCGTTACCACCGTTTTGAGAACAGTAGTGATGAAATAATTAATCCAAACTAAAATGCCTGTCGAGGTTCGAACGCTACAACTCAGTCAATTACTAACCCACTGCTTGTTAAAAGTTTCCTACATACCTTTCTCTTCTTCCCCGAGCTTTGTCAGTTTTTTGACGGCTTTTCTATTTATTTACTTCAAAAAGTTTAGCTGTACCATTAGTGACAAATGCGTGCACTGAGTGGACAGATCCACTCAATCTGTGTAGTTCTTTATAAAAAAAAATCTGTCACCAATCTACATGGTCTTCACATGATGTGACCAAGATTATGTCTGGACTTTAAGAGAGACTGTGTCCTTTGTGTGCTTTCTTCTAAGAGTAGTCAGTTGGAAAACGCCGACCTCATCTAGTTTAAAAAAAATATGACTGACGTGTAAAAGTGTTTTGTAAACGAAATTAAACCATTCTTCATTTAAAAGACAATCCTTTCGTCTGTACATCAAATAATTGAAATAAAAAGCATATATTTTACCTCAGCATCATCAATGTCATCTGTAAGTCCGTTGAAAGTGGTGTTTCTGTGTGCCCAGCCGTTAGCTCCGCCCGATATTGTCACGTCCACACCTGGAAATAAATACACATAATTATGTTAAAGTGGTTGCCAATGTAATAGGGGTAGCATATAATTGTCTCATCATCATCATTTCAGCCGAAAGATGTCCACTGCTGGACATAGGCCTCCCCAAGCACTGCTACTTATACCGGTTTTGTTCTTTTCGTATCAAACGGATTCCTGAGGCCTTCACCAGGTCATCGGTCCATCTTGTGGGAGGCTTTCCAACGGTACGTCTTCCAGTATACGGTCGCCACTCTAGAACGTTCCGGCCCCATTGGCTGTTCTGCGAGCAATGTGCCTTGCTCACTGCCTCTTTAGTTTGGAAATTCTTCGGGCTAAATCGGTTACATTGGTTCACTGAGTGCTCGCTCACAATGACCCTCATAAGAAGGCTAAAAGTCACCCAAAGGGCAATGGAGAGGGCTATGCTTGGAGTATAATTGTCTAGTATCTATACTAATATTATAAAGCTGAAGAGTTTGTTTGTTTGTTTGTATGTTTGTTTGTTTGATTGAACACGTTAATCTCAGGAACTACTGGTCCGAATTGAAAAATGATTTTTTGTTGGGTAGCCTATTTATCGAGGAAGGCTATAGGCTAATAACATCACGCTACAATTAAGAGGAGCGGAGCAGTAATGAAAAATGTTGCAAAAACGGGGAAAATCGCACGGATAGGCGATTCGACGCGACGGGAAGGGTCGGGGGGAACAAGAAATTTAACGCGGACGAAGTCGCGGGCAGAAGCTAGTTTATAAATAACTAGCTGATCAGACAGACATTGTCCTGTTTCCTTGAACTCGATCGCAACGCCACCTACTGGATCCCACTGTGAAATTAAACCATAGGGACTCACTCAAACACACACAAAAACTTTAATCAAAATCTGTCCAGTCGTTTAGGAGGTCAGTGACATACAAAATAAATCCTACTAATAGGATTATAGCAGCATCTACACCGCCACAAGTGATCTTCACGTCACAATGACGTCACACAAATTCCTGCATCGCGCAAGCAGAGTTTACCGCGCCACCAGTCGTCGGGCAGTTGCCACCTTTTCTATGGAGGTTGAATAGAACTTTGCACTCTGTTTCTCCTGCCTACAAATCTATACTAATATTATAAAACTGAAGAGTTTGTTTGTTGAGTTGCACGTGGTTATCTCAGGAACTCATGGTCCGAATTGAATAATTCTTATTGTGTTGGGTAGCCTAATTATGGAGGAAGGTTATATAACATCACGCTACGGTCAAAAGGAGCGGAGCAGCAAAGAAAAATGGACAAACTGGCAGGCAATTCATTGCGACAGGAAGGGTCAGGGGATAAAAAATTTAATGCGGACGAAGTTGCGGGCAGAAGCTAGTTATTAATATGATAGTTTGTGATACTCTGTTAAAAACCTACACGTCCACCTAGTACGTCCCCGCGGGGTAATTTCCGACCTCCACGCGGGCGAAGCCGATGGCAAAAGCTAGCATAATTATAATATATTCAGATACTGGCTAGACTAAGTGGCCTTTGGTTGAAGGCCTGAATTTACAGGTAAGTTCGGTTAAGCAGCAGAGAATCTCCTAGGTAGCTTCTGCAAGATTGCAAACACAAAAAAAGTAATAAAAGATGGACTTACTGGATCCATTACAACCGGACGAGCCGGATGAGCCGGATGACCCGGACGAGTTTGATGACACCTGTTTCACTGCAGTCTTTGTGTTTCTGTAATCAACATTTTGTTCATTAGTTTCGAGACTGTTTGATTATTCAAATCGAGTAATCTAACCCAATCTGTCTTATTCTAGAATGAGATTTAATTTAAGATCTAACCTAAAACGCTGTGACAGATTTTGTTTGTCCATTTTTATTTCAAAACAAAGATAAGTAGCGTCAGCACATAACACACTTCCGAATTTGCCACAGTCTGGGACAGTACTGCACTCACACACACATTCACAGCGTTTGTACACTTGATAACCACAAGTAAAGCGCGAGTCGCTTAATTATATTAAAATTGTCGGAAATCGATGTCTTTGGATAGGTATTTAATTTTTTTGCCACCGACTTCCGAAACTAAAGTTACTTTTCAGTTTGTAGTATTTCTTCAGAAGTCGATCATTCTTTTTTTAGCTATGGGACCTATCCCACACCAATTCTTATACCACTACTTGCTATGTCAGCAACGTGACAGAAAGTAGTAGAATATCATCCAGATATACAAAGTCGATTAAACACGTAAGTATTATCGAGGCTAATACTAAAAATACCCAAGCTAAGTAAACACAATTTATATGGGACCACCCCTGAGGCATACACTATCCACTTCAAAAAGAATTTTCGAAATCCATTTACAATTGCTAGAATAAACGTGGAAAAAAAAAAGAAAGCATACAGCCAAATTGAGAACCACCTCAATTTTTAGTTCGGTTAAAAATACTGTACGATTAATATTTCCAACTTACTTGTCTGAACATGGGGGACGCGGCGGTACGAACGCATCGACCACGACCTGTTCCGTTCCTTTGATCTCCGCTCGGCAGAACGGACAGCCTTGACCTTCTGAGTCCTGAAACAGTGGATTATGATGTTAGTTTATACGTACTTTTGCTTATATAAAGGTGTATCTATTCATACACGAAATATTTTAAGAGGTACACCTGTAGGTGGTAAAGAAGCTATAGAAGCAAAAAGATTTTTTTTTATCTAAGCGTTTTTGAATTTTCGTAATTATTATAATTTTAAAACTGCTTGAGACGTTTTGCATAAAACTTTTACTCCAAATTCTATGAATGGCCCGCCTGACGCTGCGAGGGCGGTGACCGAACGGCACGAGCATGGCCGCGGTGTCTCGGGCCGTAACAAGTAAGAAGGAGCCAGTATTTCTTATGTGCGTCAAATAATTTATAAATATTAAATTTAGAAAAAATACATTTAGTATTTTTTTTTTCGTTGCTGTAGCTTCTTTACCACCTACAGGTGTACCTCTTAAAATATTTCGTGTTTGAATAGATACACCTTATATACAGCACGGCTGTGCTATATATTGAGGATCGTTAAATAAGTAAACCTAAAAAAAATGGGAAATATTTAAGACTAGCCGGCGTAGCATGACCAATTCTATATCTATTCTACCAAGAACAAAAAAAGTTCCTATGTATTTTAATTCTGTAAAAATGTTTCTATCTCATCAGAAAAATAGTCATCATACTTGACATCGTATTCTTGTCGACTGAAGAATAGAAACATCTCTTCTTTTCAGTTTTACACAATTTCTACGATACAATCTATCATTTAGTCTTCTCTTCCGTGGATAAATCCCGTTTCTATGGCGGTCATGCTACGTGCAGAGGGGCTATTCATTCATTCTATGAGCGATATAAAATTTTTCTTTTTTGGATGAGACTGGCAATAAGCTAATAATTATGACAATCATGTTGAAAGTTGTTGTAGACCACTTGTCTAGACCATCAGGTTGCTACGGGGCTTTAGGCTACCTTATACGTGTGCATTTTTTTTCTATCTATTTTATGTTGTTTTTCATAATGTGCGTTTTGTTTGTACAGAATAAATCATTTCTCTTTCTTTCTAGTAACACTTTACCAAAAAGAGAAGAGGATAAAAAGGAAAAAAAAATGTCTCGACCTACTAAGAGTTTGAGAGATTTGATTTATTTTCTTTTCCCAGAGCAGGACTGTGACAAAGCAGTGGGAACATTATAAGCTGATTAAGCTTACTAAGAATTTGGTCTACTGAGTAAAGATCACCATGTCATGAAACAATTAATCCACAATTTTTTTTTGTGCCATAGATAGTGACCCTTTGAATTGATACATAGCTGTTACATGGTTACTACTTACAATTTGCCACGCAGTTAAGCAGGGTGTACATAACAAATGTCCACAAGGTTCTATCCTGATGTCTTTGTCGTTCTCCGCACAGATCTTACATAACTGGAACGTGCTACCTGGAAATTGGAAGACATTTTATCAGATTAAAAAGACTAGTATAAAAATATTTTGTTTGGGACACTCAAAAGTCAACAGTAAAAAAGATGAAATTAACATAAAAAATATGCTCAAGAAAAAAAAACAATATAGTTTAAAAACATGCTTTCATAGAAACCCAAAATAATATGAAGAAAATAATGGGAGAAAGAATGGGTTGCTTTTTGAAGTATTTTTGATTGATATCTAGCACCCTACGTTTTCTTTTTCCAATTGTTTAGTTCGGCTAGCTACAAAATAGTTTTTTTTTTGGTATCCTAGTGATCCTGGCCAGGATAATGGCACAAATATGAAACGACTAGCTTCTGCCCGCGACTTCGTCCGCGTTAAATTTCTTGTTCCACCGCCCTTCCCGTCGCGTCGAATCGCCTACCCATGCGATTTTCCCCGTTTTCGCAACATTTTTCATTACTGCTCCGCTCCTCTTGGTTGCAGCGTGATGTTATATAGCCTTCCTCGATAAATAGGCTACCCAACACAAAAAGATTTTTTCAATTCGGACCAGTAGTTCCTGAGAATAGCGCGTTCAATCAAACAAATAAACAAACTCTTCAGCTTTATAATATTAGTATAGATTGTATTATTATCGGTCCTTGGTAAGTGTACAGTTTCAAATTAATCCAAAGTTTTAAAAGGGGATGAACATCACATTCAAAGATTCCTTTACATACAAACATACCAAGCTAATAAAAGACCTGTGCGACACCAAAAAGGATACTTCAGCATAATGCTGTGATATTTAAAACCTATTAGGGCCCATCTTATTACTAGGGTAACATTATCTATATACCTGCCAGGATCGCGGATTTTGTTTGAAAGAGTTACCGTGGCCCTGGTGTAGGCAACTGAAGGAACACGGGTGGGTTTTAGTCAGTAAAACTCTGACACGCCCTTCCGCTCCACCCAGAGCGATGATGCCTTCATTTGATGATTTCCCACCCAAAAACAATGGTAACTTTAGAAGGATTACTAACCCATTTCACAATACAACTCGTACTGTTCCTGTGTGACTGTGATATGATCTTCAGCTGGTGATATGATGGCGCTGCTTAAATCCGGGTTCACGTCCCGCCCGTCTGGATATAGGTAGCTGAAAGCATAGTATGGGCTTTTTTTATTGCTAGGGTAATCCAAATTGTTTTGGTATTCTTAGCTGTTAGGAAACTTTATTGAGAACCTAGGAAAAGTAGACTTTTGACGCACAAATAATATTTCATTACAGTAGAATCGGGCTGTGAAAATGTTTAAAAATCGATCAGAAGATTCTGGGTAATGAAGGCATGCAAAATTCATCTATACTTTGATTAGTTACCCGTCAACTAATCGCAACCTGACTTGACAGCAGATTTACTGATCTGCAACTTGATTGTGTTACAATCATCACTGTACAATGGTAAGACTGGCTGTGACTTTTGGGCTGCTAAAGACCCGTAAAAACTGTCACAAAAATCCACAAATGACAACCGGGACCAACGGCTTTACGTGTTTTCCGAAGCGCGGAGGACTCTTCGCACGTGAAGAAAGATGGTCACCCATCCACGGGACAACCGCAGCAAGGGTAGCTTATCCTGAACGATGCGACCAGCGGCTGTCTTTTCTTACCCACAAAAGCCCCTTCCTCCAGTACAATCCTTTCCAAATATAATAAATACTTAACAAATAAAAATCGTATAAACTTACAATCCCTCTCGGTATCCGTCTAGTAATGCTTGCACTAAGCTCTTGTTCTGCGGTATTGTCTGCAGGATCTCTCCGTCGACCGTGACGTACCCTATCGCCCATTGGCCGAGTCGTGTACATGATAACCTGGAAATAGAAGGTGATTGGTTAAAATAACTGTTTAAAAAAGCGATAAGAAGTTTAGTTTGGTGAAAGCGCATTTCGCTGTTAACTAAAAATATCATCACTCTTATATTCCTCGAAAAGAAAGGCTGAAGTTTCACCAGTCTTATTTTACTTTCACGAGACTTCGACACCTTGTCAGGGCCCAAAAGTCTAGACTCCGGGGATTAAACATTTTCTAGTGGAAAAGCTCAAACTGGTTACAGGCTCATAATTCATTGTTTTAAAAGAAATGAAATGTTTATTTATGTTAGTAGATTTAAGGCACTTTAACACATCAATATTTAAAAAAAAATGATGGGGCCGGCTTTTCCTCTCTGATTGTTCCCTGAGAAGAAACGCCGAAACAAACTCAATGGTTTCTTTTAAAGTCCAAACATTATATTATTAGAATTGTATGTGAGTCTAACAATGCAGGGCTATGTCTGGAAGAGCCTTTTGAAGAAAGAGCCATAGCAGCTTTGAGCTGACCTGTCCCAAAAGACTCATCAGTTAATTCTATTACTCGTGCCGATACAGAAGCATCATATATCATCATATTCATTTCAGCCAGAAGACATCTATTACTGGACTTAAGCCTCCCCAAAGCACCGCCACTTCGACCGGTTCTGTGCTTCTCGCATCTAGCGGATTCCTGCAACCTTCACCAGGTCATCCGTCCATCTGTGGGAGGCCTTCCAACGCTAAGTCTTCCAGTATGCATAATATATGGCAATATATGGAGCAATAGTCTTTTAAAACCATTTTTAATCGAAGCTCCCATAAATTGATATTATAACAATGCATTATTTGGATCCATATAAGTAAAACCACAACCACCTACACAGTTCAAGTTCAAACCAATATGGAGTGGGTGTCCAGTGTCCAATATTAAAGATAGGTATTTATCAGTTCGACCAGACTCACATGACTGACAAACGCGGTTAAAGGTCAATCCGACCCCAACTTATTTGGTATAGCCGTTGCATTTCAGGTGTACGGAAAATTGGCACGTGTGGCAACGTTCAATTCAATTTGGACCCTATTTGCTTGTTGATAGGTTACAATTTCCATTATTTTGCTGATGGATTTTGAGCTGAGCGCGTTAAAATTGACATATGTGAAACGCTAACCTTAATTCAATTTGAACCGTATTTCGATGTCCATTAGTGATACATTTCAGCGAGCTGCCGTAGAATTTGAGCTCAATTTGTTAATAGATTAATAATGATAGGTGTCACTTTGCTAGATAACGGTTTTCAGTGAATGGACTATATTTGGAAACCGACATTATTAATGTTTCGGTGAAATTATGACAGGAATGATTAATAGTTGGGACGTAAAGCGAATTTTAAACGTTCTGTCGATGAGATTTCAAAGTGATTGAAATGTCATGTTTGTATAGTTGAATTGTTGTTTATTTTATATTGTTGGATTATTAATGCGAACTAAACCTAGTCATAACGGCCGCGAAGGGCCGTAGCGTACAGAGAAGTGCGTCGCTTCCTGCCTAAATTTGCGCTACCCCTAAAGCATAATCAGCCTATAGATATTGTTCCCACTGCTGGGACACAGGCCTCCTTTCGGTGAGAGGGCGTGGCCCGTAATCTAACACACGGCCCCAGTAGATGTGCGGGCTGGTAGATGTCACGCCTTCGAATATTCGGTTTTAGGACACGTCGGTTTCCTCAAGATGTTTTCTTTCACTGTTTTGAGAGCAGTGGTGATTGAATTATTTACACTAACTGAACTTTTTTTGTGGCTGGGAAAACATCAAATGACGTCTCCCGCTCTGGGTGGAGCAGAAAACCCACCCGTGTAACTTCAGTTGCCTATATGCCATGGCCACGGTAACTCTTTCGACCAAATCTCGCGACCCAGTTTTGCTGACATTTCTTGTGAATTCACGACCTACAACAGCTCGTAAGTCGGGACTGATACCACTGGGCCACGACTGGTCTAGCCTTAAAGGTCAGCATTTAATAACGAAAACAAACAAGAACGTTTTTTCTTAGAAATAAAAAGGTATTAAAACCAGGTCTCCTAGGACGCATTGCAAATAAATACCACGAAGGTTGCGTTAGCTCTCTATCGTTGGAAATTCCATAGTTTGCTGAAGTTTTATCGATATTTCCAACAATAAAGAGCACTGGAATGGCGAAAATGGAATTCCATTTCTAGCTAAAGCTTTATCGATAATTCTGTGTAAAGGTGGTGAAGCGGGCTCATTTTCGTGTACATCAAAAGCATGCTCCGGATTTTACATCTGCTAAGCCGCTTATAGTCACCATCATCTGCCTAGCATTTTTACCAACTATTTTGGGGTCGGCTTCCAGTTACTACGTAACACGCTTTCAGACTTTCGGGCTAATGACGACTCGAATGACTGACACAGATCCACGAAAGACAGCCGGGATCAACGGCTTAACGTGCTTTCCGAGACACGGAGGGGTTTAAGTATGTGAAGATGGTGTCCCATGCATGGACCAAACACGGCATGCGTATCTTAACCTGCCACGAGCCCCTCATGACACCCAATTACATATGAGATTACCCCGCATTCGAAAGGCTGTCACCAAATATAGACGGATCGAACTGAAATATCTTTGAAATAGAAAAGAGTATGCTTAAAGTTAGATCTGGTTTGTTCATGTTTACAGGATGATTTTACAAGGCAGATGTTAGTGGAAACGCTGGGACGACGCTCTAGGATATACCACCTTATTGGACCTTATTGGTGAGGTTCTTCGGAAAGGTCAGGCGCGTAGTACTCCCAAATGGCGAGCGTGTATGACCAAATGTAAAAACCAGCGTGAAAGGATACCGTGGCCCTGGCATATGGGTAACTGAAGGAACACGGGTGGGTTTTATTCAGTAAAAGTCTGACATGCGCTCCGCCCAGAGCGGGAGAAGTCATTTGATGATGTCCCATTCAAAAAAAAAAAAAAGCGTGAACGGAGTACGTGAGGATCTTAGCAGGTGCTGTTTTGTCAGTTTCTGCCTACCCCCATGGGATGAAGGTGTAAGTTCGTGTATATCCCTGGGGCCGAAAGAGTTACACAGAAGGTACGAACTTCGGTCAGATCGACGAGTCTACAGATTAAACTGACCAAGTATAGGTAGTATTAGGAAGCTTAGACCTGACTCACCTAAACACATAACTGCCAGCCTTATGGATGTACTTCTGGAGCCTCGCCTTGACCTCGTCGTACGTGAGAAACGCCACGTATCCAGGATGCGTGACCGCCAGCAGTTGCCAGTTGCGGAGTAACGTGCTCCAGGGCTGAAATAACCTGGAATTGTTTAGCACAAGTGTTAACAAAAGAGCAGAACCATGTGTTGCTGGGGAGTTGCGCCATTTCTACTTCCCAGCTAAAGCACTAGGAAGTGGTGAAGGGCGGGCGGTTTGGGAGACTATCTTATGTAATTTTGACGTTCGAAGTGCTGATTTTCAGCCTTATTTGAATAAATGACTTGATTTTGTTACAAATATTGAGAACATCATATCCGGTTTCAAAGTTAATTCATGCTGTTTCGTTGCGATTTGAAAGGTTACCAAATGGCTACCATTAAATTTAGTCGAATCTGGCATTTTAAATAAGGTCTAAAGTTAGTATCGCTTAAACCGTGAGGTGTTGCAGGTGTCAAGGTTCGGGTGTGGCACTTATCAGGTTTCATAAGGAGGATTCCGTTTGTTTATCAAATGATTACGTTAAATACACAAGAAGCCTAGGCTATGATATTAAACGGTGGGCTCAAGACCTTCAAGGTAGGATAAACTTGGCAACCATTTTTGTACTCCAAAAATAACACAGTACATCACTTACCTCGTGAAAACATCAAACTCAAAGTTAGATATGAAGTCGTTACACGTGAGATCTATGGTGGTCTTTAGCGCCATCGTCTCCAACCCTGATGATATGGGATGCACGTTGTTTAGCTCCTCGCGGAAAATCTTCCAAGGGACCAGGGTGCTGTGGACAAAAGAAAAGTTCAGGTTAGATATATTTTTAACATCCAACGGCATGGTGCCACGCGCAACAAAGATGGCGGGAAGAGCCTGTCGCTTATAGACGGGATTGACCCAGTATTGAGGATCGATGAAAAAAAAAAACTAAGCAAATAAAACAATGGGTGAAGAAAGAAAGAAAATAAATTTATTGGAACCAGGTCAAGTCACACAATATTCACACAATACAGAAAAAACTTAAAATAATATTGTGTGCCTCACGGCTACGTAAAACAGGCCCATTACAGCATACCAGACCACTAGTGCCTGACGCTGCGTTTCAACTAGAATAAGTGGTGAAGTCTCCTAGAACCTATCAGTTTTTAATGCTAAAATGATCACCATTTTATATAAGTATATAATATAAGAGTATATAATCTTAAGTACAGTCTCCACGAAAGAACAAAAGAACGAGCTCGCGAGATTAATCTACGTTGGCTTAATCTGCAAAGCTGGAGTAATCTTGTTGCATCGTACAAGAGGCTCACTCTGCGACGGATCACGATCTACGTAAAACCTCTCCACTGGACTGGCGTTTTTAAGCTTAGCTCGTGAGTCTATATATACCACGAAGCTGGTTAAATTAGATAACTAGCTGCAAGGATAAACTTGGACACGAAATTAAATGACTAAGCCCAGAGGATCTTCGGATCTTTCACGCAGGTGCCTCAAAATTTGGGTTATCTTCATTCGTTTTGGCCGGACTGCGTTTATTGAAGGAGATTTTCTTAAAAAGTTCAATTTTTTTGCAAGTGTACACCACGGCCACACCTGATTATTATCAGAATTTCCTGAATTTTGAAATGGTAACCCTACTCGAAATAAGTTGTATGGTTGAGGATTGGGTACCCTATCTTACAGACTCAATTTCTTAGCCTCTCCCATTTCCAATACCCCCTCCCTTGTTTCTGCGAAGAGAGGTTGCTTTTTCCCGAGAACAAAACGAACATAAGCATATTATCATGCAGATATTAAGTCTACAAAGGGAGCCGTGACTATTACAAAGTCAAACATCACGCTATGTCTGAATACGTGGTAATCGATAAGTCGAAACGTGACCGCGCTCTACTATATTGGTGGACTCGACAAAAACAAAAGAAGTACAACATCTGGAGTTTTGTGCCTATGTTCCTGATAAGGCACCTGTGGACAAGAGAGTAGACCTAGCAGCTAAAAACGACTTTCTGAGAAACGAGTAGCGTGCGCGCAATTCGCTGGCATGTATAAGAACTACGCGTGATGCTTTCAGCGAGTCATTTGGCCACCAAGCCAGCCTCGCTAAGCGACCTCTCTCTATGATACCTTATGTCGTTCTTACAGACGCTGCAGACAGTGATCATATATAAATATAATATGTTTATCTTTTGTACGTTTCTTGCGCAAGAAAATAGGTAGTCGAGTCCTCGTAGGCGGTGGTACAGGAGCCTAAGATAGAAGACCCATTCAGAATCTTAGAATGGAAATGCTCAATACGACATTACTCTGATTTGCGTTCGGAGTACTTGGGAATACCACGACACGGATGATGATTCCCACTAAAATCGAAGACGTGGTTTTCCTAACCTGCAGTTATTTCGAAACGACTTCATGTAAGTTATTTGAGCTTATACAATACACTTTTGCTAAGACGTAAGATACAAGGACAGTCTAGCTCTTTTCAAGCATTATGTCACACGCTTAAGGGCTCGGCGACGGTCAATCTGTCCATACAAACGTAATACCAAAATCATTTGCAATTGGAGCATATTTCCACCATTTTAAGATGATATTCGGCTTTAGACAGTATTTATCTAGGTTATGGTGACGTTTTTTTTAAAAAAAACTGTGCTAAAACGAAGTTTGAGCGAATTGCATTTCGCACATTTTTACAACATAAATGACATGTTTTCTTTTTGTTTTTTCTGCATTAAAAACAACAATATCTGTAATAATGTTTTATCCATAACACAGCTTATATTATCAAGATACTAAAACACGAAAACCAATTTAAAAATCATTAAGTTTTCATTCATCATTTTTGGTATTACGGAACACAGCCAAATTATCATACATTTTCAATAGCTAATAGTGCTATCGCGTCTCACAAAAATGTCAATGTGTGCACGGTTGCGTACGGCTTGCGGTGGGTGTGTTGTGTATCGCTCGGACATAGATTCACACTAACGCAACATGCATTTTGGGTAGCGGGAAGTTCACTCGGGATGTTTGTTGTCAGTGCGAGACGATTGCCTTACGGTGCGGAGCATACTTTTATTTGTTTTTCAATTGTATTGTGATATTTCTGACAATATTATTGACCTATGCTATGAACTTGGATTTTGATTTTTCTTGTGACTTGGTATCGAGTACTCTACATTCTGACGAACTTTGCTTTGTTTACGGACCTGGATTTATTGTTTACGATTCGGTTTGGCTGCCAACATGGACTCCGAACGTTGGGATGTGTCTCACAGATATTATAAGTTACCTGCCTAATATTTTCTTGGCTACTAATTCATCATCATTCATTCATCATCATCATTTCAACCGTAAGACGTCCACTGCTGGACTTAGGCCTCCCCCAATTTGGGGGGCTTTGCCATAATCGCCACGATTGGCAGGCGGGTTGGCGATCGCAGTATGGTGGTAAAATGCATCGAGAACGCTGCTGCCCATTCCCTAGTAAGTCCCTTAGTCGCCTTTTACGACACCCACGGGAAGAAACGGGGTGGTGTTATTCTTTACGTCCGGCACCACACGGTACAAATTGTTTACTTACACTATTTTAACCTCGGCCCAATAAAATAAAGATTTTTTTGTGGTCCGAGTTAGTAGTAAGTATACCTAACTAAGTACCTATATCTAATATATAAATTTCTCGTGTCACAGTTTTCGTTGCCATACTCCTCCGAAACGGCTTGGCCGATTTTGATGAAATTTTTTGTGCTTATCCGGTATCTATGAGAATCGGCCAACATCTATTTTTCATCCCCCTAAATGTTAGGGGTAGTCCACCCCTAAATTTTTATTTTTATTTTTTAGACAAAATTTTTAATTTCTATTTTTTTATGATACAACATACAAAAATACATACATCTTTAAATTTTCACTTTTTTTCACCCGGCAAAGCAACGTTTGCTGGGTCAGCTAGTCTATTTATATAAAAATCTATGCCACTTTTCGTTGTAACTGAACCTCCTAAACGGCTGGACCGATTTGAATGAACTTTTTTGTATGTGTTTGGGTGGCACCCTGGATGGTTTAGATTAACTATTGGACCCGGTAGGTGGTGCTGCTATCGAGTTCTAGGAAACAGGACAACGTCTGTACGGTCAGCTAGTTTTGTATAAGTGTATTTACATACCTATCTAGGTAGATATGTAGGGACGGAACAAACAAAGCTTTATAGGTAGGTACCTATCAACTTTTATTTCTTCCCTTTCTTTTCTCATGTCACCGACCGGGCGTAGGTAATTATCTCAAGGACTGTTCTCAGACTTAGTTTGCTTTTCCACCAGAGAAGGAAGGAAGGATGCGTTTGATATTCACCAATCATATTCATTGGCTCCCATAGGTAGTACAGGTGGAGACGGGTTCAACTAAGCTCTGTTTTTACATGGAAGGGTGCGTGTTATGGATGGAAGCTATGGATGCGCAAGTGGTGTAGTTATGTGCAGAGTTCATACAGTAGGAGCGCGTTTGTCACCGAAAGTAAACATACCGCCATCGCAGTGTCTCCATATGTAAATCGAGAGTTACAGTGTTGCAAGGGTGAAAATACCGTGTTTCTAGACAAAATTACGGTGAACCTGCTAAAATTGTACCGCGTAAATTACCGTGTAATTTTTCAAAGAAAAACACAATATTGTGAATCAAATAAAGTCTTGAATATATTTGCTTTTTTAATTATTAACCATAATCACATTAGCCGTATGCCAGATGACCGCTGGGCAAAGGTTTGCATACAATGGGTGCCTGAAGATGGACGACGCCACCGCGGTCGGCCCAGAAAGCGGTGGCGAGACGACCTAGATGCGTACCGCGACGACTGGTTTGAGGTGGCGCGGGACAAGAGTTCCTGAGAAATTGGGGGAGGCCTTTGCCCAGCAGTGGCTAAACAAAAAAAAAAAAATTAACTAAGAAGATAAAAACTTGAAATTGAAACTGTTTACTACGTATTTGTAACGCGTCGTAATCGTAACTCGAATAAAAGACAACGTAGTAAATTTTACGTCATTCACCCATCATAAGGACGAGAATAGATTGCGTGGAGATAAAAGACACTCTCAATATCTACAACTTCTAGATATTGAGGGATTTCCCTAAAATTCTCGGCAATGAAGGAGCAGTGCTGCCATTAAAAAAATTGTTAAGTTGACTGACTGAGATTCGTTTTACGCAGTACATGATGAAATATTTACAACAACGTAATTTATACTGGCAGTACAGTGAATTACGGTGATATATGACACGGTAATACATTATTACCTTGACGGTAGAATAATACCAGATTACGGTGCATCTACGGTAATTACCGTGTACATGGAGACATTGCGCCATCGTGAAGGCACAAAGTTATTTTATACCTCGCCATGCCCCTACTAGCGAAGCATCGCATACCTATACAGAGAGTCAGCTGTACATCGACGCGCAAACTGTTACCAATTACCATAGATCACTTCAAGATTCTAAATCCATCTGTGATCCGGTTATTAAAAAAATGAGCAACCCATATAGTGGTCGAATATGATGTGTAAGATCCGACCTCTTCCTTGGTAAGCAGGGTTGGATTTAGGGACGTTGAAAAAGATAGCATAAAAAATTGAAAAGGATAGTATTTATAAAAAATTATAGTACACTTTCATTATTTTTAATTTAACATAATAGTCTTTAAAATCAACACCAATTAAGTTAAAATTTACTCCACTTCTAAGTTTATTAGTTCTTAAATATTAAGTATTGTTAGTTCTATTTTCATCTTTGGATTTTAATCTCATCAACATATCCTCAATAGGAATAAAATCAGTATACTTTTGTTACCGTTTTTGATAGCGTCACAAGACAATAAAATTGCGTCTATGGCCAGTTTATTTCGTATCTTAGGCTTGGTAAGGTTCACTGTTTTTGTTTCTGTTTTTCTGCCATATCGCCTCTATTCAGACGTTTTTTCTTGGGGTGGATACTCCAGGTCTTCGTCATTTTCATGACTATCACTGCCACTTTCCATACCTAAATAAAAAAACTAAAAACGTATTATTTTACAGAAAAATATGGAAGCGATTGTTATCACTTTGATTAAATTTCGAATGAAAAAAGGTAGGAACGAGATAATCAGGGAATCCCCGGCCATCGACAGAAAACATCGCAAGATCAGAATTCGTTTGGATACACACACGGTCGAAATATTCATAATTATCACGTAAAACTAAGCATGCGGAAGCAAACTTTAAATTGTAGTATTTTAGCGTACTACCCCTAGATGTGGATAGTATATAGTACAAAGGGCGAAATTATAGTATAAATACTATAATTATAGTACAAAATCCAACCCTGTTGGTAAGGGACCGTTCAAGTATTACGTAAGCACATTTATTACAATTTTTATAAATAAGGTTTACAGTTTTCGTGATCACTAAACACATGACATGGGCTATTTAGTAAATCTTGTTTTAAACTATTAATTTTTTGGGTCGTGGTCATATTTGGAAGTTTCGTCGTATAATCGACGGCCCCTTTTATAGCTTTTCTCAAAATATTCACATCCAGGGTTTTTCTTAGTTTTATTGGGACCAAACCCAATTTATTTTCTGTCTTTTTAACGAGATTTTTTTAATTTTGAGCAATAATTTCGTAGCAAATGATTGCTACATTCAATTTTTTTAATGGTAGTGCAGTGTCCGTACGGCAAAGATTCGTTGAGAGCGCTAGTAACGCTACTATCACCATCACCGATCATCGTTTTATATCGTAATTGATGCATTTCAATGCTACATTTGAATCCCTCTACAATGCCATCTGCTTCCATAGCCGTCGAGCTTTTCGACCAATTTTTAAAGCAACGGTGAACTTTCGGATCTGTATTTTTATTTTTAGCTAAAGCACATACGCAACAATATGCATTCCTGATGTTAGGGCATCAGGAATGCATATTGTTGCGTATGTGCTTTTATAAGATTTTTTTAGTTTCAAAACCGATTATGCACGATACTCTAGATAAAGAGTTATAATTAGTCCTATACGATCGTTTAGCCCATAAACCGTCTACTACAACTGTAATATAAGGAATGCCGTCAGGATCCAAATTACCATTAGCAATGGCAATTTTTTTTTTCTTCTACACCGGCTTGGTGCATACTTTATTATATCGCCAAAAAACACTACAAAGTGAAAAATAACTTTAATTTCGGAAGTCAGTGATTTTTATTTTACTTATAAGGTTTTTTCGTCAGGGGAGTAACGTGTAAGAACATTACAAATAAATTTTACTTAAAAGTCCTTGTTTTTTACTTATCCTCTTTTATATCTGCACATCGCGTAAATATGTAGAAACTATTGGAATATTTGTCTGTTACTAATATTTTGCGTAACACTCTTAGTGACATTTATTCATTATAGCTTCTGCCCGCGACTTCGTCCCCGTTCAATTTCTTGTTTCCCCGAAATGTTGCAAAAAACGGCGAAAATCGCCTACCCATGCGCTTTTTCTCCGTTTTTGCAACATTTTTCATTACTGCTCCGCTCCTCTTGGTTGTAGCGTGATGTTATATAGCCTATAACCTTCCTCGATAAGTAGGCTACCCAACACAAAAAGATTTTTTCAATTCGGACCAGTAGATCCTGGGATTAACGCGTTCAAACAAACAAACAAACTCTTCAGCTTTATAATATTATATAGTATATAGATTTATAAGTAGTTAAGTTTGCCGGCGGCTTCGCCCGCGTGGAGGCTGGAAAATGCATCTAAAACTTCCTCATAAAACACTCTATCTATTGGTGAAAACCGCATGAAAATCTGTTCAACATTTTTTGAGGTCTTCGCAAGTAGACAGACAGACGCGGCGGGGAACTTTGTTTTATATTATGTAGTGATAACATTTTTTTAAATTGGTAAAAAGAATACTTATTTACGTAAATATGACAGAAAAAGCCTTCGTTTTTTAAAGTTGAGACCACTCCTGTGATGTGATTTGATTTGATTTGACTCCAAAGGGAATGAACAAACATAAATAGGCTTAAAATAAATGAAGGCAATAATAATAAACATCCCTATCATTTATATTTACGCAGCGTGCGTGTGACAATTTTTGCGCCGTGTGCCGCCGCCATCAACTGTTCATTTTCTGCCTAACGGCCGAAGGCTCGCTGCGCTGCCGTTCACTATTTGGCGCGGTAACGATACATTGCGTATTATGAGGTAATAAAACTAATCGGGTTATTGGACTCACAACGTTCATGTATTTATTTATTGAAGAACACAAACAGTATAATTATACATTGGTTTACAAGTACCAAGTTAGGAAAGCCCTAGATCTCGGGATATTGTAATAATTTGAGATATGGACATTGTAAAGAAAATTCCACAAAACGCATTACTAGTCTGTACATTTACTAACGATTCCCCAAAGCAGTCAACAAAAATAAAGCAAATAACGAACATACCTAATTACAAGTAAATAAAAATGCGTCGAGTCGTTATGAATAAAGGGTAGGTACTATTACTCACTCACACACGGCTGCACACCGCGTCAGCATTGGCCTTCTATTGTCAAACAGAGATAGCAATATTCCGATCGAGTTTTGCCCTTGTCGTCGGCTCGTGGTTGCGAGTTTAGGGCGCCGCGTTCTTAAGCACCTTTAGGAATTGCTTCACAGTTGAGCACCGTGATTTTTCTATGGTCAATCAATCTACCTAGCCGATTCCCAATTATTTTGGGGTCGACTTCTTGTATAACCGGGTGTAGCTGAATATCAGCATTATAAATAGGAGCGATTGCAATTCTGACCTCAACATCCCAGTAACTGGAAACACGATAGATAGGCCTTGGTAACTATACTGGTTGTCACTGTAGGGCTTCTAACAACACGTAACGCCTGTCAAAGATCTACGAATGAGAGCCGGGCCAACAGCGTAACCTGCTTTCCGAGACACGAAAGGGTCTCGATATGTAAAGGAGGGTCCAGACGAGTGTAACGTGTAATGTAATCCACCGTGTAATGTAACACGAATTCTACGTGTGGACGGCACTACGAACATTACATGTAACGCTCGCGCGGCGCTCGGGGTTGATCCATCGGCTGTCGGTTTTTCGCGCGAACACAAAGGCGCTCGCAGTGCTCGTTTGGACGGCGTTCGTGACGGTTGTGTCGTGTGTACGTTCATGATGTGGAGTGACGAACATTAGAGCCAGTCTATCTTGCGGCGAAATTGCAGATCTCATTATAGTATCTTGTCTTGATATTTTAGGCGCAATGATAGTTAACAAATATTCGAAGTCAGTAGGCGATATCCGGGTAAAGTTTTTATATTGACCACTTATATGCTGCGATTTTAGATCCAGAAGTAAAGAAGATCTTCTTTTATACAATTTAGTTTTCCACCATCGACGCTTTCGACGTTTCCGATCTTCAGTTAGTAAATACATGAAAATAAAAGCCGCACCAGCACCAGCTATCACGACCTTCCTATTCGGCATGTTCGTAACAACTGAGTTGAAACAGCTTTGAAATAGTTTCGCGTACACAATTCGCTTTGCGTTCGTGTGCCGTCCACACTGTTGACGCTAAATTACACGTAATCTTACATTACACGTTACATTCGTCTGGACCCTCCTTAATAGATGGTCTATATACGAACCGACCGCTGCAACCATTTAGCCATGAGCCTCGAGCTGATCTTTTCTTTGGCATTTCGTCTATTTCAAGCCGTCAGAAATATATCAACTACTCTATGATATGCAACAGTCTCTGTAGCACCATGAAACAAGGCTTCAATGGCTAGTGGAAATCTTTTGGTTCATTCGAATAATTGAATGCTTTTAATGTTTTCTTCTCTATTATATGGAGCAGATCTTCTGCACCCACCTATCCAATGGACCCCATACAAAATGTTAATAGGAGTGGGACGGCGCGTGTTTTCCAATTAGCCGAATTAATTTCCTATATTCGATTGAGGGGGAGCGGTTGGCATTGACAGTGGGCAGACGTAACGATTATTTGGGCATCCCCTCGAATGTTGAGGGGATTATTTATGTTTGTAAGTATGTATGTGGGAATGAAATGGGCTTGTTTGTATTACTGCTGTGGGCGTCGGGACTGAGTCAGGAGTTTTATTAGGAAAGATGATATGGCGGGGTTTAAGATGACAGCTACCTACTACTGTTCGCATTGGATCTTCAACGTACTGCATAGCATAGAGAGTTGAAAATCATCGAACGTACGTTTCTTCGACGTGCTGGGATGCACTCTGTTGGATTCTCAATGCTCGGTTCAACACCGACAGTTGTAAATTTAATAATAATCCCACTGCGATATTTTAACGTCCATTCAAACGTGGGCTAAGGGTGCGTGGTACTTCCAGGGTCGCGAGATTTGTTCGGAAGAGATACCGTGGCCCTGGCACATGGGCAACTGAGGAAATACGGGTGGGTTTTAGTCAGTAAATTTTGACACGCCCTTCCGCTCCACCCTAGAGCGGTAAATGACACTTGATGATTTCCCACCCACAAAAAAAAAGGGGTCGTGGTAAAATCGATAACTGCAGAAAAGTAGTTTCTCGTTCTTCGCTTTCTATGTTTGCGGTAAATAAACTCTTTGAATTAAGATTACTTTCTCCAAGTCAAGTAGTCACCTACTTGCAATCTCTTTAGTAGTGCATTTTATTGACTAGATAAATCAAATAGGGAAGCATACTGGTTGACTTTGAGTTCATTGTCAATCTTTCAGCTGGTAATAAATAGTGAATGCCGTAATTACAGAAACAATTCAAAACCATTGTGTCTCGCGTGGATTCACGTTCACGGCATAAAAAGAGTTAAAACAGCAAAAAATAAATTTTTGGAAGATAAAACTGGTGACCCTTTTGTTTCGCAGCGAGATATTATTGTATTTAACACAAAAACTATACAGAATAAATTCTCTTAATCACGGTAACTACATCATCATCATCATCATTCATCATTTCAGCCGTAAGACGTCCATTGCTGGACATAGGCCAATTTGGAGGGGTTTGCCATAATCGCCACGCTTGGCAGGCGGGTTGGTGATCGCAGTATGATGGTAAAATGCATAGAGAACGCTGCTGCCCATTCTCCAGTAAGTCTCTTAGTCGCCTTTTACGACACCCACGGGAAGAAATGGTACCTACATACCGCATCACAATCCGTAGCATAGTATAAACGAACAACGCTGCCACACCGACTGACACGAAAAACTACTTAAATTTATAATTGTCGATATGTAGATTATATTCATAGCTTTTACGCTAAGTGGAATGTCACCTATAAAAACGATGAAAATTGTTCCACGAGCTATCTGCAGCGTGAACTTTTGCTCAGTTTCATTGAATATGCATAGTCGTGTATTGATTTCGAGCCGGCGGTGTTTGCTGCCGATTCACACGGTTTTTGACGCGGAAGTGTGTTGAAATGTTGATGTATTTTTTTTTATCAACTTCAAAACGGAGCAGGTTCTTAATTCGTCCGTATTTTTGTTTTTGCCATAACTTCCGTAATCTATACCAATATTATAAAGCTGAAGATTTGTTTGTATGGTTGAACGCGCTAATCTCAGGAATTACTGGTTCGAACTGAACAATTCTTTGTGTTGGGTAGTCCATTTATAGAGGAAGGCTACATGCTATATAACATCACGCTAGGACCGTTAGGAGCCGAGGAAAAAGGTGTCCATACAATGGAGCAAAAAGAAAAAAAAAATCTAGGAGAAAATCAAACAAATGTTATTACTTTATCGCATATAATTCAAACCATGCCAATTGCCAAATACGTATTTGTGGAGTTGTAGATTCGCCCAAACACATCGTGCGAATCGCCAAATCCAACAGAAATTCCAGTGTTGATTCGCCCGTTTCGGGCGAGTAAATTCGTGCTAATCCACGAATGAGAGTCGAAGGATACAGAGCTCGCTTCCCGATAAGGACCAGGCTCGGGTCGACGGCGCATTGTGTTCCACGCGCGCCTCAAAGAGATGACACACAAATTGGCGGGTCCGCGGGGACCAATGCCAGCCAGGGTCGCGAGATTTGTTCGAAAGTTACCGTGGTTCTGGCATATAGGCAACTGAAGGAACACGGGTGGGTTTTTAGTCAGTAAAAGTCTGACACGCCCACCCGCTCCGCCCAGAGCGGAAGACGTAATTTGATGATTTCCCATCCAAAAAAAAAGGTAAAATTATAAGGATAACTAACCCATTTCATAATACAACTAGTATTTTGAGAGGTCATTTGATGATTTCTCACAAAAAAAAGGATACAGAGCAACAAATAAACGTGGTTAAGCTTTTTTAACGTACCTACATATCCCAAAATAAAACTGTCCAGTCCCATTTTGTCAGCATTACCTTGTAAATAAAACCTGCCAACTACAGAGGAAAACTTTTTAGGGCAACAAAGTCCGAATAACTCTACCCTGGTGGTTAATTACTATAGTTATTTATGTCCCTACAATATTTATTTGCCCCTAGCGCTTTCAGTAAAGCAAAAGGGTTGAAATCCAATTGGAAAGCGGTTCTCCTTTCTTTGTTAGGATAGTAAAACAGGTCATAATTTATTAAAGTCTAATTATCACAGTGGAAATTAAATTTAGCTGCGGCGGAGGGTTTCGTAAAACTATTCATTACAAAACGATGTGTTCTTTCTTCATTGTTTTAGGTAAGAAGGCTTTATTCTATTTCATTAATACGTAATTGGTTTGGTTTAATTCGGGTTTTCCTAAGGAATTTGACAGTACAAGCCCGGAGTCTAGATTTGTGAATAATTGGTGGTAACGGCCCCGACTTAGGAGTTGTAGGTTTTAAAACAGACAGTCACCTTACTTTGTGTAAATTATTTTCATTACCACTGCTCTCAAAACGGCAAACGAAAACATCATGAAAAAGCCGGCATGTCCTAGAACTAAAAATTCGAAGACATGTGACATCTACCAACCTGCACTGGGCCCGCGTGGTGGATAACGGCCAACTCTTTCTCACCAGGGGCCTGTGTCCCAGCAGTGGGAACATTTTAGGCCGATTAAGTCAGGTTATTATGATGGTAATAGGCTCTGCCCCTTACCGTGGCCCTGGCATATATGGGCAACTGAAGAAACAAGGTGGGTTTTAGTCAGTAAAAGTCTGACACGATCTCCCGCTCCGCTTAGAGCCGGAGATGTATTTGATGTTTTCCCACCCACAAAACAAAAAAGGCACTGTCCCTATTAGGTGGGACTTAAACACAACTGGTGAAATGTGGATGTACTATATACCTTAGCCTAATTATGAAAACAAATCTGGAAATTGAGAAATACATTTCATGATTGAACTTAAGAAACTTTTAATGTGTATCGAACTATCGATGACTGAATCTTAGCCAGGGTTGTGGAGGCAGTCGCTCCACGTAAAATTCTGCAGCCAGTTAAGACCGGTAGCCGACCTCAAAAATACAACAGTTAGGCAAAGGCTAGACAAATGATAAGTACGTTTTTCCGTGGTATAATTTCCGACCTCCAAAAGCAAGTTGATCATAAATGAAATTTGTAATAAATTGTGTTAAAAGCCTATGTTAGAAACAATTATATTGCAAAAATAGTTAGCTATTATCCTTGTACCTCCATATAATTACATCGTGGGTAATTATCCTGCACTGAATGCAGGTAATAATGAATAAAATCGATTGTTTGTCAACAGAGCTATTTTTAGTCAATGTGTTCATTATTGCAAATTGAAATTATTGCAATTTATACAAACGTTTACATAGTGTCATTGGAATTATATAATTTCGTAGAAATAAGCAGAAAAGAGACGTATCATTACGTGTGCTGCCTTCTACCTATGTAACTTACTTCAATCAAATTGTATGTCAAGTTACGGCGTCACATATTTCGGTATACATATTTATTATTTGACTTTTACACTTCCAACACATCAGTGTGTTGGGGGCTTACTAGTCGTTCGCACGAATTTATTCGCCCGAAACGGGCAAATAGACACATACTTTCACTTTTTTTACTATACATTATTTAGAAGTTCGATTTATAAACGATGTTGGCACGGCACGACTGTCATATCATCGCGATTCTCTTGTCTGTGGACAAAACGCCATTCAGTTAGTTTATGTTGCAATTGCAATAGAATAATTATTTAGAATAATTATTGATTCATTTAACATAACTGCGATTCTGACCAACCAATTGATGTCCGAAAAGGCTCGACTGGCTGTTCACAATAGTGTGCTGGTACCTACGCTTATGTATGGAAGTGAATGTTGAGTGTGGCAAAAGAAGCATGGAAGTAGAATAAATGCTGTGGATATAATGCGTTCCTTGCGAAGCATGTGTGGTGTGACTGTGAATGATAGGCTGAGGAATGACGTGATAAGACAACGGTGCGGTTTGAAAGAAGATGTAGTGACAAAAATTTGAAAAGAGTATGTTTAGATGGTTTGGTCATGTTGAGAGGGTGAATGAAGGACGGCTTCCAAAAGATATCTGTGGCACAAGGCAAATGTGAGTGGAAACGTCGGGAGGGGACGCCCTAGGAGAACATAATTATAGTGACCTTATTGGTGATGTTCTTCAGAAGGGTCAAATGCGTAGTACTCACAACCGCCGTGTGCGTATGACCAGTTGTATGAACCTAAAAGAGGCAAAAGAAGTATTTAAGGATCGTAGTAGGTGGCGTTTCGTAGTTTCTACCTATCCATGGGAAAAAAGCGTAAGTTTATATCTTTATATATATAATTCTACTGTACGTGTGTATGTCACTGAACTCCTCCTAAACGGCTGGACCGATTTGAATGAATTTTTTTGCATGCGTTTGGGTGGCACCCTGGATGGTTTAGATTCACTATTGGACCCGGTAGGTGGCACTGCTATCGAGTTCTAGGAAACAGTTCAACGTCTGTACGG
Organism: Aporophyla lueneburgensis; assembly: GCA_932294355.1. Lineage (NCBI taxonomy): Eukaryota > Metazoa > Arthropoda > Insecta > Lepidoptera > Noctuidae > Aporophyla > Aporophyla lueneburgensis. Next base: position 11,617,497 of record OW028759.1, read on the forward strand.
TCAGCTAGTATAATATATGTATGTTAACATAACAATTTACGAACGCAAGTTTTCATTGTTATATTTCTTTAGAAGGAAACATTTCATAAGGAAACTAATTACAAAATAATCTTTTGCATAATATTTATGACTTAATTGCGGTATGAGTATATTTGATATTATTCAATTACATTTGGCGCTGTTTATACGCCCTTTTAATATATTTTAATTTGCATACAAAGATTCTGGCCACCGTTAAATAAAATTAAAACAATGGCGGTGACGCGTCGGCCAAAACGTGTCCAAAACGATTTAACCAAGGACTTCGGTGAATGAACTGAACCCTAATATTGTGTAACACATTACTAATCACAATATGAATCATTTTGAAGGATATGGCTAATCCATTACTTGTTGTTGAAAAATTTGTGTGTTCAGTAACGTAAATAACGCAATGTATGTTGTTAAACTGTCAAAATGAAAGGGATTGATAGTTATCATCTGCCTAGCCTTTTCCTAACTATGTTGGGGTCGGCTTCCAGTCTAACCGGATGCAGCAGAGTACCAGTAATACATGGAGCGACTGCCTATCTGACCTCCACAAAATTTGGTAATACGATAACCCTTGGTAAGACTGGTTGTCAGACTTTCGGGCTTCTGACGACTCGTAACGACTGTCTAAGATCTACGAAAGACAGCCGGGACCAACGGCTTAACTTGCTTTCCGAGGCACGGATTGACAATGATAGTGTCATTCATACGCAATCACCCCGTTGGTCACATAAAATTTTGTTAATATTTTTATTTCTTCATATTCAGAACGTGACATAAAATCACGCTTTAAATCCCCGAAGGATTAGTTTGGCAGACGTGAATCTATCGTACACGCTTCGACTGTTATGTTCTAAATGCCATTTGCGAGTCCATACAGAGGGCACGTAACTAAATACTACCAGCTGCACGTATTGATCGTTCAGGTTAAGCTTCCCTTGCCGTGGTTGCCGTGGAAGGGTGACAATTTATACATACCAAAACTGGTGCCGGGTGCCACTCTAGAACCTTTTGGCCCCATCGGCCATAAGTTCTGCGAGAAATGTGCCCTGCCACTGCCACTTAAGCAATTCTTCAGTATATGTCGTTTGCCTTATGAGGATTAGCGTGTAAGATACGAAAATCGCAAAAAATACTTAAACAATAAATAAATTATACACCGTGTAACAGAATATACAAAAGGTCCGAACGTATTTTGTGCATAATTGAGTACTGAATCAATTTCAGTGAGTATTTATATCGGTTTTTTTTTAAATACGTATTTTGGGATACCAACTGCATATTGAGCCAAAGAAAAATCTATATTATCTCTAAACAGTAAGATTCAATTTTAAATGCATAAAGTAATGCTAGGGTCAACATGATTTTCTTAATAAAAATTGTTAACTTAAAAAATAATAAGATTTGGTCATTGAATTATGCTTTTAACTCAATACTGTAATTGGGGTGTATGAGGTTTTGCGTTAATTATGTTGCACGTTGTACCAACAAAATAACGATTTATCATCGTCGACTTATCAGCGCAAGAAGTGGAAGGTACCTGCGGGCTACGTGCTGTTCCAAACTACGTTTCACTCACACGATCCAGGTTAATCCGGCAAATTATTAAAATATTCTAGTCACATTGCTATACCGACTTATTATTTATTTAGTATACGAATGGGACTACCGCAATATTTTTCTAAGAAAGACAAGGAAAATTCCTGTCTTTCGGTTTCTATTTAATATCATTAATGACTGTTTTGAAGCTATGTTCATACGTTATCATCTGCCTAGCCTTTTCCCAATTATGTTGGGGTCGGCTTCCAGTCTCCGCTGAATACCGGTATTTCATGTGGTGCGACTGTCTATCTGACTTCTACAACCCGGTTACTGGGTAATACGATACCCCTCGGTAAAACTGCTTGTCAGACTTTCGGGTGTATGACGACCCGTAACGACTGTCAAAGATCTACGAATGACAGCCGGGACCGACGGGTTAACGTGCTTCCCGAGCTACAGAAGGGTCTTAGTATGTAAAGATGGTGACCAATCCACGGACCGACCGCAGCAAACGTAGTTTAACCTGATCGATTAACCTGTGCGGCTTTTATTACTTAGTCACATGTCCCCTCAAATTATTTTTAAACGTGTATATCGGCATTAATTGTCAATCGAAAGCGGACCTGTCCCAAAAACAACATAAATCATCGCCACTCTTGCTTACGTGCAGTGTTTGCACGATGCGTCAATTAAAACAACTGTCCTCAGAAATGAAAAATCGAATCCGTCGCACACACACACACATGCATTAATGTACATATAAACACGTCACAACGACGTACACAAACATACACATACGTCGAAGCGACGTACACTGGTTCAGTTAATACGTAGCGTCGACAACATTTGTAAAGGGTAAAGGCGAGCACACCCGCCCACTCCAATTTAAATTTTCATCCATAAACCAGATCACAGGTGCAAATTGAACTTGAATTTTCAGTACGTATTCTGGCTAAACGTGTAGAACGTCATTTGTGAAATGGACTGGGAAATAGAGCGGTAAAAATACATTTACAAGAAGTTGGTGGGTGGAAAGAAAAAAGAAAATCTGCACTTGTGCAGTCTATACAGGCAGGGACATCAACGCGGAAACGTAACATTTATTTTTTTGGAACTGACGACAACTTGCAACTCAACAAATCATTCATCTTCTTGATGAAGCTTGTGGCCAAACCAAGCCGCACGGATCGCTCGAACTGGTAGCTACGCTTGCCGCAGTTGACCTGTGGGTAGGTGACCATCTTTCTTTACGTACCAAGACCCCTCGGTGCCTCGGTAAGCACGTGAGCTGTTGGTCCCTACTGTCATTTGTGTGTGGATCTTTGACAGTCGTTACGGTTGTCGGAAGCCCAAAAATCTAACAACCAGTCTTATTAAGAGGTATCTATCGTATTACCCAGTAACTGGTTTGTGACGGTCAGCTAGGCAATCGCTCCATAAAAAATAGGTACTGGTATTTAGCTGCATCTGGTTATACTGGAAGCGGAACCCAACATTGTTGGGAAAAGGCACATGATGATGGAATTTTTATTTTTCTATCTGAAATTTCTCAGTAGAAGCCCGGAGTCTGGATTTGTGTCCGGTTGATGGCGATAGACTCGCCCCCTATTACATGGGACTTAACATAACTGGCGAAATCTGGATGTACTATAGGTACACCTCTGCCAAACCTTTCGGGGGAACAAGGTGTGATGTTGTGGTTACAATTGGCAATTTATAAGATCAACAATACCAACGCAGTCCGCAGAGCAATGTTTGTCGAACAAAGTGATTGTTCCTCTAACATTATTTGCGGTTTCCAGAGCAACAATAATACAGAATTCTGCTATTATTCGGCGTATTTCAATTTGGTTATATAATATTGAAATACAGAGATAATTGTGACTGTAAATTATAAATACCGCCAAGGCTGGATCCAGGTGGCGCGGGAAATGACTTCCTGGAAAGGCTTGGAGAGGGCTTTGTATAACTTTATTAGCTTATAACGTTCCCACTGCTGGGACACAGGCCTCTTTTTTGTGAGAGGGAGTGGGCCATAATCCACCACGCGGAGTGCGGGTTGGTAAATGTTACATGTCTTCGAATTTTCGGTTCTAGGACATGCCGGTTTCCTCACGATGTTTCCTTCACCGTTTTGAGAGCAGTGGCGATGGCATAATTTACACAAACGGGCTAATCAAAAAAATATTACTGATTGATAATATTAGTACCGCTTCAAAGGCGGATTATGATGTTGTATTCAACTGTTATTGGATTAAAAATATAGATGAGTTTCGAAAGTAAAATTAAAATGAACTACATACACATAAACATATGTACATACATAAGTCCACGCATTTTTCCCATGGGGGGTCGCACGTCGTCGGTTGCGAGTATTATGCACCTGACCTTTCTGAAGAATATTTAATAATAAACCTTGGTTCATAACACAGCCATACAAAAAAAAAAAAAAAAAAACTGACCTGGAGGTCGCACTATGTGTACTATATGTTTTTGGGGTCGCTGAATCCGAATCTGGGGTCAGTTTTATTCCAGCACATCTGGGTTCGGCCATAACCTCAAAATATACCCTCATTTGGTTAAACTGCTAACCGTATGGCTTTAAAACCTTATAATCCTCTATTACAGTAGCTCGATGACCTCTTGTTTAAATAACTACATAACCCATAGTCCCATAACTACATAACCTTATAACCCCTTACCAACATAACCCTTAAACCCAATAACGAAGTTTCTGACGTGGGGGCCTGAAAATGTGTACTTTGTGTTTTTGGGGTCGCTGAATCTGAACCCAGGGTCATTTCCATTCCAGCATGTCTGGGTTCGGCCATAACCTCAAAATATACCCACGAATTTGCTATATTTGGTTAAACTGCTAACCCTATGGCTCTAAAACCTCATAAATCCCATAATACAGTAACTCGATGGGATGGGGGTTATGGGACTATGGGTTATGTAGTTATTTAAGCAAGAGGTCATCGAGCTACTGTAATAGAGGATTATAAGGTTTTAAAGCCATACGGTTAGCAGTTTAACCAAATTTAGCAAATTTGAGGGTATATTTTGAGGTTATGGCCAAACCCAGATGTGCTGGAATAAAACTGACCCCAGATTCGGATTCAGCGACCCCAAAAACATATAGTACACATAGTGCGACCTCCAGGTCAGAATTTTTTTTTTTGTGTGGCTGTGTAATTTGTTGATCAGATTCAGTTTATTTTTCGTGAAAAACAGTGTTAGAAGACAAAGGCGAATCTTTATCCGAAAATAAAATGACTATCTTGACATTATATCCTGTGTAGCCGATATATCGGGCGATGAACTTAGTGACGCTTAGAGACACTTGTTCTTCTCATAACTAAGATCATTTGCTTATTGTATACAATACCTGGGAACCTTTTGATTACGGAGATATTGAAAGTTCAAAGTTACAACTTTTTGGCGTTCTTTTTTTTTCGAAATAAAATGTTTATAAGTTATTACTTTACATAATCCCTCGATTCGTGTATGCATCCATATCTGCGGATTTGTTCGAAAGAGTTACCGTGGCCCTGAGAAAGGCAACTGAAGGAACACGTGTGGGTTTTAGTCAGTAACAGTCAGGCATGTTTTGTGTGCGTTATTTTTATGACAAAAATACAAGCCGTTTCCAAACGACCATCTTTCCATAAAGTTGATTTAATTTGATGTACAGAATGCGAAATAAAATCCTACTTTTCAACCGACGAAAAAAACGGAGGAGGTTATCAATTCGACGCGTATATATTTTTTTATTTTTTATGTATGACTACGCATAACTTTTTACATAGTGGTCCGATTGTGATAATTCTTCTTCTTTTGGAAAGGGTACACTCCGAAGGTGGTCCCATATAAATTTGGAAAACAAAATCGAACCCTAAAGGTCGGAAAACAGGGGATGATTGATTGTTTACTCACTGATCGTAATGTATAACCACGCATAACTTTATACAGAGTAGTCAGATTTGTGGCCCTGAGAAAGGCAACTGAAGGAACACGTGTGGGTTTTAGTCAGTAACAGTCAGGCATGTTTTGTGTGCGTTATTTTTATGACAAAAATACAAGCCGTTTCCAAACGACCATCTTTCCATAAAGTTGATTTAATTTGATGTACAGAATGCGAAATAAAATCCTACTTTTCAACCGACGAAAAAAACGGAGGAGGTTATCAATTCGACGCGTATATATTTTTTTATTTTTTATGTATGACTACGCATAACTTTTTACATAGTGGTCCGATTGTGATAATTCTTCTTCTTTTGGAAAGGGTACACTCCGAAGGTGGTCCCATATAAATTTGGAAAACAAAATCGAACCCTAAAGGTCGGAAAACAGGGGATGATTGATTGTTTACTCACTGATCGTAATGTATAACCACGCATAACTTTATACAGAGTAGTCAGATTTTGATAAAAAAAAAAATTATTGGATATGGTATACCTTGCAGTAGGTACATTAAAGCCACAAAAAAAAACTTTTTAACAAAAAAATAAACCGCGGCGCTGAAAAATCAATGAACAAAGATCACTCAAAGCGCCGACTCATAATTTTAAGGTTTATTATTTTTTGCTTTTCAGTTTTTTCGGCGGTTTAATTTTACGTTAAAAAGTTTTCACCCAGGGTTTTAAAAGTAGTATTTCAAGACACTAATGGTCGCAACTCGCAACTAACCAAACAAACGAATATTTCTCAATTTTCCCATAACCATTACCATTTGCCATGCTAAAGCAACATCCCGTCAATTGCATTCACAATTCACATATTATTCCAACACGCGAAACGAATAGAAATACTATACATTACAAGCAGGCTTATCAGTTTGCATATATAATATCGCATTGTGAGCTGCGTTATATTAATCCGACGGGTATTGTTGCACAACCAGCCCACTCTGACTGTATATGGGTAGGCATGGAGGAGGCAGTAAATGGAGTATTTACACTTTGAGGGACACTAAACGCTTCATTGTGTCTCTTTCCGTGTCCTTCAACCGAAGTACGATGTTGAGAGTTTGACGTTTGTTTAAATTGTCATAGAGTAAAAACAGAGTCACGGGTTATGATTAGCAGTTAACCGAAAGGAGTAGAAGGACAAATAGTAAAGAATAATGAGGATTAAAGCTCAGCGGTCGACCACAAATCAATGTTCAATCAATATTATTGTAGAGTCCTTTTAAACGCTGTTAAAAATCCAAACTTGAAAATTTTCTCACTTTCAGTCAGGTTCTCAAATCATGGCATTTTCGATACATAGCCTGTCGAATGGTTGTGGAGTAGCTATGCTGGTCTCTGCAATTTCAGATTTCAGTTGTCAAGTTACTCTTAAGCTTAAGTTACGGTGTCTAGTTTATAGTTGCGGTCATTCCAAAGCAGTTAAGCATAGAGTTTAAGAAACCAGAATAGTGAGGGTAGCAGTATCTTACGTTTTAGTAGGTGATGCTGATCAAACAGCTTTTACTAACGAAGAACGTGTCACAGAATAATTTTAAGCACTATTATTAGACACTCCATTCACTGACTACTCAGTGTCAAGTCAAGGAGTATTGTATGAATTCCTAATGCAGAGCACCTTATAGAGAAACAACGTGACATAGATTCGTATTGCAAAGCCGTGACTCATGTAGTGTGAAATGTTCGGAGCCAATTAATATTTGCTAATGGTTCTGTTCACGGTTCGGCTCAAATTTTTGTATTGGAAATCGAATTCTTGGCAAAATATGGCTGTTGTGAGAAAGATCGAGTAGAATGTTACTCTTTATTATGAAAATTCTAAATATAAATCTAAACAAATAAAAAAAAAAAGAAGTGTGTTTGTTTATTATTATTATTTTTATTTTTTGTTGACATTTCTCAGTACCCTAGGGTTCTGGACCTTTGAAAGGCTTACGAGGGGCCGAAGCCAACTCGCAGAGGCCCCTTAGACAATTTTAAATGTTGAAGGGGCAACAACCGACGATTATCCCTGTATGCACCTATGCAAGTGCACCCAAGGACAATCCCCGGTTGGAGCAGAACTATTATAGAATATGGAAACAAAGCAAATTAGGCTATGGGTTTGGATGGCTATAGTGGATTGGTAACCGCAACTATGGAAGGACTATGGCCCCTGCCTGATCAATGTTTTGTATACACGGATAAAACGGCAGGGGGTGACTTGCACACTCAATAATGGGCCCCCAGGAAACGTCGCTGGCACATAGTGACGCAGTGACAAGGGGGCAACACTTCCTGAGGTGCTTGAGAAGTGGAGAGGTATTCCACGGCTTTCAGAACAATCCCAGAGCCCGGAAGATGGTCAAGTCCCTACGAGCACTTACTGGAATACTTCCTTTCCCCGAGCACGTTTGCTCTTGCGAATCTCCACTCAAGCCAGCCAATAAAGGCAAGAATGAGGTGTGAGCTCTGAACCTCGTCAGTGTTCACTCCGGCCGGCCAATAAAGGCAAGCCAGAGATGAGGAACAAGAATTCTCCCGGGAGATCGGGTCCGTGGGGTCGCTACTGCCCAACAGCACGCCACATGCTGCCCTGCGGGTGTATTATTATTATTATTATAAAATAACAGCTTTATACTAAACTCATATGAAAGTATATACGGCAGTCCTACAAAAAAAAACATTTTTTTAAATTTGTCTCTCCGTCTGTTTGTTCTTGCGAATCTCCAAAACAGCTAGACCTACTTTGACCGGACTAGCAGATAACTGATGTTATAAGGAGTAACATACTTTTTGGCTCAACAGCACGTTCCCGTGGGATAATTTCCAACAACCACGCGTTTTTTTTTTGGCAGGACATCTCGTAGTTAATCTAAATGAGAGCATCCACGCAGGCGAAGGTACTGTAGAAGTAAAGAAGAAGAGAGAATGAAGAAGGAGTAGGAGGGAGAGAAAATTGGAGGATTAAGCATAGAATAAGTAATACATAGTTGGAAATGTGTTAACACGTGCCATGCAGTCTAGTCAATCTTGTCGCCCAGACGATGACACCTGCTTGTGAAGGATGAAGTAAGAAGATAGCATAATTTATCAAGGATGCATAAGCATTATCTGCCCATAATGTTCCCACAGCTTGGAAACAGGCCTGCTCTCGATCAGAAGGAGTGAGCCGTAATTCACCGCACGAGCCTAGTGCGCGTTGGTAAATGTAATATGTCTCTGAATTTCTAGTTCTACGACCTGTCGGTTTCCTCACGATGATATCCATCACCGTTTTGAGAGCAGTGGTAACGAAATAATTTACAAAAAGTTAAGCGCCTGTCTGGGTTGGAACCACCTCTACCTGAGTCACCACTGTTTATCAAGGATGGCCGCAGCAGAAATACGTTTATGACGGTACAAACCACTATCCTCAAATGAAGGTTACTTTCTACAATAGAAGTCTCAAGGACTATTGGATCAAGTGACGTTTCGATGGATGGCCAATTTCTTACAGAAAAGGGTCACAAAATTGGAGGTGATTATTAGATAGCCCGTATCAATCCCATTCGTTGAGAGAAAATGTCAAAATAGATCAATTTGACTGTTAACAGACTGATTCACTATTATTTGTTCAATTAATAAAATATGTTTTGTTGGGAAATGTCATAAATTTGAAAAAAAATATCGCTACGTCCACCATACAGGTCCAAAGGGGTAATTGCGAAATACACCATCAGGAGGAATCGCTTTATTTTTGATAGTGTCACAACATTCATGGCGTTGTTTACTAAGCACACAATTTTCGAACATATGAAAGAATAGATTAGCAATAACCTTCAAAATGATTCAGATTCTCATTAAGAGAGTGTTACGCAATTAGTGTAGTTTTGCAGTGCCCGTCGTTGGTTATACGTATTGATAATACATACATATAACATTACACCTATATTCCCCGATGGGTTATAGGCAGACGTGGTGATATAGTACACCAAAATTTCGCCAGTTATGTTTATATCTATTGCCATCAACCAGGTATAAATTCAGCCTCCGGGCTGCTATTAAGAAAATCCTGACTGAAAGCCCGAACCAGCGCCAGATTTCCATTGAATTATTTCGAAGTTCTTCTTCTTTAGGTCATTGTCAATCCATTGCTCCATAGGTTACAAAAATTTGTCTGCTCAGCAACGTAAATAATTCAATGAATGTTGTTGAACTGTCAAAATAAACGCGATTCCTAATGTTAGTCCGCTCGCCACCCCGCCGGGAATTGAATCCAAGACCTCATGGTCAAATTCAAATTCGTTTATTAGTGTGATTTTTGGTACATTTTACATGTCATCTTAATAATAAATAATTAGTTCCTCAAAAATCTACCTTAAAGGTGTACACTCTTTCAAGTAATTAACGCATTTCAAAAAAAAAAAAAAAAAAGCAACAACATAACTGAATACAGAAAAAAAAAGCAAAAAATTAACAGTTGAGTAAACATGCAAATAATTCATGGAAATAAAGATAATAATACAATGTCAAAATTAAATAAATATCATGTCAAATAGGTTACAATTTATCATTAAAGAATTCGTCAATAGTATAATAGCAATTTTCCAATAATAGATGTCTTAATTTATTTTTAAATTGAATAATATTGAAGTCTTTAATTCCATTTGGTAATTTATGAAATATTTTTGAGGCCATGCAAAGTATGCTTTGGTGCATCAACACAAACGCTTGCGAGCACTAGACCAACGAGGCAGTCAATATCGAAGATTTCAATGTACGTGTCATTGATTATGCAAACAACAATAACAATACAGAAAGTGTCACTTTCATTCATATAACACTATCACAAAGGAAATAGATTATCAGTATCGAAATCCAACGTTCTCAATGGAGTTTTACAAGCGAAGATAATGGAACAGCTGAGGTGAGGGTCGTAACAGAGATTAAACCGATACGTTATCTCAATTGATGGCTGAAGATGAATGGTGATATTAAGTATTTATCAGAGAACAGATAAGGATGCGAAGGTCGGTTTGATACAGCCGATGTTGGGTAATGTAAAGTAGTGGTCAAATATATTTGGAACTGCACTAATTTTGACGTTCAAAAAGTGCTGACTCTCAGCTTAGTATGAATAAATGACTTTTTATTTTGATTTCGGTGTTATGCTATACCACTGATTTCTTACCAGCCATTTGTCGCCCGCGTGGAGGTCAGAAATTAGTCCACGGAAACGTACTACCGAAAAGTAACGATAATGTGGTTACCAAGAGAAAAAGTAATCAGAATGGGAGAGAGCATATCTTTACCATGAATTCTGCATATGATTCTAGATCCCTTAGCGTAGAAATATATTCAACGCATGGTGTCAAAACTGTGTGCTGAATCAACAGTGGCAGGTTTCGCATTGATACTTCTGCAATATTTTTCAACACAATGGTCCAGATTAGGTCTAATCCATTCAGTTTACAAGGCGATAAAGCGTGAAGGTGAATGAACGTAAGGCCTAGAGCTTAATGGCGGGCCGCAGCGAACCGTAGCGTGTCGCAGAAACGCGTAACGATCGCTAATCGTCTTCGACACTTGGGAAAAAGGTATTTTTTGTACTTGGTAAAAGTATGCTTTTGTTTTTACAGCTATTTGGTTTTTAGGTCAAGTCGGTATGGTGCTTTTGCACAGCGGGTGGGCAAAGTTGTCACTTAATGCACTTTAGATCGTTAAAGGTTTTTATAGCGACTATAAAAGCAAGTAAGTTACTAACAGACCTAGTTACATATTGTTTTGCAAAACAGGAAAATGCAATGAGTGCATATTAATTCGCAAAATAATGCATACGGCAACTAAAACTGCTGAATAAATGACTGCCTACAAACATAACAAAGACGAAGTCGCAGACACAACAAACGTATATGTGACACTTGTCACGGTACTGGGTACCAAGCCTGCAGGTGCAAAGATGAATGCCCTCAACACTACATTACCTGCATACCTTTTTGTGCCACTTAGTCACGCACGAATTGGCCCAGCAACCGATGTGTCATAGTATACCAAATCGCGCAGATAATCTGATCAGTTTCGGTGTGCCGTTTGAATATCCCAATCAAATCGGCTAAACGTGAACGATTATACAAATTGAAGGTGTGAACGGGTTTCGCACGACAGCTTCGGTCGTTTCGTTCGTTCTGCTGCGTTCTTGTGTGACCTAAGGCTTAGATCGAAGTTTGAAAACCATCGTTTCGCTCATTTGGATAAGTACAATTTTTCAAAGGAACTGGAATACTGGTTGAATATTAAAAATGCTTCTTTATATTAAAGAGTTTTGTATGAATTGAATCCAATGCCTATGGAGTTGTTAAGAAAAGTTTTATTTTCATGTTTGGCGCTTATCAGTGACGCTATATTTTTTTACATGTAATTTAATCATTGAGTTTTTCCAGAACCGGTTTTCCCAAATTACTCGTGAATGAAATATAAGTACCTAACGCACTCATTCATAGAACTTTTATCACAAAGGTCATAAATGTCAACCCGCTATCATTTTGACGTTTAAATACTTAAGTACATAAATAAACATTGACAAACAGAATTTTCCCTCCCATTCTGGGGTTTTTACGATACCGAAATCTATACTAATATTATAAAGCTGAAGAGTTTGTTTGTTTGTTTGATTGAACGCGCTAATCTCAGGAACTACTGGTCCGAATTGAAAAATTATTTTTGTGTTGGGTAGCCAATTTATCGTGGGAGGCTATAGGCTATATAACATCACGCTACAACTAAGAGGAGCGGAGCAGTAATGAAAAATGTTGCAAAAACGGGGAAAATTTATTCCTTTTGAGAGTTTCCGTTGCGTGCGCTGCGTAAACGGTTAAAGTAACGCAAAAATCATGTATGACGGAATTGTTTCTTTTAAAAAGTTCTAAAAAAAAGTCCGCGACAGCATATAACTATCTTTTAAGGTTGACTCACTATAACTCAAAAGGAGCGAGCAGCAACGAAAAATGGACAAAAACTAGCAGGCAAATCGATGCGACGGGAAGGGTCAGGGGAGCAAAAATTTGACGCGGACGAAGTCGCGGGCAGAAGCTAGTGAGTGATAATTCTGCTTAGTAGAAATCCTAAAAAGTCGTAGATTTCGTACTTAAAGAAAGTAGCCCCCGTTGTTTGCAAATATCTAAGGGGGGAAATACAAAATCCACATATTTATGAAACCCATTGAAAGGACAGTTGTCAAACACTTGACAGTCACAAATAGGTACGAATGTCGATGCCACACCGTCAATAAGCGGGAATGCGGAGTGTTTTCCAAACAATGTTCCTTGTGTCCACAAATTGAAGCCAATATTTTAGAGGTATGCTCGTTTTGACTGTTTGTTTTCGATGTTTTGCATTCACCTGGGATTCCAGTAGCTAGCAATGAAAAGTCATGATTATCAGTTGATCATGGGAGAATAGCTTGTGCTGAAGTGAAATATCAGGCAGTCAGTATTACGGTAAAAGGGCTAATGCTTGTATTTCATTTTAAGCACTAGTCTAGTTTACGTAGAAAGTTTTTGAAACAGTGACATTAAACAAAACTGCGACATTTGGACGGTTCAAATTTGACAAATCCTTTTGCAGCAATTGTGACAGCTTTTCATTTTGAAGTGTCTCGTACAGTTTGTCAAGTAGGAAGCTTTCATTCTGAAGTGTCAAGTATAGTTTTTTCTAATAGGAAGCATTTAAAATAGTCCAAATGTGACATATTTTCTTTCTATAGTTTCACATAGTTTTTCACGTAGCAAGTATTTAAAACAGTCCAATTGTGACAATTTTTATTCTGAAGTGTCACGTATATAGATGTTTATGAACTTCGTTCGTTACTTACCTAATGAAAATGTAAATCAGCCTATACTGCCGCCGCCGGTCATTAGTAAAGTATTGTTAGATTTTATCTGTAAACCCAAAATATTTAATCGATATCGTAAGTCACTTTATCGATTATTCGTTCAACATGACTTTCATTGACATTCACTGTCCTCTATGGGGGACAACTGACAGCCGGCCTTCTGGTTTTAGAGCACTGAAGTATGAATCAACATTTCTAAGATATCCTTCAAAATGATTCACATTATTAAAGATAGTGTGTTACGCATTTAGGGACTTATTGTTTTAGTGTTATTTAAGTAGTTTTACAAATATTGCGGGAAAGAAAATAAATAAAGCATAATCAGCACATATTGTTCCCACTGCTGGGACTCAGGCCTCCTTTCTTGGAGGGGGAATGGGCCATAATCCACCACACTAACCCACCCAGTGCGGGTTGGTAGATTTCACAAATGTTCGAATAAAAAAATATATTGAAAAAATATGTTTGTGTTAAAATAATGCGTTCGGTTTTCTACTGCCAATCCCTTTATTTCTGAGCTATAGGTTTCATTATCGACACAAAAACTACGAAGAGAATTAGACATATATTTCTAACGAAACCCAGGAACCAGCAAACAAGACTCAAGAATCAACTAGAAGCCCTTAAAATATTCAAAACATCCCCGAATATCGCAAGCAACTAAGTTTTAAGAGTATGTTATAACGATAAGTGTGACCCCGTCAAGTTTCCGTCCGTCCTTGGCTATATGCCAAGCGGTTCCGAAAATACGACAGTTATGCAAAACTTTGAAGAGTTACCTCATGAAGTGGGGTAAGCTTAAAATGATCTGACAAGTTGGGTTGCGTGGATTGCATAATTCAGCTGTCACTTAGAGGAAGATTTGCGTCATTAAAGTCAAGAGGATAGACAGCATTCTACTATCACGCCTGAGCTTCGCTAAGGAGAAGACAGACGTGAGCCTATATGAAATTAAATGTATGTTTTTGTAAGTAGATCTTTTAAGACACTTTTACACGTAAATATGTTAAAACTCAATGGCATTTCCTAGCTGACTGGTCCCTGGGAAAAAATACAAAACAAACTAAGAGGTCACGGTGTCTTTAAAAATCCTTACCTTACATTATATATTACTAGCTTCTGCACGCGTCTTCGTCTGCGTCAAACTTTCGCTCCCCTTCCCGTCGCATCGAATTGCCTGCCAGTTTTCGTCCATTTATCGTTTGCTGCTCCGCTTCTTTTGACCGTAGCGTGATGTTATGTAGCCTATAGCCTTCCTCAATAAATAGGCTACCCGACTCAAAAAGAATTTTTCAATTCGAACCAGTAGTTCCTGAGATTAGCGCGTTCCACCCCCCATTTTAGGGAAGTGGGGGGGTTAGAAAGAGACAAAAAGTAGCCTATGTCACTCTCCATCCCTTCAACTATCTCCACTTAAAAAATCACGTCAATTCGTCGCTCCGTTTTGCCGTGAAAGACGGACAAACAGACATACACACTTTCGCATTTATAATATTAGTATGGATTAGGATTTTATGTGACCCTAACAATGCAGATACATTTCTGAAAAACTCTTTTGGACAAAGAGCTATTGCAGGTTTGAGCTGACCTGTACCAACAGACGGCATGTCACTCACATTTCGCTAGTTATGTTTTAGTCTCGTAATGGAGAGAAGCCTATTGCCATCAATCGAGCATAAATCAAGACTCTGAGCTGCTGCTACTGAGAAATTGCCGACAGCATCATCTGTTTGCGAGCGTGAGTGATACATACCTATGTCAAACCAAGTAATGGATTTCCCTTCATCTATATGGCATCTATATTTATTGGCTGTCATGTGCAACGCAAAGATCGGTTTTCTATTGTAGAACGTATTTTATTCTGTGTTAATGAATTTAATTTGACTGGCCTATTAGTCTAGTGGTTAGTGATCCTGACTGCTAAGACTGAGGTCGTGGGTTCGATTTCCACCCAGGACAAATCTTTGTGTGATGAGCGCAATCATTTGTTCTGTGTCTGGGTTTAATTTATCTATAATGTGCATGTATTTAGAAATATATAAATATGTTTATCAGTTGTCTGGTTGCCATATTACAGGCTCTGCCTAGTTTGGGATCAGATAACGATGTGTTGGTTGTTCTAAGATACTGTTATTTGTTAGAGCAACGTTTACTATAAAAACTCCTTAGAAAATATTACTTCATTTCTCAACATTTCAAAAAGAAAAAGTTACGACAGTGAGCCTATAAAATATCATCACGTGTAAATTACAAAAAAATATTTCGGCTATTGTCTTAGGGATGCTTTCAATATTTTTTACTCCAATATTCCCGGGAGCACTGACCCAATTCGGGTAGCATGAAAAAGAAACTGTGGACATTGACAAGAAAATATATCAAAATATTGGAGTTTTTACGAGGAAAACTACAGGAAAACGGGATAAAGAATCGTGCAAAGGCTTTTGCTTATTGGTATTTGGGGACAGGACCACAAATTGATATTGCTACGTTATTGACAGGTCTCCCATCCGATTAGGATAAGGATAAAGAAGGCTTTAACAGGTTTTTATCCATTGATGGACGTTTAGTACAATTTGGTGAACACGAATTTACCAGTAATGACCGAACTGCCTCGTTTGTCTAGTGGTCGCAAGCGCTACTGCTGAGCATGAGGTCCTGGGATCGATTCCAGAGTCGGGCAACGTAATATTGGATTTTTCAATTTGGAATTTCCCACCTCGGAGTCTGAATTTGTACGCGGTTGGTGGCAATAGTCTCGACCTTACATAAGACTACAATATATCAGGCGAAATGTAGATGTATACAGTACTCTTCTGCCTTACTGTTAGAAGAATAGAAGCGAAAAATATGTGTATAAGTAATCAAGTCATTTAATCAAACTAGACTCAGAGTCAGCACTATGTGTACGCCAAAATGACATAAGACAGTCTTCCAGAAACGCCCTTCACCACTTCCTAGTCCTATTTCTAGAAAAAACAATTGACACAACAAACTCTCCAGCAGCACAGCTGTCTGTTCAGTAATTCAAAACATAATCCCAGAGATTTTACTTCATATTCAGTAACATATCATTGAAATGTTGATTAATCAGGCCACGTCGAGGCGAATACGAAGGTATTAATCTACGCGAGGCGAAGTTACGCAAGTTAGATAATATATTCCACATTAGCATACTACATGGAATGCACTGAAGCATTGCATAGCTCGAAGTTCTTCAGTGTGCGTTATTCTGAATATGGGGCAAGTTTGTATGGAGACGAGGGTATTATAAAGGGTGGACTTTTGTTTCATGAAGACGTCATAAGTTTTATCGTGGGTGCTTTTATTAGATGTATTTATGATATGTGGCGTTCCGTGTTTTCTGCCTACCCCCATGGGGAAAAGGGCGTGAGTTTATGTATGTATATATTTATGACAAGCTTCTGCCCGCGACTTCGTCCGCGTTAAATTTCTTGTTCCCGTCGCGTCGAATCGCCTACCCGTGCGATTTTCCCCGTTTTTGCAACATTTTTCACTACTTCTCCGCTCCTCTTAGTTGTAGCGTGATGTTATATAGCCTATAGCCTTCCTCGATAAATAGGCTACCCAACACAGACAGAATTTTTAATTCGGACCAGTAGTTCCTGAGATTAGCGCGTTCAATCAAACAAACAAACAAACTCTTCAGCTTTATAATATTAGTATAGATAGCTTTGCAAGGGTGTGTTCGTGTCAACTGTTGTGAGCTTTTATCATTTCAAATGTGATGTTATTATCGTGGGGGTCTACGGCATCACGATATCAATCAATCTGCGTAGCCTTTTTGCAACTATGTTAGGGTCGGGGTCCACGCTAACTGGATACAGCTGTATACCAGTATTTTACATGGAACAACTACCTATCTGATCTCCACAACCCAATTACTAGGTAAAACGATACCATTTGGTAAGACTGGGTGTCAGACTTTCGGGCTTCTGTCGATTCGTAACTACTGTCAAAGATCCACGAATGACATCCAGGAACAACGGCTTAACTTGCTTTCCGAGACACTGAGGGGTCTTGGTATGTAAAGTTGGTCACCCATACACGGACTAACTGTGGCAAGCGTCGCTTTACCTGATCCATCAAACCGTTCAGCTGTGAATACTTAGTTACAAGCGCCTGATATATAGGATATCTGAGAAATGAGGTCCAACTTCAAAGTAATCTTTTCCACATCTAACTGGTTTAAAGATACACACAAGAACCTAACAACGTGTTCAGAACTTACACATAGAGCTTTAAGTGTGAATCCAACGCCAGAATATAGAGCTTGACCCACTTTCTAACTATCGAGTGCCTTTACTCAGAGTCTTTTGAATTTCTAGAATACATTTTTAGACGTTTCGTCCCAGATTTCCTTGGGCGCGAATAAGACTGAGAAAGTTTCCATTCAAGCTAGAATTGGGGTTGTACCTTTGAATTTAAATTGCTGAGGACGTTGTTGGGAAGTTCCTTGGCTGGTTGGCAAAGGGTTTTAATCAAATAGAGATAGTATTGAAAATGAATTCTATGAAGCTCCTGATTGAATAATTGCAAAACTGTTTCAGAGTTAGAAATGTGCCGTCGTTAATATTCATTATGGTGGGTCTGAGATACAGGTTACTACTTCGTCGACAAAAATTACGAGAGAAGTCTTTGGCATTATTTTCTAGCTAGCTTCTGCCCGCGATTTCGTCCGCGTCAAATATTTGCTCCCCTGACCCTTCCCGTCGCATCGTAGCCTGACAGTTTTCATCCATTTTTTTGTTGCTGCTCCGCTCCTTTTGTTCGTAGCGTGATATTATATAACATATAGCCTTCCTCAATAAATAGGCTACCCGACTGAAAAAGATTTTATCAATTCGAACCAGTAGTTCCTGAGATTAGCGCGTTACACCCCCCATTTTAGGGAAATGGGGGGTTAGAAAGAGACAAAAAGTAGCCTATGTCACTCTCCATCCCTTCAACTATCTCCACTTAAAAATCACGTCAATTCGTCGCTCCGTTTTGCCATGAAAGACGGACAAACAGACACACACACTTTCCCATTTATAATATTAGTATGCATTTGCGATGTACAGCCGTGAACTGCACCTTCACAGGAAAAGGTAAGAAATGCTGCAATTCATTAACAAGCAAGTTTCAAAATTTAATATACCAAATTCGTTTCATAACTACACAACTACTAACATTCAACAATTAATGAGTACCTTGCATAACTATCATACTTCAAAGACCTTGTTAGTCTAACAAGAACATTCTCAGTCAACAACAATAAAAATAAAACAACACACAAATTTATAGCTAATTAATTGCAGTGTCAACTTCTTGGTTGGAGAAGTGGGTCAGAGGCTCAGAGCGTCTACTAGACAACACGGTGTCGCTTAGTTGGAACACCCGACACTGATGAAAAAGGGTTGGGAAGTATCTATAAGGAAGTGCAATAGTTTTGTGTTATAAGGAACGATATATTTGGGCTACTTTGAATTATCGTTCGGTCTTTAATAAACACGCATGACATTACAGAAAGTCTTGATTTTCGAGACAGAAAAGAACATGGAAATGGCAGTATATTCTGATGTTAACCGAAACTGAAGACAATGGTATTTCACAAATGACGAGGGGATTTAAAGCTGCCAATACACTTAGTAGCCACAAATTATCTTGAAAATTACACGAATTCAATCCAGTGAAAAAATGGATAATCTGCCTATAATTTTTTTGCTGCTGCGACACCGACTTCCTCTTGGTGAAAGGAATTGCGTTTTAATCCTCCCAGCGGGCCCAGTGCGGGTTAGTAGATGACATGTCGTCGGATTTTTGGTTCTAGGACGCGTGTCCTAGAACCAAAAATCCGACGACGACTGCTTTCCTCACGATGTTTTCTTACGCAGTTTTCAGAGCAGTGGTGATGAAATATCGTAATTTACACAGTAAAGCACCTGGACAACCTACAGACTACAACTCGTAAGTCACGGCTGTTACCACTGGGCCACCACTGCGCTCATAAATCAATAATACAAATGCTCCATTTTTTATCGAAAACCGTTTTCAAAGAGCCATTTTTAAAAGAAGAAATTGCAGGAAAGCGGGCACTACATCTAAAATATTGCGTTTCGTACTTCTAGAGGCGAGAAAGTGGGTTAACAGGACTACTCAATGTACTGAACGATGTCTTTTCAGAAATACAACACTTAGATGTAGTGTCCACGGATGTTTCAAATAGGAAACGATAGTGGATTTATAGGATATAAAATTTGGAAAGTAAAGTTTCTTGCGGAATGTTTTGAGTATGCCCTCCACGGGCTAGTAGGGGAAGACCGAAGAGACGATGGATAGACTGTGTGAAATGGCTAGAAAGTGGGTGACTACCGAGATGACGATACATAGAGAAGTATGGAGGAAGAGACATTTTGCGCCGACTACAAATAAATTCGGTAAAGGTAGGAGAAAGATATGTAGATATACAATTTCTGTTTTTCCAGTAGGTAAAAATACGACAAGATGGTCCTATAAAAAAATCATATGAAAGAACTTTCTTTTCTATATATTTTTGAATCTGGTAGATAGATGATGGAAACTGATCTGGAATTTGTCTAGGGCCTGCTATAAGACTCCTCTTAGCTAACTTCGCGTTATTGACTGACCGACTTTTTGACAATTCAAAAGTGCAGGCATGTAAATGCTTTGAATTTTCAAGTCACTCACCTTTGCAATGCATAGCTCAAAATCATCTTCCAAGATCATTAAAACTAAACAGGCGCATTTCAAAGAACATTAAACCGTTTTCAAATCCATTCTAGTGTCACAGGAGAAAGAAGCAGGATCAGTTACTAAAGCGCAATCTCGCTTCAAGACGGCAGGAAATGGGTCAACAGGTCTAATGCAGAACACCGTGTCTCTAGACATCTGACACGAGCAGAAATAGGGTTGGGAAACGTCGATAAATGTTTATTACGATAGTGGTTCATTCCGGGAGTCACTCTTACAAGAATATATCGGAAAACAGAGTAGTTTAAAAGCGTGAATATTTTTTATTATTAAACGGTGATTGTAATTCGCTAAATGAGATTTGGGTATATATATGTTACCGGCCAAACCCGATTTTAGGACAAACTAGTTTTGCCTAGGCTAAACTAGTTCTTCCTATACGCGATAGGATTCACTAGTATAGCCTAGTACAAACTAATTTGTCCTAAGCCCGATAGGATAAACTAGTTTAGGCTAGTCCAAACTAATTTTTCCTAAGCCCGATAGGATAGATCAGTTCAGGCTAGGCCAAACTAGTTGATCCTGATATAAATACGCACACTCTAGTATAAACTGGTATGGCCCAGTCTAAACATTATAGTAAATCTAGAAAGTCAAAATAAATCGATAAACTGAATAAAATGCACTTAGAATTGCTGAGTGTGGTTTGTGGAACAGTTTTTGTTGCAGCTGCATCTCACAAAACAAAACCTTGGCAAAACAATTTTAATAATTGAGATATGAATATTGCTTCTATAAAAAAAAAAAACACTTATTATTTGTTCTAGTATGATTATTTGTATTACCAATTATCCATAACTTTTAACGACGAATCAGTATGGTTTTAATAAAAATGATTATTTTTCCAATTACGGAGTATTTTATTCAGTTTATCAATTTATTTTGACTTTCTAGACATATTATAGTGTTTAGACTAGGCCATACCAGTTTATCCTAGTGTGCGTATTTATATCAGGATCAACTAGTTTGGCCCAGCCTAAACTGATCTATCCTATCGGGCTTAGGAAAAACTAGTTTGGACTAGCCTAAACTAGTTTATTCTATCGGGCTTAGGACAAATGAGTTTGTACTAGGCTATACTAGTCAATCCTATCGCGTATAGGAAGAACTAGTTTAGCCTAGGCAAAACTAGTATGTCCTGAAATCGGGTTTGGCCGGTAACATATACAACGTGGGATACACGCCTAACTATTCCATTCAAAACTTCAATACCTATTCGACGCATATGTATGCCACGGTTGATTATATTTTCTTCAATTCAATCTTTATTGTGGATCATAGGTAGGTGCATAGCACAGGTCTTAAATAGATTTCTCGATTAAGATGTTGGACCCATGGAGAAAATTGTTCAGTTTGATGGTATGTACCACACCCTTTAAATTCGACCACACTATTCTAATAGAAGCTGTATGGATGGGATCTCTGTCAGACTAAACGATATCTGAAAGTCTTCATAAGTTTGAATAATTTTTAACAACGGAGCGGACAGCACAGATTAATTTTTCCCAACTGCCCCGTTAACGGGGCAGGACGACCGGGGTGGATGGGATGCACTCCTTCGATCGAACCGTGTTAGAGTCGTAGGAATGCCAGCCGGGACCAACGGCTTAACAGGCTTTCCGAAGCACGGAGGAGGCTCGAAAAGTAATGGATCTCGGATGATCACCTTTCCAAGAACCGAGCAACTTAGCCACCATGCCCTCGTCCGTAAGTGTGTCCGTGGCATCACAGTGGGCCCTATCTGAATATCCAGCGCTGTGGTAGTTGTTTTTTTTTTATACAAATATCGCAGCATTATGCTGAGTTAGGAGCCTTTTTGGCCTCGCACAGGTTTTACTCTTTTAATTTTATATCATTTACCATTTTGTTATTTGTATTAATCTTAAAGTTTCTATGTTTTTTTTTAAATGTTTTTATGTCCTGTGCGTGTCGCAAATTAAATATATTTTTCGTTCTTTCTTTCTCTTGAATAATATTAGCCGAATAAGCTTAGTGTTGGCTGACCGAAATACAACAACTAATCAAAATAAATTAACGTGGGGATTGGCAATTAATAAAATATCTTTCCGAAACTGGACAAAGGTAAATTGATCAATACATTCATTACATTAAAACTTGATTGGTATTGAATATATTTTATTCATTTAACTCAAGTTACTTCCTTTGTTTCATTGAATTTACACATGATTTTCATACCAAATGAGGCAGATGTACGCTTCACGTATGTTAATAGAATTTATTAAGTAAATTGCATCTCGACACGTTGTCTTTACTGTTTTGCATGATTTTCCATATGAATGAAGGCGACATTATTATTACTATTACAAACGACAAAGGAAATTTACGTGTCTTCATGTTTCACGTTGTATTTGAGATAGGTATTGAAAGTTGCGGATTGCGTGACTATGTTTAACATCGGGCTTACATGGAAATGCGGATTCCATTGCTTCATTGAAATTTGTTTGAAAATTTGGTTGGATGAAATGAAAGTGATTATTATAAGGGTATGTTCGTAGTTAAATAGGGCGCACTAAAATAACTTTAAGGCTTATTTGATAGAACAGCAGTTTTAGCGGAAAAACGGTTATGGCAGTGAAACGTGGTCACTTAAGCCCGGGTGACACGAGGCTAGTAAATCAAGCTAGTGAGCCAAGCTAGTGCTGCCAAGCTAGTAAGCTAGTGACACTAGCTTCGTGTAGACGGAACTAGCTTCGTTTACAAGCTAGTAAGCTAGTGTGGAAGCTAGCAAGCTAGTGCCTCAAGCCAGGATAGTTTTAATAGCTTGGGGTTCTATTTTTCAAGCTAGTAGGCGCCCCCCACCACCCGTTTTACTATCCTGGCTTCGTTACTAGCTTCGTGTCAACCGCGAAGCTAGCGAACCTAAGCTAGTGTGCAGTCGGAGAGCGTGGTGAGAGTGCGTGCAATTTGTTAAAATGCCGAAATTAGCGGACAAAATTAATTTAAAATTCGTTCAATTGTACAGAGAAGAGGAATGTTTGTGGAATGCAAGTATTCCATCTTACAAGGACAAGCAAATGCGAGACTCGTCACTAGAAAAAATACGCGACATACTAAATAAAGATGGAATAGAAATGTCGATAAAAGAGATTAAAAATAAAATTAAAAATCTAAGAGCTACATATTGTCAAGAATTAACAAAGATAGAAAAATCTGAGAGGTCTGGAGCAGGAACTGCAGAAGTCTATAAGCCAAAAATTATTTGGTTTGAGGAAATGCATAATTTCATAAAAAAGGTGCCAATGAAGAGAAAAACTTCGGTAAGTTATTTTAATATTATTTACTCTTTACAATTATTTACCTTAAAAGTACTTATTGAAATATTAATAATCGTCGGCATTTTTAATTTTTCTTGTAGTTTTGTCTGAATTAACGAATCATTCTTGCTTGCCATGGTACTGCTCCATCATTGTTGAAATATCTCTTAAATTTCTCCCTTTTTTCGATAGCTGACAGAGAAGAGTGGTTACTTCCCTGTCGACTGATACTGGGTAAACATAAATTTTCCATTCTCCATGAACCGGGAATAATGTTTCCCGCTTCAATGTCTTCTTGGTCGACATCACTACTAATGCAATAAGTGCTTTTTTGCTCTTTTCGTAACCAATTATGCAGAGCACATGATGCTAGTACAATTTTGTCTACTGTTTTTACGTCAACTGCGATTGGTCTTTGATAAACACGAAATCGGCTTGCCAATATGCCAAAGGCATTTTCTACAGTTCTTCTGGCTCTACTTAGCCGGTAGTTGTATACTTTTTCTTCATGTGTTAAATTGTCACCTGGGTACGGTTTCATAATATACGATTTTAATGGGAATGCAGCATCCGCCAAAATTACTCCGCCTTGTGGTATAAGGTTATTTTCTAGTTGATTATATATGGAGCAATTCCTAAAAACACTTCCATCAGATGCCATTCCACAGGCGCCGACGTCAATATAAATGAAATTATAATCGTAATCAACAATAGCCATAAGAACAATACTGAATGTTTTTTTGTAATTAAAAAACAAACTTCCACTGTTGCCAGGAGCTATGATTTGAACATGCTTCCCGTCGACGGCGCCATAACACGCTGGAAAGTTCCATTTCACTCTGAAACCATTTTCTATAGCTGCCCATTCTTCAGTTGTAGTTGGAATCTGTAACAATATTTTTAACAAATTTTTTATTTTCAGAACAATCAAGATTCTCCAAACAATAATAAAGATGACAACAGTGCAAGCAACAGTCAGTCATTAGAACCACCCGTAGCAGAAAATCTGTCAGAAAAGACAGTTGAAATGTCTCAACCTGCAAGCGAAATGTCGTCTATTCAAGATAAAACTTCTAAATTGATTTCCCCCGGAAGTAACATTCCGCAATTTAAGAAACGGAAGGTTTCGCAAGTGAGTTCATTGATAAATGAAATTAAGGTGATTAAGGAGGATTTAAACAGTTCACGAGAATTTCAGGAACCAGAGCTGGATGAACATGAGATATTTGCAAAATATGTAGCAAGTCAGTTGAAAAAGCTTTCACCCGGACAGGCCATTTTAGCTAGGGATCAGATCAACGCAACACTATCCCGCTGTCGGATGTATGATTTAAACTTCGGAAATACTACATTTTCGTACCAGTCACCTATCAATTCTTCAGACTCCAATATGTCAACCACATTTTCTTACAATAGTTCTGCAGCAAGTCCACTCTACACTAATCCACCATCACAACTACAACAGACTGAGCAACGTGATGAACCCATCATCCATCCGCCACCACAGCAAGAGTTGGAGCAAGATGAAGATCCCATCTATCAAGCATTTCAAAATGCTTGATACATTTCTCGCCATTTATGTAGCGTAAACGTACATTTTGTCGTCATTTATGATTTCTCATTTTGTAATTTAGAATTTAATCTCGCCATTTATGTAAGCGTAAAAGTACCTACTTTAATTTGAAATAAATAAAATTCTACATACCTGTATATCTTTCTTTAATGCCTTATAAATTTCACTGCAAACTTCTGGTATAAATCTAGATATAGTAGATCTTGAAACACGATACATGTGACTTAACTTCCTGTAATTGACACCAGATGATAGAAAATCTAGAGTTATTTCCAATTTTATTTTAGCCGGTATGGCTTCTCTCATATTAGTATTTAATTTTTGTATTTGTGGTCCCACTAGATTCAGTAAATTGTCAAAAATATTAGGTGTCATTCGCAAAATACTCTTGAATTCGCCGGAATCCTCAGATCGCAGTTCTTTTAAAAGTAATGCAGATGCTCCATGACTATGTCTTCTTAAGATCCAGGGTCTTGTCCAAGTACGCTTTTCTTCTAGCAGAGCTAATATTTCATCTAGCGCATGTTGACACAACTTCCGAATTAACTTTCTTAGTAGAATTGCTTTTCTCTTACGCACACTGTTCATTTTTACGTATACGTGTTATCAGGTTAAGCACAACTCACTACTGACTTGACTAGCTTGAAATTTCCTAGCTTCGTGTAGACAGCACTAGCTTGGTTACAATCCAGGCTAGTAGGTAAGCTAGAAACCAAGCTAGTGACCCCTTACTAGCTTACTATCCTAGCTTCAAAATACTAGCCTCGTGTCACCCGGGCTTTACAATGGGCCTCATTAGAAGACTGAAAGTTACCCAAACAGCAGTAGAGGGCTAAGCTTGACGTTATTTACGTTGTATCAAAAAATTAAAAGATGAGGAGTGAGGAGAACCAAAGTAACTGACATAGCCCGAAGAATTGTCAACCTTAAATGGCAGTAGGTACTGCTTATGGAACAAATGGTGTCGACGGGCTAAAAGGGTCTGAGGTGGCCACCGCATACCTTGTGAGACAGCAGGAATCTGTTAGATGTGAGAAGCACAGAACCAGTCGAAGTGGTTATACTGATCAGCAACTTGTGTCCAGTAGTGAACGTCTTTCAGTTGAAGCGAAATACTGTACTGATGACTGATCACAACACACTGGACAGCCTTTCAATCTATTAGCACTGCTTTTGAAAGCTTTTAAATATTCAAACAGTTTTCTCAACTGTTGAAGGAAAGAGCCTCGTTATAAAGGTCAGTAGGACAAAAGCGCAAGAGGATTATGCTTCAAGTAATCTGGTTGATGCAGTCGGTAGTGAAAAGGATAAACAAGATGTGGATTAGGTTAACGACTTGTCCGGTTTACTTAACTTACAAACGTCGATAAGTGCAAAGTGTTTTCAACACTCTTATATTAGCTTGGTATTTATATAAGGTGTATCTATTCATACACGAAATATTTTAAGAGGTACACCTGTAGGTGGTAAAGAAGCTATAGCAACGAAAAAAAATTTTTTCTAAGGGTTTTTTTTTTTTAATTTAATATTTATATATTATTTGACGCACATAAGAAATACTGGCTGCTTCTTATTTTTTACGACCCGAGACACCGCGGCCATGCTTGTGCCGTCCGGTCGTCGCCCTCGCAGAGTCAGGTGGGCCATTCATAGAATTTGGAGTAAAGGTTTTATGCAAAACGTCTCAAGTAGTTTTAAAATTATAATAATTACGAAAATTCTAAAACGCTTGGATAAAAAATTTATTTTTGCTTCTATAGCTTCTTTACCACCTACAGGTGTACCCCTTAAAATATTTCGTGTATGAATAGATACACCTTATATATGCAACGGTTTTGAAATGTGATTTTCATCCCCTTCAAAACGTCGGTTTTTTTTAAACGAACGCTTATTAAGGACCGATGACAATACAATCTATACTAATCTATACTAATATTATAAAGCTGAAGAGTTTGTTTGTTTGTTTGATTGAACGCGCTAATCTCAGGAACTACTGGTCCGACTTGAAAAATTATTTTTGTGTTGAGTAGCCTATTTATCGAGGAAGGCTATAGGCTATATAACATCACGCTACAACCAAAGGGAGCGGAGCAGTAATGAAAAATGTTGCAAAAACGGGGAAAATCACAAGGGTAGGCGATTCGACGCGACGGGAAGGGTCGGGGGAACAAGAAATTTTACGCTGACGAAGTCGCGGGCAAAAGCTAGTAATTTCATAAATTTGTGCCATTATCTTTGCCAGAGTTAGAAGGATACAAAAAAAAAAACATAAACCCACTTTTGTAGATAGCTGAACTAAAATTAGTTTAAACATGCTTGGGGTGCTTGATATCAATTAAAAAAGCTTCAAAAAGCACCTCACGCTTTTTTCATTATGGTGGTTTTCTATGAGTGTGTTTTTAGTTTTTTTAAACTATTATTTATTTAACAGTTTCATTGCTTGTTTTGAGCTAGTGTCATTGCGACGTTCTGGATTAGGAATTAGACTGGAAAATGCGGTTTTTTTCTTAAGCTTTCTTAAATCTAACTCACTACACAATTCTCTAAAACTACCATACAACATTATTAAATACATTAATTATGGCGTAGGCGCCATGGTAGTCCGTGTAGTTCACATTTTCATACGTTCTTTTATTTGCAATTCGCAGGTGTCAGGCTGTATATTGAGTAATATATGTTTCGCGGCCGTAAAAACTAAGGCTAAGTATAAAAAATATAATCGTAACTCCCACCGAATGACTTTTTTCATGAAATAGCCAATTAAATGAGATTATTTGAAGTTTCTTTAGCGCATCCTTTTTAATAAGTAAAAGTGCTTTAAAAGATCATGTGAAGCTAGCATGTTGGATTCCCACAAGGTTTGTTGTTACGAAAATCTATGGAAGGCCTTTGTCCATCAGTGGTCATTTCTGCATTGAGATTTGAGTTACGTTAGTTTACGTGTCAATCAAATAAAGATAGTACAACCTACTTCAAAGTTAAATGTCTAGAATATAAGTTTATCCAAAAAATCTTACGATGCAATAATCTTCGTCTGAATTCACACCAACACCAACTTCCGTATGACTTTGAAACACATTAGCTTACACAATACAAGGTAGTTAAGTTTATTTCTTTGCAAAGATCTAATTAAAGCTAGGAAACAGTATAAACTGCAAAACAACAAAACTAATTAAATTGAACATTTCCTCTTAGAACTTTATCGATATATTTGAAAGTTCAGGCACAACACTACTTTGTAATGGATGAGGCAACTCTGGGCAAACCTTTACTGTTGGTATTGCACGTATTTTCTAAGAATTCAGTAAATAAATAGTTGTAGCTATATAATTAATTAATCTTTTGCAGGAGAAATATTATGACCTGTAATACCCGTTGATAGAGAAAAATGGAAGGAAATGGAAGCCTTGGCCAATGGCCGGACAGACGCAAAGAGCCCGTGTTATTTATATAATTGTTTTAATTCTGTTTATTTATAATTAATTTTCGACTGGCCTGTTAGTCTAGTGGTTGGCGACCCTAACTGCTACGACTGAGGTCGTGGGTTCGATTCTCACCCAGGACAAATGTTTGTGTGATGAGCACAATCATTTGTTCTGTGTCTGGGTGTAATTTATCTATAATAATGTATGTATTTAAAAATATGTAAGTATATTTATCAGTTGTCTGGTCACCGTAGTACAGGCTCTGCCTAGTTTGGGATCAAATAGCAGTTTATTGGTTGTCCTAAGATATTATTATTAATTCGATCTTTAACTTTTGTTTACCACTTGTAAATCATTTGAGTTACGTGTTCCGTGTGGTGCCGCCCGCACGTAAAGACTAGCACCATCTCATTTCTTCCAGTGGGTGTCGTAAGAGGATTTACTAGAGAATTGGTACGAACGTTCTCTATGCATTTTACCACCATACTGCGATCGCCAACCCGCCTGCCAAGCGTGGCGATGGTGGCAAACTCAGGGGTAATTGGAGGAGGTCTATGTCCAGCGGTTGACGTCTCCCGGCAGAAATGATGATGATGAATCATTTGAGTAGCATAAGTTTCAAATGGTCTGAATTTTTTTAGTAATATTTATTTTGCTTCAGTCACTAATGGTGTGGTGTGGTGCCTTAGGAACCTTGTTTAAACGTCTTTTCAATTTAATTCGTTTATTTATTCTCTCTTCTTATGAAAATATAAAGAACGGAGATACTTAAATAGCACTTAAAAGGTTCTTTCATTTCCATTATAAGACACTTTGTTATTTCTACAAAATACAGGAAGTATACCAGGGTGTAACACAAAGTTAAAAAAAGAGATGTGTAAATATGACGTCACGATGGAAAGGACAAGATACGACCCCAGCCAAGTTTACCCGATTCATTCATTCAAGTTTGTATGATATCCGTAGTTTCGGCCGAAGTCTGGCGTTTCTTACTCCGTAACACCTACGGATATAAAATTAGTTTTGGGGCTCCACCTAAGAATGAATGACAAAACGATTTGACAGCTGTCCGTACTCTTTATGTGTTACTAGCTGTGCCCGCGGCTTCACCCGCTTGAGGTTCGGAAATTATCACACGGAGACGTACTAGCCCGACAAAATATATATTACTACTAGCTGACCCGGCAAACGTTGTTTTGCCATATAAATAATTTCCTAGACGAGGATAACTAATTAAATGACGATTGATCAGTTTTCGACCGGAGAGGAAAAATGATTAAATTACTAAAATGGCTATTAAAAATTAAGGGTTGATCGTAGAAGGGTGAAAATTGAGGATTGTATGTATTTTTGTATGTTGTATCATAAAAAAATAGAAATTAAAAATTTTGTCTAAAAATAAAAAATAAAATTTAGGGGTGGACTACCCCTAACATTAAGGGGGATGAAAAATAGATGTTGGCCGATTCTCATAGATACCGGATAAGCACAAAAAAATTCATCAAAATCGGTCAAGCCGTTTCGGAGGAGTATGGCAACGAAAACTGTGACACGAGAATTTTATATATTAGATAGCCTATGTTACTCCTTATAATATCAGCTATCTGCCAGTGCATTTCCCGTCGAAATCGGTCCAGCCGTTTCTAAGATTAGCCGGAACAAACAGATAGACAGACAAAAAAAAATTACAATAGTTTTTTTAATGTAAGTACCGTATATACTTTCATATGCATTTATGGAAAAGCTGTTGATTTGAAATTACAAACAGACACTAGAATTTTATTTATTTGTATACATGTATAGATGTATAGATTGCCCGTGTTATAGGTAATCAGGAGAAGGATGCACTCCCAAGTTCCGAGCTACTTTCACTTGACGGACTTAAAGAGTAGGCTCCCAGATACCAAGGGGTTTGGTCAAGCCGTGACGTATTCAATCCAGCTTAATCACTTACGTGAACCGACAGAGTGCCAACAAGAAGAAGTACTTATATCTAAGCTAGTCCATACTTTAACCTAAGTAACACCCACACAATCACAGCACGAGCGCTCTTTAACAACATTCTCTATTCCATTAATAAAGCAATAAAGCCACATACTAAAAATATCAGTCATAAAATCCACTGGGGCGGGCTTGATTTTGTCATACTTTATTGCATTATATTGTAGGATTGTGACAGAAGATCTATTTTGGTCAGCTAAAACAAGGGCTTTTTAAAATTTCCTGAACCTATAAACATTGTTGCCAAAAATTCTCTTAATACGTGGGTTTCGTAAAAGGATAAATGACAAGGAATAGAGCAGGACTGAATAGAGCAGAATCCTCAATAAAGGGAAAAATTAACAAGAACAGTAATTGTAGAGGACATTATACAAGCCCAGGTAGACCTTGACAGTTTTCGTATTTTTTAATAATTTACATTCTAATCTCAGATAATAAATGATTTCTAATGTCAGTCTCACTCTGTCATAAATACATTTTATTTACCTACATTTTTGACATTTATTGTCACTGACACTTGAATATGAACATTTTGCCTGCCAGGGTCGCGAGATTTGTTCGAAAGAGATACCATGGCCCTGGCATTAGGGACAACTGAAGGAACACGGGTGGGTTTTAGTCAGTAAAAGTCTGACACGCCCATCCAGAGCGGGAGACGTTATTTGATGATTTCCCACCCACAAAAAAAGAGAACAAGAACTTTTTTAAGTATGAGAATTGGCCCCGAGTCGATGTGAAAACCAACGCAACAAATATGTATATCCTTTCTCCTACCTTTTGTAGGGATTAGTCATCGCCCGTTGTCTTGAGTTGGTCTTCTGTTCTTTTTACACTGTGTAGCACCTAAACCAAGGATGCGTAGGTTTTATTCACAAAGGAAAACATGTGTAATGCCTACGCAAATTTCCCCCATGTTGTGAAGCAGCTAATTAGATGAAAATGTATGGTAATTTATGGTTATACCTTTCTTAGATTAGGGCGTGGATGACTATAGCCACTCCTAGTTTTATGGATCGTTTAAGGTAATTAAAGGTTCGATTACAGTAATTATGCTTAAGTATTCAATTGCTGTGTAAAGTGAAAGGCGTGCTTGAAAATTATTAAGTGATTGGAAATTAGAGATAAAGATGACGCAAGTTTTAAAAGCCGTTGCCATATTTTAGACTATGCTTAGTCAAAATCTTGATGGTGAGGCTCAACTCTTTTCCTTGTAATTGAGTAGGATAATAAGCCATTAACATAGATTTACCAGACCAGTCATTTTGACTGGTCGTGCAATTTCAATTCAAAATTCCCATTACATATAACATTTGCTTTCCGAAATGATGTTATGACTTTTGTAGCTTTATAATACATTTTGTGAATTTAATGTTACTTTATATATAATATACTAGCTTCTGCCCGCGACTTCGTCCGCGTCAAATTTTTGTTCCCCTGACCATTCCCGTCGCATCGATTTGCCTGCTAGTTTTCGTCCATTTTTCGTTGCTGCTCGCTCCTTTTGAGTTATAGTGAGTCAACCTTAAAAGATAGACATATGCTCTCGTGGACTTTTTTTTAGAACTTTTTAAAAGGAACAATTCCGTCATACATGATTTTTGCGTTACTTTAACCGTTTACGCAGCGCACGCAACGGAAACTCTCAAAAGGAATAAATTTTCCCCGTTTTTGCAACATTTTTCATTACTGCTCCGCTCCTCTTAGTTGTAGCGTGATGTTATATAGCCTATAGCCTCCCTCAATAAATAGGCTACCCAACACAAAAATAATTTTTCTATTCGGACCAGTAGTTCCTGAGATTAGCGCGTTCAATCAAACAAACAAACTCTTCAGCTTTATAATATTAGTATAGATTAGCAACAAATATATATTTTTGTTATTAACATTTATACGTTTGCACGACCAGTCATAATGACTGGTCTGGTAAATCTAGTGTTAATCATCATCCTTATTATTATTTCAGCCGTAAGACTTCCACTGCTGGACATAGACCTCCTCTAATTCGGGGGGGTTGGCCATAATCGCGACGCTTGGCAGGCGGGTTCGCGATCGCAGTATGGTAGTAACATGCATAGAGAATGCTGCTGCCCATTCTCCGAAGAAAACCAGATCCAGACAGGCCTCAAAACCATTCGGCTTTTTAAATAACCGAACAAAGCTTTTCAAATGGCTTAAATCACGATCATTGGTGACAGCGATGAGCTACAAAGCAACCAGGCTTATTTAGTAAATTAATGCACACCTCAGCTCCCACATTCTCATCAGCCTACAGCAGCACAAAGGTCTCTTTCCAATTGCACGCCATTCAGCTGGATTCTTGGCAACTCTCATTCTGCTGCTACCAGCCACCCTGAAAAGATTGTCGCTCCACGTAGCACGATCCTACCTTACGTTTGCCGAGTCGCGGTGTCCACTCAAAAACACTGTCTACCCCCAACGGTCATCGGTTCTACGGCTAACATGGCCAGCCCACAATCCACATTTAGTAAAACAATGCACACCTGTACTTTTTAAATCCCAGACTACATTAAAATGTAAATGGTGCATACATGCCTCGTTTGGTATGGCGCCATTCGCATGAAAGCCGATATCAACAAGTACTTGGACATTGCAGTTTTATCTCTATGTCCTCTTAATAAAATACAAATTGCTGGCAACTTGATCTCGTCCATTTTGTTGCAAAACTTTTAAAAAGTATTTATGCAGTAAAAAACAGTTGTGTCGACTTGATACTGGCAGGTCCATATTTAGCTTTTGGAGTGAGCCTTAGAATATCGAACGGTGATAAAGACTGACTGGAAAGTATGGAGTGAAATACCATGACTGAGTTATTTCTACACTGCTGCTAAAATGTATACGGAAGTGAGTCTGTCCCTGTGTTTGATTCAAATCTAAACTGCCCTACTGCTGATGGTGCTAAAAGGCAGAAGGAAAAAAAACCTATTTAAAAAAAAAAATGCTTTCGCGCGCTAACTGTTCTGACTTCTGAACTCTATAAATTCACACTGTGTGAGCTGGTGCCTCATATTGGTAAGATAATTTAAAGATTATTGGGCAGTGGGCACATGATACTTTATGATGATCGGGCAGAGCCGAAAAATTGTCAACATAGCTCACAGAATAAACAAGCTGAAGTGGCAATAGACCGGCCATATTAGCCGTAGAACCGATGGTTGTTGGGGTAGACATGTCCTGTGTGGAGACGACAAATCGGCAAACCTGAGGTAAGACGGGTGTACGCTAGATGAAGCGTCGATCTTCGCAGGAAGGCTAGTAGCAGCTGGGAGAGTTGCCGAGAATCCAGCTGAAAGATGTGCAGTCGAAGAAGCCAGCAGTAGACTGATGAAATGGATGATGTTGGGGATGAATGCTTTATTAACCAACTTCAAAAAAAGGGGGAGGTTATCAATTCGACTGTATGTTTTTTTTTATGTTTGTTACCTCATAACTTTTAACTGGGTGAACCGATTTTGATGATTCTTTTTTCATTTGAAAGCTGATGGTTCCATTCGGACAATGGGGTCCATGTGAAAACCATATAAGTCTTAAATTTGCATTAAATTTTTGCGCGACAAATGAACGAATAACGCGATTAGATTAGTGCGGGGTATCTCCCATAGCTAAAAAGTAAAAAATAAAAACTTTTTTACAAAAAAAAAAAAAAAATTACTTTTTATTATTTTTCGTTGGAACAAGGAAAGACAGCTATAAATAGGACTTCGTAGAAAAAGGTTGTAGGAAGCAATGTGTAGGTGTTTCTCTGAAGCCGTAACTTGGATTCATAATGTCGTATGTGAGAAGAGAATGAGGAGAAAATATATTATTGGGGATGAAATCAATATAAGCTGATTAAGGGTCTTAACAACATAACATTACTCGGTTTTCTTTTTAACCGACGAAAAAAAAAGGAGGTTAACAATTCAACGCGTATATATATATATATATATATATATATATATATTTTATGTATGACCACGCATAACTTTATACATGGTAGTCCGATTGTGATAATTCTTTTTTTATTGGAAAGGGTATACTCCCAAGGTGGTCCCATATAAATTTGGAAAACAAAATCGAACCCTAAGGGTTGGAAAACAGGGGATGATTGATTGTTCACTCACTGATTGTAATGTATAACCACGCATAACTTTATACAGAGTAGTCCGATTTTGTTAATTCTTTTTTCATTGGATGAAGTATACCTTGCCAAGTATTATTAGTACATTCAAGCCACAAAAAAAATATAAAATAAAAACTTTTTAACAAAAAATTAAACCGCCGAAAAAACTGAAAAGCAAAAAATAATAAACCTTAAAATTTTAAGTCGACGCTGAAAAATCAATGAACAAAGATCACTCAAAGCGCCGACTCATAATTTTAAGGTTTATTAATTTTTGATTTTCAGTTTTTTCGGCGGTTTAATTTTTTGTTAAAAAGTTTTTTAATACGTCTTTTTCGAGTTAAGAGTGAGTTCGCTCTGTTGTGAACTTTTCTTGTTCAAAATATTATTAATGCAACCATTTATACAGACAAGAGGGAACGGAAACAATAGGTAAGATTTGGATGACGGTCGTGACGTAGTGATTGTCATGGTTTCAATTAGTCTGAAAAAAGGAATTAGAATATTGGTATTTGAGCTATAGATTTCTGCTCTCAATTAAGCATTGATTGATTACCCAGCTTCCCTTACGAGATTTCATCGCATTCTCTCTTCACCCATAGTTGTTACCTTTTGTAATTCGGTACTACCAAACCAAACCAGAAAAAAAAAACCTTGTTCCTTTCTGTAACTATATTCATTTACATCAAGGTCTGAACTCCGAAGATTGTTTCTGTGTTTAGCATCAAGGAGAATCTGTATATTCTGTATTTGAGCACGTGGTTATGTTTGGATGAGTAGACTATCTTAGGTATGAGGTTTACGTCTAAGTATAGACGGGGTTTTCTAGTGGGTGTTACAAATCCTTTGCAGGTTGTAAAGTTTAAACCAAACACACTCGCGACAAAGACTTCCTCAAACACGTGGAGAATCACTGAGACACACCCTAATGGAAGACACCCAGGAAGACAACCACATTATTATAGTCCTCCAGATCGAATTTCGGCTATAGCAGCCATTTTCAGCAGAGACAAACCATCTAAGGAGAAGAACCACGTATGACAGTCGGGACCAACGCCTTAACCTACTTTCCGAGGCACGGAGGGGTCTTAGAATTAAAGTTGGTCACCCATCCACGGCTCAACCGCGGCAAGCATAGCTAATTGATCAAACCGTGCAGCTGTCATAACTTAGCCAAAAGCACCTCAAAACATATCATAAAAATAACCACAGCGTAAAAACAAACAGTTTACCCAGCACATTTTATACAACAGAGCGGGCAAAGCCTTTCGCAATGAATAAATTAAGAGCCACACATCGACAGTATGATATATAAACGATTGTATATGCTATCGACCGTTTTGAACACGGAAATGCTATTTGAATCATTTATTTGACATCTTTCTTTGAAACAGAGGAATGTATTTAAAAATCTAATTTATATTCTACATTGTTTTCATCTCTCTATATATAAAATTAAAAGTCCTGAGTGTCTGACTGACTGATATATCAACGCACAGGCTAAACCAGTGGTCCTAGAGACATGAAATTTGGAGGATGTGTTCTTTGTGAAGAGTAGGTATCCACTACGAAAGGGTTTTTGGAAATTCCCTTCCTAAGAGGGTGATTCGGGGGGTAGAATAGGTGAATTTTTCGATATCCACGCGGGCGAAGCTGCGGGCAGAAGCTAGTCTTGTATAAAGATAAAGTCTTGAGGTTAGGCTTGAGAGGAATTAGTGGCTAAATGATAACTGCCAAACGTTGATCGAAAGTTAAGCTACGCTTGCCGCGGTTGGTTTGTGGATGGGTGACCATCCATTATATACCGAGACTCCTCCGTGTCTTGGGAAGCACGTTACGGTGTCACAGCTGTCATTCGTAGATCCTTGACCGTCGTTTATGGCCCTAAAATCCTGACAACCAGTCTTACCAAGGGATATCGTGTAACTCAGTAACTGGGTTTTAGAGGTCAGATAGGCAGTGGCTCCATGTAAAATACTGGTAATCAGATGCATTCGTTTAGACTGGAATATTTAAGAAAAGGCTAGGTACACTGCTTTGAGAGATAAAGGCGTGGCGGCCAATAGGAGGCTTTTGTAGTCAGTAGTTACCACACAGCACACGGCAAAGAAACAACATAGTTAGACGCCATCAATACATTTCATAATAGGATGCCAGTCAGACACAGTGAATAAGTGTCTACCCACCTCTACCGGAAAATGTCATGATGTTATCGATAAACAAGACATGTATGAATTTCCGGATACTGTCAGAGCTGTCAGAAAAGCAAAACCTCCCACACTGATTTTTTGTCATCACATAGGGGTAGGGGTACAGAAGATTAACTCCAAATCTATACTAATATTATAAAGCTGAAGAGTTTGTTTGTTTGGTTGAACGCGGTAATCTCAGGAACTACTAGTTGAATTGAAAAAATATTTTTATATTGTGGAACCTATTTATTGAGAAAGGCTATAGGCTATATAACATCACGCTACGACTAAAAGGAGCGGAGCAGCGACGAAGAATGGACGAAAACTGGCAGGCAATTCGATGCGACGGGAAGGGTTAGGGGAGCAAAAATCTGACGCAGACGAAGTCGCGGGCAGAAGCTAGTAAATCATACAATGCTCAAAACCGAACATTTGTAGCCTGCAATGCTCTGCACGTCCAGTATAACAACGCGTTTAGGGGTTTGTTGGGGCTCCCATGGCGGTGCAGTACCTCCGGCATGTTCGACGTCTACAACACGGACCGGTTCCAGGCGGTGCTTCGCAAAAGAACGGACTTACCTGTCTCGGATAAAGGGGAGCACCAACACGCTTCTGAGCGTGGTGTCGGACAGAGTGGACCGCCAAATCCTGAGGCTTTGGTCGCTCATGCATGTCCACAATAATTATTTTAAATTTTACTAACATAGCAATAAGTATCTACCTGCTACCATCATATGGACTTGTATCTAATCTATTAATGAGAGTTTAGTCTGAAATAAATATTTTCAGTTTAGATTTTCTTACACAAACCAAAAACAGAGCTCAAGCAAGAATTAAGGGTATTAAATTCTGCCGGGGTCGCGTGATTGTTCGAAAGAGATACCGTGACCCTGGCACATGGGCAACTGATGGAACACGGGTGGGTTTTAGTCAGTAAAAGTCTGACACGCCCTCCCGCTCCATCCAAAGCGGGAGAAGTCATTTGATGATTTCACATCCAGAAAAGAAAAAAAGAAAAAAAAAGGGTCAACCAGATTTCGGTAGTTATGTTTAAGTCCCATGTAATAGGAGGCGAGCCCATTGCCATCAACCGGGCACAAATCCAGAGTTCGGGCTACTACTGAGAAATTTCAGACAGAAAAACTCAATAACGCTTTGGCCGCACTAGGAATCGAAATAAGGACTTCATGCTTAGCAGTAGCGCTTGCTACTCCAAGACCAACGAGGCAGTAAAGTTTCTTATGATTGCATCCCTTCTTTTTTTTTGTGTGGGAAATCTTCAAATGACTTCTCCCGCTTCGGGGCGGAGCGGGAGGGCGTTTCAGACATTTACAGACTAAAACTCACCCGTGTTCCTTCAATTGCCTGTGCCTGGGCCACGGTAACTTGACTGGCCTGTTAGTCTAGTGGTTAGTGACTGCTAAGACTGAGGTCGTGGGTTCGATTCCCACCCAGAAAAATCTTTGTGTGATGAGCACAATCATTTGTTTTGTGTCTGGGTGTAATTTATTTATAATACGTATGTATTTAGAAATATATAAGTATGTTTATCAGTTGTCTGGTTACCATAATACAGGCTCTGCCTAGTTTGGGATTAGATAATGTTGTGTTGGTTGTCCTTTTTTTTTTTGGATGGGAAATCATCAAATGACTTCTCCCGCTCTGGGCGGAGCGGGAGGGCGTGTCAGACTTTTACTGACTAAAACCCACCCGTGTTCCATCAGTTGCCCATGTGCCGGGGTCACGGTATCACTTTCGAACAATCGCGCGACCCCGGCAGGCATCGGTCCTATCAGACCCCTTCAGTGCTGCTGACATCTCTTTGAGGCGCGCGTGGAACACTACGCGCCGTCGATCCGAGCCTGGTCCTTACCGGGTGGCGAGCTACCCATTGCTCGCCGCCCGCAAGCTCGCGCCTACGGTGGCCGGGAGTCCGTGTTGGTTGTCCTAAGATATTATTATTTATTTATAAAAAAAAACTTTCACGGCATCGGCCCTAGCATCCCTTCAATACTGCTGACATCTTAAAATAGGCACTTTTATCGCTGTCACAAACACTATTGACAAGTTGTCCTCCTCAAGTTGGCATACTGTTTTGTTTTACCCTACGGTTTTATGTGTCACACAATAAGGTTAACCGGTGGCGATAACAAAACAAAAGGTGGGAAAACATGAGTTTACGAACGCGTTAACTCGACCTGAATTTTAACAGATTGTCGCAATAGCAATTAACTGGCGTTTTAATCCGTCGAATGGTTACGGAAGCACGTAGTTCTGAATACTGATACCACTCGTTGTATTTTAACTAGGCTTTTGTACCGTTAAATGGATAGGATACTGCAAGTTAAACTGTTTAGTCTTTGCATATACCTTTATTATTAACTAGCTTCTGCCCGCGACTTCGTCCGCGTCAAATTTTTGCTCCCCTGACCATTCCCGTCGCATCGATTTGCCTGCTAGTGTTGCTGCTCGCTCCTTTTGAGTTATAGTGAGTCAACCTTAAAAGGTAGACATATGCTCTCGCGGACTTTTTTTTAGAACTTTTTTAAAGGAACATTTCCGTCATACATGATTTTTGCGTTACCTTAACCGTTTACGCAGCGCACGCAACGGAAACTCTCAAAAGGAATAAATTTTCCCCGTTTTTACAACATTTTTCATTACTGCTCCGCTCCTTTTAGTTGTAGCGTGATGTTATATAGCCTATAGCCTCCCTCGATAAATAGGCTACCCAACACAAAAAGAATTTTTCAATTCGGACCAGTAGTTCCTGAGATCAGCGCGTTCAATCAAACAAACAAACAAACAAACAAACTCTTCAGCTTTATAATATTAGTATAGATTTATTAGTAATAACGAACAGTTAAACATTAAATCTTATAAACGACCTTATAGAATAAGTACAAAATACAAATGTGCAACTCACACCGTTATCCACAGCATACAAAAAAAAAAAAATTGCTAACGAGCAGAACTAGTTAAAAGAAAAAATAAAGAAACAAACAAAAAACAAAATTAAAAGGAAGAACCTAAAACAGTCTTTAATTTAAAAATAATATTACCTTAGGCCATTTTACCAGTACCAAAAAGAAAAAATCTAATATTTTTTATTGTTTTTTTTTTCTAAATCCGTACGTCGTTTCTTTAATCTAATACCGTGATATTGCCCAAAATAATTACTGGGAAAAAGGGTTGGCGAAACAAAAACTCACCGAGTACTCGAATACAATACCCGCGGGGAAGCAGAATGTGAAATTCATGAATTACCTGAAACAGAAACGTAAGCATGAAATATTTCTATAGGAGCTAGACGCGGGAAAATTGTATGAATATTATGTACATTTGATACACAAGGGATTTCACATAAGCCAGGAATTTTGCATTAATTTTGCGGAGCCTCGAATGGATGTTTTTATATAAATATATATATATATATATAGAAGGAAGCTGTTCTATACTTATTTGAATTTGTTCCGTAATCAAACGCATTAAGGATCATCTTCAAGAGAAAGACAATTTCTATTCTTAGACATACACCACCTCTCGTTCCTCAACAGGACCAAATCTTTCCAGCTCCTACGCCAACAAGGTAAGTGAAATTATTTCATCGTATTCACGGCTTATAATACAATATCTGCATAGACTCTAGCATGCATTACAATCTAGATAACCGTGTACACTGTAATCAAATCACCGATGCGATACAGCTGTTGGTCTATTGAAACCGAAATGAAATGTGGTTAATGTAGTGTTTGCATATGACAAAACCTATGTATTTTTTTTAATTGACATTTCTCAGTACCCTTGGGTTCTGGACCTTTGGAAGGCGTACGAGGGGTCGAAGCCAACTCGCAGAGGCCCCTTAGACAATTTTAAATGATGAGGGGGCACCAACCGACGATTATCCCTGTATGCACTATGCAAGTGCACCCAAGGACAATCCCCGGTTGGAGCAGAACTATTACAGAATATGGAACCAAAGCAAATTAGGCTATGGGTTTGGATGGCTAAAGTGGATTGGTAACCGCCACAATGGAAGGACTATGGCCCCTGCCTGATCAATGTTTGGTATACACGGATAAAATGGCAAGGGGTGACTTGCACACTCAATAATGGGCCTCCGGGAAACGTCGCTGGCACATAGTGACGCAACGACAAGGAGGCAACACTTCCTGAGGTGCTTGAGAAGTGGAGAGGTATTCCACGGCTTTCAGAACAATCCCAGAGCCCGGAAGATGGTCAAGTCCCTACGAGCACTTACTGGAATACTTCCTTTCCCCGTGCACGTTTGCTCTTGCGAATCTCCACTCAAGCCAGCCAATAAAGGCAAGAATGAGGATAACAAGGATTATTTCGATTCCAAATAGGGAGATACGTATGATTTGCGAAGATTAACACAATTTCGATCTCGTCACTCATCATACAGTCCTCGATATGTAACAGAGGAGGACCCTCTCCATTATTCTTAACACCCATCGTATTGTGTAGTTGGATGAAGAAAACAGGTTCCTTTCGATCAAAAAAAAACAACTCTATTCCAACAATTACAACATAGTAGAAAGGTAGGTACATATAGCTAAGTACGTACACAGAACGCGCGGTGGTTCGGTGGCGTCCGCACGCACCGACTGCCAACATGAAAGTGACTCGATCAACGGACGCCAACTCCATCTAGCGCCACCTGCTTGCTTACTCTTGATTTTAATTCCGATCGATTGACATTGGAAATTTGAAGTTTCGTATTCTTGAGTTCGATTGGGTGTCCATTTTGGAGAACTAAGTGGAATCGAGATCGGGCGTTGTTGTTGTTCCAATGTTGACACTATTGTTTCCAAGAGTACCGAATCACGTGTGTGTAAAATTAACGTTGGAATCGTATTGGTTTTTTTTTTTTTTCAGGATGGGAAATCGTCAAATGACTTCTGCCGCCCTGGGCGGAGCGGGAGGGCGTGTGGAATTAAAATTAGGTTGAAGAGTAAGCCGCCTGATGGCGCTAGCGTACCGGATACGAATCGATTGCAACTTATATAAGTATTCCCAATAAGGAGGCATAACTTAGCCATCTTAAAAGAAGATCTTCCAAGCTGATTTTCTAACTTTTTATACCGATTACATTTGCCTGGTTAGGTCTATAATTAAAGCTGCCAACGTTAAATTTTCATTCTCTTTTTCAGGTGAATTTAGCTGCCCAGTGACCTTTAAAAATCCCTTCACCGTATCCACGAAGACCTTTTCTTTTTAAAGAGCTAACAAATTAACAATATACCTACGCATTAAAAAACACGTACAGTAATTTCTCCTTTCGTGTCAGAAATGCAATAAATAACGGAGACTTCTAAATAACATCCTGGTATTTGCATCTCTGCCACACCTTAGTTTAAACTAGCGAATGCATAAATAATATTGATGGCTGCAATAATTCTTAGCCTCCTATTATAAATTGGAACGTCTGTATTTCAATTTGTTACCTCGGAACTGCTCGCTGATATTAGTGCCACTTTCTGCTGGCGTAGTTGTGAACACACAGTCCTTACAACATTTCTACATGGAGTATTTAAATAACTGTGCTGTCTTTCCAAAGGTTTTAAATACTTTTATAAGGGAAATGCTCTAAAAGACATCCCAGGTGCTTCCTAGGGTGATACGGTCCAGAAAAGACAACCAGCCATTTACATAACATACTTTCATTCACAATCCGAATAACTTTGAAGAAAGAATGAATCCAAAATACTAGTAACGAAGTCAAAATAGTTAAAATAATGTTTTGCTAACAATAGTGAGTGCTTTACGGCTGTGCCAAAAAAGTTCATTTCAGCATTAATGCCAGACGTATGCTGTCTGACGCTAGTTTTCTGATGGAATTTCCTACCTAATCCATTGCTACATATGTTTGAAAAACTCGTCTGCTCGATAACGGGAAACCACGCAGTGAATGTTGTTGAAGTGTCAAAATGAAAGGCATTCCAATTTCAACTGAGACCTCTAATTTTGTTTCGGCCTTTCTTCTCGGCGTTTCCTATCTAACTACTCGTATAGGAAATGCCGACCTCGTCTAATTTTTAAAATAAGATTGACGTATAAACGTGTTTACAGACCTACTTACAGATATACAATCATTTAAAGAGAAAGAAGAAGAAAGAAACGCAATTTCTAAAGGTAAATTACGAGCTGTTGCAATTTTCACCTAAATCCCAAAGGACCAAGCAGAACCACAGCATAAACGCAGTTAACAAGACGCTTTGGTCAATTAAGCACAGCAATACACGCATTATGAATTTATGACTAACAAACAAAATGTCATGCATATTTGTAATGTGCATACTATTAGAATATTTAACTAGTACATTGTAAGATTTCCCACTGCGAACGCAAGAAATGTGAAACTTGTTGTTTTTGCAGTTTTTTTTATATCAACGCTTATGCATGCTTAATGGGACACCCTAGCTAGTTTACATTGTATAGGCAGAAAACCTAGCTGTAACCCATGTGTTGATGGAACTTGTCTTGCACCTTTCTGTGGGGCTGTTTTTTTGCCAATGTTGGTAGGCACCATGCATGAAGGCCTTTTTGGGATGCCGGACATCCTAGCTTGTTTACTTTGGATGACGGACGAGTCCACTGTTATAGTTCAAGGGATAGGCAGAAGACCTAGCTGTGATCACTGTGTCGATGGATCTTGTGTTGTACTTTTCTGCGGGACTATTTTTTTGCGTATGATGGTAGACAAAACGTTTAAAAGCTTTTTTTGGGCGTGCCGGAACTGTAAGATACAGGTATTCTACAGTGACTCTGCGAAATAAACTTTGAATGGTTTATCAGAAAACTTACATACATAAAACTCAAGCCTTTATTCCATGGGGGTAGGCAGAAACGACGGAACGCCACCTGCTACGATCTCTACTTACTCCTTTTGCCTCGTTTAGATTCATACATCTGGTCATACACGCACGCCGGTTTCGAGTACTACTAACCTGACCTTTATGAAGAACATCACCAGTAAGGTCAATATATGTCCTCCAAGACCGCCCCTCTTGGCGTTTCCACTTACATCTGCCTTTTAAATACCTTTTGTAAGCCGTCTGACATTCATCCTCTCAACATTCCAAACCATTAAAGTATACTCTTTTCAATTTTTGTCACTATCTTTTTTAAACCGCATCGTTGTCTTATCACGTCATTCGCTATACGAAAACTTAAACCAGTAAAATTAGATGGAATTCCTGAGGCAAAAAACAAGAATTTCTCTAAATACCCAAACAAATATTTAATGGGCGGAAGTAAATTAACATCAAATGGACATAATGAATGGTCCTTAAACCGGATTAATGAATATTTACTAAAATCTACCGATTTTGTCATAGTTAAGTTCGAAGCAGTAGGTCAAAAGAATCACTTAGGCGAGGTTGCAATACTTTTTAAGTTTTTAGCAAAATTACTAGTTTCCGTAAAATACATATATTTTAGAAATAATTTACATACTGACAAGCGTTGTGT
The DNA here is from genome assembly GCA_932294355.1 of Aporophyla lueneburgensis. Classification (NCBI taxonomy): domain Eukaryota; kingdom Metazoa; phylum Arthropoda; class Insecta; order Lepidoptera; family Noctuidae; genus Aporophyla; species Aporophyla lueneburgensis. The sequence goes on from OW028759.1 coordinate 11,661,740, forward strand.
GTAGATAGAAACGTGACTTAAAACGACTGGCTAGTTAAAAAAAAAAACATATATGGCTATTTAAAACGTGTACCTTGAAGAGATTCCATCATTAAACCATGTAAGACTTATACCAAAAGACAGAGCTTATCTATATATATAAAAGAAAGTCGTGTTAGTTACTTCACTTATAACTCAAGAACGGCTGAACCGATTTAGCTGAAAATTGGCAGGGAGGTAGTTTAGAGCCAGGAGAAGGACATAGGATACTTTTTATCCCGTTTTTTTTTTTTTTTTTTTTTTCCCCTTTTTACGACCGCGTTCCCGTGAGACGTCACATAAAACGTCAAAGAGAATACAAGTCACTATAAAACGTGGTACTATGACAAAAACGTTGCCTTCGAAGTACCAGGTTATCATAACTTGACAGGAGCTTACCAAACAAAGGAGTGTCAGCTAGAAAACGCTTTATGCCTTCGAAGTACCAGGTCATCATAACTGGGTAGGAGCTAACCTAACATATGAGTGTCAGCTAGAAAACGCTTACCAGATCACCACCGCGTACCAGGTTGTCAAACTTGGTACGTTTATAACAACATTTATTGAATCTGAGGCGATACGAAGTTCGCTGGGTCAACTAATTATCTATACTAATATTATAAAGCTGAAGAGTTTGTTTGTTTGATTGAACGCGCTAATCTCCGAATCGAATCCGGTCCGAATTGAAAAATTCTTTTTGTGTTAGGTAGCCTATTTATCGAGGGAGGCTATAGGCTATATAACATCACGCTACACCTCAGAGGAGCGGAACAGTAATGAAAAATGTTGCAAAAACGGGGAAAATTTATTCCTTCTGAGAGTTTCCGTTGCGTGCGCTGCGTAAACGGTTAAAGTAACGCAAAAATCATGTATGACGGGATTGTTATTTTTAAAAAGTTCAAAAAAAAAGTCCCAAGAGCATATGTCTATCTTTTAAGGTTGACTCACTATAACTCAAGGAGCGAAAATGGACGAAAACTAGCAGGCAAATCGATGCGACGGGAAGGGTAAGGGGAGCAAAAATTTGACGCGGACGAAGTCGCGGGCAGAAGCTAGTTGTTTATAAGGGCATGCTGCGAAAACATTTTATAATTTCCTTATCATTATTTTTTCGAAAAAGATATACACCAAAATCTAGCAGTTTAAGCGCTCGCAACGATTGCCCAGTAAGGCCCAGTTTTCGCCAAGACGTCTATAACTACAAGAGGGCCTAAGACTTTTTCCAATTGATTATAAAATTCAACTATTTACAAACTTCGAATAATATTTCAAGTTACACTTAAGTAATTCGATTACCATATCTACAAGGAGTACTAACTTACTTGAGTACTTCGCATCAAAATAAACCAATGAGGTCAAATCCTAGTGACCGAGCGAGCGAAAGTTCAAACTAGTCGTTGAGCTACTAACACTAATAGTTAACTCATTTACACGTCATTCATAATTAGTAACTTAGTTGGACTGTGTAGTTAGAAACACATTAAACCCGTATGTGTACGTCTGTGTAAATACAGGGTGTTAAGAGATTAATTGTCGGTTTTAAGTAGAGGTAAGTTATTATTAAGTTAAAGTTATATTTTAAATGTATTTGATTGTTTTATAATAATAGTGTTTGTGTTCAGTTGTTAATTGTGCCGATTAGTTTTTAATTAAGAGAAAAAAATATAATTATTAGAGCAGCTCGCCCATACAAGTTTTTTCACTGGACTGCCAAGAAAGGTGATTCAATAAGTACTTACAACAAATTAAGTAACATAACATATCATCACACCTGTAATTACCGAAGGGTTAGGCAGTGGTGTGTCACCCACATTCCGACAGTTGTTTAAGTCCTATGTAAAAGGGGGTGAGCCGATTGCCATCAACCCCTCTCATTGAGAGGAGGCTTGTATCCCATCAGTGGGAACATTATAAGCTGATTTAGCTATGAGCGCAAATCCAATCTTGCTAATTCCTGGTGGAAAAACACAATAACACTTTTCCCGGCCTAAGAATCGAACCCAGGACCTCATGCAGTGCAGTAGCCCATTCGAGCACTAGACCAACGAGTAAGTTACATGTAAGTAATGTAGTAACAGCCCGTAGCTGTCTTATTTCAGGAATACATGGTTCCCTTCTTACATATTATATCTATACTTTAATATAATATTATAAAGCTGAAGAGTTTGTTTGTTTGATTGAACGCGCTAATCTCGGGAACTATTGGTCCGAATTGAAAAAATCTTTTTGTGTTGGGTAGCCTATTTATCGAGGAAGGCTATAGGCTATATAACATCACGCTACAACTAAGAGGAGCGGAGCAGTAATAAAAAATGTTGCAAAAACGGGGATAATCGCACGGGTAGGCGATTCGACGTGACGGGAAGGGTCGGGGGAACAAGAAATTTAACGCGGAAGAAGTCGCGGCCAGAAGCTAGTGGAGTATAAGATACAGAAATATCCATCAAACTTTAAAATACTACAAAGATATAGTTCAGTCTCGCCTCCTTTTATATGGGACTTCAACATAACGAAACGGGCGAAATATGGGTGTTCTAATAGGTATCTACACCACTTCACTTCACTGATATAGGGAATACCAGTAATATACATGGAGCGCCTGCCTATCTGACCTCCACAACCCAGTTACTGGGTAATACGATACCCTTTGTGTGAGACTAGTTTGTAGGAATTTCGGGCTTCTGACGACTATCGAAGATCCAAGAATGACAGCTGGAACTGGCTTATCGTGCTTTCCGAGGCATATAAATATTGTTGTTGTTGTTTGTTATTGTTTGTTGTTGTTGTTGTTGTGAGTGAATGTTGGGTGTGGCAAAAGAAGCATGAAAGTAGAATAAATGCTGTGGAAATGCGTTCCTTGCGAAGCATGTGTGGTGTGACTATGAATGATAGGCTGAGGAATGATGTGATAAGAGAACGGTGTGGTTTAAAAGAAGATGTAGTGACAAAAATTGAAAAAAGTATGCTTAGATGGTTTGGTCATGTTGAGAGGATGAATGAAGGACGACTCACAAAAGGTATTTACAAGGCAGATGTGAGTGGAAACACCGGGAGGGGACGCCCTAGGAGGACATATAGTGACCTTATTGGTGACGTTCTTCAGAAAGGTCAGGTGCGTAGTAGTCGCAACCGGCGTGTGTGTATGACCAATTGTATGAACCTTAAAGAGGCAAAAGGAGTGTGTAGAGATCGTAGCAGGTGGCGTTCCGTGGTTTCTGCCTACCCCCATGGGAAAAAGGCGTGATTGTATGTATGTGTATGTGTATAAATATTGTTGTGTGTGTTAGTTTCATTCAAGCAAAAGACACTTCACAAATGAGTAGGTACAATAGTTTCTTAGTAACTCTCTGTGAAGAACAGAACAAAGAAACAGATACCATCACAATACAAACTCCTCTAAACCCGTTATCTGAAGAAACAATACGGACATTACAGATATTACCGTATTACAGTGCACATTATAGCTTAGTGCGCGATTCCGCTCGACGGCACCGTTTACTTGTATCAATTAATGTTAGGAACCGTTATGCGCGCATCTCGCTTTATCTCGAACGGTTATACCTAGCAAGCGTTACCAGATTGAGAGCTGTTACTGTTTGGACTGAACTTCTAAGGTCTTCGGGTGTTTGGTCTTCTATCTATTCTGACTAATATTATAAATAGGAAAGATTTGTTTATTTGAACTGAATAGGCTCCGAAACTACTGGTTGATTTGAAAACTTCTTTTAATGTTTGGCAGCCCACTTAACGAGGAAGGCTGTAGGCTATATAACATCAAGCTAACGACTAATAAGAGCAGAGCATTAATGAAAAAAATTGCTAAAACGGTGAAAGTTTTCCTTTTGAGAGCTTCCGTTGCGTGCGCTGCGTAAACGGTTAAAGTAACGCAACACTCATGTATGACAGAATTGTTCCTCTTAAAAAGTTTCAAAAAATGTCCGCGATAGCATAGGTATGTCTATCTTTTAAGGTTGGCTTACAATAACGTTTTTAATTGTAAACAAATCTAAATATTATAAATCTTAAAAATAATCTCCTTTTCTTTTGTATTGCAATCTATCTGTTTAGAAATTTAGCAATAGGTTGGAATTCGTTGTCAGACTTATGCGATACTTGTCCATTGAGAAGTCCGCTTTTCCGCTTTTCGATTGTCTATATTGTATTAAAAGATTCAGAGGGTTTTTTCTTTTGATCGTTCGTAGCATAGCTGGTTCATCCCCAAACCGTACTAAGTTTTTTTTGTACTCCTTCATAAACTTAACTTATTAAAAAAAACCATACAACACAAACACATATAATAATTTGATTACAAAATAATAAAACCGAACATAATCCATTAGTTAAGGTCTCCAACACGCCCCTTGTAAACAACGTAGCGCAAGCTGAATATGTTTCCACGTCAAATCTCTTTTACTAACTTACAACTTGTAACGTCTTTATAACTTTGTATACTAATGCGTAGGATGAAACTTGTTTTCGATATTATTTTGTCGATAACATGGTGAGTTAGTTGTTTTTCTATAGAGGCGGCACGAGCTATGTGTAAACAGGTCAGGGCGCACTTAAAAAGAACGCGGCAAGTGAGGTTGGTAACGGTACGTACTGGCCAGAAACTAGGATGTAGGTACCGGATGGATCTTTCTATTTTATTAAGTTCCTGGTACTTGTTGACAAAGCCAAATAAATACTGAATCCTAGAGATGGTAAAAGGAAGGAAAGGGAGGAGGAAAGCAAGGGAAGGGATAAAATTAACGGCTGACGTTTCATAAGTGCCCAAATATATTTTGAATATGATTGATTAATCAATAGATCGCTTACATTCGGTCAAATCGTCAAAAATATAAGTACCTATGTGAATTTGTGCCCTGGACAATGTAAATTAATACTTGTGGGAAAATTGTCTGACACCCCTCTGAATTTGAGTTGTAATAAAAGCTTTACCATATTTAACTTAAACTTGCGGCTAAGTCATCATCATCTTCCTAGCTTTTTCCAAACTATATTTGGAGTCCACTTCCAGTTTAACCATGTGCAGCTAAATACCATTATGTTACATAGAGTGACTGCCTATCTGACATTCACAACCCAATTTCTAGGTATCACTATTCCCGTTGGTAAAGCTGGTTGTCAGACTTTCTGACGACCTGAAACGACTGTCAAAGATCCACAAATGACCAACTGCTTAACGTGCTTTCCGAAGCACGGAATGGTATCGGTTTAAAAAAAAGTTCACCCATTCACGGACCGACCGTGGCCAGCGTAGCTTAACCTAATCGATTGACCCGTGCGGCTGTTATAATTTAGCCATGAGACACTTGCCAATCGAACATGAGGTTGAACAACGCCACTAAAGGAATATGTGAACCCTTACCAAGAAAACTAAGCATCAACTTGGTAACTTATAAAACACACTTTCAAGTTTAACTGCTCTCAAGAATTTCTTAATAAAGCGCTTCAGCTGATAGCGTTTACTGGAAATCCTTGAACAACAACTACTAACTGAGATTTAGACAGTGTATACACGCATGTATTCTCAATTACATCCCGCGGTATTCCACGAATGCTTTTGTTTCTCATTGATAACAATAACAATCAACATTAATGGAGTATTTGGCAATCCGTAGGAGGGTATAACGGTAGAATAGGGGAAAACGTTAAGCCTCTTCGTATCCACGGGTAATATTTTAACGCGGCGAGAGTGGAAAAATCTAAGTGTCATTTCGATCCAGCCTGTCTCTTGCTACCCTCTATCAGCGATGTCTATATCCTACAGGGGGTGCCCCTTAGCGAGTAGTCGCTCTAGTTTTTAAGCCCTGACTGGAGGCGTCATTTTATTAAGGTAGCCTCAGGCAAGTCCGGTTAAGCAGCCGAAAACCTCATAAGGTTGACCTGCGAAATGTCATGTAATTCAAAAAAAAAAAAAACCCAACAGCGTATATCTTGACGCGCTGGGGTGCCTTGGAGTGCAATCAATGCTCGGCCCAACGCTGAGAGCTTAAAATCCAACGCTGAGAGCTTAAAATCTAGTGCACGATACCAAACCATCGCGTTAAAAATAAAAAAAAACACGTTTCCTAGCACAGTTAACACGTTGTCAGGGGTCGGAAGCACGTTGTTAGCGGGCAGTAACACGTTGCCATAACACAAGGCACGCACAGTGGAACGAATGTATGGGAGCGGTTGGACGTAGACATGTCCGAAAAAAAAGAGTAAAATTATGCCAAACTAATGATGCCATCTTATTCGATTACTTAATGCCTTCATAACTTGTGGTGATGAATTTCTTCATAACTCCCATATTTCGGGAGTAATTTGAGAAAATGTGAAATTTTACTATGAAAATGAGTGTATCGAGCTCTCTCCCTCCTGATTCCGGGCTTGTTTCAAGTAGCGGTCTCTAATATCATAATGCTAATACTAAGAGCTATATTTAATACTAAGACACATAGTGCGCCAAATGTGCACTTTCTGGGATAAAGAGTGATGTTTATTTTATAACACAATTTTTTTATTTTTTTGTTTATTTTGTTGATTAAAACCGTTTTTCTAAAGGTTTACCTTATTACAATAACATTTCTGAGCAGCCAATTAGAGAAGATATAAGCTAATTAGGATATATAATTAGGGACTTAAGGTTTACATATAAAACTGATGCACTAATGATTACTGATAAGAACATTGCTATTATTTAATTACTAAATGGCTCTTAATACACTAATTTAGCATGCATCATTTACTAATTATCACAATAACTAATTACCTTGCAATATTTAACAAAGGATACCTGGGATACCTAGATTTTATATAAATAGGTCACTATTAGTAACTTTAAAATCAGTGTTGATTTACACCTCGTTGTATCCAAGCTAATCTCGCAATGTATTTTCCAAATTTTAATACAAATCTTGATATTCACGTTGCTTTATGCGCACGCGCACATAAAGATTTACGCGACTTTAACTATTTGTTCAGTGTTTTAAAAGATAACAGTTGTGTTCAGTTATGTGAAAGTGCTGAAACAAGTTTAAAAGACTGGTGTCGTCGATTTTGCTACCGCATTTATGCAAAATGGACACAGTCTGGAAGAAGCACAGATAAGTTTCGGAAGAAACATGAGATTTGGCTACAGGCTGCAATTCAATGGCCGGAATTACAGAATGAAAATATGGAACCTTCTACAGAAAATATAAGTGACGTCATCGAGCCCATAATTTCTCCTGCTAAATCTGATGCTTCAACTTGTACACATCCTAGTCCTCGTAAATCTTTTGAGGACCTTAGTAACCGGCAAAAAAGAAGACGCACTGAAGATAGTCTTTCATGCAGCAGTAGCAGCGCTGAAATTATGTTTTCGGCCGAAAGGGCGCTTCAAAAGGCAGGACAAAGCGATACAGCTTATGTTATGAAATACTTGACGGAGAATCCAGAAGAGGCCTCAAAAATCAAAGCCTTCATTGAAGGTAAATCAATTCAGGTACGGGAAATATCCCCTTTGAAGGCATTGGCTCTTTATGTATCGATGAACTTATCGAAATGGCGCTATAACACTCTTCGGGATTTCAACACTCAAGAAGGAGCTCTTCAATACCCGAGTTACTACATGTTGGTTAAAGAAAAAATTAAGTGCTATCCGGCCAAAGAAGATCTCACAGTTACAGAGAGCTCTGCAAAAATCAAATTACAAGCCTTGATGGATTTAACCTCAAGAAGACTTATTAGGTCGTTAGAAACCCCTGTTGATCCCAATCAACAGCTCGTATTGACCAGCAAATGGGGTTTTGACGGATCATCTAGCCAAAGCATTTATCATCAAAGGACGAGTGAAGATGAGCAAATCGATCTTGCTAGTAATTTTATGATTAGTCTTGTACCACTGCGGCTCGTCTCAAAAGGTGTAACAATTTGGGAAAACGAGCGACCATCTTCCACTTCATTTTGCCGGCCAATATTGTTTAAGTTTATAAAGGAAACCAAAGAAAATGTGCAGAGAGAGATGGCTGAAATCGAAGCAGAGATTGAAGCCTTAACTCCATCCACCATCACTGATGGAATTAGTGTCAAACACCAACTGCTGTTGACAATGATTGATGGTAAAATTCATTCCATTATATCCAATACAGCAGCTTCAGTGTGTGACATATGCAAGGCTTGTCCTAAAGAAATGAATAATTTAGAGTTAATCAAAGATAAACACGCAAACGAGGACATGTATAAATATAGCTTAAGCACCCTTCACGCTTGGATTCGCTCAATGGAATGCTTATTACACATTTCCTACAAATTAGACATAAAATCATGGCAAGTAAGGGGTGATATAGCAAAAAGGCAAGTTGATGACAGGAAGAAAAGAGTTCAAGAGGCTGTAAGAAGAGAAACGGGCTTACTTCTCGATGTTGTGAAACAAGGCAGTGGATCCACCAACAATGGCAACTCGGCAAGGAGATTTTTTGAAAACTACACTAAATCTGCTGAACTGACCGGAATAGATGCTATGCTTTTAAGAAAAATCTGTGTGATCTTGCAGTGTATTTCATCAGGAGAGAAGATCAACGTAACTAAATTCCGAGAGTTCTGCTTTGATACTGCTAAGCTTTACGTGGAGTTATACCCATGGTATTATATGCCTTCTTCACTTCATAAAATTTTAATGCATGGGCCAGACATAGTTCAGAACATGTCAATTGTGCCCATTGGTTTTCTATCCGAAGAGGCATCTGAGGCTAGAAATAAAGATTTTAGAAAATATAGAGAGGGGCATTCTCGAAAGCATAGCAGTATCTCATGCAATGAAGATATTATGCACAATCTTTTACTGTCTTCTGATCCACTTGTTACAAGTATCCGTCCAAAAGGAAATAAGTTTGTAAAAAAATCTTCTTTTAAGGAATTTTATGAGCTTACGGATTCTGAGAAAAGTGATATCGAATTTGTTAACATAAATGATTTAGCGGACATCGATTCTGAATTTGAATTAATTGATGATGATGATGATGACGAAGATAATTAAATGATGTTATTGTTTTAAAATGTGTAACTTAGTAAATTAGAGCTTACATCTTAATTATTTATTGTACTTTTAATGAAACTAGGTAATTTATTATCAACTTACTTAAAAGTCATACTCTCATCAGTTCTTGTGAATATTTTTGTTAATATATATTTCTGTATATATATAATATATTTATAGACCTCTTAATAAGTCTGTCTGCGGTTTAAAGTAAATACAAATGGGGAAAAAACGTTTTTTTTTTTAAATTTTCATTTCCTTTTATCCCAGAAAGTGCACATTTGGCGCACTATGTGTCTTAGTATTAAATATAGCTCTTAGTAATAGCATTACGATATTAGAGACCGCTACTTGAAACAAGCCCGGAATCAGGAGGGAGAGAGCTCGATACACTCATTTTCATAGTAAAATTTCACATTTTCTCAAATTACTCCCGAAATATGGGAGTTATGAAGAAATTCATCACCACAATTTATGAAGGCATTAAGTAATCGAATAAGATGGCATCATTAGTTTGTCATAATTTTACTCTTATTTTTCGGACATGTCTACGTCCAACCGCTCCCGTACATTCGTTCCACTGTGGCACGTGGAGAAGTTGGTTGTACGCTGTGGTCACGTGCTGTCGTGAACTTTTTTTTTTGTGGCCGTGAAATTATCAAATGACGTCTCCCGCTCTAGGGTGGAGCGGAAGAGCGTGTCAGACTTTTACTGACTAAAACCCACCCGTGTTCTTTCAGTTGCCCATATGCCAGGGCCACGGTATCTCTTTCTCAAAGAGATGTCAGCAGCAGTGTAGGGGTCTACTAGGACCGATGCCTGCCGGGGTCGCGTGATTGTTCGAAAGAGATACCGTGACCCTGGCACATGGGCAACTGATGGAACACGGGTGGGTTTTAGTCAGTAAAAGTCTGACACGCCCTCCCGCTCCACCCAGAGCGGGAGAAGTCATTTGATGATTTCCCATCCTGAAAAAAAAAACAAAACGGTAGGTATCTCTTTCGAACAAATCTCGAAAGTGTATTCAAGGTGACTTTGATAATATTAGCAAGTGGGCTCACGACAATGGAATTATATTGAATCTTACAAAAACAAAATGTATGCATATATACTCGCCATATAATCGAAACGCTAAATCTGTAAATAATGAATACCTCACAGTGATAAGGCACACATACGAATGTTTGCATAGAAATAAATGTAACTGTGAAAAATTGGATTATGCAGATAAATTTAAATATTTAGGTCTAACAATAGATAAGAACTTTAATTGGAGACTACATGTAAATGACGTTTGCAATAGGTTAAGACTGGTGTTAAGTAAGTTCTACCACTTAAAAAATGTATTGAACAAACACACTTTGAGAATCGTGTATTTCGCTATTGCCGATTCCCTAATAAGCTATGGGCTCCTTGTGTACGGGAGAACCTTTATTACATACTAGCTTCTGCCCGCGACTTCGTCCGCGTCAAATTTTTGCTCCCCTGACCCCTGACCCTTCCCGTCGCATCGATTTGCCTGCTAGTTTTCGTCCATTTTTCGTTGCTGCTCGCTCCTTTTGAGTTATAGCGAGTCAACCTTAAAAGATAGACATATGCTCTCGCGGACTTTTTTTTAGAACTTTTTAAAAGGAACAATTCCGTCATACATGATTTTTGCGTTACTTTAACCGTTTACGCAGCGCACGCAACGGAAACTCTCAAAAGGAATAAATTTTCCCCGTTTTTGCAACATTTTTCATTACTGCTCCGCTCCTCTTAGTTGTAGCGTGATGTTATATAGCCTATAGCCTCCCTCAGTAAATAGGCTACCCAACACAAAAAGAATTTTTCAATTCGGACCAGTAGTTCCTGAGATTAGAGCGTTCAATCAAACAAACAAACAAACAAACAAACAAACAAACAAACTCTTCAGCTTTATAATATTAGTATATATTTAAGAGATGTTAAAGACATACAAATAAGACTGTTAAAGTTTCTAGTAAGTAAAAATGTTAAAGATAAAGTGCAACAAAGAGTATGATAGGTTATTTCCTATATGTAAAATTTTACCCATAGAGAGAAAAGTGGATTATTTGGTAGGTCTAGAAAATTATTATAATGATGAATATAAAGTTAATGTTAAAAACAAGTACAACACACGTAGGGTTAGAGAGAACAGACTGGTACAGCCACAGATAACAAATTATTATGGTAAGAGAACATCGAAATATTTGGTACCTAAAGTGTTTAACAAAATAGATTTATTAAGAGAAAAAGTAAAAATAAGTAAAGGTTCACTTAAAACAAAATTTAAAAAACCGAACAAGTGCGAGTCGGACTCGCGCACCGAGGGTTCCGTACAAACCTGTAGGTATTCTCGGTTTATGCACAAGGTTTATGTTTATGAAAATAAATGCATTTAAAAAAAAAATTATGTTTCAGCTGAATGAATGAAAGGTAAATTGCGGTTTACGATTTATGACGTTTTAAAAAATAACTACTTACTCGATCTCGTTCAAACCAATTTTCGGTGGTAGTTTACATGGTAATGTATATCATAATTTTTTTTAGTTTTATCATTCGCTTAGTTTAGAAGTTACGGGGGGGGGGGGGGAGGGGACACATTTTACCACTTTGGAAGTGTCTCTCGCGCAAACTGTTCAGTTTAGAAAAAACCGGCCAAGTGCTAGTCGGACTCGCGCATCGAGGGTTCCGTACAAACCTGTAGGTATTCTCGATTTAAAAATATTTTTTTTTTAATTTTTATATTTCAGTTGATTGAATGTAAGGTAAATTGCGGTTTACGATTTATGACGTTTAAAAAAAAAAACTACTTACTCGATCTCGTTCAAACCAATTTTCGGTGGTAGTTTACATGGTAATGTACATCATATATTTTTTTAGTTTTATCATTCTCTTATTTTAGAAGTTACGGGGGGGGGGGGACACACACATATTACCACTTTGGAAGTGTCTCTCGCGCAAACTATTCAGTTTAGAAAAAAATGATATTAGAAACCTCATTACCATTTTTGAAGACCTATTCATAGATACCCCACACGTATGGGTTTAATGAAAAAAACATTTTTGAGTTTCAGTTCTATGTATGGGGAACCCCAAAATTTATTGTTTTTTTTTCTATTTTAGTGTAAAAATCTTAATGTGGTTCACAGAATACATCTACTTACCAAGTTTCAACAGCATAGCTCTTATAGTTTTGGAAAAAAGTGGCTGTGACATACGGACGGACGGACGGACGGACAGACAGACAGACAGACAGACATGACGAATCTATAAGGGTTCCGTTTTTTGCCATTTGGCAACGGAACCCTTAAAACTTTCTACAGGATAGCAAGCAGAACTAAATGTATTTTAATGTATAAGCAGTGTTTATGTAAGTTTTAGTTATGTAAGTTTCATTGTTATTATAAAGAGCGCCTCTCGCCATCAAACGTAAAAAGTTTGGCGAGTTTAGAATTAAGTTAGAAAACTGTGCTTTAATTTCATTAAATAAAATATTTAAAAAAAAAAATATAATCCCATTGAATAACTTTCAAGAAATCGTTTTTTTTTAATGTTGATTTCAGTAAATTTCATATAAATAACCACCCGTTACTAAAACTATTACAGATGCGACATTGCCAACTCGCGCACGGAATGAGCGCTCTTAAAAACATTTATTAACCGAGATTTAGACGATATATCCACGCATGTATTCTCAATTACATTCCGTGCTATTCCACGAATGCTATTGTTTATCACTGATAACAATTACGATCAACATTAATGGAGTATTTGGCGAAACGTATATTTTTTTTTGTTCGCTGTCAAAGTTATGTTTACACTAGCTTCTGCCCGCGACTTCGTCCGCGTCAAATTTTTGCTCCCCTGACCCTTCCCGTCGCTTCGATTTGCCTGCTAGTTTTCGTCCATTTTTCGTTGCTGCTCGCTCCTTTTGAATTATAGTGAGTCAACCTTGAAAGATAGACATATGGTCTCGCGGATTTTTTTTTTAGAACTTTTTAAAAGGAACAATTCCGTCATACATGATTTTTGCGTTACTTTAGCCGTTTACGCAGCGCACGCAACGGAAACTCTAAAAAGGAATAAATTTTCCCCGTTTATGCAACATTTTTCATTACTGCTCCGCTCCCCTTAGTTGTAGCGTGATGTTATATAGCCTATAGCCTCCCCCGATAAATAGGCTACCCAACACAAAAAGAATTTTTCAATTCGGACCAGTAGTTCCTGAGATTAGCGCGTTCAATCAAACAAACAAACAAACTCTTCAGCTTTATAATATTAGTATAGATTCTATGAAAACTACTCGACAACAAGTGATTTCAGTAAGGGGATACCATCCAAGAAGATTCCATAGTTCCCTTTAGATACACCCACATAGAGAAAAGGTTACCCGTGGGCAAAGACATCGTGTAAACGAACATAATAATGATAGATTTTCCTCCATAATCTATTTGATTAGCTTCTTCGAAACGAACCGAAAATAAGTAAGATGTCTGAAGCTCGTCGCTAAAATAAAATATTTATGAAATTCAATACTCTCTTAATTATCTCGAAGAAATAATATGGATGACTCAGCGGCTTAATTGAACCGTTAATTTCAAGAGCTTAAGATTTTTTCGTGACAAGCATTTTACTAATGAGTGATGAATTTTGTACTTATACGTGTATACTGTTACTTGTATATCTATATGCGGTACTTAAAAGCATCGTCTTGGCGTTACCATATCGCAATATAGTGATAGTGATACAGTTAATGTCAGTCTAGTGCCAGTTCTCATAACCCATTGAGAGAAATATGATAATAATCATTTCGTAGAACATCCATTTGGGGACGTGGAGCGAAATATCGGGTTAATACTGGCTAAAACCAAACGGTTCAGCATTGGTAGTTCTCCCCACTTCCCCGATAAGCATGGGAGCCCCTGGGATCTCCCGTCGCATTCAAACGTACGTAAGATATTGCGGTCATATTTTGACATATCCTGTGTACAGCATATAGGCTTCCGCAAACAAGCGCGACGCGACTCTCGTAGAGCAATTTCTATGAAAACTTTATGGAAATTGTTCTACAAGAGAAGCGTCGCGTGTGTCTAAAGAAGTATTGTATCAGAAAGGTGGGGTTAAAATAAAACTTCAACATCTACTCGAGCCATTTGTCAGTATAACAGCCGCAAAAGGGTTGATCGATCAGGTTCAGCTACGCTTGCCGCGGTTGGTCCGTGGATGGGTCTTTACATACCAAGACTTCTTAGTGCCCCGGAAAGTACGTTAAGCTATTGGTCTCGGCTCGAGGATTTTTAGCAGTAGTTACGGATCGTCAGAAGCCCGAAAGCATTACAATGCAGGGGTACCGTGTTACCTAGTAACAAAGTTGTGGAGGTCAGATAAGCAGTCGCTTCGTGTAAAATACTGGTATTCAATTAAATTCGGTTAGACTAGAAGCCGACCCTAACATAGTTGGGAAAAGGCTAGGTAGATGATGATGAATTGTGCTGGTATTAAAATATTTCATTTGGTAAATATTGCGGATACATCCTAATACAAGTAGAGATATGGTAGAGTCCTACAGTGGTGATCCCGTCATGATGCACAATTCGCACACAAAACACCACGAATATGTCCAATGTTCAGGTCCTAAACAACTATTCATAGTTGTGAGAAAAGACTCAGGTACCGAACATAAAAAAGGTAAAAGGGTAATAAACAAGAATTCTCAACCTCAAAACAAACAAACCTCTTTAATTACGTAACTAAAGAACCCAATAAAGCAAAGGAGCAGTAATGTGATTGAAATCGATTGATAAAACCGAACACGGAACAAACATGGACCGAACTAATCGTATGATAATTTCCTAACGGTATGCAAATAAGACGGGATCGAGAAGAATTATTGTTAATTTATTCGGTTAAGGCACGTTAAAAGGGTTAGGCGGATTTTTTAATGCGAGATAAAGAAATTATACCGAAGAAGATCCGGGATTAGAATCTGTATGATGGTTTGGCATCAGATATAAAAATTACTAGCACGGGAATCACAATTCCAACAAAATTTATGAACACGATACTGTGTAATATCCCGAACTCCTTAGCACTACTCGGGGAGCCGCGAATAACCCACATAAAAATCGAATATAAAATGACCAATATTTTGACAACCGATCACTTCCATTGAGAGAAAAAAAAACCGTTTTGTAGAAAGTATTCCGTGTCCTCAAAAAATGCATTTTCTATCTTTCTACATAAAGAGAAAAGGCATGAAAATAAACAATAAGATTGAGCAGTAAACCCCTTTTACAAGACAAAAACAATAAAACTCTCATGTAGACGTAAAACGCATGTAATCGTGCCAGCCATGAAACTGGCGTAAACCTGCCAACAGGTACAATATTATGTTGTCTTCTTTGAATACATGAGAGCGAAAGAGATGAATAGTACAGTAAAGGAATTAAATTGTTGAGAAAGTACTATTGTGGTAGATGAAATCCTATTTTCTTGTGTATAAATTCTGGAACATGAAGATAGGTGTATCAAAGTATCAAGTATAGAATCCTTAGAGGATCAGTCGTCTGGGCCGGATTACAGGACAGTTATAAGCCTAGCTCTCGCCCAGGCTTAGGCGAATCAGACGTGAGGTATGCTAGACTGTGTCTTTTAGATATCCACAAATAATTGAAGTGCTGTTCTAGCTATCTAACTAACTATATCTCTTTGCAGACAGAGATAAAAATGACATTCAAATTCCGCAAATTGAACAGTTCTTCCAGAATCTACAACAGGATCAGAGACGCAATACGACAGTTTATTTTAAATCGAAAACAACGAAACCAACCGTTTCAATAAAACATAAACTCAATTACTTTCGTGTAGACCGCGAATTTTTATAGTCAATACGGCTGTACTCAAATTGCTGTCGTAAATTGTATGCGATAAAACCCATATTGGATTGTGGTGGGTAACGGTAAAGATGGCACAGTTAGACTTGCAGGGAAACTGGTATTGCAAGGTAGGTCTGATGGGTGGTTGGCAATCGATGCAACTGCGACAGGAATAGATACAGGCGGTCAACAACTTGATGATACCAGTTATGGTACATGATTTAAAGATAATTGGCAGGCTTTTGAAATGTTATGTTGTAAAGGATAAAGTGATGACGGATGAGAATCCTGTTGGTGTATTTAACGAGCAATATTTGTATGCAGTTCCGTTTACTTTAGTAATTGATAGCGTCGACGAATGCGCTGTCTCTATAAACAATCATGGTAACAGAAGTGTTAAGATAAAAGAATGAAAGACGTGTTATGAATTCGACAAAAGAAGGCAGCGGATAGATTAGTGATCGCAGTTTCAGCATTTAAGAGGATATTGGGAATGGAGAGTGGGAATCTTCCTGGAATTGGCTAAGACACTTCCTAACAGTAATATTTGATATTTTTCTGAAAAATTTCACAATATCTTGTCAAGAAAAAGAAACCGAGAAAGTCTCATAAGTTTGGATGTACTCTTAATAACAAAAAATCTATTGATTTCATTCATAAGCATCTTACATTCTTTGTCAGAAAAAGGATAGATAAAACAAGAGTTTATGAGCTCCGAAAACAGAACACTCCACAAATATTCAAATCAGTATTAATTCAAATTGATCCGTCCATATCGCGGTCTGCGGTCAAGAGGATGTCAGTCATATCATTGGCTAATACAACCGCTTGCTAACCTCAACGTTCACTTAAGTAAGTAGGTTTATTAGTACATTGTTTTAAGTTATCGTTTCTGTATGTTGTTTTGAAATTAGTAGGAAATTTTGCGGTTTTGAACTGCTTTCTAATGTGGTCGTTTTTGTACATGATTTGGTTCGAGAATTTTATTTCCGTCTTTGGCAAAGTAATATTCATGTACTATCAAACAATAAGTTCTTGTTTCTATTCTCTTATTAATTTCTAAGCGACTCAACATTAGCATTGCACTAAAAGCCCCAGTTCGTAGATTCCTAATCAAGTCTTCGATGAGTAAATCTACAGCTTTCTCCATATTTGATTGTCAAAAAGAAAAAAAAAAAACACATATCGCCTTAGAATTTAATATCCGTGAACAGCTTTAGTTACAATAGCTAATAATATTGTGAACAAAAAAAAACGAAACAGCTTTTTAAATGCACAGCATTAAGAATTCCGTTTTTTATTAAGCCATTTTTTGGTGTCAGCGACTGATCAAACCGGCTATTGGCATTAACCCGCATTCCTGATGGCTAATGACTGATGCTGTGATATGAACGACATAAAACTTATCTATCTATTGCATTTTAGCAGACTGTATAAATGTCAAACTCGTGAACATAATGTTAGACTAGATCAAAAATGGTAGATTAACTAATAGCTACGCTTGCCGCGGTTGGACCGTGGATGGGTGACCATCTTTATGTAAATGTCTTGGTACCAAGACACTTGCGTGCCTCGGAAAGCACGTTAAGCCGTTGGTCCCGGGTCTGTCTTTCGTAGATCTTAGATAGTCGCTACGGGTCGTCAGAAGCCCGAAAGTCTGACAACCAGTCTTAGCAAGGGGTATGGTATTACTCAGGGGTTGTGGAGATCAAATAGGCAGTCGCTCCATGTAAAATACTGGTACCTAGCTGCATCCGGTTAGACTGGAAGCCAACCCCAACATAGTTGGGAAAAGGCTAGACAGATGAGTTTGGTTCCACAATCAATCTTATCAAAACTCAAAGAATTTGGGTCTTGAAAACTATGTACAACACAATTGTCATAACAGACAAAGTGATACTTTAAGAAAAGAACAGAATGCACCTCTATAAAGCTAAAACGACCCTTTTACGGTCACTCCAAACGGCGATGAATTCAATTACACTCTTAAATGGCAACATAAAGATTTCATTACGGTTCACTACGAATATATTGGAGAAGCCCCACAATCTACAAAAATAAAATAACTACCTATCTACGCATACATAGACAATGATCACGAGAAATCTTGAACATAGGAGCCTATTTGATTGAATCTACCTTCAAATCGAATGATAGGCTGTCGTTATTTTGCCTGACCAATCACAGCCAATAGACTCTGATGGAAGAAGATGATCGAAACATTGATTATCAGGGGTTATATTGAGAGGTCTGTCAGTAACGTAATGAGTATGAATCTATCATTTCATGTAATGTTGCTGTTGTCATGTTTCATTTACTTGGTTTTGTGGGTACGGTACGCCACAGCGCAGCATCATGCTGAGTGGAAGCTTTATTGTCTGTCAGGACATGCAGCTGTCGACTATTTCTGGTTTTTGCTCATGATTTTATATCTAGGTATTTTGTTTATAGTTTTCTTTTTTATTAGAATTAATTATCTTTATCGTATGCAACAACAGAAATAGAAAGACAACAGGTTTATGTCTCAGAAACACGTTTTCTGAGACATAAACCTGTTGTCTTTCTATTTCTGTTGTTTTTTCTATGTCTACATGGATAAAATCTAGCGTAGACCCTAGTATAATTCAGAGTATTCCCTGTTCAAAAGTCTTATACTAAAGAAGCCCTCTTAAATACTATATCCACGTATCCACGGTAATTTATTCAATAATTATTTCAATGTTATGTAATATTCTACTTAATTAACAACGTTGTAGGTTGCAATATTGTCTACTTTTGAGTATTTCTTATCTCTAATCTTTCATATTGTGGGTACTATTTATTGGTCTTTTTGAAGACAGTAAAAATACGGTTGTGCATCCATTTGTTCATTGTTTATTGTGGTGCAGCCTTTTTTGTGGGTTGAAAATCATCAAATGACGTCTCCCGCTCTGGGCGGAGCGAGAGGGCGTGTCAGAATTTTACTGACTAAAAACCACCCGTGTTCCTTCAGCTGCTTATATGCCAGGGCCACGGGTAACTCTTTCGATTGTGGTACAGCCTGGACTTTTGTAAATTATTCCTTGTCATGACTTCACCACAGTAACGTTTTGATTTACTGCTCCAGCAGTAACTTCTTAATGAGCCCTCCTCCGCAATAAATTTTAGTTAACTTGACATGCCGTCGTCAAATTAAGAATAAAAGGGTTTATTAAAAACTCTTTTTAGGTATTACGTCATGTTAATGAAGACGTTAATGGTATTAAATCTTAATTGATGGGCTTTTGGTTATAAGATAAATCGTTTTTTGTCGATTTTAATGATGATTAGTTTGACCTACACCTTTCTCTAGTAGACAAGGCAGTACTTCACTATGTAGGCTTGGTTGGTAATGATATTTCAAGTTTTTAATATATATAGGCAATGGGTGATGAACTCTGTATTGTACCAAACAATAACTCAGACTTCATGCCAGAAGAATGCTAGCCCACCAATATTTATAACGCCCAATTTAAACCTCAGAGACCCCTAGGCTCAATCAGGTACTTAATGTTACTAAGAACGTCAAACATGCCACTTTCCATCACCCCTTTTTTCCAGGAAGATTTAGGCAATGTAGAGCACACCCACTCAGTCATGTACATATAAGTCCCAATTAATGGACTCCGGGCTGCTACTCAGAAATTACAGATTGAAAATTCCAAAAACACTTTGACCAATGTGGGACTCGAAGAGGACCTCATGTTCAATGAAAGGTATAATTAAATTAAAGAATGTATGAAAGAATCAAAAGACGCCCTAAAACTTGTGACAAAAAGGCAACGCTAGGTACAGTCATGATAGCAGAGTACTTTTCAAAATCTATAAAGCCAAAGTTAACATAATACGTCCTAGGCTCAGAAAGCCGTTACTAAGAATTTCACATTGAGGTTCGGAAAATTAATAATCAAAGAATACTTAAAAGTGTTAGTATCAAAGAAAACGAAAGTCGCCCGATTAATTTGTGGCCAATACTGGAAGCAGGTTTAAAACAAAATTCCATAGGAACAGTCTACACGTGTAACGAAAATTTAAGGAGGGATTGTTAAGTGGAAAAATTGTGGTAAGTTGAAAGTTATTTTACACGGACTCAGAAATGCGAGGGCGACATAAAAAGGTTTGACCCATTATACGGTCACCAAAAAACATAAGTCACCAGGGTCGTCAGATATACTTGAAGTTTAGTAAGAAACCGATGGATCTTTTCGAATAATATTTAATTAAGTAATAGAAAATTTCATTTATCACTGTTTTTTTTTTGCGATACGGTGCGGGCACAAAGACATAATATTCTACAAGAAACATACTCCTAACGTCACAGTAAATACCTAAATCCATAGAAACAAACAATAAATAAAATAGAGAAACACAAAAGAAAATTTAATAATAATACAGCTGTCTGCGGTAGGTAGGTACCTACTGGCAGAGAATTCCGCGGGCATACCTGTGCAATATTGAAAAGGCTGGCACGCAGCTTCAATGGGAGGCGTTCAATTCAGCGATTAAATTACTGATATTGATGCTGCGCAAAATGATTGCTTTGTAGAGCTACATTCACTGCATGCACAATTTTCGGGTATTTTGTAATAGACATCCTAACATTCGACAATACGTCACGTACGTACTGGAAGTTTATTTTTGAATATTGTTTCGTTAATTCTAGAATGAATGAATGAATCTTGAAATGAAATTGTTGATCAGAGCTACTGACATACAGAATTTTAAATGTTTATACGTGAGTACCGAGTTGACGAGTCATAGAGAAATCATCAACATCTGCCTAGCCTGTTCCTAAATAGGTTGGGATCGGTTTGCTTTTGTAGCATGGAGCGACTGCCTATCTGACCTCCACAACCCAGTTAATAGGTTATCCTAACCCCAGTTAATAGGTTAAACTTTCTCCATTATGTTATGCGTTATAATCGTTCGTAATGAGTTCTCAATCGTGCATCGGAGTAAATAATTGTGTTTGTCATACTATTTATTTTTCAACAAATCAGAACATAGTTGCTAGGCATCGAGTAAAGAGGAAGGTACCATGGTACTCCTAGAACCGTCATGGTACACTTGCTACACTTGTGACCTCTCTATCCTGAATATCATGTGTGAGTCGTAATAATAGTTATTTGTTATACAAGAGTGCAAAGTTGCTTTTTATTACGATAGAAATAAAGAAAGTTGCTTATTTACGATATCCCTTGGTCTATACTACTGGTACTGGTTGGTCTTGGTAAGACTACTGTCGTCATAATTAAAAAGGGCACAACTAGCATTTTGTAAATGTTTAGAAAATCGATGGTAAAATATTTTTTGAATTATGTTAAAAAAAACACGACCAAACTATGTTTTTTGAAATTGTGTGAATTTAAATAGTTGCATTTATATAGTACATATAAGACTATAGCAATATTTTTTATGCATATAATAAATAATCAGCTTATTTTTTTTTTCAACTCAACTTAAAAAAATACATAACAGGAGTAATATTACGGTTAAAAGGCATAGGTATACAACCAAATGTGCCTTATCAATGTAAAATTTTAAAATGTTACAATGAAAAGGCACTTGTGCCTTTTCGCTGTGTATTATTAAAATAGATACATACAGTAAAGTATTAGAATAAATTTCTAATATTTTTACTTTATACTTCTTGATGAATAAATCGAAAACGTGTAAATAACCTTCACCCCTCACTTCATCTCCGTTCAGAGATGTTTAGTAGATAGTAAAGGCATAATCACCAGTGTGCCTTTTCTTTAAATAAAAAATTAAGGCATAGGGTCAATAGTAAAGACATAATTGCCAGTTATGAGTTTTCTTCTTCAATAATTCCTAAAGTGTTGAGTATAAAAAAATAATAAGCACAATTACCACATAAGCCTTTTATATTTGACGTAAGCCAATTACGCCTTTTCAATTAAATATATTAAAAATATAAAGGTGAAATAAAAGTCATATCTCACAATGCGCCCTTTTCCTGGTTAAAAACTCTAAAAATGTTGCAGTTGTGCCCTTTAAGCTTATGGTATCTTTCTTAATTTTTTTGCTAAAAATAAAAAAAAATTAGGCAAATAGGCTTTTTTTCCTCATTCCGGTGTATATAACTCAATTTCATGAAAAATGTTAGTTGTGCCCTTTTTATTAAAACGGCAGACTAGTTGTCAGACTTTCAGGCTTTCTTTTTATATCTTTTAGAAATATTTTGTTATCTGTCTGTTAAATGTAGAAATGTTCCTATGTTCTTTTTTAATGTTTTATGTCCTGTGCGTGTCCCAAATAAAATATTTTTCTTTCTTTCTTTCTTGACAACCCGTGAGAACAGACCTCTCAAAGGTTCAAAAATGGCAACCGGGACCAACGGCATCACGAGTTTAACGAAGCATCATAGAGAAGTTTAGAAGACAAAGGGAGACCGATCTCAAATAAATTGCAGTAATAGCACGAAAATTATGATGATGAGGTAATAATATCTTAGGACACCCAAAACACCGTTATCTGATCCCAAACTAGGCAGAGCCTGTACTATGGTAACCAGACAACTGATAAATATACTTATATACAATATTTCTAAATATATACACATTATAGATAAATTACACCCAGACACAGAATAAGTGATTGTGCACACAGATTTGTTCTGGGTGGGAATCGAACCCACGACCTCAGTCTTAGCAGTCAGGGTCACCAACCACTAGACTAACAGGCCAGGTACTTATGGCAACTTACCCTAATGATTAGTCTTGTCAAACCTATTCAATGTCCCGGAACATACATACAGATAACGAGCGAGTTAATTCGAACGAGTACTATTCATTCCTTTCTTTAGAAAATCCTGTTTCACATTATGTTTTCCTCACCTTCCCACACCCGTAGTAGTAAGTCACAAA
Organism: Aporophyla lueneburgensis; assembly: GCA_932294355.1. Taxonomy (NCBI): domain Eukaryota; kingdom Metazoa; phylum Arthropoda; class Insecta; order Lepidoptera; family Noctuidae; genus Aporophyla; species Aporophyla lueneburgensis. Next base: position 11,684,551 of record OW028759.1, read on the forward strand.
TTAGTTTCAACACCAATTCGACACTATTTGTTACAAAACAGAGCGCAATCAGGGAAGTGAAAGTAATCACTAGGAACAATTTTGGTGGATTGACAACCAAGGAAGACTGTCTATTGTGTGTAACCCATTTAACGTGGAACAGAGGTCGTAAAGACACATTGAGACAGGTTGGTGAGGAAAATTGGATAAGATTTCCTTTATTTATGCTAGTGATTGACTTGATAAAATGTTATCGATGGGTACTTCTTCACTTTTTCCGTGTGGTGTCGGACGTAAAACATAGCATCGCCCCATTTCTTCCCGTGGGTGCAGTAAGGCGACTAAGGGACTTATTAGATAATGACCAGCAGCGTTCTCTCTATGCATTTTACCACCAAACTGCGATCGTCAATCCGCCTGCCAAGCATGGCGATTATGGCAAAGCTCCCCAAATTTGGGGAGGCCTATGTCCAGATTTGGAAGTCTTACGGTTGAAATGATGATGAAGCCTTTTTCTTTACTTCTTCTTAAGCCTGGGAAACTCTATCATTGGCTTCATTTCAAACCTGAAAGGTGCAGGGGGTTCCCCTTCATTATGGGCAGTTTTAATAGGATTAACTAGCATGTTCGGTTTCATCGGACCGCCATGGATAAAGGAACGACAATATCGCTTTAATTTTGTTTTACAGTTTATGGTGTATGGAACATAATAGGACGAAGAACTTTTGTCGTCAACGTCTTGTCGCTACTGATATCAAGATCTGATTTTGTCACTATTGGAAAAAAAAAAAACAGAACTAATATGCAAAGATCAGGTGTATCGTCAGACTGGCGTCACTAAAACCCTTTCATGCAGTGGCATCGCGCGTTAACTGCTGCACGCGTCTTCGCCCGCTTGGATGTAGGAAATTATCCGGACATTTTTGTCTGCCCATACCATGTATGCAATATGCATTTAGTAAAAAGCTAAAAATTTACATCACAAACAGACTCTTCTATTTTATTTATTTGTATGGATTAGCAAGAGGATCGAGTTTGTACGACTCAATAACCACTCTGTAAAGATGCTAGCAAGTTTTGGATATTTCTCTTGAGCTTTCATTTATCTAAAAGAAAATAGGTGCCACCAACAGCAAAACCAAAACCGAGACTTCTACTAAACCCCTGAACAATAACTTTAACATCGACATAACAGCGGTTACTTCCCTAACATTCCATGCGAAGCCAGTACCAACATTACGTCACCATAACAGCTTTATGGGGGTATTATGGGGTAATCGACAGTCACGAATTTCCGTGCAGATGTTGGAATGAAAAACGGAGTGTCGATAGCTTATCTTGTAGTGTAAATAAGTGTCAGTAGGGTCACGTTGGGAAATGAGACGGTTGAATTGTGTCGCGATGTATGTCGCGCGTGTTTGAGACTGTAAATGTGGGTTGGTATAGTGTCTGTATTGATTTTGAATCCTGGAAGTACCTTTGGATTTTTTAATTTTTGTTGCTTCTATATTTGCTGTATTCTGGAAGGTTTAACGTCTTTTCTACATCTTTCTCATAATGCAGGATTTCTGTTTTATCCTTCTTCACATCATCATCATGTAACGTGTGGTGCCGGACGTAAAGAATAACACCACATCCTTCTTCACATCATCATCATGTAACGTGTGGTGCCGGACGTAAAGAATAACACCACCCATTTCTTCCCGTGGGTGTCGTAAAAGGCGACTAAGGGACTTACTAGAGAATGGGCAGCAGCGTTCTCTATGCATTTTACCACCATACTGCGATCGCCAACCCGCCTGCCAAGCGTGGCGATTATGGCAAAGCCCCCCAAATTGGAGGAGGCCTAAGTCCAGCAGTGGACGTCTTACGGCTGAAATGATGATGATGACATCATCATCATTTTCGTGCCCTTATCCCAATTTATTTGGAGTCGGCGCTCCACACTTCTTTATGAGTTGTCATCTCAGTAGTCACCCCTTTTCTATTCATATCACTATTCACACAGTCCATCCATCGTTTCTTTGGTCTTCCTTTACTTTTATAGCCATCGACATTCAAACTTAAAACTTTCTCCACAGCATTTTTCTTCTACATAATTTTGTTATAATATAATTTAAAAGAGTGTCCATGGAGATTCTAACCTAAAGATAGCGTTCATGAGAGGGCATGGGAAGCCGTCACCACCTTCTGCGAAGCAGTAATGCTTGCGAAGGAGGAGGCGGGGCGCGTGAGGGAGTGACAGTCTGATCGCCCTCACGTCCCTAGCCGCTGCAGGAGGAGACGCCCCGGGCGTCGGGAGTCGATCGCAGACTCCCGGCCACCGTAGGCGCGGGCTTGCGGGCGGCGAGCAATGGGTAGCTCACCGTCCGGTAAGGACCAGGCCCATGTCGACGGCGCGTAGTATTCCACGCGCGCCTCAAAGAGATGTCGGCAATAATGAAGGGGTCTGCTAGGACCAATGCCTGCCAGGGTCGCGAGATTGTTCAAACGAGATACCGTGGCCCTGGCATATGAGTAACTGAAAGAACACTGGTTTTTTTCCAGAGCGGGAGACTTTTGATGATTTCCCATCAAAAAAAAAGCTAGCGTTCATAGAAATTTATTTATTTATTTATTTACCACTTTAAGCACATATGTATTATGTACAGAGGCGGACTTAATGCCATAGGCATTTTCTACCAGTCAACCTTTGGGTGATTCAGAGACAAACAGTGGTAGGTGCAATGAATTGAAGAATATTCAAAAATAAACGTATAACCTATTTAAATCATAAATATAATACATATACCTAACTATATATAAATATAAAAACAACATACATACATATACATAAATCATTTAGTTTTAAATATAGATTTTAAGTGGGAACGACATTTTTATCCTAGTTTGAAGAGATTATGTGCCTGAATTTATATATTATAAATAATATAGGTACTAGTTATTTTTATCCAACGAGAACACCAGGAAAATACAACGATAAAATAATAATCCGTTGTTGTACAACGGATTAAGGCAAGCCTGATGATTACAACAATATCTATACAGATAAATTGTCTGTTTGTAATGTCAAAATAAAAACGTTTTACTAAATGCGCTGGACTCTTTTAATAAAGACTGGTCCTTGGCAGCTCTGGACAGAGAGATGTGGAAAGAGAGTAGGGAGTCATTCGCCAAGCAGTGGGACAACAACAGCTAGTAATAAATAATAAATAAAAGTATACACGGCAGTTATTGTCTGTCTGCCTGTCTATCTGTTTGATACGGCTAATCTCCGAAACGACTTGACCGATTTCGAAGATAGAAAAGAACTTTTTTAATTCCAGGATCGCGTCAAAATCGGCATTACAGCCTCACTACATTGGCTTTATCCCGGCACCAAGTTCCTGTGGTATAATTTCCAACATCTACGCGGGCGAAGCCGCGGTCACAGCTAAAAACTACATCAAGAGAGGATGATACTCAATACTTACTAACTACAATTAAAATAGTACTATGGAATCAGCGACGTACGATCATGATAATCAGTTGCGAGCTATACAAATATAGTCACAGGATAAAAAACAAGTATGTCCTTAAAGGATTATAATTATGTATGGCATCGGTATGGATTGCATAGCTAATTATCTAGTAGCGACCTGATTATACATACAGGAGCCTTCGTCCCATGTGGGGACAGAAAAACCAACAGAACGCCGCAACAATCTGCCAGGGTCGCGAGATTTGTTCGAAAGAGATACCGTGGCCCTGGCATATGGTAAACTGAAGGAACGCGGGTAGGTTTTAGTCAGTAAAAGTCTGACACGCCCTTCCGCTCCACCCAGAGGGGGAGACGTCATTTGATGATTTTCACTCACAAAAAAAAAAAAACGCCACCTACTACGACCTTTACATACTCCTTTTGCCTCTTTTACGTTCATACGGCGGAGGTCCTAGTGTGTGTTTCATTGAAACATCTCGACATAACGCATCGACCGTGTTCCAGGCGCTCCGATTGGCCCTGGATTGGGGAAGGACCAATCGGAACGCTGAACGCGGTAGATGCGTTAAGTCGGGATTGATAAAAGAAACTCACACTAAGGGTGGGCCTTAGTGTGAGTTTATTTTATCAATCCCTGCAAGCTGTCCATACACGCACGCCAGTGATTATATACTAGCTTCTATCCGCGACTTCGTACGCGTCAAATTTCTTGCTCCTCCGACCCTCCCGTCGTCGCATTGAATCGCCTGCCCGGGCGAGTACTTCGCATTCTTTCTTTCTAAGAGTTTCTGGTTCCTAAGGGTCCTAGCGTTGGGCACGCCACAATTGCGGCGGTAAGTCCCCTCTTTGAGGAGTGGATAGACAGGCGCCACGGCGTCCTCACCTTCCGCCTGACGCAGGTTCTCACCGGGCATGGGTGCTTCGGTGGGTTCCTGTTCAGGATAAAGCGGGAGGATACGTCCGGGTGTTTCCATTGCGAGGATCGTCTGGAGGACACGGTGGAGCATACGGTGGAGGTGTGCCCTGCCTGGGCGGAGCACCGCCGTGCCCTCGTGGAGGCGATCGGCGGCGGCGACCTCTCGCGTCCGGCCCTGGTGCGAGCCATGGTACGGAGCGAGAGGGAATGGGAAGCCGTCACTTCCTTCTGCGAAGCAGTAATGCTCGCGAAGGAGGAGGCGGGGCGCGTGAGGGAGTGGCAGTCTCTGCGCCCTCACGCCCCTAGCCGCCGCAGGAGGAGACGCCCCGGGCGTCGGGAGTCGATTGCGGACTCCCGGCCACCGTAGGCGCGAGCTTGCGGGTGGCGAGCAATGGGTAGCTCGCCGCCCGGTAAGGACCAGGCTCGGGTCGACGGCGCGCAGTGTTACACGCGCGCCTCAAAGAGATGTCAGCAGCAGTGTAGGGGTCTACTAGGACCGATGCCTGCCGGGGTCGCGTGATTGTTCGAAAGAGATACCGTGACCCTGGCACATGGGCAACTGATGGAACACGGGTGGGTTTTAGTCAGTAAAAGTCTGACACGCCCTCCCGCTCCGCCCAGAGCGGGAGAAGTCATTTGATGATTTCCCATCCTGAAAAAAAAAAGGGTCCTAGCGTAATATTATAGCCAATAGCTTGCCTACCTGCCTGCAGCAAAGATAAATGGGCTATCCAACACATTTTTTTTTTTAATTCTAACCTGAGATTATCGTGATCTGATCAATTAAACAAACTCTTCAGCTTTATAACATTACTAGTTTTTTTTTTAATTCAAATTCATGTCCTGTTGAATCACTCTGTCTATTGATGAAAACCACAATGAAATCCGTTGCGTAGTTTAAAATATCTAGAAGAGACGCGGGAAGCGACTTTGATTTTTGGAAAAGATTCCTCTGTCTGAGGAGTACTGTGGAGTTTAAAAGTCACGAAAAACGTTTATTGTTCCAAATACAATGTAGTTTTGGCAGTACTTGTATTGTGATATTATATCTACTCGAATATATCTTGTGAGCTATAATTGCCATCAACGGAAAATGATTTTTCTGTGCGCAACTCAGTAATCTGGGTTAACAAGGATCCCCGAAGCAATTTGGGGTTTCACAGAAATTATTACACGGTACAAAAGAAAAATATGACATTTCTTTACCGACCCTAATAACGTTACTGTTAAACGCAAGGCTGGCTGTAATAACGAGAGTTTAATGAGTCAAAGGAAAAAAAGCTTTGAATATAGGTTAAAGAGAGGTTAGAGTCGTTAGACAGTTAATTTAACAAACAGGATCAGGGTAGCAACTGAAAACTGTAGGAGAAAGAAAATTAGAAGACATTTTACGACTTTGGTACGATTTTCTTCGAATTATTTTTTCTTTAGTTCAAGGACAAGTTATAATGGCTTCATTATGAACAGCCAAACCTACAGAATAGAAGCCTACTCTAAAACTTTGAAGGTAAATCATCAGACAAACCAAGTCGTCGAGTTGGAAATATCACGCCATTCAGTAAACAAAGACAATGTGATGTGACTTGATAAAGTCAAAGCTTTCGAAGCGAAACCAATTCAAATTATAACAATTATTACGATCAAAGACACATGACAAAGGACTCCTACCAATCTTAATAAACCAAATATACACAAACCAAAACATAATAATATAAACTATGTTAACAGCAACAAAGTTATGAACGAACAAGACGTTGACGTATAAAGGTAGCTATATAACTTAGCATCAATAGCCGCCGAACTTGAGCTAAATCTTCACACAGCTCGGCGTAAATCAGTTTATGTTCACGTCAACACAAGGCTTGTGTCGCAGTTACAATAACAATGTTAATAGAGTAGGGAATAGTGATTCGAAACTACAGATGTAAAGTAGGTCAAATGTTTGTAATTTGTTGAACGTTAAGCTAATTAGTTTCTTAGGTGAGAGAATACGTAAACTTAATCATCATTTCTTCTATAAAGAGTATGTCTCCTGATCGATGTCTCCTTTTTCGATGATTCTACCGGCATGTACTGTTTGTCCAGCAGAATTATCCTTTACTGTTAAGGTCATTACTCATTACTAAAATCTCCATCATCATCATCATCAATATCAACGAAAGACGTCCACTGCTGGACAAAAACCTCCCCCAAGCTCCACAACTTCGAATAGTTATGTGCTTCACGCATCCAGCGGGAACCACCAATATGTTTGTTAATCATGATGATAATTATGTACATTTTGATCACATCGCGTGGTAGTATCCTGTATCGAGCTGTAAAATAAACTCATTGCCATAACATTCTTCTATGGAGACGCTAAATTACATACTAACGCAGCAACTAATTGAAATATTACATTATACTGATAATAGAGTAACCATAATATTAAGCTCCATAATATAATCTCATGCACATATAACTTAGCTGCCTAACCGTGTTCCCGACAAGACTGGTGTAACAACATCACAAAGTTTGCGGAGCAAGTTACACGTTGACGTGAGGCGTGTGGTATCGACAATATATGGCACTGTTACTGCCTGTAGACAGCTTAACTTTGAAGCTTCTGTTCAAACACTGATAGTTCAATCATGAAGTTATAAAGGTCCAACTAGAAGCTAAAGGTAACCGTGAATAAAATATAACATAACGTTTGTTTAGTCTAGGTCAAGGAACTTAAATCCAACCTGGAATGCGCACAGGCTGCCAATACGCGGTCCGAGCGAGATAGCTTCGCGAGAGCCCTCTGTCCCTTTCATTAGGGTGACCAAGCGATATGAGGTAGGTATATACTAATATAATAGGATATAATAATATATTAACCAATAATTTGATTTAAAAAAAAAATAGTTACGCTTTAAAGATGGATTAAAGTAAAACGTAGTAAACATAAACGCAACGCAACGCATAAACTCTGCTATCGAGTATTATTGTATAACCTGGAATATCTGGCGCGCTGGGCAAATAACCATTATGTTTAGTATTAATTGTCGTAAAAATCTAACACGCGTAGTTTTTAAGAAAAATGGTTGGGACACTTTTTATTGGGCAAATGCGTCAAAATTTTGGACTTTACCCGTAAGTAATGTTATAATTTCGTTCATTATGGGCACCCTACTTCAAGAAAGGGACACAGGGCTCTCGAAAGGCTTTCTCTCTCGGACCGAATTTCTCTTTGACCAAGTGATTGTCTGTAATAGAACTTAGTGTCATATACATAAGGTTTATTTTTATAATGGTGTCAAATTGACAATGCACATTCCAGGGGTCGGGTATAAGTTCCTTGGTCTAGGTTTTTTCACCATATGACATAAGTGACCAGAGAGGTCGGATATAGTTGAAGAAACCGATGGATGGTTTCGAATGAAACTTAATTTGATAAATGAACTGTTTGTTTTCTATTAATTTCTGATTGTACGCCCACATTTCGCCAGTTACATTTAACTCTAATGTAATAATGGTTATTGTCATACTATAACAAAGCTTAAATCCAGTCTCCGGGCAGCTACTGAGAAAATCCAGATACAAAAATTCAATAATACTCTGAGGATCCGGTAGCTTTTGTACTGTGTAATATACCTAAGACTTCGCTTGCGACCACTAGTACAACAAGGCAGTCCTTCGTAAATTAAAGTCGAAACAAAAACACGGCCACTTTTTTAAAAACGGTTCCTACACGGTTCGATTCTTGACAATACGCAATTTATCATGTTAATTAAGATTGTAGGTCTAGGGAAATATTTAAATTCATCTCCGCAATATGTAAGACACATTGATTACTGATGTTCAATGCATATCATCGTCTAATGCGTATACAGATCTACTACATCACTCACTAGTACTCCTTACTTCAGAAGAACGGAAGGAAACTCTTCTTCTAATGGTCGTGAATGTGGACATACCTGAAACAGAAACAGAAAGCAACATTAGAATTATACAATTAAAGAAGACAAAACTCTTGCAACATAACTCAAAAAGACACTCTTCTTCCTCACTCATTCGATGTCATAAGTTATACTCCAGAAACAATTTGTAAAGACTCATCCAAGCCCCAAAATACTAACATTAAATTCATTTAAATGTCCAAAAGCGCTTAATGCGCCAGAAATATTGAACACAATCGCTAAATAAATCACAAAGATAAATTTCACAGCCGCTTGCCCCCAGTTTTTTGGATCCTCTGGAGAAATCATTGGGAATATGTTCGCTCTGGGGGACAGAAATTACTCTTACGGTAACAGAATAAATTGGACACGAACACTATTAAGCAGTATTAGTCAATTCTCGTTCGTCACGCTACAATAAATATTGAGTTTCGTTTTCAATTTTGGAATGAGGACAACAATGACAATGCTCTGCTGAGGACTAAGATATTTTTACCTGGAATTGGAATATTTGCGGGCGTAAAATTTTTCATAGTATCCTACTGATATTATGAATGTGAACGTTTGTATGTTTGGATGTTTGTTCCTCAATCAAGCAAAAACGGCCAAACGGTTTTCTATGAATTTAGCACACAAATAGTTTACAACCTGGATTATCCAGAGGATACTTTTATCCAGGTAGTATGTTTCTGTGGAAATATTTCCGCCCTCACACGTGAAGCAGCAGTCAAAAGCGAATAATGAATAGTATATTATAGTGGTGAAACTATGCAACGCAAAACGTGACTATATTGTCCCTTTAAATAATTTACAATTATGCACCTGTCCCAAAATACGAGGTCCAAACATGCATATATAATTCTTCCAACACCTGCCATGCTCATTAAGTGTTAGCATTTTTTCTGGCGATCTCGGTAATTTAGACTATGGATTAAGTCTCTAACTCTTTATTTGTTTTGCATTATCATCAAATCGTTGCATAAGTAAAATAAAGACATTTTGTCAGGAAACCATAAACACCAAATTTGGTAAGCTTCTGGGGGATAAGCAAATTCTCCCCAACCCAATATTAAGATATACGTCAAAGTGTAGGAAAAGAAAATTTATGTAACGTTCTCCGAAACGAATTTTCACCAAACAAAACGAAATTCTTTGTAATAAAGAATAAAGTTCAGATTTCATAAGATCCTGGCGAGAATATTAATAAAGATAACAGGCGTACACTCATAGCCCGGAGAGGCTGCTTAATTAACAAGTAGCCTTTGATTCGTTATTCAGCGTTGTCTTAGAAAATCATCTTTGTTTAAACAACCAACATTTTGAGTTAAGATTAGAGAGAATTTTACGTCTTGTTTAAACAAGATGAAATATGTCACTGAGACTCTCATATTCAGAGGTATAAGGCCTAATTGAATGGAAAGAACATTAATCACTGTCGATTTCAAGTTTTATTTTACATAGGTATATTGAATTCATTCGCAACAGCAAGAATTTCTATAAAATGTTTTTCTTCGTATCTCAATTTACCGGCAAAGAAAAGATAACAAGAGACAAGATTCGCAATAAAACTGCCAATTGAAGCATTTTACGTCGTTAGACATGGTATAGAGAAGTTTTACAAGGTGTATGATAAGGCAAAATTACAAATAATGCCTAAGTATTATAGAAACGAGACTAACAACCGCAACGGACACGCAACCTCCACGCAGTCATGCGTTTACCAACGCACATATAATAATAGTTAATGAACATGATAATATTTGCTAATTTAATGATGGATGATCTATCAATAGTGTATGAGTAGAATTTCAATTGGCTATATAGGTACCAAAAGGCCTTGTATACCACTTAGAGATGAGTTTACTTAGCATGGAGATACGGATTGCAATAGTAATAGGTTTATACTGAAATGCCTTGGCGATTACAATCTCATGAGTCCATAAAACATTTTTATTGGACTTCTCGCTTAAGAGGCTTTTTCTAGGACAGCGCTTTATACACTCCATAAAATTCTGCATGTGACGCATACAATTAATGCGCGTAGATAATGCTGGTACTAAAATCTATAGTAATTCGCTTTGAAATTACTTTTAATTCGAAGAATAAGACTGATTAATTATTCATAAATAAGATTGTGATAACAATAAACGGGAAGCTGATATAAGCTTTTGGTAATACACTAGAAGAAAAAGAGTGTTTATAAGTAAATACAGACAAGATAGACGTTCAGATAGACAATTTGAAAAACTTAATCACCTGCCTCAGGATGTTTAATAATCTTGTGCAAGAATATGCAAGTAGGTACCTATATTTAACTAGCTTTTGCCAGCGGCTTCGCCCGCGTGGAGGTCGGAAATTATCCCGCGGGAACATACTACCGGGATAAAAAGTAGCCTATGTCCTTTCTCAGGCTCTAAACTATCTGTGTACCAAATTTCATTTAAATCGGTTCAGTAGTTTTAGCAGGAAAGCGAGACAGACAGACAGACAGACCGACAGACAGAGTTACTTTTGCATTTATAATATTAGTATGGAAGTATGGATTAGTCAATATCACTTAGTACTTGCGCAAGAGGCTTGTGTGGTGTTGATGCAACTGTATTTGTAACAAAGGCTGCTTGTACCTTGGATTGACTGCCATATTGCATACATAGCAGATTGATTGCTGTTGGTGCATTATTTAATTAGATGTTTACGACTTATTGAGATCATCCTTAAGAGCCACAAATCTGATGGATTGGTCTTAGTCTTCTCAAGCCGTTAACGATAAACATCGAACATGATCTTCCAACTGTAACGCTTCTTGCCAAAAATTGTTTTGTGCAGTAAGAAAATTTCATTCAAATCGACTTTGCTGTTCGCAGGTGGATCTTTTTGTCCATTGTCTTGTCTTAATCCCTTAGTCACCTTTTTAGCATCTAAACAAAGGGTGTCACAATTTTCTTACTGGAAATCGTACTGTCAATGAATTTTGTTCATGAGAATGTTATGTGGGCCAATTGTAACATCTGTGAAGGGAATTGCTTTTGCAAGACTTCATTACTCATACAGCAAACGTTTGTCAGCGATAAATGACCGAACTTTGCACATTATTGCAGTTTGAATGAGAAATGTCTTAATGCTTCGTAATGCATCCTATCCAATATGGGTATTATGGCATTTGACTGTCGGAATCCAACATCCAGGGCTTGTGGCTAAGAATTAACTGCCGTATGGGTCGATCGATCAGGTTAAGCTACACTTGCCACGGTTGTGCCCTGGGTGGGTGATCATCTTTACATACCAAGTACCTCGGAAAGCACGGTCACCCGTTGGGCCTGGCTGTCATTCATGAATCTTTGAAGTCGTTACAGATCGTCAGATGGCCGAAAGTCAGACAACCAGTCTTACCAAGGGGTATCGTGTTGAGCTTCTCAAGTTCTGAGTTGAGCCGCACGATTAGTGACAAATGCGTGCACTGACTGGACAGGTCCACTCAATCCGTGTGGTTCTTTCCTCTAAAGACCATTTCAGACAGCTATCTACAAAGTCTTCACATAATGTGACCAAGATTAAGTCTGGACTTTAAAAGAGACTGTGACCTCTGAGTTTGTTTCGGCCTTTCTTCTCGTAGTCAGATAGGAAACGCCGACCTCATCTAGCTCAAAAAAATATTATTGACTTGTAAAAGTGTTTGTAATAATCTACTTACAGAAATAAAATCATTTATCATTTATACCCAGCAACTGAGTTATGGAAGTCGAAAAAGCAGTCGCTCAATGTAAATCACTGGTATTGAGATGCATCCGGTTAGACTGGAAGCCGCCCCGACATATTTGGGAAAAGGCTAGGCTGGTGATGATGACTGTCAGAATCAAAAACTCATGAAAGATTGGCTAGAAAGTAAGTGAATACTAAAATGACAGCTGATAAAGATGTTTGGAAGAAAAATACATACTGCGACAGTCAAAATTTAACTAGCAGAAGGATAGGACCATGATCAATACAGCAAAATATTCAGCAGTAGACATTCTCGTGAGACCTCAACGTTCTCGTATATTCTCACTCCCATTAAAATCAGGAAAAAAACCATACAAACAATAATATAATTGCTTCACACTTACAAAAAATCCTTCAACTACATGCAAACCGAAAAACTCTGAGACGAGTATGACGTATAAAAAAATAAACATCTCTTCGTTGTTCTCACTGTTCTCAGAACATTCATGCAACATACCTATTGTCGGCGAAACGATTCTAATTAGAGCTCTATACTTAATATTCGAACAAAGAATCGTCTCGAGAACATCAAACACGCGATTCTCTTCACATAGTTAACAAAATCGATGTTTAAATCGATTTATTTTAAGAGTAAAGGCAAAAATTATGATATGTTTGAAATTTACTATCTTTGTGTAAAAAACAATGGTTGTAAACTTGCCATTATTGTATTAATTCTTAGTAGAAAAACTGACATGTCTGATCTAATATGGAACGTCAGCAAATGGGATGAAAAGAGTATTGTAAAGGCTATTATTGAGACTTCTAACCAGAGAGAGACATGCATGTCCCTCCTGGGGACATGCATGTCTAAGCACTGTCTATACTGTCTAGTAAAAATAGAAAGCAACTAGACAGACTTTTATGAACTTAAAAACACATGCAGCTCAGATCCCAAATACGTTGGAATAAGGGCAAGAGGATGACAGCTAAGCTCTGGACTTTTGGATATAAAATTTTATTACTGACATTAAAACGAGCTTAAATATTTTAGAAGACCTTTGGAGAGCTCTCGAAATCTATCGTGTGGAAAGATTTCACTCAATTATGCAATAATTTTCAAACGTGACTATCCCTCAGATCTGATGACGTGATACAGGATAAAGATCATGAAGATACCATAAACTCAATATAACAGCAACGGAACCGGACGTATGCGCTCATAGCGCCGAACAGATGACGCTGAACGCATCCATTACCGGTCATCGTTTTGTTCTTTTAGCGCGGAAACTGTGCATTCAGCCTTTTTAGTTTCTGGGTCATTAGGCGCCGATATATACCGATGACTAACTTTTCAAAAATAACAGCTTATTTATGGTGGATAAAAAGACGAGGCTACTTATTACGGAACATGTCATTAATTATGATAAATGCAACGGAAACTGACAGGTGTTTGATCTTTTGGTGTAACATTCTTTATCTTTATTGAGGGTTATTAAGTGCTACCGTTAAATTACTACCGTTTGGTATATCTGTTCTTTTAATTAAGACGTGAAACGGTGTTTATAATAAATAAAATCTTTTTTATTGCAGTTCAACAAGTTTGTTTACAACAATTCAATTATGAGAACTTACAAGGGCTACACGGATGCCAACACTTTTAGCCACCATAAATCCAACATGGCCGCGGCGGAAACAGCGAGCGTCGAGGAGATGACTCTGAACGCGACCATTACCGCTCGCGCCTTTTTGCTCTTTTGGCGGGAGGCTGAACAGTGCGTGACCTTTGCGTTACGATGAGCTGCACTGTGTTTATTTTCGAGTTCGGCGTATTATTTGTTTTCTTTTTTTTTGTGGTTAAGCTTGTGAATGAATGTTAGAAGAACATTTTGTGGTTAAATTAAGAGCAGTTGAGTTCGAATGTGTGAAATACCGAATCGGACTGTAGGTGAAGGTTACAAATACTATTATGTCAGCGAACAAAAAGGGAACTGAATTTTGATATCTACGTTACTCTAAACATAGCCTAATCTGGTTGTTAAAGTTTTAAGAGGATCGTGAATATCCAGAATCAGTGGATAACTGATTTAATCTCCTATCTTATCCCAACAACTTCCAGTACATTTGAATTGCTAAGCTGTACTCAAAGGAACTAGCAAGCAGTATTGCTTTTATTCAATTTACAAGAGCAAATACTTCGAAGTTCAAACAGAATCACCAAACAGACAACTTTACTACGAAATACCAACACTGTGTTTTTAGGTGGAAAGCGTATAACTCACAACTTTACTACAGCCGGTAACACGGTGTTTAAATTGGAAAGCGTTCTGTCTGTCTGGCTGCGTGAGACCAAACGTAAAGGAGCGCCGCCGTTTCATTTTTCCTTTTAAATACGCTGTGTTTATTATCGACACAGAAATTGCTGCAATTCACTGTCCTTTTTTTTACTCTTTGTGGTTCGTTTGCGAGAGTTTGAATGGACTTGTGGGAATCAATCGGTCTTGATTTCGCATGTCAAATATAAAAGCCAATTTGAGCTTCAGTTTTTGCATTCGTTCTGGATAAATTCTCGGTTCATTAATTCTGTTCGGAGCTTTATTTCAATAATAAGACACTAATGAAAGAGTATTGTGGACTTCCCGACCTCGTTTTTTTTCTACTTTTTCGACACGTATTTTGAGCTAAGCTGTCATCAGGGTACATTAAATTGGTCCTTCGTAGAACCTTCTTAAATTTTTGTTTTATTGTGACCTTTTCGAATCGTGTAACAGGAACATACTTCTTTGGCTCATTCAGTGGCAGCATCTTCTAATAGTTGCCAAATTCTTATGTAACTACACGTACAATTGATAGAAAGGAAGTGACCGAGAGACCAAATGGGGGAACTTCATAAGATGGTGAAATGCTTTCAGAAGTTTTAATGACAAATACGGATATAACTTAACCAGGATTATTCATGCTATTAGCATGTTAACGCGAAACTCATGGCCTTAGTGATTAGCATAAAATCATATATTCACTGACGAGGACACTCTAAGTTTCCGTGCCTCGGAAAGCACGCTAAGCCGTTGGTCCCGACTGTTTTTCGTAGATATTAGACAGTCGTTACGAGCCGTCAGAAGACCGAAAGTCTGAGAACCAGTCTTACCAAGGCAAGGGGTATCGTATTACCCAGTAACTGGGTTGTGAAGGTTAGATAGGCAGTCGCTCCATGTAAAATATTGGTACTCAGCTGCATCCGGTTAGACTGGCAGCCGACCCCAATATAGTTGGGAAAAGGCTGGGCAGATGATGATGAGGTCACTCATGGGACGAAAGAAATTTGAATGGGGACATGACATATCACAACTTTTGTGCGTGTTACTGACTTCTCAACTTACAGAGTTGAGTAGACCTGGTGGTACGCTAAACCAGGTGCATCCAACAATCAACACACCCGACCGAAGACTGCTTAAAGCTATCCACATTGGCAAATGCCTCACTATTACACAGTCCAGTGCAGACACGATTGCGCAGAAACAGGGACATGGTCATTTTAGTGACTACTCCACTTAAACTAACTGTTCAACATTAATTAAGTATCTCTCATATGCTTCTTTATGCTTCTACAATTATTGAAGGTCATCTCAGAATTCTTCTCCTTGTCTTTAACGAAGTGCAGCACTACAGTCCATTCTCAAATCTTTCTCAACCTGTACTTTTGTTTTTCGGTCAACACCTTCTTTACCCTTACTACGCTACTTTACCCGTTGTCATCAGTAATAGTAGTTCCCACCGCTGGGACACTAGTGTCCTCTCTCGGTGAGAGGGAATGGGGCGTACTCCACCATGCAGGCCCAATGCGAGTTGGTAGATGTCACATGTCTTCGAATTTTTGGTTTTAGGACATGCCGGTTTGCTGATGATATTTTCCTTCACCCTTTTGAGAGCAGTGGTTATGAAATACTTTACACAAAGTATAGCGCCTGTCTGGGTTCCAGCCATACATCCAGTCCATCCATCTCGTGCTCAGAACTATCAAATGGTGGAAGATATTTTTCGCAAACAACCACACGTCACTCTCGCGTTACTGACCCCTCCCTAACAATACCTCCATTCATTCAAGAGCTGTCTGCTTCTACCAATAGCAACAGTCATAATAATACTTACCAACCCCAAAAACGTGCCAGAACCGGCTGCACGTGTTTCGTTTAATGACCTACTAAACTAAAATAGTAACATCCGATTGGCGAGTTTCTCGAGCAAGGTTAGCCGCGTACAATACAGCGAATGTGTGGCGTAGGACCATTCATACCGAGAAGGAATTTTCGTCTAGACTTCTACTGATAGGTGGTGTTTTATTAGATAGCACGTGCTTTTTGATGTGATGATTGTAATCAATCACCTTTTATAATGTTGATAGCGTTTTAAATGGACTTCCGCTGAGGTTTCGCCCACATGTTTTATGGTATGGGAAATAGATAAATTACTTTAGCATACGCCATGTTGTAATGAAGATGGCTACTAAGATTCTTCAGACCATCGTTGACTCTGTCTAATTCTGAGACAGAATACAGACATTAGTTGTTATATAAAGTAAAAAAGTATAACGATTGTAAGGAACTGGGCTATTGATTTTCCATTGTTGCTCACTAGACCAGAGCGACCAAATTAATTCCGCTGGTTTGAAAACAAAAAGGAATCGTTTAGTTTTTCTTTTCATTCGCAAACGAGCTCGAAATACAAACATTTCCTATTAAGCCCCGGATTGTAGCAGAAATGTCCGGACTGTTTCAGTTCAATTTTTTTAAATTAAACATTTGCTGAAATAAAGCCAGGAGTTTTTAATTATTTTTCTTGTTCTTTCAAGGCTCATGAATAAGTAAATGGTACATCGATCTAACTTGGAACGGACATTGACAGACCCTTAGCAGTCCTAGCTTACTTTTGCCAAGGCCATAGCTAAGATGAATTGATATTTCCTTACTCTGTTTGTTTACGTACCAGGGGGTCTAAAAAGGCCACATTAAGCATTTCTGCTAAAACTAATTCATATTGTGAATTCCCAGCAATACCTTAGCAATTCCTCTAACTTTCGTAAAATGGTGACACATATTAGCGATATCATACTCAATTCAATTCATATCCGAATCACATTTGGTGTAAATGTTGCAGCATGAAAAAAATAAAGACCGTAATTTTACCGGTAAATATTTCTTTGAAGATTTAATAAATACAAGTGATTATTTCTAACTGTTGAAATGTTATTTAATTACTGTATGCATAAAAAATATAAAAATGTCACAAATAAGCCTTGAAAAGGGAAACTAGAAACGACAAAAACTTTATAAGCTGGCAACGAATACATAAAAGTTTTCCCTTCAGATATGTCATAATTAGTCTGTGGTCTTAATAATCTGTGGTTATGTCAACAATAAATATCAACAAAATTTAATTTAATTATTTCATGCAAATTGGGTAATTTATAAATACAGAGTAAGTAAATACTTGTTTATCTTAAATCAATATTTAATTGTATCACTGTTCAAAGGTATTTAATTGGACGTAATAATTTGTAGGCATGGAATGAAAATTCTTCTCGTCTTTCTGCGTTGATAGTGGAAGTTCTGTCGTTGTTAAACCCTTCATCAAGATCACTGCAGCGTCTACTTCTGACCAGACTCGTGTGCCAGCACCAAGCTCTACCCCTGCCGATGCTACAACAGCGGCTTTGACTCTTCGAACTCGGCAATCAAGATACCGCAGTGAGTGGAGTTTTATAACCCTACAGCTATTTTTATTGAGACTAACGATTGAAAATGATTATGATGTTATTTATATAACGTTTTTATGTGCCCTCTGGCTCGACATAAAATTTGAGTACCTACTATCGTTAACATTCATGAAATATATAACGAAATACAAAGAGGAAAATAAACTAAATTTTACCATTTAACTAAACACTAACTTAACACAAAGAGCTATTGGGCTCCAAGTCTACTATTGTTGTCAACCTGTCATTACTGTTGGTCTTAGGTTGTCTTAAACAATGATATTATTATTTTCAATTTCATTTTATTTCACAGGTATGTTAATTATTGACTGATGATTTGACTTTCTTAAAAACTACACATTTTCTTTTTTAGCCTGGTGAAGTTGTTCCAAGCAGTCATCGTTTGCCTCTCCGCAGCTCCGTGACAACCATCAACACATAAAATGTTCATAGAAAAATAAACTGATGTACTATAGTGTATATGTTAGTTTCATTATTTGATTATTGCTAGATTTTTATACAGTACATGAGAATTGTAAATTTATTAAAATATTTTAACTTTGTGTATTGTTTTATTCAAATGATAGGTATAAAGGTAAACTGTATGTCCTATTTTATAGGTACACACTACCTAATGAAATTGGAGTGAAAGAAAAGTAATATAAGGCCTATGTCCCACGTAGGTTGTAGATTTTTATTAGGGTTCCGTAACCAAAGAGTAACCAGGACGGGACCCTATAACTAAGCCTCCCTGTCCATTGGTCCGTTCATATGTCTGTCTGTGAGCAGGCTGTATGATGTGGAAAATAAATATACCTACATATTTCCTCTGGAAATGTTTATTACTTACCGGGTGCAAATCACAAAAATAAGCTAGGTGTGAATAGTGTGTACTTTTGAATAAGTAATTTTTCAACTGGGCACTGAAGTGTAATGAGTTACTGGTAATCTACAGCTATCACATTGTTTTATACACTAACTTGGTGTTTCATATAGTGTACGCCCTTGGTAACCTATGGTATGATCCAGATGCTTTAGTACTAAGCGGATCTACTCAGTGCCTGAAATCTATACTTATAATATTATAAAGCTGAAGAGTTTGTTTGTTTGATTGAACGCGCTAATCTCAGAAACTACTGGTCGGAATTGAAAAATTATTTTTGTATTGGGTAGCCCATTTATTGAGGAAGGCTATTTCACATCACGCTACGATCAAAAGGAGCGGAGCAGTAAACGAATAATGGACGAAAACTGGCAGGCAATTCGATGCGACGGGAAGGGGAGCGAAAATTTGACCCGGGCGGAAGCTAGTATGGTTATAAGATTGAAGTCATTTGTAACATTCACAAGAGTAGATAGTAATGTCCATTTAGAACTGCTTCATTAAAACTGACTACTTCATTACTGTTCTTGAAGGTAGGTTGTATGTTTATTTCATGTAAGTTTGATCGTTTTTAATACAGAGTAAGTCAATACTTGTTCATCTTAAATCAATATTTAAATTTAATTGTTGTATATACATATATGTTGTGTTGTGTATATGGTGTGCGCCCATGTTAGCCTGTGGTATGATCCAGATGCTTAAGTACTAATTGGATCTACTCAGTGCCTAAAATATGAATAGAAGATTGTGGTAATTTGTAACATTCACAACAGTAGAACTAGAACAACACTTTCGTACTGGAAGACGTAGAGTTGGAAGGCCTTCAACAAGGTGGACCGATGACCTTGTGAAGGGCGCAGGACTCCGCTGGATGCGGGAAGCACAAAACCGGTCGAAGACTCGAAGTGGTGGAGCTTGGCGGAGGCCTATGTCCAGCAGTGGACGTCTCTCGGCTGAAATGATGATGATGATGACAACACTAGATGGTAGTGTCTATTTGGAACTACCATAAAACTGACTAAGTACTTCATTACTATTCTTGAAGGTAGGTAGTACCTACTCATGCCAGCGCGGCAGTACATATACAGTACGGCTCCAGCTCATGGACCTTATCACGACATATATTTTGCCTGTAGAACCCAAAAAACCTGGAGGACCCACATTTGAAACGCTATGTCCATTTTTCGAAGTGCCACAATTCGTTGATGACTTAAAATGGACTACATATCACGAGCGTGCTCAAGAAAATTTTCTTAAGGCCTAAATTTGCCATTATTACTATATTTTTTCACAAAATCCCAAATATGATTTGTAAAATGATCCTCTTGACTAACTTCTTATGATTCTGCTATTTGACATTAAACTTCATTATAGCAATTCATATTAAGTGTACCATTTTACGAATCTCCATACAAAACTGTCAAATAGATGAATTGTGTTAAACGAATTGTACGCAGAACATATTATGAATTGTCAGTTTGTGACTATTTTACGGATTATAATATGATTCATAATATTTTCCTCTTATGATTCTACCAAAGTGGCCTTTTTAGACCCCCAGGGACGTAAAAATATAGCGTATTTCATCGCGCACTGGATACTCAAAACATTTTTGATTTTGTTTGAGGGAAATCTTCAAATGACGTCTCCCGCTCTGGGTGGAGCGGAAGGGCGTGTCAGACTTTCGAACAGTGTGCTTTTGATGCACTCCGTCGGTTTCTCAATGTTCGGTTAAACACTGAGAGTTGAAAATTCAGTGCGCGATAAAATCGTGTCGATGGCCCTACCCTCCAATTGAAGGGGTCCGCTACCGGAGGCTCTACACGGGGGTCATGCGGTCCATGGCCCTCTACGGGGCACCGGTGTGGGCGCCCTCATTGAGGCTGCGCCCAGCGCGCCGGTTGAGTGCGGCCCAGAGGGTCATGGCCATCCGGTTAATCCTGGGATACCGCACGGTCTCCTGCGAGGCGGCGAGCCTCCTTGCCGGAGTGCCGCCATGGGATCTGGAGGCAAAGGTCCTCGCCCATATGTGGGAGTGGCGCGAGGAGGCGAAACGCCGGGGCGAAACTCCGCTGCCGCGACAAATCGCGGAACGCGGACAGAGCTCCGGTGTAATCTCATGGCGACATGGCGGGTACGATTGTCGCAACCTAGTGCTGGGCACGCCACAATTGCGGCGGTAAGTCCCCTCTTTGAGGAGTGGATAGAGAGGCGTCACGGCGTCCTCACCTTCCGCCTGACGCAGGTTTTCACTGGGCATTTCGGTGGGTTCCTGTTCAGGATAAAGCGGGAGGATACGTCCGGGTGTTTCCATTGCGAGGATCGTCTGGAGGACACGGTGGAGCATACGGTGGAGGTGTGCCCTGCCTGGGCGGAGCACCGCCGTGTCCTCGTGGAGGCGATCGGCGGCGGTGACCTCTCGCGTCCGGCCCTGGTGCGAGCCATGGTACGGAGCGAGAGGGAATGGGAAGCCGTCACCTTCTTTTGCGAAGCAGTAATGCTCGCGAAGGAGGAGGCGGGGCGCATGAGGGAGTGGCAGTCTCTGCGCCCTCACGTCCCTAGCCGCCGCAGGAGACGCCCCGGGCGTCGGGAGTCCATAGCGGACTCCCGGCCACCGTAGGCGCGAGCTTGCGGGTGGCGAGCAATGGGTAGCTCGCCGCTCGGTAAGGACCAAGCTCGGGTCGACGGCACGTAGTGTTCCACGCGCCTCTCAAAGAGATGTCAGCAGAGTGTAGGGGTCTACTAGGACCGATGCCTGCCGGGGTCGCGTGATTGTTCGAAAGAGATACCGTGACCCTGGCACATGGGCAACTGATGGAATACGGGTGGGTTTTAGTCAGTAAAAGTCTGACACGCCCTCCCACTCCGCCCAGAGCGGGAGAAGTCATTTAATGATTTCCAATCATGAAAAAAAAAAGGGGTCCGCTAGGACCGATGCCTGCCAGGGTCGTGGATTTGTTCGAAAGAGTTACCGTGGCCTTAGCACAGGCAATTTAAGGAACACGGGTGTGTTTTAGTCAGTAAAAGTCAGACACCCTTGTGCTCCACTCAGAGCGAGAGAGGTCATTTGATGATTTCCCACCCAAAAAAAGCTATGATAACCATTTATGAATTTTAAATACTTAGTATGTCTGATCGACTTAGGTTATACCTAGAATACTCACTACCTACAAAAAAAAAACAATAAAATTGGTCATGGATAAGCAGCTAGTTCCTCTGAAGACGTCATTTGATGATTTCCCCACCAGAAAAAAAACCATCAAAAATCGTTAAATACTGACATATTAAAGTCATGACACGTCAAAATGCAACATCAGTGCAAAAAATATCCAACACAATTGCTTCAATTGGTGCTAAACATTTCCCACGATGACTCACCCGTTCATTCATCCAAATCGCTCACTCACTCGTGAAAATAAAAACAACAAAAAAACCAAGATGGCGCCGCGAAAGGACGTAAACAATCAACCGATATCCCACGCGCGTAGTTGCGTTTTATCAAATAGTAACATCCTGGGCTTGGTAATAAGCTAGTGTGGGTTGATTCCAAACATCCGAAATTTTATTGATACCACCAACCAGTATGTTTTATGGTTTTACAATACTGCCGTTTTAATAAAAAAGGGCACAACTAACATTTTTCATGAAATTGAGTTATATATATCACCGGAATCAGGAAAAAAAAGCCTATATGCCTAATTTCTTTTTTTATTTTTAGCAAAAAAAATAACAGAGATACCATAAGCTTAAAGGGCACAACTGCAACATTTTTAAAGTTTTTAACCAGGAAAAGGGCACATTGTGAGATATGCCTTTTATTTCACCTCTTTATTTTTAATATATTTAATTGAAAAGGCGTAATTGGCTTACGTCAAATATAAAAGGCTTATGTGGCAATTGTGCTTATTTTTTTTAAACCAACAAACACCCTAGCAATTATTGAAGAAGAAAAGTCACAACTAGCAGTTATGTCTTTACTATTTACCCTATACCTTAATTTTTTATAAATAAAGCGTTTAAAAAAAGGCACACTGGCGGTTATGCCTTTACTACTAAACATCTATGAACGAAGATGAAGTGGTGGGTCAAGGTTATTTACACGTCCCACTGCAGAAACACAAGAAAGTGCACAATAAGATTGTTTTTATTAATCAAGAAGTATAAAATATAATATATTCTAATATTTTACTGTATGTATACTATTTTAATAATATGTAAAAAGGCACAATTGAATAAAAGTGCCTTTTCAATGTAACATTTTAAAATTTTACATTGAAAAGGCACATTTGGTTGTATATGCCTTTTAACTGTAATATTGCTCCTGTTATGTAATTTTTTATGTTAAGTTGAAAAAAAAATTGCAAATTATTTATTATATGCATTAAAAATAATAAAAAATATTGCTATAGTCTTATATGTACTATATATATACAACTATTTAAATTCACACAATTTCGAAAAACATAGTTTAGTCGTGTTTTTTTTAACATAATTCAAAAAATATTTTAACATCGATTTTCTCAACATTTACAAAATGCTAGTTGTGCCCTTTTTAATAATGACGGCAGAATAGTGTTACCGAGATTATGACGGCTTTCGATGCGTAGGCAAATCTGGTGGTAAAATTCTTATATTTTTCACTTTTGGGCCAGCACACACAAACATTTAATAAACTTCCGTGCTGAATCGAACATCGATGAATGCTATCGTACGAGTTGCTTACACTGTTCCCAAAGCCAAAACCCGAATTAACGACTGCTTTCCAGTCGACCAGGGAAACAACCCTGCATCAGCTGCTGCTAGCGGTTTTTAGTGTATCAGCGGATGGTGATACTGATTTTTTTAGATAACGGATGCTGATATAATAAATTAATTGCTACACAGTTGGCATTTTTTGGCAGAAACCTAATTATTTTAATAGTATCGTTAGTTACTTTTCTTAAATAAGCTATTTACCAGTGAAAATCAGTCCAGCAGTTTGGGAGATTAACCAGAACAGAAACAGACAAAAATTTTCAAACATGTTTTTTAAAAATATGTACAATACATTCATTCATAAGCATTTAGTAGAAAGCTGTGTTATATTGACGTTTATTTATAAGAATAGTTTATTGTTGTATACCGTTAAATAAATTGAACGAGGTGATATCAACATAGATGACAAAAGTACTTAGGTTATCTGTTTGTGAATGAATCTTTATCTTAGCCACGATAACCATTCTGCCGAGGTCACGGATTTGTCCGAAAGAGTTACCGTGGCCCTGGCATAGGCAACTGAAGGAACACGGGTGGGTTTTAGTCCGTAAAAGCCTGACACGCCCTTCCACTCCACCCAGAGCGGGAGAAGTCATTCCACGCAAAAAAAGCCGCGATAACCATTTATAAATTTTAAATACTTATTATATCTGATCGACTTAGGTTATACCTAGAAAGACTACCTATTTTTTTTATTAGGTCAGGAACGAATAGCTACTCCCTCTCAACTTCTTCCTGCTTCAGAGCTGTTCTAATAACCTTTTATTAAAAACAACGTTCTATTTATAAGAATAGGTTGTTGTTGTATAACATTTAATAAATTGAACGAGCTGATATCTACATAGATGAATGAATTGATGACAAAAGTACTTAGGTTATCTGTTTGTGAATGAATCTTTATCTTACCCACGATAACCATACTGCCAAGGTCGCGGATTTGTTCGAAAGAGTTACCGTGACCCTGACATAGGCAACTGAAGGAACACGGGTGGGTTTTAGTCCGTAAAGGTCTGACACACCTTTGCACTCCACCCAGAGCGAGAGAGGTCATTTGATGATTTCCCACCCAAAAAAAGCTATGATAACCATTTATGAATTTTAAATACTTAGTATGTCTGATCGACTTAGGTTATACCTAGAATACTCACTACCTACAAAAAAAAAAACAAAAAAATTGGTCATGGATAAGCAGCTAGTTCCTCTGAACTTCCTCCGCGTCAGAGTTGTTCTAACAACCTTTTATTATAAACAACGTTCTATTTATAAGAATAGTTTGTTGTTGTATACCGTTTAATAAATTGAACGAAGTGATATCTACATAGATGAATGAATTGATGACAAAAATACTTAGGTTATCTATTTGTGAATGAATCTTTATCTTACGATAACCATTTATGAATTTTAAATACTTATTATGTCTGATCGACTTAGGTATAATTAACTTCATAACTGAAATGTTATCACAATTAATATGGAAACTTATTAGTTGGTATCGTATTTACTTACATTACATATTTGCCATACAACTCATTATTAAATTAATCAATATTCAATGAGTTTATCGAGCAGGAAGGGCCGATTTAAATAAATATATTTGAAGACTGAACCCCTTACTTCCGTTTATTTAATCTTATAACAAAATCCAAATTAATTATTCCCTTTGAAATGCTCACTTCCGCCGCATTAATCCACCATAAAGTGCCCGTATATTCAAGGAAAAATAACAATAAAATCATGTAAAAAAATGAGTTAAAACCCTGGACGTAAGGAAATAATTTAAACTGATCCTATAAGCGGGAAACTCCATAAACATTGAATATCTGTAATAAGCTTAAAGGCGTAGTCTGTATTGATAGAAATAAAACAAAAATCGAAAATTCATGAGATATGCAAAGTTCGGGGCATCCCATTCAGGGATTTACCTCTGATTTATGTTAAATTATATCAACCTTGATACCTACTTGTTTAATTTCAAAGAAACATTTTATTTTGTTTAACAAAATAAAACAGATGATATGCGTAGTAAACTACGAATTCATAATTAATTCTTACTTACGTATGTTGTAAGTAAAAACAAAAACCAATAATATTATCATCTGTATTTTACACAAATTTATCACTGATAGAAAAGCAAAAGAAAGCAGGGCCGAAAAGACGGAATTGACATGGTTAGGGAACAAGCTGTAAGGAAAGACTGCTTGCCAGTCAAACATCATGCTTATAATCAGAAGAATAATAGATATAAATGAATATACACAACGATAGATAGAAGCAAACTTGCAGATATAAGAAATCTACAAAGAAGATCATTCTGAAGGAGTTCAACCAGTGGACTATTAAAAAGGATATGTGCAGGTGGATGTAGATAAGCACAAATAGTCAATAACAGTTTATCGCAGTTTAATGCTGGAGTAGACCTATCCATAATGAGATATCGGATTCACAAAATGATTACAACTAGGAAACAAAGAAAATATTGACCTTTATGTACCTATTAGATTGTAAACGTGAAAGTGTACAGGATATTGTATCAGCCCATTGTGAATAGGAAAGCTGACTAAACGGAAGTGAGTCAAGCACTCGAAA
This sequence comes from Aporophyla lueneburgensis, assembly GCA_932294355.1. Classification (NCBI taxonomy): domain Eukaryota; kingdom Metazoa; phylum Arthropoda; class Insecta; order Lepidoptera; family Noctuidae; genus Aporophyla; species Aporophyla lueneburgensis. The sequence goes on from OW028759.1 coordinate 11,710,525, forward strand.
GTCGTGGGCAATCTTATCACATTATCGATAAGCACTTAAATGCTATTGCGATATTCTATAATCCAGTGGATTATTCTAGGCACAGAGCCAACGATAAAAATCATACCTAACAGAACATAATATTATTTATTGGTTCCCGGCAAAATGAATTACTTCGACTAGCCTAGGTATGTGACGATGCAATGACAAGCCTGGAGACGATGAAATTAGACATGACTCCTTGTTAAGACCTGTACGGAATACTTCAAGCTGGGGATAAGTCCCAACATCCGACCACCGCAAATCAGAAAACACTGAAGTTTTCATAACGAATGGATTACCCATTTTTGGGCCAAGCCTCAGCACACAAAACTTTCCTTTTCATAATATTTGTATGATTGCTTAATGTTTTACAAAGCCCAAGGGAAAGACATTGGCATACATTACAATGATTGATTTATTCGAGTTACACAAAAATAAACGACGAAATAAAATGTTCTCGTAAACAAACATGATTACGTTTCAGAGTAAACGACATTTTCAAACACAAATTGGTTCAAACATGACAAAGTTTTTTTTCGGAAACGTAATCTAATTCCCCAAAGTTATTAATCAGAAAGAACAAGAGTCAAAATTTCAAAGCAAAGATCAAGTCCAGAACAACAACATTGCATAATGGAAAGAAAATGAATGAACGATAAACATTTAGCGATATGGGTGCGTCGAATAAAAGATATTAATACACAAGACACGCCCATTCGCTAGTATCAATGAGTCTCTACCATTCATGAGCCAGCGTGCGTTCAAAAGCGCGAAAGTCGATTCAAGGGCGAGTACGATAGACATACGTTTCCTGCCACTATTAATACATAAATAGATGAGGCTCAAATATTCTTAACACATCTTATTTTCCTACCTCCCCGTTATCTTATATGCGCATTTTTGTTTACTTTGTTTACGTAGTTATTACGTCACGTTTAGTTACTGGATCAGAAACAAGAGTGAAACTTTGATAGCTATTTACTATAAGCACAATAAAACGTGAGTATTTTTAACCGACGAAAAAAAAGGAGGAGGTTATTAAACTAGTATTCAGAGTAGATATTGGCTTCAAATCATTTTGAGTTTGTTTGGTTCGGAACAAGGTTATAAATATTTCCTTCGAATGTTTTGACGTAGAGAAATGAATGAAAACATGGTCTGTATATTCTTAAACTAGTATCTATTAGTAGTTTGAAGTATGAGAAAGATCAGAGGAAAATCCAGTAGTTTGGCTTTCGGCTAATTATAAGATTTCCGTGGGTGTGGTGAGAAGCGAGTAAGGGATTATGACGTATGGATGGGCAGTATTAACAAGCTGTATATACATATATACAGGCTAAATAAGCTAAGGAAAATCTTAACACGAATAAAAAAACCGATGATTTTTTGGGGTTGGTGTTTTTACTTGAAGTGCGAGTTGAGTTTCTTTTTTTCTATCATGTTTATACTGATAATTCAAGGCACACTACTGTTTAGCTATTGATACTCATTTCGCTAGCTTTTCAATTTTAACCCGTTTATATAACAGCATCGTAAAATATTATTTAAATCTCCATCCTCAAACGCACGTACTAGAAACAGAGTGTTTAAAAGCTACAGTTTATCCACTTTACTTGAAGTCTCTAAAGTTCTTCATAAAAATCTTTATCTCTGTCCAAGTTTACTGAAGTATCATACTGGGTGAACTTGTTTAAATCTCGACCCCCAATAGGCCGGGACACTAAATTATCTCCTGCTTTTACTAAATCCCAGTTGCACTTATTAAAAAATAATGGTAGAGGCTGGATCTGCACTTACAGCATCTCCATTAAGTGATTATCGTCCATAAACCTGTACTCAAGACGTTTATTGCGGTTTAGGCCTTATTACCGATCAAGTAATACTAAAATTGGTTGTAAATCATGTTACAATACTCCTTAGTACCTGTGTTCCTTTAGAAATCGTATTAAGGTTAAGATTGTGTTATGAATTACCTTACATAATCAGCCTTTAATGTTCCGACTGGCAGGCTTCCTCTCTTCGAGGAGGAGTGAGTTGTTATCTACCGCGCGGGTCCAGCGCATGTCGCTTTCCTCATGATGTTTTCCTTCACCGGTTTGAAAGCAGTGATGATGAAATTATTTACAGTAAAGCGCTTGCCTAGGTTCGAAGTCGAACCCACGACCTGCAACTCGTAAGTTGGGGCCTTTATCATGGGCCACCACTGCTCTCATGACGAAATACCTTGATCTGATGCAATTATATGAGGAGGTCGTTTAGAGTACTGAGCAAGAAAATTGGAGGAGGATATACTACAACGTATTTCTTTGAGCGAAAAGTTCGCCAGAATATATGTAGTAAGCCCAATCTCTAATGAAATAATAACCCGTATACCATAATTTATATCCACAATACGTTCATTTTTATTCTTGAAAGACTTTCTCGAAGAAAGTCGTCTATTTCCAAACATTCACATTTATTCGCACACCCAAATCCCGAATTGAGTATGTACAATAAACATAAATAACGCAAACTAAAAAAAAATATAAGAGTGGCGTTTGTATTCGATAACGGAAATCCCTTGGCACAAGTCCAGTACGATACATGAAGTACCCACAATGGTAGCAAAAATATTCCATTCAAGACGCAATGTAGAATAAAGGAATCAATGAACGCCAAACTTGGCACGACTGAAACTATACAGAATTTCAGTAGCAATAAGGTTGGGAATAGCATGACATGAGCTCTCGACTGAAATCTCGAAGTAAGCTTCATCCTATATCGAACCTAATCTTCTAGAGACAAAGACGACATTTGAATGACAATAGGATGGATCAAAAATTGCAGGCAGAGCGTATCGCTAAAATTTTACGAGGGGTCAAGTTCATACAGGCGATCTCAATTGGTTTATTGCTTAGCGGGACATGGTGATGATATTTTTAGCCATGGATGTACGTGTCCCGTCATTTCCAAGCTCAATACATTGTGTATTGAGCTTGGAAATGACGGGCTACGGGGATCGAATTATTGTACCAATATATACTTGAACGTAAGTTACTGATCGGTCGTCAAGAGAAAGTTGGCATTATCACCGCATATATTATAGCATCACATTATTGGACTGTTCTTATCGCCCATTCCTTCATTATTTCCTTTTGTCGCTTCATACGACACCCATGGGAAAATAGAGAGGTAGGTATTCCGTATTCTTTTCTGTCACATTCTAAGACATTACGGCAAAAAAAGAATTTACTGCTCTGTAAAGGTGTATGACGTAAGTAATAACGTCACTGGAGGGTTATTTACATGTATTTCATTCGTTTCAGCGAAGGAAAATAAATATGAGGGAATATGAATTGAATGGAAGCCAATTGAAGAAAATTATTGATTTGACAATGGTAAGCATACAAATATCAATAAAGAACTATAACGCAGTATTGGTGCAAGTATGATTAACCGCCCGACCGTGCTTTATCTACCTGCCTGCATTGCATTATGAATTTATGACACTCACGAATGTCTTCTTGAATTTAATTCAAACAATAACAAAACTACACACACATCCATCCATATTTACAATTCAACGGTAGTTAAATTTAAGAGGATATAAATTTTAATATGACCTACTAAACAATGAAAAGCAATATCCAGCCAAAGGTACGCAATTAATTAAAGCGATACTGAAGTAATTAATTCGAAGTGCTTAAAAGATCGTGTTTAAGCAGAAATAAAATGAGCTTATATTGAAAATGCGAATAACAATTAGCTAGGATTGGAGGGCTATTATGATACTTGCAACATAATATGAAGTTAATTGCCAACGGTTGATGAGTAAACCCCAATCTTAATGGGAGATTGAAAAGCAAATTTCAATCATGTTGGTATTAACGATGGATATGATGATAGCGTCGACAAATATGATACTCAAAATGCAGATGTGATGTGATGCAGACAAATTATATAAAGCAATCGAATACAAAACAGGAGGCTGGTGAACCCTGACGAAATAAACAGATGTATTTCAATCGGCAGATCGAATTCAATTAGTTACGAAAAAATACAAACAAAATAGGGACTAAAATATCACAAAATAAAAGCTGTCAGCAAATCGAATAAAGGAGCTAAAATTGTTTTCCATCCGGAATCAATTGATGGGATAACAGAGTTATCAAACGGTTTAAATCCCTCACCGTCGAATGCCAATATCAAGGACTTCATTTGAATTTCATCAATGATGGATGCTTTATGAATGAACGATTCAGACGATACGTAAAAAAAGTCTTGAGTCTCAAAACTGGTTGGTTTTTCTATACGATATATTGATGCAGAAAGAAAGAGAAAAAGGCATTTAATCAGATTATAACAAAATACCTACTATTCGAAAAACGCTTTTGACTTTTACCAAGCAATGAACTTCCAAAAGATGATGAATTGATTTTGCGCAAAAAATAAATCGATTTCAATTTTCTAAATACAGGATAGTATAGTAACATATAATCTTCAGTCAAAAAGAGGTTTAGGTTTTTATTTTTTCCCAACTGCTTTTTAACAAGACACAAAAGAAGAAAGCCGTCTACGAGTAACATCATTAAAGAGTATTTTATTAATCCGAGTTTCTTTCAACTAACAGAATACAGCAATCCGATTAGTTGTAGTTTTCCTTTCAACTTCGTACATAAATATCTGAATACACCACGCCCCTCACATAATTATTATAGCCGTATCTCCACTTCACCTATTCATATCGGCGAGCAAATCTGATTATGTTGCCATCTCCTACGGAGTAGAAAAAGGTCTTTCTGTGAAAGGGGTATTAATGTATATGATTACATGGGTAACCTATTCTGTAACATTTGCAATGATTATTTGCGTAGGAGGTATAGTATTGTGTAATAGAACAATTACTGTAGTTACATGTTCATCCATGATTCCGTGAAATTTTGCAATAGATAGACTCTTCTATAGCAAAATTTCACGTCTTATTTGAAGATGTATTTCAGAGAAATGAGGTGGAATAATGTGTAAGTATATGACCGACTACTGTCTAATTTATCTACTTTTAGGAACATTATGACACCACACACTTTTCACTACGACAATTTTGATGAAGAAGATAAAGATCTCCACATTAATGAGTGCACAGCTAAGAAAGAAAATGAGTGAGGTGTAACGTTATAGGCGAAGTAACATTCTACAGAACAGACACTTAATAGAGCCATCGCTAGCCTCTCAAAACACAAAGCCTTGAGAACACTAAACCATATCGATGTACCCAACATTTTCCGAGCGACTGGACGATCTCAAATGTCAGCATCAGCACACAACTTGGCATTTGCTCGATCACGAGCGTCGTTAATGTTTAGTGCATTATAAAACTGCTCTAATAATAACTTACGACGTGCAAGTAACCGTTTCATAACTTAACCGCTTGAGGAGTCAATAAAATATTGGCCGTAAACGTTGATGGTTAATATTTTTATCAATATCAGTATTGTGATGTCGTACTTAATAATGTTTACTGTTCCACTTAAATATGGTTTGTAAATCATGTTACTGAGCTAACCAAGTTACAGTCGAAACTTTCTAAAGTTTGAAATTAACAGCAACATCGTAATAGCGTGTTCGATTCTTGTATTTGAATCCTGTTTACGTTTAAACGAATTCAAGTTCATACGGAACCAAAAATAAATCTACAACAGGATTTGAGCTTACAAGCAGAAAGTCATCAATGCAAATATACGACTTATTACAAGTACATATTCAATCAATGGTTAATGCAAAAAAAAAGGTTTAACAACTTGCAGAGGTCACGACAATATCAATAAAATACACAAAGGATTAAGAGAGACCAGCCAGTCATTAAACAGAGAACATTATCTTTTAATAAACCTTGACTCAGAGATGACAAGACGTAGTCATAATTAACAGATACAAAGTAATAATGCAGCGTTTAAGGCAAGGCTGTCCTAAATTTCGGCATCAAAAGCTTCAACTAATCACAACGAGAACATGTTTGAAGTTGGGAAGTGTCAAACTTTGACAAGTTGTTTTGTACCCGAGCGAAGCCGCAGGGATTCTGGGGTCCTAGTGGCAATGGCTTGTTTTGTTTAATAATTTTAAGATCATTTTAGTACGGTTAGATGACGTGTCGTTTATTTGATTCTGTGGTTTGTTAATTCTAATCAGGATGGTCTTCTCCATCCACATTACCTCTCATTTGAAAATAAATTCGTATTAAAGGTCTTTGATTGTTGTCCGACCGTTTAAGGGAACAGAAAATAATTATGCTAATGATTTCAGTGGCCGTGGTCGAAATTCGGTCTGGAGGACTACATAACATCAGCTATCTGCCAGTGAGTCTCGTAAAAATCGATCCAGTCGTTTCGGAGAAAAGCCAGAACAAACAGACAGAAGGATAAAACATTTCAAAATTGTTTTTTTTTTTTTATAAGTACCGTATATGCTTTCATATGCAATTCGTAAAAAGCTGTGTTGTGACGTTACAAACAGACAGTTAAATTTTATTGATGTGTATAGATAGATTAGGTTTCTTTTCGCATATTTCCCGCCATGACAGCACATCATAGCCAAAAACGTTCCCACCAACCACAAAAGTATTCAGCTTACTGACTTACTTATCTGCAGGGTCTATGGGATTAAGGTCCTTTTTCTTATTCGCCCCGCTGTTTATATTTGTACCATTTCTATTTTCTTTTTAAAGCACAGTCATTCAGAAATATTTCGGGCCAGCGAACAGCCAATTTTCTCGACAACATCCCAGCGGTAGACGGCGTTACGCAAACACGGCATTTTTCGTATACCTACGGTATTAACAAAAATATAGCTGAACAAACAAGATAACAATATATATTATATCCTAACGATAAATTACTTCGTTTGTTATATTTGCTACGCAGTTGAAGCCTTGCAATAAAAGGAAATAGTAAGGGACGCCCACTCTAGGTATTAGGTAGTCTTTTACTGGAGTGCGTACTTCCAAGTTGGAAAACATTAAGAGGAATTTGTAGATTCGCCGGAAAAATAAAATAATTAACAAAACAATCATTAACACCAATATCGACGAAACGATTTTCAACGATTCCGGTGAGCATTACATTCCCGACAATAACTAAACAGAGATACTCAATAAGTTAACTTTATTGAGAAATTTCTGCTTTATTTTCCTGAGTAACGAACTAGAAAAGTGGCTACCTAGATTCAAAAAGAAATCAGAGCCAATGAAGCTTAAATAACATCATAACTTTCAAGGGCTTCATTTCCTGGAGCTGATTGCGCTAGAATCCAATATTGACGTTGGATGCTGCCGGGAAATTGTAGAAATTATGCCATCTAGCTAGGTAGGTGGGTACTAACCATTCCGATTTCAATCTAGGTAGGGTAGCGACTGAGAGTTGTGGTGGATTAAATTGAGTGACGAGGTATTGGATAATATCGATCGGTAGGACGAGGACACGTGAACGGTACAATAAAGGGTTTATAAAGATATATATAGAGAAGTCGGTTATATTGGGATACAGCTGCACCCGGTTAGACTAGAAACTAACCATTGGGATAAGGCTTTGTTTGGCTGTGTAAGGATTAGTTTATGGATACTTAATCTCAATGCAATATAGCCTTCACCTTAATGGCGAAGGCTTTCTTATAAAGCGACTTTTTGAAGGTCATTTTGGCAGTAACCGAGAATCGACAAAAATAAAGAAATATCTTCAATTTTATAAGTAAAGAAGCCTTTGATATCGCCTGGAGGTATCAAACTTCGGCTAGTATAATATGATTAATGGCAAAGTAAACATCAATCTAATTAAGAAAAATAAACATTCTTTAGTAGACAGGCAATTTACCGGCAGCAGCGTCTTCGCCAAAAATTCTGACACTGTTTACCAAGAGAAGCATCAATCTATATCGCGTTTCAAATTCTTTCCACGACCCAATAGATAGCTATAAGTTTGACCTTTCGTCCTCTGGAGCTACGGGTAACGGTATTGGCGAAAAACTTATTTGCAATGAAATAAATCGAATTGTAATTTCCATCGTTAGAATACCACATTATTAGTCGTTAAAAATTTCAGTAATGCAATTAATATAACCATCATCACCATTTCAGCCGAAAGACGTCCAGTTGGACATAGGCCTCCCCAATTTGGAGAGCTTTGCCAGAATCGCTACGCTTGGCAGACGGGTTGGCGATCGCAGTATAGCTATAAAATAGAGAACGCTGCTGCCCATTCTCTAGTAAGTCCCTTAGCCACCTCTTACGAGATCCACGGGAAGAAATGGGATGGTGCTATTATTTACGTCCGGCCACATGACTAAAATATGGATATAAATGGGTATATGCAATAAATATCGGTCTTGAGTTTTGTGTTCAGTCACAGTCAAATCTTCGTTCAGTCTCCACAACCTCATCTAACTTCAGGAATCCTCAGAACCGTAAAACATATTTCTTTTAAATAACTATTTTATATCCCAAATCTCCAAAAATCGTTAACAAAAGTCAGAAAAGACAGCTATTTAAGCCGAGAAGAGTTCCGTTTACACGATTCCGGTGCGGAACACTAAAAATAAAACGGTATCTAAAACTGGCGTCCTGACAGAATCCGTCCGGGTGTTATCCGCCCAAAACATCCGGCCACGGAGAAGAAAACAAATGAAACGCTAATAGACATTTTCGTACATCACATTTACCATCATATTTAACAGTCAGCAATCCCTTCGTTTCTGGATAGGTTCAGAACAGATGACACGATATCTTTCTCTGTGATAATAGCAAAGCGTACCTAGCAGAAGCATAAATAATCAGCCTATAATGTTCCCACTGCTGAGACACAGGCCTCCTCTCGGTGAAAGGAAGTGGGCTGTAATCTACCACGCGGGCCCAGTGCGGGTTGCGTGCCTAGTGTGAAGGGTACTGGGGACCGAATCGAATTGGTTTGTGAATATTTTTATGTAAGTATGCAGTGGAGTCGACACTTAATTGGATAATCGTCGATATGATAACACATGATATGGTACTTATTTGCTAAAAACCGCAGCAGAAAAGCATACATTTTGGATTTAAATGCAAGTTAGCTCTCCATTTGTTTTCTACTCCGTGCATCCGGCGGACTTAACGAGCCAATTCAGACGGACGATGGTTAGTGACGTCAGGATCCTGATTTGACCCTGCAATTGTGAACTACTTAACGTATCTAGTTTCTAGTATTTTTATGCTGATATGAAAAACAAATGACGAGTCAGCATCACTGATCACAAATCTCTCATAGATCACACCATGGATCTTGAATTATCTTATATTCCACTCTTGTAAAAGTTGCTTTCTGGAAGCCGAAATATAGCCACCAGGCAAAAGTTATACTTCAAGGCAAAGCATTTTTATCTTAAAGCGGAAACAAATTTACAAACTGTGAGTGCTTGCCCTGAACGAAGAATAACTTCCCACAAGCGTATACGTTTTTACGCCCTTGAAGACACCAAACTATGGTAAACACATTATACTGCACAAAACTGCCATACACGTCGCCTACACCGTTCTTATGTTTCCTTGAAATGAGTCACACGACTTGGGATGACACTCCTCACTGCAGGTTTTTCATTCAATTCTAAAAATATGTCACTTCATATGTAAAACGGTAGTATTCAGTAAATTATTAACAGATCATTCTGTAAAACCCAAATTCAAGGACCCGAGGACATAAACGTGGACTAGATAACGCTTATTCTCAAGGTCAAGTACTGACCTAAATACAAATAAGGTCGAATGCGTTTTACTCAGAGCGATGCTCATTCACGAGGCGACTAAAAAGGACTTACTAGAGAATGGGCAGCAGCGTTCTCTATGCATATTACCCACCATACTACGATCGCCAACCCGCCTGCCAAGCGTGGCGATTATGGCAAACACCTCCAAATCAGACAGAGGCCCATGTCCAGCAGTGGACGTCTTTTTGGCTGAAATGATGATGAGGTTGATGCTCATTTTTTGCGTACAAGTGCAATGAAATCTCGTGTCAATGTAGAAATAGCAGAATAGGAAGCAAAATTCGTAGCAGCAACCCTTCTGTAATCCCTATCTACCCCAAGGGAAAAGGTTTAATTCTATGATTAATGTGAAGTATTTTAAATAAAAGCATACCTTAATGGGCCTATTAAAAATATCACAGTACCTAAATATTTCGAGATTTAATGTATGTGTAGGCGTCAGCCTTGCGTGCGTAAACGAATTTTCGAATGTCATTAAAATGATGAAGCAAAACTTAATGTTGGGAATAAAAATACAACCCAAAAATAGAGATGGCCGCATTGTTTATTAACATAAAAATGCGACCCAAAAATAGATATGTAGCATTGTGTAATGGGACGACTGTGTACCCCGTTTTTGCCCTTTTTAGGACAATAAACAGACCTTTAATTATCCCTTCCGCCGTCAATGGCTGATGGAGATAGCTGTGTGCAATTACTGTGTACATATTCGTAGTTTTATTTTTAGCAAACCGCAAAATGTATCGCTTTTCGACGATATAATCAAGGTTATCCTGTCAGATCAAAGACTACAACAAACTGAGAAGATATTGGTAACTGAGAATTAAAAGTCTCTCTATTGACAAACAAAGGCAGAGGATCTTTAATGCTATATTATAGTCACAGAAATTTATATAACCACAATATACATATGTGAACTACACCCTTTACACCCCTTTACCCTTTGCACTTGAAAACCCCATATCAGAACATAATAAACAAGACGACACCCATACAACATGATGCATTATATGCATAACAATAGTAAATTAGACATACATTATACAGAAAATCCATAGTGCTTAAAACTTATCTAAGAAGTTCTGTTAATTGCTTGTCTTGTTTTCTGACTGCTAATGTATATAACGACAGTTATCAATTGCCTTGACAGTTCGTGATCTAGAAGCGCCTCTGAATATTCGGAAGTAAAAAGGTGTCTTTGATCAGACAATGTGTTGAAATGCACAGTTTTTGAGCTCTGTGAAAATGGAAACGAAAAAATGGGTTATGACCTGATGTATGAACTAAGCTAAAGGAGTTTGTAAGGTTCATAGCAGGTGGCATTCTGTCGTTTCTGCCTACCCCCATGGGGAAATGGCGTGAGTTTATGTATGTACGAAAAATTTATTGGTAGTGTCTGGTGGTTTCTTAGTAAAATCACCATCCCATCTTACCTTAAGAACAAGTAATTCGTAGTAACAAAACAAAAACTCTGCATTCCAATAGTCATAAGATGACTAAATGGACTTAAAAAACGGGAAACTTGAGCAGAGAAGACTTGCATAAGAGAAACAGGATACTCAGAAACAGAAAAAGGCTGGTAATGATTATGATAATGTTGAAGGAAATGATACCGACGATAACTTAACACTTGAGTCAGCGGAACACTTAACAATCATGGAACCAGCGACAGATATGTCTGGAATGTCGGTGTATCCGTCGTCGTCGTTGGCATCATTTCTCCATCATCCGTTCTTCATGACTTTGTTGAACGATTATGTAGAATTGTTGATGAAGTCGAGACAAACAATCGTCCATACGAATTCGCTTCAATTTGGTTAGTACAAGGCCAATTTCAGACTTAATTTTCTCAGCTTTCGCAAGTTTTCCTACATATTTACATTTTTAGAATATCGGCACCGAAAATAAAATCCTTAATTCCCAAGACATCCCTAAAACGGTAGAAAAAGTTTCCTGAATTGATTTCACTGTTTGCCACAACAATCACGTGCTACCGATGAAAAAGTCGCATTAATTCACTCAACGTCTTGAATACGTAAAAACTTCAATAGTTTAAAAGGTAATGAACTCGCTGATATTTTTATATGTTCATTTTTATTCGCAAACTGGTTCCGTTCGTTATAACCCTCTCGAAGCTTTCAAGTAATCATACTTTCCCCTTAATGACTACAAAGGTGTTCAAAGTACACCTGTCATCCTGTTTAAGACTTCCTTAATGACTTTTTGCAAAAACTAACGGTTGGGCCGTCATGCTTGGAGTTGCTACTGGTTAATGACCTTACAATGTTCAAAATTGAAGTAGAATGCTACCGAGACGTTGCAAAATGTTCAAGACTTCTCTGGATCAGCTCCCTGAATCAGCTTAATTGTTTTGATCCATTTTGGTTCTGACACACACTGTGTTTCGTCTCATAAAATGACGCAGCTTTATATCGGCTTCAGAATGCGTTGACCTTATTTCTTTCATTGAATAAGTCAGGGGAACTCCTATAATTAAATAATTATTTTATGTAAGGAGTCTACGCTTCGGAGTTTTTACTTTGTAACATGCCGAAAGTTTTTCTTTATCCAACTCAGGATTCTGAATGTTGTGTGGATTCTGACAATCTCTCGGAAAATATATGTCATGTACATGTTTAGGTACATACTCGTTACATAGAGAGCATAATGAAATACATTCACAAGTAAAAGCAAGACCTCTTTCCAAATTAAATTTCAGGTAAAATAAGCTTTCAGGTGACTTGTCAGGAAAACATACGAAATGTTGGGAATTATTTGCTTCCAGTATAATTTTATGAGCGGGGGCATTATTTGCACTCGAGCTTATATATATACACACAAAAAAGGCTTATTCTGGGCCATCAAATTTTTTTGATAGGGTTCTTTGTTTTCTTTGCATCTTGCACTTAATCATTTTTGAGTTTCATCAGAGCTTTCTTCGAGATCATTAAGCCTACAGAGCCAATTTTATATAACCATAACCAATCAGATTTTCAAAGAATATCCGTTATTATTATAACCGAAATATATTGGAGAGCAACTTTCGTATCTCGTTCCAATGTTAAACCGTGACTGATTAATTCGTTATTTTTCTCGGAATTGTGCTCTAAAATTGTCTACTCCTACTAAGTATTTAACAAGAACCAAATTATTTTATTAGAAACATAATTTGCGTTCCATTCTTACAGGTACTTAAAGGCAATTAGAGACAGAATAAGTGAGAAACTGAATCATTTTTTTTTGTACTCTTCGTCTTTATTTTTAGAACATTCTGGATACAATCTGCCCACATCTGCCAAAACGATCGTAAACTTTCAGTCATAGGGTTGGAATCAAAAGATACTTTATCGGACGTTGCTCAGATCACAATATCCAAAGTACTCGTATCTATACCAACATTACCGTGTGTGGAGTTGTGTCACTGGATTGGAAACGACTCGGTTGGATGAGTTCGAACAACAGTAATGTATCAACTGGTTTCCGCTGTATGGGATTATGTGGCGTTACTTAATGTGGAACATGTAATGGAGCAAGTGGAAGGGTTGATGTGGAATTGTTCTGGCAGGGTCGCGAGATTGTTCAAACGAGATACCGTGGCCGTGCCATATGGGTAACTGAAGGAACACGGGTGGGTTTTAGTCAGTAAAAGTCAGACACGCCCTCCCGATCCGCCCAGAGCGGGAGAAGTCATTTGATGATTTACCATTAAAAAAAAAATATGTGGAATTGTAAAGCATCTCGTCTATTTAGCAATTTTAGGTGAGTATTTTCTGCTATAGTCTGTGCCAGATGTGAAAAAAATAAAAGTCGTTGACACCTGCCTCCCAATGTATTCTAATTACCGTTTTGACCGTGCTAGCGACACTTTCTTTACATTTTTTTTGTATAGATTTGAAATATTTGAACATACATACATTGGAAGGTGGCTGTCAACAACTTTTATTTTTTCACATCCGGCACAGACTATAGTTACTATGTTTGGCTGGTCTGCCTTGGGAACAAGGCTAGGAGATCACTCTAGTCCCTATTAGAGCAGGTCATATTATACAAGTGAAGAGTCAAGCGACTTTGAATCATGGGTAGTGCAACTGTTAACCATTCTACCTTCTTTATTTTGACTTGCCCTGCAAATCAACTGTCTGCAAATAATTATGGAGAGCCCTCAAGGTGATGTCCTCATTTCCAGTCGAAATATTAAGTAAAGATAAGACTTTCAAGTTCTGCCGTTTAAGACGCATAAAAACATGCCCTTGATTCCATTGATGTTGTGAACCCGAATGTAAAAACTACGCAGCAAAAATTACGGACCTACACTTTTCCCTCCCTTCGCAAATCTTATCAATAAGTTTCTGTTACATTATTTGCGATCAAATAATATTTCTCCGTTTAAAAATATAAATGGAGTGGGAAGATTTGTGTGGGTCTTAAATACCCAAATTGCGTAGAGATAAATGTAGCATACGACACAGATTTTGCGAAGAGTGGAAGATGAGATAATATTAGAGAATCCTTTTGAGGCATTTCCTGTACTGCCACTTGCAAGGAGCTACGAGAAGGTCAAGGTAAAGGAAAGGCGGAGATGGTGGTGGTGGTGAACGTCAGGTCGAGCTAAATTATAAGAGTAATCCGAAAATGGTTGTTATTCTTGGGAGATCAAACCAAAAGCAACATGTCCATGTAAATCTAGTGCTTTCTTAGATATTTTAACTGCGCGATTGATAGATGATTAAGTACGAATAACGCCAATATTGCCTCCAACGGGCTTTGTTCGTTGTCAGGTTTGGAATCAGAAGTGGACATTTAAGATCAGGTGAATTGCCATCTCTTGAATTATGAAACGTAAATGTAATAAAATGGAAAAAAACCCTCCTACTTAGGAGGGTCAAAGTTGTTCAAACTGCTCTGAAAATAAATAATGAGCAAAACTAAACATTCTGAACTTTCACGAAATTTGTGTTGTTTAAAAACTAACTGCAGGTCTATATTTAGAGAGGGTAGGTACAATAAACAACTAACTCTAACAACGAATACCACAACTGGGAAACCAAACATTTTTCGGCGAAGTTTGAGCATCCAAATTGTGGAATTTTCGGTGCGAAAAGCTTTTGTGCCGGCTTTTCCACAGCTCGAGTTTTATTTTTGTTACGAACTATAATTTTGAGGTACTGGTTCAGTATTGGAAATAGGATTATTTAGTGAAATAGCTAGACCTTCATATTTTTTGCCGAGAATCTAGATTTAATGTTGTTTTCTTTTATTGGAACCAATTTTTAAAAGCCAAAACGTATGAGTATGTCGATGGATTTGGGGTAAACCAGAGAAAAGATGACTAGAATTTATAAAAGTTGCTGTAGCTAGAATGGGGGTAAAGGTGGGAATAGAGACGTTAAATGGAAAAAGACATACTGTGAGTAACCCCAAACAAATTGGCATAAGGGCAGAAAGATGAAGATGACAGGCATGGCGAAATACGATTTTGCCATCGATAATTTTAAATCGATCACTGTACTTAACATTCCTACTAAATTATTATGATCAAAGCACCTGTTCCACACTCCACATATTCGCGATTCGTATATGTGGAGTGTGGATATCATTTTATGATGATCATGGGATTAGCTTATTGATTACATCCGGTGTTAAAAAAAAAAAACATTTTCAAGTGCGATTCAAAAACGACATATCAGATACTGCATTTGATATTTAGATAAGATTTATCAGAGGAAACGATTAGAAGACTAAAGAAGTTATCTTTTTTTTGTTGTGAAATTTGACTAGTCACTGTGCTAATATTTTTTGCGCATTTTTTTTCTGAATTAAGGGCGTTTGATTAATCGGTACTGATAAAAGTATTTGTCGATTTGTCCGATAAAAGTTCTGATAATTCGGCCCATTCATGAAAGTTGTGTTTTCTTTCGGTATTTTTTTATGAATGAATCTACTGTTATCTAAGTTTGGTGCGTCATTAAGAATAAGATTAGATTTAGGGACTTTTTATGATTGGTTTGAAATCTATCAAATATTGAAATCGATAATATAATCTATTAAACATTTTGAAATAGGTATTCGTGGATTTAAATGTAAGATTGGAACTCCTTGCTACAGCATAATATGTTTTGAATAGCTATTGATTGGGTACATTACTTAACAAGCGAATGGGTAACTTCGATGGAAGAAGCAAGTATACACTAAAGGCTGCATCATCACCCAAAACTGGAGATACTACGTCATGCCAAGCAAAATGGAATGCAAGTAGGTTGAATGCCATTGTCTCACCAAACCAGTTTTCGATGGCTCATGATGTGTGATGATGACAATAATGGCGTACCACTTTCTTGCATGAAATTGTGCAAGCTACTATCAATATTGTTTGCTGAACAACAAAGTCTGTGATTGACGAAAAACGCAACTCTAACAAAATAAAGAGTCCAGAAACGTCTTTCCACTGAAGTCTAATTGTAAATTTCTAGTTGTAAAACTATGGTCTCGTAGCATAAGCATAATTAGCATATAATGTCCCCACTGCTGGGACACAGGCTTCATCTCTGCGAGAGGAAGTGGACTAAATTACACCACGAGGACCAGAGTGCGGAGTGCAGGTGGTGGATGTCATGTCTTCGATTTTTTTATTTCAGTACTTGCCAGTAACTTCGAGATGTTTTTCGTCACCGCATTGAGAGTAGTGATGATGAAATAATCTACACAAAATAAAGCCGTCAGCGTACAAACCGAGTTAGAAACACCACCCTGCGCTCCATAACTCACGGAGCGGATAATGGAGAAAAAACAGCCAGGCAGAAGTGGCACTGGCCCAAATATGCCGCGCGAATTCACCCAAAGAGATGGGCAAAGATTGTCACTCACTGGCCCTGGCACTGGGCCTGAGGCCTTACGCCTGAGGGCATCGCCGTCGAAGTAGACCACGCCAAATTTGGCGTGACGATCTGATACAATTTGCAGCGCCAACATGGCCTGAAAACACACAAGACAGGGAGGTTTGGAAAGAAAAGGGGCGGCCTTAAAAAGCCGTCCCTACTGGGAAAAAGTGCTCTACCCACCTGACAATATAACCCATTTGACAACAGTTAAAAATATCACTTGTTAGCATAGTTTCCAAGTCTAGATTAAGGTAGAAAAAATCTTCATTTTTCCCACGAGAAAGCTATGACATTCAATAAGGAAGTGTGGCATAACATGTGAGAAATTATTACCCCCATTGTTTACTGCGACTCAGTATTCATTGTAGGAGAGATTCTATGACAATAGTGTTGTACAGACAGCTAAATAAGTGGCAATTTCTTGTTAGAGGCACTAGGAAGAGGATATTACTAATGGAGTTATTGTTATGTCACTTTTTAGTTTTGTTTATGGTTTATGGAAACTGTGCTCATTTTTTTAAAACTCAAGAATGTTTGACTGAAGATTTGTAAGTTAACAAAGTTTTCGCCTAAACCCCATTCTGGATTAAAATCCTGCTAAATATGTACTTAGTGTTGACATTTTTGAATAAACTTCATAGAATGTCATTACGTAAACTCTGATTTTTAATTTGCTAGACCACAAAAACAAGCTCTTATCACTACATAGTATAAAATATTACATAACTGCTGTATTGACAAAAAAGAGATGGTACCTGCTGTCATCTTACACTAGCAAATAAAATATAAATCTGAGTTGAGTTACCTACCAACTAAATTGGTTTTAATTTATTGAATTAAAAACTTTAAAGTGTTACCTTACCAAGTCTAGTAAATACTCTCTATGAAAAAAAAAATAAACCACAAAAACAACTGTGGTTCAACAGAACTATGCCAATAACCTAACATGAAACATACTTTGTAAACTCATAAAATGCAGTACTCGGCTAAAATTGCAATAGAGGAGGAAAAAAACACTAGCTAGCAGGAAAATGGTTTAATAGGTAATGGTTTTAGCGTGGTTGTTTTGTCATACATCTTTTCTTGTTTTCTATTGATGATGCATGTTATGTATTTGTTGTCTAGAACTACATGTTATATATTGCCTACTTTCCCATTATACAGCCCATTTGAAATTTAGCCTGAAGATATCAACCATCTTTCACAACAAAAATAAATTAACTGCCATCTGTCTAGTGGTCACAAGCACTACTACATGAAGTATGGTTCAATCAGGTTGATTTTTAGGAATTTGTATATGAATTTTTTTAATAGCAGGGTGTGGGTGAATTATAGGTAGGGAAAATAAGATGTTCTGTTATGAATTATCATTATAAACATTTGACATTGTTTATAATTATATTACACGTACATTATATTTTCATTATACTGTAACAGTTTTTAGTATTATATGAGGGCACTGCCATACCAGAGAGCATGCCTATGTCCCAGGAGTAGGAACATTATGGGAAAATTATGCTTATGCCTTGACTTATTGCCTTATTGACTTTACTGATATTAATTCACTCCAAAATATAGTATAGAAAATTATTGTTTTTAGTTTTAAATAACCACAGCTTTCATGTCAGTGTACTTTGAGCATGTTATTAGCAGAATAAAAATATTTCATTGAATTAAATACACCTGTATTTTGACAGAAGTTAAAATTGGTAGTTTAGATACAGTCCATATTGGTCTATTGGTTAGTGACCCTGACTGCTAAGACTGTGGTTGTGGGTTCGATTCCCACCCAGGACAAATCTTTGTGTGATGAGCACGACCATTTGTTCTGTGTCTGGGTGTAATTTATCTATAATATGTATGTATTTAGAAATATATAAGTATGTTTATCAGTTGTCTGATTGCCACAGTACAGGCTCTGCCTAGTTTGGGATCAGATAATGGTGTGTTGGTTGTCCCAAGATATTTATTTATTTTATTTTATCTGTTTCAATGATAATTGATTTTACTTCTGTAAGTAGGTTTGTACAAACATTTTACAAGGCAATCATATTTTAAAAACTAGATGAGGTCAAGGCATGCACATTAGTTTTGTATTAATTTTGAGTACTTGCTTCATCATCTACCTAGCCTTTCCCAACTAAGGTTGAACTTTTAATCCTATTCACTAACTTGACAGTTCAATGCAAAATAATGATACCATTCTAAAACTAATAGTGTCGGGGTAGTGAACGATTTCGCATAAAGAATGAATGATAAAAATGTTTTAAATTAAATAAAACTTTAAAAAATCGTTTCTAGGTGTGGATTATAAGAATAATTAATAATTTTTAATAATAGTTATTTCCTTTTTCATTTTCTTCTGATAGAAACAAAACTAAATATTAAAATCATGTCCTTGCTTATTTTTTTACTATAGTCATTTGATTTCCTCTGACAGCCATAGACTACATATATATAGATATAGTACACATATTGTTTTAAAACAAGTTATTAAATTTAATTTACAAAGTTTGCATGTAAGTACATTATTTCAAGTTCATTCATTCTTGCACCACCTCACTATCTTTTTTTTGTCAAAACCTGGTCCCCTCCCATTGTCAAGTTAGTGAATAGGATTAAAAGTCCAACCTTAAGTTGTAGTTGACTTCCAATCTAACTGGATGCAACTGAGTACCAGTATTTTACATGGAGCAACTGCTTATCTGACCTCTACAACCTCGTCACTGGGTAATACAATACCCATTGGTAAGACTGTTTGTCAGAGTTTCAGGCTACATTTAGGTACTTGCTAATTTTAGTAATATTTACAACTATGTTCTAATTTAAATAACAGGCAGGAAAGTGAGTAAATTATGTCATATAAATATCCTGATTAACACCTATTTTAAGCATGTGTTCATGATAACCTTTTTGGTTTGATGATATGATTCACAGTGAAAATCCATACTATCCATATCCATACTAATATTATAATCCATACTAATATTATAAATGTTAAAGTAACTCTGTCTGTCTGTCTGTCTGTCTGTCGGTCTGTCTGTCTGTCTGTCTGTCTGTCTGTCTGTCTCGCTTTCCTGCTAAAACTACTGAACCGATTTAAATGAAATTTGGTACACAGATCGTTTAGAGCCTGAGAAAGGACATAGGTTACTTTTTATCCCGGTAGTATGTTCCCGCGGGATAATTTCCGACCTCCACGCGGGCGAAGCTGCTGGCAAAAGCTAGTAACCTATATTTATAAGGAAAATTAGTGAAGTATGATTTCTAGAATAATGGAAACATTATAATGAGAGGAATGCGGTCAGAAAATATATACCCTATGGCAATTTCTCAGGAAAATGCAGGCATTTGACAAAAATGCCATTTAATGTGACTGTCTAACATTGATTTTAGAAAAAGAATTTCAGTTGGCAGTCATAAGTTGTTAATTTAAATAATCAATACTCCTCACAATATGTTTGGAGCATCAATAATGTATGAGAAATAATATTATCAGAGGTGTACTATGCGTCTCATAGCACAGCGTCATGCTGAGTGGATACCTTCTCGTTACAGTCACGTGTGCACCTGCCAACTATTTATGTTTTGTGTTCATAATATGGTGTAATCTGTGTTGTTTCATGTATTTTTTTTTAAATCTTATGTTATATTTTGTATGCATTTATTGCTGTGACAAATAAATATATTTTTCTTTATATTTTGATTAGCCTACACCGCCCCACTGCTGAGCAAAGGACTTCCCCAAATTCCTCCAGGCATACTTTTCCAGGATATTTCAATTATTAAGATTAAATAGGCTATAGTTGTAGCTACTTTATATATCAATATGCATTTACTGGAATATTGGATTAATGTGGATTTTAAACATCGTCATAATGCATATGGCATTAAGTTCACCTCTGTACAGACGCCAACACATCAAGCTACTACAATCTGTCAGATTTCTTTGATAGATTTTCGACTTTATTTCTATAGAATTAGGTTCAAGGTTCATTGGGAAAAATTGACAGTTTCGGGTAGCTTGACCTGGTGGCGTCTGTACATACATATATATGTGCTTAAAGTGTTAAATAAATAATATGCCTAGCTTAATCCCAACTATGTTGGAGTTGGCTTCCATTCTGACCGGATGCAGCAGAATACCAGTATTTTAAATGGAGCAACGGCCTATCTAACATCCGCAATCCAGTTACTGGGTAAACACAATACCTCTTAGTAAGATTGGTTGTCAGTGTTTAGGGCTTCTAATGACCCATTACAGTGAACATAGTGAGCAAAATGTAATTTTCAAGAAGACATAATATAGAGAGAGTTGTAGGTCATTGTAATATCTAAGGACAAAAGGGACTCCACGCAGTCAGTTGCATAAATTCTTCCTCATCTAACAGTTGATAGACTTACATGCAATATCACAACAATTGTAGAAGATACACAATGTAAAGGCTTATTTAGAGTAAGGTTAGTCAAACTCACCTGTTTCCAAAGTTGGTCCTCCAAAATTCGGCAGCGTCACTCTTAGTAATACGGAACTGGTCGCCGGCAAACGTGCCGTTCGGGAACATCGCCTTCAGCTCACTCAACATGTGGCTGAACACCAAGCTAAGCTTCGTCAAGTTACGTCTGTAGTGAGAGTTCTCATCAAACATCTTCTCTTTACCTTCCTTGAACAACTTAATAGCCTGCTTACATTTCCTTATCAAATTAATTATAAATATGTTAAAATGTTCGTTGTTGTTCAACGCCTGCATGTTGTCCTCGTACTTTGAGTATATAACACGCAAACGCTGATACGTATCCGGTAAAATGTCTAGGATAAACGGCGGACTGTTCTTCAAATTCATCTTGTGATGCTGACACAGTTTTACCACTTTATCCATCAATTTCCAAGTCTTATCCAATGTCCTTTTATCGGTCGCCAGTTTAGTAGGGCATACCGCGTCCGAGAACGCCCCGTGCAACTTCGAAAATATCGAAGATATATTTTTCTGTTGTGATTTGTGACGAGGGGCCGCCATATTGAAGAGTCCGATGACATACAAATGAAAACAACGTTTTTTAACACGACACTAAACTCAAAACACATGCATCACTTAATTATAATGTTGTAAAGCGCGTGTCTTCTCATTATCACATAATCGAACCACATTTACGACACAAATAACACGCTATACAACGATCGCCCACTGACACATCGGCGACGCGTATGACAATTTGACAAATAAATGAATGAATGAACCAAGTGACAGGAAAGAAAATAGGTTGGTTTGTAGGACGAATTGGTGTTGCCATGTAAATGATTATATTTACCTTAAACAACATTGATTTGAATTGACGGGCAATTCCTGGTGCCAAAATAACGTTAGCATTATAATTTCAACCTCGTCCTGTGAAAAACACCTCTGATTTACTTATATTGTTTGACAGTGATGAGATTGCGGCTACATTTTGAACAGGGCTGGTAAACAACTGGGAGTCAAGTTTATAAATGTTTTATTATGCTTTAAAAACTAAGGATTATCAAACTTACTTGGTTGCTAATTTTATTATTTTAAGATGATAATTCTATCATTGTTTGTTAAAATGTATTCAAATTATTTTGAATCGATTGGAATCAGCTGCTGGTAGTTTCCCACGTAGAAAAATACATTAACTTACGCCTTTTCCCCATGTGGCAGAAACAATAGACTGCAAGAAAAAAAATGTATTTTCTTTTTTTCGAAAATGGCTAAGTACAAATGGACTAATAAAACTTGCACAGATTTTGTTTACAACTATCAATACTAATCTATACCTATACTAAAAATGGTTGCAGCAGTTTAATTGCACGGTAAACGATGACCCTCCTTTGAGAGGATGGTAAACGAATTCAGCTGGGCTAGTCAGCTTTCGAGAAGATACGTTGAGTGATCCACAGAGCATGAAAAGGTTAACGTCTTACGTAGCCGAAACGTGAACACTCACCGCTCATGGTAGGTACGGCTGACGGCTGTTCGATAAATATAAGGCTAGTCAGCTCGTTATGGATAGGGCTATATTAGGAGTTTCTCTGAAGGATAGAATGTGGAACGAGGTGAAATGGCAGAGAACCAACGTTGTAGACTTAGCTCAAAGAATAATCAAGCTAAAATGAGAATAATAAGAATAAGAATAAGAAATTTTTATTTGTAAACACAGGTAGTTACATGGTGTGTGAGATGTTACAATATACTTAGTTACGTTCTCTGTGTTTTGCCAAAAAGCGTACAAACATGAAGGAATAAATGCACTAGTTGAAAAAAAAAAAAATTTGTTTGTCAGTGAGTGTACCATGCTTTGAGTACCTTTTGAAGCTACTACAGTCATTAGCTAAGAAGAACTGGAATGTAAGTTAACATATCCATAATTGTTTAATGTAATTAAAATAATAATTTAAAAAAAAACCTATAACACATTTTCAATCAATTAACTAAATAATAAAGAAAAATAAATCAAACGGCGGTCAAAATAAAATATCATTAAATAATAGATGTCAGATACTAAATTATCACAACCGAGTTGGAATAGGTATATAAATAAACAAATGTCAGTAAAAAAAAGTCAATAATTCAATCTTAAACGTCACAAAATATCAATCGGATGTCAAAACAGTACATTGCAATAAACCAAAAAACAGACATGTCGGTCATTAAAATTATAGTAATATTTTATCCTTCAGAAACTCGTTTACATTGTAATACGATCTACTTACCAGAAAGTTCTTTAAATGTCTTTTGAACAAATGATTATTTAATATTTTAATTGATTCTGGTATATGCTCATAAATAGTTGGTGCCATACAAAAAACACTATTATGCATCAGAGCTGTTTTGGACTGTCTCGAGCATAGCATAGTGACGTGCCGTCGACTCCGGTTATTTCTGTCAGATAGCTTTGGAAATAAATGAGGGTTGGTTTTAACGAATACTGCAACTTCGAAAATGTACATATAGGGTATTGTAAGTATTTTACATTTAATAAACAAAGGTTTACATGTATCTGTACATTTTAACCCGAACATTGCCCTGATGCACTTTTTTTGGGCTTTAAATATAAGTTCCCTATGGAATGAGTTTCCCCAAAAAATAACTCCATATCTCAATACTGAACTAGCCATGCCATGGTATGCCGTAACAATAGCGTCCGTTCCTATGACTGGCGCAAATTTATATAAAGCATATGAGGATTTGCTAAGCCTCTTCGCTTAATCTATCGTATGTGCCTTCCAATCTAGCCGTTGGTCTATGATTAACCCTAGGAATTTAGTTGTGTTAACTTGATTTATTTTGTTGTTTTCGTAAAGAATATTCATATATTTTTTTTGCGTTGGGTAAATGTCATTAATTTAGTCTTGTCAATATTTATCTTAAGATTATTGTTATTAAGCCAGTTTAGTATTGATTTTATAGTATTAGTTACGTCATTTTCATATATTTGTTTGTCATATTTTAGTTTATCTTTACAGTCAAAAACATCACATTATACTATTTGCTGTCGTCAGCAAATAGTATAATGTGATGTTCCGTTACTTTTGGCAGGTCATTTATGTAAAGTATAAATAGAGGGGGGCCAAGCACGCTCCCTTGCGGCACACCATATTTGACTATTTTGTCACGCGAGCGATAGACTCTTTCGTTCTTTGATCCAACTGTGTAATTTCCACATATTGTTTTCGATTTTTTAGATATGATTCGATAAGTTGAAGGATATATTGCCTCTTATTCCGTACGCGTCTAATTTATTAAGTAGTAAATTGTGATCTACGTAGTCGAAGGCTTGAGTCATGTCACAGTAAATTGAGCATACCGGTATATTTCGGTCACCATTTGCGATTACATTATTTAAAAAATCATATAGGGCCATATTAATAGTTTTGTTTTTTCTAAAACCTTTTTGTTCTTCAGTCAATATGTCTTGGTGTACCAAATATTTATGAATTTGTTCATAAATGTATTTTTCAAATATCTTTGAAAAAATAGGAACATGTGCGATCGGTCTGTATGAGTCCGTTTTATCGCGATCGTTTTTTTTGTAAAGTGGTTTTACAACAGCAGTCTTTAGTTTGATTGGAAATATACCTCACGATATGCATAAATTGATTATGTGACTTAAATGGCCACTGATGCAGTCTGACACATATTTTATGGATTCTGTGGATATACCGTCATGTCCTACGCTCCTAGTATTTTTTAAAGATTTTATAAGTAATATTTCTCTGTAATATTACTGTAGAATGGGCCAGCCATTTCCATTATAGCGATGATCACTGTGATCGAAATAATCTTGAATGGAGACTGCAAATAGGCGATCGTAATGTAAAATGTCCTCAGGTTACGTGGAGCAAAAATATTCACAGAGTGTTAGCAGCAGCTGGATAAAAGTTGACGATAACCGAATTGAAAGGCGGGCAAATGGAGAGGCAGCAGTGGAGTGCCGTGTGTGGATAATGTTGATTAATATATTTTTAAAGTAGCCGTAGACAAACGATGTTACGACTTGTTAAGACTATTATAGTTAAGTAATATTAATTACCCGTACTGTTTAAAATTCCTTTTTATTCTAACCAATTCTTAAACAAATCAAGCGTGATAACAAAAATTAAAACGATCAATCATAAGCTCGGTTAACATTTTATTGCAATGAATTGGATTTTCCCAGTATTTGCAGAATAGATTTTTGATCTGGCAATAACGCGGTTACGTTTTGATAGTTCTTAAAACTTACGGATTTTGCTTGATTTTATAATTCATCATTTATAAAACTTTCATGAACATCATGATGATGATAAAAAAAGCCGTCATCCAGTTTGATCGTAGTAACTTCCTTGGATCGTAGTCATAAATATTATAATTTTATTTCCTGAGGCAGAAACCTAGCGTTCTGAGTTATCAGTGTAGCCATCTCGCGAGCAGTGATCGAAGCATTGTCATAAGTTCTTAATTTTTGTAACAGATGGCGGTATTAGACGCTCTAAGTAAATAGTACTTCTATTAATACATAGATGTCACTGAAACCAATTCGTGCCTGAAAAATATTTTATTTCAACAGATTCTTTTTAGCAGTGACAATGGTGTTAAAATAGCGTCCATTAACATGAGGCATATATTTCACAGTGGTAACAAAAAGAAAGATAGTTATTTCATGGATAAAATAGTTTAATCCTCTTCTTCTTCTTCTTCATTGGGTTCCGGGGTGGTAGTGGTTCGTTTCTTGGACTTCCTCTTGCGACTGTGTCTCTTGCCTTTCTTGGTGATCCTAAGTAAAAAAATAAATTTAAATATGCATACCACGTGATAATGTAAAGAGGGATGTTTAGTGTTACACGAATGGATAGATAATGAAATGAGTTAAATGAGTAGTTAAATAAAAAGTTTGAAAGTGGCACCGGTAACTGAAAACTTGTGTGGGAATCGGTTGTCATGGTATAGGCTAGTGATATCGAGGAATGAAGAAAATGTTGTAATGAATGTTTTGAGTATGAATGTCGATGATAGCTATAAGAGCATGGGAGACCAAAGAGACGATGGATGAACTGTGTAAAAATTATGATATGATTAGAAAGTGGCGACTACTGAGATGCAACTAGTAGAGGAGTATGGAAGATAAAAACTTTTTACAAAAAAATAACAACCGACTTCCTTAAAAAAAACACTACAAAGTGAAAAATAACTTTAATTTCGGAAGTCGGTGTCTTAGGATCTGAAGTTTTTCTGCCACCAACTTCCGAAAGGTTTTTATTTTAAACTTTTTAGTTATGGTAGATACCCCGCACAAATCTAATCGCGTTTTTCGTTCATTTGTCGCGCAAATATTTAAGACTTATATAGTTAATGGTTTTCACATGGATCCCATTGTCCGAATGGAACCAAATTAAAATGGGACCACACGGGAAGCACCAGATTTCAAATAATAATAATAATAAAAAAAAACAAAATCGGTTCACCCAGTCAAAACTTATGACTATGAGGTAACACACATTAACCTCTAAGTCCCTGAGATACCACATTTGGTATGTAAACAATCGTTTTTTAATTGTGTCTGTAATTACAGTAATTGACCGATTAAAATAAAATACAGTCGAATTGATAACCCCCTCATTTTTTTGAAGTCGGTTAAAAATGAATTGTTGCACCGCCTCCAAATAAAATGAGGTAAGGGCAGGCAAAAGCTCTAATAGGCAGTAGGCAATATAAAACATTCAAAGCGAGATCATTAAACATAATTATTTTTAAGTTTTTTATCAAACATATTGACTAGCAGTATCTTTGTATTTATATTTAGCAAATAATGTCTGCGCAAAGGCTTCCCTTTCCCTTTTCACACAGTCTATGAGTCTGTCCATTGCCATCAGTCACTAATACAAATAAATATGGTATATTCTAAGCCAGCACTATATTGTTACCACAAAAACGAAATAGAAGTACCATGTTTTATTTTATTTTCCGCTTAGTTTGCTAATACCTTTGCATCAGAGTTGAAATATCACGTGTCCCTTTTAAATTTGTTGATCCCTTTTAAAAATACTTACCTTACCTTTTTTAGGTGTACCTAGGTTTCAACACCAGCACGAAAACATTTTAATGCTGGTGTTTATACCGAGTCATCTTCTGTCGCTTACCTCATTTGTATCCCAAAAGGTGTAAGTGAATGACAGCAAGGATGGTGAGACATATGTATATCTTGTGAAGGAATTCCACATTATCAATCAGTATTACAGAATACATCCTTCAGGATTTGATAAACAAAGCAACGAGAGAATCGTTCAGATATCTCCTACACAGTGGTCGAAAAATAATGGTACCTTTTATTTAACTATGTATTAACACGGAGTGAAGGAGAACTACCTATTCATCTGTTTGACAATACGTCAAACTGAGAAATAGGTAGTTCTACGAGTATGTCCGTAGAACGGATTTTACGTTCGACGTGATATTGAGAACTTTGTTTAAGATTCGTGGACAGATACTTTATTAATTTATTGTTACTTTTGTAGATAATAATTTAAAATCGAATTTGATAAAATTCACCTTTACGAAGTACTGGAGAATAATGTTAGAAATCAAAAGGGCACAAAAACACAGACGAGGATAGAGAGAATGGAAGTCTACGTTACATCTCCGCCAAAATGGAAATAATGATTAATTATAGAAAAAAAAAATATTGAAAGAAGCAGAGCTATATCAATTAATCGACATAATAAAGATTGCGAGCAAAGTTAAAGACGTACAGATAGATCCCTAAGAACCAGGTAAAACTCAATAGAATGAAATAAAAATGCTTCATTGACAATATTAGTGTAGGTGTAGATTGAAGTCGTAAAAAGAAAACCCAGTACGTTAAGTATTAACAACTAAGTACATTCATTTATTTACAAAAAATAACTAGTCCAGTTAGACACAAAACACTTAAATTACTTTTCATATTCCGGGCAAGGAGTCTTTTCATATGCATTGAATTTTAATATGGCGCCTTTTATTCCGACAAGCACATTATCTGCTGAATCCATTGCAAACGAATTCACTCCAGAAATGCCAAATGATCCCAGACGCTTTGCACTTATGTTTTCAGGGTCAACTACGTATAAGTTACTATTTTCGTCCATCGCGAATACCTCATCAGATCGACTGACGAAAACCCCTGTCATTTTATCACTGGGCAGACCTTTGATTTTGATCGGAATCGTGTTCCCATTCTTTAGAATATACGAAGTCTTTGTAGCTACGAAGTATAAGTTATTTCTCGGATCCACAGTTAAACCATGACCGTTTGGTATAGCCGAAAATGTTTCTTGCTTTTGACCTTCATTTGTGATCTTATGCACTCGGTTTTGAGGCCAAGTTGCTATGTACATTGCACTACCATCGCTGTTTACTGCGATATACATAACATCTTCTCCCAAAGCTGTATACAATTCAATAGAACTGTCATCTTTGTACTTATATACACCGTTATCAGTGGCTAAATACACGATGTCATTTAGGTTATCAACACATGTCGACTGGCCGAGACCGGCGACTTTTATGATTTCAAATTCTCCGCTTGGGTGCATTACTTGAAGACTCATTTTCATTTCATCACTTATAAGAGTGAAGAAGACCTTGCCAGTCTTCCAATGAATGCTCATGTCTGCTGGTATGCCTGTCACGTTCCTTTGTTCTTCTAGTACGTAGTGGAAGTTGTTGAAATTGAGGAGGGTGGCACAGAAGGTGTCCCTGGTCTTCTGTTGTGCGAGTCTTTGCCTGGTCATCACTGGAGTTGAGCTGATGGTTGTCACTATTGACAGGAGCACCAGTATTAGTTTCTCCATCTGAAATCAAATGGAGTGATTTTAACATTTTGGTCTGTGAACAGTCAACTAGGTACTGCAGGTATATTAATTTTCTCGTTGCTAGATTAGATGCATTAAAAAGTTGTAAATTTCAAGCAGTAATTATAATTACATTTATAAGAGTTGATTGTGATATTTTGTTTTCAAAACGACATTTCCTTTTCAGTCTACCAATATTTATAATTATCATGAATATCAATGATTAACTAACTAGAAATGTTTACGTTTAAGTATTTGTTTACTTAGAGATAAAGTATCAATTTCCAGGAAAATCTAATTAGAAAAACAAGGCAGTCTTCTGAGTATAAAGTTAAAGTCAAAGTCAAAGTCAAAAACGTTTATTGCGAACTAAGTGTATTTATGGTGTTGGTATTATACTATGTTAGTGCTTATGAGTTATTTTGCTTCACAGTTTTATGAATACTTCGAATCTTTTCTTCATAGATTTTTTTTTCCAAGAATTTCAGGTTATTGCTGATCAGCCCATTATAATTTATTCCTTAAAGTGTAAGCGCCAGGATAGCAAACTAATTTTCTTGCGTTATTCCAATTTGTAGGTCAGTGTGAGATTGTATCTATGTTGATTAAAAACATAGACTGTGTTGATGATTTTAAAGATTACAATTCTGTAAAGCCACTTTATGTTACGGTCGTGAATCAAATTTGAAATGAAAAAAATAAATTACATTTTAGGAGCTACCTTAGAATATCCACCTTATTCTATATAGTTGGTGTCTTTATTTCTATATTCTTCATGGCTAACTAATCAAGCGTCATAAATACATGAGCAGTTTGTGTCATACATTTCGTTCTCGTAGGAAACAGCATTAAACAGTTTTTACAGCTGCGTAATAGATTGTAGCCACCCACCCAGTCATGATTTCCGCGAGGTGAACCCGAGATAGAACCATACAATTTCAATTATACACATTGTTAATTTTCTCTGTGGAGGCTTATGCGGTGAAAATTTACCGCTTGGGTGTTTCCATAATGTTTTCCCCTACCTCCTCCGTTCGTAAGTATCTTACGTATCTCGATTGAATTTTTATTTTATCTAATAGGTTTTTTTTGCGATATTTGTAGATCAGTGAAAATTGGTGCAAGAGAAATGAGGCTTATGAAAAGATTGGGTAAAACAGTAGATGGCGAAAAATCTTCCCAGTTCTTGCACACCAACACCCTAATTGTGCAACACACTATCAATTAGAATCTGAATCATTTTGAAGGAGATTTCTATTCCATTGGTTTTTATGTTCGAACAATTTGTCTGTTCAACAATGTGAATACCGCAATAAATGTTATTGAACTGTCAAAATGAGAGCCATTTCTACTGTAATTTTGTCACACAATTACCCTTCTGGTATGTTTATCGGAAGCTCTAATATCAGGTATTCTGTTTGAATTAATTTGACTGAATAAAGTAACTAGGACTTAACGATCTAGAACATGGAAGACAATAAGAGAATTGACAACCGTATTTGCTTTTAGGAATCGGCTAATGTTTTACTATAGCGATACCAGTGAAGATATATCTTTGCTTAGCAGGCTTTTTGGTAAGATTATCTACAATTTCTATGTTAGTATTTACAGGGACGCTACGTTGGGCCCTATAGGTCGTCTTGATGGAGAGGGGATGAGAATAAGGGGAAAAGGGAACATCTCTTAATTATATTAAAAGAAACAGTTTGGAAACTGACAAACAACAAAAACTACAGGACTGAAGATGGAAACTTAAATAGCAGAAGCACTTCTAAACGAAGTTTATGCTATAGTTCGTTAACTATATCTAACATTGACGATATGAACAACAGCTAGCTCCGTCTTGAGATTTTAAAAGTATGTTCTAAACGATTCACACGATTTTTAAGATTTGACAATACATCGAGATTCCTTTATTAGGTACTAGCTTTTGCCAGCGGCTTCGCCCGCGTGGAGGTTGGAAAATGTCCCGCGTGAACGTACTACCGGGATAAAAAGTAGCCTATGTGTTAATCCAGGTTAATGTTTTTTAGCTCGAAAGCGCATTTTCATCCGACTTGCTTCAAATTTATCGTCACTGCTCAGCTCCTATGTGTCTTAGCGTTATGTTATATAGCCTATAACCTGCCCAGGAGTACCGACTACCATCGTACCAAGTTTGGTTAAAATCCCTTCAGTAGTTTTTGACCCATGCGTGCACATACAGACAGACGGACAGACAGACAGACAGACAAAAAATTTACTGATTGCATTTTTGGTATCAGTATCGATCACCATTCATCCTCCAGTATTAATTTTGAATATATTTTCAATGTACAGAATTGACCTTTCTACATTTACTTTATACTTTAGAAGAACAACGTGGTCACACAAACAGACACGGAAAGCGACTGTATAATCTTTATATTAATAGGGGAAGCAAAAACTTTGTTAGTACGCCTCCTTACGAAATATACGTGGACTGAGGAGTTTTTTGGCACAGTTAACGTTTATATAGAGAAGGAGTGGAGAATGCTAAAATTTTTATTATTAAAATAATGCATTAGAAATACATTCGCTTCAAAATGAATTATGATCATACTTCGACCACTAAGCGACCACTAGAATATATAATATACATAGGCTTCCCTCTAAGATAGAGAAGGCCTGGGTCTTAGCAGTGTGCACATTATAGGCTGTTTATGACAGATATATAGATAAGAGAAACCAGTACCTTTCTTTCACAAAATATTCCAACTCAACACAACACAGCTCCGCGTACTATTACGGGGCGCACATTTCAAAGCACACTGACAACGAAATTATCTGTTACTATATATATAAGTGTCGTATTATCATTCTTACTGTATAAACGTTTATAATAAAACAATAACATTGAGTGGGACAATAGTAAACAACATATTTCTTCGATTATGTCCATGATTACTCAATCTTACGAGGAAATATGTGGTGTGTTGTTACATCTTTCGTTTTGTTCATTGTCATCGTCTGTGGCTTTCAGTGTAACAGTTGCATTGTCTAAAACAGAGTAATTATTAAGTTAAAGATTCAGATTACTTAGTTGTGCTAACATGTGCGGAAATGTAAAATTGAAAATTTTATTGAAAAATGGAAAATTTCACCACGAAAGTGTTTTATATTGTGGATCTAACGGTTACCACAATTTGTATCATTATCTTATATTTTTGCTGATGATCCTTTCAAAAGTGTATATCATTATCTTGGATCAGGACAAACATCAGTCTTTTGCGAAGGATTCCTGGAATCCCATTTACTATCTATTTTTAATCTCTAATGGTCATTAATAACGGCCATTTTTCTAAAAAATTCATAACAAAAAACACATATATCCTAGTCTTTTCCCAACTATGTTGGGTTCTGCTTCAGTATTTTACATGTAAGGATTGCCTAGCTGACTCCCACAACCCAGTTACTGGGCAACTGGGTAACACGATACACTTTATAAGCCTCGCTTTCTGAACGCAAAATATGCGCTCTGCGGACACCAGCCCGTTCTACCTATTATCTATTACCCACCCTTCATAAGACTGGTTGTCAGATTTTCGGTATACGAGTTATATGGATATACGAGATTTTTTTTTTCAGATTTTCGGTATACGAGTTATATGGTATACGAGTTATACGGATACGAGTTATATGGTTTAAAAAAATATATATTTGATACTCCTTTTCTGAGTATGTCAGAAATTATTCAAAGTTATTTAAAAACATCTGTGCTTTCGCTAAATCTAAATTTTTAAGCGATACCATAAAAAATCCAGTAATAAAATAAAAACCACTTGGAAAATTATTAACAATGAAACGGGTAAATCGGTGAAAAACAACTAGAGATTATGATTAACAACAAATTGGTAAATAAGGCTGCCGACGTAGCTGAGGCATTTAATGAGTTTTTTGCCAACATACCTATAACTACGACTTGCTCCTTAAATTCCCCGTCTAAAGCTGAAAACCTTTTGCATAGTAGTGTGCCCAGATGTAGTCGCTTATTTAGTTTTGAACATGTAACGCCTCGTGACGTGGTTAATATTTTTAAGACACTTAAGTCAAAAAACACTGGAGATTACTGGGGCATCTCCATTAAACTGTTAAGTAATATAATAGACATAGTAGCCCCCTATCTAGCTGTAACTTTTAATAAATGTGTTGATTCAGGATCTTTTCCTGATCTCATGAAGAGTAGTAAAGTCATACCATTATTTAAAACAGGTAATAAAAATAACGTTGGCAATTTTAGGCCCATTTCTATCTTACCTGCATTTAGTAAAATATTTGAAAAGTTTATACTCAAGCAGTTACTAAGACATTTTAATTTAAACAGCCTCCTTCATAATGAGCAATATGGCTTTACAAAAGGTCGTTCGACAACAGATGCGGGTGTTGCTCTGCTAAAACACATTTTCAACGCATGGGAGAACTCGCAAAATGCTATCGGAGTTTTCTGTGATCTCTCCAAAGCTTTTGATTGCGTTCACCATGACACACTTTTGCGTAAACTGCGTCATTACGGTGTTCAAAACGAAGCTCTCAATGTCATAAGTTCTTATTTGCAAAATAGGCACCAATGTGTAGATATCAATGGTGTAAAATCTTCCGGGCTACTAGTTCAGTTAGATTTACCTCAAGGCTCAATACTGGGTCCTTTCTTATTCTTAGTGTATATTAATGACTTACCATTCTATTTGAAGAATATCTGTGACATTGTACTATTTGCTGATGATACCTCACTTATCTTTAAAGTAGACAGGAATAGAAAAGATTTTGACGACGTGAATAATCCGCTCTCAATGGCCACGGATTGGTTTACTACAAATAACCTAGTTCTTAATGCTAAGAAAACGAAATGTATAAAGTTTGCCTTACCGAATGTTAAGAACCTGGGACCCAATGTCGTTTTAAATAATGAGGTGCTTGAAACTGTTAACTCGGCAGTTTTTCTGGGCATAACAGTAGACGCCAAACTTCAGTGGGGACCACATATATCGAGCCTAGCGGGAAGGCTCAGTTCGGCCGCCTACGCCGTAAGGAAAGTTAGGCAGTACACGGACGTTGATACAGCTCGATTAGTCTATTTTAGTTATTTTCATAGCATAATGCCCTACGGCATTCTGCTGTGGGGCAAAGCCGCGGACACTCAAAATATTTTTGTTCTTCAAAAACGAGCTGTTCGAGCGATTTACCAACTAGGTGCTAGAGTTTCTCTGAGTGATTTGTTTAAAGATATTGGTATTCTTACGGTGGCATCACAATTCATCTTCGCCAACATCTTATATATTAGGCAAAATATACACTTGTACACTAAAAACAGTGATTTTCATAATATTAATATTAGAAATAAGGACAAACTACGAGCCCCTTTTCACCGGCTTCATAAG
Organism: Aporophyla lueneburgensis; assembly: GCA_932294355.1. Taxonomy (NCBI): domain Eukaryota; kingdom Metazoa; phylum Arthropoda; class Insecta; order Lepidoptera; family Noctuidae; genus Aporophyla; species Aporophyla lueneburgensis. Next base: position 11,744,904 of record OW028759.1, read on the forward strand.
GTTCATAATTCTTTTGTTGGTCTTGGTATTACCTTTTATAACAAGCTTCCCTCTGCTTTGCTAGATTTGCAGTTTAATGAGTTTAAAGCTAAAGTAAAATCCAACCTTTGTTCAAAGGCATACTATTCTATCAACGACTACTTAAACGATAAGAATAGCTGGTCGCTGTGATTAACTCAAGAGTTTATGTTCTTTCAATCCAGAATTAGTTTTCCTACCGCCAGTTTATATGGGTAGTTCATATAATAGTTTTTTTATTTCACTGATTTTGTTAATTTATTTTATTTTCTTTTAATTTCATTTATTGTGGACATAATCTACTCATTACAATTATTGTAAATGAGTTGTATTGTAACATGTAGTTAGCTAGCGACCTCGTCAGCTGTTCATAATATTCTTGTCTCACCAACCGGCAGCAAGTTCGTCATGCTCCCTTAGATGTCACTGCTTGCGGTAGCGTCGGGGGTCGGGTTACCACCTTCCCTCAAATATGGCGAGGGGGGTAATGGCTGACCTTTATGCTCGTGAACGGGTGCTGCTTGTGGTGACTGGTCGTCTTGCTGACCATAGCTTTTGTTATTGTTACTTGTATTAACTGTTATTTTATTTTGGTCCGGAGGTCCTTAGTTTAACTATTGTAACTTCAACTTTGCTGTATGTATCAATTTGCATCGTTGAATATGTAAGCGGGCACGCCCTTTATGCCTGGAGGCTTTATTTACGTTTTAAGTTCCGTTTACGATTTTGTTTTGTTATTTATTTCAGCTTGAGTTTAGTTTTCAGTGTTTTGTTGGTGGTATATTGGCGTGTGCTAGCTGACATATGTGAATAATTTATGTTTTGTTTTATAATATTAATTACTTACACAGTATTGTATAGAATCAAGTTCTTCTAACTTAACAGACAGCTGTGCTGCTGGGGAGTTTGTTCCGCCACTTCTTCTTCCCAGCTAAAGCACTAGGAAGTGTCGAAGGGCGGGCGTTTTGGGGGGACTGTCTTGTGTAACTTTGACGTTCAAAAAGTGCTGACTCTCAGCCTAGTTTGAATAAATGACTTTTGATTTTGATTTTGATTTTCGGGCTTCAGACGACCCAAAACGAACAACCTAGGCATGGAGGTGTTTTGGTAGGTAAAGTTGATCACCTATCCATGGACTAACTGCGCTAAGCGTTGCTTTACCTGATCGATGAACCCATACGTCTGTTATTATTTAGCCACAAACTCCTCTAAACACCTACATACTTACGCCAGCGGCTTCGCCCGCGTTGAGGTCGGAAATTATCCCGCGGGAACATACTACCGAGATAAAAAGTAGCCTATGTCCTTTCTCAGGCTCTAAACTATCTGTGTACCAAACTTCATTTAAATCGGTTCAGTAGTTTTAGCAGGAAAGCGAGACAGGCAGACAGACAGACAGAGTTACTTTTGCATTTATAATATTGGTGTGGATTCTTTAATAGGAGAAATTCATCCGAGATATTTATTTATCTGCCAAAAGGCTGCCTTGTATTGCTTGATGATACTTAATGTATATTTGACCCAGTGTATAAAAATAACATAACATTAAAAAAAACCACGTGTAATATAAAATAAAACAAACTGTATCTATAGTACAACCACATTTCACCAGTTATAGGGGACGAGCCTTTGTCATCGATTGGGCTCAAATTCAAACTCCGGACTGCTACTAAGAAATTCCAAATAGAAAACCCCCAATATCCTTTTACCCGACCTGGGTATCGTACCGTGCTAAGCAATAGCGCTTTTTTTTGTGGGTGGGAAATCATCAAATGACGCCTCCCGCTCTAGAGTGGAGCGGAAGGGTGTGTCAGACTTTTACTGAGTAAAACCTACCCGAATTCCTTCAGTTGTCCATATGCCAGGGCCACGGTAACTCTTTCGAACAGATTCTGCGACTCTGCCAGAAGCAGTAGCACTGGCGACTACTAGGCCAACGTGCAACGAGGTAGTCGAGATATAAAATAACAATAACACTCAAAATTTTCCACTTTCTGAAAAAAAAAGCAGTCGATTAAGAATATAACTGTAATGACAATGTTGATATTGACGTTAGCTTCTGTGATAAATGGATGGGTGGCTTGTCGCGGATCCAGGGAGACAAGACAGGAAGGTAACTTTAATCATGTATATGTATGTCAGGTAGGATCGCTTTCAGCCATATAAAGCCTCAAGGTTTTGGGATTATAAATAATGCAAGGTTTATGTGTAACTTTACTTATTCGTCTGGTGTCGGACGTAAAATATAGCACCACGCCATTTCTTCCCATGGGTGTCGTAAAAGCCGACTAAGGGACTTACTAGTGAGTGGGCAGCAGCATGTTCTATGCATTTTAATATCATACTGCGAACGCCAACCCGCCTGCCAAGCGTGGCGATTATGGTAATCCATGCCAAAAAATTACAAGCTCTAAGAAAAACGCACAGTAGTACCTGCCTGGTACCGTGTGGTGCCAGACGTAAAGAATAGCACCACCGCATTTCTTCCCGTGGGTGTCGTAGAAGGCGACTAAGGGACTTACTAGAGAATGGGCAGCAGCGTTCTCTATGCATTTTGCTACCATACTGCGATCGCCAACCCGCCTGCCAAGCGTGGCGATTTTGTTAAACCCTCCAAAAATTACAAGCTCTAAGAAAAACGGCCAGTAGTGCCTGGCGGCCTGCCCACCCTTGGCTACATGGTTTTTTGGAGGAGGCTTATATATCCAACTGTGGAGGTTTTTCTTCCGGTGATGATGATGTGTTTAATTTTAAGTTTTCATGGATTATTGTGTATATCGATATAAGATCTATTAGTTCCAGGTCTGTGCATGGAAGACCAGCTACATGAAAAATCGTGGACATATCAGTCATGGAGAGGTTCAGCTGAAAATCAGCCTCAGGCACTAGTTGTCTGGCATTTTTACTGAACTGGGCTTTATTGGCGCAGTCTTAAGGCACACTATAACGCTAGTTTCTGACATTGCACCTTACACTTTTTATTCGATTTGTATTTTATTTTACTCTATCCTGCTATATATCTGATTGTGTGCCTTTTAGTCTGTGCTAAATAAATGTATTTTCTTCCTTTCTTTAGATCTTGACCAAAAGTTGTATTTTCAACAACTAATCAAAATTAAAAATGTTTTTAACAAAGTGAAGAGCTTGTTCATATTATTATTGCATAGCAAATGACGGCTTACAAAAGATAATTCTCGTCCAACATCCTTACTCGGTTTTTTAAGTTTAATTCAGTTACCTACGTAACTGAATTAAACTTGTTTACGTAACTGAATTAAACTTGTTTACGTAACTGAATTAAAAATGTTGCTGTAGTCTATCAGATATAGGTAATTATTATATTAAACCCGAAGAACGTCCTGCACCCTAACTGCATAATACACTGTCAATCAGATTCTGATTAATTTTGAAGATTATTTCTAACTAGCTTTTGCCAGCGGCTTCGCCCGCGTGGAGGTCGAAAAATATCCCGCAGGAACGTACTACCGGAATAAAAAGTAGCCTATGTGTTAATCCAGGTTATAAACTAACTGTGTTTCAAATTTCATCCAAATCCGTTCAGTAGTTTTTGCGTGGAAGAGTAACAAACATCCACACATCCATACATACAAACTTTCGCATTTATAATATTAGTAGGATCTATTGCTTTATATGTTCGAAAAAATTGTCTACTCAATAACGTAAATAATACAATGAATGTTGTTGAAGTTTCAAAATGAAAGCGATTCGTACTGATAGTATGTTACGCAAATACGCAATTATCCCTCTGATATAGTCAATACACCCTATTTTTAACAAATTCCTACATCCCACATTCAAAATCTCACTTTAAATTAAATGATCCCATAAACAAAAAAATACCATCGTCAACCATTTTCCGTGTGACAAAAACTTATAACACTTCTTAAAGAAAAATGTCGTCCCATTCATTTCATGCTTACATCTCGCATAAACCGTCCTTTTCATCATCTAAGTACGGGTTAGGAGACATCATTTGTCATCAGACATGGCAGATAATGAATGAAACTCGATTCATATGTCACTGTTGGAAAAAGAAAAATCTATCTTATCTCCTACACAATAAGGTTGAAATTCGTCTGGCAATGTCATCGTCTATAGTACAAGAGCTAGTATATTTTGAACTGTAGTAAAAATGCTTAAAGTTGGTGTTTTCTACACAATTTTGAAGGTTGGTCAGGTCTAATAAGTTTGGTGGAAACTTAGAATTATGTCCTATAGTTGACCTTCTATACGGCCTATTTACAGAATTTCTGGACATTTTCTAAGCTCAGAAAGCCCTGAAGTTAATGTCACCTTCGGTGACATTTGAAGTGAAAGCCAACGTAACATATTATTGCCAACCATATTAAAACCAAAAAGCATTAAGTCCGCCTTAGTGCTTTTTTGGGTGCGAAAAGTTTAAATCCAAACTATGTATACTAATATTATAAAGCTGAAGAGTTTTTTTGTTTGTTTGATTGAATTCGCTAATCTCAGGAACTACTAGTCGGAATTGAAAAATTCTTTTTGTGTTGGGTAGTCCATTTATTGAGGAAGGCTATAGGTTATATAACATCACGCTACAGTCAAAAGGAGCGGAGCAGCAAACGAAAAATAGACGAAAACTGGCCGGCAATTCGATGCGACGGGAACGGGAGCGAAAATTTGACGCGGACGAAGTCGCGGGTTAATACTTTTTACTTCAATCAACTCAGCGGCAGTCTACTTCTGGACATACGCCTCTCCCATGTTGCGTCACAACACCCTGTCCTCCGCCTTCCGCATCCAGTCTACCCCAGTCACTTCTTTAGGTCGTCGGTCCACCTAGCTGGGGGGCGTCCCACGCTACGCTTGCCGATTTCTTACTGACGTATCACTTACTTACTGTAATTAACAAAATTAGGAATAAAAAAATAAAAAATAAAAACAGCTAAGGATCATTTAGAAACACTCATATGTTGTACCTTATACTTCTTATTTTATTGTGTTAGCACCAGCTACACAAATAAGTGTACATGACATGTGAAGTGAGCTGCAAGTGAACTGTCTATTCCTAGCATTGCGATGACGGCCGATCTATTCTGTTAAAATCTCACCGTGATACCTGGGGTGAATTGAGTTTACAGTGACTTGTCATTAGTGTCAATCCAATGTCATCAGATGAAATGATAGCTCACTTTTAGCTCATTTCACCTAAGCTTTCACTGTATCATTTTTGCACTACTGTTACTGAAGTAATGGCAGGAGGCTAAGGACTTTTAACCAGCCTAAAGATATCTCAGCAACTGAACAGTGGTGGCTTACGACGTGTAGATCGTGGCATCGAACCTAGGCAGGCGCTTTTCTTTGTGAAAATAATTTCATCACAATTGTTCTCAAAATGGTGACCGAAAACATTTTGATTAAACTGGCATGTCTCAGAACCAAAATTCGAACACAAGTGAGATCTACCAGCTCGTACTGCGCCCATGTGATAGATTATATATAACTTTGTTTCCACTCCGTCTCTAAAGAAGGAGGCAGCAGTAGGAGCATTAACTATAAGCTGATTATGATGATTATGATGATAAGCTGATGATGAAAGGGATCTCCTGGTAAATTTTCGATTTAGCAGTGCTGATTTATTAATCCTAACAAACTTAATCTTATTTCGTTGCAATTTTCAGATAATGTAGCAAGATGAATGCTGAATTATACTTATTTTTAAGAACTCGGCAATTCTCGTAATGTTAAGAACGTTCACAATGTGATCTCAGTCTCCATCTGAGAAAAATACCTCGAATTTCCATACATTTTTGTTAATTTTTTGACATTTGATTGTCGCCGAAATGAGACTGCTACCAGATTTCGAACATTTTTAATTACGAGAATTTGCCTTCTAGACACATACAACGAATTTTCTCCCTAACCTCAAATTCCTGAGTTGAGTCAAACAAAAACTAACATAATACGATTTCATAATACAACAGAAACCTTTGACCAAGTTGCCTGTTTTTGTACTAAAAGGTATTATGTTGGGCCACAGTTAGTAGAAACTTTGGAGGCAGTCTACACATATGGGGCTTTGTCGGGCAAGTTCAGATGAGCAAAAAGTGGAAAGGTTTTTGTTTTGATTTCACTTGTAAAAGGCGACGTTGTCTGGTGAGGTAGTGATGTGATAGAACAGCTTCTTTATCATCTTCATTTCAGCTGAACGACCTCCACTGGTGGACATAGACCTCCCCCAATTTGGGGAGATTTGCCATAATCGCCACGCTTGGCAGGTGAGTTGGCGATCGCAGAATGGTGGTAAAATGCGTATAGAACGCTGCTGCCCATTCTCTAATAAGTCTCTTATTCGCCTCTTACGACACCCACGGGAAGAAATTGGGATGGTGCTATTATTTACGTCCGGCATCACACGGAACATGAAGAAAATGGTTCAATAAACCTTTAGTCTATAGGCAACGTTCCCAGTGCTGGGACACAGGCTTCCATTCTATGAAAAGAAGTAGGTCATAATCTCCACGGCAGCCCAGTGAAAGATGGTTGCATTCACCATACTTTGTACTACCAGAAAAACGCGCCAGCACTCGGTATGGTGGACCTAAAGAGTGACCATGTGTTCCTTAAAATCGTTGGCGCCTGCTAGCAGACAACAATTGCTTGCACCATATACAAAAAACACCACACAGACAGTTTTTTACACATCGTACTAAAATAAAAGAATTTTTTTCACGACCATCAAGCATAACAGTTTAATCATAGTCCTATGTCCAAATACCCGCTTAGAGCTCTTACACACGAGAGGCATGTTACCAACGGTAGGTAACTGCAGCCACGCGGATGATGATGCTGCATGCGTAGCATGACCACCGTAGAAATGGATTTTGTCGACGGAAGAATAGATAAAATTACAGATTGTAGATAGATTAAAGACAGATTAAAGATTGTAGAAAGATTTGTACCGTTTTATGCTGGCGTAACATGACAATTCTATCTTTATTCTACCAAGAATAGACAAAGTTCTCTCTATCGTAGTCATGCTACGCGTGCTGATCTTTGAAGATGGCATGTCGACAGCTGTCGACGGCAGCAGTTACCTTTGCCGTTGGCAACATGCCGCTCGTGTGTAAGAGCTCTTATTAGTAGACTGACAGTGAATAATAATAACAATAGAACATGTATTGCTAATCCTGCGTGGGCGCATATCTTAGCTTATTATTAATGGCCTTGGCAACAGCTACGCTAAGCATAGAAAGAAGTATTGAAACACGGAACTTTTTAAAGTAATGTTTTTTTAGATCCTATCATATTCAAAATTATACCTTCATCCGGTTTTAACATATCATAATTATTATATTTTGACGGCATTAAACAAAGCAGAAACAAGAGTTTTGAACTGATTTTGTGAGCACGTTTATTTAAAAACCTAAGACAGGCAGGTAATTGTTAAAACCATTAATTAGGAGAAATCCTCTAAAAACTTTTTGAAATTATTGAGCTACTTTTTAACTTTCTAGCAACTAAGCTAAGGTAGCTCAACCAAATGCGTTAAGTACGGTTAGAGCTTTGAGAGGCGCAATCCTTCCATAACAGTGTTCCTTATTATTTTTAAGTGTATAAAGAGGCGTTAATGTTCCCACTGCTGGTATACAGGCCTCGTCTGTTCGAAACGGAGTGGGCTATAATTAGAGGATACAATCCCGAGCATGTTTTTCAATCCCGGGATTACGGGATTTTTGAAACGTAATCCCGGGATCCCGGGTCTATCCCGGGATTAGACTGTGGTTTCTAATTGGGCTAAAATGAAAAAACAACTTAATTAATTAAAAAAAGATCTTTTTTATGTCTTTACACAACAAAAATCACAATATAATAAGAAAAGATAAAGACAAAACAAAAAAAAAACTATACTTTTGCAAGAAATCAAAAAGACAACACAAAAAAAAAACATTTAAAATTTCGAAAATATAATCGCAGAAAAATATCAAAGCATCCAATCTTTGACTTCCAAGCCTGCTTCGTAGTTTATTGCCAACATAAGCAGCAGCTGAAAACACTCATTCCATATTAACTTCGTTCAACTTTAGGTGAATATGCACCTGAATATCCGATCTCTAGTCATAACAGGCAGGACGTACTGGTTGAAGACTTTAGTCTATCATTGAATGCAAAAGGATATTTAAATAAAAGAACTACCTACTTAAACCCTTTCCTAAAAACCTCATCTTTTAAATTCAAAACAAATTTTCAATTTAACATCCCGGTACCAAATTCCGTTACAACTTGATTTCCTCCATACAAAACGAAACAAAATAGAAAATACTATTTGAATATGCCACAAGTTTAGATTAAATTTCACCATTGCAGGATTTGAATGGAAAAATAATAAGTTTTATTTATTTGTCGGGGGCTTGGGGGATTCAATTGCTCTGCGTAGAACGGATTTGTTTCCGATGTAGAGGAAATGGAGGAATGGGGGACCGTATTGGGATGTATTCGTCAACTTTTAACAGGGGGTTAGTTTTCTAAAGACTAGGGGTAAACTTTGCTTGTGGTTGCTGTTCGAATATTGAATTTGGTTTTAAATTTGCGATTTGTCGATTATGTGTCTTGGTGTTTTTCGATCTAGTATTTTTTTTCATTGTGTTTTAGTAAGTAGTTGTTCACCTATCAGATTTATTTGAACACAAAGCTCATCGTCGTTTGTCACTATCGGCCTAAATCGTTCCAACTGGTGGAACACAGACCATGAGAGGAAGTGGGCTGTAATCTATCACGCGGGCCTAGTGCGGTTTGGTTGGTAGATGTCATATGTCTTCAATTTTTTGGGTCTAAGTCATGCCGGTTTCCTCACGATGTTTTCCTTCACCGTTTTGAGAGAAATGGTGACAAAATAATTTACACAAAGTTATTAATTACATCGACTGTTGGTAATCTACAACCAAATAAGTGAAACCCGAGTGTGTGTGTTTTTGTACTTATTTTTACTCATTGGTTGTTGCACCGTTCGACGTCGTCACGTTAGCGCCGGCTGTCGCTGAAAACCAGCGCTGGGGCTCTGTCTCGCATAGGGTCGCAGCATTATGCTGAGCGCATGAACACATGTTTTTTGTTTCTTATATTTTTATTGTGTCCACTCTTTCTTTGCGTCATGTTTACCGCAAATAAACGTATTTTATTTCTTTCTTAATCCCTATTTAATTTTATCTTTTCACAACTACGATATAACAGCTCTCTGGGATGTTTGGACTTCAATAGTAATTTTCAAGCTGGTTTCACGACTACTACCTGTATAAAGATTCATTTTTTCCCTAAATTGTGGTTTCTTTCCACTTAAGTGTCAAACAAATACAAAAGAGTTATTTGTACCAAATACGGATTTTCTCAAGGTGCTCCAAATGTACTGGAAGCTCTCAAATATTTGCTAAAATATTTAAAGTTAGCTACTAAGTTGTATGACAATATACAAATATTGCATAGCTCAAGTGTGTGTTCACTAGAGTCGTACAAAACGGTTATTTAAGCTGAAGAGCTTAAAAATATGTAAAGTATGTATATGAACCATTAATCATGCTCAATAATGAACTTTACACAGTAAAAAACAAAGTCGTATATCGAGTTTGTACTCTTAGATCTTTTAAACTACGCAACGGATTTTAATGCGGTTTTCACCAATAGAAAGTGATTTAAAAGGGAGGTTTATATTTAAAACTAGCTTCTGCCCGCGACTTCGTCCGCGTCAAATTTTTGCTCCCCTGACCCTACCCGTCGCATCGATTTGTCTGCTAGTTTTCGTCCATTTTTCGTTGCTGCTCGCTCCTTTTGAGTTATAGTGAGTCAACCTTAAAAGATAGACATATGCTCTCGCGGACTTTTTTTTAGAACTTTTTAAAAGGAACAATTCCGTCATACCATGACGGAATTGTTCCGTCATGGTATGACGGAAAAATGATTTTTGCGTTACTTTAACCGTTTACGCAGCGCACGCAACGGAAACTCTCAAAAGGAATACATTTTCCCCGTTTTTGCAACATTTTTCATTACTGCTCCGCTCCTCTTAGTTGTAGCGTGATGTTGTGCGTGGTGTTGAGCCTCCCTCGATAAATAGGCTACCCAACACAAAAATAATTTTTCAATTCGGACCAGTAGTTCCTGAGATTAGCGCGTTCAATCAAACAAACAAACAAACTCTTCAGCTTTATAATATTATAGTACATTGTTTTTTATTTGTATGTATGTTAGTCTGTAAGGTATTTATGTTATGGGTCTTTGTAGCCCGAAATAAATTGATTTGATTTGATTTGATTTGATTTGATAGTATAGTAAGTATAGTATAGATACGCGGGCGAAATCACTGGCAAAAGCTAGTACTAGATAAAATGGAAAACTTGAGTCAAATCGAAGTTGATGGACGCTGCTGACAGTGCTACAAGCTCATATCCAAATTCTAGGCTGGCTGTACGTATATTTTCATTATCTTTGGATCTGTATTTTAGTTTTTTTCCACTGATTTCCGAAATTAAAGTTATTTTTCACTTTGTAGTGCGTTTTTGGGAGTCGGTTGATTTTTTTGCCAACATGTTTTTATTTTTCTCTTTTACTTATGGTATCGACCCCGCACTAAATCGTATACCATTAGAAAGAAAGAAAGAAAGAAAGAAAAATATTTTGTTTGGGACACGCACAGGACATAAAACAATAAAAAAAAACATAAGAACATTTTTACATTTCACATACAGATAACAAAATATTTCTAAAAGATATAAAATATAAAAGAGTAAGATCTGTGCGAGGCCAAAAAGGCTCCTATCTCAGCATAATGCTGCGATATTTGTAAAAAAAAAAACAACTACCGCAGCGCTGGTGTTCTGATAATGCCCGCTGTGATGCCACGGACACACTTACGGACATAACAATGAATCCCACATTGAAAAACTATAAAAAAAAAGATAAAATATACTTAAAATATAAATGAAAACAGTATTTATTACAATTAATATTTTAATTTTATTTTTATTTTATTTTTTTAATTTTACATGATCCACCTAGACCCGACCCATTACTGGCCAGGACAATAGCAGTGACAGGAAATATAAGAATATCATCACGATCACAAAGTGGATTAAATACGTACTATCAAAGCTAACACAAAAACTAGCAAAGCATGGTCATTAAAATTTAAATGCAACCACCCCTGAAGCATAAACTATCCAGAATTTTGGAAACCGGGCCACAGTTGGCGAAAAATCGGTGAACATACATAAAAAAATATACAGAGGAACTTATAACCTCCTTCTTTTTTGAAGTCGGTTAAAATATATGGTGGATTGCCTATTATTTCTTTGACCTAAAGGAGCCTCACAGCAAAACGATTTAAGATACAAGTACACATATAGGTACTTAAATGGCTTTGCCACATACTATCCATGTTTAGCGACTCCAAGTATAGCTGTTATTCTAAACAATACAAATTGTTTAGGATTTACTGGCGCCAATCTTTTAATCTGTAATATAACAATACATATTATCACGCCTATTTTCGCTGAAGGGTTAGTAGAGGTGACCTATACATACTGTAGTAGGCAGGTACTGCAACTGTTTATACATAGACACTTCTTTTTAAAAGTCCCACTAATAAACAAGTAAATAATATAGTCATCATCAGAATCAGTACTTTATTTATGAATGTAGGTACAAGTATAAGATGTTGTGCATGAATTGTGTCTACCTTACGGCGTGCAAATACGTGGGACGTAAAGAATAGCACCATCTCATTTCTTCCTTTGGGTGTCGTAAGAGACTTGCTAGAGAATAGGCAGCAGTGTTCTCTATGCATTTTCTACCATACTGTGATCGCCAACCCACCTGCTAAGCGTGGCGATTATGGCAAACCCCTATGTCCAGCAGTGGACGTCTTTTGGCTGAAATGATAGTGCTAAATTATACAAAACTGAGTAATTGGATTCTAAAAAATAAAATATTACAATAACTAAATAAAAAATAAATCAAAATCTTAGAAACTAAAAAATTAAAATGATACAATAATGAGTAATTGGATAATTTTAATTTTTCGATTTATTTTTTATTTAGTTATTGCAATATTTTATTTTTTAGAATCCAATTACTCAGTTTTGTATAATTTACATTTTAAATTTTTAGTTACTAAGATTTAGATTTTTTTTTATTTTATTTAATTTAATTTTTAGTTAATTTTTAGAAATAAGTAATAATTGTACATACCTAACAATACCTTTTGCTATGTCCTAATAGGATCTACAACGGCTCTTAGCTTTAAGCATTTTGTTAACACCTGTTTTACCTTGTGGAACGCAAATATATGAATATGAATATATTCATATTCAAAGCATAACATGCTATGCAGTTGGTAGATTCAGCCACTTTTTAAAGAAACTTATTTTTAGTAGTCCGACAAATATGTAAGTAAATAATATAGTGCGTGGAGGTAATACAAACTTCAAGCAAAACCCAGCGGACATTCCTATATCAATTTACCTCAACACCATTCCACAGTTTCAAATAAATCTCTTCTATATAACAGTCATTCAATTATCTCAAGTTCTTGCATCAGAAACGACACTCTTATGTAAAATTATTCGACAAATCATTGACAGAAACTTGGACGGGTCGAGGGCGCAAGTTAGAAACTTTTAACAATAATGTGGTTTGAGAGAGCATCTTTTGGAGTTATTTGTCAAATTATGACCAATTTTGAGGGACTAGGTTTAGAGAGATTAAAACAAGTGGATTGCCTCGCTACTGCTGAGCATGAGGTCCCGGGTTCGATTCCCAAGTCGGGCAAAGTGTAATTCTGATTTTCTATCTGGAAATTCTCATTAGCAGCCCGGAGTCTCGATTCTTGCCTGGTTGATGGCAATGGGATCGCTCTCTGACATGGGACTTAAACATATGGGTGTACTTTATGTACACCTTTGCCCATCCTTTTGGGGAAACAAGGCGTGATGTTTTAAATATGCTTATGTTATAAGTATAGGAAGAGAGACAACCAGCCTTGTGCCATCTTGGTGAAAGGATTATTTCATGTTCGTCCATACTTACAAATATCACGGAGGGATTTTGTTGCGCACTGGTTTTTGAACGCTCTAGTAGGCGCTGAGAGTTGAAATTCCAATAGATTTTTTACGCCAAGAGGTATAGAATCAGCCTATAATGTTCCCACTGCTGGGACACAGGCTTCCTCTCTGTGTGTGGCAGCGGGCTTAAACCACCACGCGGGACCAGTGCGCGTTGGTGGATGTCACATGTTTTCGAATTTTTGGTTCTAGGATATGCCAGTTACCTCACGATGTTTTCCTTCATCGTTTTGAGAGCAGTGGTGATGAAATTAAATACACAAAGTACAGTGCCTGCTTGGATTTCCAACTCGTTAGGTAAACATAGATATTATAAAGTATTAGTTCTCCATACATACATATACTACTGCCTGCTTTTACCTGAGGGCCTACGTGGTGATCGGAAATTACCCCACGGGAACGTATTACAACGGGATAACAATTTTCTGTTACACTTCAAATATTTTTATCGCGATAGTCCAACACAATCCAGGACCCTTATAGGCTTATTCAGACCGGCGCGACGCGACAGCGCGACGCGATTCTTGTAGAACAATTTCCATGAAGTTCACATAAAAATTGTTCTACGAGTGTCGCGTCGCGCTGCCGCGTCGCGCCGGTTTGTAGGAGGCTTATTGCGTAACACACTATTAATAAGAATTTGAATTATTTTGAAGCTTATTTGTCATCTATTCTTTCATATGTTCGAAAAAATTGTTTGTTTAGCAACGTAAACAACGCCATGAATGTTGCGGAACTGTCAATATGAAACCGATTCCTACTGATTGTGTAGTACGGAATTACCTCTCGGGTTTTATGGGTACTATCTATGTGCCAATTTTCGTCCGAATCTTTTTTTCCGTTTTTGCGTGATTGAGTCAAAATCATACAAACTTTCACATATTTAATATTAGTAGGACTAGAGACTAAGTAACTACACCGTTTCAACGTGTACAAAACGTACTTTCAATCAGATATAACAAAAAACGAATCCCCATACTTACATGACTAATTCACCTAGTTTGATCTGTGCTTGATTAATATCTACGCAATTGATCTCCGCTTCCTATTCCGCTGTCGCTTGTGCCTCGTGTCCATGGCGTGTATAACGGTGTGTTTGCGATCTGGCCGCGACTTTGTGGCGCCTAGCGGCGCGAGCGCAAGCGGTACGATGGTTTAGTGTGGATTGGCGATTAGCATATTTTTGTGTTTTTCCTTATTATATTTTATTACTAGCCGTCCGCGTACATGTCAGTTATCGCGGACGCAGACGAAGTCGCGGAAAAAAGTAGCCTATGTCCTTTTTGTAGTTTAAACTTACTCCGTATCAAACATTAAAATCGGTGCAGTGGTTTAGTCGTGAAAGCGTAACAGACAGAGTTAGGTACTTGCGTATTTATAATATTAGTAAGTAATATAGATAGTATAGATAACTGCGCATTTGGTCTCATGGTCGAAAGCGACTGCGGAGTGAGCGAAGTGTTGGTCCTAGGCTCGATTCCCAGGTCGGACAAAGTGTTATTGGGTTTTTCTTAGTAACCGTCCGGAATTTGGAAGATGGCGTTGTGTCACCCCCGTTCCTCGGAAGGCACACAGCTATATACACAGCTGGATACAATATACTCCTCTAGACTGAATTTCGGCTATAGATGCCATTCTTAGAGAAGAGTGGCTATCTATGCGGGAGAAATTATAGCGTGCCAGTGTGGGCATAGATACAGGAGCACACCCTGTTCCCTCACTCTCAAAGTCCGATGGGACGGTAATTTGATAAGATCGGAGAGAGATCAGGCGCAGGACCAACGTCGTCACGTGGTTTTCGAGGCACGGGGGTTTCACACCACCAACTTTCAAGCTCCGAGCTGTTACTGAGAAATTCGTTATGGAAAAACTCACTAACCGCTGTTATTTTTAGACTGATATCAATGACTGACAAATATAATCTGCATCCAAAAGCTTCCAAAAACAAGTTCAACAACTAACAGGTCACGTCCACACTAACATCAACGTACAACTAACAAAAAATCTAGTAGAATTTGCGTAGGTGTCGCCAAATAAGGCCAAATCTTTGTTACGAGTCAAACCGACATATACACAACGCTATTTGTACGATTGTTAGGTCAGCAGAACACTTCAATTATCTACTGGTTCTTCATTATTGACAATAAGTAGAAACGTAACGTTAGGTATATTGTGCCTGTGTTATTCGAAGGGGTAACAAGAGAAAATCATCAATAATTTTAGTACATGTCATAGTCTGTTATTTCTGTTAAAACGTCTACACCACTTATGGAGGCTTGTGAAAGAAAGAAAGAAAATACGTTTATTTGCGGCAAAAATGACGCACAGTAAGACCAGAAACACAGAAATAAAAAAAAGATGTGGAAAAAAAGCCAAAAAAAGAATAAGAAAAAATAAAGAAATGAAATGAAAAAGAAAAAATGAATGAATGAATGAAGTAAAAATAGCCGCACCGATCGATCGATCAGGTTAAGCTACGCTTACCTCGGTTGATTTGTGGATGGGTAATCATGTTTCCATATCTAGACTCTTCCGTGCTTCGGGAAGCATGTTAAGCAGTTGGTCTCGACTGTCATTTGTGAATCTTTGATAGTCGTTATGTGTCGTCAGAAGCCCGAAAGTCTGACAACCAGTTTTCCCAGTAAATGGTTGTGGAGGTCAGACAGAGAGGACAACTGTCAAATATCTACAAAGACAGTAGAAACAACGGTTTGACGTGCTTTCTGAGGCACGGAGGAGTCTTAGTATAGGAAGATGGACAGATAGACTGGGTCGCACCATAAGGGTTCCTTTGTACTATAATGGTACGGAACTCGAATAACACGATTGGCGCCATCATAAAAGTCTATTTTATTGAATTAATTTGTGACTAATGAAATATTTAGGTTAAATTGTAGCGTGGGCTGAGTGTTCGGGTATTTTTGATTTGTGGTAAAACGATTATTAATAATTGGTTTGACGCTTATTTTACCTTATTTAGACGGCGAGACTTTTAAGTGGTATGTTTGACACAAGAAACTAAAATACCTAATTGGGAATTTCCATTCTGAATTTTGATTTCGGGAGAAGCTATATTGTTATTAATTTTATTTTCCCTTCCTTTCTGCACGCGACTTCGTCCGCGTCAAATTTTTGCTCCCCTGGTCCTTCGCCTCGCATCAAATTGCCTGTCACTTTTCGTTCATTTTTCGTTTTTCTGCGCCGCTCCTTTTGATCGTAGCATAATGTTATATATATGTAGCCTATAGCCTTCCTCGATAAATAGGCTACCCAACACAAAAATAATTTTTAAATTCGGACCAGTAGTTCCAGAGATTAGCGCGTTCAATCAATCAAACAAACAAACTCTTTAGCTTTATTATATTACTAGCTTTTGCCAGCGGCTTCGCCCGCGTGGAGGTCGGGAACTATCCCGCGGGAACTTACTACCGGGATAAAAAGAAGCCTGTGTCCTTTCTCAGGCTCTAAAATATCTGTGTAACAAATTTCATTTAAATCGGTTCAGTAGTTATAGCAGGAAAGCGAGACAGACAGACAGAGTTACTTTTGCATTTATAACTAGCTTCTGCCCGCGACTTCGTCCGCGTCAAATTTTTGCTCCCCTGACCCTTCCCGTCGCATCGAATTGCGTGCCAGTTTCCGTCCATTTTTCGTTGCTGCTCCGCTCCTTTTGATTGTAGCGTGATGTTATGTAGCGTATTGTAAAGTATCCTATGTCCGTTTCCTGGTTCTAAGCTACCTCCCCACCAATTTTCAGCCAAATCGCTTCAGCCGTTCTTGAGTTATAAATAGTGTAACTAACACAACTTTCTTTTATGTAATATAGACTAGCTTCTGCCCGCGACTTCGTCTGCGTCAAAGTTTTGTTTCCCTGAACCTTCCCGTCGCATCGAATTGCCTGCCAATTTTCGTCCATATTTCGTTGCTGCTCCGCTCCTTTTGAATCGTAGCGTGATGTTACCTTTAGCCTTCCTCAATAAATAGGCTACCCAACCCAAAAAGAATTTTTCAATTCGGACCAGTAGTTTCGGAGCCTATTCAATACAAAAAAAAACAATCAAATCCTTCCTCTTTATAATCGAATGGGATAAAAAAAAGTATCCTATGTCCGTCTACTGATTTTCAGCTACCTCCCCATCAATTTTCAGCCAAATCGGTTCAGCTGTTCTCGAGTTATAAATAGTGTAACTAACACAACTTTCTATTATATATATAGATAAGTAAATAGGTAATAAGTATAGATTAATGCGTCAACATTTATTGTTGGAAATAAATGGTTTAATTTAAATCCATCAATAATTAAACAAAAGCTTTGCTTTTAATTGTGGTTTCCTCGCTTTTAGTAATGAATCAATCACTCCACAAATACCTACTTTAAATCGCATTCTGTCTGTTGGTAGCTATAGCCGACTTCAAAATAGGTGAAGGTTTTATATTCGCCGTGTGCACCATACCATTTCTTCCCGTGGGTGTCGTAAGACACGACTAAGGGATTACTAGAGAGTGGGCAACAGCGTTCTCTATGCATTTTACCACCATACTGCGATCGCCAACCCGCTTGCCAAGCGTGGTGATTATGGCAATCCACCCCAAATTGGGGAGGTCTATGTCCAGCAATGAACATCTTTCGGCTGGAATCATAATTTGTTTGCCTGTACATATTATTTTATGTCCGTTCATCGAAGGAAAGAACAAGAACAGCAGCTTGTCCACGAATTTCGTAGTGGTGTCATTTACAGATCAGTGTAATGTGATCAACGTTGTCAAACGCTTTTGAAAGGTCACAGGAAATGCCAATTGCATCCTGGGACTAATTGTGGACCGATTCTGACAAATATTTTTCATTTGGTAGAGGAAGCTTGCGCAGTGGTCCCATTTAAGAAATTGTAGGTATGGTTAGTTTTTAATTTAGCTTCGATAATACGTATTTAATCTACTTTTTGTATCTTTATTATACGCTATATATTATAATACTTCCTGTTATTGTTATTTTTCTGTAACAAGTATTTGGTATACGAATTGATGTGGGGGGTGGTTGTAGACGGAACCTTAACTAAAAACTGAAAAATAAAAAGATTTTTTCAAAGGGAGCATAAACTGAGTAATTTTTCACTTAGTAGTGATTTTTTGGGAAGTTGGTAAGATTTTAGATTTTGAGATATATCTGAGACTGCTAAGGTAGTCTTGTCTTGTTTCCGTGACTTTACGCAAATGTCATGCCCAGTTTAATCAAATCAGCCCACTGCTGGATATAGGCCGGTCTTAGGCTGCTCCACAACACGAACGCCTTTCGCATCCAGTCTGTCCTAGCCACCTTTTCAAGGTCGTCGCCTGCTCCTTTGGCCATCATTCCTTCGAGTCCATGGCCAGCCCACTGCCACTTGCTTGCTCGTTGACATTGTAAACTATGACCTAAAATGTATCGTTTTAAATTATTTTATCGTTCTTTCGAACAACTAGTAGTTCTGTCTAGTAATATGTAGATAAAGTTGTGACTAGTGTATTTGTTACCTCTATTATTTAGTTCTAACCTATGTCTACTTATTATATACTGCTGTGTGTTATCCCTAAATAAATAAGTAAAATAATATTCATATTTTGAGTGTTGTAACACCTCCCACGACACAAGATACAAGGCAAGCAGTGAAAGTGACAGATGATCGTCATAAAAATACCATCGAAATTGGGTCTCGATTTGACTTGCAACGGTATGGTACACACGCATAGATAGTAGGTAAATGTTTTCGGTCTTGTATAATTTTCCAAAATTTATCTGATTACTAAAATGTTTCCTAAATACGTTTTATCCACTTCAAAAAGGAGGGGGTTCTCAATTCGACTATGTATTTTATTTTTGTATTCTCGTAA
This sequence comes from Aporophyla lueneburgensis, assembly GCA_932294355.1. Lineage (NCBI taxonomy): Eukaryota > Metazoa > Arthropoda > Insecta > Lepidoptera > Noctuidae > Aporophyla > Aporophyla lueneburgensis. Next base: position 11,763,887 of record OW028759.1, read on the forward strand.
CACATTTATTAGAAATATTTTTTTTTGCAAATCGTTTTGCAATTTCTGGAGATATTACCGGAAACTGTGAATCGATATCGAAAAAATTAAATATTTTTTAAACGATGGAGTTTGCCTCAGGTGGACACTTATATAGGAAAACTCACATAAATTTTAGTTAGACATGAGCATTGATGATTACTTTTGCTCAAGACGGGTTGGCAATTTCAGACTTTTATCAAACTAGAAGTCCTGGTTCTGTTTCCTCACGATGTTTTCCTTCACAGATGTCATTAATGTCCAAGATTAGAAATATAATAGATTCAGAAAATACATATGAATTGGCAAATCTAGGAATTTACGCCGCATACCCAAATGTCCTTTCTTTGGTATTGTTCGTCAAATCGTTGAGCTCCTTAGGTTCTGAGTTGGCTGAACGGTTACTAACGTATGTGAGGCTGACTAGAAAGGTTCACACAATCTATCTGGTGCTTTCCTTAAGACACACCCTACATGGTCTTTATATGATCTGACCAAGATTATGTCTGGAGTTTAAAAGAGACACTGACCTTTGAGTTTGTTTCGGCCTTCCTTCTCAAAGTAGTTAGATAGGTAATAGGTAATAGGTAATAGGTAGAACGGGCTGGTTTCCGCAACTCCACGTCTGAGCGCGTATTTTGCGTACGGGTGGGAAATCGGTTATTCGATCCACCCCAGCTCCTCGAGAAAGGCCAGCAACGCCTTGATGTTGCTGACTATCTCACGTAGGGTTAGTTAGATAGGTAACGCCGACTTCAATAAGTATAAAAAATATGATTAACGTGTAAAAGTGTTTGGACAAAAGCAAAGACAAAATCATCGTGGCAAAATAATTAACTTATAATAAGCCAACAATCATCAAAAGCCAGCCCAAATGATAAAACACGCTAAAAGTAATCCAATTTAAATGTCACTATACAACAAATAAATTAATAATCAAATTAACATCAGTGGCAATGCAAAACCACAATTTGACGACGGTAACGGCACTTACAATGAACGATCAAATTATTATGCTATATTCATTCTAGCAGATTAAAATTGAGCTCGGCAGTTCAAATTTCATTATTTCTGACTAACAACCCAACAGTCAACGTTGGGTTGTTAGTCAATTGTTAATTTTTAACCGGCTTCAAAAAGGAGGAGATTCTCATTACGTCTCTAGGTTTCTTATTGTTGTGTAAATGCTCCGCCATATTTCCGGCAATTGTGGATAGATTTCAAAGATTCTTTGTATACCTATATAGATTTTAGTTTTTTGTCTCCGACTTCCGAAATCAAACTTATTTTTCACTATGTAGTGTTTTTTCGGAAATTGTTGGTTGTGTTTTTGAAATAGGTTTTTACGTTTTTCGTTACTTAGCCCACACCAATCCTGCCAGGGTCGCGAGATTTGTTCGAAAGAGATACCGTGGCCCTGGCATATGGGCAACTGAAGGAACACAGGTGGGTTTTATTCAGTAAAAATCTGACACGCCCTTCCGCTCCACCCAGTGCGGGAGACGTTATTTGATGATTTCCCACCCAGAAAAAAAACCCACACCAATTCGTATAACACTACATGCTAGCAATAATGACAAAAAACAATAGAATGTCATGTAGATCGAGGCTATCAACAAAATAATTAAATGTACTTACTGTTGTGACACAGGACTCCTCTCTGAGAGGGAGTGGGTTGTAATCTACTACGCGAGCCCAGTGCATGCAGGTTCTAAGATATGACAGTTTCCTCACGATATTTTTGTTCACCGTTTTGAGAGCCGTGATGATTAAGAGATTTATACAAAACTAACTTCTGCCCGCGACTTCGTCCGCGTCAAATTTTTCTACCCTGACCCTTCCCGTCACATCGAATTGCCTGCCAGTTTTCGTTCATTTTCCGTTGCTGCTGCGCTCCTTTTGATTGTAGCGTGATATTATATTGCTTATAGCCTTTCTCAATAAATGCGCTACCCAACACAAAAATAATTTTTCAATTCGGACCTGAGATTAGCGCGTTCAACCAAACAAACAAATTCTTCAGCTTTATAATATTAAGTATAGATAAAGCACCTGCCTGGTTTTAAACCTTCAACTCGAAAATTGGAGCCACCATTGCTCTCCACTGAAATGCTTACGTGCGGGTAGCACTTTGGCACCCCTTCATTTATAACCATACCTCAGTATTATCGTACGGTGGTAGAAAGTATGGTAGTAGTACATTCAAAGACAAGGTATTTTTCAAAGAGCTGTACAACTACCAAGTTAACTTTTTTACTTTAATTGTTTCAGAACAATCAATAATGAAACATTGCATGAGCTAGATCAGCAACCACTAACTCACTTCTACGCAGAACTATGTGAAGCAGTCGAAACGGATTGCAGTTATAATTGGATAGGAATGGCTAATAGTCAAGTAATTAGTGCATTTTAATAGAGATCTAAGCATACCCAGCTATTAACAACAAAACTTTACGGATCAAAACTAAAGACTTTAACGATAAAATCCTCTTAAACCGTCCCTACAATCTCTCGAAAACCCGCGACTTCAACATTTTAAACAAGATCGATAAATCGTTAGCCCCGACACTCGGGAACTCCACTTGGAAGTTTCACCATAGAGTTTGCGTTTGTGGCACAACTTTTAGCGGCATCGTTAATGTGCCCTGAAGAATTACAGCCCCTACATTCTTACTGTGTTGTATGTAAACTGTGAACATTTCAACCTTTGTTTTGTGATATATGTGTCTTACAGTATTTCGTTTACGACACTGTGTCGGTTGAGTGTTGGCAAAGAATCTTTGGTGTGCTTAACTGCGTGGAGTATGTTTATTTCTACAGACGTGCTGATTTGGTTTCTTATATAATTACATTTGGACAAGTGTTGCGAAGGCTTTGAGAAGTTAATTGTTTTACACTTTAGAATGTATTAACAGTAAATGTCTTTATCACGGCCCTTGCAATTGTTGTTAACAAAGTCAGTGATTTGTTTGAAGAGAATAAAAAAAAAACACAAAATTAGATTACTAACACAGATTTTTTACTAAAACATTTACACAATCAGTTAAAAAAGAAATGTGATAGGTAACGATCAAAAACTATGTATAAAATAATTTCACCCACTAATCTTAGATACAAAAATATACTCCAGAGTAATAGAAAACTGGATGCACAATGTAAATTAAACCTTAATAACAATACATCACTTGCCGTAAATATTAACAGATAAGCCATAAAAAATAACGCTTGAAACTTAGGCACTTCTGAAGAAGGAGTTAATAAAGATTTAAATAACAATATAAAGACAACAATAGGTACAGTCATTATCAATAAAACTGATGTCAGTCTTAAAGCTGGAAACAATGATTCTGAAACTACAACAAGAGACATCAAATATTCGTATGCCTCAATAACAGCTATAGACAAACTTGAAAATAATGTCAATTGTTTTAAAGTGTATAATTCTTCACCATTTCTGAACAAGAACACTCTTAAAAATACAATCCAGGATAAACATGCTGTTGTAAATGTTATTACTAAATCTAGAGTTGAGTATGCTTCATTTAGAACATAGTCCAAGAATTTTATATCTAGTTTTAAGTTGTAGAATGTGAGGCACGTGACCTGTAGCCAGCCAGATACTAAATGCTCTAAAGCGAGGCATCTGTACATATCTTCGGGAAGTTTTGAACATATAGCAATATATACGACCAAGGTAGCCAAAAGGATTGTCACAACTGCAAGACTCCAGGGGAATATGTAAACCACGTCTTCTGGTAGTGTGATGTTCATTCCACTGTAGGTGTACAGGTCCATATTTTCTACGTCATCCATTTTGTTCTTCGATAGAGTATCACTGAAGCTTGAAGGTGTTCTGTATTCTTCTTTTATTCCACCAAGTATTTTATGTAGCTGTTTTGTTCTTTCGTATTGGAAAAAACGATATAGTATGAATACTTGATCATTTAATACTGTTTCAAGAACTATTTTAGGAGTTTTTTATACTTCTATTACCGATTTTATCTCCACTGAACTTTTGAGCAACAAAATCAAAATTATATGCTTGGTAGTTTTTACAAACACGTGTGATATACACATAAATATTAGCAGTACTGCTTTTAAATAAATGAACAACTTTGATAACAGTGTTAATTAAATCAAAATAAAAGTTTACTTGATAACACTAATGATTAGTTTTTTCTACATAAATTATAAGCGGGCAAGGTCATAGTTCGTCATTAAAATTTATAGCACTGCTGTATATATGTCTCTTTTGCAAATCGTATTACACTAGTTTCATCTTTTTGACTGACTAACTCCTTAAGAGGGTGTACGTATTTTTTTCGAATGCCCTAATTTACTTGATTTTACAGACGTAGTTTTGCAATTAAAATACTGTATTACTATACATTTTAATTCATAACTGGAGATAATCTTTTTTATTTTTGTCGAATATTAAAATGTGAAATTAAGGTGGTTTAAAAGATTATTTACAGCTAATTCTTTTTTGTTGTTTAAATATCATGAATGAGGGTTCTGAGTACCCAAAATCAAAACGAAGACTGCCTAGTTGGTCTAGTAGTAGCAAGCGCTACTGCTGAGCATGAGGTCCTGGGTTCGATTCCCAGGTCGGGCAAAGTGTCATTGGGTTTTTCCATCTGGAATTTCTCAGTAGCAGCCTGAAGTCTGGATTTGTGCCCGGTTGATGACAATAGGCTCGCCCCCTATTACATGGGGCTTAAACATAACAGGCGAAATGTGGGTGTTACTATAGGTATACCTCTGCCCAACCCTTCGGGGACACAAGGCGTGATGTTACAAAAACAAGAAGTAGCTCATTCATTGGATAATACCAGAAATGATCTTTCAGGTAGGTAAGGGTCACGGCGTGATATTAAAAAAAAAATCTTCAAAAATTTGGTTATCAATATCATCTGCCTATGTTTCGCAACATTTTGGGGTTAGCTTCCAGTTTATCCAGATGCGGTTGAATTGCAGTATTTTACATGGAGCGACTTACTAGAGAATGGGCAGCAGCATTCTCTATGCATTTTACTACCATACTGCGATCGCCAACCCGCCTGCCAAGCGTGGCGATTATGGCAAAGCTCCCCAAATTGGGAAAGGCCTAAGTCCAGCAGTGGACGTCTTACGGCTGAAATTATGATGATGATGACATGGAGCGACTGTCTATCTTATCTACACAACCCAGTTACTGGGTAGCACGATACCTTGTTAAGACTGGTTGTGAGACTTCGGGCTTCCGACGACCCGTAACGATTGTCAAAGATCCAGAAATGACAGCGAGGACCAACGGCTTAACGTGCTTTCCGATGCACGAATTGGACTATTAAATGCAAAAATATTTTTATTCAAATACTGTAGTTCCAGAGATTAGTGCTTTCAAACAAAAAACAAACTCTTTAGATTTATTATTGGTGTGGACATATAACGAAAACAATATCGGTACACACAAACCCAAAAACGATTTCACATTGAAATTAAAACTAATAGGAGCGGTCCATTTAAAGCGAATGGAAACTGTTGTAACAAAATATCGTGGTCGACACAAAATAATTTTGTTAGTTTGTGAAGCTAGTGTAGATTGCAGAAAGCTTTTTTTTTCGTCAAATTAATCCTGTTTAGTTTTCATGGAAAATAATAGCATTACCGTGGCATTCTGTAAGGAGTTACAGGGGCAGCTAGTGAGCTTAATCAAATGGGATTTACGTCTTTCAAAATGAGTTGCCAAGTTGGTAGGGTTGCATTGCTAACCCGCACCGTATTATGGCCCTCACACCGTGAGGAGGCCTATGTCCCAGCAGTGTGAACATTATAGGCTGTTGATGAGGGTTTCATTGGGGCTTGTATGATAAAATCGGTATAAAAGTGTCTTATGTCCTAATCCAAGTCATGGTCCGCCTGCCAGGGTCGCGAGATTGTTCGAAAGGGACACCGTGACCCTGGCACATGGGCAACTGAAGGAAAATGGGTGGGTTTTAGTTGGTTAAATTCTGACACGCCCTCCCGCTCCGCCCAAGAGTAGGAGAGGACATTTGATGATTAACCCACCCACAAAAACAAAGTCATGGTCCGCCAATGCACTAAATTTCACCTAAATCCGTTTTCGCGTGTTACGACAAACATACATAGAAAAAACATTTATTTTTCTATGTTATACTAGCTTCTGCGCGCGGCGTCGCCCGCGTGGATGAAAAAAATTCACCATTTCACCCTCTTAGGAATGGAATTTCAAAACCCCTTTTTTAGTGGATACCTACTCCTCACAAAGAATACACCCTCCAAATTTCATGTCTCTAGGACCAGCGGTTTAGGCTGTGCGTTGTTATATCAGTCAGTCACTCAGGACTTTGAATATTATATACATACTAGCTGACCGTACACACGTTGTCCTGTTTTGTAGAACTCGATAGCAGCGCCACCTACCGGGTCCAATAGTGAATCTAAACCATCCAGGGTGCCACCCAAACGCATACAAGAAAATTCATTCAAATCGGTCCAGCGTTTTAAGAGGAGTTCAGTGACATACACACGTACAGTAGAATTATATATTTAAAGATAGTTTAGATTTAGAAGTCCGTACATCTAAATTTAAACTAATATTGTATAAAAAAGATTCAAGTTTTAAACGAATACAAACTCTTCGATCTTAGGTACGCACGGCGACAAATCAAGCTGTACATTTCCAGTTTTAGGTGACCTCGCATTGTATAGGCTTTTCGCACAGTGAGAAGTCAGCTTATACTGGAAATGTATATTTTGAACTGTGGCCGTGCGTAAGTCCCCCCACATTTAGGCATTTTCGTTCTTCGGATTTTTTTTACCAAAATCTGAGCACAACAACAGCCTTATCAGTGGCCTTAGATAGGGAGCCTTTAATAGTACACTCCAATGTTTGTTTCGTAACTCAAGAGTTACATTGCACGTCTTTCAACGAAGATAGGTAATCACCTATCTTCGTTGAAAGACGTGCAATGTAACTCTTGAGAATCATAGCATTGCTTTCCCATGACTTATAGTGGTTTATGATCAGGCCTATGTTCAGCACAAGACATTTTATAGCCCAACATTATATCTCACTCGTGGGAAAACATACACAAACAAAAAATTAACCAAACTTTACTAAGGACAACACAATTAAACTAACGAATACATACAAAACAATTCATAATTGGGCTCTACATTACCGTTAATAAAAGAAAACAAATATGGACTCTACCATTCGTAGCTCGCTCACGCTCTACAAATTTGGTAGAGCAATAATTCGTTGGTAACTACCGAGCGTGTATCAAACACGGGACCTTTCATTTCAAATTGTAGAGTCACTTTTTTTGCTGCTCTACTGTTTTAGAGATGCGTATGGTAGCTCTATGTACATGCATACGAGTAAATTATGGTTGGATTGTGTAGAGACGGTTCATTTTAGGACTGCTACAAATTTTGCTGCTCCTATTGTATCAATACTAAAGTAAAAAAAACGTTTATTAAATAAAAAAAAAGACTTCTAACAAAATAAAACAACGAAGTAAAAAATTACTTCAGTTCGAAAGGTTTAAAAATCTATTTATCCGTCGATTTGATGGGACAATAACACGGAGTTTTGAAGTACAAAAACAAACTAACATAAAAAAAATATGCACTCTAGTCATGCACCACCAATGTACCGTGGTGTGCTTTTCCAAGTCACATTCCCAGCCCTACTGGTCTAGAGTCAAAGACAAAGTCCATCTACAAGCGGCTATTTTTTTGGAAAATTCATAGTCTTTACTCAAGAAAATTGATACTTCAGTACGTTCATTAGTTCTGCGGCTATTATACCCGGCTCAAGGTCTTGTCAGGAAATGTCCCCAAGGTATGTGGTGTAGCGGGAGGATACGCCCTGGTGTTTCCATTGTGAGGATCGTCTAGACTCTAGAGGACACGGTAGAGCATACGGTGGAAGTGTGCCCTGCCTGGGCGGAGCACAGCCGTGTCCTCGTGGAGGCGATCGGCGGCGGCGACCTCTCACGTCCGGCCCTGGTGCGAGCCATGGTACGGAGCGAGAGGGAATGGGAAGCCGTCACCTCCTTCTGCGAAGCAGTAATGCTCGCGAAGGAGGAGGCGGGCGCGTGAGGGACTGGCAGTCTCTGCGCCTTCACGTCCCATGCCGCCGCAGGAGGGACGCCCCGGGCGTCGGGAGTCGATAGCGGACTCCCGGCCACCGTAGGCGCGAGCTTGCAGGCGGCGAGCAATGGGTAACTCGCCACCCGGTAAAGACCAGGCTCGGGTCGACTGCGCGTTGTGTTCCACGCGCGCCTCAAAGAGATGTCAGCAAAACTGAAGGGGTCTGCTAGGACCGATGCCTGCCAGGGCCGCGAGATTGTTCGAAAGAGATACCGTGACCCTGGCACATGGGCAACTGAAGGAACACGGGTGGGTTTTAGTCAGTAAAAGTCTGACATCCCCTCCCGCTCCGCCCAGAGCGGGAGAAGTCATTTGATGATTTCCCACACAAAAAAAAAAGCTATGTGCTGTAGCTAATAACCGATAGCATGTGAGGGTTATGTCCAGAGGGTCATCATCATCATCATTATTTCAGCCGAAAGACGTCCACAGCTAGATATAGGCCCCCCCCCAATTTGGGAGGGTTTGCCGTAATCGCCACGCTTTGCAGGCGGGTTGGCGATCGCAGTTGGTATGGTGGTAAAATGCATAGAGAATGCTGCTACCCATTCTTTAGTAAGCCCCTTAGGCGCCATTTACGACACCCACGGAAAGAAATGGGATGGTGTTATTCTTTACGTTCGGCACCACACCGAGCAGCAGGGTAGTTAATACTCGTTAAATAAGAGAAGCTTGTGAATCAATTGTAATGACATAGCCTTCCTGCCGGGGTATTACCAAAGGGCTATGTCTGGAGACTGCTAAAGAGCAGTCTAAATGTCAGTGGCAATATGTAATAGCAAGGGCTATGTCATCTGCCAGGGTCGTGAGATTGTTCGAAAGAGATACCGTGACCCTGGCACATGGGCAACTGAAGGAACACGGGTGGGTTTAAGTTAGTATAAGTCTGACACGCCCTCCCGCTCCGCCCAGAGCGGAAGAAGTCATCAGGCAAAAAAAAAAATGACATTGTCATTTTTTTTGGATAGGTAATCAACAAATGACCATGTGCCAGGGTCACGGTATCTCTTTCGAACATTTTCGCGACCCTGGCAGATGACATAGCCCTTGCCGTTACATATTGTCACTGACATTTAGACTGCTCTTTAGCAGTCTCCAGACATAGCCCTTTGGTAATAATAAAAAAGAAATTATCCGAAATCCACCTCCACACTCCGCCAACATTTGCTTAAGTCTCAGCGCGCACTAACGACGCGATTTTCGGCCGAACATCCGGCGATTATCCACCGAGCACGGATGTTAACTATCGGTTTCGAGACGACAAAAAAAAACCGGCGTCTGTCGCGGACGTAAATAAGTTACACCAGTTTTTAAGACGTACTTTGTACGGAGATTCATAGTGGTGAAAGATTGATTTTAAAATTAGTGTTTGACGTGCCTTCTTGGTTGTCTAAAGATGAAATGTTTTTATTAATACCCAATATTAAGGTCTATTTTTCGATATTATCCATTTCTCGTAATTAAATTCCTTCAAAATAAAATAATTTTTATCTAAAATTAGAGCGTATATTATCATATTTTATGGAATGATGAAAGAAATATCACAAAGTTATTATACTGAGCGGATCATATATTTTTTTAAATTAAAATAAAACTGTATTCTTAGTGCGATGGTCAATTGATTCTTCTAAGAAAACACATCGCTGTTTTCCGCTATGTACCGGATAAGCCAAGACCACCTGGAACTATTTTTTGGGTTAATAAGAAGACAGTAACAATAACAATCCAAATATTTTGCAATTTAGAGCAGCCTATAAAAAAATCTTAAATCATCTTGAACTTCGGTCATCTTTTCCCGGCAATTTCATCCCTTTGGATAATTTCTCAATTTTAAATTCTACATCCGAAAACATAATGAACAGTAAATCCTGTTCAACTAGATATGACCAACAACCTTATAAAATACTACAAAGTACACGATTACTGACATCCAATTTGGAAGCTGAAAATAATTAAGATATCGCTGATTTCAACCTTATTTCATGACGCGATGCGCCATTGTCACATATAATATAAAATGCGCCGTATTGGGGAGGCTTCTATCCGGCCCAGTGGTATCGGGCCCGACTTACAAGTGTAGCTAGTGGGTTCGAGCCCGGGCAGGCGCTTTACTTTGTGTAATTATTTCATTACCACTGCACACAAAATGGTGACGAAAAACATAATGAGGCAACCGGTAGAACCAAAAATTCGAAGACATGTGATATCTACCAACCAGCACTGAGCCCGCGTGGTAGATCGGGCCCACTCCGTCTCACCATGAGGAGTCCTGTGTCTTATGATGATTATGTTACTATTTTATGTATTTTCTATAGATGTCACATGAGCCTACCATAAAAATCGCAAAACCAATTTGTAGAACCCAAAGTAGGTCCCATGAAACGCCTACCAAAATTTAACCAAGTCACTTATTCACAAACCTATTAGTTTTAACATACAAGCACATTCCTTTTACAAAAACCGGTCAAGTGCGAGTCAGACTCGAGCACCGAGGGTTCCGTACAAACCTGTAGGTATTCTCGGTTTATGCATAAGGTTTATGTTTATGAAATTAAATGTTTTTTTTTATATATTTGAGTTGATTGAATGAAAGGTAAATTGTGGTTTACGATTTATGACGTATTAAAAAAAAAACTACTTACTAGATCTCGTTCAAACCGATTTTCAGTGGAAGTTTACATAGTTATGTACATCATATATATTTTTTTTAGTTTTGTCAGTCTCTTATTTTAGAAGTTAGAAGTTACGGGGGGGACACACACATTTTACCACTTTGGAAGTGTCTCTCGCGCAAACTATTCAGTTTAGAAAAAAATGATATTAGAAACCTCAATACCATTTTTAAAGACCTATTCATAGATACCCCACACGTATGGGTTTGATGAAAAAATATTTTTTGAGTTTCAGTTCTAAGTATGGGGAACCCCAAAATGTATTGTTCTTTTTCTATTTTAGTATGAAAATCTTAATGCAGTTCACAGAATACATCTACTTACCAAGTTTCAACAGCATAGCTCTTATAGTTTCGGAGAAAAGTGGCTGTGACATACGGACGGACAGACAGACAGACAGACAGACAGACAGACAGACGGACAGACAGACAGACATGACGAATCTATAAGGGTTCCATTTTTTGCTAATTGGCAACGGAACCCTAATAAAATCAGTTCACTAATCTGATAATTCGATTAAATTCCGATTACAGACTATCAACTGAACGCGAAACCCATTATTCATAGTCGAGTGGACTAGAATACCGATTCCTGCTTACGATAAACAAACAATCGGTATTAAACTCGATACTACGGTATCGGATCGGTATTTAGTCGATTTAAATGGGTCATTCGATCATTCCGATTGTCGCACATTTGTCGAGATAACTCGATATTAATCTGGGCATTTAGTTTTGTTTTGTTTCCGAATTTTGTAACGGGTTTAAATTAATGAGTGGCGTGGAATTATGGTTTGTGGATGCCTTTGTTCGTTGGATAGTGTTCAAATTAAGTTTTATGACGTAATGAACCACGTTTGGATGGCTTGTTATAACAAAACTAATGTAATATTTTGGGCAGCGACATTATAAATATGGCTAAGGACGCTATAACATTTTTCTACAAATATCGGTGGTTTTCCGGTACCAATTAAATCAAAGGGAATCACAACTGCGAAGTCAATTATGACTTAAATTAAAGATAATTTAATCAACTCCATGATAGAACCATAAAAATTGTATAGTCCCTTACAATATTTTCACAAAAATACGTTTTCCCCACCGCAATAATCGAAGAAAATGAAAAATAATGGGGTCTGTATCGGTACCTGTATAGTGAGATCAACTGTATATTTTAACTTCAAAATGGACAGGAAATTATGGTTAGTATAATCTTCTACGTTTTGCCTGAATATTTTGTAATTAAATACGTAACTTTTTTATTTATGAGGAAAATAAAGAACGCCCTCAAATTTCTTCATACATTTTCTACTCGCGGCTGGTCATTCCGCGCTCAGACGCGCCCTAGGAAGCACGGGCGTATCGCTTTTTTGTACGAAATAAATACGATCAAAATAATAATAAAGTGAGTGCCGTGCTGTATACTGCGGTTGAAAAATCTTGATACTTTTCGGACCAAAAGTATGAGTACCGAACTTATTAGCAGAACTTGGTTTAAAAATAAATAACTTAAATTCTATAGGAATTATGGAGTAGTGATGATTATGAATATGTATATGTATTCAAGATGGCGAATGATTATTCAATAAAAAGTTGTATGAACATCTATTTTTAATGTGGTAATTAAATTATGCAAATTTCATCCATTTTTGGAATGAAATTCTTTAATGTAGCTTGCGGTAGGGGTAAACAAGGGTGCTGAAGCCGATTGTGAGGTAAAAATCAAAATAAAAAATGGCGGTTGCGAAAATTTTCAAAGTTTTCATCATGGGTGTTGTTTTCAATATTTTCTAAGGTGCTGAAGCCGAAAACTCCATAAAAATTAAATTTGGAGTCAAAGGAACATACTTCCTGACGGGATATCCACTGACCTAAATTCCTTGTGTCGGTTTTCGAAATATCCTAACCTAAAAGAGCAAAAAATGCGTTTTTTTTTTGCACTTATTGAGTTTACGTGACAGAAGGAAAAAAAATGATTATCAAAAAACGTTGTATATCAATTAAAAGTACCACCCTGTCCCTTTTAAACTTATTTAGATTTTATCAAATATCTTTTTTCTTTCACTTTTGGTGAAAGAAAAAAGATATTTGATAAAATATCTATCGCTATTTGAAATTTTACACTAGCGTATTAACTCAACCACAAAAAAAAAATAGAAAGAATTCTGCCCGAGACCAGACCATGTTGATCTTGTGTTTTTAGGGTCGCTGATTCGGAAAGCAAGATCAACATGGTCTGGTCTCGGGCAGAATTTTCTCGATTTTTTTTGTAGTTGCGTTAATACGCGAAAGTGGAAAATTTCAAATAGCGATATTTTGGTGAAAAAAAAAAGATATTTGAAAAAATCCAAACAGGTTTAAAAGGGGAAGGGTGGTACTTTCAATTGCCCTACAACGTTTTTTGATAATCATTTATTTCTTTTTGTCACGTAACCTCAAAAACTGTAAAAAACCGCATTTTTGCACTTTTAGGTTAGGATATTTCGAAAACCAGACGTACAGGAACCATTCTGAACACGGATTTGGATTCAGCGCATCAAAATCCTTCGGGTACAATAGGTCTAGTCTCTGGGTTAAAAATTTGTAGGCCTGTGTAATCATCATCTCTCAAAAATGTTTAACCTCTAAGTCCCTGAGATACCACATTTGGTATGTAAACAATCGTTTTTTAATTGTGTCTGTAATTACGGTAGTTGACCGGTTAAGTCATTTCGAATTATAAATACATAGTAGAGTACAAAAACAGCCTTCATACAAAAATGAAGGCCTCCTATAAAGGGTTCCTATTGTGTATTAAAAATTCTGAATACGGGGTCCAATCTCAAAGGCGAGGTTCGGCCGTCACACAATTTTTGCTTAGTTTTCTTTAGGGAATATCCTGTATATTTTCACCGATAGTCTACGATCACCATCCGTTATATTTGTTTATTATCCAAAAATATTATTAAAGTTTTTTATTGTTACACCTCTTTTTTTTGAATTGGCAAATTATATACGTTATTCCAAAAATAATGATGATCGTGGTAATAAAACTTATTTACTGTCACCAAATGCAGAAAGTAAAGTTAGTCTTTGCTCAACAGTATTAAAATAAAATAAATAATGCCTTCGAGTATCAAGATTAGTTAGGTAATGTTTAAAATCGAGCAAACAATGGTTTCAATGTGTGCGTGCGCGGAATATTGTTGTGTGGCGACTCAGATACCTAAATTTGAGCGATTGAAAAATGTTATAGCGCCTATGGCTTTAAATTTTGCACACATGATTGCACAATCAATAAATTCCTTAAATTGGTCTACTATCCCTTGAGGGATCACATGGTATAAAGAACGATTTTATGTTCAAAGAAGAATATTTTCCCTGACATACGTTCAAGGCGAACGTAAACTTGGGTGGTGGTTTATTTCGTGATTGTCAGGGAAGAGATTGTTCTTTTTTGGTAAGCATTTGCACAATGACTTTAAATTTTGCACAATCCGTTAAGTATGGTGCCGGACGTCAAGAATAGCATCACCATTTCCTACCTAGGCGTCGTAAGAGGCAACTAAAGGACTTGCTAAAGAATGAACAGCAGCGATCTCTATGCATTTTACCACCATACTGCGATCGCCAACCCGCCTGCCAAGCGTGGTGATTATGGCAAACTCCCTTAATTTGGGGAGGCCTATGTCCAGCATTGGACGTCTTTCGACAGAAGTGATGATGAAGATGTGATTGCACAAAATTTGCAAGGAGAAATGTAAGAAAATTTGTATTTCGAGGACTACCTTATCGCATACAGCATAAAGGAAGGTAAGCGTGAAGATAACAGCCCCATAGTAAGTTTATTCCAAAGATATAGGTACCCAATATAAGGACATTAATAAAAAGTAGTTGCTATTCGTATCACGTATCTGTTACGTAACACTGCCCTCTGGTCCCTTTATTTCAATCGGAGGGTTTTTATTATTTTTCTTTGTGTTGACTTTTATATCCGCTTCTAATAGACAACGGTCATTTTTCCATTGAATGCGTGAGAGGCTGCCAGCGTCATTCTGTGATTGGACGATTTTAAAGAAGGGCAATCATTTAAAAATATGTTTATATAATCGAAACGCAATCGGTATTGCCAGCAGCCGAGCGGGCGAAGGTACGAGATTGACTGTACATCGCACGAGTTAACTCTTCATGCTTTCCAGGCAACCCTTTGTCTTTCAAAGCCCACCACAACACATTCCGATCCTATCGTACGCTTTCTCCAGATCAATGAACACCTTGTGCTTCTTGTGTGCACGTCTGTACTTCTCGCACATTGGCGGAGTGCATCAGTGGCGTCCATTGTACAATCAAAAACCATAACATTCAAGTCGTTTTGTTGCCTAAATGTACATGCCATAGTGTCATTTAAAGTTATGAACAAACTTCGAATGATGAAAAAAAAAATATTTTTGCTTCTTTAGCTTTAAATTCGATACCCACCAAGCTCGGGTCGACGGCGCGCAGTGTTCCACGCGCGCCTCAAAGAGATGTCAGCAGCAGTGTAGGGGTCTACTAGGACCGATGCCTGCCGGGGTCGCGTGATTGTTCGAAAGAGATACCGTGACCCTGGCACATGGGCAACTGATGGAACACGGGTGGGTTTTAGTCAGTAAAAGTCTGACACGCCCTCCCGCTCCGCCCAGAGCGGGAGAAGTCATTTGATGATTTCCCATCCTGAAAAAAAAAAAAAAAAAAAAAAAAAAACACGTGAATAAAGTATTGCGTCCTAATTTAAACCGACCGGTGACCCTGTAGATCAAGCCATTGTAAAGAATACCATTTTCCTCTGAACTTTTGTCCGCTGATTGCCCAATGCCCTGTTTCTTTTGTTTTGCTATATTTTCCGTATATCGTTATTAATCACCTCTTTTGTAATCCCACCCCGGCTTCAGTTCCTCACACTAATAAGCAGTGCTTCGTATTCTGTTCACGTCCGCCGTTTTGTATCGCACTGCCTTTTTCTTATTTCGATCGGAGGCTTCTTGGTCTTTGGACGTTATTCTCAGAAAATAATATTATATTAAATGAAGTAAAACCTTTGTAAGTACCCCTTTTTACGAAAATTACGAAATGTAATTAGGGACAATTAAAGTTTTTATGGAGAAGATGTGCAGCAAGCTAATATTTGGCATTACTTAGTTTTTATGTTTATCTTGGTGGCGATTAAGTGATTTACTAAAGAATGGGTAGCAGCGTTCTCAATACATTTTACTACCATACTATAATCACCAACCCGCCTGCCAAACGTTGCAAATATGGCAAAGCTGCCGTCCACTGCTTAACAATTTGGGGAATGTTTGCCACATTCCCCGAATTGTTAAGCAGTGGACGGTTCTCGGCTGAAATGTAACTTTCTCAATCCATATCGACGCTTGAAAGGCGAAATTGACTAAGCGACATAATGCTACTATGTTGTTTAGTCAATTTTGCCTTTCAAGCGTTGCTATGTACTTTTTAAGTTTATCTTGAACTGATATCGGTGAAGGAAAACCTAGTAAGGAAACCTGTACTTTATAATTAACAGAAGATTTCAGCCCGCAACTTCGTCCGCGTCCGTCACATCGCGTTGCCCGCCCGTACTCTTATATCGTTGTCGTATTGCGTTCTTTCAGGCTTTTTCATTTTTGCTCGGCTTCTAAGGGTAGCAGCGTAAAACCTTTCCCAAAAATTGGGCTATTAAATATAAACGATTTTTTTTAATCCGACAACTCTTACCAATCAAATAAAATAATAAAAATATTCCCGTGAGTAGGTGCGTTCAAACAAACAAACTTTTTAGCTTTATTAATAGTATTATGGTCCCGGTTATGGGATATCTTTGTAAAAAGAAAAACTTTGATATGTTTTTGTCAGTTATTAACAAAGAAATCTAACTGACGAAAACTTTAGCGTGTCCTACGTTGAGACATATTATCGGTTATATTCAGAATCATGTACTAAATTCCTGGTAACAGTTGCACAGCGTCCTCCCTACCCTACATACCTACCCGACACCAGCCTACCGTCATTAATAAAGAGTACTAGATGAAGTACTTACTATTCGGCTCACGACCCCCATTTTTCCTTAACACCCTGACCTCGTCTTTCAATCGAAGGCCACTTTATTTGTCTTAGTGTTTATCGCAAGTCTTTCTGTCCCTTATCACTAAATTGAATTGGTACGGGACAAAAGGCCTGCCCGAAATTTTTGTAGGGTTGTTGCTTCTGTATTTTTAGATTGTTTTTTTTTTTTGTTGGTTGGGCTCCTGGGTCTTACGGGCACACGGGTCGATCTACCAGGTTATGCTGTCCGTGGATGGGTTAAACCACGTTAACCAATTAAACCAACTGTTATTCGCGGATCTTTAACAGTCGTTACAGGTATTCAAGAGCCCAAATGTCTGAGCACCACTCTTACCAAGGACTATCGTGTTACCCAGTAACGTGTAAGTCAAATAAGCAGTCGCTCTATGTAAAATACTGTCTTTCAGCTGCAGCAGATGTCCTGGGTTCGATTTCTGAGTCGGGGAAAGTGTTATTTGGTCTGGCCGTCAGAAATAGACTCCGAAATGCTACTGAGAAATTCCTTTCTCATTCGTGCTCTGTTGATGAGAATATGATCGCCCCCTATTACATGAGACTTAAACATAACTGGCGAAATGCTGGTGTATATGTACACATTTGCTTGATCGTTATTTATATATAGGTAATTATTTTCTTATTTTCAGGCGTTTTTTTTATTAAAAGAAAAGAAAATACGTTTATTTGCGGTAATCATGACGCAGATAAAAGACTAAACACAACATTTTTTTTTAAAGGTAGGAGATAACTGGGGTCACATATAAGCAAAATGCGACACAGAGCCCCAGCGCTGGTTTTCAGCGACAGCAGACGCTGACGTGATGATGTCTAACGGTGCAGCAAACAATGAGTAAAATTAATTACGAAAACTGATTCTTAAATGTAATAAACATAGTAATAAAAAGTGGGAAAGCCTTTGCTCATAATTTTTACTTATCACGCGAACTCAATTGAACCGGCTATCGATCATCGGTAGAACAAACATGTCTTCTGAATAATCGTATTAATTTAAAAGTGACAGCCCTAAGTCGACCTGCTTATCTTGCGCATGATTAAGCTCCAGAGTTTCTTGCACAAAATACAGGGAAACGCGCGCCTTTCTTTCTTGCACTACTTTTTTTATTTGTATAGTAAGTACGGATAGCAAGACAGTTTGTATTTAGTTTCGTTTTGAGCCCTTCCTTATTTGAAAAGTCATGTTTTTTATTCTTTGTTTAGTACGGTTGCTGTTTCGTCAAAATTAAATCATAAAATGAATAATATAGGCGGCAACGCTGCTAAACAGACTCTGTGGCAGCCCCAACAGCATTCTACGCACTATAGCCGGGAGACATAACATCATCATCATCATTATCAAGCCTATATTGTTCCCACTGCTGGGACACAGGCCTCCTCTCAGTGAGAGGGAGTGTGCCATAATCCACCACACGGGCCCAGTGCGGGTTGGTAGATGTCACATGTCTTCGAATTTTCGGTTCTAAGAGATGCCGGATTCCTCACGATGTTTTCCTTCACCGTTTTGGGAGCAGTGGTGATGAAATAATTTACACAAAGTAACCTGCGACCTACAAATCATGAGTCGTAGTCATTACCATTGGGCCACCACCGCTCTTTAAAATAAACATAAAAAAATATGTAAATCGGTACCAATTTTTCTGCATTCCGTACATTTATGTCGCGTCTCGTGTCGCAGACGGCGCAGCATTCTATTACACAGTGATATTGTCAAGCTAGGCTGCTTACAACGCTATGTTTACAATCATATAGTTATACATATAAAAAACACTTGCATAAAATGAGTACCCGTCATGCTTCTTTACAAAAGGTAACCCATGGATACAGCTGGTGGGTCTCTAATAAGAACGCGCGCGCGCGGTCTAAATTAAATGTAAATTTGAACGATTTTTTTTTCTTCCTAGTGCTTTAGCTGGGAAGAAGAAGTGGCGCAACAAACTCCCCAGCAGCACAGCTGTCTGTCCAGTTAGAAGAACTTGATTCTAACAATAGTAAGTAGTAAACATTAAGGGCCGCTCCCTCTCACCGAGAGGAGGCCTGTGTCCCAACAGTGGGAAAAATATAGGCTGATTATGTAGAAACATTAAGGGACACAAAACATTAAATTAAATCATTTGCCATACTGCTACCTAGCCAACCAAATAAACCAAAAAATTTAATGGAAACGAAATCAAGAAAAAAAAAATAAATACTCGTTGCGCACATAATTTTAAGTAAGTACATATTATGATTTTGACTGGTCTGTTAGTCTAGTGGTTAGTGACCCTGACTGCTAAGACTGAGGTCGTGGGTTCGATTCTCACCCAGGACAAATGTTTGTGTGATGAGCTCAATCATTTGTTCTGTGTCTAATTTATCTATTATATGTATGTATTTAGAAATATATTATAAGTATATTTATCAGTTGTCTGGTTACCATAGTACAGGCTCTGCCTAGTTTGGGATCAGATAACAGTGTGTTGGTTGTCCTAAGATATATATTATTATATTATATTTTATTCATTTAGGCACGTACAACATGCAACATAATTAACGCGAGATCCCAAACACCTCAATTAGAGGACTGAGTAAAAATACACGACGATGACTTTAACTTTTTCTTTTAAAGCTGAGTAGGCACCTAACTGTTATTATTACGAAAATCGTGTTGACTCAAACATTACTTTATGCATTTGAAATTGATTGTCTTATTGCCTTGAAATAAGATTTTTTTTTGGCTGAATCGGTGGTAAATATTGCAAATTACATAATTAAAAAAAAAAAAAATGTATTATTGTATATTTATAGTTAATTTATTTGATTCAGTAGTCAATTATGAATCGTCAATTCGAATCTACAGTCTGAGCAGAAGCAACCAGAGGCTACCCTTTACAAACCGTCTAAAAAGCACAAACGTGATATACAATAACTTTATAACAATATTGTTTTATTATTCAAGTTTTACCTATTGTAAAATTTCAGAGTACCTATTTAAGTTTTAATAAAATGGAATAATTTTGTACATTAATTTCCCTTTTCGATAGCAATAGTATTATTATTTATTTTTGTTGACTAATTACACATACATACATATTAAACACATATACACACACACACACACATACACACATATTACATTACATATTATTATCATTTATTCATTTTCTAACATATTAATTATATTTTTAAATATTTTAACAAAAGTCTAAAAAAAAAACATTTAAAAATATAAAAAATAGTGACCCATCGGCATCGGGAACAGGGTCCAAGCTGCCGGTGGTCAGGGCTCTAGAGAGAGGAACCTCCTGACTATGCGTGCCGTGTCCAGGAGTACTGCCCTCTGAATCAAGCCCTTGATCCAGCCGTGTAATGAGAGCCTCCTAAGGTGTTGGTCGAGGCTCTTCGCTATTAGGCCATTTACTGTAACGATTATCGGTACAATGATTGCAGAGTCCACCTCCCACATGTCGACAACCTCGTGTGCTAAGTCAAGATACTTGATTTTTTTATCTTGCTCAGCTTTCACGAGATTCTCGTCATGAGGGACAGCGATATCAACAATCATTGCACGACGCTCTCGTCGATCTATCACCACAATATCAGGCTTATTGGCTACAATAGTCCTGTCTGTGATGATAGATCGATCCCAGTACAATGTGGCGTGACCATTCTCGAGAACTGGGTCGGGCACATACCTATAGTATGGTACTTCAGATTCCACAAGGTTGTATTGCAAAGCAAGTTGCTGGTGGATGATCCTAGCTACTAGATTGTGTCTGTGCAAGTACTCGCCGTTAGCAAGACGAGAACAACCGGAAACAATATGTCGAATGGATTCACCGGGACGGTGGCATGCCCGACAGATGTCAACCGTACCGTCCTTAACAATATATTTCCGATAATTATTCGTCATGATAACTTCATCCATAATCGCACAGACAAAACCTTCGGTTTCCCCAAAGAGGTCTCCGAAACGCAGCCAGGATACGGACGCCAGAAAGTCTACATCAGGCCCATGGAGAGCCCGGAAAAAGCGACCGTGAAGCTCTTTGCTTTGCCATACTTCCTTACGATCCTTAGTATCTAATACTGCAGGTTTGCGCCAGTTCTCGTTCGCCAAGGAGAGCGGGGTGAGGCCCTTGTCCACTGCAACCACATCTCGGTGCATCCCCACGTCAGTTTGAAGGAAATATTCCCTGAGACTGCAGATCTCGCGGTTGTGGAGGGTTTTAGCGTTTAAGAAACCTCGACCCCCACACTTCCGCGGGATGTACAGTCTCATCACTGGTGACCGTGGGTGATGCATCCGATCTGCCGTCAGCAATTTACGGACCTTCCTATCCAGAGCGTTTAATTCCGTTTGAGTCCATTTGAGTATGCCGAAAGAATACATCAAAACCGGCATGACCCAATCGTTGAAGGCACGCACCTTGTTGCCGCCTGATAAAAGACTATTAAATACTTTTTTCAGGCGGCCAAAGAAGCGTACCCTCAGCGATTGTTTCATGTCGGCAGCATTGATGCCTAATGCTTCCGACATACCCAAATATTTGTAGGTTTCGGTTGAGGAGAGGGATCTAAGGTGTATAGAATCCGTAAGTTCGGTTCCCACGGATTCTACAATCCCCCCGCTTTACATGCATGACTGCACATTTGTCCACACCAAATTCCATCCTGATGGCACTACTGAACGTTTCTGTTACCTTCAGTAGCTCCATCAGTTGCAAATTGTTGGGGGCAAAGAGTTTCAGATCATCCATGTAAAGGAGGTGTGATATCACCTGACCACCTCTTCTCAATCGATAGCCTAGACCTGAATCCTCCAGCAGTGTGCTAAGAGGATTCAAGGCTAAGCAAAACCAAAGCGGACTCAAACTGTCGCCCTGAAATATTCCTCGCTCAATCCTGATCGGTTCATTGATCTGCTGGATTTCTGGACATCCTGGATAGAGAAGAACCGTCCTCCACTGCCTCATATACGACATCAAGAAGGTGCGTAGAGTAGCATCTATTTTGTACAATTCCAGCACTGTGTCAAGAAAATTTGGCAGCAGCGCATCCAGGGCGCACACCAGTGCTCTGTTTTTTTTATTCATGGGCAAACGTGGTAGCCGTGGTCTAAGGTCTGGTGATATGAACCGGTACTCACGGATCGCATCCTCCAGAATGCTCCTTATGTCCACATTGCACAGGATATCTGCAGATATAGCCCTGGCTTCCTCCTCCTCATCGTGCTGGTTTGCCTGCAGCAGAATATCGGCAGGCGCATGCATTACATTCTGGGCTGGGGGAGGGTTACTAACAGGACTATTCTGCATTTCCAAGCGCAGCCGATCAAGTGTAGCGTCATCCAATCTATGATTGTGTTGAATGACGCGCACCTGATCCGACAATCGTTGGGCCGAGACGTTGACGGCTGGTTCAAGTACCTGAAACAGAGAGAGCATCCGAACTCGGTACGCTGTCAGGTTAATTCCTCCCTCTGTAGCCCCATAATATGCGCGCATCACATTTTCATTTATGGACTGGGTCCATCGCATGCGCGACACATTTCCACCGGCAGCGGGGACCCTGCTCGAGGCCTGTTGGCTGCGAGCTCCCAAGCTCGCTGGTGGCCGTCCTCTTCCTCGCCGCCGTTGTGGTGTTGGTGATGACGGTGGGGAGAAAAACTCGTCGCTCGAGCTCGACGCAACTGCAGCGACCGGTGACACGATGCTCACGGTTGAGGCGCGTCCCGGCGGCTGCGAGGCGGAGCTAAGCGACAAGTCCGGAGATGGTGGGTGTGCCTGTCGTCTTGTCCTGGCTCTGGTCTGCATGATTTACTCACATTTTCACATTCTATAAGTTCATTCGTTCAGTTAGTGTTTTATTGTTTTGTATGGGTTTCCGGTATATTCTTTTGGAGATTTTCATTTTAATTTTTTAATTTATATTTTTGTAGGATTTTTATTTATGTATACTATTAATCCAGACTGTAATTTTATATTTATTCAATGTAAAAAATGTATGAAAGTAAATTTTTCTTTGTGACATTGACAGATGCCAGAGACAATATAATATTATTATTATATTATTATTATCATTACTAGAGAATGAGTAGCAGCGTTCTCAATGCATTTTACCACCATACTGCGATCGCCAACCCGCCTGCCAAGCGTGGCGATTATGGCAAAGCCCTCCAAATTGGGGGAGGCCTAAGTCCAGCAGTGGACGTTTTACAGCTGAAATGATGATGATGATTATTATGGATGATTTGAATTGCTTTCTTTTACCTTGTGAATTGCGTAGTTTCGTTTTTGAGTTTATTTTATGATAATATTCAAAATACTAATTTTAAGTGGTGTAATAGTATTTACTTGTTATCTATATATATAAAAATGAATCCCTATTTCCCTTGGTCACGCCATCACGCGTGAACGGCTGGACCGATTTCACTTTTTTTTTTGTTGTGTTCAGGAGAAGGTTCTTATGAAATAAAAAATTTAAAAAGTGAAAAAAAAAAGTGAAATCGGTCCAGCCGTTCACGCGTGATGGCGTGACCAAGGGAAATAGGGATTCATTTTTATATATATAGATACCAATTCGAAGTAAATAGTTATCGTTAAGACAGTCACAGGACAACGTCTGTCGGGTCAGCTAGTCGTTAATAAATCTACACATTCGCGATTGACCTTTTGTCAATAATTTATCACCGCTGTTCTCGGTGAAATCGGTATATAAATTATGTCCTTTTTTTGGCTGGGAAATCATCAAATGTCTTTCCCGCTCTGGGCGGAGCAGGAGGGCGTGTCAGGCTTTAACCGACTAAAACTTACCCGTCTTCCTTCAGTTGCCTTTGCCAGAGCCACGGTATCTCTATCGAACAAAGTTCTGGAAGGAAATCTGCGACCCTGTTATATACCTATGTCCTAGAATCCAAGACATTTGTGTGTGTGTGACATGTGCAAGAGTAGGTTATGATTCACTCCTTCTCACCGAGAGGAGGCGTGTGTCCCAGAAGTGGGAACGTTATGGGCTGATGTGATTGATTGATCTTTTGTTTTGTATTTTAGTCTTTTGCCAGAAAACAATCCATACTTCCATACTATCCACACTATATTTATATATTATATATATATAATAATATATATTATAAATATATATATATATATATATATTTATATATTTTATGTACTTATATTTTATATTTTTATATAATATTATAAATGCAAAAGTAACTCTGTCTGTCTGTCGGTCTGTCTGTCTGCCTGTCTCGCTTTCCTGCTAAAACTACTGAACCGATTTAAATGAAATTTGGTACACAGATGGTTTAGAGCCTGAGAAAGGACATAGGCTACTTTTTATCCCGGTAGTATGTTCCCGCGGGATAATTTCCGACCTCCACGCGGGCGAAGCCGCTGGCAAAAGCTAGTAAAAAATAACAAACAACTATGCAGCAACGTCTTTCGGGTTCTTTCATGATTAACGTATTTTTTTCAGCATATATTTTATCGAAAAGAAGATTTATTTCGTAGATCAATCTTCATCTTTTGATGAGCTTGTCGATGAGACATTTTTCATTACATTATAAACCAAACATCATTACTTTAGATAATTATCTGTCATATTTTCAAAAAAGAAATAGCTTTTATATTGGTAGGTTTGTTTGTGAAACCAATTTTCTCGAAAAGCAATGAACCGTTTTGATTGAAATTTTCGAATGATGTATTTTTTCTCTCTTGATGTAATAAAGTAGATATTTTGATGAGGTTTGGTATCCTATTAATGTATAATGGTACGTAGACTAATTTCCGATTTAAATAGGTATGTGATTATAAGAAAATTCTGAGCCATGTGGAATTCGCGAAGATAAAAAGGTGAATTTGAAAATAAAAGTAGGTAAGTATGTAGGTGTATTTCGTGTGGTGCCGGACGTAAAGAATAGCACCATCCCATTTCTTCCCGTGGGTGTCTTAAAACGCGACTAAGGGGCTTACTAGAGAATGGGCAGCAGCATTCTCTATGCGTTTTACCACCATACTACGATCGCCAACCCGCCTGCCAAGCGTGGTAATTATGGCAATCCCCTCTCCTCTTATGTCTCTCCAGCTGTGGAATTCTTTCAGCTGAAATTTTGAAGTAGATATTTTACAAGAGATTGGGCAAATTAATCTCGAGGACTCATGACGAAGTAGTAATCGCCACATGGATCTATCTTCAAGCTTTTTCAACGCTAGCCGAGGTTCGTCCATGGATAGGTGATCTATTGCTAATGGAGCAGAGCACCAGTATTTTACATGGACCGACTGTCTTTCTGACGTCCAAGGCTCAGTTACTGGGTAATAAAATGCCCCTTGGTAAGACTGGTAGACCAAAATAAACTGGACTGACCAAATAAAATCCACAGTGGGCGATCCATTATATAAGTGCACCCGCAATTCAAAAAATCGGATTGGATGGCGAGAAATCGTGAGGCGAATCACATCAGCCCCTAGTCAAGAAATTTCATGAGGACCACGACCGCTCTGACAAGAGTGTTACGAAGAAGAAGAAGAAGAAGACTGGTAGTCAGACTTTCGAACTTTTGACTACCAGTAAGAACTGTCAAAGAAATGATCACGATAAGGAGGGATTGCGATATGTACTGGACCACGCATAAACAGACCGATCAGGGCAAGTTGTATACTGTAGACAATTTTCTATTTTATGAAGTACCTGGTACTTGTTGAGAGGCCTACACTATCCCATACATATTAACTTTGTAATTTGAAACCATTGTAAAAGCCAATTATTTTTAAAAGAGTATGGAGTTTCTTGCCGGCTCATCTCCATAGGAATCAACAAATTGGGACCGTGCACCTACGTTCTGACCTTTCATGAGTGCCCATGTAGGTTTATGTGAAACTAGCTGACCCAGCGAACTTCGTACCGCCTCAGAATCAATAAAACCAATGT
This sequence comes from Aporophyla lueneburgensis, assembly GCA_932294355.1. Lineage (NCBI taxonomy): Eukaryota > Metazoa > Arthropoda > Insecta > Lepidoptera > Noctuidae > Aporophyla > Aporophyla lueneburgensis. Next base: position 11,789,745 of record OW028759.1, read on the forward strand.
TAGGTGAGCTCCTACCAAGTTATGCCAACCTGGTACTTCGAAGACATAAAGCGTTTTCTAGCTATCACACACCCATGTTAGGTGAGCTCCTACCAAGTTATGCCAACCTGGTACTTCGAAGACATAAAGCGTTTTCTAGCTATCACACACCCATGTTAGGTGAGCTCCTACCAAGTTATGACAACCTTCTAGGTTGTCATAACTTGGTAGGAGCTCACCTCGTAGGAGCTCGCTTCGAAGACATATTAATAAGGAACTTTTTTTGGTTGATTTTTTACACATTGGGTCCGAAAAACTCAAATATCTTACGGACCCCTATTTAAAAAAAAAGTAAAATATAGCTTATGTTACTTGCAGATAATGTAGCTTTCTAATGGTGAAAGAATTTTTAAAATCGGTCCAGTGGTTATTGAGTTTATCCATTACAAACAAACAAAAATACAAACTTTTCCTCTTTATAATATTACTAGTATAGATAATAGTTTAAAACACGCTTCCATAGAAAACCAAGCTAAAAAGTAGAAAATAATTGAAAAAAAAAAAACGTGTGGTACCTACTCGATACCAATTAAAATACCTTAAAAAGCACCCAACGCTTTTTCAAACTATTAATATTTTATTTTAAATTTTTTAGTTCGGCTAGATTCCAAAGAGTGTTTTTTAGTTTTTTTTTTGCTATCCTGTTAACCCTGGCAAGAATAATGGTACAAATTTATGAAATTAATTGTATTGCCATCGGTGCTCGATAAGTCTACAAAGTTTAAATGAAATCTGAACGTTTGAAGTGTGTCAAAATCAATCCAAAGGAATCGGTTACAAACATAGTTTCATACTTACAAACAAATATATAGGTGAAGCTAATAAAAGCGTGTTAAAATAGTTTGATTTTGATGCGTATTATTCCGCCACAGGTCCACTGAGATAACCAACTAAATATACCAATCCAACATGCAGGTAAACCTATATTATTTTAATCACACTACCTACCCTAGTTTACGTACGTGAAGAAATGCGAAAACCTGACAACATGCATATTAAAACAACCTAAAAAAAAAACAAAAAGCGATCGGGATTCAATTCAGAGGCATCGTTAATAATTTTTGATTACATTGCGCAGTCGTTATGATAGTTTTTTTTTTTTTTTTTTTATTTATTCCTGACCATGGATACATGTCCTTCAGTCGTAATCATTAAACATACTACTCTTATTCTCAGCTAAGTACATCCCGAAACAATTAAATTTTTTCTACAGTAATTGGTCAGTGTTGCCTCCGATCGGCAATGTATTGCTTAAGGTACAGCTAATATTTATCATGAATTGTACCCGCGGCGTGTAATCAGACTTGTTGTGTGGAGTAAGGTGTGAGATGGAAGCGATTTTGTGTTTTAATTTTAATAATTGTATTTATTTTTTAGTTCCTAGATTTTTAGAAAACTCGGATTCAATATTACTAAGATTTTACTTATTTTATTATAGAGATAACATATGTAGTAAATTCAATACTTTGGTTCGGATCAACAATTGGACAAAATTTGAAGGTTTTGAGCGTCCCCATAAACCGTTATGACAATTATTGCTGATATATATTATTTAATCTAACTTGTTTGTATATTATGCTTCTAAACTTGTTAGTAACAAACGAATAACTAAGCAAAATCCTCAGTATGATATAGCAATAGGTACGTATCAGTAGGTTTTTCGTATTTGGTATTATTGAGCATGAGGTCATGAGTTGGATCTAAACCAGTCGCATTTACAATGTTTGTAAATATATGAGCACCATGAATCTATGTATAAAACAACATTTTATACATATTATTTTCGGTAGGACTTTTCCGTAGGGTAATTTATAACATTCACGCGGGAGAAGCCACGGTTACAGCTAGTTATAATTTTATTATGATTAATTAGCTTCTGCCCGCAACTTCATCCGCGTCAAATTTTTGCTCCCCTAACCCTTCCCGTCGCACCGAATTGCCTGGCAGTTTTAGTCTATTTTTCGTTCCTGCTCCGCTCCTTTTGATCGTAGCGTGATGTTATGTAGCCGTTCTCAATATATAGGCTACCCAACACAAAAATAATTTTTAATTTTGGGCTAGTAGTTCCTAAGATTAGTGCGTTCAAACAAACAAACTCTTCAGCTTTATAATATTAGTATAGATATAGTAAATATATGTATGTAGTATAGATTTATCTGTAAATTTAATACCTTTTAACTGTTATGGTATGGTACTTTTATACTAGTAGGCGATCGCAGTTTGGTGGTAAAAAGAAAAAAAAATCTTTTAGCATTTTTTATGGTTTAGGTTTATTCATTTAGGTTTTTTGGTTGATTAGAATCTATTCTATTTTTTATTTTAATGTATATGTTGACGTTCTAAAGTGCATCTCCAATCCAGTTTTCTAGGACTCTTCATAGTAGTAACACTAAAAATTAAGTACCTTCATTCTGTCGCTACCTCTACCTTTTATAACTTACACCACAAAATCCACTAATCTGGCAGATACGAGTATTACGAGCATCGCGATACGCCGCCATTACGGTAATGCGACCAATTGATTTAACTATCACACTATCGTTTCAGAGGCTTTATTGATAGCCGCCACCGCTTTGTGAAGGGTAAAGCCACGTACATAGAGTTTCTGCTTCTTATTTAATATATATTACTAAAACTATATTATTGAGTTTCAATAATTGTAGAAAGTTCACGTTTTTAGACTAGATTTTTTTTGGTGTTAAACTTCTTGTGGCAAAGTTCATTCAATTGAATTACTTTTTAGTGAAAATGTCATCCAGTCATTAATTAAATGAACTTAGAGGGTTGACTTAAATGATAATAATTTAAAAAAAATCATAGGGAACCCAGCAGCTTTCACCTTAAGCCTCAGGTAGTGTACAGTCCGTGTACCCCTGTTTCAGCATAGTCCCAAAGATATGAATACTAAGAATTGATATAAATACAAACAACAAGGTTCAACAAATAACTTCAATAAAATAGTTAACCTAGCCGGCTTACTAAATCAACTTCAATAACTTGGCTTTCAATCAATCAGTAACAACTTGCTCGGCTATCGCTTCCACACAAATTCTACAAACCAGCTAAGATCAGCTTACGTTAGTCAATACATTTCCTAGTATTATACCGAATTCAGTCCAACTTGAAAATTCAACGACCAAAACAGATAGATACAGAAGGTCGACTCCTTACAACGAGCACAGGTAAAGAAATAAAGAAAGGATACCGTTTATTCTGATACAGTTCGTGAAATACAAAATAAAGATAAAGTAAAAAAAAGTGAAGGTAATGTTTTAGCAACAGTAGAGGAAGCCGTGAGGCTTCCTCTACTGTCGCGCGTGTGCGCAGCATAAATGCCACACAGATGCTGTTCGACGCTATAAAACGCATAAAAAGACTCTTACAATCTGTTCTAAAATTATATAACAGAAGTGCAAACAAACACCGTGCAAGATCCATTCTTTGGCAATCACTCACTAAAGGGAATTAGTAATAAATTCATCTGTATTAAGAAGGTGTCAACTTTACAAAATATGTAACGACTTTTTCCAACAATGCAACTGCATAATTTTTTTTTAACAAATATTGAGGTTATAAAATTAACCTCAGCTCTCTAATGATAACATTGTAAGATTTCAAGTAAGATTTTGGGATTTATATTTTCAAATAATAAAATCTAAGCTGAATGTTTGCAAGTGGCACTGCAAATTTCAAGTAACGCTGTGTCTCAACACGAAAGTCCTTGACCAGTGCATGTGACCTATGGCAGTGTAAGTTCTGTTCAGTTCTGGAGTGGCGACCGTGCGACAAGGTGAAATGATAACCTTGTGAAGGCCGCAGGAATTCACTGGATGCAGGAGGAAGTCCAACCGGTAGAAGAGGTGGAGCTTGAGGAAGACCTATCTAGGAGTGGCCGTCTTTCGGCAGAAATGATGGTGACTACAAATGGCAACTTCAGGTACTTATTCTGATCCTTTTGCTCCCATTTTCATCAGATAATTTTCGAATATCCTATACGTTCAGCGATCTTATACGAACTGAAGTCGTACCTTCTTTGCACCGCTGTACAAAGAGACTTTTTCGCTAATTGTATGGACCCAACCTTCTGCACCTGTTTATCCTATGCCTCAACTTTACAAAGTGTGGATTTAACTGAACACCCTTCATTCAGGAGCAAACTACTAATTCTATGTAGCGTGAAATAGCTAACTCAATTACTACGAAATAGTTTTAAAACTGAAAGGGTCTGCGGATCAGGGTTGCGTTTTCCTATTACAAACACTGTGTTGTTACATCCTTTTTTTTTTTTTTCTGGTAGGGAAATCATCAAATGACTTCTCCCGCTCTGGGCGGAGCGGGAGGGCGTGTCAGACTTTTACTGACTAAAACCCACCCGTGTTCCATCAGTTGCCCATGTGCCAGGGTCACGGTATCTCTTTCGAACAATCACGCGACCCCGGCAGGCATCGGCCCTAGTAGACCCCTACACAGGTGCTGACATCTCTTTGAGGCGCGCGCGGAACACTACGCGCCGTCGACCCAAGCTTGGTCCTTACCGGGCGGCGAGCTACCCATTGCTCGCCGCCCGCAAGCTCGCGCCTACGGTGGCCGGGAGTCCGCAATCGACTCCCGACGCCCGGGGCGTCTCCTCCTGCAGCGGCTAGGGACGTGAGGACGCAGAGCTTGCCACTCCCTCACGCGCCCCGCCATCTCTTTCGCGAGCATTACTGCTTTGCAGAAGGAGGTGACGGCTTCCCATGCCCTCTCGCTCCGTACCATGGCTCGCACCAGGGCCGGACGCGAGAGGTCATCGCCGCTGATTGCCTCCACGAGGACACGGCGATGCTCCGCCCAAGCAGGGCACACCTCCACCGTATGCTCCACCGTGTCCTCCAGACGATCCTCACAATGGAAACACCCTGGCATTTCCTCCCGCTTTATCCTGAACAGGAACCCACCGAAGCACCCATGCCCGGTGAGAACCTGCGTCAGGTGGAAGGTGAGGACGCCGTGGCGCCTCTATTTCCACTCCTCAAAGAGGGGCCACTTACCGCCGCAATTGTGGCGTGCCCTGCGCTGGGTTGCGACAGTCGTACCCGCCATGTCGCCATGAGATCACACCGGAGCTCTGTCCGCCGTGCCGCGATTTGTCGCGGCAGCGGAGTTTCGCCCCGGCCTTTCGCCTCCTCGCGCCACTCCCACATGTGCGCGAGGACCTTTGCCTCCAGATCTCATGGCAGCACTCCGGCAAGGAGGCTCGCTGCTTCGCACGAGATCGTGCGGTATCCTCGGATTAGCCGGATGGCCATGGCCCTCTGGGCTGCACTCAACCGGCGCGCTGGGCGCAGCCTTAATGAGGGCGTCCACACCGGTGCCCCGTAGAGGGCCATAAACCGCACGACCCCCTTGTAGAGCCTCCGGCAGGAGGCGTTTGGACCCCCCAGATTGGGCAGGAGCCGCTTTAAGGCAGCCCCAGCCCGCTCCAGTCTGGGAGCCAAACGTCGGAAGTGCTCGACGAAGTTCCACCGGCTGTCGAGGACAAGTCCCAAGTACTTCATCGTCGACTCGACGCCTTGTCACATCCTTTAAAGTTTTTAACTCTGTGGTGATTTATTTAGACTCAAACCTGGATAATTTTAGTGTGTTCGATGATGGAGTTTTTGTGATTATGGGAATTAAATTGTCGTTAATTTTAGGTTGCCATCTGCACCGTAATTGCATAATACACTGTCAACCACAGTCTGAATTTTGAAGGATATTGCCAATTCATAGCTTCATGTGCTCAAAAAATTTGTCAGCTCAAGAATGTTAATAACGCAATGAATGTTGTACAACTGTCAATATTTAAGCCATTCGTGATCTTACTGTACCATTGTTCTTATCTTACCATTGCATATCAAGGAATAGACCGGGGGACGATTGAATGGTAGAAAAGACGTGCATCTGAAAGTAGGCATTGCGGACTTCATTTATCATCATCATCATTTCAGCCAAAAGAGGTCCACTGTTGGACATAGACCTACTCCAATTTGGGGCGTTTGCCGTAATCACTGTTTGGCGATCACAGTATGGTGGTTAAAAGCATAGAGAATGCTGCTGCCCATGCTCTAGTAAGTCCCATTATCGCCTTTTACGACACCCACGGGAAGAAATGGGATGGTGCTATTATTTACGGTACATCACTAGAAGTTTAATATTTTTTAGAGGCAAATTTAAATATAAAAAGAAACCGGTAGGTATATAATGTAAAGGTCAATCATTTTTAAGAGAAAATTAGTTAAAAATATTGTGACCATGTTTAGCACAGCCAAATGTCCAGGGTAAACCAAACAGACTCTGGAATAAACGCATTAATAGTAATATCTAGTTAAGCAGACACATTCGTCTAGTATTATTTGTCTGCGATTCTACCTACTTCGATAACGTAATCAGACTGACATAGTGCCTGAGTAAACTTTATGTGGGGCTGTAAAAGTGGCGAGTTATCCGTGAGGGTTTGTTTAAGTACCCATTTCGGGAGTTAGGTCTGGTTTTGTTTTATTAGTTGCGGTGAGTGTTTTGATAAGATTAACGTGTCTATGCTAATACCAATGTATTAATTTATGCTTTAACTACCTTCTGCCCGCGACTTCAACCGCGTCAAAATTTTCTCCCCTGACCCTTCCCGTCGCATCGAATTGCCAGCCAGTTTTCGTTAATTTTTCGTTGCTGCTCCGCTCCTTTTGATTATAGCATGATATTATGTAGCCTATAGCCTCTCTCAATAGATAGGCAACAAAAAGATTTCTTCAATTCGGACCAGCATTTCCTGAGATTACCGCGTCCAAACAAACAGCTTTATAATATTAATACACTAGAAAATACATAACAAGAAAAAAAACATTTAAAACTAAAAACTTACAATGGGCGGCCTTATCGCTTTCTACGATCTCTTCCACATAACCTTGGAATGGACAGTGATTGCGTAGACTTATAAATGGGGTTGTCACTGGTGCAAAGTATAGATTCAATTTACTATACATATTATAAATACATACCAATAATAAAGCTGAAGAGTTTGTTTGTTTGAACGCGCTGATCTCCGAAACTACCAGTCCGATTTGATCATTTTTTTTTTGCATTTGATAGCCCGATATTTGAGAAAGACCTATTTAATATTATGATTAGGCCCTAAGGAGCCAATAAAAATGAAAAAGAATTGGATAGAACGCTAAGCAAAATCGAAATCCAGACGACGCGATGCACCGACGTGGGTCACGGAAATAAGTAATTTGAAGTGGACAAAGTCGCATGCAAAAGAAAATTCCTCTATGAAGGAAAATTTACTTTCTTTCATATTGTTCGTCGAATCGTTGAGCTTCTTAAGTTCAGAATTTAGCTGCACGATTAGTTACAAACGCGTGCACTGACTGGACAGGTCCACTCAATCTGTGTGTGGTTCTTTCGTCACATGACCATTTCAGACACCAATCTACATAGTGTTCACATTATGAAACCAAGATTATGTCTGGCGGCTTTGAGTATTTTGTATATGACCTACGCAAATGTCCTGCAGATCTGGTAGCGTCTTGTGACGGGTCGTTGGGCTCCCTAAAATAGCACCCCTATTTTAGCTACACGATGACTGATACATACATGCCGTCTATTTGGACAGGTCAGCTCAAAGCTGAAATGGCTCTTTCTTCAAAAGGCCCCTCCAGGCATTGCCCTGCATTGTTAGACTCACATAAAATTCTAATAATATAATGTTTGGACTTTAAAAGAAACTGTGACCTCTGAGTTTGTTTCGGCTTTTCTTCTCAGAGTAGTTAGTTAGGAAATGCCGATCTCACCTAGTTTAAAAAAAATATGATTGACGTGTAAAAGTTTTTGTACAAACCTACTTATAGAAATAAAATCATTAATCATTTAGTCTCTGCAAGCTTGTTTTCTAGCCACACACGCAGCTCCTATTTCCGTAGAGCATGTCCCTTAAACGTACATAATTCTAGAATGGATGTAGACATAGTGCTCGCTACCACAGAACCGTTTCTGTTTCGGCGGCCAGTCAGACTCACTGCTTAATTTCATCATAGCTGCGTTTGGTTACATTGGTTAGTAATTTCTGGGAAATTGAGTAGATATATTTGTTTTGTTTCATTTATTCTTAGCTTTATTAGTAAGTTAGACACGACACCCCCTGCCAGGGTCGCGAGATTAGTTCGAAAGAGGTACCGTGGCCCTGGTATATGGGCAACTGAAGGAACACTGGGCAACTTTTTTGTGGGTGGGTTTTAGTCAGTAAAAGTCTGACATGCCCTCCCGCTCCACCCAGAGCGCCCACAAAAAAAAGGTCACACAGTCTCTTATAAAGTCCAAACACAACCTTGGTCGGATCATGCGAGGCCTATGTAGATTGGTGTCAAAAATGATCTTTTGAGCAAAGAACCATACAGATTGAGTGGACATGTCCAGTCAGGGCACGCATTTATCAGTTTTCCTTTTTTTAAATATCAATTATGTATGCTTTCTAATCTTGTGCTTAAAGTAATGCATATTAAGCATTCACGAACTTTTGGTAAATTTCTTCTCAACCAGTTTTTTTTCTCTAAAGGTTTACACACATGATGTCGGACCAGGTTAATCTTGTTAGACATTTTATATTTATGAATTTGTGAACAACTTGTTTTGTTCGCTTGGTGATAGAGCAGGGCAATCTGTTCGTCGAATTTCATGCAAATTTAGGCTTGTTTTTCACAATTTGTGGAATTGTGTAAATAATAGAATATGTAGTTGCAACAAAGGTGAATTTATTTTTTGTTAAATATGTATTAAAAAAATAAAAACTAAGTAACAAAAGCTGAATTTATCGAAAGATTGATAACAACAATCAATCAATCAATTTATTTAAAAAAAAAAATCTGTCGCATAAACTAAGTAGCCATACATTAATAAGTTTAAGATATGGTATTTAAATCAATTACCTTGGGTTTGAAATATGACCAACTCTTTGATTAAGCATTTAGCTTAGAGCCATTACATCGTTCCCATCGTTTTGTATTATATCAGACGTAAAGAATAGCACCATCTTATTTCTTCCCGTGGATGTCGTAAAAGGCGACTAAGGGACTTACTATAGAATGGGCAGCAGCGCCCTCTATGTATTTTCCCACCGTACTGCAATCGACAACCCTATGTCTAGCAGTCTTAAACGTAAAATGATGAAGTTAGTTGATTGATTGATTATAACGGGCTGTCTCACCAATTTTTGCCCTCGTTGCACACCGCTGTAGCCCGATTCAATGAGTGGGTACCCTAACGGTGTAAATCAACTATGTACAGACGCCAACACATCAAGCTACTACAATCTGTCAGATTTCTTTGATAGATTTTCGACTTTATTTCTAGAGCATTAGGTTCAAGGTTCATTGGGAAAAATTGACAGTTTCGGGTAGCTTGACCTGGTGGCGTCTGTACAGACGCGAGCATATCAAGCTACCCGAAACTGTCAAATTTCCCCAATCAATCTTGAACTTAAATCTATTAACAATAGAAGTGCGGGCGTCTCAAATTTGACCCATTTCGATGTTCTTACTACTCTAATTAATATTTTATTATGCATATAATCGTAACTTTTCATGAAATATGATGATTATTATATTTATTATTTATACGAGACTTCAACCACGTAATTGCAATATAGGTACATATTTTTTTATCCAAATTTAGTTCAGTTGGTATGTTCAGCGCTTCTAGTGTTAAAGAAATGTGACAGATTGTATTGTAGTAGCTTTATGTGCTGGCATTTGTACTTATAAAGTGTATACAATTTCGCGTTGCAAAAGGTTGACCAAATAGTCTTGACCGTTAAGTTTCTAATAAGATATGCCTCAATGGTTAAACAATCATTGGCAAAAAAACTTCACGATAATTTGTTGAATGTTACCGTCTTTAATATTTGGAATAACTGTTATTACATTCAACATAAGGCCCGTTATAGCTTGACACTGTCTTTTAGGAGTATAATAACAATTTTGTCGAGGTCAAATTCTTAGAATACTGCCAAGCGATATAAGCCTTATTACGATGAGATAGAGTCGTGTGACAAATTGATTTTAAGCTCTCAGAATTTTAGTGAGCTTCGTAAAATTTTTAATGATGATCTTTGTCACAGTTTTTCAATTATTTTGCACTTGACGCCTGATTGAGTTGTTGCGGTTGATTCTGTTATTCTTTTTTGTTTTAGGCAGGTTCATTTGCATAACGTCTTTTCAAAGAAATATGAATAGTAGAACACAAAATCGGAATCCTATAATAAATCACGTTTGCTCTGTGAGTTTTGTAATTAATTCTAGACGACCATTATTGAGTACTTTTCTATCTTTTTCCTCGACAGAATCAGTCAAAACTTAGACCGACTAATAGAGAAGTGTGAAAGAAAAATACATGTTGCGCCGATCCCTAACAAATTGGGATAAGGGGGCAGGTGAATGATCATGAATCAGTCGCAGGTCAACTATCAGGTTGTCGGCTGGTTAACAGGTGTCCTCTGTGGCTGCCTTAATAAATTAAGGCCTTTCGTATATGACGAGAGAAGTGTGTTTGTGAACCTTATTGATCGGACACACATACGTGGGCCACTCAAAAAGTTTTGCGAAAATAAAAAGAAGTGTTCTATAGGTTTTGTAAATTTATTTTTTACTAAATCTTTTCAAAATACTCTCCACTAGCCTCGATGCAAAGTTTCATGCGTCTGAACCAGTTTTCGAAACACTTTTTCCAGTCCGCCGCAGACACATCGTTTACAGCCTGCTCGAACGCTGACAGCGCATCTCCCGACGACGAAAATTGTATCCCTTTGAGCTGATTTTTAGTTTTTGGGAATAAAAAGAAGTCACACGGTGCTAGGTCAGGGCTGTAAGGAGGGTGACCCAGAAGTTTGACCGGCGTGCTGTCCAAGAAGAGCGCGGTGTGCGTGGGCGCATTGTCGTGGTGGAGCAGTAGCCCGTGGAGCCCTGTGTTTGGTCGCTTGTTGCTCACAACAGAGAAAACTTTTGCCAAGCATTTGGTAGTATACCATTCGGCGTTGATGCTTCTTTGGTTCCGTAAAAGGATTGACACCAAGTAGCCAGTTAAACTGAAAAAGCTCGCGATCAAAAATCTTTCCCCCCCTTCTAGATCACTTCACTTTGGTAGGCGTTGATTCGTTTTGAAACACCCAAACCGTCGACTGGCGTTTCGTTTCTGGATTGTATTGATAAATCCAGGACTCATCACCTGTAATAATGTCGTAAACACGCCGAGACGAGCCTGCTTCAAATTTGTTTATCATATCACGGCACCATTTCACCCGGGCTTGCTTCTGAGCATCGGTGAGGTTGTATGGCACCTAGCGTCAAACTATCCTCCTCACGCGAAGATGCATGTGTAGAATCTCGTGAAGGCTTCCCGATCCAATCTGCAGTATGTTTTGAATCTCCTGATATGTAATTCGCCTATTGACAATTTGAGGACTATTTTGGAGGAGGGTCATTGTTTCACTTTTGATTATGGTCTGGCAGTTTGAGTAGTTTGTGCGGCCTACCCAAATGTCCTTTCTTTGGTATTGTTCGTCGAATCGTTGAGCTCCTTAAGTTCCGAGTTGAGTTGTACGATTATCGACAAATGCGTGCACTGACTGAACAGGTCCACTCAATATCTGTGTGGTTCTTTCATCAAAATACCATTTCAGACACCGATCTACATGGTCATCAAATGATCTGACCAACAAAATTATATCCGTTACTTTTTTTATATACACACTGACATTGATAATTTTTTATATTTACAATATGATATGAATATTTACTTTGTAAAGTATCGTTTTGTTTTAATTATTGTGAATGTGAAGACTATGTGGGTCTTTTTTTAATTTTGTTTTCTGTCTTTCTCAGTAATCATGATCTGGCAGTTTGAGTAATTTATGTGGCCTACCCAAATGTCCTTTCTTTGGTACTGTTCGTCAAAGCGTTGGGCTCCTTATGTTCTGAGTTGAGCTAAACGATTAGTGACAAATGCTTGCACTGACTGGACAGGTCCACTCAATCTGTGTGGTTCTTTCTTCAAAAGACCATTTCAGTCACCAATCTACATGATCTTCGCAGGATGTGAACAAGATTATGTCTGGACTTTAAAAGAAACTGTGACCTCTGAGTTTGTTTCGGCCTTTCTTCTCAGAGTAGTCAGTTAGGGAACGCCGAACTCATCTAGTTTAACCTACTTACAGAAATAAAATCATTTATCATTTATTGTCTTGGATTAAATTTTTCACTGCTAGCACGTTTTCCTCCGTAACAGCCGTCAAAGGGCGACCACTTCTTTCTTCATCCCCCAAAGTTAGTCGACCACGTTTGAATTCGTTATACCAACGATACACAGTTGCCTTGGAGGGGCCTTCATCCATGAATGCAATTTGAAGTCTATCGTATGATTCGTCCGGTTTCAGGCGACACTTAAAATCGTAAAAAAATCATAGCACGAAAATGTTCCCGGCGCAAATCATTTTCAAATGAGACACGATAATTTAATTGGCTCGCAAAAAATGTGGAGGGAAATTTTGAAATTGGAACGTATCTATTTTTACTTATAAATAATAATTATTTTTATAATAGTTTATAACTGGCCAGTCTCTCATACAAAAAAACTTTTTTTCGCAATACTTTCTGAGTGGCCTGGCACTTGTCGGTATAACTTTGACATCAATAAATTAATTCGTTCCTGTGTGATGTTACTGAATTTGTAATTTCTGGAATTTTTTTATCATTGAAATAATATATAACATTAAATATTTGCACACCATTTTGTACTTAAAGAATTTAAAGGGGGCATTTTAAAACTATAAACCTGTATTCTGGCATTTAAAGCTCTTTTTACAAGTGTTGTTTTTACAAAGGCTTTGCTGTAGTCGGGTAAAAATTTTAAGTATTTTTTTTTATTTTTTCTTTGAATCGAAGATCAAAAGCAAAAGCTGCTAACTCTACTTATCATTCAAAGCATCCTTTTTAGGTGTCGAGCTGAAAACTGCCGCACTTCCCAACTGGTGGCGCTAGTGTCGCTCTAGCAAACGAGAAGACTCTAATGTTACTGGACCAACTTTCACGGATGAATTACTTGGATTTTAAAAGGATGGATAAGGGATGTTGGTGCTTTGACTAAGTAGTGGTGGTGCAACTATTTATTATGTGAGAAAGGTGTTCTTTTGGAATGTAATAGAATATTGTGTATAGTTCATCATTATCATCACCATTTCAGCCATAAAACGTCCACTGCTGGACATAGGTCTCCCCAAATATGGGGGGGGGGGTTTCCATGATCGACACGCTTGGCGGGCGGCGGGTTGTCGATGCATATAGAACGCTGATGCCAATTCTCTAGTAAATCCCTTAGTCGCCTTTTATGACACCCACGGAAAGACATACGATGGTGTTATTCTTTACATCCAACACTATACGTAACCATGTTTATCGTTGCTGGAGATGTTTAATGAATAAAGTAGGTGTAAAATCTAAAAAAAATATTTAAATTAACTTATTGAAAATGTATCTTAGTCATTATGCTGTTTCTGTTGTGTAGGCAACCTCCCTTATCACCCTTATGTAGAATGTCATAAAACGACAAGACCCATTTGTCTATGTGACAGTTCCAACATTAATGCTTCAATAAACTGGGAATTGTTGTCAAAAGTGATAAGGCGTTTATGTGGTCGCCTATTCTATCACAAATCTCAGATTCCCGATCCAAACTAAGCCTCGTCCAGGGCACCCTTATCACTGCGGAACTAAGTTGACCCGGGTCGAGCGGACAAGCGGAAACACTGACCAGCTTGTTAAGTTTAACTAACATACACGACATCGCTTAAATAAGGAGTTTCTTTAAAGCGTTATTCTATTTAATTGATTTTTGAGGAAGATTTTTGTATATTCACACACAACAAACATCACTTTAGCCGAAAGAAGTTCACAGCTGGACATAGGTCTCCGCTAAATTGAAAGGGTTTGCGCTAATTGCCACGCTTGGCATACTGGTTGGCGATCGCAGTGTGGTGGTAAAATGCATGGTGAACGCTGCTGCCCGTTCTCTTGTCCCATAGTCGCTGACACCTACGGGAAGAAATAGGATGGTGGTATTCTTTACGTTCGGCACCACACGGACATAACATACGCAACAGGGAATTTATATTTAAGGCGTGGTACCGTAGGCGCGAGATTGCGGGCGGCGAGCAATGGGTAGCTCGCCGCCCGGTAAGGACCAGGCTCGTGTCGACGGCGCGTAGTGTTCCACGCGCGCCTCAAAGAGATGTCAGCAGCGCTGAAGGGGTTTGCTAGGACCGATGAATGCCGGGGTCGCGTGATTGTTCGAAAGAGATACCGTGACCCGGGCACATGGGCAACTGATGGAACACGGGTAGGTTTCAGTCAGTAAAAGTCTGACACGCCCTTCCGCTCCGCCCAGAGCTGGAGAAGTTATTTGATGATTTCCCATCCAAAAAAAAAAAGGGTGTGGTAAGGTACATTTTTTTGATATTTTTCAGTAGCGCAATGCAGCACCAAATAATGTTCAAAATAGTGATGCGTTTGATGGTAGTGAAATTGAATGATCACCCAAGCAAAAGTTACCTATTCGAAAATTTTAATAAAATAAATACTTATAGGCCCCGCTGTGGTGCCAAGGACAAAATTACGGGCATGCCACGAAAGGATCACAAAAATCGAATAAAAATACAAAATGTAAATAATAAATTTATAGTTTATAAAATACTAGAAAAACACGCTTTTATAAATGCACGTAAAAACCAAAACTTTATCGTGGTCAAATTTCATTATAAGACCTTTCTAACAAGTCCAAACACGGCTATGATACGATATTCCATCATGGAGTGCCAGTGCCAATCTTCCGGCTTCATCATCAGACCTTGAAACCTAATCGTGGTCAAAGTTCATTACAAGACTTTTGTAACAAGTCCAAACACAGCTATGATACGATCTTCCATCATAAAATTCCAGTTCATATCTTCCGGCTCCATCATCAGATCAGTTCGACAGTAACATATTATTGCGTTGTCATCAGAGTTACATACAGCTGCCAATTTTCATGACGCTACGATCCTTGGAAGATATTTAAATTAGTTACCTTAGATTCCATTACATAGTTAGTTACATACAGGTCGACCTAATAAAAGCGTGTTAAAAACCGTATTTTGTCTTACTTTTAATAATTAACCATAATTTATGCAAGAATGATTACATTGCCGATACTCAAATTAGATCACAACCAAACCACGATTCGACACAACATAACCACACACAAGTTCACACAACACATTAATCAATTAGCTATACCAGTATCAATCATTTTAATAGCCACCCGTGACGCCATAACGCTTACAAATGACGTCACGGACTCACGGCACAGTGTCACTTCATAACTCGAGTGTACTATGTTCTATTGACAGCCAGTGTACTCCGGTACTAATCTCGACAAATTGACTGTAGTACACTGGCGGACGTAATTAATTGGACGCTGTTATTATTGCATAGTAAAATGTGGGGGGGTTTAGATTTTAGTTTGCTAACATAATTATTGGTAAAGTATTTAATGGTTTATTTTTGGAGGAGATCATATAAAATGGTTGAACTATGAGTTGAAAGGTCTATTTAATTGTTGAGTTAGGCCAATAATGTTAGCCTATAATGTTCCCATTTCTGGGAAACAGGCCATGTCTCTGTGAGAGAGACTGGGCTGTAATCTTCTACACGGGCCCAGTGTGGGTTAGTGGATGTCACATGCCTTTGAATTTTTAGTTATAGAATATTCCGGTTTCCTTAGTATGGTTTTCGTCATCGTTTTGAGAGCAGTGGCGATAAAATAAAAAAAACCATGTGTGCAATTCACACGTGGTAGAAGTGAAACCTTCTAAAATTTTGGCTTCATTTAAATGTATATATTCTTCATATATTTTTCATAGATAATAAGACGAATGTAAAAAGTCAAATGTAATAGACATGTCCATGTCCAAAAACCCTGCTCGAAAAACGTCAAATAGAAAAGTAAACTTTCTAAAGGAGCACCATAAGGATTTCCATTACCCCAAGTGTTAGAGAGAGACACAAAACATAATGACGCTGTTATGTGTCTGTCTCTTTTTACTGTCGCTTTTTTGTTTCATAGACTTTCAAATCACAACGCTGCTAAAGAAGTTTCCACTTCAAAACTACAAACTTATAATACTTACACGTGTACAAAACACCACAACAACCAGTAAAGGCATCACAACTTGTGATGCCTTTACTCAAGCTTTGTACTACAAATGCGTGCGCGCACAAACGCCTCTCATCTGCCAAAAACGACGAAGTATCTTGATCGCAAAAATGACTCGATCTGTCAGACGCGATTGGTCGTGATGGTTCACCGATTAGCGATGGAATTTCATTTTTACAGTTTTTTGCATTAATAATCTGCATTTATGATGGTTATGCATGGACGAGTGAGTACACAATAGACGGGCAATGCAATATAATCGCTTATCTCAGCCCTGGAACGCGCCAACGAAGGTTGACAGTTTGACCAGTTTGACATAAACATTTCGATGAGTGTGGTGAATCGTACGATTATAATTATGTTTTAAGTACAAAGTTGTGTGTGTGAAGTGTTTTTGTTGAAACGTAAGATGGATAGGTAAGTAAAATACAGTTTTTATTGCCAGGATTGTGTTTTTGACAAATAGCCAGGCCTTATACAGCTAGTCGTTGCACCAAGTTTAAAAATAATGTAGCTCGTAGAATTACACCATCCATAGTAGAAAACGAGAATCCTAATGCAATTTATGAAGCCCTCTTTAATGTAGTGCAAAAAGAGTACAAATCTACTTTCAAGACCAAAACCATTGACATTAATGGCACCTCCGTCGGCTTTAACCAATGGGCTACTCCAGGTATTTATAAAAGTAGAGCGAGGCTATACGAGTTATATGGTTTAAAAAAATACAGGTTTGATACTCCTTTCCTAGAGTATGTAAAAAAATATTCAAAATTATTTAAACAGGTTAGTGCTTTTGCTAAATCTAAATTTTTAAGCGATCAAATTAAAAATTCAAATAATAAAATAAAAACCACTTGGAAAATCATTAACAATGAAACGGGTAAATCGGTTAAACAAGAAAAACAACTTGAAATTATGGTCGACAACAAATTAGTAAATACGGCAGCTGACGTAGCACAGGCATTTAATGAGTTTTTTGCCAACATACCTATAACTACGACTCGCTCCTTAAATTCCTCCCCGTCTAAAGCTGAAAACCTTTTGCATAGTAGTGTGCCTAAAAGTAGTTGCCTATTCAATTTTGAACATGTAACGCCTCGTGATGTAGTTAATGTTTTTAACACACTTAAGTCTAAAAACACTGGTGATTTCTGGGGCATTTCCATCAAACTATTAAGTAATATAATAGACATCGTAGCCCCCTCTTTAGCTGTTACTTTTAATAAATGTGTTGATGTCGGAACTTTTCCTGACCTCATGAAGAGTAGCAAAGTCATACCATTATTTAAATCAGGTAATAAAAAAGACGTTTCTAATTTTAGGCCTTTTTCTATCTTACCTGCATTTAGCAAAATATTCGAAAAGTTAATACTCAAGCAGTTGTTAAGACATTTTAATTTAAACAGCCTCCTTCATAATGAGCAATATGGCTTTACGAAAGGTCGTTCAACTACAGATGCGGGTGTTACTCTCTTGAAACACATTTTTAACGCATGGGAGAACTCGCAAAATGCTATCGGAGTATTCTGTGATCTCTCCAAAGCCTTTGATTGCGTGCACCATGACACGCTTTTGCGTAAACTACGTCATTACGGTGTCCATAACGAAGCTTTAAACGTAATAAATTCTTATTTACAAGGCTCTATACTCGGCCCATTCTTGTTCTTAGTGTATATCAATGACTTACCATTCTTTTTAAAGGGTATTTGTGACGTTGTACTGTTTGCAGATGATACTTCTCTTATTTTTAAAGTAGATAGGAACAGACAAGATTTTGAAGACGTAAACAGTGCACTCTCAATGGTTACGGATTGGTTTACGGCAAATAACTTAGTTCTCAATGCCAAGAAAACGAAATGTGTAAAGTTCGCCTTACCGAATGTTAGAAATCTAGGTCCCGAAATCGTCTTAAATAAAGAGGTTCTTAAAACTGTAGACTCGACAGTTTTCCTGGGCATAGCAGTGGATGGCAAACTACAGTGGGGCCCACATATTTCAAGTCTAGCGGGGAGGCTCAGTTCAGCCGCCTACGCCGTCAGAAAAGTAAGACAATACACTGACGTTGATACAGCTCGGTTAGTCTATTTTAGTTATTTTCACAGCATTATGTCTTACGGTATTCTACTGTGGGGCAAAGCCGCTGATATTCAAAATATTTTTGTCCTTCAGAAACGAGCTGTTCGAGTAATTTACCAGCTAGGTGCCAGAGTTTCTCTAAGGGACTTTTTTAAAGATATTGGTATTCTTACGGTAGCATCACAATTCATCTTCGCCAACATCTTATATATTAGGCAAAATTTACACTTACACGCTAAAAACAGTGATTTTCACACTGTTAACACTAGAAATAAGGACAAACTACGTGTTCCCTTTCACCGGCTTCATAAGGTGCATAACTCATTTGTTGGGCTTGGTATAACATTTTACAACAAGCTACCACCTTATTTACTAGAATTACCTTTTAATGCGTTTAAAGCTCAAGTAAAATCCAACCTTTGTCTAAAGGCATATTATTCCATCAACGACTATTTAAATGACAAAACTAGTTGGTCGCTGTGATTAACTCAAGACAATGTTTGTGTTCTTTCTCCAGTACTAGCGTACCTAGTGATAGGTTATATAGCTGTAATATAATTTTTATTATATATTTTTTTTACTGTGTTAGTCATTTTTTTTTGTGTATTTATTGGTTTTGACATGTTCTATGCTTTGACATATTATAATGATTAGTATTGCATAAAATGATTAGCTAGCGACCTCGACAAGTTGTCATTCAATTCTTGCCTGAGCAACCGGCAGCAAGTTCGTCATGCTCCCTTAGATGTCAATGCTTGCGGTAGCGTCAGGGGTCGGGTTACCCCCTTCCCTCAAATAAGGCGAGGGGGGTAATGGCTGATCTTTGCGTTATGCTCGTGAACGGGTGCTGCTTGTGGTGACTGGTCGTCTTGCTGACCTTGATGTTGGTATTGTTGTTAATTACCTACCTGTTTATTTGTTTTTCCTAGTTTATCATTTTGAGGCCTCGAGTTGTAACTCGGGTCGTAACAGCTATGTGAACGTGATTCAGCATTGCATATGTAAGCTGTCACGCCCTTATGCCAGGAGGCTTTTATTTTGGTACCTTTATTTACATGATAAAAATATTTTTTGCTTTTGGGTTGGCTAGCTGACAGATGGCAAATCATTTAATTTAATGTTTTGTGTCTCATAATGTTACCTCCTTACAATTGTATAGAATCAAGTTCTTCTAACTTAACAGACAGCTGTGCTGCTGGGGAGTTTGTTCCGCCACTTCTTCTTCCCAGCTAAAGCACTAGGAAGTGTCGAAGGGCGGGCGTTTTGGGGGGACTGTCTTTTGTAACTTTGACGTTCAAAAAGTGCTGACTCTCAGCCAAGTTTGAATAAATGACTGTTGATTTGATTTTTGATTTTGAAAGATTTGCACGTAAATAGTGAGTTCAACAAACATCGTCATCCATTTTGCCACCTTTTTCCGCGGCCGGCGTCGGTTTTCACAGTATTACGTGTAATAATTCTACTATTGATAGCAAACTATTGATGTAATTTAGGTTACTATGTATTGTATTATTGTTATTATGCATTTAAGATATTTGCGTAACATTGTAATGAAAAATACGCAACCTAAAAAGATGGAGCTTGATTGTTGAACCGGGAGTTTTAGGTCACGTGACACCAACATTGCCATTTTTATTGTGTTTTGCACGGATGATGAAATGTGTGGATATGACTTCCGTACATTTTAGTGGTAAAATTTTTGGGTGATTTGTTTTTAACCGACTAAAAAAAGAGGTTATTGGACACCTATGTAGGTATGTAATGTTACTGTTAATGCAACTGAAGTTTTGTATTTTTCCAGCTCGTATGCCAGAGGACGCGGGGTGGTGGAAGGGCACCACCACCACCACTTGACATGATTTTGCAGCCACCGGCAATTTTAGTTACTTACGGAGTTTTCTAATTTCCATTTATATCTAAATATTCAGGTACTGCAACACTGCTTTTGTTCCAGGTTTATGGACAATGAATGGCCATTGCCTGGGCCCGATAACCGGTGCCTCCGTCACCAGCATCACTGTTCGTCGTGCCATCGCAATTATATTTTTCTTTTCTTTTTTAGTTTTAATTTTTTTTCCGTATTTACATAATATATAGGTACGATAATAGACTTGAAATAATAATAATATGTACAAGTATGTACATAAAACATTTTTGATTAAATTCTAATATGTACAGGTAATTTTGAATGTGTTTTAATTTTTTGAAGTTCAGATGTGACAATATTTGCTGTATCCATATTTCGTTCGTCCATGGTCATGACGTCACGTATTTCCTATCTCATTTTCTCCCACGTAAAATCTTATGAATCTATGTCTGTCTCTTTTTACTGTCGCTTTTTCGTTTCATTGAGTTTCAAATCACAACCAACGGCGCTAAAGAAGTTTTCACTTCAAAATACTCAATGTGAAGTGCCTGGCTGGGTTTGGACTCATTACCTCACACCGCGGAAAGCATGTTAACCCGTTGGTCCCGGCTGTCATTCGTGGATCTTTGAAAGTCGTTACGTATCGTCGGACACTCGATAGCCTGACAACCATTCCTACCAAGCGGTATCGTATTACCTAGTGACTGGGTTCGGGATGGCAGATACGTTACGTATCGTCGGACACTCGATAGTCTGACAACCATTCATACCAAGCGGTATCGTATTACCCAGTGACTGGGTTGGGGATGGCAGATACGTTACGTATCGTCGGACACTCGATAGTCTGACAACCATTCCTACCAAGTGGTATCGTACTACCCAGTGACTGGGTTGGGGATGGCAGATACGTTACGTATCGTTGGACACTCGATAGTCTGACAACCATTCCTACCAAGCGGTATCGTACTACCCAGTGACTGGGTTGGGGATGGCAGATACGTTACGTATCGTCGGACACTGGATAGTCTGACAACTATTCTTACCAAGCGGTATCGTATTACCCAGTGACTGGGATGGGGATGGCAGATACGTTACGTATCGTCGGACACTCGATAAGTCTGACAGTCATTCTTACCAAGTGGTATCGTGCTACCCAGTGACTGGGTTGGGATGGCAGATACGTTACGTATCATCGGACACTCGATAGTCTGACAACCATTCTTACCAAGCGGTATCGTATGACCCAGTGACTGGGTTGGGGATGGTAGATACGTTACGTATCGTCGGACACTCGATAATCTGACAACCATTCTTACCAAGCGGTATCGTATTACCCAGTGACTGGGTTGGGGATAGCAGATACGTTACGTATCGTCGGACACTCGATAGTCTGACAACCATTCCTACCAAGCGGTATCGTATTACCCAGTGACTAGGTTGGGGATGGCAGATACGTTACGTATCGTCGGACACTCGATAGTCTGACAATCATTCTTACCAAGCGGTATCGTACTACCCAGTGACTGGGTTGGGATGGCAGATACGTTACGTATCGTCGGACACTCGATAGTCTGACAACAATTCTTACCAAGGGGTATCGTATTACCCAGTGGGTTGTGGATGTTGGAAAGGCAGTCGCTCTTTGTACAATACCGGTACTCAGCTGCATCCGATTAGACTGGAAGCCAATCCCAACATAACTGCTTTACGTGAACTTTATCGAGTATACGAAACTAACGTGGACCGATGAAGCAAGCACTAACCCGCTGGTCAAAGTGGCGGAGCTTGACCAGCGGCTGAAATGATGATGGTGAACGAAACTAATACGAATTACTCGTGACCGTAATTTCATGAAAATACAAGATTTAACAATATTTTTACCAACATCACAAAATTTCCCAACACTATTTTGCTTAAAATTGTCCCATCAGGTAGTCCTAACTAACCTCAAATAACCCTTTCCCGAACAACTGACTAACCTAATAAACTGATTATAACATAAAACAACTAAAACCAACTCAATAATTTATTACACCATCGTTGAATAATAAAACAGTGGGACGGTTTGTCAAAACTTCGTAAGGGTCAGTTTCGACCCGAAAGTGGCTGTTTGTTTTTCGACCCATGTACCGAATTTGGGACGTATTGTTATTTGCTGCGTGTCAATTATATTCGGGAGACTTGTTTGGAGAAATTAATTTGGGGTCATTTGTGTCTCGTTTTTTTCTCAGAGGTTAGCTGAATTTGAAGTGATAATGGTGCACGTCGATACGTGTTCTATAGATATTGGATTTTTATGCAGGTTATTCCCAATTTAATATAGATGAAGTTATTATTAGGTGATTGCGAGAGACTCTGAGCTCTGAGTTTGTTTTTATCTTTCTTCTCAGATCTCATTCTCTTTTCTCATCTTCGTTTCTCTCACCATACTCATGTAGTTTTAAAAACTTGAGGATGAACATACACAACACAACACAACACACAACAAGATGATCTGATTTTTTGACAACAACAACAGCCTGTGTCGACACTATTGCGCGATTTCATATTCTTGAGACGACAGACTGTGCTGGCGCCGCTGCTGCGGCTGCTAAGACCCTCAAGCAGCGCAAATACTGTTACCTTATAAACTACATTTGGAGGTTCGAGGTCGAAACGCTATAGGGTCATGCAACCCGAGTGCGCATCTCTTTTTAAAGTAAATTTCTCGACGATTGACACTTCACGTGACCAGAAGACTGGGTTATTTTTTGGCCAAAGTAGCATTGCCATTCAGCGTAGCAATGTTGCAGCTTCACGTTTCCTCCTCTGCAACTGTAGAAATCAGTTCTGTATTTTGTAACCACTAAGAATAACTTTACTAAAATAGGCTCCATGCAAAAATCAACACTACCTTCTGCCCAAATATAATAGTTATCTAACTAATCATTTTCCTGACGAAGGTGAACCTTTCGCTAGACAAATAAGGTTGGGTCATTAATTTGCACGCACGTGTATCTAGAACAAAGCTCTGTGCTGATACATTAGACACGAGAAACTGTTCTGTGTCGATTATCGTCATTAGTAGGGGTTTTAAGTGAAGAGTAGGATTGGAGCTGCCTGATTGCCTATTCCTATTTCCTACAAAACGTTAGTCATTTTTTCAGCCGAATGAAGTACACCACTTGACATAGGCCTCCTCAATTTGTGTGTGTTTGCCACTATCACCACGCTTGGCGTGTTGGCGAACGCAGTCTGATGGTATAATGCAAAGAGAACGCTACTGCCCATTGTCCTAGATAACATAATTGTCCACTATTTCGAGTGTAGAGTCTCCGATCTTCATGAAGGTGAGTGTGACATGGACACAAATCACAATGGGCACAAGCATTTGACATTGTCATGTGCCTAGCCTTTTCCTAACTATTGTGGTTTCCAGTCTAACCGGATGCAGCTGAGTACCAGTATTTAACATGGAGCGACTGCCTATCTGACCTCCACAACCCATTAACTGGGTAATACGATACCCCTTGGTAAGACTAGTTGTTTGACTTTCGGGCTTCTGACAACCTGTAACGACCGTCTAAGATCTACAAAAGACAGCCGGGTCTTGGTATGCAAAAACACCCATCTACGGACCAACCGCGGCAAGCGTAGCTTAAACTGAACGATCGACCCGTGCGGCTGTTATTACTTAGCAACAAGTCCTTCTTTGACATACAGATATTTAATTACTACTAACAGGATATTTTAATCTCGGTAATACCCATGGGATGATTTACGACCTCCATTGCCAGAGGCCGAAGTCGCTGGCAAAAGCAACCATTCATATAGTGATCATATAAAACCGCTGTGTTACTTATAAACAAAAAAACTACAACCAGAACAGATATAATTAAAAATACTCACTGCTTGGGAAACTCAGCGGGGAGAGTAGGAACAGTAAAAAACTGATATTATAAATGAAATATTTCAGGAAAAATGTTTTCGTTATGAAAATGTAAAGCCGAGGACAAATAGTGAATTTCAAAGCCTTTGTTTCACAATATGGTGTAAGTTACAGTAATTTTTAGGGTTTCGTAACATAAAACGTGTATGTTGGTCTACGGGTTTTGGCTTTGTTATCGTTATTAGGGAGGTATAAAGAAAAGCAACCCAACTGCACTGAAATCTCCAATCCGTCTTGAGCAAGCGTGATGATAAATGCTCATGTCTTCTTTGAATGACAATATGTCTTTGCACTGCAATGAGGCAGTAATTTATTAAAGGATGGCAAAATTACTTCTTTCGTGTGAAGCCGGACGTAAAGAATAGCACCACCCCATTTCTTCCCGTGCGTATTGAAAGAAACCACTAAAAAGCTTACTATACAATAGGCCGCAGCGTTCTGTATGCATTTTACCACCATACTGCGATCGCCAACACGGCTGACATGATGAATGTTTTTTTTTTTTTTTTTTTTTTTTTTCAGGATGGGATGTCATCAAATGACTTCTCCCGCTCTGGGCGGAGCGGGAGGGCGTGTCAGACTTTTACTGACTAAAACCCACCCGTGTTCCATCAGTTGCCCATGTGCCAGGGTCACGGTATCTCTTTCGAACAATCACGCGACCCCGGCAGACATGATGAATGATGATGATGAAATTACTAAGGTTTGCCTACAATATGTGTCTTCGTCACCTTTGTATATTGGCAAGACGTTCATCACGAAACTAACTTTTATAAATAAGGCTTTACAATATTTTTACTTCAGAAGGATAAGTAAGTCTTTCGTCGAATTTCGCCAGTTTCGTTTCTATCAATCGGACACAAATCTTAATTCCGGACTAGGATATACCAGATGAAAAAACTCAATAACTCTTTGCTCCACTCAGGAAAAAACCAGGAGATTGTGCTCAACAATACCGCTTGTAACCACAAGACCAAAGAGAGTCTAGATTAATGAGGAATTCTTAATCTATTGCGCAAATAAGGCAATGAATGTTGTCGAATTGTCAACATTGAAGATTCTCTAATTGTTAGTAGGAATGTTACGCAGTCACTCCTGCTAGGGCGGGTCTACTTGATCACATATATTCCATACTAAATCAGTAGATATCAATTGTACGGAACCTTAATTCCCATCCAAAAAATCGTGTGTCACCATTTTTGTTATTAAATCTGTGGTACGGGTAGCAACTATGAAATTCCGGTGGTCAACGCCGCAAAGGTTAATTTGTCCGGCTTCGGGCTACCGTACAGTGTAAATACCTCTCATATTTTTGCTTTAATGGAAAATTTTGTCGCGGAACAGTGTATAAGGACTTTTGGAGAAGGCATTTTGATGACAACTTTTTCAAGGGTACTTAGGTATGTGCAATAGTTGTTGTACAAGATAAAACTATTTAACTATATCTCTAGCTTTGTTATGTGTATCTACAGGTCATCATTATCATCATTATTTCAGCCGAAATACGTCCACTGCTGGACATAGGCGTCCCCCAATTTGCGGGGCTTTGCCATAATCGTCACGCTTGGCTGGCGGGTTGGCGATTGCAGTATGGTGGTAAAATGCATAGAGAACGCTGCTGCCTATTCTCTAGTAACCGCCTGGCCACAGCCCAGCGCGGCGCGGATTGCGGCGCGGCGAGAGGCGCGGCAAGCGGTGAGCGGCGAAAACAAATGGTAGAAAACCTATGAAGTATGCCACAGCTACCGGCGGCGCGGACAGCGGTACGAACTGCGGCGCGGCGAGCGGCGCGCGGCTCCCGGCGGCGACGGGCAGCGCGGTGTGCGAGTGAAACAAATGTACTAGCGAGTATCGAGGTGGCCACAGCTCAGAGCGGCGCGCGCGGCGGCGCGCGTCGGTAGGCGCATTCAGGCATCGCGCGACCGACACAAATAATTTTATTTTTATCGCGCGTTGAGCTTATAAAAATAATGGATACGGAACAATTTATAAGTGAAATACTGAGTAGACCAGCAATGTGGATGTCAAAACATCCACATCATAGATATAGGCATGTTATTAAAAAAAATGTGGGACGAAATAAAACAACAATTTCCTGGTAGTAGTGGTAAGTATATATATTTACATCGGTACCTTAAAGTCAGAAACAGCTGTTCTAGAGGTGATACAATTTTCTTAAAATAAACTTTAGTTTTCAAGTCTTCAAGTCGTCTGATATGTATCCAAGTATATAATCAAAAGTTTCTATGCTTGCTTGCGTATATTCAAACAAATTACAAAGATAGTTCCAATATTCATAATAAAGAGTGTGAAATTCCACTTTTGATAGGGGCATTTTAATCGTTTAGCCGTTCCTAAATACGTCCACCGCTGACGCCGCCGCGGTCGCAACTAGCTAGCTGTGGCATACCACCGCGGATCGCGCCGCCCGCCGCGCCGCTCGCCGCACCGCGCCTCGCACCGCCAGAGACTGTGGCCAAGCCGTAAGTCCCTTAGTCGCCTCCCACCAGTACCAGTGCCATCCCATTTCTTTCCGCCGGCGTCGTATCTCAAATCAAATCAAATTAAAATATTTTTATTTCACATAAACTTACACGGGCATTTATGAAATATCAGAACCTAGGTGCACGGTTCCAAATTGTTGATTCCTATGGTGAAGAGCCGGCAAGAAATTCCACGGTTACTCTTTTAAAAAAAACCGGCCGAGTGCGAGTCGGACTCGCGCACCGAGGGTTTCGTACAAACCTGTAGGTATCCTCAGTTTATGCATAAGATTTCATCATCATCATCATCATTTCAGCCGAAAGACGTCCACTGCTGGACATAGGCCTCCCCCAAGCACCGCCACTTCGACCTGTTCTGTGCCTCTCGCATCCAACGCATTCCTGCGGCCTTCACCAGGTCATCAGTCCATCTTGTGGGAGGCCTTCCAACGCTACGTCTTCCAGTACGCGGTCGCCACTCCAGAACCTTCCGACCCCATCGGCCATCTGTTCTGCGAGCAATGTGCCCTGCCCACTGCCACTTAAGTTTGGCAATTCTTCGGGCTATGTCGGTAACCTTGGTTTTCCTACGGATCTCATCATTTCTGATTCGATCACGTAGGGAAACTCCAAGCATAGCCCTCTCCATTGCTCTTTGGGTGACTTTGAGTCTTCTTATGAGGCCCATTGTGAGCGACCACGTCTCAGTACCATATGTCATCACTGGCAACACACACTGGTCAAAGACTTTTGTCTTGAGACACTGCGGTAATTGGGACGAGAATATACCGCGTAGCTTCCCGAACGCTGCCCAGCCGAGTCGGATTCGACGATTGACCTCTTTCTCGAAGTTGGACCTACCTAACTGGACAGTCTGTCCTAGGTACACATATTCGTCCACAACTTCGAGTGTAGCGCTTCCGATCTTCATTGGAGTGGGTATCACATGAGCATTGGACATGATCTTTGTCTTGTCCATGTTCATCCTAAGACCCACTCTTTCGGAAGCTCTACTGAGGTCATCGAGCATTGTACTGAGGTCCTCCATAGTCTCAGCCATGACTACTATATCGTCGGCAAATCGAAGGTGAGTGATGTACTCGCCATTGATGTTGATGCCATCCCCTTTCCAGTCCAGAAACTTGAAGACATCCTCCAGTGCAGCGGTGAACAGTTTCGGAGAGATGACGTCTCCCTGTCTCACCCCTCGCTGCAGGAGGATAGGTTTCGAGGCTCTGTCCTGGAGCCGGACTGACATAGTGGCGTTTTCATACAAACACTTCAGCACTTCGATGTACCGATAGTCAATCTGGCACCGTTGGAGAGACTGCAGTACAGCCCAGGTTTCGATCGAATCGAAGGCTTTTTCATAGTCCACAAACGCTAAGCAGAGAGGCAGGTTATACTCTTCGGTCTTCTGTATAACCTGCCGCAGCGTATGTATGTGGTCCACGGTGCTAAAGCCTTTACGGAATCCAGCTTGTTCTGGTCTTTTTTTAAATTTTGTTTTCTTTCGTTCTTAGTAATCATGATCTGGCAGTTTGAGTAATTTATGTGGCCTACCCAAATGTCCTTTCTTTGGTACTGTTCGTCAAAGCGTTGGGCTCCTTATTTTCCGAGTTGAGCTAAACGATTAGTGACAAATGCTTGCACTGACTGGACAGGTCCACTCAATCTGTGTGGTTCTTTCTTCAAAAGGCCATTTCAGTCACCAATCTACATGATCTTCACATGATGTGAACAAGATTATGTCTGGACTTTAAAAGAGACTGTGACCTCTGAGTTTGTTTCGGCCTTTCTTCTCAGAGTAGTCAGTTAGGAAACGCCGAACTCATCTAGTTTAAAAAAATATAATTGACATGTAAAAGTGTTTGTACAAACTTACTTACAGAAATACAATCATTTATCATTTATCATATACCAGGTACATAATAAAATAGAAAATTGTCTACAGTCTACAACGTTCTCACATTCACAAAATATAAGAGAATCTACTCATATGATAGTATTTCATAAATAAAACATAATAACCTATTTAAACCAACTGTCATTGTTGATATGGCAACCAATAATAAAGAGGTCAAATAAGAATTGTATGTATATAATGTCAAATTATGAGTAGAGTATGTCAAAGAAGAGTGTAAAAAAAAACAAAACTAGCTTCTGCCCGCGACTTCGTCCGCGTCAAATTTTTGCTCCCGTGACCCGTCCCGTCGCTCATTTTGATCGTAGCGTGATGTTATATAGCATATAGCCTTCCTCAATAAATAGGCTACCCAACGCAAAAAGATTTTTTCAATTCGGACCAGTACTTTCGAAGCCTATTCAATACAAACAAACAATCAAATCTTTCCACTTTATAATATTAGTAAGTATAGATAAAACCCACCCGTGTTCCTTAAGTTGGCCATGCTAGGGCCACGGTATTTCTTTCGATCAAATCTCGCGACCCTGGCAGAAAGTTATGACCACCTGGTACTTCGAAGGCATAAAACATTTTTTGGCTGACACTGCTGTTTGATAAGCTCATACCAAGTTATGACCACCTGGTACTTCGAAGGCGACGTTTTTGTCATGCCACGTTTTATAGTGACCTGTATTCTCTTTGACGTTTTATGTGACGTCACACGGGAACGCAGTCGAACGGGATAAAAGTATCCTATGTCCGATTCCTGGTTCTAAGCTACCACCCTACCAATTTTAAACCAAATCTGTCCAGCCGTTCTTGAGTTATAAATAGTGTAACTAACATAACTTTCTTTTATATATATAGATGTATATATTCATATATTTGCGTTCCACAAGGTAAAACAGGTGTTAACAAAAAGCTTAAAGCTATGAGCCGTTGTAGACCCTGTTACGGCACAGCAAAAAGTATTGTTAGGTACATTATTATTTCTAAAAATAATGAATCAAAATCTTAGTACTTAACTAAAAATTAAATAAAAAAATAAATCCAAATTTTAGTAACTAAAAATTAAAACTATACAAAACTGAGTAATCGTCGACATCGTCATTTGGGAGCAGTTAATAGACATTTACATGGTCATCCTGTAATGAGCTACCAGGGAAGCCACATGTGCAGAAGGAGTTATTGCCAAACTTCCTTGTCTTGAACTTCCTTATCTGTAGGTAGAACTGTGTAAAACATAATTACAATTCTGGAAATCTGGTAATACTGGTAAGTTCGGCGTTGCGTTTTTTTTTTTGTCTTCTCCCGCTCTGGGCGAAGCGGGAGGGCGTGTCAGACTTTGACTGACTAAAACCCACCCGTGTTTCATTAGTTGCCCATGTGCCGGGGTCACGGTATCTCTTTCGCACAATCACGCAACCCCGGCAGGCATCGGTCCTATCAGACCCCTTCAGTTTTCCTGACATCTCTTTGAGGCGCGCGTGGAACACTACGCGCCGTCGACCAGAGCTTGGTCCTTACTGGGTGGCGAGCTACCCATTGCTCGCCGCCCGCAAGCTCGCGCCTACGGTGGCCGGGAGTCCGCTATCGACTCCGGCTTCGACGTTGGGATAAGATCATCATTACAGCCGAAAGACGTCCACTGCTAGAAAAAGGTCTCCCTCAAGCACGCTACGTCTTCCAGTAAGTGGTGTCACTCCAGAACCTTTTGGCCACATCAGCCATCTGTTCTGCGAGCAATGTGTCCTGCCCACTGCCACTGTAGTTTAGCAATTCTTCGGGCTATGTTGGTTACCTAAGTTATCCTACGTATCAATTCATTTCTGATTCGTTCGCGTAGGAAAACTCCAAGCGTAACAATTGCTCTTTGCGTAACTTTCAGCCTTCTTATGAGGCCCATTTTGAACGACCACGTTTCAGTGCCAAAAGTCATCACTGGTTAAAGACTTTCGTCTTGAGACACTTGCTACCCAATATTTTCTCGTCCCATATACCGCAGGGTTTCCGCGAATTAAACTCTCTTCGATTTATTTGGCGCCGATGGTTGGGGAAGACTAAAATGGCGCAAAACGAAACTCACTCCAGCATACTCTAACTATTCTGGTCCAGTTACTGTTGAGTGAACTGAAAAGAAGAAGCAGAGTATATTTTAGTCGGTATCTATAGTCTTATAGGTAACTAGCTTCTGCCCGCGACTTCGTCCGCGTTAAATTTCTTGTTCCCGTCGCGTCGAATCGCCTACCCGTGCGATTTTCCCCGTTTTTGCAACATTTTTAATTACTGCTCCACTCCTCTTAATTGTAGCGTTATGTTATATAGCTTATAGTCTTCCTCGATAAATAGGCTACCCAACACAAAAATAATTTTTCAATTCGGACCAGTAGTTCCTGAGATTAGCGCGTTCAATCAAACAAACATACAAACAAACAAACTCTTCAGCTTTGACAATTTTAATATGTGGGACCTCACATATAATAACACATCCAACTTTTAGTGGTTTAGTACAATTTGTAGAGCGTTGTCGCGTCGGTCCGACTTTCGTTTTGTGTGGCTTCTGTGCCACGTACAAGCCAGAGTTCGTTCTCAACATTATTATATTTTAATATTTGATAGCTAAGTATGACCTGGTTATCTATCTATCTATTAACTTGGGTAACTAGTGTATCGTGTGGTGCCAGACGTAAAGAATAACACCACCCCATTTCTTCCTGTGGGTGTCGTAAAAGGCGACTAAGGGACTTACTAGAGAATGGGCAGCAGCGTTCTCTATGCATTTTACCACCATACTGCGATCGCCAACCCGCCTGCCAAGCGTGGCGATTATGGCAAAGCCCCCCAAATTAGGGGAGGCCTAAGTCCAGCAGTGGATGTCTTACGGCTGAAATGATGATGATGATGATGAACTAGTGTTAAGTCGTAGAGAGTTTTGTGGATTTATCTAAACCTCGCGAATGCATTTCATAGTGTTTTTTTACCCTTTTTAACGGCGATAGTTCAATCGGATAGCAATGGTCGGAGTAGATGTCATAGATCGTAGGTTCGAACTCTGACAAGTGCTTAACTTTGTGTTATTATTTCATGACCACTGCTCTCAAAACGGTGAAGGAAAACATAGCGTGGAAACGGGTATGACCTAGAACCAAAAATTCGAAGACATCTGGTGGGAACTTTATAGGCTGAATGTACTGTATGCATTATCAGCATATAATGTTGAAAAGTTGTAAAAAGTCCTGAAAGCTTTCAAGCTATCTGATCGTTTGCAGGATCTACGACCAACGACTAGTAATTCGCGGCCTGTCAATTAGCACACTAATTACGGCGCCCAATTTCATTCGCACCCTTTATAAGTTTAATAAAATCGTCTGTTCAGCAATGTGATAGGCAAAGAACGTAGCAGAACTGTGTAAATTAATGCCATTGCCATCGATTGTCATTTAAATGTGTTTTGCAATTACCTACCCCGCTGGTCCAAATAACCGAAATACCTCATCATTATCCATTATTTTCCCTAGCCTTTTCCCAACTACGTTGGGGTCAGCTTTCAGTCTAACCGAATGCTGCAGAATACCAGTATTCTACACGGAGTGAGTGCTTATCTGACTTCCAAATCCCATACCCCTGGATAAGACTGGTTGTCAGTTTTTCGTGCTTCTGGCGACGCGTCACGACTGTGAAAGATCCACAAATAGTAGCTGGAAGTGCTGGGACCAATGGCTTAGCAAAATACGGAGGGGTCTTGGTAAATAACCAAATTACTTATCACTGTTATTTTCCTTGGATATTTTGACATAGGCCTTCCTCAATTTTGGGGGGGTTAGCCATAATCGCCACGCTAGGCAGGCGGGTTGGCGATCGCAATATATGGTGGTAAAATGCACAGAGCACGCTACTGCCCATTCTCTAATAAGTCCATTAGTCGCCTCTTACTGCATCCACGGAAGAAATGGGATGGAGCTATTGTTTAAGTGCCCTTGTAGGTTTATGTAAAATAAAAATATTTTGATTTGATTTGATAAAGTCAAATCAAATCAAAATCCAAACGTCCGGCACCACACGGAACATTAGGAAATGATGATATTTTGACGTTCGAAAAAGCTGTATACAAGCTGTTAAAACTACATAATCCACTGATAACTTCCTTTCATAGCGTCAAAACAGCTTGAAATCGGTTTATCCACAATTTCCGTAGTCTGACTGTAGGTATTCACTGTATGGCTATATGCACTAAATCGTGTAACGTTATTATGTCTCGGGGTGGAACTTGAGCGTCCCGTGTGAACTGTGCCTTGCTGTGTTAGGCTGTGAATACACATGTGGAAGAATGTATGTTGATTATGTTAATTTTAGTAATTTATTTTTTTGTAAAAAGGTTCTTTTTCTTTAGAGACGAGACAAAGGGAGAGGTCTTTGTTTTTTGGGTTGAATAGAAATACACACACATAAAATCACGCCTTGTTTTCTGGAAGGGTGACGTAGAATTGTATCTATAGTACAACCACAAATAAATAAGTCAAAATAAAAAAATAGATCATGAAAATACAGATAAAACGAATAAAAGACCTTAATTTTGATCAAAATAGAGATGAAACTGAAATGCCTTTTGGTGTAAAGTCTAGCAAGTACATATTCACCCTAAGCTTCTTCGAAGGGTAAGGCAGAGATATACCTATAGTACACCTACATTTCGCTAGTTATGTTAATTCCCATGTAATAGGGGACGATCGTGTTGCCATCAACCGAGCACAAATCCAAATTCCGGGCTGTTACTGAGATATTTAGAAAAACCCAATAACAATTTTTCCCGGCCCGGGAATGCGATGACTACATCAACGAGTCTTTAATAATACCTTATGATCTAATCACACTGCCACTAATTTATGCAATTTTAACATTGCAACAATGTATATTGTACACACATCTTTATCAAGTGCATAAATCGGACCTCGGTGCAATTTCTAGCGGAGCTCCTAGATTCGCACTACGGGACGATAAATCTAAGAGCTACGTCTTGCACAGGTGCTAATTATTACTACATGGTATCATTACTAATTAGTAATTAGGAAACTGCTGTTCTTTTATAGGGGTAATTAGATCTAGTAGTGAATGGGTTGCAAGTTTTATACTTTTAGGAAAAAATACTAAAGGGACATAAGGAAAAACTACTTAAGTGACATGAAAACAAGAAGAAAATGGCAGATTTTTCTTGTCATTTTGGAAAAGACAGCGACAGGTAGTCTACACAAATACATACTTAATCAGCTCACTGAGGGTACACAGGCCTTCTTCGTGTGAGAAGGAGTCGGAGTTCGGATCTATTGCGGGTTGGAAGATGTCACGTGTCTTCGAATTTAAGGTTCTAGGACATTCTGGTTTCCTCACGATGTTTTCTTTCTCCATTTTGAGAGTAGTGGTGATGAAATGGAATACAATAAGTAACATGCCTGCCTTGGTACGAACTCACGATGTGTGTGTATTTATCTATGTAAAATAGTTACATTGTTTCCGAAAATAGGCACATTACCGGAACTGGTAATAAAAACTTTGGTGAAACTCAAAACGTCTCTCTAGTAGGGTTAAAATTGATTCAGGATCAATATTCTGAACCCATTTTAATGAATTTATTGATTGTATTCCAATGCCTACAATCAATGAGCATTGTGCTCATTGATTGCAAGCATTGAGCTGCTTATGTTCTTAGTTGAGCTGCACGATAAGTGACAATTGCGTGCACTGACTGCACAGCTCCACTCAACCTGTTGGTTTTTTCCGCAAAAGATCATTTCGGACTCCAATCTATATGTTCTTCACATGATGTAACCAAGATTATGTGTGGACTTTAAAAGAGACTGTGACTTCTGACCTTGTTTCGGCCTTTCTTATCAGAGTAGTCAGATAGGAAATACCAACCTCATCTAGTTTATAACTACCATTGACATGTAAAAGTGTTTGTACATACCTACTGGTAGGGCTCCGACGGAAGGCGAAATTAGGAACCTTCGACGCGGACAGAAAAACTGATGTACGCAAGTGTCTCGCCTACGGGTTAAGGGATGAGGGAAACCGTGCACCTACCTCCTCGTGAAACCGCTCGATCCTCCAGCAGAATCTCGGAGCTCCGGAGTCTTCGCAGAGTTCGGCTACCACGTGTCGAACCACGTCCAGAGACACTACACAGCACTTCAGTACAACCGTCGAAGCCACAAATATACCACTATTGAAACAGCGGGATTGCTATGAACTTATAATATTCAATTATATCGTTCTGCGATAAAATAGTACAGCGGTTAAAAAATACACAGCGGGAATGCGATCACGATGGAATTCATATTTGAACTGTCATAATGTGTTTTTCGAGCGAGCCATAAAGAAGGCGACGCTCTTCAAGGAGTAGTTTGCGAGGCGCACGATATAGGTGGCAGGAAAAGGAACTAGCTTGACATCTTGCGTAATAGTTTAACAAACAAAAATAGATGGCGCTAACACCTACTTACAGAAATAAAATCATTCTTCATCTATCAATTTACAGAAATAAAATCATTCTTCATCTAACAAGGAAACATCTTAAATTATAAATTTCATTTACTTCGTCAAACAACATAATGACTTCCCCAAAACTATAGCACAGCACTTATATAACCTAACGATGCTTAAAATTTACACCCCAAACTTGGTACTACACTAGTTAACCCGTAACCCGGCCGGCAACTTAACCCTAAAGTTTTTCTACTTAATCTTCGTGTGGGGGTCTGACGGGGTATTAATCTATCGGACCGGAGTTGCTTATAAGGTTTCCTAGTATACCCGACTCTTATTTGTTGGGTGTTTAGGTTTGGAAATATAATTGGGAACCTTTTTTAGACTTCTACCTGGATATTGACTTCTTATGAACTGAACCTCGTAAGGCCCAAGCTAAGTTTCCCATGATGAGTTAAAACACCCGATGTACAATACAATGAACAGTATCGTGTACCATAGTTCCTGCCTAAGCACATTCAACTAGTTTCTTTAAGAACAACTTAATTTTCGGAATACTGAACAGTATCGTGTACCATAGTTCCTGCCTAAGCACATTCAACTAGTTTCTTTAAGAACAACTTAATTTTCGGAATACTATCAGTTAAAAAGGAATTTAATACAACTACTTTTAAGTTGATATTTCGTGTTTATTTAAAAGTACATTGGCCGTTCACAAGATTTTGGTTTTAAGTCTGGGCTGGAATGCTGCATGTCACTTTGTTCAATACGTTGTTCGTTGGGCCTTACGAGGTTAAACGAGGCAAAACGAATATGTAAGGATCAGTAGGTTATGTACTTTCTGCCTACCCTCATGGGAAAAAGATGTGATTTTCTGTATGTATGTATGTATTGTCTTATTCAGAAAGCACGAAAGCCCTAGGAAGTGGTGAAGGGAGGGCGTTTTGGAGGAGTATCTTATGTAATTTTGACGTTTGATGATCCGCAGCCTAATTTGAATAAATTACTTTTGATTTTAGAAGTATTTCATTATCATCATCATTACAGTTTAAATATGTCTACTGCTAGGTGAAGGCGGAAGGCCAAAAAATGAAGGTGTTTACCATAATCGCCACGCTTGGTAGGTGGGTTGACGATCGCAGTCTGGTGGTAAAACGCATAGTGAACGCTGCTGCCTATTCTCTAGTGAATCCTCCTGCTGGGGAGTTTGTTGCACCACTTCTTGTATTTGAAAATTTGAAATTTCGGGGCATACCATATCGCCTCCTCCTAAAGCGCAGATGATAATAGCTTCTAACATCATCAGCCATGGCGGTTACTGTTGATTATGTAATTCCAAAGTCATCCTTTTCAATATAACTCCCATAATGATAACGGCAGTAAAGCCTTCCGCAGATAGCAATTCTTAGCACTAATGCCTGCCTAAAGTACCCATTACAGTAACCATCCTATCTGGAAAACATTGAGGAATAAGTACTGGAAACCAAGAGTTGCCATTCGCCTCTTGGATTTGAATGAGGACAAATTTGAAATTTAAATCGCGCCGTTTAAGAGAATTGATGGCGGAATTGTCCTCGGAATTTCACGTGATGTAGGCACCCAATCACTCGTGATTGCTATTTGGATTATGTTTTTATCTGATCGTGTGGCTTGGAGGTAAAAATAGATTGGAATAACTTTTTTTGGAGTGTGCTGAAATGTTAAAAAAAGCTAAGAGATGTGCCAATAGATTTTACGGTGACTTAGACTATAAATGACTCTTACAGCTCTTTTTTTCAAAATAAAAATGGATTCAATGTCAGCAGTCCTACCCCACATTAAGATGCCATACGACATAATGCTGTGGAAGTAGCTAAAATTTACTGATTATCCATCGAATCAAGGTATTCATTTATGCTTGTACGGGTTTCTTTATATGTGTGGTCGCCCATAACCGCGATACTGACTGACTGATAAGTTTTATAATAACAATTGATTTTTCTTTTTCAGCATGTAAGCTAGCAAATGTTTTCCCAAACAATCGTCCCAAAGATTTGTGTCGATCATGGCAATAGACTAAATAAGCTTGCCTGCCTCATGGTCATACACGCACGCCGTTTACCAGTACTACGCACATGACCCTTCTGAAGAAATTCACCAAGGCCACTATATGTTCTCCTAGGGTTTACCTTTTCGGCATGTTCAGACACACCTGCTTTGTAAATACCTTTTGATAGCCACCCTTCCTTTCCGTGCTTTTTTTTAAATATTTATTGAAACTTATTCTCAGTAGCAGCCCAGAGTTCGGATTTGTGACCGGTTGATAGCAATAGGCTCGCCCCCTATTAGATGGGACTTAAACATAACAGGCGATTTGTGGGCGTACTGTAGGTACACCTATGCCCTATCCTTCGGGGAAACAAGGTGTGATGTTATGTTATGAAGATAAACAAAGAAGTTTGAAGTTACTGCGACTATTAATCGCAACTGTTATGTTTATTTAATTAAAATTTTAACTTAAAACCGAAAGAATATTTAAGCAAAACAGACAAGTAACAGTACAAAAAGGAGATCTTACTGTAAAATGCAATTTGTATACTCCACGTGTTAACTTGACTGTGCTCCACAAAAGACTTCTGTTAACAAACGAGACTAAAATTGTGCGCAAAATAGAAACACGGTTTTGGGCATAGAGTGGCGTGTTTACAGAGAGGTCAGGTAGATCTGTAGGTAGAAATTCCGAAATTAGAGTTATTTTTCACTAAGTTTTTTTGTTTTATTTTTCATTCTTTAGGTGTGGAACCTACCCCATGTTAACCCCAAAACATACAAAATCCATATACCTGGACTTGCTAAGTAAAATCTAGTGACGTGCAATGTGGGCTAGGAGCACCACAACATGGGTCCCCGAAAAAGTAGTCTTGTGTAGTTCACGAACGAACTAGGTCGTAAGAGCGCTCCCATAGATGATCTACGCGAACTAGTTCGCTCATTTCCCGATCCATAGTTCGTTAGTTCATCAGTTCGGGACCGAATGAGCGAGGATGGCGTCAACCGAACTAATACACGGGACAAAATACAAAAAGGTTTTTGTAATCACTTGACTAGTTATTTAATGCTACAATAAACCTTGGTATTTTTTACAATCATGATCATTTTATGAATTATCATTCAAAGGTTTTTGCTGTTTTTAGAGTCCAAAAATTGTAGGTAAAAGTAGAACATTCCATAATGTTGTCGCATGCAGTACGAGCAAAATCTAAACGAGCGAACGATCTGCCTCTCTTTGATTCG
Organism: Aporophyla lueneburgensis; assembly: GCA_932294355.1. Classification (NCBI taxonomy): domain Eukaryota; kingdom Metazoa; phylum Arthropoda; class Insecta; order Lepidoptera; family Noctuidae; genus Aporophyla; species Aporophyla lueneburgensis. The sequence continues at coordinate 11,828,051 of OW028759.1, forward strand.
AGCTGGGAGCGGATGAACTAGAAGAGTGGATGAACTAGAAGAGCGGATGAACTAGAAGAGTGGATGAACCAGAAGAGCGGATGAACTAGAAGAGCGGATGAACTAGAAGAGTGGATGAATTAGAAGAGCGGATGAATTAGAAGAGGGGATGAACTAGAAGAGCGAACTAGTTCGTTAAGGAGCGGTGAACTAAACTGAGCGATCTCAGTCGCGAACTACTATGCCCAAGCCTACGAAAAAGTAAAACGCCACCGCTGTAAGCGACCTAGGCGTAGATGGCGGGATGAACTCGACGCTTACATGAGAGATTGGTCCTTATTGGCTCAGGATAGAGTTGAGTGGAAAAAGGAAAGGGGGGCCTTTGCCCTGCAGTGAGATAGTACAGGGTTATTATAAGTATATCATCAAAATAAACTAAAAGGAAAACATACGTAGGTACTATCAAAACTATCTCAAAAATCAGTATTTGACCAAATTTAAATGAGATCACTCGGTAAGTATCTTTTTATTGAAATTATTACTTTAGTTTGAGTCAAGACTCAAACTCAAAGACGGACGCAGTGACGAAGGCTTGACATGATGAATTCTTCACGAAACAAAAAAATTAAAAAGGAAATATCTTATAGTTTACCGTGACAGAAAACATAATATTCAAAGTAGTAATATTATCATCCAGAGCGCTATGACATGCCACAAAAAAACTACCCATCTCATACATCCCCCTACTCTTTGTCCCTATCGAGTAAAGAAGTTCAGACTCATACACTAGTGTGTGTGAGTTAAAACACTCATTTCCAGAGCGGACGCCCGTGGCCTTTGTTCTCCGCTCGGTACCGATCGTACTTTGCCTAACTACTGTCTATGATTGCAGCTTATTTTGGTAAAGTTTCAGGTAGGTGTAATTTGTCTAGTTTCTAAGATGTTAGATTCAGTGTTTTTGGCTCGGTAACAAGCAAAGGGTCAAATATATATATGTTATGTTGTTATATATATATATATATATATATATATATATGTCGGAGATGGCTGTCAAATACAAATTGTGGGTAGTCCGCATAATTAGTTATGATTTTTTCTTATTATCATTAATTTAAGTGATGTTTCTATGAGACATTGTCCTATAAAACAAAACATAATTTATTGAGTACTTGGTGTACTCACTAATTCATTTTTGGAAACTTATTTTGATAACTGTAACCGGTAGGTTTGTTCAAAACAATAAATGACATGTCACTTTAAATTTTAAAATGATTTACGTTGTGAATTCTCCATTTGTTTATTTACGACAATTATTCTAATATTATTTGATTATTTTATAATGTGAGTCTTATTTAGTTTAGTTTACTTTAGTGCTTTGTATCAAGTAAACACATGGCGTACTTCCGCGCGCATTGGACTGAGTTGTCATAGATATTATGGCGGGACATTGTCCTATAAAAGAGCTTGCACTCAGTGAGCAAGGCAGTCTATCTTCGGATTAGACTCATTACAGAGCTCCTGCTCCCGACACTGTCGGTCTACCTGGTACAGCGCTGCTGTATATTCACATAGCTGTATTGACTAGCTGATAGCGAAAGATACACTTTGTATTTGGGTGGCTTAGGCCTCCATACGAACAGTAACCTTAAGGGTTTGTTCGTTGAACTGTATTGTTACTAGACCTATTTGTCTTATAACCGTTTTATTCAAGTTCTTCTAACTTAACAGACAGCTGTGCTGCTGGGGAGTTTGTTCCGCCACTTCTTCTTCCCAGCTATAGCACTAGGAAGTGTCGAAGGGTGGGCGTTTTGGGGGACTGTCTTATGTAACTTTGACGTTCAAAAATGCTGACTCTCAGCCTAGTTTGAATAAATGACTTTTGATTGTTTCTTTTTAATCATTTAATTAATATTGTAATACAACATGGTAGTTGTTCATAATATTGATTGTAGTTGTTAATAATATTGTTTATCCCAATAAAATGGGAACGCCAAATCCTGACGATATATACTGCTCGGCACTCCTCCTCCTTCACGATCCGACTTATATATATTATATATATATATCTACCACCGTTCCTATTATATATATATCCACCGTTCCTATTCTGGATAATCAAACCAAATGTGAAACACTCGATTACCTTGCTGGTCTGACGCGTCCAAATATTAATCCCTTTATCTTCACCCCGGTCGACCCGGAAGAGATCAAAAAGATTATCCTTTCCATTAAATCCAAAGCCGTGGGCTGCGATGATATCAGCCGCCATATGATTGTAGCGGCTTTGGATGAACTCCTTCCTGCAATCTCCCATATCATAAACTTCTCCCTTTATACCAGTGTTTTCCCTTCCCTGTGGCGTATAGCCCTTGTCCGCCCCCTGCCTAAGATACCCAATCCCACTATTCCTAGTCATTTTCGCCCAATATCCATCCTTCCCTTTTTGTCTAAAGTGCTCGAGGCCGTTGTGCATAAACAATTCTCGCACTTTATTCACTGCAATTCCCTCATCAGTCCATTCCAGTCCGGTTTCAGACCCGGGCACAGTACCACTTCAGCTCTCCTTAAAGTGACTGACGATATTAGGCGGGGGATGGAAGACACTAAAGTCACAGTCTTAGTGTTAATAGACTTCTCCAATGCTTTTAATACCGTCAGTCACGAAGTCCTTTTATCCATTCTTTCCTATCTTATGGTCTCTCCGGAGGTATTGAAATGGGTTGCCTCTTATCTTCAGGGGCGTCAGCAGTCTGTTCGTGCTAGAGACTCCTCGTCGAGTTTGTGTGACCTTGCAGCTGGCGTCCCTCAAGGCGGTATTTTATCTCCTCTTTTGTTTTCTATTTTTATTAATCTCATTACCACTGAACTTCGGAATGCGTATCATCTTTATGCAGACGACTTGCAGCTTTACTGCCAGGCAAGTGTTGACAACATATCCGATGCAGTTGAGGAGCTAAACCGGGATTTAGAAGTGGTTAAAAGCTGGTCTGGTCGATTTGGGGTGGCGGTTAACCCTGCAAAGTGTCAATCGATCATTGTAGGGAGCCCCTACAGTATTAGGAAGTTGAATGGCTTAACAGTACCACCTGTAATGTTCGACAACTCCGTAATCCCGTTTAGCTCCGATGTTAAGGATCTTGGCCTGCATGTCGACACTTGTCTTGACTGGCGAAAGCAGGTCACGACTGTCAGTAGAAAAGTCACGGGAACGTTGCGGTCACTCTATCGGTTAAAAAACCTTCTTCCATCACACATAAAGGCATTGCTTGTACAGTCCCTAATCTTTCCCATAATTGACTATGGCGATGTGTGTTACTATGACCTGAATGCAGATCTCCTCAATAAACTTGACCGCCTTCTAAATAACTGCATTCGATTCGTTTTCAATCTTCGTAAGTATGATCATGTGTCCGCGCACCGGTTGCTTTTAAAATGGCTACCCATCCGCCAGCGCAGAGAGTTAAGGGCTCTGTCAGTGCTGTTTTCCATACTTGACAAACCCTCTTCTCCTTCTTACCTAACTTCCCAGTTTCAGTACTTGTGCTCTGCGCATAGTAAAAATCTCCGTTCCACTAACAATCGTCTTCTACGATGTCCTTCTCACCGCTCTGGTTTCATTAAATCTTCTTTCTTTGTCCAGGCGGTCTTTTTATGGAATGCGCTTCCTCTGAATATCAGGATGGCAACCAGTCGGTTATCGTTTAAAGTGAAAGTACGTGAGCATATTCGTAAGAAGTTGGCAGATTTATCACAGCGCTGATTTGCTGGATTCGTTTTCTCCTCCACCTATCGTTATTTCTCCAGACAATTTTTTATTTCCGTTATATATATATATATGTATGTATGTATATATTTATGTATTTGTATGTATTATTTTCCGAAATATCTATCCCTATGTTGCACCTGCCATGTTTTGTCTCTGCATCACCCTAAGGTTGACTGGTAGAAAATGCCTCAGGCATTAAGTCCGCCTTTGTACAGTATTTTTTACTTGTGCATAAAGTTTTAATAAAAATAATAAATAAATATATATTCAAATTTTATTTCAAGTAACCAAAGACTCAATTGTTAGTATACTTATCCTATGTTAGTAACTAAGGTAATTTAATTTAATTATACATCCCTATATACATATAAATAGCGGCAGCACTGTCCTACGCCTCACCGCGGCTGTACCATTCCATGGGAAATGGCGCAGCAGCGGTTCACGTACGGACAGTCCAGCCTGCTCAAGATTAGAGACAGGATACTGTTGTTGCTGCCTCACACCCCACGCACCAGGGACGCACAGCGCTTACGCATCGTGGCAAAGAAACAAAAATAGAAATAGGATTGGGCGGGTCACATTAGCCGTATGCAGGATGACCGCTGGGCAAAGGTCTCACAATGGGTGCCTGAAGATGGACGACGACGCTGCGGTTGGCCCAGAAAGCGGTGGCGAGACGACCTAGATGCGTACCGCGACGGCTGATTCGGGTGGCGCGGTACAAGAGGTCCTGGAAGAACCTGGGGAGTCATCTGCCCAGCAGTGAGACATTATAGGCTAAATAAAAAAAAGACGCAAATGTTTAGGTATTTCACAATAGTACATCACGGCAGCAAAATAAGATTCAAAATAGATGCGTTTGATCGTAGTAGAATTGAATGACCACCAAAATAAAAGTAATTTGCTGAACGAAGAAAAGTAGAAGAAGAAAATAAGACCTTGCCAAGGTACCTACATAGGTAAAACTAATCTTATATGGTAGACAGCAAATCGCCTATGTCGTCTTTAAACAGAGCTCACGTGATGCATAACGTCTCACTATTTCTCCAAGCGAATTCTATAACATAATGGCGGGTTGACGATCGTAATATGGTGGCAAAATGCATAGAGAACGGTGCTGCCCATTCTCTAGTAAATTCAATATTACGTTTATTTTAAAAACTATAAAGTCTTTTCACACTTACAGATTGTAGGAAACCTTTGACATTTTATAAAATGAATTCCGATCAAAAGTCGTCCTTTCGCGTGGTCTATAGATTTCTTTTAATAACTTTTCACCTGTTGGATTTCTTCAGCAATGGCCGATGGAAGCAAAATTGTATGATAAATTATTGTTACAAAATGGCCATTTTTCAAAAGCAATTTATAGGTCTTGAAAAACGTTTTAATAAAATGGTTCTGTTTTTTTTTATTATTGCGTGTGTAATATTGAACAGAGGAATATTGAAATGTCACTGATTTCATTTTATTTTCTTAGTCCATCTTTTATCTGTTTAGCCTTTGCCCAACTTATTTTGGGTTGGCTTCCAGTCTAACCAGATGCAGCTGAATACCAGTATTTTACATGGAGCGACTGCCTATCTGACCTCAACAATCCAGTTACTGGGTAATACGATACCGTTTGGTAAGACTGGTTGTCATACTTTCGGAATTCTGACGATTCGTTACGTAAGATTCACGAATGATCGCCTGGACCAACCGCTTAACGTCCTTTCCATTATCATTTATTTTATTTAACATCACGCTAAAACCCTAAGGAGCCGAGTAAAAGAAAGAAGTTCGTAAAACTCTGAGAGAAAATGTAATCCCATCAAAAACATAAATGTGAAATGAGAGCAAAGTTCAATATTATGACAATTATATGGCTTGGTTGTTGACTTCAACGACAAAAGAAGTGAGATCTAAATGGGTGCCAAGTTCAATGGTCAGTCCTGAAATTTATTTATAACTACATAAAATATCATTTCTTCTTATAACTTAGGATAATATAATGTAGCCTAAGGTCTGACTTGGCTAGTTCTCATATACGAATTATTATGTTTGATGGCTAGTTTCTACCAGCAAGCCAAATTTTCGGAATAATAAAATAAGAACCGACAAGTAACAGGTTTAGAACTTGCGAAGGCTTTAATATAATTCGTATATGAAAACAAGCCAAGTCAGACCTTAGGCTACAATATATTATCCTAAGTTATAAGAAGAAATGATATTTTATGTAGTTATAAATAAATTTCAGGACTGACCATTGAATTTGGCACCCATTTAGATCTGACTTCTTTTGTCGTTGAAGTCAACAACCAAGGCATATAATTGTCATAATATTGAACTTGGCTCACATTTCACATTTATGTTTTTGATGGGATATCATTACTTTTTGTACATAAATTATTAGTAGGTATTTATTTATAACAAAATTAATACCAAATGGTTTTTGTTATAAGTGTTCCTAATAGAATCAATTAAGTGAAAAATTATAATAAAATGATAAAAAATTACCAGTTTCTGATTTATGCATTTGTATTCACATAATTACCTATCCGCGTGCCAAATTTGAACTTTCTAAGTCATCTGGAACTGGGTTAGAGTTTTGATCTATAGGTCAGTCAGTGATAAAACTGACGACTTTTGGACGTTATATCTAAATAACCGTTTGAGATGTGTTTATGAAATTTGGAGCACATATGTATCTCGCAAGTTTAAATATTCGAGCCTGACACGTTTATGTGAAATAGTTCTTGAGTTATGAGGGGGTCAAAAGTGGCTCCAAATGGTTCGTGTAATATTACACACGGTGCTGCTCGCCAGTTCTGTTACTTGAAATTGGCTTGACACGCTACCGCGTGTCTAGATTAATAGATTTTCAACTTTATCGCTAAAGCATTAGGTTCAAGGTTGCTTGGAAGAATTTTACAGTTTCGGGTACCTTGATGTGCTGGCATCTATACCAACTCAACATTTTTAAACAAATTCTTGACAAAATGTTCTACGCGTGGCATCACCCTTCTCTTTCTACTCATCTCAAAAGGTACTAAGCGCGATGTTTTGGAACACATCTAGATTTTTATGCCTCGTATAAAAGTACTGATCTTATTATTTAAGGTACGGCGAGTGTATGGTCAGCAAAAAAGTTGTACAAATATTGTTGAAGGATTTTAGTCCAATCCTAAGAAGCCGACCCCTACATAGTTGGGAAAATGCAAGGCAAATGGTGATGGTGAGTTAACCTCAAAGTAATTTAGATCAATGATTGCGGATTAAGTATCAAGAAAATCTTATAATAATATTTTGCTAAATTATTTCCGATCCTCCATTAAAAATCAACTTACTGTATTTTTGCTTCAACAAAAAGAACACGTTTCTAAGAAAGAAACTTTTGAAAGCAACTTGTAAAACAACAACTCAATTTCCAACAACTTTTTATGCTAACGCTACAAAGGTAAGAGCGTTTTAATATGCTAATGGTCTAAAATAAATTTGGCATAGGCATTTTATGGGGGAATGAAGTATAAATTCAATTTTCCCCAGGGTAAAGGGGGTTGGGGGATTTCGATCTTTGGGGTATATACGTCCCCAGAGTTTTGGGTCCCCAAGGGTTTATATCTCGGAGATAATCATGGTTTAGGGCGTTCTGTCTTTCAGATTATCTAAGTAAGCGTAACATTTGATAGCCTTGTTTTTTTATAGTTTTATTTAAGAAGGCAAAGTAATTTTGTCTCTTTATGTACAAATAAAAATAAACGATGTTAGTAAAAGTATGTTTGTGTATTTTTTATTTGTGTGGGACGGTTTTGGGGTTCCGTAGTAAAATTAGGAATACTTGTAATGTATGTCAAACTTGAAATTCAAACTCAAAATGTTTATTTCAATTAAACCATTGATAAGCAGTTTAGCTTGCCAAGAGATCGGTCAGTCAGAAATATGAAGCTAGTTGGCCATTCCAAAGCGTAGTACAGACGCCAGCACATCAAGCTACCCAAAACTGTCAAATTTTCCCAGTCAATCTTGAACCTAATGCTTTAACATTAAAGTTGAAAACCTATTAAAGAAATTTGACAGATTGTAGTAGCTTTATGTGCTGGCGTCTGTACCAATGGTGAAGAACGGGTAAGAATTTCATCATCATCATTTCAGCCGAAAGACGTCCACTGCTGGACTAGGCCTCCCCCAAGCACCGCCACTTCGACCTGTTCTATGCTTCTCGCATCCAAGAAGAAGAAGGTAAGAATTGATATATCTAAAATTATTATTTTTTACAAAAATAATATATTAGTTACATCATTAATGTTGAATTTATAATTATATGAGAACGAAGTAAAAAAGATGTACACGTAAAAAGTGTCCAGAGTACTGGTGCTGTGGTAGCTAAGTAAAAAAAAAAAAAAAAAATTAAAGAACAATACAAATATAAAATAATAATATTACAATATGCCGTACCCGCTAAGATATGACCAGTCACCACGTATCCTATTTAGATCAACATACAACCTATAACTGACCCACAAATCGCAAAATCCATAAATTAAAATGAATTTTGCGAGCTACCTTGACCATTTCGCCTTATCTTACTAAGTTAGTCACTTAAACTTAAAACAATGTTTAAGTTACTACTTTAGTAAGTGAAAAAAAAACAACAAATACAATATTTATTTGCAAATATAATTAAATTAATATAATAATATTTGTTTAACAAACAAATATCCTATTATATTTAGAGTTGCTTAAGTTGCTTCTTTATTTGAATCAACTGAAAGTGTAATATTTGTAAATAATAATATTATCCTACGGAACCTAATAAATTCTCATTACCCTACGGAACCCGTTATAAAAAAATGTCCACCTACCATACTTGACTGATTTTATTTTATATTTTATTGCAGTAATAATTCCGCTTGGCCTGTAGAATGTATATCTATGTTTATGTATATCGAACGATGTATGCGGTTTATGTGGTATAATATACATGAACGACTCTCTGCATAAGATATTTGTTGCTGCTAAATGATGCTGAATGTAGGTATTCTACTTGGCGAATTGCATTTAGGATTATGCCAAACATAATTGAATTGTGAATAAATAGATATAAAAGAAAGAATACTTATCGTTTATTTGGACATAGTTCTTGAACGACAAAATACAAATAAAAGAGTAGAAAAAAATGTTTATACAGGATAATTTTATAACCAGTGCGCAAATTTTTTTTGGTAGTTCAGTATCAGTAATAGAACACATTTCAACAACTTTTTCAATATTTTTTTTAAATTTTTATCCGACCTTAAATCAGTAAACTGTGGACACCCTACATATTTCGTACCTAATATGATATCGACAATAGGAATAGGTCAGTAACCGCGCGCCGGCGTAGGTACTCCGAAATTCTTAGAATTTAGACCGATCGAACATTTGGTAGGTACTAATAGGTCAGTAAACGCACGCCGGCGTAGGTACTTCGAAATTCTTAGAATTTTGACCAATTGAACAGGTGATCGGTCGTACACCTTCGTTGCCACGCCGGCGCCGCGCGCAAGTTACCATAAAAACCAGTTTCAAAATAGACATCTTTCGTTAACGATAACTTAACTTTTTTGTACTAAGATATATCACAATAAAATTGTATGATTATTATAACTCGTTTAAGTTTCATTTGTTAAAATTTGCGCACTGGATAAAAACTTACCTTGTATAAAAGAAAAAAAAAATACCGACAGTAAAGAAATAAAAAACAAAAAATAAATAAACCTTTTAAGTCTTGAGTCTTATTTACATAAACGATTAAATTTTAGAAAAACTAGTTTTAAGTCTGCACCTAACAACAAACTGATTAGGTAATTATATATCTGAATTTTATGTAGAAATGGAGAAGGCTCTACGTATGTAGTTAATCATTTTATTATTTGGCGCCGTCGACTCATAATATTTTTTTAATAATTATATTATCCGTGTGAGCGCTGGACATACACAAAGAAAAAAATATACATACTTACGGTCGAATTGAGTATCTCTTCCTTTTTAATAAAAAGTGAAAATAATGTTTGAACAAAAATTGTGTGTCCTTCACGGCTGAACCAAGAAAGGTTCAGAACCGAAAAGACAAATAAAGGCAAACTCGAATTTAGTAACAATTAAGAATAATTTTGCAATAATTAACAGTAAAGATATGGTTTTCTAGTAAAGCTGTGGCCACCACGTCATATCATCCGCAATTTACCGGCACTGAAACGTTATTTATGATAGTAAGTTGGTGTATTGTCCTAGAGTGTTTTGTGACACCGTAATGTCAAACCCCAATGCCATTATTATTTTCCTGACAAGACAAATAAGAATTAAAAAAAACAAAGCCTGCCAATTGCTTATTAATACGTATTTTTGGAATTGACGATAAATATTAATATACTATGTAAAAGTGACGATTCGTCCGTTTCGACATGCGAATCGACATATAAGAGGCCGTCCATTAATCACGTGATGTTTTTTTGGCATTTTTTAACTCCCCCTCGGTGATAGGTACATGGTGAGGTTTAAGAGTACCCCCCCCCCCGTATATTACGAGTATTTATATAAATAAATACACGTAACTCCGCGTTTCGGTTCAGTATCGCGCGTTTGTCGAAAAATAAATACACGTGATATATTACTACACCCCCCCTATCCCCTTGTGATATTTCGTGATTTTTTTTGGAGTCCTTCCCCCCTTTCGAGCCTCACGTGATTAATGGACAGCCTCTAAGCAAAAAAAAAATTGAAACCAGCTCAAAAACCTTGCATAATATCAAAATTCAAACTTCCACAGACGAAATATTATTTGCAAAATACGCCACCATATTGAATACCCGCCAAATTTACCCGCCAGTTCTAATTAAGTCAACTGTCGGAATCTAGACTGTATAGCCGTCATTATTTGCTAGCCATCGATGAAATTGTAGGCCGATGAATGGGCAACACAATAGCGAAGTTTGAGTAATTAGCAAACACAACTTCGAATGGTTAGCTTGGAGCTATTCATGGCCCGTCAAATTATGAGTCGGTGTGCAGTTGCGATTAATAGTCGCAGTAACTTGGAACTTCTTTGTTTAACTACGTACCGTTACATGATTTCGTAGAGGTGTATCTATAGTAAACCCACGTTTCGCCAATTATGGTTTAAGTCCTATGTAATGCGGGGCGAGCCTATTGATATTGGGCACGCCACAATTGCGGCGGTAAGTCCCCTCTTTGAGGAGTGGATAGAGAGGCGCCACTACGTCCTCACCTTCCACCTAACGCAGGTCCGCACCGAGCATGGGTGCTTTGGGGGGTTCCTGTTTAGGATAAAGTAGGAGGAAACCTCTCGCGACCTCTCGCGTCCGGCCCTGGTGCGAGCCATGGTACGGAGCGAGATGATATGGGAAGCCGTCACCTCCTTCTGCGAAGCAGTAATGCTTGCGATGGAGGAGGCAGGGCGCGTGAGAGAGTGGCAGTCTCTGCGCCCTCCTGTCTCTAGCCGCCGCAGGAGGTGACACCCCGGGCGTGGGGAGTCGATTGTGGACTCCCGACCTCCGTAGGCGCGGGCTTGCGGGCGCCCAGAAAGGACCAGGCTCGAGTCGACGGCGAGTTGTATTCCACGCGGGCCTAAAAGAGATGTCAGCAGTATTGAAGGGGTCTGCTAGGACCAATGCCTTTCAGGACCATGAGATCTGTTCGAAAGAGTTACCGTGGCCTTGGCATATGGGCAACTGAAGGAACACAGGTGGGTTTTAGTCAGAAAAAGTCTGACACGCCCTTCCGCTCCACCTTAGAGCGGGAGAAAAAAATGATACGAAGTAGTCAGATGAAAGATTAAAAGATTGTGCGTCAACACCAAGTAACAAGGTACAAGACTAAGAAGAAGAAAATGACCTTGAACAAAAATGCTGCGAAAACAGGCAAGTGACGTAAATTACCCATACGCTTAGTGAATTAAGTACCAAGGGGTATTACCCAGTAACTATATTGAAGAGGGCAGATTGGTAGTCGCTCCATGTTAAATACTGGTACTAAGCAGCATCTGGTCAGACTGGAAGTCGACCCCACGGAAAGGGATAGGCAGATGATGATGACGAAGCATGTTTAGTAAATTGATGGATGGGACAGCAATTTTTTTTTTACTGTTGAATGGGCCTGGATGTGTACTCGCTAGGCATGAAATTCATAGTTTCCGGTTTCAGCAATTTCTACTCCGTATCACCTACAAATGTAAGGTTAGTTTGGAGCCCACCCTAAAAATGAATAACGCCACGATTTGGCGGTTGAAATTACTGTGTGTTTACCCATTCAAAAATTGAGTACCTATAGGGTGTAGAGTTCACTTGCGAAGTTTCGAACTACATTCGGACGTGCTCGTATCTTCAGTGCCGGACTTAACCACGCCTGATGGAAAGCGATGGATGTGGTCTATGAAGCTCGTAACTAGCTTTGGAAAATATTGCTACTCATAGTTTCTTACCTAAGGGCACCATAACCAAGAGACCATATCATGATCAATCGTTCCTATACAAGATTTGTCACAATAAATTTGATTGTAACAATCTAATAAATCAAATTTACCTTCGCATACCTAGTTGTTCCCAGCGCATTCGTGATACTTACTCTCACAGTCATTCGCGCCTAAGCGGTGCAGAACCAACGCAGGAGAGCGAGCTCCTTTACGTCGTATAATCAAAAATTACATCGATAATTTTGCTGATAATGGTACCGATTCCCTTGTTCACAAACTAAACTAAATTTAAGTTCAGTGCATCTGTTTCTTTGTATTTCATTAAGAAGAGGACAAAAGAAAATTTTTAGTTTAGTCCTGTCAAATTAATCAGCGCCTGTCACTACTCCATACGAGTTTAGACGTGATTAAAAACTTGCTTACTAAAATTACGTCAATTTACGTCAAGCGCTGATTAATTTGACAGGACTAAACTAAAATTTATCTTCTGTCCTTTCCTTAATGAAATAGAAAGAAAAAGATGCAATGAACTTAAATTTAGTTTAGTTTATGAATAAGGGAATCGGCACCATTGCCTTATTTACATTGTCATTCGCACAGTTTAAAAAATGTAGGTATTCATAAAAATCATTTTTAAATAACACATAGCTTCAGTTCTTATCTTCTCACATCGAGTTTGTCACAAGTTCATTTCACAAGACACAATAGTTAATCTATGATGCACAATTTGTTTGCTAAGTTTGCTTGGACTTTGTTCAAACTGTTTTTTTTTAAGTTTAATTAATATGTGGATAACGATGCTGGTGGCGTTATTACTTAAGTGTTTTGTCAATATCTGTACCTCAATATTAAGCATTATTGCGCAATTGTTTATTATCCTGAAGAAATAAAATAAAAATAAAATGGTGTTATTTTATTTTTATTTTATTTCGTCAGGATAATAAACAATTGCGCAATAATGCTAATAAGGAGATAAGACACACAGGTATTTTGACTCATCATGCGACTAAAAGTCGTGTCGCAAATGTGCGGCTATTGCTTCAAACTTGCCGATTCACGTCAACATAATTTCCTGGAAGCGGTGCCTACCGGAACTGTTGTCGACGCGATTTTTCATGTGACGACGGCGGCATCTTAATAACGCTAGTGTCCGCCCGTATTATCGAATATATTCTTTAGTAGCCTTTATATTTTTTATTTACATTTTGGTAGGGGCTACTGGCTAAGTAGTAACAGCGGCAAGGGTTAATCGATTAGGTTAAGCTATGCTTGCCGCTGTTGGTACAAGGATGGGTGACTAACTTTACATACTGAGAGTCCACCGTGCCTCGGAAATCAAGTTAAGCTGTTGTCCCCGGCTGTCATTTGTGTCGTTTGGTGAGTCAGAAGCCTGACAATTGACAACCAGTATTATAAAGGGTAACCTACGGGTTAGGGGCCGTCCATTAATCACGTGATGCTTTTTTAGCATTTTTGAACCCCCCCTCCCTCTTTGTGATACATGGTGAGGTTTAAGACTACCCCCCTCCCCCTATCTCACGTGTATTTTTTAGTACCTACAAAGAATCTATTTTTTTTATTTTTTTTTTTAAATACCGTTTTAAGTATCAACTAATTAAAAAAAGAAGAAAATACACGTGATATATTAGTACACCTCCCTCCCCCTTTGTGATATTTCGTGATTTTTTATGGACCCCTCCCCCCCTTTCAAGCCTCACGTGATTAATGGACAGCCCCTTATGACCTACGACGCCGAAACGTGGACACTCACGGTACGGCTGGTCCATAAATTCAAAGTTTAGTAGCTCTGAGGGACAGAATCCAGAATGAGGTGATCCGACAGAGACCCAAAGTTATCGACATAACTCACAGAATTAGCAAGCTGAAGTTAGTGGCAATGGGCCGGCCACATTAGCCGTAGAACCGATGACCGTTGGGGTGGACGTGTTCTTGAGTGGAGACCGCGAATCGGCAAACGTAAGGTAGGACGCCCTCAGGCTAGGTGGAGCGACGATCTTCGCAGGGTGGCTGGTAGCAGCTGGATGAGAGTTGCTGAGGATCGAGCTGAATGGCGTGCAATTGGAGAGGCCTATGTCAAGCAGTGGACTGCTAAAGGCTGATGATGCATGATGCATTATAAAGGGATATCGTTTTACCCAGTAACTGGGTTGTGGAGGTCAGATAGGCAGTCGCTCCATGTAAAATACTGGTACTGAGCTTCATCCGGTTAGACTGGAAGCCGACACCAACAAATATAGGTAGAATGATAGATATTGTTTATTTACCGTCGGAATTATTGTTGCAAGTTGTGTTTAGTGAAATATCTTTTACTAGCTTCTGCCCGCGACTGCATCCGCGTTAAATTCCTTGTCCCCCCGACCCTTCCCGTCGCGTCGAATCGCCTACCTGTGCGATTTTCCCCGTTTTTGCAACATTTTTCATTACTGCTCCACTCCTCTTAGTTGTAGCGTAATGTTATATAGCTTATAGCCTTTCCCGATAAATAAGCTACCCAATAAAAAAAAAAAAATTTCATTTCGGACTAGTAGTTCTTGAGTTTAGCGCGTTCAATCAAACAAACAAACATACAAACAAACAAACTCTTCAGCTTTATAATATTTGTATAGATATGTTTATAGTGTCGATGGCAAAATGATATGACCGGCAGCGTTTTACTGTAGTTATCCAATATTAATGGAGTTTTGAATTTTTGAATAAATATTTATTTATTTTCCATGTTTTCGAAGTGTGTTGTTCCATCACATTTAGAAATATTAGGCTCAGTACTATCATGAAGGAGCTAAAGAATGGTCATAAAAATACTAGATGTGATCATTTTGATCCACATACTGCTGAATCTGACTGATGGAAATATGGATCCTCTTTAAGTGAAAGCGACCGAGTAGCGCACAAAATTCAATTTTTCTTACGTATATTGCAATTTGCAGGTAGCATGAATTTTAAGACGTGTTTGTGTTGTGTTTTTTTTACGTAAGAACGTATATTGCAATTTGTAGGTATGCATGTATTTTTCTTACGTATATTGCAATTTGCAGGTATGCATGAATTTTTCTTACGTATATTGCAATTTGCAGGTATGCGTGAATTTTTATTACGTATACTGCAATTTGCAGGTATGCATGAATTTTTCTTACGTATATTGCAATTTGCAGGTATGCGTGAATTTTTCTTACGTATATTGCAATTTGCAGGTATGCATGAATTTTTCTTACGTATATTGCAATTTGTAGGTATGCATGTATTTTTCTTACGTATACTGCAATTTGCAGGTATGCATGAATTTTTCCTGAAATAGCTATTTAATGGGATTTAATTGAAGAGCAGTGGTGGCCCAGTGGTAACGGCCGCGACTTACGAGTAGTAGGTCGTGAGTTCAAACCCAAGCAGGCGCTTTACTTTGTATAAATTATTTCATCACCACCCAAGTAGCACAGAACTGCATTATAAATTGTCACTTAAGGCCCACAGCGGTAATCTAAGCATTTATAAAGACTTATTAGTATTCACCTGGGCTGTAACAGCTGTTTAGAAAAAAACGTGGCCAACTATAACGCTTATTTCTGTACAGTAATTCTATTAAGCACCATAAACATGCCACAAAGTCACTGTTATTGAGCGCTTAGTAGTGCAGTACCCTATCAGCTGTAAGTTTTCTGAATAATAGCCCACACGTGTACTATACAACCGTTGCATTTTAAGAGAGAACATATCACCCACTATAACATAATCAGTTACTTTGTGAAGTTATTTAACAAAAATGTAATGCTTTATGCTGCATACAGATTCACTTTTCCCTTATTAGTCAAGTGTTACCATACACTCGAATAACAGCCTGTATCCAAGTGTCGGCATGCGCGAATGGAATATTGGACGCGACGGGTTCCGTACGTTATATTTATAAATAAATAAAATGAAATTAATTTATTTCAGACATAACCCATATTACAAAAATTAAGATAAAAGTGACAATGCTGCAGCAGAAAAGAATAAAATGTCATTAACAAACTAAAAATATAGATATGTCACATAGTTGAAATAAAATAAAATGTCTAATTTACGTCGGATTTAAATTAAAGTAACAATAAATAATAATTGCACATATTAACAAAACAATACAAAAAAGCCTTTATAAATAGAGGTCAGTGTGTTTGGTGACATTAGGCTGAGTAAGTACTCCCTGCTACAAAAATCTTCTTATAACCTACACATTTTCGGGACTAATATGGTTGCCACAAAATTAATATTGTTGTTTTAAATATTTCTGGTACTTACCTAAAAATGAAGAAGATTTATTAAGAGAAATCCAAGATTTTTTTTATTATAATAAATTAATAAATTTCGAAACTTTTTAAGATTCCAGATTTCGACAATTTTTCTCAGAGGTAGTCAGTTAGGTAATGCCTGTACAGCTAGATCTAAAAAAACAACGTAATTTTCTTTATTTTTATTTAATTTTCCCTTTTTAAAGTACAATTTAGGGTGTACCACCCTGGTCCAGGCCTTAATTTTTCATCCTTTTATAATTTCAAGGAGTATAAAAGTACTTCTCGGTGGCCACCATAGAATTTCCTTAGTTTTTCAGTATGCAGGAACGACTGTTAGATCGACAACACCTCTCTATAGTCTGAACTATTTTGAAAGGCTTGTTCTGTAAAAAACAAGAAAAATATACTTATTATAATAAAAGTATCAGTTTCTCAAAATGACAACACTACCTACACAGTTTTTGAGGGAAAAAAAAACCACAAGATACAATAACATGTTAAATACCTAAACTTAACGTAACATAATGCTATTTCATGTGGAAGTAATTACATTATTAGGCCAGAAAAATACATTATTTTTAGATAGGTACCTACTAATTTATAGATATTTTGTCGAAAATTGAATAAATCAATAACTTATGTATTATACATATAATTAAATTATAATCTCAGCTACTTAAATTACAATTTTAATTAAGTACTTATCGTCAAATAACAACTAAAAAAAGGGAACAGAATGGCTTTAAAAGAACCACGGCGGAACCCTAAAAGCTTGGATCCATAAAGGTAACTGACGCAAATGTGAACCAATACGGCTCTCCTCATCGATCTATGTCTGATTTGTATTTCACAAATGCTAGACAATTTTACTCTTGGCTGAATTACAGGCCACATGTGAATACCCGTACAGACCTTAACATTACATTGAGATTAAAACTGTTCACTTGCCATCCGCCATATTCACTGCGTTACTTTGTATTATTATAACATTTTATCTTTTACTTTTTGTTTATTTTAGCGGATATCAATTGTAATTAATTTGGATTAAAAATTATTTACACGAAAAAAGTTTTTTCTGGTTTCTTTGTACAAAAACGAACATATTTATTTTATTTTCATTCTAATTTTGTTGCTTTTCTTTTAGTATTTAGTAGTATTCCGAGGGCGCGTGAAAATTTTGAACTAAATATGTATCAGTGGCGAGGCGTAAATTTTTCTAAAAGAGAAGCCGAAGCGAAGTCGGCTTTAACTTACTGACTCATCAATAAAGAATACTTACTATCATTCTAAAATGAATATAGGAATGTAATGAATTAAATACAATTAAATTGAACAGATGAAAACGAATAAAATATGCAATATTCCTCTATCTCGTTCTCGCTGACGCATTTTTCTATACCTGTCTCTGTCATAACCCGTTGTACAGCGGCTTGCTCTCGTACATATCAAGCGGTGCCACGTGACCTAAAGTGACATCATTACGGGATCGCTGTTGTATGAATTTTTAGTTCCCGATTATGACGTTTTGGCGCCGGGTTAATTTAGAACATTTCTCTTTTGTTGTAATACAAAGGTATAAATAACCTTTTTTGTTGTTTGAATGTTATGGTGAATTAAATACCCGTAGTGTAACTATATTTATTGACAATAGTAGCCACTATTTACATACTATTGTATTTTTAATAGTGATAGAGTTACCAATGCGAATCCCCGAAGGCAACCCGGTAGGAATCGTGTTATATGGTGCCTTCGCCACTGATATGTATGGTATTTGACAGTAAAGCTACCTTCCCAATAAGATTTCAAATATAATAGGTGGAAATCGAAGTTTTACTTACCTTAAATTTTATGTATGTATATTCTCACAAATGGCACCTGAGATCTTGCACACAACGATACACTTCATGTTTTACAATTTGACAGTTCATATCAAAGAAAAATAAATAATATTAAGTTATTGCATTCCACAATTTCGCTCAGTGTATAATTTCAACTGTATAAAGGTATTCAAAATGTACACACTCGTCTTCCTTGCTGTATAATAAGTAACACGTGCCTCATTAATCAGGCAATATTCAGCTCTTTAGGTGACTGTTACACACATAAATGCTACTATAATGTTGTTATAATTCAATTATTTAGCAATTGGATTTCTTATACAGCTATGTGCTGAATAATTTGTGCCCAAATTAGAGTTATATCATCTGAGGATGCGCTGTCTACGCCATTATTCAGCAACTAATGCATCCACTGTGCACTGTTAAAATGCTGTTATACAGCACTTTTGTGCTACTTGGGCACTGCTCTCAAAACGGTGAAGGAAAACATCGTGAGGAAACCGGCATGGCTTAGAACCAAAAATTCGAAGACATGTGACATCTACCAACCCGCACTGGGCCCGGGTGGTGGATTATGGCCCACTCCCTCTCATCGAGAGGAGGCCTGTGTCCCAGCAGTGGGAACATTTATAGACTGCTGATGATGATGGGAATTAAATGAACTAAGAGGATTATGTTTAATGATTTTAATTATTATAATTTTGTAGTCATATTTGTTACGGTAGCGTATCATATTTTATTCAACATACAAGCTGACAACATGCATGTTACCACCATAATGCAATCGCCAACCCGCCTGCCAAGAGTGGCGATTATGGCAAACCCTCCCAAATTGGGCAGGCCTATGTCCAGCAGTGGACGTCATTTGGCTGAAGTGTGTGATGAGTGCCAGCCTGAGACTGTAATTCAAATTGAAAAAAATCGTAAGAACTTTTGAATTTTGTGAAATACTTCAGCGGGTCCACCTTACGAAATACGATCCAAGGGAATGCGAAAACAGGCTCTTATCAGTAAAAACTACCACCAGATACTAACTTTTATTACAAAAATTAAGATGAAAGTGACAATGCTGCAGCAGAAAAGAATAAAATGTCATTAACAAACTAAAAATATAGATATGTCACATAGTTGAAATAAAATAAAATGTCTAATTTACGTCGGATTTAAATTAAAGTAACAATAAATAATAATTGCACATATTAACAAAACAATACAAAAAAGCCTTTATAAATAGAGGTCAGTGTGTTTGGTGACATTAGGCTGAGTAAGTACTCCCTGCTACAAAAATCTTCTTATAACCTACACATTTTCGGGACTAATATGGTTGCCACAAAATTAATATTGTTGTTTTAAATATTTCTGGTACTTACCTAAAAATGAAGAAGATTTATTAAGAGAAATCCAAGATTTTTTTTTATTATAATAAATTAATAAATTTCGAAACTTTTTAAGATTCCAGATTTCGACAATTTTTCTCAGAGGTAGTCAGTTAGGTAATGCCTGTACAGCTAGATCTAAAAAAACAACGTAATTTTCTTTATTTTTATTTAATTTTCCCTTTTTAAAGTACAATTTAGGGTGTACCACCCTGGTCCAGGCCTTAATTTTTCATCCTTTTATAATTTCAAGGAGTATAAAAGTACTTCTCGGTGGCCACCATAGAATTTCCTTGAGTTTTTCAGTATGCAGGAACGACTGTTAGATCGACAACACCTCTCTATAGTCTGAACTATTTTGAAAGGCTTGTTCTGTAAAAAACAAGAAAAATATACTTATTATAATAAAAGTATCAGTTTCTCAAAATGACAACACTACCTACACAGTTTTTGAGGGAAAAAAAAACCACAAGATACAATAACATGTTAAATACCTAAACTTAACGTAACATAATGCTATTTCATGTGGAAGTAATTAAATTATTAGGCCAGAAAAATACATTATTTTTAGATAGGTACCTACTAATTTATAGATATTTTGTCGAAAATTGAATAAATCAATAACTTATGTATTATACATATAATTAAATTATAATCTCAGCTACTTAAATTACAATTTTAATTAAGTACTTATCGTCAAATAACAACTAAAAAAGGGAACAAAATGGCTTTAAAAGAACCACGGCGGAACCCTAAAAGCTTGGATCCATAAAGGTAACTGACGCAAATGTGAACCAATACGGCTCTCCTCATCGATCTATGTCTGATTTGTATTTCACAAATGCTAGACAATTTTACTCTTGGCTGAATTACAGGCCACATGTGAATACTCGTACAGACCTTAACATTACATTGAGATTAAAACTGTTCACTTGCCATCCGCCATATTCACTGCGTTACTTTGTATTATTATAACATTTTATCTTTTACTTTTTGTTTATTTTAGCGGATATCAATTGTAATTAATTTGGATTAAAAATTATTTACACGAAAAAAGTTTTTTCTGGTTTCTTTGTACAAAAACGAACATATTTATTTTATTTTCATTCTAATTTTGTTGCTTTTCTTTTAGTATTTAGTAGTATTCCGAGGGCGCGTGAAAATTTTGAACTAAATATGTATCAGTGGCGAGGCGTAAATTTTTCTAAAAGAGAAGCCGAAGCGAAGTCGGCTTTAACTTACTGACTTATCAATAAAGAATACTTACTATCATTCTAAAATTAATATAGGAATGTAATGAATTAAATACAATTAAATTGAACAGATGAAAACGAATAAAATATGCAATATTCCTCTATCTCGTTCTCGCTGACGCATTTTTCTATACCTGTCTCTGTCATAACCCGTTGTACAGCGGCTTGCTCTCGTACATATCAAGCGGTGCCACGTGACCTAAAGTGACATCATTACGGGATCGCTGTTGTATGAATTTTTAGTTCCCGATTATGACGTTTTGGCGCCGGGTTAATTTAGAACATTTCTCTTTTGTTGTAATACAAAGGTATAAATAACCTTTTTTGTTGTTTGAATGTTATGGTGAATTAAATACCCGTAGTGTAACTATATTTATTGACAATAGTAGCCACTATTTACATACTATTGTATTTTTAATAGTGATAGAGTTACCAATGCGAATCCTCGAAGGCAACCCGGTAGGAATCGTGTTATATGGTGCCTTCGCCACTGATATGTATGGTATTTGACAGTAAAGCTACCTTCCCAATAAGATTTCAAATATAATAGGTGGAAATCGAAGTTTTACTTACCTTAAATTTTATGTATGTATATTCTCACAAATGGCACCTGAGATCTTGCACACAACGATACACTTCATGTTTTACAATTTGACAGTTCATATCAAAGAAAAATAAATAATATTAAGTTATTGCATTCCACAATTTCGCTCAGTGTATAATTTCAACTGTATAAAGGTATTCAAAATGTACACACTCGTCTTCCTTGCTGTATAATAAGTAACACGTGTCTCATTAATCAGGCAATATTCAGCTCTTTAGGTGACTGTTACACACATAAATGCTACTATAATGTTGTTATAATTCAATTATTTAGCAATTGGATTTCTTATACAGCTATGTGCTGAATAATTTGTGCCCAAATTAGAGTTATATCATCTGAGGATGCGCTGTCTACGCCATTATTCAGCAACTAATGCATCCACTGTGCACTGTTAAAATGCTGTTATACAGCACTTTTGTGCTACTTGGGCACTGCTCTCAAAACGGTGAAGGAAAACATCGTGAGGAAACCGGCATGGCTTAGAACCAAAAATTCGAAGACATGTGACATCTACCAACCCGCACTGGGCCCGGGTGGTGGATTATGGCCCACTCCCTCTCATCGAGAGGAGGCCTGTGTCCCAGCAGTGGGAACATTTATAGACTGCTGATGATGATGGGAATTAAATGAACTAAGAGGATTATGTTTAATGATTTTAATTATTATAATTTTGTAGTCATATTTGTTACGGTAGCGTATCATATTTTATTCAACATACAAGCTGACAACATGCATGTTACCACCATAATGCAATCGCCAACCCGCCTGCCAAGAGTGGCGATTATGGCAAACCCTCCCAAATTGGGCAGGCCTATGTCCAGCAGTGGACGTCATTTGGCTGAAGTGTGTGATGAGTGCCAGCCTGAGACTGTAATTCAAATTGAAAAAAATCGTAAGAACTTTTGAATTTTGTGAAATACTTCAGCGGGTCCACCTTACGAAATACGATCCAAGGGAATGCGAAAACAGGCTCTTATCAGTAAAAACTACCACCAGATACTAACTTTTATTACAAAAATTAAGATGAAAGTGACAATGCTGCAGCAGAAAAGAATAAAATGTCATTAACAAACTAAAAATATAGATATGTCACATAGTTGAAATAAAATAAAATGTCTAATTTACGTCGGATTTAAATTAAAGTAACAATAAATAATAATTGCACATATTAACAAAACAATACAAAAAAGCCTTTATAAATAGAGGTCAGTGTGTTTGGTGACATTAGGCTGAGTAAGTACTCCCTGCTACAAAAATCTTCTTATAACCTACACATTTTCGGGACTAATATGGTTGCCACAAAATTAATATTGTTGTTTTAAATATTTCTGGTACTTACCTAAAAATGAAGAAGATTTATTAAGAGAAATCCAAGATTTTTTTTTATTATAATAAATTAATAAATTTCGAAACTTTTTAAGATTCCAGATTTCGACAATTTTTCTCAGAGGTAGTCAGTTAGGTAATGCCTGTACAGCTAGATCTAAAAAAACAACGTAATTTTCTTTATTTTTATTTAATTTTCCCTTTTTAAAGTACAATTTAGGGTGTACCACCCTGGTCCAGGCCTTAATTTTTCATGCTTTTATAATTTCAAGGAGTATAAAAGTACTTCTCGGTGGCCACCATAGAATTTCCTTGAGTTTTTCAGTATGCAGGAACGACTGTTAGATCGACAACACCTCTCTATAGTCTGAACTATTTTGAAAGGCTTGTTCTGTAAAAAACAAGAAAAATATACTTATTATAATAAAAGTATCAGTTTCTCAAAATGACAACACTACCTACACAGTTTTTGAGGGAAAAAAAAACCACAAGATACAATAACATGTTAAATACCTAAACTTAACGTAACATAATGCTATTTCATGTGGAAGTAATTAAATTATTAGGCCAGAAAAATACATTATTTTTAGATAGGTACCTACTAATTTATAGATATTTTGTCGAAAATTGAATAAATCAATAACTTATGTATTATACATATAATTAAATTATAATCTCAGCTACTTAAATTACAATTTTAATTAAGTACTTATCGTCAAATAACAACTAAAAAAGGGAACAAAATGGCTTTAAAAGAACCACGGCGGAACCCTAAAAGCTTGGATCCATAAAGGTAACTGACGCAAATGTGAACCAATACGGCTCTCCTCATCGATCTATGTCTGATTTGTATTTCACAAATGCTAGACAATTTTACTCTTGGCTGAATTACAGGCCACATGTGAATACCCGTACAGACCTTAACATTACATTGAGATTAAAACTGTTCACTTGCCATCCGCCATATTCACTGCGTTACTTTGTATTATTATAACATTTTATCTTTTACTTTTTGTTTATTTTAGCGGATATCAATTGTAATTAATTTGGATTAAAAATTATTTACACGAAAAAAGTTTTTTCTGGTTTCTTTGTACAAAAACGAACATATTTATTTTATTTTCATTCTAATTTTGTTGCTTTTCTTTTAGTATTTAGTAGTATTCCGAGGGCGCGTGAAAATTTTGAACTAAATATGTATCAGTGGCGAGGCGTAAATTTTTCTAAAAGAGAAGCCGAAGCGAAGTCGGCTTTAACTTACTGACTTATCAATAAAGAATACTTACTATCATTCTAAAATTAATATAGGAATGTAATGAATTAAATACAATTAAATTGAACAGATGAAAACGAATAAAATATGCAATATTCCTCTATCTCGTTCTCGCTGACGCATTTTTCTATACCTGTCTCTGTCATAACCCGTTGTACAGCGGCTTGCTCTCGTACATATCAAGCGGTGCAACGTGACCTAAAGTGACATCATTACGGGATCGCTGTTGTATGAATTTTTAGTTCCCGATTATGACGTTTTGGCGCCGGGTTAATTTAGAACATTTCTCTTTTGTTGTAATACAAAGGTATAAATAACCTTTTTTGTTGTTTGAATGTTATGGTGAATTAAATACCCGTAGTGTAACTATATTTATTGACAATAGTAGCCACTATTTACATACTATTGTATTTTTAATAGTGATAGAGTTACCAATGCGAATCCTCGAAGGCAACCCGGTAGGAATCGTGTTATATGGTGCCTTCGCCACTGATATGTATGGTATTTGACAGTAAAGCTACCTTCCCAATAAGATTTCAAATATAATAGGTGGAAATCGAAGTTTTACTTACCTTAAATTTTATGTATGTATATTCTCACAAATGGCACCTGAGATCTTGCACACAACGATACACTTCATGTTTTACAATTTGACAGTTCATATCAAAGAAAAATAAATAATATTAAGTTATTGCATTCCACAATTTCGCTCAGTGTATAATTTCAACTGTATAAAGGTATTCAAAATGTACACACTCGTCTTCCTTGCTGTATAATAAGTAACACGTGTCTCATTAATCAGGCAATATTCAGCTCTTTAGGTGACTGTTACACACATAAATGCTACTATAATGTTGTTATAATTCAATTATTTAGCAATTGGATTTCTTATACAGCTATGTGCTGAATAATTTGTGCCCAAATTAGAGTTATATCATCTGAGGATGCGCTGTCTACGCCATTATTCAGCAACTAATGCATCCACTGTGCACTGTTAAAATGCTGTTATACAGCACTTTTGTGCTACTTGGGCACTGCTCTCAAAACGGTGAAGGAAAACATCGTGAGGAAACCGGCATGGCTTAGAACCAAAAATTCGAAGACATGTGACATCTACCAACCCGCACTGGGCCCGGGTGGTGGATTATGGCCCACTCCCTCTCATCGAGAGGAGGCCTGTGTCCCAGCAGTGGGAACATTTATAGACTGCTGATGATGATGGGAATTAAATGAACTAAGAGGATTATGTTTAATGATTTTAATTATTATAATTTTGTAGTCATATTTGTTACGGTAGCGTATCATATTTTATTCAACATACAAGCTGACAACATGCATGTTACCACCATAATGCAATCGCCAACCCGCCTGCCAAGAGTGGCGATTATGGCAAACCCTCCCAAATTGGGCAGGCCTATGTCCAGCAGTGGACGTCATTTGGCTGAAGTGTGTGATGAGTGCCAGCCTGAGACTGTAATTCAAATTGAAAAAAATCGTAAGAACTTTTGAATTTTGTGAAATACTTCAGCGGGTCCACCTTACGAAATACGATCCAAGGGAATGCGAAAACAGGCTCTTATCAGTAAAAACTACCACCAGATACTAACTTTTATTACAAAAATTAAGATGAAAGTGACAATGCTGCAGCAGAAAAGAATAAAATGTCATTAACAAACTAAAAATATAGATATGTCACATAGTTGAAATAAAATAAAATGTCTAATTTACGTCGGATTTAAATTAAAGTAACAATAAATAATAATTGCACATATTAACAAAACAATACAAAAAAGCCTTTATAAATAGAGGTCAGTGTGTTTGGTGACATTAGGCTGAGTAAGTACTCCCTGCTACAAAAATCTTCTTATAACCTACACATTTTCGGGACTAATATGGTTGCCACAAAATTAATATTGTTGTTTTAAATATTTCTGGTACTTACCTAAAAATGAAGAAGATTTATTAAGAGAAATCCAAGATTTTTTTTTATTATAATAAATTAATAAATTTCGAAACTTTTTAAGATTCCAGATTTCGACAATTTTTCTCAGAGGTAGTCAGTTAGGTAATGCCTGTACAGCTAGATCTAAAAAAACAACGTAATTTTCTTTATTTTTATTTAATTTTCCCTTTTTAAAGTACAATTTAGGGTGTACCACCCTGGTCCAGGCCTTAATTTTTCATCCTTTTATAATTTCAAGGAGTATAAAAGTACTTCTCGGTGGCCACCATAGAATTTCCTTGAGTTTTTCAGTATGCAGGAACGACTGTTAGATCGACAACACCTCTCTATAGTCTGAACTATTTTGAAAGGCTTGTTCTGTAAAAAACAAGAAAAATATACTTATTATAATAAAAGTATCAGTTTCTCAAAATGACAACACTACCTACACAGTTTTTGAGGGAAAAAAAAACCACAAGATACAATAACATGTTAAATACCTAAACTTAACGTAACATAATGCTATTTCATGTGGAAGTAATTAAATTATTAGGCCAGAAAAATACATTATTTTTAGATAGGTACCTACTAATTTATAGATATTTTGTCGAAAATTGAATAAATCAATAACTTATGTATTATACATATAATTAAATTATAATCTCAGCTACTTAAATTACAATTTTAATTAAGTACTTATCGTCAAATAACAACTAAAAAAAGGGAACAAAATGGCTTTAAAAGAACCACGGCGGAACCCTAAAAGCTTGGATCCATAAAGGTAACTGACGCAAATGTGACCCAATACGGCTCTCCTCATCGATCTATGTCTGATTTGTATTTCACAAATGCTAGACAATTTTACTCTTGGCTGAATTACAGGCCACATGTGAATACCCGTACAGACCTTAACATTACATTGAGATTAAAACTGTTCACTTGCCATCCGCCATATTCACTGCGTTACTTTGTATTATTATAACACTTTATCTTTTACTTTTTGTTTATTTTAGCGGATATCAATTGTAATTAATTTGGATTAAAAATTATTTACACGAAAAAAGTTTTTTCTGGTTTCTTTGTACAAAAACGAACATATTTATTTTATTTTCATTCTAATTTTGTTGCTTTTCTTTTAGTATTTAGTAGTATTCCGAGGGCGCGTGAAAATTTTTAACTAAATATGTGTGGTATTTGACAGTAAAGCTACCTTCCCAATAAGATTTCAAATATAATAGGTGGAAATCGAAGTTTTACTTACCTTAAATTTTATTATAAAGGAAGGCTATAGAGCCTTCCTCAATAATTAGGCTACCCAACACAAAAATAATTTTTCAATTCGGTCTCGGTTTCTGAGATTAGCGCGTTCAACCAACCAAACAAACAAACTCTTCAGCTTTATAGTATTAGTATAGATAGGCACATAAAAGTAACTTTTGAACGTCAACATTTACATTGAAATAGAATTGATTCTAGTTGCTCGTTCCAAAAGGTAGTTTCGTATGGAGATGAATGGGCAAGAAATTCCACCGTTACTCTTTTAAAAATGATTAATGATAAATGTATCTTAAATATTGTATATTTAAGATACATTTATTAAAGTCTATATCTTATGGATATGATTATACACAATCTCAACTATATAATGACCTGTTTATTTTAATACATTTTACAAGCAAGATTCTAAAATAAATCACTAATTAACAAATAAATCCAAATAAAAGGACACTTAGGTGTCGAAGTACTCGTCCGCATCACTGTCATCCGAAAACGTGCCCAGAAGACTGGCACTGACTTTCATTAAATACATTTTAGACTAGCTTCTGCCCGCGATTTCGTCTGCGTTAAATTTCTTGTTCCCCCGACCGTTCCCGTCGCATCGAATCGCCTACCCGTGCGATTTTCCCCGTTTTTGCAACATTTTTCATTACTGCTCCGCTCCTCTTAGTTGTAGCGTGATGTTATATAGCCTATAGCCTTCCTCGATAAATAGGCTACCCAACACAAAAATATATTTTTTTCAATTCGGACCAGTAGTTCCTGAGATTAGCGCGTTCAATCAATCAAACAAACAAACAAACTCTTCAGCTTTATAATATTAAGTATAGATTACAATTATTTATACAATTTAAGAAAGAAATGAAATTGTTCTTAATAGATAAATGTTATTATACGATTGACGAATAATTAAATGACGAATTAATTTAGAATGATTAATATTGGGATTAAATTACTGTGACATTTTAATTATTTTGACGTTTTAATTATTTTGACATTTTAATTATTTTGACATTTTAATTATTTGGACTTTTCAATTATTTTGACATTTTTTATTTTTATATACGAATTAAGACGTTTTAATAATTCCTCATTTAGGTCTGATATGATTAGAGTATTCACTATTTGTTTAATTTATTTTCTATTTTGATACCAATATAATGCATGATTTTCAAATATTTTTAGTTAATAATAATTTGCTATTGTGATCTAGATTTGCACACTATATTTGTATGCCTCCTGGCATAACGTAGCGATCTCATTATCAGTATTTTTATTACCTATGTTAACAAATAAATAAACTGAACTGAATTGATGTTTGCATTATTTATTTTTCTTAGTACCTATTATCTTAATTAATGGTAACAATTTTTAATCACACCTAGAGGTATATTATGTCAGAAACATTGAGTGGACAATCTTTGTACGACGACTAAAATTGTCACAGTGTATAAAGAAAACATATTTTAAAGAAATTCAACACAATACAAAGCGACACAATACAAAGAACTCTTAACCTCATTTAAACAAAGCATTTTCCTGAATCTCCTCTCGTTGATTACAGAACAGCTCATGTTGAAGGCAACATTAAGTCATTAACATCCTCATAGAGGTACGTGGGGTACCATTCTCCACAATATACATAATAGGATTGCATTTCAGGATCTTTTCCTTGCTCTAATAAGTGCTAGGAGCGCGTATCAATTTGAATGGGTATTTTCGCCATTGGAGCCATTAGATGAGAGGGGTTGAATAAGCAATAAGAACGAATACTCTTTGTTGAAGAAGCGATATAATCTGCCTAGACTTTTCCCTATATTGGAGTCAGCTTCTAACTAATGTAGCTGAATATCAGTATTTTACATAGAGCGATCTGACTTGCTGATCTGACCTGAGAGCAGTTATAGCCCAGTAGTAACGGCCCTGACTTATGAACTGTAGTTCATGGGTTTAAACCCAGATAGGAACTTTACTTTGTGTAAATAATTTTATTTCCATCGCCCTTAAAACGGTAAAGGAAAACATCGTGAGGAAACCGTCATGACATAGAACCAAAAAATCGAAGACATGTGACATCTACCCGCACTGGGTGTGCGTTACGGCCATTTTCTCTCAGCAAGAGGAGACATGTGTCCTCAGGTAGAGATTCACTGACGACTTCGCCCTCGAGTGTAAATCTGGTACAGTTTGACAAGAAATAAGACACTTAATATCGTGTCCAGTGTGTCCTGTTTTCTGCACGCATCAGGAACCGGTTGATGATACTGAAAGTATCAAAGTTACCAAACTCGTAGCTAAATTCTGAGGAGACTCTGTTGATATTATCAGCGAAATGCAAAGAAATCCCTTATGGCTCTTGACATATAACTAAACTAGAATATATATTTGTATAATATCTACCACTTTATTTCAATGTATTCGACATTGGTACCGATTCCCTTGTTCACAAACTAAACTAAATTTAAGTTCAGTGCATCTTTTTCTTTGTATTTCATTAAGAAGAGGACAAAAGAAATATTTTAGTTTAGTCCTGTCAAATTAATCAGCGCCTGTCACTACTCCATACAAGTTTAGACGTGATTAAAAACTTGCCTGCTAAAATTACGTCAATTTACGTCAAGCGCTGATTAATTTGACAGGACTAAACTAAAATTTATCTTCTGTCCTTTCCTTAATGAAATAGAAAGAAAAAGATGCACTGAACTTAAATTTAGTTTAGTTTGTGAATAAGGGAATCGGCACCATTATCACTCCTTGGTTTTTAAGTTGACTGGCCTGTTAGTCTAGTGGTTAGTGACCCTGACTGCTAAGGCTGAGGTTGTGGGTTCGATTCCCACCCAGGACAAACGTAGGAACGTTTTTTCTTTTTTCTTCCTGACTCGCTAACTTCGCAGCCCACAAAGAATCATGCGGAGGTGTCTCCCGCCGGATTCATTTTTAAATTCAAATTAACTTATCGCACGTTATCAGGTCTTACGTCGGTTAAATTTAACGAGTCCTCTCGCCGGTTCTCCGGTTATTCGGTTCTTCCTACGTGTATGAACTTAACTATGGTTATGCGGTGAAAATGAGCTTGAGGAAGAATATTTGAGAATCTTTTGCGTTCGTGGCTGTTTTTGATTCATTTCGATTGCGGGTGTTTGTATGCGTTGCGGCAATGAGAAGGGAATATCTTAAAGATTACTATCTAGATTTAATTGTGGGTTCAATAGATAGGGTTTTTTTAGCGTCATCACCATTTTTTCAATCAAATAACGTCTACTGCTGGATATAGGCTTCCCACAAGCACCGCCACTTCGGCCGGTTCTACAGCAGATTAGTGGATTCCTGCGGCCTTCACCAGGTCATTGGTTTACCTTGTGGGAGGCCTTCCAACGCTACGGCTTCCTTTACGCGATCGCCACTCCAAAACCTATGATGTGCCCTGCCCACTGCGCTTAAGTTTCGGAATTCTTCAGGCTATTTCGATTACCTTGGTTCTTCATTCCAACGATGCAACAAAACACACTACGCAATAAAAAATTGAAAATTAAGATTAGTTTCCACCTAAAATAATGTCAAAAGCTGTAAGATTTGTTTAGTCTTAGTAAATACCAGTGGTATCTACCCATGCGGGCAGAAAAATTAGCATTAACTTCATGGTTCAAAATCATGACAATACATGTTGCACGTTACATTGTAAATAAGAAAAACCCAATATCTAAAAATCATTATTTCTTTCAGCCAAATGATGCATAGTACCTACGCACCATTTCCTCGTTCCATTGAAATCTATTTTTACACAATAAGTATCGAGAATCCCAGGTTTTATCGATAAAATAATCCCGCACTAATATAGGTAAGGATTTACAAGGTGGGAGGATAGAGGTGGGATTTAACTTTACGTTCTTGCATTAACAAGATATCGATCAGTTGGCCACACCTCTAGTAGGTTTTACAACGCGTGTTACGACTTATTGGAAAATAAACTGTCTTGTTTAAAGGAGAAGGTATAAAATTAAGTGTGGGTTTTTGTGTATATTTATTTTTAGCGTGTGCAAAAATGTAATTTACTGAAATTAAATATAGGTAAGGTGAAATAAATAGTTAATGTTTTTGTGCGTATATTGAATGGGATAAAATCGGTAACTGTACTTTAGTTTCACGGTTGAAAATGCTATAATCACCACGCTTGGCAGGCGGGTTGGCGATCGCAGTGTGGTGATAAAATGCGTAGTGAACGCTGCGTCCCTTAGTCGCCTCTTACGATACCGACGGGAAGAAATAGGATGGTGCTATTCTTTACGCACGGCTTCATACGAAACTGTTTCGGATTTTGTTCCGTGTGATGCGGGCACCACTAGTAAATCTTATATCTTTAAACGAGCAATTCTTGTATATATATAATCTGAATCTCGGAAACGGCTCCAACGATTTTCATGAAATTTAGTATACAGGGGGTTTCGGGGGCGATAAATCGATCTAGCTAGGATTCATTTTTATAAAATGTCGTTTTATTCGTGTTTTCAATAACCAACTTTATGGATAATCAAATTGAACATAAACTTATTATTTTAAACACAATTTACCAAAAAATTCCGAGCAAAGCTCGGTCATCCAGATAATTATAAATTAACGTTACAAACCGACTGCATCTCTCATTATATAATTGCATTCAGTGGCAACACGCGTCGTTATTCGTAATTAGTTCATGCAAAACTCGGGTTGCATAGCGGAAAGTACACACGGCTACATAAAGCAATCAAGCTATACATTTCCCTGCCAGGGTCGCGAGATTGTTCGAAAGAGACACCGTGACCCTGGCACATGGGCAACTGAAGGAACACGGGTGGGTTTTAGTCAGTAAAAGTCTGACACGCCCTCCCGCTCCGCCCAGAGCGGGAGAAGTCATTTGATGATTTCCCATCCAAAAAAAGCTATACATTTTCAGTTTTAGCGGGCCTCGCATTTAATCATCATCATCATCATCATCATCATCATCATCATCATCATCATCATCATCATCATCATCATCATCATCATCACCATTTCAGCCGAAAAACGTCCACTGCTGAACATAGGCCTCCTTCAATTTGTAGGGTCGCCATAATCGTCACGCTTGGCAGACCGGTTGGCGATCGCAGGAAAAATGGTTTAATGCATGGGGACGCTGCTGCCCATTAAGTCTCTTAGTCGCCTGTTACAACACCCACGGGAAGAAATGGGGTGGTGATATTCTTTACGTCCGGTAACACCCGGAATAACACGCATTTTTTTTACTACTGTATTACTTGCCAAATTTCATAGTTCTAGGTCAACGGGAAATACCCATACATTTTGATTCATATGAATTTATTTTTTATTTTTGTGATAAATCAAGCCACTGTAAAATTCACTCGTATAAAACCTATTTTTTTTTTTTTTGTACGGATTAAGGATAAACACTACTAATTCCTACCAAAATTTCACAAACATCCATTGGCTAGTTTTTGAGTGGTAAGTTTTTTGAAGTGGCTCCTCTATCCAGACGCGTCTGAATTGAGGAGTCCCATAAAACGTCCTGTAACTATTTATAGGTTTTACTACAAATTCCAGGATTGGGCTTACAAAATCGGCTAAATATTTGTAGTACCCGACTTTAAATATAAGACATGGCTCCTAAATCCATACGGATACAAAAAGTCGCCAATAGGTCGACTTTTAATTGTATTTAGTAACTTGACAGTTCAAAGAAATACTAAAACTGATAGTGTTGGGGCATTGAATGATTTTGCGTAAAGAAGGGATGATATTTTCATTTAAATTTTAAAAATTCACCTGAAAGATGTGGAATATAAGAATAAATTAGGTACTAATAAAAGTAATTTCGTTTTAATATCTTCTTAAAGAAACAAAGTAAAAATGTTTTTTAACCGACTTCAAAAAATGAGGAGGTTATCAATTCGTCTGTATTTTTTTTTTAAATGTTTTTTGCCTCATAACTTTTGACTGGGTGAACCGATTTTGATGATTCTTTTTTATTTGAAAGCTGGTGGTTCCCGAATGGTCCCATTTTAATTTGGTTCCATTCGGACAGTGGGATCCATGTGAAAACCATATAAGTCTTAAATTTACGGCTTAAGACATTTATTTCTCAAAAAAAATAAAAAAAAATATCATAAATTTGCATTAGGTATTTGCGGCGACAAATGAACGAATAACGCGATTAGATTAGTGCGGGGTATCAATCATCACTAAAAGTTAAAAATAAAAAACGGCGGGTGGCAAAAAAATCTTAAATACAGATCCTAAGACACCGACTTTCGAAATTAAAGTTATTTTTGGCTTTATAGTGTTTTTTTAAAGGAAGTCGGTTGTTTTTTTTTTTTGTAAAAAGTTTTTTTACTAGCCAGAGGTTGGGCATGGTGTTGGTGAATCTATCAGCCGAACAATTTTGTGTTGGGTTGATTTAGGTTAATTTATTTTTCATTTTGTCATTTTATTGCCTTTGGCAACCATGTGATTTTAAGACAAGTTTTCCAATTTGTTTTTCTTTCTTTCTTTCTTTTTCGTTCATTTTTACACCACGGCACGTCTGTTTTTTGTTAAAATCTGGTAAACTGTCAAGTTATTGAATAAAATTAAAAGTTGAGCTATAGTTTGTACTTAAACCGGGTAAATTTTAAACTTTTATTTAACCCCATGGCAAGCCCCAATCGGTAGAACGCTTCACTTGCAGGTAATTAACGCACGTAACGCCGACGGTTACTGTTCGGTGGAAACTTTACAAACGCCCGACTTTGCCTGTTAACTAAATTACTTTTATCCGGTTTCTGCCGTACTTCACTGTACTGTGGGAGGAAATTGTGTGGAATTTATAGTGGTGGACTGACGTCATCTCTGTGTACAGTGAGAGCTATTAATTGTATATCAAATTGGTATACTACGTTAATTTGCCGTGTTATGGTAATTTCTTGCAACTATCAAATAATGGAGCAGTGGTTACCCAGTGCTGTTTGTCTAGACTAGCAATTAGTAGGTCGCGACTTCGAATCCAGGCAAGGCACTTTTCTTTGTTTCTAATTTCATCACCACTGGTCTCAAAACGGTGACGGCCTTAAAAATTGAAGATTTGTGACTTCCGCCAACCCGCACTGGGTCCGCGTGTATTATGACCAGTGTTCGGATATTCGGATGCATATTTACCTATAGTCTGTGCTAGATGTGAAAAAAATAAAAGTCGTTGATACCTGCCTACAGTGTCTGCCAATGTATTCAAATTACCGTTTTGACCGTGCTAGCGACACTTTCTTTACATTTTTTTCGTATCATTTTGAAATATTTGAAGACATTGGAAGGCGGGGGTCAACGACTTTTATTTTTTTCTTATCTGGCACAGACTATAATGTTATTATTTAGCTGTGAAAGCACGGAAGTGGCTTCGTATTTTTTATTAAAGCCTGTTTTCTTGGATCATCATATTTATTTAAAACTAATGTTTAACCCCAGATGCAAATACATATGTGTGTAGGGTGGTATGTGTTAGTTAAAACAACACACAGAACACGGTAAAAACGCGCATTCCATATTAGCCAACATTTCAACTTTAGGTGAATATGCATCTGAATATCCGATCTCTAATTATGACCTACTACTGCCTCTGACAGAGAAGAGGCTTGTGTCCCAGCAGTGGGAAAATTATGGGCTGATTATGATCAACGAATAAGAGTGTGGTAGAATATGCGAACAATCAATGGCCTGTTAGTCGAATGGTTAGTGACCCTGACTGCTAAGACTGACGTCGAGGGTTCGATTCCCACCCAGGACAAATCTTTGTGTGATGAGCACAATCATTTGTTCTGTGTCTGGGTGTAATTTATCCATAATATGTATGTATTTAGAAATATATAAGTATATATAGCTGACCTTACAGACGTTGTCCTGTTTCCTAGAACTCGATAGCAGCGCCACCTACCGAGTGCAATAGTGAATCTAAACCATCCAGGGTGCCACCTAAACGCATACAAAAAAAAATCATTCAAATCGGTCCAGCCGTTTAGGAGGAGTTCAGTGACACACATGTACAGTAGATTTATATATATAAAGATTTATCAGTTGTCTGGTTACCATAGTACGGGATCTGCCTAGTTTGGGATCAGATAACGGTGTGTTGATTGTCCCAAGATATTATATTACAGTATAGTCCGTTTAGTACGACTTCGCAAGTAACGACCAACCGTTTTTAGCGACGTAAGTATAGGCGCGTGTTTGGTTTTAATATGAGCTACTATGAAAGTACATCCGTTTATTACGACTCCGCTTACAGCGACCGACCGCTTTTAACGACAGAATTTCACATAAAATTGTCCGGTTATAACGACGACGAGCGTTCTACTAACTATCTCCGACCCGCGCTTCCCCCTTGCCTGCACGTCGCTGATTCGAATGCAACTGTTTAGGGGACTACAGGAGCTAAACGCAAGTTTTATAATGCAAAAAAGCATATAATTCACTGCAATCAACAAAACCAGAAAAATATATGATATTCTTCAGGATATATGCTAGTAAGATAGTGTTTTGAAAACATAAGACAAAAAATTTTACTCGATAAAAAAAATCACGAACTTATCTCTAAAAAATTCTTTTAACGAGTAAAAACCATACTAAAATACATGCGATCAATCTGATTTTTTGACAAATAATTCAACAAGCAAAATATTAGCATAATAGTGTTTTATTTTTTACTTTTAGTTTGGTCTTGAAAAGATGGACGGTCGTTGAATTTGGCGTTCCGACCCTTTTGTTAATTAATCCTTTTGAATCGATCAATTTGTGGACAATGTGTCGTGATCCAATTGTTTGTTTGTGTAACCAACCCCTTCTGACGAAAGAATACGGGTTCAGTTTGTTTGATTGAAATAGTTTGAGGTTATAGTGAGCCATTTGGAGATCGCGTGCAGAGAAAACCTCTAGCGTCTTGGGGCGGCCTTGTATCCTGAGAATACTTACAGCGTCACTACACAATACAATATACACACATTTACATACATAAATCCAGGTAGGCTCCAGAACCAGTTTCTTCAACCAGGTGAGTCTTTTGAATATTTGTATTAATCAGCTCCGCGCACGGCGGACAGTTCGCTACTGCCACTCTTGTCCCAGGGCCCACCATCATAGTTTCCACTGCGCTATTTAAATCCTATGGTAGGGGCCTTGGCTTGGCGTCGAACAGTCGCCTTTAGTTTACGGCGTTAATTTACGGGTGATGCGTGATTTCGCGTACAAGAATGGATTCTACAAAACGAAAAAGTTTCTCTGTTGAATGAAAAAGTGTCATTATTATTATACATTATATGTACATTATGTGAAACAAAAAAAAAAAAAAAAACTAAATAATTTGATTCAAATGTTTTTATCTCTCTTGGTCACGTAAATATTATTAAATACATTATGTTTGTATGTATATACGTATATGAATGTGATTTGAATAAAAATCAAAAAATTTCATTTCCTTTAGTACGACTTCCGGTTAGTGTGACGCAATATCACCGGTCCCTTCACCGTCGTTATAACCGGATTCTACTGTATTTGCTATTATTAATCTAAGTAGGTAGTCATTTTGCTAAACAATTTATTTCCGTGACTTTACATGGTTGCCTGTAAACTACTTCTTTGTGACTCGAATAAACAGACCTCGGTCCTTGTTTATTTGCTTTTTACATCAAACTTAAGTTGCAGTGGGCAGGGCACAGTGCTCACAGAAAAGATTGCCATGGGGCGGGCAGGTTCTGGAGTGGCGACCGCGTACTGGAAGATGTAGAGTTGGAACTGGAAGGCCTCCCGAAAGAGGGACTGATGACTTGATGAAAGCCATAGCAATCCGCTGGATGCGGGAAGCACAGAACCGGTCCAAGTGGCGGAGCTTGGGGCAGTCCTATGTCCAGCAGTGGACGTATTTGGACTGAAATTATGATACCATTGATCGATAGATCATTTTCAAAGCGACTGAAAAACACTCGTGACCTAATTTAAAAACAAACAAAAGTCCCTAAAAACCTTTTATGCAAAAAAATACAACCGTCTTCCAAAAAAAATGCTACATGGGCAACAATAACTTAAGGAAGTCAGTGTCTCTGGATCTGTTTTTTAGATTTTGGCTACCGACCCAGTAACTGGTATCACGAAACCTTTTGATAAGACTGTTGTCGGACTTTCGGGCTTCTGACGACCCGTAACGACTGTCAAATATCCACGAATCTACAATACTAGTTATAATAAACACTATATTCTACAATAACACCAAAACCACGTTTAACGCTAACCAATAGCTTAACAATAAACGCCCACTAACACCACACAAACCGAGGATTAAAATAATAATTATCCTACACGCATAACCACGCAAAGACGTAGAAACTTTCAAGGGTTTGGGCTTAATCCCTTCATAATCTGGGATTAAATGCAAACTGAATGGGTTACGGTACAGAATAATTTACATACGTTTGTTGGTAGTGTCGTATTTAGTGGCTGTATAGTGGTCGATAGTGCGGGGTCACGTGGGATGTGGGGGATGCTATGGGTGGGGGATTAAGAATTTAAATGAATTATTATTTGTTTTTCCGTTACCTTTGTTTATTTTCAAGTAAGTAGCTGTTGGAATTTTTCTAAGTGTATTTAATGATTTTACCTACTGTTATTTTAACATACCATAGCTAACATTATATCATACCTGTAATCTCCGTAGGATTAAGCAAAAGTGTACCTATTATAGTGCACCCAAATTTCGCTAGTTGTGTTTAGCTTCCATGTTATAGGGGCGAGTCTATTGCCATGAACCGGGCAGAAATCCTAGATCAGGGCTGCTACTGGGAAATTCCTGATGGACAAACCCCATAACACTTTACCCGATCTGGAAAGGGAACTGCAGCAGTAGGTACTTACGACCACTAGGTTAACGAGTCAGTCTGGCTGTTACTTAAAGTGTGGTGAAAGATGTGGTGCATTATTTTATGCTGCAATATCAACAATTAAGGAAGATTTGCTTAAAATTTTAGGAACTTTTTTATTTCATGTTCATACAAGAAATGTGTTCTTGCGGCAATTTTAACGTATGGTACCTACTTAATTTATATTTTATTAAAATAGCAATATATTGCAAATCTGTGCACTGTGATTATTGAATATGTAAAAAAATATATATGAAATTACCTGCCAAGTAAGCTAACTTAATCGTAGCTTAACTATTTTCTATCTATCTTCCTATTTTCTTGTTCAGTTCTACTTGACATAACTTCTGAGTTGCTTACAAAACGACAATAAAAGTGGGTTTACTCATAGTTTTATTAAATACTTGCTCTTACTTGTGACTTCGTCCACTAAAAACATATTGTTTTAACAAAAAAATGTGTATCATACAGCATCGCCTTTCCGCGATATCCAATGATTTGACTCGTGACTTCAAAAGTCTACCACACTGTACAGTAAGCCACATTCTACATCCGAAAAACAAACATAAAATTCACAACCAAGCTTTCACATTCATTCTACTTCACCTACAATATTTATAAACCTGTGGAAAAATATTTCCACGATCATTGTTTTCCTTGTATTTCTCGGTGTGCCTCGGTTCCATAGTAATTTCAGC
This sequence comes from Aporophyla lueneburgensis, assembly GCA_932294355.1. Classification (NCBI taxonomy): domain Eukaryota; kingdom Metazoa; phylum Arthropoda; class Insecta; order Lepidoptera; family Noctuidae; genus Aporophyla; species Aporophyla lueneburgensis. The sequence continues at coordinate 11,867,023 of OW028759.1, forward strand.
TAAGCCGAAGCGCTTGGATGGCTTAAATATATTTACAGCGAAGTTCGGGGAGCGCGATCCTTTACTTATAGAAGTGGTTGTGGTTACGGTACTAGTAGTTCATGGAGTGGTATATTGGGTGACGTTAAACCGAGGTTAGTTTTGTGGTGGAACCGGCCTTGGAAATAATATATGATAAAATTAGTGGATTTTTTTATTGAGCTGTCAAAACACGAGTTTGAGTTTTTAAATCCTGATCATAGGTCAACAAAAGGATTTTAGTTAAGGAATCCGTAATAGCCTGGACTTTTATCATCATTATCATCTGCCTAGCCTTTTCCTAACTATGTTTGGGTCAGCTTCTAGTCTTACCAGATGAAGTTGAATACCAGTATTTTACATGGAGCGACTGCCTATCTGACCTCCACAACCCAGTTACTGGGTAATAAGATACCCCTTGGTAAAACTAGTTGTCAGACTTTCGGGAATAGCCTGTACTTTATCCTAACTAATATTATAAATGTGAAAGTTTGTTTGTTTTTCACGCTTTCACTTTTGCGGATTTGGATGGAATTTGGCACACAGATGGACCTTGACCTGGGTAAAGGACATATACTACTTTTCATCTAGCATCGCAGAAGTCGCGGGTGACTGCTTTTAATTTAATAATTCCCTTTTTGATATTGACCGATTCAGACTCATCCGCGTAGCCTTTACCCATCGTGACATTTAAGTTGCTTTAAATCTCAAGTACTAGGCAACTATAGCCTTTCGCAACCCTTTATTTTTTTTTTCAGGATGGGAAATCATCAAATGACTTCTCCCGCTCTGGGCGGAGCGGGAGGGCGTGTCAGACTTTTACTGAGTAAACCCCACCCGTGTTCCATCAGTTGCCCATGTGCCAGGGTCACGGTATCTCTTTCGAACAATCACGCGACCCCGGCAGGCCTTTCGCAACCCTTGTTTAATAATTCTCATTTTATCGACTATAAATATACCTAAATAGGTTCTATCTATGTATAAGCAAACACAGGTAGAACTCAGGTATATAGGTTCACTCCTAGCGTGGGAATACCCCGTTTGTACTCGACACGGGAAGTAATTACCTGTTACCTCGCCGAAGATTTTTTGTGTAAATGTGGGTAGATTTTATTTTTGTATCAAGCTTATTATTAGCTGCCACGGCGGCGAGGGGTTAAGGGGTTGTATCAAATTAAGTGACTGTCTTGTTGGCATCATCCTTGTATATTTGTTTTTGTTTTTTGTTTTTTTTTTTTTGTAAATAGCATTACACAGAAGTTAAAAAGATTATTTTTAATGTACAGACGCCAGCACATCAAGCTACTACAATCTGTCACATTTCTTTGATAGATTTTCGACTTTATTCCTAGAGCATTAGGTTTAAGTTTCATTGGGAAAAATTGTCAGTTTCGGGTAGCTTGACCTGCTGGCGTCTGTACAATCTATAACACAAGTACATTAAACTTGTTACAGTTCCGATTACTGCCAAATTTATAAATATATTAAAATCTATTCATAAACCAGCTGTCACCCTATAGGGGCCGTTCAAGTATTACGTAAGCACTATAGGGGGGCGGGGGGGTCTTTGATTTGCTTATTTTTGATGACATGGGGGGTGGGGGAGTCTAGATGGTGATTACGTAATCAGTAGTTATTCACTTTTTTACACTTATGGTAACCGACAATTGTCTTTGTGTGAAAATGAAACGCATTTTCGGAGATTCCCACAAATACTGTAGACGTAAGCCTAAAGGCTTAGAACCCAGTAGGGAAATTACCTGCCGCGCTCTATTCATCATTCTCCCACCTTTATTCCAATTTATTTGCGGTCGGCGCAACATGTCTTTTTCTTCCACACTTCTAGTCGTCATCTCAGTAGTCACTCCCTTTCTATCCATATCATAATTCACACAGTTCATCCAGCGTTTCTTTGGTCTCCCTCTATCTTAAAGCCATTGACATTCATAATCAATATTTTCCTCACGACATTTTCTCATTCCTCCGTATCACGTGACCATACCATGACAATCGATTCCCACACAAATTTTCAATTATTGGTGTCACTTTCAGACTTCATCTTATGTCCTCATTTCTTATTGTATCCATCCGTGTAACACCACACATCCCTCTTAACATTCTCATCTCAGCTGCATGCAATTGTCTTTTATTCATCCCTTTTAAGGCCCAACATTCTGACCCTTACAAGACAGCAGGTCTGACCATAGTTTTATATATCATCCCCTTAAGTTTAAGGGGGATGTGGGAGTCGCAGATTGTTTCTGTGACCTGCCGCCATTTCATCCATCCAGTGTTTATTCTGTGCTTAACCGTCCGATCTACTTCGCCATCGCTTTGCACGAGTGAACCGAGATACCAAAAGTCGGAGCAGACCGAGAGAAGCACACCATCAAGCGCTATGGTTCCAGAGCTGGAGAGACCGCCGAAATCGCAGAAAATATATTCGGTTTTGGTTCTGTTGATTTTCAAGCCAACATTCTCCAGCTTCTGTTGCCAATTCTCCAATCTGCTCTGGATCTCGGACACATCTTCACCGACAAGAACAATGTCATCGGCAAACAGCATGCACCAGGGTGCCTCTTCCTGTATGTCCGAAGTCAGAGCGTCCATGATCAACAGGAAGAGGTAAAGACTTAGAGCCGATCCCTGGTACAGCCACATTGAACTCGTCGGTATTGCCAGCAGCCGACCGGACGTAGGTACGAGTTGACTGTACATAGCACGAATTAACTCTAAATACTTCCCAGGCAACCCTTTCTTTTCAGAGCCCACCACATCACATCCCGAGGTACCCTATCATATGCTTTTTCCAGATCAATGAACATCATGTGCAAGTCTTTGCGTGCACGTCTGTACTTCTCGCACAATTGCCGGAGTGCAAAAGTGCCGTCCATTGTTCCTCGCCCTGGCATAAACTCAAACTGATTCGGGGTAATCTCACTCTCCTCTCGCAGTCTTTTCTCTATTACTTTTTCCCATACCTTCATACTATGTGACATGAGCTTAATACCTCGATAGTTGTTGCAGTAAAGGTGATGTACAGGCATCACCTTTATTCTTAAAGATGGGCGAACTATTGCACCGTTCTTGTGGGATCCCTCCTTCATGCAACAACTTATTGAAGAATTATGTCACCCACGTACATCCATCTTCTTTTAATAAACACTTCCATACTTCTACGGGTACTACGGGTATATTTTTTTATTACCGCGCTCTATTCACTTGACTACATTTCTTCCGTCAACCTATTGTTTCGTTTCTATTGACGATTTGACGGTATTTTAAATGAATATTATATGCGTATTAGATCCTAAATCGATTTTTTTATTTCCAGAATTATAACTGCTGCTCAAGAATCAATAAAAAAAAAACAGAGTACATTAAAAGAAAAATGCATATATCAATGTTTACGTAAGCATGGGGAGGGGGGGTAAGAGCTTTGCTTACTTTTGATGACAAGGGGGATGGGGGAGTAAAAAATAGTAATAAATGTGCTTACGTAATACTTGAACGGCCCCATACCTATTATAATCATTTTAATTATTTCACTGGCTTCTGCCCGCGACTTCGTCCGCGTTAAATTTCTTGTTCCCCCGACCCTTCCCGTCGCATCGAATCGCCTACCCGTGCGATTTTCCCCGTTTTTGCAACATTTTTCATTACTGCTCCGCTCCTCTTAGTTATAGCGTGATGTTCTATAGCCTATAACCTTCCTCGATAAATAGGCTACCCAACACAAAAATATTTTTTCAATTCAGACCAGTAGTTTCTGAGATTAGCGCGTTCAATCAAACAAACAAACTCTTCAGCTTTATAATATTTGTTATAATTATTATAATATAGTATACTAGCTTCTGCCCGCGACTTCGTCCGCGTCAAATTTTTGCTCCCCTGACCCTTCCCGTCGCATCGATTTGCATGCTAGTTTTCGTCCATTTTACTGCTAGTTTTCGTCCGTTGCTGCTCGCTCCTTTTGAGTTATAGTGAGTCAACCTTAAAAGATAGATATATGCTCTCGCGGACTTTTTTTTAGAACTTTTTAAAAGGAACAATTCCATCATACATGATGTTTGCGTTACTTTAACCGTTTACGCAGCGCACGCAACGGAAACTCTCAAAAGGAATAAATTTGCCCCGTTTTTGCAAACATTTGTCATTACTGCTCCGCTCCTCTTAGTTTTAGCGTGATGTTATACAGCCTATAGCCTCCCTCAATAAATAGGCTACCCAACACAAAAATAATTTTTCAATTCGGACCAGTAGTTCTTGAGATTAGCGCGTTCAATCATACAAACAAACAAACAAACAAACTCTTCAGCTTTATAATATTAATTAATAATTAATAAGTATAGATTCAAATTTAAAAATATAGTGTCAATGCTAAAAACCTAAAAGAAGCAGCCGTACGCAATACCAAAAACGTCTTTCGTTTCACTATAATTCTACCAAATCTAAAATGTCACCAAACCCCTTCATAAACTCTGACAGCAGGGTTTATTTAATTGTGCCGGTTTATATCGTCTGTGAAATTGAAATAGATTTTAGTACGTAATGTAATAAGTATTTAGTACTATCTTAAACCTATCTAAAAAGGTTATAACTTTATAATAGAATGTTTTGCACTCCTGCTTCTGCGAGCCTCTTTTTTCTATTGCTATAATAGCTGGAGTATAGATACTGTAAAGGTTATTTTAAAAACGACCTTACGTGGTCCTGACTGGTTATAAATTAACTTTAGTTATACTCAGTACATTCCACCTGGCAAGTTAATTTAGGATAGCTAAAAAATAGTAGTCGAGGGATTGGGGTGACAAGTCAGAGGAAGAAGATTAAAAATAAGATGCAGCAGGACCTCTTGAAATAATTATCGTAACGAATGGTAGAAATTCGACCATCATCACCATCATCATTTCAGCTGAAAGATGTCCACTGCTGGACAAAGGCCTACCCCAAGGAGTGTACTACGTGAGCTCGACAAATGAATGTGCGAATAACACTTGTGCGACAAAACTGTACTGCGACTCACCATAGTTCCAATGCACGCTTGTGCTACACACTGAACCAAGTCGTTTCTAGCCGCGGCACCGCTCGCTTCGCTCGCTCGGCTCGTGCGTAGGAGGTCACAGTTTTAACCTACGTCTATGGTGATCAGCACGTTTTAAATTTTATGCAATAAAGTTCTTAGAGAAGGTCACTGCTACAACATGCAATAAAGTACAAAGTGAAAAAAAAAAAAAAAAGAAATTGAATTGATTGAAAAAATTTGACAGTTTCGGGTACCTCGATGTGTTGATTCGCCCACATCATGCCATTGCATCGTCTCATTAGCATTGTGCGAGTCGACTAAAGAAAATAATATATTATTTAAGAGTGAATTGGCCCGATTTGGACTGGTAATTTCGTGAGAATCGACTATAAGTCCCTACGAAACTTAGTAAATTTGTGTAATTAAGTAAATTTACAATCTGAAACTACCACCCCTCCCTACTCTACCAAAATAATCTGCACTAAACATAACCTCTATTCAGTTCAATAACTATTCACCAATTGTATCGATTAGGAGGAGAGCAAAGCCAGAGCAAATATTTATTACGACTGCGTACTCTATTGTTGCAAAGCTCAACTTCGATGCAGCCTCGCAGGTGTGATTGTGGGTAGCACTAGCGAAGTTAGGGCCCGAACACACGGTTTTATTTGGGGCGATTTTTACCGCGTCAAGATGCGTTTTCGTTGAATTTGTTATGTTGAATAATCTTCATAGAGTGGTTTGAAATTTGTGATCAAAGAAGGGGGAAGGAAGGAAATCCTGATTATATATTTTTGAATGGTCTAACAACGTCCCACCTCTAGATTTATTTAGATCCTTCTCAGATTAATTCCCTTTTAACATATCTTTCTCCTTAACTGTTTGTGGCGCTGAAGGTTTTCATTCGTCACAATAATATTAAATTATGATTTAATTCCCCGATCTGCGTGGAAATGGTATATTAATATTTAATGTTCTATTGTGATATTTTTTTTGTTTTGTTTGTTTCAGTTTAATACTAAGCCCGCAAGATCAACCAATAGTATTATCGAGGATTTTTCTCATTCTAATGAAATATTTTAATGCATATTTGTTTTTCTAATTCATTTTAGACATTGGCAGAATGGTCAACATCGACTTTGCTTGCCAAAATACCAAATAGAATGGAATCTATAGAAAGTGAAAGATATTATATCTGAATTGCTAAAGATTGTCGTTACATAGTTAAGTAGTAAATGCAATTATTTGTAATGCTTTTTTAAATCCATCTTTATTCGTTAGTCTCATTACTCTAAGATACGTATTTTCATATAATTTACATCCAACAGTTAACAGGATTAAATTACCTTGGTAATAGTAAATATTAAATTAAAATATACATTGATATTGCTAGCCATTTATCTCTGCACTTGCAAGACTAGCGATTATACTCGATAATGTCAATAGTGGCATTAATAGAGACGGGAAGCATCATCGATAGAATTGATACAGTATCGATAGGAAAGCGCGTTCAAAACTCACATTTTATCGCGATAGTGTCATATGTCGCGATTATGATCAATATAGGCGAGCTGTGTGGCTGCCTAGTGAGTTATCTATCAACTACTTCGTTTATATAAATAGTGCACATATTAGTTACATGTAGGAGGCAGAAGCTTGGAGGATTCGACCTTGTGGTGTTGGGCGTAAAGAATAGCATCACTCCATTTCTTCCCGTGGGTTGCATAAGAGGCGACAAAGGGACTTATTAGAGAACTAGCTTTTGCCAGCGGCTTCGCCCGCGTGGAGGTCGGAAAATATCCCGCGGGAACATACTACCGGGATAAAAGTACCCTATGTGTTAATCCAGGTTATAAACTGTGTTCCGAATTTAGTAGGATAGATAAATACTATTGAGGACTTTTTTGTAGATCTTTTGAAGACCATCATCTTTGTAATAAATACTTTTGGTGATATGATCAACGTATGCGAGGATAAGAAAAAGCGCATTTTCATCCGAATTGCTTCAAATTTATCGTCACTGCTCAGCTCCTATGTATCTTAGCGTTATGTTATATAACCTATAACCTGCCTAGGAGTATGGACTACAACCGTACCAAGTTTAGTTAAAATCCCTTCAGTAGTTTTTGATCCATGCGTGCACATACAGACAGACAGACAGACAAAAAATTTACTGATTGCATTTTTGCCATCAGTATCGATCACCATTCATCCTCCAATATTAATTTTGAATGTATGTTCAATGTACAGAATTGACCTCTCTACAGTTTTATTATAAGTATAGATATAGATGGGCAGTCGCGTCTCCATATATTTTACCGCCATACTGCGTTCGCTAATCCGTCGGCCAAGCGTGGTGATAATGATAAAGCCTCCTAAATTGGGGGAGGCCTATGTTCAGCAGTGAACGTCTTACGGCTGAAATTATGATGTGGCCCGTTTTTATAAATATTGGCGCATATTAGTTACGTCTAGGAGGTAGGAAATAAACAAATTTGTTTCTGACAATATTTTTGAATTTGACTGCAACTATAAACAAGATTTATATACCTCTTAGAAACATTATAAATTTCACCAAACTTTTATATTTACAGTTAGTCTTATACTGAGAAAATATCGATAATTATTCCATAGTGGAACTGTCAGAAATCAACTTAATTCCAAGGATAAAAGATGACTTTGTAGTCAGCTCTTATGTGTATAATTACAGTGTACCTATATCAAATATTTTGTAGCAGTCCATACAACAACTTCTGTATGGCAAATAAATTAATTATAATCTGAATAACTAATCACGAACACAAACTAAAAAAAAATACTCTATCTGATTATTTATTTAAAAAACCATTAAATACATGTCGCCATTTGTCGCGCGTTCTAAATATCCCAAATATGACCGTGTGAGCAGGTCCTTATAAGTTGTAAACCGGTGATTTCTCATTGCAAGTATTGACTGTCGAAATAAAGTCGGTGTGTGTGTGTGTGTTTGTGAGTACCTACGTCAGTATTGTTGTGTGTCAAATTTATATACTGAATTGGTAAGGGAAGAAATTGAAGGTAGTACAGTATTGAGTCCTAGATTATGTGGAATTTTACTTTTAGTCATAGTAGACATAGTAGCATGTACGTGTAACATAATTAACGCAAGACGTCATGCAATGCTCAAATCTTGTTTGTTTAATTTTTTTTTATTATTTTGAACATTATGTTGACCCTAGCATTACGTTATGCATATAAATTTAAGTCCATGAAATTAGATCGAATTTTCTTTAGCTCAATTTGTGGTAGGACGTAAGATGCAAAATAATATTTAATATTTAATGCTCATATTTAACCTCTAAGTCCCTGACATACCACATTTGGTATGTAAACAATCGTTTTTTAATTGTGTCTGTAATTACGGTAATTGACTGGTTAAAGTTGCTTAAATCGATTCAGGAGTCAATTATGAACTACTTTCAGGACTTGCGTTTATTCTTTTACACCTTGTATATTTAGTTATAATTGCCCGTTGGTCTCGCGATCGCAAGCATTATTGATGAGCGTGGGTCCTGGGTTCGATTGCCGCGTCGGGCAAAGTGTTATGAGTTTTTCCATTAGGAATTTCTTAGCAACAGCCTGGAGTTTTGGAGTTGTCGGTGTGATACCCCCGTGCTTCGGAAAGCACGTTAAGCCGTTGGTCCTGCGCCTGATCTCTCTCCGGTCGTGTCGGATTGCCGTCCCATCGGACTATGAGAGCGATGGTAGAGAGAATGCAACTGGGTCTGCGCACACACTTAAGCACTATAATATTTCCCGCGTAGTGTTCTGTGAGATTGACCGCCATTGCCGAAATTCGGTTTGAGGCACCTACAAATAAAGTAACTTCATGCGCATCGGCTATTGAAAAAATATTACATTTAAAAGTCGAAGACGATTCAACCGATCGGGCGAGTTTATTCGTACGAGTCGACTAATAAGCCGATTTAAAGATCTTTCGCAGCGACAAGACAAGTTGCTTAAGCAGTGAGTGAGCTTAGTCTGACTTAATAACTTAGTGCGTAAGTAATATTGATACCGTTTCGAAATCAGTTAATAACGTGAAGATAAAACGCAAGGTTAACTGCACCTAATCATAGTTTACCGGTACGTATCGGATTAACTAGTAAATATAATTTACTTGTAACCCAAGAACCGTTAGCAGAAGCATATTAAAACTAGCAACATCCCGTGGCTTTGCCCAGATTTTATTACTTGACAAATCATAGAGATTTCTTTATTATATGTAAGTTTAGCATAATTAGCCTATAATGTTCCCACTGCTGGGATATAGGCCTCCTCTTTATGAGAAGGAGTGGGCTGTAAGCTACCACACGGTCCCAGTGTGAGTTTGTGAATGGCAAATGTTCCTCACGATGTTTTCCTTCACCGTTCTGAGAGCAGTGGTGATGAAATAAGTTACACAAAGTGAAGCTGGGTTTGAACCTCGACCTACAATTCAGTAATTTGGGGCCGTTACCTCTACTATTTTTCACTGTTGTTTAATGTTATAGTATTATACACTGAGCCTTTTGGAATATATTTTCTGAATAATGGTGAAAATCACATCAGAATCAATGGCGTCGTTTTGAAGATAAGATAAGATAAGATAAGATATATTTATTTGCATAAAACATGGTATACATGGTGTTATTGGAAAATATAGATCAAGCATGTTTTGCTTAAACTAAAGCGTGCAAACTTACTTACTAAAATACATTATGACATTGAAATACATTACATTGATTACATATTAAAAAAATCATTAATACTATAGAAATTATAATTATTTAGCCATTTATATAATTGGGTTTTGAATAATGAACAATTTAAAGTTTTAAACATTTTTGGTAATTTATTATACAGGCGTACACACATAGCCAGAGAGTTTTTATTATATTTCACCGATCGAGGCAGTACATCCAGCACAAGTCTGTATTGGTCTCGTCTACTTCGAGAGCTTATCTCCTCTGCTGTTTTGAATAGTTCTTTGTGTTTTTGAACGAACATGCATGCTTCATATATATATAATGAAGGTAACGGTAGCAAACCAAGCTCTTTAAATATAGGCTGACATGATTCGTCAGATGGAATTTCGTATAGAGCTCGTAAACATTTTTTCTGGGCGACAAATGCTCTATTATGATCAGTACTATTTCCCCACATCATCAGTCCATACCGTAGTGAGGACTCAACATATGCGCGGTATGACATCACAACTGTTTTTAAATTAGTGACTTTTTTTATTTGTCTCAGAGCATAGACGAATTTATTTATTTTATTGCATACAGCATCAACCTGTGCTTTCCAGTCTAAATGTTCGTCGATTACTACTCCTAAAAACTTGGTTTGTGTCACTTGTATAATTTTCGGAATGTCCATTTTAAAATTAAATGTATTATTATAAGATTGATTAAATTGGATATATACTGATTTATTAAGATTAATAGATAAATTATTATTATTTAACCATTGAATTAGATTGTCTATTGTATTATTTATGTCCGCTTCATGATCCGCAATTGATTTATATTTTTTATCGCTAGTAACAATTATTGAAATGTCATCGGCAAAAAGGAAGCATTTATGATTGGTTACATTAACTATGTCGTTTATATAGAGCAGAAATAAGATAGGGCCCAATATGCTACCCTGGGGAATGCCGCGTTTGACACATATATATTCAGACGAATATTCTGTCATTTCCCTACTTTCATTAAGTTTACTGACACTGACTCTCTGTTGCCTGTTAGTTAAGTACGACGATATCCACTGGAGTGGCAGTCCTCTAATACCGATAGCCTCTAGTTTCTGTAACAAAATTTCATGTGTAACCAGATCAAACGCCTTTGAAAGATCAAAGAATAGCCCGGTCGTTAGCTGTTTGTTGTTAACATTGTTCAATACTACTTTCAAAAGTGAAAAGATGGCTAGGGATGTGGACTTATGTTTCTGAAAGCCGAATTGCTCTTTTTTTATAATGTTAAATTTTTCACAGTAGCTTACTATTCTCTGATACATGCATTTCTCATAGATTTTTGACATGATGGGTATCAGTGTTATGGGGCGATAATTATTCATGTCACATTTATCACCCTTTGAAGAACAACGTAATTACACAGACAGAAACAGTAAGCAACTTTAATTTAAGATAATGTGTGTATAAATCCTACTTGAATTTCTGAAACAGAAAATTAATGAAATTTCCTTTAAGAAATAAAATTTATTATTTTAATAAAATATTGCTATTAAAAAAAATTAACTCTGACAATGAGTTCACAGACAAGTCTGACAGGTTATTATTAAATTAAATCTTTGTGTTTTATTTATTGTTATTGACAATTGTCTTGTTTTGAACGTGGTTTTACAGATATACCATTCAGCATTCGAAATTAATGTTTTAAAATTATTATCTTTTTATAATATTACTAAAAGTTTACTTTTTATAATATTATTAAAAGTTGTGATGACAATCCTTTCACACCACAGTGTGAAAGGATTGTCATCACAACTTTTGGTACAGACGCGTTTTGTTCAGCCTTTTAACCAGTTTGACGTCATTTTTCTGAATATTCATTCAACGTTGACATGTCTTCTTCTGCTATATTCACACGAACGATGTTAATTTGTCAATAACTTATGCCGCAGTAATGTCAATGACAATGAGTATCATAGATTAACTAGATTTAACATTTCCTAAGCTTGGTAAGCCTACGCCAATCTGTTGTAGGGTGATATCAACTCGATGTTTGTCAAACGCGTGAGCTATATTGATCTTTATTCACAAGTAATTAAATACAGTTTTCTATGCAAAAGTCAATAGCAGAAGAATGAAATGCACCTGGAATAAATAATAAATAAAATAAATAAAAAAAGCCTTTATTGTTGATTTTGGTTTACATTACAAGAGTTACTTATTTAACCTTATTATTAGCTGTTGCACTCTTAACTACTATATATTATACTATAAGATGCTATACATTTTTTTTCTCAGGTAAATAGCGGGCCCAACATGGACTCGAACAGCATTGAACAGGACAGAACTGTGGAAACTTGCTTTCTCCCCACACTCATATACGATTGTCAGTCATGGCCCCTAACAAAACAAAACATTGAAAAAATATTATTATGTATGCCGAAGGGAATGGAGCGGAGTTACATGAACTATAAGATAAAAGACAGTGAAAAATAGAAATATCAGAGAGAAGACCAAGGCAAAGGATCTGGCGAAGAAAAAGCTGTGCTTATAGTGGAAGTGGGCTGGACATACACAACGAGTAACAGACTACAGCTGGTCAAAGACGAAACTGTCACCTGCTGCCACGAACTGGTATCCATCATCACAGCCTATAAATATTCCCACTGCTGGGACACAGGCCTCCTCTCGGTGAGAGGGAGTGGGCCATAACGCACCACGCGGGCCCAGTGCGGGTTGGTAGATGTCACATGTCTTCGAATTTTTGGTTCTAAGCCATGCCGGTTTCCTCACGATGTTTTCCTTCACCGTTTTGAGAGCAGTAGCGATGAAATAATTCACACAAAGTAATGCGCCTGCTTGGGTTTGAACTCGTAAGCCGCGGTCGTTACCACTGGGCCACCACTGCTCTCCAATACACACAAATCGTAGCCAGGTAGACCACAAAAAAGATGAAGCGACGATCACAAACACAGTAGGCAAAATATAGAGCAGAATCACAAGAGCCAGAACAGCTGGAAGAGGCTTTTACCGCTACCGATAGCGGTCCTTGTATAACTTAGAATAAAAAGATTGCTTTGTAAATTAAAAGAAAAAGAAAATGTTAGCAGTTAATATTAATATAATAATATCTTAGGACAACCAACACACCATTATCTGATCCCAAACTAGGCAGAGCCTGTACTTTGGCAACCAGACAACTGATAAATATACTCATATATTTCTAAATACATACATACTATCTATAGATAAATTCATAGCTGGGCACCGTTAATTCAATAGTTAACTTCGTTAATCGTTAATCCGCTACAAAAAAAGTTAGCTTCGTTAAACGTTAAAGCGTTACATTTCGGAAGAATTAACGCAAGTTAACGTTAATCGTTAATCCGTTAATATGTGTAAAATTGCATTTGTTTTTCGGCAAGCATCGCTTACACGCAAAAAGTATTTGCTGGCCCGATCTGGATATAAATTCCACATACTCAGTCAAATTTGGCCATGGATTCTCATCAGGACCGCTGGAATCCGATTCCATGTCTTCCATGACATGGTTTTAATTACTACCTATACTGCACAGTATACTTTTTCTACCTAACTAAATTACACTGCACTCTTCTTTATCAACACGCAAATGATCACTGACAGTAATTTATAATAACAACAAAAAAAAATACTCGTCACTCTAAGCCCCGGCGCTGAACGATTAAACGAAACACATCTCTTTGCAGTTCGTTTCTCACTCACACGCGCCTGCAAAATATATCTAGTTTTGTTTTTGTTTCACTCGCTACCACGCGCCACCCAGCACTTGTCGTTTCATACTTGTCTGAACCTGTTTTTCGCGCAGCGCCGCGGTGCGGTGCGGTAAATAGTAGGTATTAGATTAACGATTAACGGACTTCTGCATATTAACAGAAGTTAACGTGTCCGTTAACATTTTTAAAAGTTAACTTAAAAGTTAATCCGTTAATCAAAATGTTAACTTCGTTAATTAACGATTAACGGATTAACGAGTTAATGCCCAGCTATGGATAAATTACACCCAGACACAGAAGAAATGATTGTGGTCGTCACACAAAGATTTATCCTGGGTGGGAATCGAACCCACGGCCTCAGTTTTAGCAGTCAGGGTTACTAACTACTAGACTAACAGGCCAGTCTAAAAGTTAATAACGTTAAATAGGATTTGATAACAGAGTCAATATGAAATATTGGAACAATAAGGTACCTATTGTTATGGTTAATGATGATGAATAAATCCTTCGATGGAACTTTCGCCATAGGCGAGCCTTTAGTCGTGCACAATCACTTGGAAAACTGGGCGTGTGGGAAAAGGTACTCACTCGTCTTCACCGTCGACGGCTTTTTGGTGGCACCAATCCAATACACAAAGTCCAGGGACGTTTCTAATTAGCCACTCAACACTGACACAGAATTGTTGTAAATTTTGGTAGGTAGGTTTTGTTAGAACATGGTTGATTTATGTTTTATTGACGGCGGCGCCGGCGGTGCGCACGCGACGTCGCACGCGCCATCTTGCGAGAGTTCTTGACCGAGTGAATTGTCGAAAGGATTGATTGAATCCCGAAGGAAACGGATACATGAACGAAGGGATAGTTTGGGTTGAGGAAGTTGTGTGATTGTGCATTAGTCGATTATGCATACTTTAACACCTATGTATATGCGTAGAAGGAAAACAAAGCTATTTTATTTATGCAATAGTCTGGTCCGTGCTTTAACTTCAAAAGGTATTATGTGCCCTGAAAAAAAGACAGTAGGTACTAAGCTTTACTTTTAATTTTCATAAAAGAGTATATGTTAAGAGACATTCTTCCTACGCGTTGTTATAAGGTATGTACGTCTAGACATATTAGTAAAGAAAAAGGCAATCTAAATATGTTAGAAAATAATTCCAAGAAAATATATAAGTTTCATATCGTAGAAAGAATGTAATTATGACATAGTTTGTTTTTATACGCGACGCTAAGGAATTATAAGTCTAAGACATGTGGAATGTTTTGTATGCAGAAAACTATCTTAATATTAAGACATTAGAGACGATTTTTTTTTATAATTGTATGTGTTATTTGAAGCACGGTGGTATGATTTGATAACGCCGGGAGAATCAGGTTTTGAATTTGCAATCATCTAGGAGCTCCGTCATTTTAGGAACCATTGTGTTTTTGCCGAGGGATATGGATGACAACGACAAATAGGCATTTTCTTAAATTATTTTTTTGTGTGGGAAATCATCAAATCTCCCGCCAAAAAAAGTCAAAAAAAGTCTCCCGCTCTGGGGTGGAGCGGAAGGGCGTGACAGTTTTATTCACTAAAACCCACCCGTGTTCCGTCAGTTGCCCATATGCCAGGGCCACGGTAACTCTTTCGAACGAATCTCGCGACCCTGGCAGGACAAATAGGCATTAAGTTAGTATTGGAGTTACGATCAGACGCGTACTGCAAGGGTTGGATCGAGGTGGCTCTGGAAGAGGATGTTTGAAGGGGTTTGTGGCTTTGCTCAGTAGTGGGACAAGGTAGAATATAAATAAAAGTATTGGAGTTTACGCTGAGACGCTGACGTTTTCACTGAAAAAAAAAACAAGACTTTCTTAAGAGCGGCCAAATTTCTTATTTACCTGATCCACCCAGTCGAATTGCACCGCCCATGAGAGTACTTCGTATTCGTGACTTATTTTTTTTTTCTACAAAAATCCCTTCCAGCATACCTGTGATAGAAAAGAAGATAAAAGGAGGTTAAAACAACGTGTGGAATAGTAGAAGGCAAACCGCAAAATTAAAAATTATACTCTAAGTTTAATATACACTACAATATGAAAATATACTATACTTCTGGAATAAATATCACTAAAATATGTATAATTATCTTCGATCAAAAATGTACTAGATTCCCGATGAGCGCTTCAAAAACGGCCCGAAAAATAAGAGCACAAATATTTTTGTGCTCTTATTTGAAATTAGTTTGGTCCAATGATAGCCAACGATAAGACGTCCTAAATGCCGCAGCACGCGTTCAAAAATTGTGTAAATAACCACTGTAGCACCAAGTTTATGGAAGGAATATCTTTTTTCCATAAGTTTAAATCTTTAAGTGTTTTGCATAAAATAAAAACAATCAAATAGTAATATATAAATCATTTAGCAAATACATATTATGATTGTTTGACCAATGTTTGCGACAACGCACCAACTATGGTAACAAACATTGTCTGTTCTGGAACAGAGAATGCATGAAGTAGTATTGTAATTTTATATTTTATTTTTGTTTGTAGATTTCCTAGCGAGCCCTTTCGCTGTGCAGAATGGGTATCTATTGTAGAGAAAGAAAGAGGAGAACAAATATACAAACCTTATAAAAATTCATATTTGAACTTTAATTGAAACTTTAAATGAAAAAATAATTTGATTTAATATAAATTTAACTTTTAAATACTGGTTGTACATAAAAGTAGACGCACCCATTTTTTATACGGGTGGATCATATTGATTTAACCCGCACTTAATTAAATAAAATAACTATTATACTATTTTAGTCCTACTACTTTTTTAAATCGATTAAAAATATTTGCCACCATCAAAACGTACCTTTTCATCAAAAAAAATATATTCTGCAACTCTACGTCTTTCATTACGTGGGCATTTTCATTTTAAATGGCGCAGGTTATAATAAACAGCATTAAAAAACTTACTATTGTTTTAGGACTTCAAACTTTGAATTATTGTATAAAAGTATCATTTTTATGTTTTAATGTAAAAATTCCGTGCAGAAATGTTTATTTTATTTTATAAAATTATTTTTTTAAAGTAGATCGGGTTAAAAATGTCTTTTTAGTAACAAAAATCAAATCGCGATAAAAATTCAATTACTGGAAATAGAATGATAAAAACGCTCATAATAAGTTTTTATCATCAAATAATGAAAACAAATATTAATACTTGGTCATTGGATATTTATTTTTATTTAAAATTTCAATAATATGGTCAGTATCGTAACTTATTGTCCAAATGCAAGTTTTATTTTTCGTGTAACTTATTTGATCAGTCAAGGAACGAAAAATTTGGAATAATGTAGTTTTATTTTCCTTAATTTATAATATTCTAATAATAATATTTCCCATAATATTTAAAGATTTTTTAAATAAATAAGGCAAAAATATTTTGGGACAGTTACTAAATGGACATGTGACATGACGAAACAGAATTATTAAGAATAGTGTTCACTGTGAGGTTACAATCATATAAAATGTTAGTTCTTCCAATGAGATGTGTATGTATGTATAAATATACCTACATCTACCTAAATTGAACAGAGATGCATAGGTATTAAATATGTATTTTAATAAAACATTTTGTTAAAGTGCTAAAAAATATTTATTTGGTACATCGAGTATCTTAATCATCGTTTAACAAGGAATTAACTTAGAAACTAATAATCAATCAACATAACCACCATGTTACCTTTATTATAAAATTTTAATGAAATAAAATTCAAACTTAAACTAATAAAGTAATAACTTAATCGGTCTTATTTCTAACTTATAAAAAAACAGTCAAAATTGCTTAGTTAAAGCAGAAGCGTCGCCTTGGCCCGCAAAATTCAAATATTTTTGCCATTTTAGCAATTTGCAGCTCATATCTGCTCCATGATCATAAAACTTAGACGCGACGCGTAACAAATATGTATTTACACCAATACAGTCATTAAAACTATCAACATAGTACTCAAAGTTAGTATAATGCGTAAATGTCATGTTTTCAATAAATAAGAACATTTGTGGATAATGCTTACTTGGAGATATATGTTAATGACTTTAATAATTATAATTATGTAAATACATATTCGTTACTATCGCGCCTAAGTAATTACAATACAACTCGATTCTAAACTGCAAATTGCAAAAAATTTAAGAAATTTTGAATTTCGCGGCCCACCTTGGTGCATCCCCTTAAGTTTATTACTCTTAGTTCTACTGTTGTAAAAATATTTTTGGCAAATCACTAGTACTAGTAAAATATCTTATTTATAAATGTATATAATTTGAAACACTGTTAAACAATTAATCACTAAGAAAGCCTATCTACTTTATATTTGGGTAAATATTCTTTGAATAGGATGATGCACCCCTTCATTGAAATGTCAGTTACAATTCACTTAAAACGTGTGTTCCATCCTATTACAGGTTTTCATATAAACGGAGAAAAGTTTAGAAAAAAGGTTTAGAAAACTGTTTTACCCTCTAGGTTTTCTAAACCTTAACCGATTTTAATAACATTTTGTAGGGATGTTTAAATCAGCAAAATCTAGTTTAGTTTTGCAAAAACTAGGCTTATACGTTCTTCAGTCTTTTACATTTTTTCTTCATTACTAATTTATCCCTATTGAGAAAAAATGAGATCTATTGTTATCTGGCCACCTGAACATGTCGAACAATACCATAACTTACACATTATACATTTAGCTAACTGTCCCGATTTACTATCACACGCAGTGCATTTCAAAACCTGCTTGTGCATAGCTTGCCAAGTAGAGTTACTGATTTTTTCTTTTGATTTTCTTTTTAACTGCTTTTTAATCTCATTAGGCTCATTTTCTTTATACAGCCCTTTATATCTTTATCATCAATAATACTGTCACTGTCCTCTTCATTTTCTAGAGTAGATGACAAAATTGGATCATCACTTAGAGCCTGAAGACATAGAGGTAATGGTGGCATATTTTCGGCAGATTGTGTCAATTCTATTAACTCAATGGTTCAAGAGGAATAATTATAGTATCTGTTTCACATTCCAGGAAATCTGCTTGTTCGATCAGACCAAAATCTACGACACTCTTTATTCGTTTCAAGACTTCCTTTTCAACTCTTTTCTCACAATTGTCAAATGTCTTTCGCAGTGTACATTCTAAATACTCTTCTCTAGCTTTATATTTATCAATAATTATTTGTTGTTTTTTGATCATCTTGGTAGATTTCAGCTGTTTTCTATAATAGCGTTTTCTTTGTGTGTTAAGTTGCCTGGTTAGCTGAGAAATCTTATCCAGCTTTTCCTGAATTTGATGGATAAGGCGCCTTAACATCCGCCGCTTTTTGAGAGATGAGGTGACAGAGGTTTCTTTTTTCGGTGTTTCGTCAATCTGCACTTTTGTTTTTGATTTACCAGCTCTTTGTTTTCTTTTATCTATTTTCCATTTATTACGATGACTAATCTTTTCCTCTTCATTCATTTCAGATACCTTCTCTTTTGTCTTTCATTCGCGCCAACTGTTTTTTTCTAACTTCTTCAGCCTTCTCCGGGTTGTTTTTTAATTTATATCGGTACCTCTCGGCTCTTTCAGCAGATGTTAACGCCATTTTTATCTATAAATATTGAAATTAATTTCCGTTATAACTGTTATTTATGTAAACATTACCACACACACACAAGTACCTAGTTGGCTACAGCCATAATACAAAAACTGCTTAAAAAATCAATTAAATGCAATGCCTTTTACGTCGAATAATGACCAAAATTGAAATCAACGATCACAATAAAATTATTATGGAAACGAGTAATTACTTATTCACTAGGTACAATAATAACACTCGTCTAATGGGTAATGATCATATACAGTAAACAAGTTGCATGAATCACACCAGAAGAAAGTACTTTCTAACAATAATTTAATATCTTCTTTAGTCATAGGATTTAGAAAATGTAATGGCAAATTACGAAAAATATTAACACTTCCACAGCCATGACAGCGTTCTGCTAATATAAAATGAGTCGACTGTCAGGGCCAGTCAAGATTGTCGATTAAACAAGTATGAAAATCTTTCTTTTCCAAAAATGTATCTATGTCAAAGTATATCACCATTTTGAAAAGTGATTTCACCACTACCTGTAAAGTTAAGAAAAAATATGTTGATAGATAAATTATTTTTCAACTAGCTTTCCGCCCCACAGCTTTGCCCACGTTAAATCAGACTTTCCTAAAACGTATCCTATGTGTTAATAATATAAGTAATACAATATCTATGTGCCAAATTTCATCCAAATCCGAACAGCTTTTGCGGGATTGAGTTACAAACATTTAAACATACAAACCGACATTTAAAATATTAGTAGGATCTAATCGTTGTCTTCAATATTTAATTTCGTTGAGTTTAATTCATGAGTTCTAAGCTTTACATGTCTGTTTCGTAACATTTGTTGTCCATCCTATAGTAACGGTTGCTAACAGGACGTGACGAATGTCGATCGTTTTGAAACTAAATTAAAATACTCAAACAATATTACCAGAAACTAATCAAATTTTACTTTTATGGCTTCAGTAGTATTTAAGTTAGGTACAGCTAAAAAAGAAATAAAGACAAACTTAATATTTACAAAATATCCGTTACTAACCTCAATAGATTTTTCTTGACCAAATTTTTGTGCCGCAAAACGTACCACCCTAGCTGGACACCTTGCGTGACTGACTTCAAAATGGCATTTCATAATTTCACATTTGTACTCGGGGTTGTCATGAAAACCGAATTTGCACGATTTTTATGTATTTTAATAGTAAAAAGCGTGTTACTATCCGGACATGTCCGGTAGTCGCGAATTCGTGAGACAAGCTTTTTATTAATATATTAAATATTCTTTTACGAACTGAGATGAAATACTTAATTTAAATCATAAATGAACTATCTAACAATGGAAATAAATTGTCGCCTGTTAGCTGTCGTACAAAAAAAATCTAAAAAATGAAATGCAATGATGCATACTGCCATTGGGACATCATGATTTTACACATTTCCCAAACATTATTAATTTAAATAAAATTGAAAATGTGTTCTATCAGGAACCAAAAAATCAAATCTACAAATTAATAAAAATACCTTGAGTGCACATACGCTTTTTCTTAACAAAAATGTTTCCAAATATTTTTTTTATAATTTTGTTTTCATGAGACAACCGAAAAACAACCTGCGCCATTTAAAATGAAAATGCCCACGTACTGTGTTCTGAGCATTGAAATGTAATACCAAGAACTACGTCTAGTTCCAAAATAGAGTAAGCACGAAATTGTCAACACATTGTTTTTAACCTTATTGCTTAGACTTTAAGTTTCAGTTTAGAATAAATAATGTTGTACTTATATCAAAATGACTTTTGATTTTTAAGGGACATTTTAAATTTATTGCTCTTTACCTTTCTCCGATGACAAAAGGACTTAAATATGAATATTTTGCAATCGTAATTATGCTTTATGTTTGAGTGTTACGGATTATAATAAATTGAAGTTGTTATTATTATGAAACGTTTTTCTATATTTCGTAGTAAGAAATATAAATGTGTAAGTGTGTGCAAACGTGGCCACTTGAGCGCCTTATTTTTGTTCCTGATCCTTTATCTAGTGCTATTATTGATCGAAGATAATTATAATATAATTTAAATAAAAATACACTAACAGTATCATTATCAGTTCAACAATATTCATTGCATTATTTACGTTGTTGGGTGGACAAATTATTCAAACATATGAAGCATTGGGTAAGCAATTTCCCGCAAAATTATTTAGATCGTGATTCATAGTGTGTTACGGGTTGCCGGTTTGCCTTATTGCAGATTCTAATAAAGAGACAGCTCCATAAAATCGACTTAATAAAACAGGTAAGTTATTTTCTTAATAATGACTCAGAAATTTCCCTTTTACCGAGAAATGTTTCCACATAACACTCGTATCCTTCGAATCACAATTACTATTAAATCCTAAAAAGGAAGAAACATAAAAATTCCTATTTAACTTCGCAGCTAAAACCAATCATTATAAGAGTCAACTCAATTCTCAGCCGCGCAAAAACGCATGCAAATAAAATGCTGTCGGCATAAAAAACGTTGAAGACAATATCTACTTATACCTGCTTCATGTGACCATCTGTTGCTGGCTGGACTGGTCAAGGAATTCTCTCCGAGCCTCGAGATCGGCTTGTTTTTACACCTGTCACTTCTAAGACCAGTTTGCAACGGATGTATCGAGCATTCACCCAGAAAGACAAAGACGGAGATATAAGCGTGCCGTGCGAGCGAGATGCTATGTAGATTCTTTTCAAAGTTAGAAAGAGTGAGTAACACGGTCGCGTGGCGCGAGAAGGAGATGAAAAGATAACCCTGCCTTGCTTGTTTTATTTAATAATCCAGTTATAATAAGAAAGGTTTGTAAGGCTTCCGAAGGTGCAACGATTTTAAAGGGTTACTTGCAACTTTGTGTTGGTATATCTTTAGCGGGATTTATATCCCATTGTATTTCGTATTTGGTATTGTAAACAGTAGCTAAGATTACAACTCTTTTGTGTTACGATATTGACACTAATGTGTTAACATTTGAATGAATGGGTTGAGTGAATGGTTCTTTTTAAACAATGGCGGTTTCTTTTAAAGTTTAAGGACCGATCTCTTTGTGTGTTTATCTGGCATGAGTAAAGTGGGTGCCTGCTTGTTGCTTATTTTGAGCTGAGCTGACTGACGTTGATTTTTTAAAAGTGTATCAGTGATTTTATCACAAAACTAGCTTCTGCCCGCGACTTCGTCCGCGTTAAATTTCTTGTTCCCCTGACCCTTCCCGTCGCGTCAATTCGCCTACCCGTGCGATTTTCCTCCACTCCTCTTGGTTTTAGCGTGGTGTTATATAACCTATAGCCTTCCTCGATAAATAGGCTACCTAACACAAACATATTTTTTCACTTCGGACCAGCAGTTCCTGAGATTAGCGCGTTCAACCAAACAAACAAACTCTTCAGCTTTATAATATTAGTATAGATTTTCAGCAACTTCGAGTGACAAATACTCATAATCGGCCTATAACCTTGCCACTGCTAGTACATAGCTATCCTCTTTGAGAAAGTGTGGAGGTTATACACCACGAGGTCGCAGTGCGGGTACGTGGATGTCGCATGTCATCGAATTTTTGGTTCTCGGTCGGTGCCAATACCACTGGGCTAACACTGCTTTTCAGTCGGGGAGGAGTGACGACTCCTGCTATTAATAGAGGAATCATAGTGCCTAAGGATAAGATAGCAATGGAGGTGGGCTGTCATTGCCTTAGGAGGATGATGAGAATAGAGATTCTGGACTAGCATAGATTTTTGTTGCAGAATTTCAGATTTTGTAGATCATCAACATCTGCCTAACCTTTTCCCAACTATGGTTAAACAGATGAAGCTGTGTGAATACTAGTGTTTTATAAAGACCGATTGTCTATCTTACCACCACAATCCAGTTTCAGAGTAATCGATACCCCCTTTTTTGTGGGTGGGAAATCATCAAATGACGTCCTCTGCTCTGGGTGGGGCGGAAGGGCGTGTTAGACTTTTACTGACTAAAACCCACCCGTGTTCCTTCAGTTGCCCATGTGTCAGGGCCAAGGTATCTCTTTCGAATAAATCTCGCGCCCCTGGCAGATACGATACCTCTTGGTATGGACCGTCAAAGATCCACATATGACACGGTACCAACAGCTTACCGTGCTTTCCGAGGCATGGAGTGGTCTTGGTATATATAGTCACCCATCCACGGACCAGCCGTAACAAGCGTAGCTTAGCTTGGTCTACCTGTGATGCTGTTATTACAAAGCAACAAAGACCCTTTTAGATTTAAAAGCCCCTTTTACTAGATATGCCCGTAAAATATTTTTAATGGACTTTAGCAAAATTTCGCCTTATACAAGTTAACCTACCATTATCATCTAACGTTTATAAATGATAGAACTAAATGTTCTGTCCAATCACCTGAGTATAATAACTAGATGTCTTTGTAACGAACCTGTTGTATCATCACGATGTATTTAGCACTAAGACCGCGTTCGCACGAACGTTAAATATACCGCGGCGATGTTTAACCGCGCACTGGACTTTAAGAAAGGCTTACAAATGGTATTTACGAGGCAGATGTGAGTGGAAACGCTGAGAGGAGACGCCCTAGGAGGACATGTAATGACCTTATTGGTGATGTTCTTCAGAAAGGTCAGGTACGTAGTACTCGCAACCGGTATGTGTGTATGACCAGATGTGTGATTTTTTTTTATTTTTTTTTTCTGGGTGGGAAATCATCAAATGATGTCTCCCGCTCTGAGCGGAGCGGGAGGGCGTGTCAGACTTTTACTGACTAAAACCCACACGTGTTCCTTCAGTTGCATATGCCAGAGCCACTGTAACTTTTATGAACAAATCAGCAACTCTGGCAGGAGATGTATGAAGCTAAACGAGGCAAAAGGAGTATGTGAAGATGTTTGTATGTATGGACATCCAACTCTTTGGTGTTGAACTGACGATTGAGAATGCAACAGAGTGCACTCAAGCGCATCCAAAAAAGGCATTGTTCGATTTTAAGCCCTCGGCGCTATATCATCATCATCATCAATTCAGCCGAAAGACATCACTGCTGGACGTAGACCCTCCAATTTGGGGGGCCTTGCCATAATCGCCACGCTTGGCAGGCGGGTTGGCGATCGCAGTATGGTGGTAAAATGCATAGAGAACGCTGCTGCCCATTGTCTAGTAAGTCCCTTAGTCGCCTTTTACGACACCCACGGGATGAAATAGGATGGTGCTGTTATTTGCGTTTTGTATCACACTAAACATGTACGGCGCTATGTAGTTGTATTGAAAATCTTTTCCTGCGAAAAAATCTCCCGACGCGTCATTTTGACGTTCGTGCGAAAGTGGACTTATATGCCAATGACTTTGCAAAACACTCTCTATTTACTTTACACTTAATACATTATTTTTAATGATGTTGCAAATACATTTTCTAACTATGGAATTTAAACTAATATTTTGTGGAAGGTGACACTGGCTGTCTGTCCGTTTTTTACCTTTTCATGCCTAAATAACTGAATAAATAGTTGCAATATTTGACAAATATGTACAGTCACGAGCATTTGACGGCGAATCGCATGCTTTGGCATTTTTTTTTTGTCTTCTTCTGGTCTTTCTGTGCGTCATGTTTGCCGCAAATAAACGCATTTTCTTTCTCTTCTTTCATTTTATCTGATTTCATATTTTTTAATTCATATATGTTGTCAAAGTCACGACATAATATATACGTGATCATTGATATCTCATAACTCTAGCGTATGCCAAAGTGTCAACTAGCATATATTTTTTATTTAAATTAAGTAATGGTTTTTTCATATTGAAAACGATATGATGTAACTTTAATTGATTGTGATGACACATCATAGGTAGCTAGGGACCTGAAGAACGACACAAGCAAATTTTTACCCTGGATAAGTATCAAAATTAAAAATTATGAAACAAATTATTTACAGACGAAGTCGCAGGCAACACCTCGTTCTTTGTAAGTTGCAAGGTTTTAAATCTGTATTAATAATTCTGTTTCAGTCATAACTTTTGAACTTTGATCGAATTAGTGAAATTCTTAGAAACATTTAGAAATACTTGACTAGCCTGTTAGTCTAGTGGTTAGTGACCCTGACTGCTAAGACTGAGGTCGTGGGTTCGATTCCCACCCTGGACAAATGTTTGTGTGATGAGCATAATCATTTGTTCTGTGTCTGGGTGTAGTTTATCTATAATATGTATGTATTTAGAAATATATAAGTATATTTATCAGTTGTCTGGTTACCATAGTACAAGGTCTGCCTAGTTTGGGATCAGATAACGGTGTGTTGGTTGTGCTAAGATATTATTATTACTTACTAATCAGATTTGCTTGGAGATTTAAGTTGTATTAACTTTTTTATAAAATCCTGAAATACGGTTGTCGTAAGATAAACTCATCACCATTATTATCATTTTAGCGGAAAGACGTCCAATGCTGCACATAGGCCTCCGTCTATTTGGGCGGGATTGCCATAATCGCCACGGGTGGCAAGCGGGTTGGTGATCGCAGTATGGTGGTAAAATGCATAGAGAACGCTGCTGCTCATTCTCTAGTAAGTCTCTTAATCGCCTTTTACGACACCCACGGGAAGAAATAGGATGGTACTATTTTTTTACGTTCGGTACCACACAGGTATGATAAACTGAATTAAATGATTTCATAAACTTGATCACACATTCTTTGTGGTAAAGTTTTTCCAACTGCTTAGCGGCGAAATTCCAGGATAAATATTACTCCTGATGTCCAGATGAGCAGATTGGCGTCAGTAGGAAGAATAATTATCCAGCTGCAATAAATATTTTGATCTAAAAAATACGGGTGATGACAAAATTAGCCTTCATCATACTACTCTTCAAATTAGATATTTTCTTTCATTAAATCTATACTAATAATATTATAAAGAGGAAAAATTTGTATTTTTGTTTGTTTGTTTGTAATGGATAAACTCAAAAACTACGGGACCGATTTTAAAAATTCTTTCAGCATTAGTAAGCTACATTATCTGCAAGTAACATAGGCTATATTTTATTTTAGAAAAAATAGAGGTCCGTAAAATATTTGGGTTTTTCGGACCCAAGGTGTAAAAAATCATCCAAAAAAGTTCCTTATTAATATGTCTTCGAAGTACCAGGTTGTCATAACTTTGTAGGAACTCACCTAACATGGGTGTGTGATAGCTAGAAAACGCTTTATGTCTGCGAAGTACCCAGGTTATCATAACTTGGTAGGAGCTCACTTAACATGGGTGTGTGGTAGCTAGAAAACGCTTTATGTCTTCGAAGTACCAGGTTAGCATAGCTTGGTAGGAGCTTGGTAGGGCGGTACGAAGTTCGATGGGTCAGCTAGTATCTCATAAACACAAAACACTAGTTATTGAAGAATGCTACCAAACCGCATCATCTGCATAGCCTTTTCCTAACTACGTTGAGATTGGCTTCCAGTCAAACCGGATACAGCTGAATACCAGTATTTTACATGGAGCGACTGCCTATCTGACCTCCACAACCCAGTTACTGGATAATACGATACCCCTTGGTAAGACTGTCAAGGAACCACGTATGATAGCCGGGACCAACGGCTTACCGTGGGCTTAACTTCCGTATCACGGACGTGTCTTGTTACGATCTGGCAGTTTGAGTAATTTATGTGGCCTACCCAAATGACCTTTCTTTGGTACTGTTCGTCAAAGCGTTGGGCTCCTTATTTTCCGAGTTGAGCTAAACGATTAGTGACAAATGCTTGCACTGACTGGACAGGTCCACTTAATCTGTTCTTTCTTCAAAAGACCATTTCAGTCACCAATCTACATGATCTTCACATGATGTGACCAAGATTATGTCTGGACTTTAAAA
The DNA here is from genome assembly GCA_932294355.1 of Aporophyla lueneburgensis. Classification (NCBI taxonomy): domain Eukaryota; kingdom Metazoa; phylum Arthropoda; class Insecta; order Lepidoptera; family Noctuidae; genus Aporophyla; species Aporophyla lueneburgensis. The sequence goes on from OW028759.1 coordinate 11,894,018, forward strand.
GAGACTGTGACCTCTGAGTTTGTTTCGGCCTTTCTTCTCAAAGTAGTCAGTTAGGAAACGCCGAACTCATCTATTTTAAAAAAATATCATTGACATGTTAGCCCAGTCATTTTAGGTAAAAAAAGGGGTCAACCTCGGAATGAAAGATAATAAGCTGTAAATTGGTATAAACCTTTGTTTTATCGTTCTAAATGTTGTCTCAAAAGTCACAAATGCTATCGTGTCCGCGTGTTAAGATATTGAAGGTCAAAGGTCATAAAATTCGGTTTTTCGCGAATATGTCGGTTCCTGTTGCTTAAATGAGATTTGCATTTATGATAAAAGTTGTAGGATATAAAATTCTCTACAACTTTTGTCTGGACTTTTTTTTCATACGATCAACCGTTTTTGGGGTAGAGCGCGAAGAGTGCGCAGCGTACAGTCATATATGGGCTAATGCAAGGTCAAGCGTGAGTTACGGTTATCAGTACGTTGTATAAAGTCAATTATTTACAAAAAAATTACAATTTTTAAACAATGCCCATTATTTATGTACTAATTTATTAATTATTTAATTAAAATAAGTAATTCAATTATTTATACTTAACTATAGTATATTATTAATTCTGGATTCTATATTTTAGTTATACAGTGCAAACTCTATGTGAAGACACTCAAGGGACTGTGCATATTTTGACGTTATAGAGAGTTGTCGTTAGAAAAATGTATTAGAAAAATATAAAGTTTATTTGAGACTAGTATTAGTAACGCGTCTGCCAACATCTTCTGTCCCGCCTCTACTACGCGTATCAGTATAACTTTTTCATCAATACACAATGATTTTCTATTACTTGCCATGTTTACAGTTTGAAAGTTAGTGAGCAACTAAGAATATGATAACGTATAGATAATCCATGACTCCTAATAACAAGAGTCTTCACGTGCAAGCAATCCCAATTTGTAAACAAAAGAACGGATTTCTTAGAAAGTTCGGTATTTATGATAACGACAGTCGAGTTAATTAAATAGCGCGGACTAGGATAGTGAAGCAACAATAGATCGTACACAGCTGCCCAGTTTTTACTAATTTTGGCAACTTAAAAAGTATTTTTTATTATTTAATTTTTGTCGTTATTGAGAGTGAGTTTATATAATATGAGACTTTGTTTGGTTGAACGCGCTAATCTCAGGTAGTGCTGGTTTGAGTTGAAAAATTCTTTTTGTGTTGGGTAGGCTATTTATTGAGAAAAACTATAGGCTATATAACATCACGCTACAATCAAAAAGAGCGGAGCAGCAACGAAAAATGTTCGAAAACTGGCAGGCAATTCGATGCGACGGGAAAGGTCAGGGAAGAGAAAATCTGACGCGGACGAAGTCGCATACAGAAGCTATTTAAAATATAATCCAGAATTAATAATATACTATAGTTAAATATAAATAACTGTTTCTGCTCGCGACTTCGTCAGCGTCAAATTTTCGCTCCCCTTCCCATCGCATCGAATTGCCTGCCAGTTTTCGTCCATTTTTCATTTACTGCTCCGCTTCTTTTGATTGTAGCATGATGGTATATAGCCTATAGCCTTTCCTAATAAATGGGCTACTCAACACAACAAGAATTTTTCAGTTCCGACCAGTAGTTTCTGAGATTAGCGCGTTCAAACAAACAAACTCTTCAGCTTTATAATATTATAGTATTAGTATAGATTAAGTTACTTATTTTAATTAAATTTAAATAATTAATAATGAGTACATAAATAATGGGCATTGTTTAATAATTGTATTTTTTTTTGTAAATAATTGACTTTATACAACGTACTGATAACCGTAACTCACGCTTGACCTTGCATTAGCCCATATATGACTGTACGCTGCGCACTCTTCGCGCTCTACCCCAAAAACGGTTGATCGTATGAAAAAAAAGTTCAGACAAAAGTTGTAGAGAATTTTATATCCTACAACTTTTATCATAAATGCAAAACTCATTTAAGCAACAGGAACCGAGATATTCGTGAAAAACCGAATTTTATGACCTTTGACCTTCTATATTTTAAGACGCGGACACGATAGCAATTGTGACTTTTGAGACAACATTTAGAACGACAAAACAAAGGTTTATACCAAATTACAGCTTATTATCTTTCATTCCGAGGTGAAACCCCTAATATGACTGGGCTATGTAAAAGTGTTAGTACAAACCTACTTACAGAAATAAAATCATTTATCATTTTATGCAAAGACGGTCACTTATCCACGGTCCAACCGCGGCAAACTTTTATTACTTAGCCACAAGCCCCCCAAAAGCAACTATCACAAGATTTCTGACCGGATCTAGCTTTGACATACATACATAATCGCGTCCCCTCTCGGTGTTTCCACTCATATCTGCCTTGTAAATACCTTTTGTGAGTCGTCCTTCATTCATCCTCTCAACATGACCAAACCATCTGAGCATACTTTTTTCAATTTTAGTCACTACGTCTTCTTTTAAACCACACTGTTGTCTTATCACATCATTCGGAACGCATTTCCACAGCATTAATTCTAGCTTTCAAAGGGGTGAATAAAACCTTTAGCTCTCAATCTATCAATCAACTAAGTCAGTCAAATAAAGTACTACCAAAATTGAAGTACTCCCAATCAATCTATCACAAAGTCCAACTTATTTCAGTTGTAAAACAGGACTAGACTAACGGGAATAATAAATGGCCATTACAGACAAAAATAGTCTGGATCCAGACTGAGTTATAGCCAAACAGTCTGGCTGGAAATACCTGGCTTGGTATTACGGGGTAGCTAACTTAGACTAAGGTGAAAACGAGTAAACGTGGTCCTGTTTTAACACGTTTTTATAAGCTTCATATGGTTGTTAGTATGTGCCTATGTAGCGGAAACTTTGAACATGATTTTGACCCCCTTTAAAACGTCGGATTAACTCGAAATTTGGCATAATTGTCAAGGACCGATGACATTAAAAAAAACTGACTTCGAAAACTACGCTGACATACGTCAAAAATTAGAAACACCCTAAAAAATTGAAAATAACTAATAGTTTCATCATCATCATCATTTAATCCATAATACGTCCACTGCTGGACATAGGCCTCCCCCAATTTGGGGGGCTTTGCCATAATCGCCACGCTTGGCAGGTGCATTGGCGATCGCAGTATGGTGGTAAAATGCATAGAGAACGCTGCTGCCCATTCTCTAGTAAGTCCCGTAGTCGCCTTTACGTCCGGCACCACACGGTACAATAATAGTTTTAAAAAACACGCTTCTATAGAAAACTAAACTAAAAAGTAGGAAATAATGGTAAACAATATTTATTTAGCTTAGTTTGATTTGTGAGGATGTCAATTGGCGCATGGGCGTGGAAATGGCCACGATCCTGTGGTGCATAGAGTAACTGTAATTATAGACCATTGTCGTTTCTTTGATACTGGTACTTAGAGTGTCTGACATAGTTAGAATAATTTATCTGACAGACTAAATCCCACGTTCCTTCAGTTGCCCATATGCCAGGGCTTTGGTATCTCTTTCGAACAAATCTCGCGACGCTTGCAGGTATCGGTCCTAGCAGACCCCTTCAGTTACGTTACGTGAAATTTCGATCGGTTATTTAATTTGACCTTGTATTGAGAGCTTTTTAATTAGTTCTGAAGTTCTTTCAATGTTACCTTCAAAGCACCTTCCAATATTTTACTCCTTCTAATACATTTTCAGTACGAACTTATAACTTCTGGATGCAGACGGAATTCTTAGCTAGCAGCCGGCGAGTCTGCCTGAAAATAACTGTCTTAATAAACACAGGAATAGCTGCAAGTTAGGTGAATGATCAGGGAAGATGTTTTATCTTTATTTTGCTTTAGTATGTGCTGGTTTGTTTGTAGAATGAGAATATGTGCTGTAATTTACGGTTGTTTTAGAAATATGGTTTGTTGTAGTTTGGTTTCACTTTGGTGAAGATGTTGCTGAATTTCTGTGTGGTGTCGGACGTAAAGAATAGCATCACCACATTTCTTCCCGTGGGTGTCGTAAAAGGTGAGTAATGAACGTAGGTACTAGAGAATAGGCAGCAGGGTTTTCTATGCATTTAACCACCATAGATACTGTGTTCGCGAAACCTGCTACGTCAGGTGTTTATGGCAAAGCTTCCCAAATTGGTGGAGGCCTATGTCCACCAGTGGACGTCTTACGGCTGTAATTATGATGATTAAAGACGAGTTCATTTTATAAAAAGTAGCAGTAGTAAATGGGTCCACCCTTTATGGCAGAATTTTTTTCGTCATAATATTATTTTGCATAACAGCGGATGGCATAAACTTCATTTCGCAGAAAATCGTTTGGCATACACTCATTTATCATACATTCACAACGCATAATTTTATAAGTCAGAACCATCTTTAGGCATAAATTTTATTCCATAATAATTAAAAAGTAGAACCATCATATCGCAGAAAGTTCGCAGTCAGAATCGTCTCTTGGCATAATTTCATATCGATAGTTATTAAAAGGCAGAACTATCATATCTCAGAAACTTTAAACTTAGAATCATCTTTTGGTATACATTTCATATCGAAGAAGCATGCAGCATGCAAACAAGCATGCAGAATGCAGGCAAGCATGCAGCAAGCAAGCATGCAAGTAAGCATGCAGCATGCAAGCAAGCTTACAGCGTCCGTCAAAACCACCTGCTCCTCAGCTCGCGGGCCGCCTCGCCACTCCGCGCCTACGCGGGCTTAAATTACACTCTAGGGGTAGGGCAGACAAGACTACGTGGTGTCGGTTCTGCAGCGATTCGTTTCTGTCAATAATTTTTGTAGCACAACATATACTGACTTTTTGAGACACTATTTCATTTTATTTAAGGTTAACATGCAATTTAATAGAAATGAAAATATGCCTAACAAAATCATTCTAAATGAAATTCTGCTATCTTCATAGTATGCCAAGTGAAATTATGCCAAATAATCATTGCTCTAAATAATTGTTATGCTAAACGAAATTATGCGGAATTTTAAGTCTACCAAAAGTAATTATGCGAAATAAAATTCTGCCATCTTAAAAGTATGCCAGCGTAAAGTCGAGCATATAAACATTCGGCCAAACAATGATTATGCTAAACATTTTTTTATGCCTTACAAATATTCGTTTAAATAAGATTATGCCAAGTTGTTATGCCAAATAAAATTCGGAGCATCAAGTTTCTGCCAGATAGAGGGAACCCGTAGTAAATAGTATATTTTACAAAAAATTAAATTCGACTTTTCGCGTGACCAGAGGGCTGGTCTATGTTTTGGTCAAAGAATCAGCAATGCCATACAACGTGGTATTGCCGCCAGCGTTTTGGGCACCTTTCCCGCTAACAAAGACTGCAGATGAGACCGGCACAGGAGCCTGGGGATTTACAAAAAAAAATGATTTTTGTATGTCGATTGTTTTTATTAACAAAAATGTTTTAATTTTTTAGCTTCTTAGTTATGGTGCACACGGCTACAGGTAAAGCTATACCTTTCCAGTTTTAGCTGACTTTGCATTGTTATGCCGTGCGCGTCCGGTACAATAATGTGTTCAGGGCCTTGTTTCGGCTGCCTCGATGTTGTAGTGCATCCGGCATGGTTGCTGTCGCCAGCGTAGATAACTTCTACGAAATACGTAAAAAAGTTGCGTCGGTGGTGCGACGAGTACGGGGGAGCCCGAATAGCGTTTTAAGGATGATTGGTGAGCGAACCGATACTGTTCTGCTCAGTAGACTCACTGAACTCCATGCGACACCGATGAACCTACTGTGCGGGGTAGATGGTGTGTATTCGTTATTTTTACTTTTACTATTCATCAAAATCTTTGTTACTAACAACCTTGCTATGAACTTTGTTGTCTGAAATAAAAGTTTTTTTTTTATATAGGCTTGTCGTACAGTTAGATGTCAGCTTATACTGGAAATGGCTTGATGTGTGGCCGTGAGTTTGGTACTTCACCGCACTAATTTGTATAGCACTACTGGCGAGGTAAATAGCTGTGACAGGAAATATTAGAACATCATCGCAACTAAAAGCCCTGAAGCAGCAATCTATCCATTTAAAAAATACTATTGAATTCCACCCATAATTGCCGGAGATATCGCGGAACATACATACAAAAACAAAAATATAGGCGAATTATGAACCTCCTCCTTTTTGCAGTTAAATGATAAAAAGAGAGGCCTATGCGCAGCAGTGATGGAAGTCAGGCTGTGGATGAAAATTGTGATGAAGTCTGTTAATACTAGGGATGTTATGGATATGAAATTTCGGATACGGATTGGTTACGGATGTAGGAATGATTATTATACCAGATACGGATACGGATACGGATATGAATTATTTTCGGATTATCCGTTAGTTTCGGATAATTTCGGTTACGGATATTACATTTTTAAGGAATTTCAAAAGTAAAATACAAATAGCTGATAAAATGGTTTTGTTTATATGCCACCATTCGGTAGGAATTACAATCAGTCTGTGAGTAATTATTGCAGCTATTTAAAATAAAAATGATTATAAATATATATTGAGTGTTATCTAAATCTACCGAAAATAAAAATGTAATAACAAATCCGATAGTATCCGAAACTTTTATTTCGGATTCGGTTACGGTTACGGATAAATTTTTATATCGGATATCCGATAGTTACAGTTACGGAGCTCCCTAACATCCCTGGTTAATACCCTAAAACTATAGATTTCTCTTTTGTTTTGAAAATTTATCTGTCACTAAAGACTTGAAAAAAAAAACCTAAACGGAATCTGAAATGCTCTATTCATTTTATAGGAAAAACAAACAGCAAACGAAACGCCGAAAAAGAACCGCGTTCATACCGATGTCCAAATGGGAGAAAATACTAAAAAACTCCAAGGGCCTTTGCATACCAACGGTAAACATAACAAAACCGATAACAGAAGTAGAAGGCGAAGAACCGACGGTGGCCGAAATAATAGGAATCATCAACAAAATGCGAAACGGGACGGCCCCCGGAACGGATCAAGTTGTAATCGAGCTTTACAAAGCGATGCCCCAAACATTACAGGAAGCCGTAACTAAACACATAATTAAAGCCTGGTCAGAGAACACAGTACCGGATACGTGGCTCGAGACCGTACAGGTACCAATTCCAAAAAAAAAAACAATCCTAAAGATGTGAACGAGTATCGGCGCATAACGATCTGCAACACGGGCTATAGAATCTACGCTACATACTTACTTAAAAAACTTGACGACATAATAACGGAACTAGGCAGTTACCAATCGGCTTTCTTAAACAATAGATCAACAGATGACCACATTTTTACGCTCAAAAGGGTTCTAGATGAGGAATGGCGTGCAGGTAAACGAACGTACGTTCTCGCCCTCGACATAGAAAAAGCATTTGACAACATTGACCTCATGGCATTAAGAGACATATTATTACAACGTACCAACAAATCGATGACCAACAGGATAATCACGGCATGCTTGAATGAAAGAACATGCATCAAATGGTGCGGCCAGCAAAGCAGCTGGATTATCAAAGGAAAGGGAGTTAAACAAGGTTGCCCCCTGTCCCCCCGCCTTTTTACATTGGTCATCGATGAAGTTCTGAGAACCCTCGAAGAGGAAACTCAGTTAATCAAACTAGATCAGGACCGCGCAATCTCCCTCCCCCTAGTCTGATCATTTGCGGACGACCTTATTCTCATTACAGATGAGCTAGAAGGACTAGAACGTATCTTATACCACATAAAACCCTTACTTAATAGCCTTCAAATAAACGAAAACAAAAATTATAATTAGGGACCCCATAAAAACACAGAAAACGACCCACGTGACTCTCAACAGAATAAATATACCAACAGCAGATGAAATCAAATACCTAGGCACTTACATAACGTCCGCATTAAGCAGAAAAAACTCAATTAGAAAACGAAGCCAACAGGCCACGAGAAACGCTAAATCATTACTACCATTCATATTGAACTCAAAAATGGACTGGAAACTAGCTACACTTATGTATCGAATGATTATCGTACCTTGTATGATATATGGCTTAAAAGTATTAGCACTCACAAAGGCAAACCGTTCAAGACTGAGAAGATATGAAAGAGTTATCATGAGAGACTTGATCAACCATGCTAGGAACAAACCGAGACTTAAGAAAATGCATCAAATCTTAGACGGTAAAACTATAACAAAACGCACCAAGAACCACAGGATGTGCTACCTGGCACACATTTTCAGACGCTCTGAACCACACCTGTTACATTTAGCAATTCAGTACAGGGCCAAATGTAAAAAGGTCGGACGACCTATTTACACATGGAATGACAACCAAAAACAGGACATGAAATACTTCGACAAGGAAATCCAGTTTTGGAGGGACACGGCTGGAGACAGAAATAAAATCAAGAAAGCGGCTAGTGATATCTACAAAAAACCAGAAACTGATAGCAGCGAGAACTCGGAAGACGACCAAGAAAACAACAACACGGAACATAGCGAAGCCTTGACATAGAAAAGAGCCAAGCAAACGGTTAACCCCACCAAAAGATGCATCGGTGAAGCTCGACCTGGATCAACATGCCGGCGACGACGCGAAAAGATGCCCTCCTATAGACAAATATCACCCTTCTCTCCACTAGTCCAATGCTTACTTAAGGCTGCATAGTCGGTAGGCTCGTAATCCTTTCCTATCCTATGGGCACGTCTTCCCTACCATTACAGCGCCCCCCGGTCTACTTCTTGATATGCAATGGCCCATGTAGCACCATGAAATATGAGGCTTCAAAGGCTAGTGCAAATCTTGGGGTTCATTCGATTAATCGAGTCGGGTCAAACCACGCTGGGAGCGGTGCAATTCATTTCATTTCATTTCATTTCCCTACTTTATTTAATATTATAAAGGCGAAAGTAACTCTGTGTCTGTTACGCTTTCACGCCGTAACCACTGAATCAGTTTTGATGAGATTTAGTACAGAGATTGACTAGAGCTAAGGAAAGGATATAGGTGACATTTTGTCCCGGTAGCACGTTTCCGTGGGATAATTTTTGACATCCACGCGGGGGAAGCCGGGGGCAGAATCTAGTCGGTTTATAAACGACAGAGTTCTGAGGTAAAAAAAAAAACAAACTAAATGAGAATCTCCTCCTTTTTTAAATCGGTTATAAACATCCAAGTTAATATCTGTAATTCGCATGGTATACCTAAATAGTATAAGGGTCAGTCAGTCTTTAAGAGATTACGACTGAAGCCAAAGGGCTTTTAAAATCTATTTACACATCATAGAGATCAGATCACTCCACAAGATATCAGAACTTTTAACACAAAAACATGTGATACTATATTGTCAGCCTAACCTCTAATGAATGTGGCGTTAAGATATAACCTTGTACTTTAATTACACGAGTAATTAACCAAGTAGTTTGTAGCTTAGGGTTAACGAAGAACCAAAATATATAAAATAATAAAGTAAGTCGGGATGCACAATTAACCTAAGACTGATACCACAATGCTTGTGGCACTTAAGGTATTGATAAGGTCTGCCAGGGTCGGGAGATTTATTCGAAAGAGATACCATGACCCTGACACATGGGCAACTGAAGGAACACGGGTGGGTTTTAGTCAGTTATAAAAGTCTGACACGCCCTTCCGCTCCACCCAAGAGCGGGAGATGTCATTTGATGATTTCCCACCCACAAAAAAAGTTATTGATAAGGTTGTTATCTTCATGGTTTTAGTAATGGATAACCTGACATAACATTATGCCTGTATACCCAAAAGGGTAAGGCAGAGGCGTACCTATCGAACTTCCAAATTTCGCCAGCTATGTTTAAGTCCCATGTAATAAGGAGCGATTCTATTGCTATCAACCGGGCACAGATTCCAGATGGAGAAAACCAATAACAAGAAGCCACGGCCACAATATGAGGTGTGGGTCCAATAGGTTCGATTCCTGGCGTTTGCGACCACGAAATCAGAGGAGAGGAGATCAAAAGGCAGTACTATAGGATTTCATAGTTGTTTTATCTTCGGTACCTGAATTGTAAGGTTCTGGAGTGGCAACCGCGCACAGGAAAATGTAGCGTTGGAAGGCTTCCCACATGGACCGAAGCTCTGGTGAATGCACCCGGAATCCGTTGTATGCAAGAAGCACAGATCCATTTGAAGAGGCGGTGCTTGGGGGGAGGCCTATGTCCAGCAGTGGACGTCTTTCAGCTGAAATGATGATGATGATCATTCTTGTCTCTTTTCTCTGTAGTCACGACTTTTTCAACCGACGAAAAAAAAACGGAGGAGGTTATCAATTCGACGCGTATATTTTTTTTTTATGTGTGACCACGCATAACTTTTTACATAGTAGTCCGATTGTGATAATTCTTTTTTTATTGGAAAGGGTATACTCCCAAGGTGGTCCCATATAAATTTGGAAAACAAAATCGAAAGCTAAGGGTCGGAAAACAGGGGATGATTGATTGTTCACTCACTGATTGTAATGTATAACCACACATAACTTTATACAGAGTAGTCCGATTTTGATAATTCTTTTTTTATTGGATAGGGTTTACCTTGCCAAGTATTATGAGTCCATTAAAGCCACAAAAAATATAAAATAAAAACTTTTAACAAAAAATTAAACCGCCGAAAAAACTGAAAAGCAAAAAATAATAAACCTTGAAATGTTGAGTCGGCGCTGAAAAATCAATGAACAAAGATCACTCAAAGCGCCGATTCATAATTTTAAGGTTTATTATTTTTTGCTTTTCAGTTTTTTCGGCGGTTTAATTTTTTGTTAAAAGTTTTTATTTACTATTTGTGTTTTATTTTAGGTGCGAAGGATATACTTTCATTTTTATACATATTTTTTTGTAGGCACAGCGATATTTTTATGGGTGGGTACTAATAATTTATTTTTAAACAATTACAAATACATACGTAATTTTTAATAGTTGTTTTTTCAGTTGTTTGTTTCTCAGTTTTAACCAGTCATAAGAACAGTACAATCCAACATGAAAATATTATCATGTTGATGTCAATACTTTGTTTATAGAAAAAAAAGGAATAGCTACCTTATTTTATAAATTGACGTAGTTTCCATGTTAGGCAAAGGTTTTCCCAGAAGGATATCAAACCTCTTTGTGAGTAGCCTTCCGCATTTCCTGGGCCTACCACGGGAACAATATAGGTACCCACTGTTTATGAAAATCTTTTCTAAATTTTCTCCGCTACTTTTATTAAGATTTTCACGGGCTCTCAATATATTTATTCATTCACCTTGCACTAATGATTACTCATTACATATTATACGCTGATTAATTATGCATCGTGTACGTTGTTGAGCAGACGAATTCTCCAAACCTATGAACACATGGATATCAAAATGAAATACATTGCGTTCGGTTGCCATTTTCTGTGTTGCGCAATAACCTTCCAGGTTTTCTTACCTTTGTCAAATAATAGTTTTCCGAACATTTTTTTTTTTTGGAATGACCTATCTCACTTTTACCTATGAGGTTGTCGGCTGCCTGTGGCTACCTCACCTTAATCCTCGCTGAAGGCAAGCCTTCGGCCTAGGGCATCGCTGGTAGAGGGCATCAAGGGACGAGCTAGATCGGAATAAATTTTTCCGAACATTTTGAAAATTTGATCAGATTGCGCGCTGTCACTGTGTTAATAGAGTTAGTCTAAAAGATATTCTTGTCTCAGTATGTGCACAGCCTAAGTTAAGACTAGTTCAAATCCGGACAAAATGATAAACAATAAATTAATTACTTCAAACTACATTAGAGGAGTAGTCATTAGAATTAAATCAACTTTAAGTGGTCGCTTCGTGACTTAATGTACCTGGTTAAGTTATTATCACGCGAGCTTTATTTGTGGGATAGACAGTCAGGTTGAAGAGTTATGTACCTTGTAGTTACGTCTGTGGTAAGCTAATCATGGGTTTAAATCGCTTTGATAGTTACTTAGCAACAAACTACAATCATGGTTTGGTTTATAATGGAAGAACTTGTATAACTAGTCTATGTTGTTCCCACTGCTGAACTACAAGCCTCCTCTCTGGTACAGGGAGTGGGCTGTATTCCACCATCCCATTTTCTTCCCGTGTGTGTCGTTAAAGGCGACAAAGGGACTTACTAGAGAATGGGCAGCAGCGTTCTCTATGCATCTTAGCATCGTACTGCGATCGCTAACCTGTCTGTCAAGCGTGTCGGTTATGGCAAAACCCCTTTCGGGGGAGCCTTGTCCAACAGTGGACGTGTTTTGGCTGAAATTATAATGACGAGTCATGTTTAACTGTCTTTGTACCGTAAGTACGTTTCGTGGATTTTGAGAAGCAATGGTAACTTTGGTGGTAATGTTCCGTGTGGTGTCGAACGTACAGAATAGCACAATCCCATTTCATATTCATATTTCATATTCATATATTTGCGTTCCACAGGGTAAAATAGATGTTAACAAAAAGCTTAAAGCTAAGAGCCGTTGTAGACCCTGTTAGGGCACAGCAAAAAGGTATTGTTAGGTAGGTACATTATTATTTCTAACAATTAAATAAAAAAATAAATCAAAATCTTAGTAGCTAAAAATTAAAATTATACAAAACTGAGTAATTGGTTTCTAATAAAATTAAAATTAATCAAAATCTTGTTAATTAAAAAATTAAAATTATACAATACCAGGCCTGTCTCACTTCCATACAAGCGGCACAAAATCCCCGAGATATTTACCTACTATTCTGGAAAACAACCTAATTTCAACCTTTTGCATTGCGTATAAGCGTTCAAAGTAGAATAACTGTCTGCCGTCTCGCTTCAATCTGCTAGGGCAGTCAGAGAGGTACTATTTTATATCTTTTTGTCTTTTTATTTTTTCTGGCACCTCCATCACTCACGACACAGAACTGATTAGATTTCCAACATATTAACAGCACAGAATATACAATAGTAGGTACTTTACGGTATTAACAGTTTACTTTGATCCGCGGGTGCGTGCGCTGCGTGTGCGACAAGTCGAGCGAGTGCAAGCCTATTGAGACTAGTACGGTGGCCGGACGCTTGCGTTTATCATACCTAAACTCGGGAGTGAAACTTCTGTACCGTAAGGTACTAATATATATTCTGTGACAATACTGAGTTCCTTCGCGTGGGTGTCGTGGAAGGTGACTAAGGGACGTACTACAAAATGGGCAGCAGCGTTCTCTATGCATTTTGCAACCATACTGCGATTGCCAGCCCGCCTGCAAAGCGTGCCGATCATGGTAAAACCCCTAAAAAATATACCGGTCAAATTGTCGGTGCATCAACATAATCACCCTATAATGTTCCAACTGCTGGGATACAGGCCTCCTCTCGGTGAGAGGGAATGGGCCATAATCTACCGCGGGAGCCCAGTGCGGGTTGGTAAAAGTAACATGTTGTAGCATTTTTGGTTCTAGGGACATGCCGGTTTCCTCACGGTGTTTTCCTTCACCGTTTTGAGAGTAGTGCTGATGAAATTATTTACACAATGTAAAGCACCTGCCTGGAATCGAACCCACGACATACAACTCGTAAGTCGGGGCCGATACCATTGGGCCAACGCTGCTCGCTTATTATTTAGTCACGAGGTAGAATATATTGCTAGCCATTAATTTTATATGTTTTAAGTTAGTCGCTACCACGCGTATAGCCAAAAACGATACAATCTTATTAACCTTTTTTCTAGTCCCAAAATCAACATACATAAAACACAAAAACACCCATAAACAACAAATTCCATTACTGTAAACAACGTCTAAATCGGCGCAGTAATTCCCGAGATCGTCGAACACAAACGAACATAATCCCTTTGTATTAGATTAACGGGAAGTAGCGTTCCATAAAAGTTAATAGACATTCGATAGCCATGGAGATCGGTCGATAGCAATTGGGAGATAGACGTTAATATAAATTGTTTAAATACGTCAGTGTTCATGGAATGGAAAGGGTTCCGTAGGGGATTTCTTGTTTGGGCTAAAGTTTCGGAAAAAAACGGTTTGGAACCTTCCAAAATGACTATAATAAGAATGTATAATCATTACGTTACTATACTGACAAAAATATAACGAGAAAACAGCTCATTGCAACTGTTCTTTGAAAGTGCTTATGTAAAAAAAATCAGAATGGATTTCATTTTGATTTTCACTAATATATTTTCACTCTTTGAGTATTAAGTATTGTTTTATAGTGTCTTTAATAGTGTTCTTTGATTCTCAGGCGACATCTACAGTCAGTTGTACCTAGTGTGTAATTGATTAAAACTAGTGAAACGCTTCTGCTTCGCTCGGTTTTGATACTAGAAGAAATATTAAGTTTAAAAAAAAATATAATACATATACTAGTTTTATATGAATATGCCTGAGATTATACGTCGTCTCTGAGGCCGGCTCAGGAAGAGGTGGCGAGACGACCTAGACCTGTTCCCCGCAACGGTAGGATCGAGGTGGCTTTAGAAAAGGTGGGACAGTGTCATCATCATCAGCCTATATTGTTCCCACTGCTGGGACACAGGCCGCCTCTCGGTGAGACGGAGTGGGCCGTAATCCACCACGCGGGCCCAGTGCGGGTTGGTAGATGTCACATGTCTTCGAATTCATGTTTTTTTGTTTTGTTTTGGGGACAGTGTGGGCTAACTTTTCGAAATAAATTATCTAACTGTACTTTTTTCATAAAATATTATATTTTTGGGTTATCTTTTTTACAACCGTTCAACGCAAAAAATATGGTTGACGTGACAAAAAATATGTGAAACAGGATGCATGGTCTACTGTTTATTAATACTTATGTTAGTTTAATCAGAAATTTTGGTGAATATTTTTTTTTGTCAACTAGCACCACACAGTCTTTACCACATCAATATTATTACTTGGCAAAACATTGTCATTTTTATGTACAGACGCCAGCACATCAAGCTACCCGAAACTGACAAATTCTACCAATCCATCTTGAACCAAATGCTTTAGCAATAAAATTCAAAATTTATTAAAGAAATTTGACAGATTGTAGTAGCTTGATGCGCTAGCGTCTGTACCTAAGTTTAATCATCAATGAAATATATGGATATACCGTCCATTATATAATTTATTAATTCTCAAAAAGTCGGTAAATCTGCATCACACAGACATACATGACAAGAGATTTTAGTTTATAATATGCATAGATATACATATACTTAATAGATAATGTCAGAGGACTAGGTCGTTCGACTAATAACGTATAGACAGCTAATTTGCTTGATAATAAATAACGTTGAAACGGCCGGGAGTTATTCCATTTAATTTTGTTTAGTTTATGACATTCAAGCGGTAGGTAATTAAGGTAGGTTAAGTTACCTATATTAATGAGCCGATAAATAATATTGGTATTGGACATAGACACATGGGTTTAGATCTACGTCATTAGGATGACGCAATCGCAGTTCATCCTTTTGATCTTCGGCAGCTTCTTTACGGAGACATTTTTTTTTAAAATAATCTAATTCATATGAATGAAAAATACGGAAACCACATTCTCTGCTTATTTTAGCTGAAAAAACAAAAACAAATGGAAATTCATTGTCTCTAACTTTACATATTATCTTTCCATAGTAGAAAACAAAGTTGCTTAGTAAGTAACTTAGATTATTTTAACTACGCAACGAATTATAATGCGCTCTTCATCAATAGACAGAGTTATTCAAGAGAAAGATTTTACGCGGGTGAAGCCGCTGACAAAAGCTGGTAAAATATAAATAAAGTCAATTTACGTGTCTGTCTGTGTGAACGTATTGTTCTTTTAAACTACGCAACGGATTTTGATAAGGGTTTACCGTCATTTAGACAATATATACCGGAATGTTTATATGTACCTATAATACACTAATATTAAACGTACATAAATCTGTACCTTCAGTGAAAAGTGATACATGTCGACCCAGATCGGTTTTTATATTCTCTGATTAAACTTATTAAAAAAAAAAAACTTAATTTCTATCTTATCCCCGTTGTTATAAGATTAAAAATGACTGAGATTTTTTTGTGTACATTGATATAAGTAAGCAATTTTTTATTGAAATTATTGTGTAAAATAATACTTTTTGATTCATACCAAAGTGCTCCGAACCGATCTTTATATTACTAAAATGTATTTTAATACAACTCGAGTTACCACATCTTACGCGAACCGAAACCTTTTACTTCAATTAATCCAAAATGATACAAATGAAATCCTGTCACAAAACATTAAAAAATTGAAACAATACATTCTAGTGAAAAGTGTTACATTTGTACATGAACCATACAAACACAAATTTATTTTCATAAAAATATGTGACTAATGATACAACTGCTAATCAAACAATTTACACGTAATTTATGTACCCAATTTTGATGTGATTACAAATTTAATATTAATTCTATTAGTAAGAACATAAGGGAAATAGGACATATGATTACGTGAATAATGATACTAATATAGTAGAATCAAAACTGCATTGCGTTTTAGAACTAAATTAGCAAAAAAATACGTAGTACACAGTGATACAAGTCGCGCAGCTCTTACGCACCCCACTCCCTACTTCTCCGCGGGACGCATGGAAAGAGTGCAGGCGACGCGGGATTCTTAGTCTCGGGCGTGCGTCAGGACAGGTGCGTCGTGCGTTACAGCATACAACTACGATGCGTAAGGTAAGACTAAAAACAACGAAAATCATTAAAGGAAAGAAGGGCAGATAGAGATTCTAGATTAATTTTACGCAATGCAGGCAAGAGTTATGTTACTAAACTGGGTAAAATGAAACCTGGAAGAAATTTGGGCCCACTAACGGACTGTCGCATGAAATGCAATAGTCGTATATCCCATGACATAAGAGAATTTATTTTTAAGGAATACTGGGGTTTGGGTTCGTACGATGAGAGAACTAAATATACTGAACGCTTTATTAAAATTAATAATAAAAAAACACATACAATCGGAGGCAAAGGAAAACGAGAATACAGCAATACATATAAAATAGTTTATTTTAATGAGGATTACAAAATATGTAAAAGTTGTCTTTTGAAAACTCTTGGTGAGAGTAATCGCTTTCTTCAGACCGTGTGTGAAAAAATAAAAAAGTCTGGTCGTGTAACTAAAAGCGAAAGGGGGCGTGCTGCCAGCTACAAAAAAAAATCTAACGAGCGACTGAAAGAGGTAGAACAGCATATCAATAAATTCCCGGCGTACGAAAGCCATTACTCTCGATCCAAGACTGCTAAAAAGTACCTTAGCTCTAACCTTTCCCTCAATACTATGTATCAGCTTTATTGTAAAGAAAATAGTAACCCCGTCTGCAAAACTGTATATGGCAAAGTTTTTAAAGATATGAACTTATCATTTAAGAAACCTAGTATAGATACATGCAATAAATGTAACTTGTTACAAAATAAGCTCCAATATTTACAAGATGCTGAACAAATTGTACAAGTACGGGAGCAACTGAGACTACATCAGGAAAGCTACGAAAGTGCTTACACTGAAAAACGCAAAGATAAGGCTTTGGCTAAAACTAACTCGGATATATTTTGTGTTATTGCATTCGATTTACAACAATATCTACCTACTCCTATGCTGAATACTCAATCAGCATTTTATAAAAGACAACTATGGGTCTTTAATCTGACAATCCACGATTTTACGACTGATTACGCATATTGCTACATGTGGCCAGAATGTAGTGGTGGTAGGGGCGCCAATCAAATAGCTTCTTGCTTGTACGAATTTATCACTGTGAGACTTCCGTTGCTTCACCCAAATGCTAAAACCTTAATCATGTATTCAGATTCATGTTCGGGACAAAACAAAATTCTATTATTTGCACAGCTTTATTATTTGCACTAAAAGACTCGCCTCAACTTTTGAACATAGAACATAAATTTCTCGTACCCGGCCATACACACATG
The DNA here is from genome assembly GCA_932294355.1 of Aporophyla lueneburgensis. Lineage (NCBI taxonomy): Eukaryota > Metazoa > Arthropoda > Insecta > Lepidoptera > Noctuidae > Aporophyla > Aporophyla lueneburgensis. The sequence goes on from OW028759.1 coordinate 11,911,942, forward strand.
GAAGTTGATAGTGACCATGCGCTCATTGAAAGAGCAAAAAAACGAACATCAATGAATATTCACCACCCACGCGATTGGTGTCAATTGGTAAGGAGTGCATCAACTAGAACTAATAAATTTTCAGTAATTGAAATGGCGGGTACAGATTTTTACGATTTTGCCATGTTTGCTAAAAATAATTTTACAGTTAAAAAAACTAATTCTACGGATGAAAAGTTTATATGGTTGAATGTAAGGGTTATTAAATAAAGAAAGTTACGTAGGTGATGATTATTATGTGATGTATTACGACAAAAGGAATAAAGACTACAGTTTAGTTAGTATTAATGCTGTTCCAAAATGTTACAATGGACCGATTCCTATAAGAGTTTTAAAGAAAAGGGATTTAATATCACTGTTAGAATACATTGATCCAAGTGTTCACGATTTTTATCATAATTTGATAACAAACTCAAATTTGCGTGACGCAGATCCTGATATTGTTTCGGATAGTGAATAGTTGCAGTGCTACAACATATCTGTTGTTCGATTTTTGGAGATTTGATTTTATACAATTTAAGACTGTTCAAGATTAATGATAAAAAGGATGAAAAGTTATGTTTTTTTTTATAAGAAAATTATATTGTTATCTGTTGTTGGATTTTTGGAGACTGATTTCATACGATTTAAGACTAATTCGATCTCTGTTCAAGATTAACGATAAGTAGGTTTAAAAGTTGTGTTTTTTTAAAAGGATGTTATATTGTATTGTATAGCGAATAGTTGAAGTACTACATGTACAACACATATGTTATTTGATTTTTTGAGACTGATTAAATACGCTTTAAGACTGTTCAAGATTAATAATAAAGAGGTTTAAAAGTTATGCTTTTTTATAAGGATGTTAATTATATTGTTTTATATAGCGAATGGTTGAAGTTCTATAACAAATCTGTTGTTTGATTTATTGAGCCTGTTTTAATATGTTTAAAGACTAACGATACCTACTCTGATAATCAGATTAACAATAAATACCTACTTAGGTCTAAAAGTTATGTTTTAAGTTTGATTTATAAAAATGTTTTATTGTTTTGCTACTACTTGTAATTCATAAAAAAGTGTTTATTCAAGAATTCTTTATTAAAGAAACGCTTTTTTTTAATTTAGTTATTATTTTATTATGATATTAACATAGTTTTACCCTTTCTGTGACAAAAACGTTTGAAAATACTTATTACTTGTATCAATAAACACTTCGATGTAAACAAAATGTATCACAATAAATTCTAGCTTGTAGCATTAATCACTTACTAGTTTGAAAAATACATTGGTGTTTAGGGGTACAATTGAATATTTACGTAGGAATTTTAAATAAAACAATGAAAAAAGGTTGCTGATTATCAAAATGATCATATTAGTTTTACGACTTTTTCTCACAACAACTATTTGCAGGCAAAACATGCCAAAACACAAGCCTTATAACATTTCACACAAAACGGTAACTAAATGTGTAAAATAATTCATTTCATTGTAAATATAAATACACAAAAATAAGCAAAGAAAACTATAGTGTACGGTGATATAACTGGCTATTTTTACTAATTACTTAAATTCCGTGCAAAATAATATATTCAAACCAAGCTCTTTATAATCTTTATAATATTATCTACACGTACCACATATCGTTTTTTATTTTAGAACGTTAGAAAAAGAACGAGATTTTTTTAAATCTTTAACCTTGAATTACTCAAAACTATGATTTTTCACTTATATCACTTTTCACTGAAGGTACAGAAATAATCTCTGTAAATTACAAAAGCCGTGCGAAGGAGGACCGGATCTATAAAATACAATTATAAAAATTATGCACAACATTTTAAATTAAACTAATATAAATATTAATACACTAAAGGACCGTGCATCCTGTTTCACATATTTTTTGTCACGTCAGCCATGTTTTTTTGCGTTGAACGCTGGTAAAAAGTGCAACCCGAAAACATTAATATTTTGTGTAACAAAATGCATGAATAATTTGTATTGGGGTTACAAAACTTCATGGTTGGCGTTTGTTGTAGCATATACAAGTTTTTAGTACTAGTAATGAAGCACGATTGATGATACCTAACTTCTATTGATAAGGTAAATTAAATCCGTCTATCGCAGTTCACAGCTGGATATGTCCTCCACCTTCCGTATCCAGTCTGTTCTAGTCATCCAGTCTGTCCAGTCAGCTGGGGGGCGTCTCGCACTATGTTTGCCGATACGCGGTCCCCACTCCAGGACTCGTCTGCTGCACAGGCCATTGGATGAGATCAGGTGTGCCAATTTTATTCTTTAAAAGCTCAAATGCTGTTACTGCTATTGAACGCAATTAGTAACTAAAAACATACTGTATGTCAATAAATATATGACAACATCTATTTCGTAGCGCTAAGGGCGGTTCTTGTAATTATCTACATAGTACACACTGGCGTGTAGTTGTTCGTACATACAAGGATGTTTCTATCTGGCAAGGCTGTTAATTTTTCTTTTAGGCATCATTCACACCAAACGTATTGTCCGCCGCCGACTGTGAGTATGCTCACTGTCTGCCCCAGTGTGAACGAGGACTCAGTCAGCAGTACGCGTTCTCACCAAGCCGACTATACGCTACAGCGTACAATGCGCTACATGTGTTACGTCCGCCGTGCATAGACGCGTAGTACAATAATCGGCCACCGAGAGTCAGCGACAACGCACTACGTAATAGCGTATAGTCGGTTCGGTGTGAACAAGAAGTTAAATTTATATTGAAAAGCGATAAACTGCGTAACGCTTGCTCACAGTCAGCGGCGGACAATACGGTTGGTGTGTACGATGCCTTAGAACAACCTGGAGGAAGGAACAGTGGACAGTTACTGGAAGACCTATGCTCAGCAGCGGGACAATGTAGGTAGACAAAAAATGTAGCTAAGGGGCCATCCATAAATTACGTCACACGTTAAGGGGGGGAGGGGGTCGACGACTTGTGACAGTGTGTGATAAGGGGGTGGGAGGGGACCTACATTTTGTGACGTCACATTTCAAAATTAAATATACATATTTAAAGTATCTACTATTAAAACACGAAATATGAACTATGAAAGAAAAAAAAAATTATATATGTCACATCACACTAGGGACGGGGGGGTCTCACAAATGTGACTAGCTGTGACAAGGACGCGGGGGGGGGGGGGGTCAAAAAATCATGAAATATATGTGACGTAATTTATGGATAATATATATTTAATATAAGTACATATTCCTCAAGTTAAATATGACATCATCATCATGCATCTAGCCTTTTCCAAACTAAGATCAGGTCGGCTTTCAGTCTAACCGAATGTATCTGAATACCAGGTTTTTACATGGAGTAACTGCCTATCTGACTGCTACAACCCAGTTATTACGTAAAATGATACCTTGCTGCCGTGCTTGGTAAGACTGGTTGTCAAACTTTCGGGCTTCTGATGACCCGTTTAGCTTATACTAGGTTTTGCCAGCGACTTCACTCGCGTATTATGCATATGAACCTTCTTCTTGAATCAGTCTGCTTATTGATGAAAACCGCATCAAAATCCGTTGCGAAGTTAAAAGATCTAAGCGTAACTGTACCGTGTGGTGCCGGACGTAAAGAATAGCATCACCCCATTTCTTCCCGTGGGTGTCGTAAGAGGCGACTACGGGACTTACTAGAGAATGGGCAGCAGCTTTCTCTATGCATTTTACCATCATACTGCGATCGCCAATCCGCCTGCCAAGCGTGGCGATTATGGCAAAGCCCCCCAAATTGGGGGAGGCCTATGTCCAGCAGTGGACGTATTACGGCTGAAATGATGATGATGATGAAGCGTAACTGGCGCGGAAAGAAACTTTGTTTCATACTATGTAAAGATTGGAAATTTCTCCTGAACTGTCAAGTTTGTCGGACACTTCACGTAAAAAGGTTGAGTATTACATTTAAATCCTTTAGCTGCATCTTACAACACCTTCGAAATGAATCGATCAATTCCTCTCTAGAGACCCAATACAATTCAAAACCCAACCAAAACATCCTAACAACCCATCTGCGCTAACGGAACCCTAAAAAAAGGGTCGGAAAGGGTGTTACGTTCTTAAAACGATGGGAAAAAACACTGTGAACCTCCTCGTTGAGACGTTGAATAAAACAATAGGATCGCGAGAAACGCCGCGGTAAGGAAGTAGATTACAGCTAGGTATTGTACAAGGTCGCTTGGTAGCACATGGTCCAGTTCTCATCTACACATCTATACATACAGATAAATAAATTTGAAGTGTCTGTTTGTAAATTCAAAATTGTATTGTGGGTGTACTATAAGTAGGTACTCTTTTGCTGAACCCTTTAGGGAATACATGCGCGTTGTTATGTTGTGTTATTTATATACTACAGTAATATACCAATCTATACTATATACTATTATAAAGCTGAAGAGTTTGTTTGTTTGTTTGATTGAACGCGCTAATCTCAGGATCTCTCTCTCCTGGTCGGAATTGAAATATTTTTGTGTTGGGTAACCTATTTATTGAGGAAGGCTATAGGCTATATAACACCACGCTACGGTTAAAAGGAGCGGAGCAGCAAACGAAAAATGGACGAAAACTGGCAGGCAATTCGATGCGACGGGAATGAGAGCGAAAATTTGACGTGGGTGAAGTCGCGGGCAGAAGCTAGTAATATTATAAATCTGAAGAGTTTGTTTGGTTGTCCGCGCTAATCTCAGAACTACTAGTTCGAATAGAAAAATTGCTTTATTGTTGGATAGCCCATTTATTGTGTAGGTAAGGCTATATCACGCTAGGACCCTTAGGAGCTGAGCAATAAGAAAAAAGTCACAAATACGATGTACTCGCACGCGCAGGCGATTTGATGAAATCGGAGGAGCAAGAAACCGAGGACGAAGTCACAGGTAAAAGTTATATAAATACCAAAATAATTTTGAATGGAGTTAGCTCATTCCGATCTAGCCCGTCCCTTATTACCCTCTATCAGCAATGCCTTAAGCTGAGGTCCGTACCCCACAGGGGTGCCCTTAGCGAGTAGTCGCTCTAGTTTTAAGTTTTTAAGCCCTGGCTGAAGGCCTTCATTTATTAAGGTAGCCACAGGCAAGTCCAGTTAAGAAGCCGACAAGCTCATAGGTTGACTTGCGAAATGTTGTTCCAAAAAAAACCGGCCAAATGCGAGTCGGACTCGCGCACCGAGGGTTCCGTACAAACCTGTAGGTATCCTCGGTTTATGCATAAGATTTATGTTTATGACATTAAATGTTTTTTTTTAAATTTTTATATTTAAGTTGATTGAATGAAAGGTAAATTGCGATTTACGATTTATGACGTATTAAAAAAAAACTACTTACTAGATCTTGTTCAAACCAATTTTCGTTGGAAGCTTATATGGCAATGTACATCATATTTTTTTTTTCATTAACCTGATACACAGGTTTTAAACCCAAAACCATGTCGAGAGCATGTTTATAAACGTCGGAACCAGCACGGCATCCGTATAGAAACAAACATTTGTACGGCCTACAGTTATTTGCCCTGTCTGAATGTTTGTCTACGTGATTTGTATTTGGAATGGCACCCTCTGCATAGGGTAGTTGTTTTAGTGTCCCTACATTCACATAGAGTGGACGTGATAGAGAATTGACATGGTAGTATTTGTGTGAACAAAGAGAGAGCTAGGTAAACAAAAGAAAATCGAAAATGGCGGAAAAATCGCAGATGTCATAATAACCCTGTTATTTCCATTTAACATTATAAACAATAATTTACCATAACAGCCGAAAGACGTCCATTAGGTACTGGACATAGCTTTTCCCTAATTTGGGGGTGTTTGCCATAATCGCCACGCTTGGCAGGCGGGCTGGCGATCGCAGTGTGGTTGAAAAATGCATAGAAAACGCTGCTGCCTATTTTCTAGTAGGCCCCCTAGTGGCTTCTTGCGACACTCACGGGTTGAAATGGAGTGATGCTATCTTTACGTCAGGTATCACACGAAACAACTAGTATTTATCTAAATAGAAAGAAAGAAAGAAAGAAAGAAAGAAAGAAAGAATACCGTTTATTTGTCACATTGTAAATAGCAAAGTAATAACAGTCGCCCGAGTCGATCGATCAAGTTAACTTAAGGCTGCCGCGGTTTGTCCGTGGATGTGTCCACCATCTTTAAATTGCAGCACCAATTCGTGCCTCGGAAAGCAGTTAGACCCGGTTTTTATTTGTTGATCTTTGGCAGTTGTTACGGGTCGTCTGAAGCCCGAAAATCTGAGAACCAGTCTCACCAAGGAGCCTGCCGGGGTCGCGTGATTGTTCGAAAGAGATACCGTGACCCTGGCACATGGGCAACTGATGGAACACGGGTGGGTTTTAGTCAGTAAAAGTCTGACACGCCCTCCCGCTCCGCCCAGAGCGGGAGAAGTCATTTGATGATTTCCCATCCTGAAAAAAAAAAAAAAGTCTTACCAAGGGGTATCATATTACCCAGTAAATGGATTGTAGAGGTTACTTAGGTAGTCGCTCTATGAAACATACTAGTAATCAGCTCCATTCGTTGCTCAACATAGTTGGAAATAAGGCTAGATTGAGATAATGAATAGTGTAAGAAATAAAATGGATAATCTCTACTATATATACTACTAGCTTTTGCCAGCGGCTTCGCCCGCGTGGAGGTCGGAAATTATCCCGCGGGAACATACTACCGGGATAAAAAGTAGCTTATGTCCTTTCTCAGGCTCTAAACTATCTGTGTACCAATTTCATTTAAATCGGTTCAGTAGTTTTAGCAGGAAAGCGAGACAGACAGACAGACAGAGTTACTTTTGCATTTATAATATTAGTGTGGATATAATAATATTATAAAGCTGAAGAGTTTGTTTGTTTCGTTGAACGCGCTAGCATCAGGAACTACTAGTCCGAATCGAAAAAATCTTTTTGTATTGGGTAGCCTATTTATTGAGTAAGGCTACCGGCTATATAACATCACGCTACAATTAAAAGAAGCGGAGCAGCAACGAAAAATTAACGAAAACTAGCAGGCCATGCGATGCGCAGGGAAGGGTCAGGGGAGCAAAAATTTGACGCGGACGAAGTCGCGGGCAGAAGCTATATTGAATAAACTCCATAGACACAAGGAGAGAAGGAATTATTAGTATTTTCTTATCTCCTTTATTCCATCAAAACATACATAATAATTAAATTTTTAAATACATATTAGAATTTAAAACTATAAAGTGTTTTTTTATCATTTTACCATCTGCCTGGCCTTTTCCAAACAATGCAGGGAGAAGTCTACCAATCTAACCGAAAGCAGTTTATTGTGGTCTCCACTACAACATGAAAATTCATTGCCAATTGGCAACATTATATTGTTCCGTTAACAAATATTTATCTACACCCTATTTTTTTTTTGTGAAATCATCAAATGACTTCTCCAGCTCTGGGCGGAGCGGGGCGTGTCTGACTTTTACTGACTAAAACCCACCCGTGTTCCTTCAGTTGCCCATGGGCCAGGGTCACGGTATCTCTTTCGAACAATCTCGCGACCCTGGCAGGCATCGGTCCTAGCAGACCCTTCAGTGCTGCTGACATCTCTTTGAGGCGCGCGTGGAACACTACGCGCCATCGACCGGAGCTTGGTCCTTACCGGGCGGCGAGCTACCATTGCTCGCCGCCCGCAAGCTCGCACCTACGGTGGCCGGGAGTCCGGTATTGACTCCCGACGCCCGATCTACACCCCAATTACGTAACAATCAATCATAATCTGAACCATTTTGATGGATATTGCTATGCCATTGCTTCAATATATGTCTAAAACGTCAAAAATAACTCAATATTTTAGCAGGAAAGCGAGACAGATAGACATACAAACAGACAGAGTTACTTTTGCATTTATAATATTAGTGTGGATAGTGTGGATATTAATATTATAAAGCTGAAGAGTTTGTTTGTTTCGTTGAACGCGCTAATCTCAGGAACTACTGGTCCGAATTGAAAAAATCTTTTTGTGTTGAATAGCTCATTTATTGAGGAAGGTTATAGGCTATATAACATCACGCTACAATTAAAAGGAGCGGAGCAGCAAACGAAAAATGGACGAAAACTGGCAGGCAATTTGATGCGACGTGAAGGGGAGTGAAACTTTGACGCGGACGAAGTCGCGGGCAGAAGCTAGTAGAAAATAAAATGATTTTAGAAGTGTTAGTTCACCAGATTCAGGCGAAACAATTCGGGCGAATCGACTAATCAGCCACAATTAGGCCAGTACAAAAGCCAAATCCATTTCAGTTTTCTACAAAATCAGTAGATGACTGCATCAACACTTTTTCATTCAGTGTACTTGTAAAGTACCTCTATCGCACTTATAATCCATAATGGGTGTAAAAGCAGAGCAATTTGTGTCAAAGTACTACATAGCGAACATGTTTGGCATGCATTCAGAGGGTTAAAAGTCGATAACAATGCACTATGCGTTGACGGGTTGCCAATCCGTCAGTGGTTATTTTACTAAATTTTCATCACCATTTTGGTCAGGAATAGTCGACATTTTCTTGATGTTGTCAAAGTTAAATTACAAGTCTAGAAGTTTTAACTAAGTTATAATTTAATCTAATAAGTTATCGAAATAAATCTTCGCAGAATTATTGGAAAAATCTAAGTATGAAGAATCGCTTAATGTTGGGTTAGTCTTACCTGACATACCTATAGTGTTTTTTTTTCTAACATATTAAGTATCTATATTTTTAAATATTTTTCCAAAAAAACTTACAAAATCATTAAAAAATATAAAAAATAGCGACTCGTTGGCGTCGGGAGCAAGGTTCACAGGTTATTAATTTATATAAAAGACATGTTTTGTTTTGTCCACAGTAAGTGTTAATAGTACGTTAGTAAAATTTACTCCTAAAGTCAATTTAAACACAAAATAAAATAGACCGCTTAAGATTGATATATTCGATCAAATTAATACCATTTATATTCCTCAATTTTCAATGGAAATATCTCTAATAACTATAAACACGATTACGATTACGTCTACATGATTCACAAGCACATGTTAAAACAGCGCCAGACTCTAAAACATCCAAAAGGTTTATCAATTATGTATATCATCAAAGGTACAACCACACTATGCTGCATCCATTGTAATGGACCCAACAGTGTGGTGTCAACTTGGCGCCAACGCGGACGTCTCGTGTCGTTTTGACGTTTCGCGCCCAACGGCTTTCGCGCCGTTTTCGATATCCAACCTTTTTACTCCCAATAAAAAATTAAATTGTTGACGAGTGCTGACTTTTTGTGTGAAAAAGTTTAAATTAAATATGGAACAAGTTCGGAGAACAATGTAGAATTGTTTTCATTTTTTTTAAATTAAATACTTTTTGACAGTTCCAAAATCGTGTGTGACGTTTTGATGTTTTGAATAAAAACTTTTTTTTATGGAACTGTAGGTTTTTTGTGTATCGTAATTTTGTGGACTTTGTTGACAGTGTTGTTTGACTTGTGTGTGACTTGGAGACTATATTTGTCTTGGATTTCAAACAACTGTTTCGAGAATAAAATTTATTCGTGGATGAGAGGTAAGACTTTTTTAAACCTATTATCAAGTTATTTTTGGACATTAATGACCAAATAAATTCATAAATACTAACGTACCTTAAAGCTATAAAAAATCGAAAATGTACTAAAACTCTTTTAACTTATGTTACAATAAAAATGATTACTTTATTTCTCATATTTATTATCTAGGTATATCATGAGCATTAAATAATCCTTTAACTATACAAGTTTGCTCAACAAAGCACAAGGAGCTGTTTGATGTTTTCATCAAACAATAGATTTTATATTATCGTTTTAATAATGCCATCAAAAAATTAAACGAAACTGAAATAATCTTATCCAAAAAACACCATTCGACCCAGAATCTCGGGAAACACAATCAAAATCTTTATCAATGAACTCCAAAATTGGATTACAGCGTATCTGCCCTCAGCCTAAAACAGACCGCAGTACATTTTCAATAAAAAAGACATTATAAAGTAGTCGGTGTCCAAAAAACACAAGACATCTCAAGAATCGAGATGAGTCTCCATACAACACAATACCACACGTCAAAAATACAAAACAACTGCGACTTTCGACCTTAGCTTGTCCCGATACGAGTTATAAATAATTTTAGGGATGGTAAAGATAAGTTTGTAACATTTTTTTTTAATAAACAGGTTTGATACTTACTCGTTAGGGATCGTAATTAGGGCAGGTGTTCATGGCGGTGGATTTTTTGTTATGTTTAGTTTGATTTTTACTTATTTTTGTGGTGAGATCTGGTTGGGAGGCTGTTTGGAGAATAAGTTTTATTGGGAATTTTTGGCTACCTGTGAATGTGGATGAAATTAATATGTAGTTTATTTGTGTGTCTATAGCCTTAGGTGGCCTATGTCCGTATTTTAGTTTAAAGTTAAGTTAAAAATCTCACCGTGAAAACTTAGGTGAATTGATTTTGAAGTAGCTGTCATTCCACCTAATGCTCGATTTTGACAGCTCACTTCACCTTCACGGTAATATTATTACAGAATAAATTGTATCTATTCATAAGTATTAAACTACCTATTTAACACAAAATTAACTAAATATCGAATCATCAAACGTTACCTCACTAACTCTTCAAGAAAAGTTGACGTATTATTTTATAAATATATTTTACAAATATAAAAATAATTATTGATATAAAACAAGGTGTACACTAAATACAGATTTCTCTGACTCTTGCGCTAGTTATAAGTGTGTTGTAGGTGCCATTGTCCTCTTGTGATACTAAGATTTTTAAAGTTTTATGACATCATAAAAAAGAAACAAAAAACACTTTCTACTTGAGAAATAATAATAATAATAATAAACCCAGAACAAAAATAAAAAAAAAACATTTTAAAAGTGCAAAAAATAATTTAAAACTTACACTAAGAATCTTTTAAATACTCAACCATTAGGTACTCTAGCACTAAAACTATCAAAGATATTAACGGTTGAAATTACATAATTCATGTTTTTGACAGTCAGAAATATTGAAGTTAACACAAGTAAACCGCGCGAAAAGAGGCTTTCAAGTCAAAAATTGTCTTTAAAAATATTTTCGTTTCGATCATTCACAATTAAATTTTATATTGGTCTTACGATATAAACAACGCTGTAAGACATTAATGCAAAACCCGTAAAGTTTCGTTTATCATTATTTAATAGCAGAGCTCTCCCTGTGCTCAGAATAATATGCCTCAAGTCAACTTGTTTAGTATTCCACATAAGTAAACTTGCCTAGAAAAAATGTTTTCAATCTTGTCTAGCCTTTTCGTAGGCAGGCGATAGGCAACCTGTTACATCACAAGCTTTTTGTTATACTTTGCTGATGTCAAATGTATGAAACGTGCTTAAGAGTGGCCAACCCGGTATAATTTTCATACAATCGCTCGAACGTCTCGTTATAAGAATTTTACCTTCAGATATTTTAAACATACAGGTATCTTGTGGGTTAAATCTAGGTTTCAGTGTAAGACAAAAATATTTTTCGAGAATAAAAATCAATAAATCTCATTTCTTGCACAAATTACACTTTGGCAGTTAATAATGTTATCATAACGTTAAAAAAGGGAACGAAAACATCATCATCAATACCAAAGACACCTGTAGTGGAGATTCAAAATGACTATTATTATTTCAAAAACTTGGTAGGCTTTTTCAAAATCACGAACGTGTTTCGTGAAATATTCGCGCACCATTCTACGTTCGATGTTGTTGTTCGATGTCGTTCTCTCTCGCTTGTTGTGCGTTGGATGAAACAACAAGCTTTTTTATCATGCTCGCGTTGACAAAAGACGGACTGAGAAGGGCCCTCTTAAATCAAATCTCCTCGTCTGGTATGGGCATGAACTAAAGCGTTCAAATAAAAAAAAACGAGTTTTTTTGTGACATAGTTTAAACGGGTGTACTACGTAAGCTCGACAAATGAATGTGAGAATAACACTTGTGCGACAAAACTGTACTGCGACTCACAATAGTTTGAATGCACGCTTGTGCGATACACTCGAGCTTACATAGTACACTAGGTTAGGTTAGGTTAAAACTGTGACCTCCTACGCATAGGCCGAGCGAGCGAAGCGAGCGGTGCCGCGGCAGCGGCCGGCGAGTGCTAGAAACGACTAGATTCAGTGTGTCGCACAAGTGTGCATTCGAACTATGGTGAATCGCAGTACAGTTTTGTCGCACAAATGTTATTCGCACATCCATTTGTCGAGCTCGCGTAGTACATTCAGTGTAAACCATCGATACATTTTTTGTATTAAGAACAGAGCTGTGTTCGAGTTAAGAATTCTTCAGACAGGTGCGACGCGAATCTTGTAGTACAATTTCCATGAAGTTTACACAGTAATTGCCCTACGAGAGTGGCGTTGTGCCTGTTTACTACAGTTCTTAATTTGAAACCGCCAGGTTAGCCCACGTTTTTAATTCTTAAATTTTCTTACGTTTTTAGCAATATGTAGGTCTGTATCAGGTTGTATATTGATTAAAAATGGTTTTTCTAACTGTAAAAATATGGCTTTACAGAATTAAAATCATCAATCCCATCATATTCATGCAATCCGATTGAATGACTTAGAATAAAAAGTCATTAAACGCAATTATGTGAACTTAGAAAAAACGTTGTTAAAAAAAACCGGCCAAGTGCGAGTCGGACTCAGGCACGAAGGGGTCCGTACCATTATCGGCATAAAAATCACTTTTGTTGTATGGGGGTAGAAATATTTAAGGGAGCCCCCTTTAAATATATGTTTAATTTTAATTAAATTATTTATTTTTATCTGTATATATATAATTCTACTGTACGTGTGTATTGAGTGCGTATGCGATTTGAATGAATTGTTTAGTATGCATTTGGGTGGCACCCTGGATGGTTTAGATTCACTATTGGACCCGGTAGGTGGAGCTACTATCGAGTTCTAGAAAACAGGTCAACGTCTGTACGGTCAGCTAGTAGTGAATATATAACTAAATATTCTGTGAATATTTTAAGCGTCTACCTGTTGCCGTTATCAATATCGAGCAAAAACGGGCAAACAATCACGTGTGTTGTATGGGAGCCCCCTCAAATATTTATTTTATTTTGTTTTTAGTATTTTTTGTTATAGCTGCAACAGACATACATCATCTGTGAAAGTTTCACCTTTCTAATCACGGTTTATGAGATACAGCCTAGTGACAGACGAACGAACGGACAGCGGAGTCTTAGTAATAGAGTCCCGTTTTACCCTTTGGGTACGGAACCCTAAAAAAGTGTGGAAAACTGGTATATCCTAAAACCAAGAAATGGCATATGACGTCTACTAACTCGCATTGGGGCCGCGTGGTAGATAGCCCAGCAGTGGGAAGATTATAGCCTGATGATGTTATAACCGACGTACAGAAGATATTTACACGACTTACTTTTATGACTACCTACAATGGTAAATACATGTATGCTCTCAGTAGACAAAGCCTTAAAGCCAGGTACACACATTATGCATCACGCTGCGCAATGCAGCATGCGAAGCTATTTCCATACATTTTTATTTTGTTTGCGAGAATTGTCTGTGCATATTTGCGTTTTACTATTCCTGTTGTTTGTACCTGCCTTAGAATCCACTTAATAGGGAAATTTCAACTTAGTTCTTTGACAAATGGGTTTATTTCATGTTACAAATACGAGTAGGTATATAAATAAATCATTACACAGCCACACAAAAAAAAAAAAATTCTGACCTGGAGGTCGCACTATGTGTACTATATGTTTTTGGGGTCGCTGAATCCGAATCTGGGGTCAGTTTTATTCCAGCACATCTGGGTTCGGCCATAACCTCAAAATATACCCTCAAATTTGCTAAATTTGGTTAAACTGCTAACCGTATGGCTTTAAAACCTTATAATCCTCTATTACAGTAGCTCGATGACCTCTTGCTTAAATAACTACATAACCCATAGTCCCATAACCCCCGTCCCATCGAGTTACTGTATTATGGGATTATGAGGTTTTAGAGCCATAGGGTTAGCAGTTCAACCAAATATAGCAAATTCGAGGGTATATTTTGAGGTTATGGCCGAACTCAGACGTGCTGGAATGGAAATGACCCCGGAGTCAGATTCAGCGACCCCTAAAACACACATAGTACACATTTTCAGGCCCCCACGTCAGAAACTTCGTTATTGGGTTTAAGGGTTATGTTGGTAAGGGGTTACAAGGTTATGTAGTTATGGGACTATGGGTTATGTAGTTATTTAAGCAAGGGGTCATCGAGCTACTGTAATAGAGGATGCGACCTCCAGGTCAGATTTTTTTTTTTGTGTGGCTGTGTTATTAATCCTTAGACAAGAAGTTCATAATAAATGAAAATTTGAGTTATAATATAAACCATACCATATACCATCAACTGTTGGTATATCATGGTTGTGGCTAGTAGCTAAGTAATAGAGTACTAAAAGTCGTACGGTTGGATCGATCAGGTAAAGCTATGTTTGCCGCGGTTCTCCCTGGATGAGTGACCATCTCTGTAACCTCTCATTGCCTCGGAAAGCACGTCCAACCATTGTTCTCGGCTGTTATTTGTGTACTAGCTTCTGCCCGTGACTTCGTCCGCGTCAAATTTTTGCTCCCATGACCCTTCCCGTCGCTGTTCTTGCTCGCTCCTTTTGAGTTATGGTGAGTCAACCTTAAAAGATAGACATATGCTCTCGCGGACTTTTTTTAGAACTTTTTAAAAGAAACAATTCTGTCATACATGATTTTTGCGTTACTTTAACCGTTTACGCAGCGCACGCAACGGAAACTCTCAAAAGGAATAAATTTTCCCCGTTTTTGCAACATTTTTCATTACTGATCCGCTCCTCTTAGTTGTAGCGTAATGTTATATAGCCTATAGCCTCCCTCGATAAATAGGCTACCCAACACAAAAAGAATTTTTCAATTCGGATCAGTAGTTCCTGAGATTAGCGCGTTCAATCAAACAAACAAACAAACTCTTCAGCTTTATAATATTAATATTATAATTATATATTATAGTATAGATATTAAGTATAGATATTTGACAGTCGTTTCGGGTCGTCAGAAGCACGAAAGTCTGACAACCAGTTTTACCAACAGGTATCCTGTTGCCCAAAAAGTGCGTGGTGGAGCTCAAATAGACAGTTGCATCCAATTAGACTGGTAGTTGACCCCAACATAGTCGGGAAAAGGTTAAGCAGATGATTATACTTATACTAAACTCTACCAAAATATCTTGTATAGATTTTCACCTTTTCGTTCGACGAAATGCCCCTATGTATTCAAGCCCTAAGAATTTCAGTGTCGTATCCAACAAAATGTTATGTTCCTTGTATGCCATCCATCATTCATTCTCATCCATCAAGCCACCATCATCCTACTTTTTTTTTTTTTTTTTTTCAGGATGGGAAATCATCAAATGACTTCTCCCGCTCTGGGCGGAGCGGGAGGGCGTGTCAGACTTTTACTGACTAAAACCCACCCGTGTTCCATCAGTTGCCCATGTGCCAGGGTCACGGTATCTCTTTCGAACAATCACGCGACCCCGGCAGGCATCGGTCCTAGTAGACCCCTACACCATCATCCTACTTAGTTGTCATTTGTTTCAGTTAGCTTTACAACTCGATTCTGAGATAAGCAATATCTTCGAATCTGTTTTAATTTGTTCTTCATTACGAAGATGTTGATAAGTCTTTATTTTATGCGTATTAAGATTCAATTCTGAAACACGATCGGGTTGGCTTAGAGAATGAATTTGCATATTTTACTAAGCGTTAGTTAACTTAGTCTTATTGCGCAATGTTCCTTTAGTTCTAAAAAGATCTGAGACAGTTTTTGCAATTTCAACTTTATTTCGATTAGGGTAAAGTTCTTTAATAGAGTTGGTAGCTTCGTGAAAGAAATGCATTAAAAAAAACCGGCCAAGTGCGATTCGGACTCGCGCACCGAGGGTTCCGTACAAACCTGTAGGTATTCACGGTTTATGCATAAGGCTTATGTTTATGAATTTAAATGTTATTTAAAAAAAAATATATATTTGTGTTGATTGAATGAAAGGTAAATTGCGGTTTACGATTTATGACGTATTAAAAAAAAACTACTTACTAGATCTTGTTCAAACCAATTTTCGTTGGAAGTTTATATGGCAATGTACATCATATATTTTTTTTTAGTTTTATCATTCTCTTATTTTAGAAGTTACAGCGGGGGGGGGGGGACACATTTTACCACTTTGGAAGTGTCTCTCGCAAACTATACAGTTTAGAAAAAAATGATATTAGAAACCTCAATATCATTTTTGAAGACCTATCCATAAATACCCCACACGTATGGGTTTGATGAAAACATTTTTTTGAGTTTCAGCTCTAAGTATGGGGAACCCCAAAATTTACTGTTTTTTTCTATTTTTATGTGAAAATCTTAATGCGGTTCACAAAATACATCTACTTACCAAGTTTCAACAGCATAGCTCTTAAAGTTTCGGAAAAAAATGGCTGTGACATACACGGACAGACAGACAGACAGACATGACGAATCTATAAGGGTTCCGTTTTTTGCCATTTGGCAACGGAACCCTAAAAATGGGGAGTTTTGCCATAATCGGCACGCTTGGCAGGCGGATTGGCGATCAAAGTATCGTGGTAAAATGCATAGAGAACGCTGTGGCCCACTCTCTAGTAAGTTCCTTAGTAACCTTATACGACACCCACGTGAAAGAATGAGATGGTGCTATTCTATCTATAGACCTATATAGCTATGTATGTGTCTGTGTCTGGTTTTTCCAGAAAAAAAAACCAGTCAAGTGCGTAGGCATGGAATACGCAACTAGAGTTTCAAAGATGGACAGGTTATACGAAATATAAAATCTATACTAATATTATAAAGCTGAAGAGTTTGTTTGTTTGATTGAACGCGCTAATCTCAGGAACTACCGGTCCGAATTTAAAAATTTCTTTGAGTTGGGTAGCCTATTTATCGAGGAAGGCTATAAGCTATATAACATGTAGCAGTAATGAAAAATGTTGCAAAAACGGGGAAAATCGCACGGGTAGGTGATTCGATGCGACGGGAAGGGTCGGGGGAACACGAAATTTAACGCGGACGAAGTCGCGGGCAGAAGCTAGTAAGATATTTTTAATTTTCAAAAGGGCATCAATTTAAAGTTATGATCAAATGGATCAATGAAACGATAGTCACCTAAATGTTTGAGGGGAACTTTTTATTTCCTTTTACTTAAATTTTATGAGTTCATCATCACCTACCTCACCTTTTCCCTACCATGTCTGGGTCAGCTTCCAATCACATCGGATGCAGACGTATACAAATCTACATGGAGCGACTGCCTATCTGTCTCCAACAACCCAGCTTCTGGGTACCCCTTGGTAAAACTGGTTGTCACGTTATTGGGCTTCTGACGACACGAAGGGACTGTCAGAGATCCACGAAAGACAGCCGGGACCAACAGCTTAACGTGCTTACCGGGGCACGGAAGGGTCTTGGCCTTGATCTTGGTAAAGATGGTCCCTCTATCCACGGACTAACAACGGCAAGCGTCGCATAACTTGATTGACCAACCCGTGCAACTGTTATATAGTCCTCCAGACCGTATTTCGGCCACGGCGGCCAATCTCAACAGAGACTAGCCATCGGCGCGGGAGATATTATAGTACTCAAGTGTGTGGGCAGACACAGGAGCACTCACTCTTCCCTCACTCTCATAGTCCGATGGGACGGCAATCCGACACGACCGGAGACGGAGAGAGATCAGGGGGCCTATTACGAACTTTTTAAAAACCAGGCAAGTTCCAAGCAATTCATTTCACTGGCTGGTTAAATTTCGTACTATGACATTTCAAATTCTGCCCGACTTGACGCTGGCTAGTTTGTCTATGGCTGGCTTGTAATTCTCTGTCGCAACGTTCAGAAATAGAATTAAATATTTATCGGTAAGTTACGGTTTTATTTAAATAATTTATTTTATGATAAAAATAATAATCTAGTTACACTAGTATAAAAGTAGGTGAAAATATAAACACAATATTTATTGCGACATACAATACAATTAATTCATATTATAATTTTCTATGTTTGTAAATTGTAACGCGAGATGATGTTTCCGAACGTACTCAACGAGATAAGAAGTATTGTTTCACAAACTAAGACATAACGTATTGTTCGTTTGTTAAGATACTTCCGTTCGTAATATATTCGGAGTATAAACAAAATTATGGCGTAAGTGTTATTGAGTGTTTTTAATTAATATTCAGTTTTGAACATGATATAATATTAATATATTTGTAATTATTATAGTTCAGTGCATGAGAGTTCTAGCCGTCGTCGGCGCGTAACTTAAGTGCAGCTGGAAACATTGTAGGTGTTCTTAAATTCCCACAAAGTGGCGATTGGGTACAATAAATCTGCCCAAGCACGAGAGTACTCAAAGCGGTCTCAACTCCTCACAAAGATTCAGTACCAAGTCTTTGCTAAGTCGATATCTTTGAATAAATTGCACAACATCCATGTCGAACGCATTACATTCATCACGAAGTCGTCTTCTTTTGTTCCTTGACACTCTATTTCGATGAGAAAAGTCACATTCCACGAACTCAAATAGTTTATATTCGTCACACATCATATTTTCTTTTACTAATCTAGATAATACTCGAATAATTTCGCCAAATAAACTCAAAACAATTCAATAAAAGCTCCTCTGACGCAGCGTAAACAAAATGGATTTTGAAGTTACTTTTTGACAGTTCTAATACGAAAAGAAATGTCAAACGAACGGTCGTATTACGGTATTGCCAGGCAATATTCGGTCAGAAGTCGGCCAGGGTGTCACGTGACCGCTGACTGGCTTGTTTGGCGAGTTCATAATACGAAATTGCAAGGCAGTTCAGTTTACGCCGTAAACTGCCTGGAAATAAGAGTTCGTAATAGGCCCCCAGGCGTAGGTCCAACGGCTTTTATTTTTTTTTTTTTTCAGGATGGGAAATCATCAAATGACTTCTCCCGCTCTGGGCGGAGCGGGAGGGCGTGTCAGACTTTTACTGACTAAAACCCACCCGTGTTCCATCAGTTGCCCATGTGCCAGGGTCACGGTATCTCTTTCGAACAATCACGCGACCCCCGCAGGCATCGGTCCTAGTAGACCCCTACACTGCTGCTGACATCTCTTTGAGGCGCGCGTGGAACACTGCGCGCCGTCGACCCGAGCTTGGTCCTTACCGGGCGGCGAGCTACCCACTGCTCGCCACCCGCAAGCTCGCGCCTACGGTGGCCGGGAGTCCGCTATTGACTCCCGACGCCCGGGGCGTCTCCTCCTGCGGCGGCTAGGGACGCGAGGGCGCAGAGACTGCCACTCCCTCACGCGCCCCGCCTCCTCCTTCGCGAGCATTACTGCTTCGCAGAAGGAGGTGACGGCTTCCCATTCCCTCTCGCTCCGTACCATGGCTCGCACCAGGGCCGGACGCGAGAGGTCGCCGCCGCCGATCGCCTCCACGAGGACACGGCGGTGCTCCGCCCAGGCAGGGCACACCTCCACAGGTCCAACGGCTTAACGTGCTTTCCGAGGCACGGGGGTATCAACACCGCCAACTTCAAAACTCCGGGCTGCTACTAAGAAATTCCTAATTAAAAACCCAGTAACACTATAACTGACACACTATAACTGTTATAACTTAGCCACAAGGCCCTCGAATGATTTTAAGTTACAAAAGCATTTTCTCTTTTGTTGTTAAATCAATTCAGACAAACAGATAGTAATAACAAAAGAAAAAGATAAAATAAGAGAGTTAAAAAAATTTACAATGTTATATTTACATACAAAAATATGTCTTTATAATATCGTCCGGGTATTTGTAGTAAAATATATTTTCTGAAAGGCTACCAGCCCTTTCAAACTATTCATAAATACCATACAAATATCAACGCTTTACGTAGGTGTCACGTTCAGTTCAATTATATTCGTGACACCCATTTTACCATAACAAAACGAAGGTGACCAACATCACGGACATCTACAAAATAAACAATATAAAATACTACGCGTTTTATACACACAATAGATTTCTTACTGACCTTTAATATATTAAAGCCATTTTCCAAAAAGACATTTCTTGCCTTCAAATTATCCAACAACACCCAAGAACTACCATTTCATGTAAAACTCTAGAAGCGCCAAAAATTGGAACAAAAATCACGTAATGTTTTAACTTTGACGGATCAACTTATAATAGTCGTTCAAATTTCTATTATCATTTCAACTACTTGTAGGAACAACTTTGCTTTTGCGTAGGTGTACTTTATTAAAGTTGTTTTATATACCACACAGGAAATCGGGCCTTATGAAAATAAACATAAAGTTTGGAATAAGCAAGCCTGAGGTCCCAGGTAAGAAGTATTAAGAAACGATATTATTATCTTATTCGACGTGTAACGGTCGATTCTGACCATTGCTTTTAATAAGAATGTCGTGAATAAAATAAGGGATAACATCAATTTCTTGTTGTTGGAGTATAAATAGTTGTAGTTTAGTTATAATTAAGCTATTAAGGTTTATGTAAGTATGTGTATGTAGTAAACGGGATCTTAAAGCTGCGCCCTTTGTGCTTAAGATTTTGCGTCTTTGAGTTGTGTTTTTGCCGTAAAAATGTTGCTTCCAGCACCTTAATACACTATCATTCATAATCTGAATCATTTTGTCGGATATAGCTAATGCCTTGCGTTATATGTTCGAAAAATTTGTCTGCTCAGCAACGTAAATTACGCAATGAACATTGTTGAGCTGTCAAAACGAAAGCCATTCCTACTCTGTATTCCTTTGATTATTAAAACCATTTTTTCGTGTTATTTGACTAAAAAAACAGTCATTCTTTTTATAGCTTAGGAAGAAACCTTTTATAACGGCCAATCTCAACACTAGCCATCGGCGCGAGAGTATTATAGTGCACAAGTATGCGCAAACACAGGGGCACTCACTCTTCCCTCACTCTTATAGTCCGATGGGACCCTAGAGTACTGTAGGCATGATCTTATCCTCCTTAAATCAAGTACATGATCTTATCCTCCTAACTCCACAGGATGTTGCTGGTCACAAATAACACCATATATATCACCAAACTCAACAAGCCGACGAATTCTGGCGAAGTGTCAAAGTTATTATTCATTAGTCATATCATCCTTTGATCTCTTCATAATAATGTGCAACATGACACCGGCTACATGAGTAAAATCATACCAGGAATGCTGTAAAGACTCATTTACACGAAGCGAGATTCATGCTTGGCGAGAGTTGCCAGAGCCTTGCCAGGCGATTATCGCATTTATGAATACAAGCGAGAAAAAAAAAACTCGCTAATGAGAAACGAGTCTCATTGGGCGATGAACTGTATTCTGAATTCAAAAACTTGAAATACGATTATAACCAACTTCAAACAAGGAGGAGGTTCTCAATTCGGCTGTATTTCTATTATTTTTATTTATGTTTATATGCAAGGATATTAATAGCCGAGTGGTCCCATATAAAGTTCAAATTCTGATAAGTTGTTTTGAGTTAGCTTCAGTAAAACGTATTTTTTTCACTTAGTTTATATTGATGAAGTTATAATAATTCCTTGTCACTGTTATTTACTTAGCAAGTGAAGCTATACGAATTTGTGAGGGGTGGGCACGGCAAAAAGGCAAAATAAAAGTTTATTTCAATGAAAAATACCCGACTTCCAAAAAAAAACAAACGTTACTAAGTTTAGGGGCATAAAACCCAAAATACAAAACTGAAAACAGATTTCCAAAATTAAAGCTATTTTTGACTTCGTAGTGTTTTTTTC
Source organism: Aporophyla lueneburgensis (assembly GCA_932294355.1). NCBI lineage: Eukaryota > Metazoa > Arthropoda > Insecta > Lepidoptera > Noctuidae > Aporophyla > Aporophyla lueneburgensis. The sequence goes on from OW028759.1 coordinate 11,933,845, forward strand.
GAAGCCGTATTTTTTTTTTTGTTTTCTTGTACTTATTCCTTTTCAAAAGTCTGACGACGCGACGCTCGCTTTTCCGTTTAATGAATATGTGCGTCTCTATTTACAATTATAACCTCTTTTCGATTTTGTAACAAGAAATTCTTTCCGTGTAAATGATCCCTTCAAATCATAACAGGAATATGAAACAAATCAGTCAGTTGTAAAACTCTTGTGACTACATATGACAATTAAAATGCAGACAGACCAATTAACTGTTGAGCCAAGCTTTTCCGTTCAATCAACATTTTTAGGAATACGTCATGCAAATGCTAATGAATTTGCTCATGTGATATAGTGTGGTAACAGATGAATAATCATTTTGACAATTTGTTTTATGATACATTTTGACTGCCTCGTTGTTATAGTGGTAGCTACTGCGAAGCATGAGGTTATTGGGATTCTAAATCTGGAATTTCTCAGTAGCAGCCTGGAGTGTGTGGTTTGTGCCCGGTTGATGGCAATAGGCTCGTCCACCTATTACATGGGACTTAAACATAATGAGCCTATATTGTTCTCTAATCTACCATGCGGGGCCAGTACGGGTTGGTAGATATCACATGTCATCGAATTTTCGATTGTAGGACATGCCGGTTTCCGCACAATGTTTTGGCCCTTCATCGTATTGAGAGCAGTACTGATGAAATTATTTTTACTTACATCACTGATATTGGAAATAGAGTTCAAACTACTATACAGGATACTTACTGATGTAAGCGGCTTTGACACTTCAGCAGTGGTCCAAGCTCAAAGTTGGTCAGTAAGCCATGGAGAGCGTACTAACCTGGGGGTTCTAATTTCGGAACCTTAAAGAATACAACACTGCACGCCATAACCAAGATCGTAACCTAGAAAGCCGCTCAGATTAAGTAGGCCTAAGCCGAACATGCCTGCCACATGTCGGATGACAATAGGCTAATAGAATCACCAATTGTGTGACATCGCACCAGGCGGAGACAAAGATGGCGAAGAGAGGTTGCATAAGCATAATCAGCATTTTATGTTCCTATTCCTGTGCACAGGCCGTAATCTAACACACAGGCCCAGTGCGGGTCATTAAATGTCACATGCCTTCGATTTTTAGGTTCTAGTACCAGCCGGTTTCCTCACAATGTTTTCCGTCACCGTTTTGAGGGCAGTGGTGATGAAATAATTTACACAAAATAAATGGCCTTTCTGGGTTCGAACCCAATTCGTAAGTCGCGGGCCGATACCACTGGGCCACCACTGCTCCGACATTAGCAAAAGCAATTGGCAATGGCAAAAGCATTAGCAAAAAATAGAATTGTGTGGAAAAGCTAGAGGGAGCCTCTTCACAATTCTGACTTTACAGTTGGAAAATACAGGCTAGCTAGACTGGTGGTAACGGCTCCAGATAAAGGGAATCTCTTAACAATACGTGCCGTGTCTAGCAGAACTAGCTTTCTGTATTAATCCTTTAATCCAACTGCCTCCAATGAAAACCACTTCACATGTTGTTCGAGGCTCTTAGCTATTTGGCCATTGGCTTTATCGACTAACGACTATCGGCACAATGATAGCTTCAGAGTCTGCGTCCTACATGCCAGCAACAACGCAAGGCTTGTCAAGAATCTTGTTTCCCTTATACATATTTCTAGAGGAATTTGTCGTGAGGAAAGTTTTGAGTATGAATGTCGATGGCTATAAGAGTAGGGGAAAGAAACGATGGACTGTGTGAATGATGTATGGTTAGAAAGGGGGTGATTACTGAGATGACGACTAATAAAGAAATGTGGAAGAAAAAGATGGAGCGCAACAGCGCCGACCTCTAATAAATTAGGATTAGGGCAGGAATAATGATGTCTCGCTTTTATTATTGTCTCGTCATGATGGGACTGTTAGGGATACAAACAAGAATTACTGTTTATTGTTATAAGAATCAACTATATCCTGCTTTGCAACTTTTTACGACTTGCCAAAAAATTTTTGTAAGTATGGGCGAAATGTGGATGTACTATACACACATCTCTGCTGAACCCTTCGGGGATTAAAGGCGTGATGTCATATTATAATATTAATGTATATTACACTAGCTATTGCCAGCGGCTTCGCCCGCCTGCACGCGTAGCATAACCGCCTAGAAACGAAATTTGTCGACGGAAGAGAAGACAAAATGATAGATTGTATCGTAGAAAAATTGTGTAAACTGAAAAGAAGAGATGTTTCTATTCTTCAGTCGACAAGAGTACAATGTCAAGTATGATGACTATTTTTCTGATGAGATAGAAACATTTTTACAGAATTAAAATACATAAGGAACTTTTTTTGTTCTTGTTAGAATAGACATAGAATTGGTCATGCTTCGCCGGCTGGAGGTCAGAAATTATTCCGCGGGAACTTACTATCGGGATGAAAAGTGAAACCCAATGTGTCAATCCAGGTTATAAACAATCTATGTGCTAAATACCATCCAAATCTATTCATTCATTTTTGCGTGAAAGAGTAACAGATACCAATACAAATAAAGGTGCAGTAGATAAGTATATTTTTTACGAAAAGGTGATGTCTCCATTTCACCAACTATCAAACAAAACGCTGCAAGCAGAAACCGACAATTGTAGAATTGAAACATACCCAGATCATAGCTGCAATATACAGCCCCATTTACCCAAAAGGCTGGAGCCCGGGTCAGATGAGAATTTAGAAAAAACAACCACTTCGGAACACGACCGCTAATTGAATTGTCCCCATAGCGAGCAGTCGTGATGGTTTTATTAACAAGCTCGCAGTTTTTAGCATCGGTATTAGATTTCCAAAAAAATATTTTGGCTCCGCCACAGAAATAAATTTTGTCCCTAAAATTTCGTGTTTGGATACAGTTCGTTTATGTCATTAAAGTTTGGGAGTGTTTTTGGTATGTCAAAATTAAATTAGTGAAAAAAAAAACATGTATACGGCAAAATATCACCTGCAGCGGGGCGAGCATGGCCTCTGTCATAATTGATAAATTATTTTATTTCCGAAAGTAGGTTTGTACAAACACTTTTACACGTCAATCAATTTTTTTTAAACTAGATGAGCTCGGCGTTTCTAAAGAGCCATTTTACATTTTTGCGCGAATATCTAAGATTTTAGTCGCCTTATTTACCTCTCATCTCATCATTATAAATACTCTGGCATTGACGAATACATGTAAAAAATAGATCAATCTTTTGTTTTGTCACTTTTTGTAGAACATTTACAAAAACTTGTTTGTTTACTTTGTAGTAATTAATCTCCCACAACTAGTTTTCGTAAAAATCAGCGCAGGGTCAATTTCAGACTCCTATTTCTATCATTAATATGTAGAAATTTGAGTAAAAAAAATACACAAAACAACAGACATATAATCTAGTTGTTACATTTAGTACAAGAATATTGATTTTTAATAACATTAATTAGTAAAAAAAATAAAGGCTTATGGCAATTTTTACGATTTATTCGCAAGTTTATCGCGTTTTTTTGGTTTGAATAAAGCATAATTTCATTAAAAAATTCATGTCAATATAAAGTATGCTCTATAATAAATCGAATTCTCAAGTTTTATTTAAATCTGTTCATTTAATTAGACATAATATCGTTTTCGAAATCACTCTAAATTAGAATAAATTATGATGCACAAGCGAGCAGCGCTTAGTACGGCGCAAGCGCCCAACGGGGAAGGATCTATGTCAATTTTTCCCGCGTCTCAGTTTACGGGTACTCGTATCGTGAAGGCAAAAATATACTACGACTACAACATTTTGCTACTCTTCGCATTTTTTTTTTTTTTGAATAAGAGTTTCGTTAATTATCAAGTAAAGCATTATTTTAATAGATTGTAGAAAAAATTTGACTAAAATAATTTATTTTAACTAAATCTGACTATTTTTAATCGCGATTAAAAAGGTGTGGAGTAAAACTAGTGGTCATGAACAAAAATTCACACCAACGGCAACGCCTCGCCTCACGTGCAAAAACAGTACTGTATTTTTTTTTTCTTTTGCTTATATCTCGAAAATGGCGTGTCCTATCGCAAAAATAATGAAATTTTCGACCCCCTTTATAATACCCCACACATATAAATCTCAACACGTGGGTAATATTTTTTTTTATTTTTCAAACAAAAATGAAAAATTCCATATAAAACACGTCCAGGATGCCCCCTTGCGCGCGCCTTCGTATCTCAGCAAGTTCATTGCGTAGCGCATAAGTACTAAGTTGCGAAGCCAAAAGAAAAAAAACCGGCCAAGTGCGAGTCGGACTCGCGCACCGAGGTTTCCGTACAAACCTGTATGTATTCTCGGTTTATGCAAAAGGTTTATGTTTATGAAATTAAATGTTTTTTTTTTAATTTTTATAATTGAGTTGATTGAATGAAAGGTAAATTGCGGTTTACGATTTATGACGTATTAAAAAAAATACTTACTAGATCTCGTTCAAACCAATTTTTGGTGGAAGTTTACATGGTATTGGTGCCGATTCTGTTGAACACGAACTAAACTAACTAAACTATCTCTAAAATTCCTTACTTTTGGCTATGAGAATTGTAACGCTATTCTGCAAGGAAAAATCTCTTAAAAACTATTTTGACAAGACTAAAATCGAATTTGACAATCGCGACTCAGCGTGGTATTTTTTTTTCTTTTGTTTTCGCAACGTTTACTTGTGTGTGCATTGCGTAGAATGACTTTTTTGAGAGACGATGGCGCGTGCTACGGTGCAGCCTGGACGTGTTTTATATGGAATTTTTCACTTTTGTTTGAAAAATATAAAAAAAATGTTACCCACGTGTTGAGATTTAAATGTTCCGGGATATACTAGGGGGGTCGAAAATTTCATTATTTTTGCGATAGGACACGCTATTTTCAAGATATAAGCAAAAGGAAAATAAAAAGTACAGAACTGTTTTTGCACGTGAAGGCGAGGCGTTGTTGAGAATTTTAGTTCATGACCACTAGTTTTATTCCACACCTTTTTAATCGCGATTAAAAATAGTCAGATTTAGTTAAAATAAATTATTTTAGTCAACATTTTTGGTGAAAACCGGCAAACTCAGAAAAGAAAAATTGTCATTTTCAGTAAACTAATAACTCAGTGTAATCTTAGTGCTGTCAAACTAAAATATAGTTAAGTTGTGTCATTTTAGTCTATTTCAGAATAGGAAATCGTCGTTTGACAGGATTAAACCAAATTTTAGTGATTTTTAGTTTAGTTTAGAGAATTTTGTGACAACAGAATCGGCACCAATGTACATCATATATTTTTTTAGTTTTATCATTCTCTTATTTTAGAAGTTACGGGGGGAGGACACACATTTCACCACTTTGGAAGTGTTTCTCGCGCAAACTATTCAGTTTAGAAAAAAAAATATATTAGAAACCTCTATACCATTTTACCCCACACGTATGGGTTTGATGAAATTTTTTTTTTTGAGTTTCAGTTCTAATTATGGGGAACTCAAAAATTTATTGTTTTTTTTTCTATTTTAGTGTAAACATCTTAATGCAGTTCACAGAATACATCTTCTTACCAAGTTTCAACAGCATGCTCTTATAGTTTCGGAGAAAAGTGGCTGTGACATACGGACAGACAGACAGACAGACATGACGAATCTATAAGGGTTCCGTTTTTGCCATTTGGCAACGGAACCCTAAAAATACCACGTTGAGTCGCGATTGTCAAATTTGATTTTAGTCGTGTCAAAATAATTTTTAAAAGAGATTATTTCTTGCAGATAGCGTAACAATTCTCATAGCTAAAAGTAAGCAATTTTAGAGATAGTTTTGTTAGTTTAGTTCGGTGTACAACAGAATCGGCACCAATATGTAATTGTTTTAATTTTTTATTTTTATTGCATACTTTACATAACATATAGTTGTATTTTTTTTATTAGTCTAGAAATCTTTATTAGACTGGATTAATAAAATAAGTATTTTCATAAATATCTAAATACCGCATTATAATTCTAACGGATCAAGATTGTTTAGACCGGCTCGACACTCGCGTTACACTGTTTGTATTGTGCATGTGTGGATAGCTACGCACACATACATAAGATTGCCGTCTTTTACCTAAACTCGAGCGTTCAAATTTTGTAAGAGGGCTCTTAACTGACTACTCTGAGAAGAAAGGCCGAAACAAACTCAGAGGTCAAACAAACACAGTCTCTTTTAAAGTCCAGATATAATCTTGGTCACATCATGTGAAGACCATGTAGATTGGTGACTGAAATGGTCTTTTGAGGAAAGAACCACACAGATAGTAAGCCTATAACGCGTCATGCATGTTTTCATGGTTTATGCTCCCTAAATGTAATAAAAATGTGTGACTATCACAGTACGCTCTAATCACCTCGCATGTACAGACGCCAGCACATCAAGCTACCCGAAACTTTCAAATTTTCCTAACCAATCTTGAACCATATACTTTAGCGATAAAGTTGAAAATCTATTAAAGAAATTTGATAGATTGTAGTAGCTTTATATGCTGGCGTCTGTACCAGAAATCTCGACGAATGGGAGGTTTATATCATAAAAAATACTCACACAAATTATCATGTACAGAAAATAGGAATTCCAAAATAAATTTAGGTTATAAATTACTTCATATCAATGCAACGCCATCTATTATCACAAAACGTCAACTGCATTGACAGGAAATGACATTCAAAAGACAAGAGCAAAGAGAAAGTCCGTTAATTGGTGCTTGTGTCATGTCATACAGATGCCCAATTTATCTTGACACGTGACGAATTGGGTACTAAATTAAAATGCAATGATTTTGACAGCTTCGTAGTTGAGTAGTCGCAAACTTGCATGAGCCCCTGGGTTTGATTCTCTCTAATTATTATTAAATTGTTATTTCTGAAATTTCTCTGAATCAGCATGTAGGTTTGATCAGACTATAATGTTCCCACTGCTGGGACACAGGCCTCATCTATTCTAGAGGGAGTGGGCCATAATCCACCACTCGGGCCCAGTACGGGTTGGTAGATGTCACATGTCTTCGAATTTCGGTCCTACGACATGCCGGTTTCCTCACGATGTATTCCATCACCATTTTGAGAGCAGTGGTGATGACTTTTTTTCGCGTGCCTGGGCTGAACCTCCGACTTACAACTTATAAGCCGTTACCACTGGGCCACCACTGCTCGATGGTGATAGGCTCACCCCCTATTACATGGGACTTAAACATAACTCCGTCGTACCGTGTGGTGCCGGACGTAAAGAATAATACCACCCCATTTCTTCCCGTGGGTGTCGTAAAAGGCGACTAAGGAACTTACTGGAGAATGGGCAGCAGCGTTCTCTATGCATTTTACCACCATACTGCGATCGCCAATCCGCCTGCCAAGCGTGGCGATTATGGCAAAGCCCCCCAAATTGGGTGAGGATGAAACATAACTAGCGAAATGTGGATGTACTATAGGTACACCTCTACCTAGTACTTTGGAAATTACAGAATTGTTGTCATACATTTGACGCGTCATTTGTCTTTGAAATCAGACCCTCCGACGGTCAAGTTGTACTAGGCACTCATAACGTGACAAGTGACAATCATTTACTTTCCGATCCGGTTCTGTTACGGTATTTGTTTGAATGATTAAAGATATGAAATAGATGTTCACGTATGATTTATTAATGGTAAAATCTTTCTTTTATTGTTTTGTCACGATCTGGTGACGATTTTGAAATACCTATATTGGTTCATATTGTACGAGTTTCATTAGCACTATTTATGGCCTGTAGAGTATACAATGTGGATGGACACGGAACTAAAATTTGGGAGTGTCGAGCTGCATGATTACTGACAAATGTATACACTGACTGGACAGGTCCACTCGATCGGTGTGGATCTTTCCTTAAAAGACCATTTCAGACACCTATCTACATGGTCTTCATATCTTTTGACCAAGATTATGTCTGGACTTTTCAAGAGACTGTGACCTCTGAGTTTGTTTTGGCCTTTCTTCTCAGAGTACTCAGATAGGAAATGCCGACCTCATGTAGTGTTTAAAATACGATTGACGTGTAAAAATGTTTGTACAAAACTAATGACACAAATGAAATCATGTGTCATCAATAAACACTGTTATGACTAAAACATAGGGGTATACTCCTATGTTTGAAACTTTTGAATAAATTGCATCGAGTACACCTATTTATTTTTGATGTTCGAAAAGTGCTAATCCTAAGCCTAATTTGAATAAATTACTTTCGATATAAAGAAAAAAAAAAGATTTATTTAAACAAACTGAATAATAGTGATGAGTCAACTATGTTTTTTTTCCAATCTTTGACTAGATATAGTAATTAAATGCTGACTGGGAATGTTATTAAATACTAGCTTCTGCCGTGGCTTCGCCCGCGTTGATGTCGAAAAATTCATCATTCCAACCTCCCATTTCACCCTCTTAGGAATGGAATTTCAAAAAAACCCTTTCTTACAGGATACTTACTCCTCACAAAGAACACACCCTCCAAATTTCATGTCCCTAGGACCAGCGGTTTAGGTTGTGTATTGATATATCAGTCAGTCACTCAGGACTTTGAATTTTACATAAAATAGATTATACGAAGTTAAAATGATGGTCGCATAGTCGTCCCGTGGTTTAAGTAAGCACTGTTTATGTGCTGCCACGCCTAAGATGCCCTTTCTCTAAAGTTTAAGATGCCATTGACTTCGACCGAGCTATTCCTAGCATACGGTTGGGTTCAACTCGCCAAATATTTAAGCTGTTTTCGCTATCCAACTTGTATTAGTATTAGCCTGGTTTTAGACTGAAACAGTTTGCGAATGTTTTTTTATTTACTGCTCAATGAGCCTGTTCTTGACCTCGCTCACTCCTGATGGAAAGCAATGGATCAGGTCTATAATAGAATCGTCGTGTCGGATTCAAGTTTAACCCGATGCAGTTGAATACCAGTATTTTACGAGAGGAGACTGTCTTATCTGACTTCGAAAACCCAGTTGCTGGGCAATACGATACCCCTTGGTAAGATTGGCTACCCATAAAGACTGTCAAAAATCTGCTAAAGACAACCGGGACCAACGGTTTAACGTGTATTCCGAGGCAAGGAGGGGCCTTGGTATGTAAAGAAGGTCTTCTATCCACGAACCAACCAAATACAGAAACCTAGTGAATGGACGAAACGAAAACCTTTGAAAAGATACGTGACCATGCTCTCGTCGTCATCGCCGTTGCCGTCACGATATTTAATGGATGGTCATCTATCTACGTACCGACCACGGGAAGCATAGCTTATAACCATTGATTGACCCGTGAAACTGTTATTATTTACCCACGAACTCCACTTTTACTATGCCACTATGATTTCTTTGACCACCAAAAATTAAAAAGTTCGTGCCATAAACAAGATAAATGACCACCGTACTAAATAGGAGGCATGTCAACAAATTGTTGTCTATGCGTCACGCAGGAATAGACAATTAACGTTTATTAAAATGTTTCATGCCATGACGTTTACTTAAATATGCTTGTACATTGTCCCTTAGAGGAATGACGGAAATTTATTATGGAGATTGCAGGAATGTTGCTATGTTGTGGGAATTTATTAGTGATTTTTCGATGTAGAAAGAAAGTGTCCCTGAAATATTTGTGAGAATTCTTTTGTTAATCTTCCTTCTCCGAGATCACGTTCTTCGTCATCACCATTTCAGCCAAAACATAAATATTTTGATCAAAGGACTGCTAGAAAGCCTACTTTTAAATGAAAGAAAACCGCACTAAAATCGGTTCACCCGTTTAAGCTACGTTGCCACAGACAGACACAATATGGCTGACCCCACATTAGGCGTGCGCGATCCTCGGGCGTGTGAGAAGCGCGAGCGCCGCGCGCGCGTCGCGAGCGCGCTGCGTGAGCGTCGCGTTTAGCTGCCCTGCGGCGCGCGCGCGACGCGAGCGCGGCGCGCACGCGGCTCTCGCGTCGCGTTCTTACCCCTTCGCCCGCTACTGTTTCGGTCAGTCAAATGGTGGGCAGTGTTGTGTTGACACACGTTAAAAATAGAGTCACCGAGTGAAATTAATATCGAAAGCTTTATCCTAGAAATACAGAATCGTCCTGCGATATGGGACAGGACTACAAAGGAGTATAGTGATCGTATTGCAAAAAAAAAGGTGTGGGAAGAAATCAGCACTTTATAAAAGACTAGCTTCTGCCCGCGACTTCTTCTGTGTAAATGTCGTTATCGCGGACGCAGCCTAAGTCACGAAATAAAAAGTAGCCTATGTCCTTTCTCAGGCTCTAAACTATCTGAGTACCAAATTTAATTTAAATCGGTTTAGTAGTTTTAGCAGGAAAGCGAGACAGGCAGACAGACAGACAGAGTTACTTTGCATTTATAATATTAGTGTGGATAGTGTGCATTTTGAAACGAAAACTGTCCACATTGTGACTGACTTGACTGAAGGGGGTTAAACGCCAAGGCGAGCGCCGCGCGCGCGCCGCAGGGCAGCTAAACGCGACGCTCACGCAGCGCGCTCGCGCTACTCACACGCCCGAGGATCGCGCACGCCTAATGTGGGGGAGGCCTATAGCGGTCAGACGTATACCCTCTTTTTGCGTCAGAGGTGAAAAATTTGAAAATTGAGAGAATTTTCGAATATTATTTTAATCGCTGTTTGGTCAAATCATTTACATTTTCTTGACAACCTACTTATTTTCCTTCAGTTTCACTCAAGTTCCAACTTGACCTAAATGCGGTGGCTTAAGTGACATCACTCGACATGTTTCTTAGGTTCTTATACGCGCGTCGGTAAAATCAGAAAGAATACCGACGTATCTCGTGACAGATATATGTGTATGCATGAATGTTTTCTCATAACTTCTAAACAAATAAACATTATTTGACAAATGAAGTACCATTGGAAGTGTGTTAATGTGACATCCCATTGAAAATATTCTCATCTGAATGCTGAAATGAAATGTTTATTTATGTAAGTAGATCATATAAGACATTTCTATACGTCAATATTCTGTTGGTCAATATTTTTAAAACGAGATGGCGCCAAGATTTCCTAGCTGACTAATCCCTGAGAAGAAACGCCGAAACAAACTCAGAGTTTCATGGTCACAGCAGTGGTCGTATACCATTTACCCTAAAAAACAATACATTCTGATAGTAATAAGCGATCATAAGGCTTAAGGAAAAGTGGCATACCGGCTTTCAAATAACAACATTTTCATGTTTTATACTTTTTAGAGTGTGATTTTTCAGTAGTCGGTTTTTAGAACTTACTTTTTTGTCCATAAAATTTCTGTGACAATTTCGCAAATGTCACCTAAAACCCTGACCATATCATTGAATTACAAGTAGATTCTTGAAGTATGCACAGCGACAAATGCAGCTATGCATTTCCAGTATAAGTTGACTTCTCATGGTATGAAAACTCTATACAATGCGAGGTCAGCTAAAACTGGAAATCAATAGCTTGATTACAGCTGTGTGTACTTACATTATTTACCTATTAAAGGGAAGTCTTTCAAAGTCCTATGACAAGATCTTATTACCTTAGTGGTGCAGATGTCTTACAAATGCTTGAACTATTACTTACTTTCTTTGAAATAAGTTATTTTTGGATATCCAACCACTTGTATCGAATTGTACGTATTTTAAAAAGTACAAAACTAAACAATATAGAGCGTGATTTGTCAGCAGTTGGGTTTTGGTTTTTGAAATTCCTTTTTTCACGTTTTGGTTGGTGCCGCTACCAAAAAATAACCGAATCGATAGGTGTTATATTATAAGAAGAGTTATCTGGATTTCTCCAGAATCTCATTATCAAATTCTGAACGGATAATAATGGCAACATCTCAGAAATACAATTGAAAGATGATGCAAAAAAAATCGTCCAGTAGTCTTTTAGAAAATGGCAAACATCGGCACGTAAATAACAAAAATTTAAAATTTCGACTAACTCAGAATCTCCTCCTTTTTGATGTCGATTAAAAATTTATTTATTTATTGACACACCAACGACTTATTCACTAAATCATTACATTAAATATATTCTATATCAAAAGCTTTGCGATGAATTTGTCACGTATAGGTGTGCACAGCACTTGTATAATCAATAATAAAAATTTAAATGGAAATATATGATCATAACAAAATTAAAAATGACAAAGTTTACATTGTATTTAAAATGACAAGTCACGAGGCACCGCCGTGTCCTCGTGGAGGCGATCGGCGGCGGCGACCTCTCGCGTCCGGCCCTGGTGCGAGCCATGGTACGGAGCGAGAGGGAATGGGAAGCCGTCACCTCCTTCTGCGAAGCAGTAATGCTCGCGAAGGAGGAGGCGGGGCGCGTGAGGGAGTGGCAGTCTCTGCACCCTCACGTCCCTAGCCGCCGCAGGAGGAGACGCCCCGGGCGTCGGGAGTCGATTGCGGACTCCCGGCCACCGTAGGCGCGAGCTTGCGGGTGGCGAGCAATGGGTAGCTCGCCGCCCGGTAAGTCATTTGATGATTTCCCATCCTGAAAAAAAAAAAAAAGAAAAGGCATTTGATCTCTAAAACGCATTGGCCATTACCGTGGTCCCTGTTGCAGTTCTTCGTAGGTGGTTGAAACCACTTTTCATGAGTTTCTATCAGGTTATCTGTTGTTAACTTTTAACACATTTGTAGGTAGTGTAGAGGTTACTAGTAACTATTCAGGTTTTCCACCAATGTTACTCCAAAATGCAAGATTTTCTAGTCGAATTGGAATGACCCAGAAACTCTTTTTAAATTTTAACAGCCAAAGCTGCTAAAGTAGTTAATTCAAATGACCATACCATAAACATTTAACCATAGAATAAATAGAGCGACTCGTAAAATCGTAATCTACATAGTCGAGTTGCCGAGGCGAGTCGAGACAACTGTTTATCGAATAATCGAGAATCGAGATAATCGAGTATTTCACGCCCGTGGGAAGCCATGGGATATTTACCGATTTCATAGACATTGTTTAGTTAGACAATTAAGTTGTAGTAATTGTCTTGTTTTATCAACTTTTATTACATCAGAAATGAATTCCGAAAAATATAAAAAAAAAAACTGCACCATTGATTGTTTCTTGGCATTCAAGAACCGGCTTCATTTTAATAATGAACGGTTTGAGCAATAATAGCGAGTGTGCTAAATACGACATAAATGACCATTTTTTTGTGTTGACTTAGAATTTTGTTTTTTTTAGAACTCTAAAGTGACAAGCTCTAAAATAAAAATGATAGCTCCACGCGTTCCTGAGAAAAAATCGGACGAACTGGCGATGGACGAAAACGAAGTGATCCTATAAGGGTTCCGTTTGTTCGTTTTGAGATACGGAACTCTAAAAAGTATCTCATATTCCAGTATCCAAAGCCTGTGAGAGAAACCATCGCACATACATATTCCACATACTCCAAGCATCCAATCTAGTTTCTTATTGGCCCTTAATAGTTTTATTACAAGTTACCATATAAGTGAACTACAAGAACAACTTGTTGGTATACAAACTTGTTGGTCTGGTCTTTCTTGATTGTTTTCATGGCCCGAAGTGTTGCCTGTTATGAGTTTGAAAGACAGGCTTGGTTTAAAGTATTAGAGGAGATTAATTAGCCATTTTATGTGTCGATTCTTTGACTTTGGAGACATTTGTATTTCGAACGGCTGAGACTGTTTTTAAAACAGAAATTATAATTATTATCTTCATTTCTGCGGAAAGATATCTGTGTGGCAATTGACACTGCTAAAACAGCAGATTTTTGTTTTGATAAGTGGTGGTTACTGCTAACAGCATTATTACCATGAATTCAGACATGATTCTGAACGTACCTGCGTGGAAATTTTGAACCATAATCGCCTCCTCTTTAACAGTCTGTAAAAAGGCATAGCAAACCAAGCTCATTACATTTCTTTACCGTCGTATAATTTGTAAGGAGCCATGGCATAATTAGCGTAATTTTCCCACTGCTGGGACATAGGCCTTCTCTCTTTGCCACTCCCTCGAGTGGGCTGTATTCCACCGCGCGGGCTCAGTTGGGAGATGACACATGTCTTCGAATGTTTGTTTCTAAGACATGCCGGTTTCCTCTTGATATTTTCTTCCATCGTTTTGAGAGCAGTGGCGATGAAATTATTTACACAAAGTAAAGTGCCTGCCTGGCTTCGAAATCACGACGTACAATTCATAAGTCGGGGCTGAAACCACTTGGCCACTACTGATCTTTTAACGGAACATAAGGAGCCATATTGGTTCACTAACATTCTGAAAGTAATACTATAGTTAATCATCACAACACGTTATTTAAACCACTTATTTATACACTTATACGCCTGTTTGTTTCGTGAGCAAATAGGGGTACCTATTTGCTCACGAAACAAACAGGCGTATACTTTCATAACTGTACTTTGGAGCCAACCTTTTGCGTCATTTCCATCGTATACCCAAGAGTAGAGTCAGAAGTTCCATTCGACGATGTCGTACAGTATTATTGTCTTACAAAGTGACACGCGCTTTGCTTATGGTTACCAAGTGTACAAAAACGCTGTGAATGTATGCATAAAGACTAGTAGCGTCAGCACATAACTTACAAAAACACACACACACACTATTGTCGTATGGCCAAAAAGACGTGTGACGCCCAAGGACGTGATAATGGCCGTTGCAGGGGAAAGCGCAAGCGTAGTACAGGAAATAATTACTATTAGCAGGCTGTATGTTATACTAAATATGATTAGCAACCGTAACACGTATGCATCAACAAAATTAAAACCATTAAAATCATCTATACAGCTCTCTAACTTCAATTAACCCCATTGAATAACTGTTTCGTGAAAAAGTCATTCAATGGAATTAAATGAACCTGGAGGGATTTATTGATAAGTTTAATTCTGTGGCCTGGTGCTAAAAGGGCCAAACGTAGCCCTTTTATCATTTATTTTTTTTACTTATTTATTTATTTTATTATTTATTAAAACTTTATGCACAAGTAAAAAAAATACTGTACAAAGGCGGACTTAATGCCTGAGGCATTTTCTACCAGTCAACCTTAGGGTGGTGCAGAGATAAAACATGGCAGGTGCAACAAATGGGCCCTTTTTTACATAGTAACTTTTGAAAGATTGTTGGTAAACTAACGCCCTTTTAGCACAAAAAAAAAATATACATAAGGTGTATCTATTCATACACGAAATATTTTAAGAGGTACACCTGCAGGTGGTAAAGAAGCTACAGCAATGAAAAAAAATTTAAATTTTTCAAAATGTATTTTTTTTCAAAATGTAATATTTATAAATTATTTGACGCACATAAGAAATACTGGCTCCTTCTTATGTTTTACGGCCCAAGACACCGCGGCCATGCTCGTGCCACCCGGTCACCACCCTCGCAGCGTCAGGCGGGCCATTCATAGAATTTGGAGTAAAGGTTTTATGCAAAACGTCTCAAGCAGTTTTAAAATTATAATAATTACGAAAATTCAAAAACGCTTAGATAAAAATTTTCTTTTTGCTTCTATAGCTTCTTTACCACCTACAGGTGTACCTCTTAAAATATTTCGTGTATGAATAGATACACCTTATATATAATCATAGTTTTTCAATAAACTGGCATTACAATCTTGTTTTATACAAAAACGTACTTTGGCCCTTTTAGCACCAGGCCACAGAATTATTATAATTCGATGAAGCCATATTTGTTATATTTTAATCAACATCCTGTAGACGGACTATGAATTGCAAAAAACCTAAGAAAATTTAGATTTCACGCCTTGTCTACTTGAAATAGAAAGAGACTAATCATCATCACCATTTCAACCGAAAGACGTCCGCTGCTGGACCCTACCTTCCAAAATTTGGGGTTGTTTGTCATAATCGCCACTCTTGGCATGTGGGTTGGCGATCGTAGTATGGTGGTAAAATGCATAGAGAACGCTGCTGCCCATTGGCTAGTAAGTCCCTTAGTCGCCTTCTACGACATACACGGGCAAAAACGAAAGAAAGAGACTATTCTAAATTAATCTCTAGTTTATACTAGCGTGGACCTTCTGCCATACAATTTTATAGCGCACTTCTAGAGACCGGTTAAAAGTCCACATACACACACACACACACCCACCTTTTTTTGTTCACAATGTTCAAAAAATCCAGCGCTCATTTCCGGTGTACCGGTTATTTTGTGAACATATAGTTTTACTCGTATCATGCAAACAGTTTTGATTGAACTATCAAATGTGTTTACTATTTTGCTTTTTTTGATGTTGTTTGAAAATATTTAATTTCAAGTCATTTGTGTGGTTTTTAAATGTTTAGGGTCCGGGGACCTATTTTTCGTCTTTGAGATTTGCACTCTAAGATGCATTGTATTATTATTGCATTGTAAAGAATAAAATGTTACGATTTGACACTTTAGGTATCATTAAAATTAGCTGGCAATACTATATCGATGTGTTGGGTATCGGTATCGAACAGTAAAGAAAAAAAAAATCGTAAGCATTTTGTTGAAATCTTTAAAAGAGTGTGACATGTACATTAAGGCAACCAAACGACTTATAATGAAGTTGTTTTGGGAAATTCGTAAAAAAATATCTAGGTTACATGAAAAAATACAAAAACAGCTGAGTGATCTATTTATTTTTATTTATTTATTTAATCACAAAGTCAAAATCTACGATCGCAGTGGTTCTCTGATTGACCTTCGCCAATCGAATGAAAAAAAAAAAAGTTTTTTTTGTTTGTTTAGTTTATTTTATAAAGCGATAGCCACCACGCGGGTAAAGTATTACCCTATTGTAGTTATTTAATTTGACCTTATATAACCATACTAGCTAAAAGATAAGTTTTTTTTTCAATCATTTCAGTTCATTATCATCACAGACCTCCTCCATTTTGTCATGCTTCTCTCGTCTGTTCTAGTCTCAATCCCCTTTCTCCAAAGGAATAGTGTAAAAAATTCTTTGTAAAAATCTAGTTTCTTTTCCCCAATTTGCCTATCACCTACCACCGAAACATAAAACCTCCACATTGCAGATAAGTAGGTACAATTCCCGCCGCTTAGACGTAAGTGACGCGGGAAAATTCGCTATTTTTTCGCCTAAAAAGCCTTGTTAGTCTCGCCAAAGTTATTTTGTATTGTTTGTACAAAAACAACGCGACCAGGGTTTGTTATGCAATTTGCATAGATACGCGAAGTACTGGAGGTTCAAGAAAAACATTGAAGATACACGGGACAATATTGTGGCGAGCAAGTTGGGTTATACTATATTATTTAGCACTACCATTTCTTGTTTGCGCTACCATTCCAAGGTTTTCTATTTTTTCTGATAGAAAATCCACGTCTTTTTCTTGGGTGCAAGGAGATTATATGATAAAGTCAAGGAAACACAGGCATATAGTTTTTTTTAATAACAAACTTCTGCAATATCAGTTTGCTTCATCATTTCGGCTGAAAGACGTCCACTGCTGGACATAGGCCTCCAAGCACTGCCACTTCAACCTGTTCTGTGCTTTTCGCATCCAACGTATTCCTGTTTGCTTGTTAAGTGTGAAATTTTGTGATTTTTGGGAAAAACCGTCATAAAACTTGCTGTTATTAAGTTTGTGTGGATTACTCACTGCTGCTCATACTATCCTGATACGCGCCTACTATGGCACCTATATTATTAATCATTTATTTTCAAGTAACACAGTCTCATTAAGTTAAATACACACTCAGTCACATTAAATAATCAAATGAAAATACAGATAAATATACAAATAATTAAAACAAAATTATTGAAACAAAATTATTAAAACAAAATTATTGAAACAAAATTATTAAAACAAAATTATTGAAACAAAATTATTAAAACAAAATTATTAGAATATAATTATTAGAACAAAATTATTAAAACAAGATTATTAAAATAAAACAAACAAATAGGTACACAACAGACTTACTGCAGTGTTGCCACATTACCTGCGCTATAGCCTTCTTTCATCATCCCGGCCCGAGCTCACCCATTGATAGGCATATACCTCTCTTTTCTTGTGCGAAGATTTTGCCCGCGGTGGAAACAGTATGGTCTATCCATATCGACATCTCGTCTACCCGTCCTTGGACGTCACTCTGCCATAGCCTGACTTAACCTGTCAACCCTGCGACTTGCCAGGTCTTTTGCCATATTATGGAACTCAAATTGAGTTGCCATTTGAGTTCCATAATACGCTTTCCAGAACCTAAATCCATTGATTCATATGTTCGAAAAAAATGTCTGCTCAACAAAGTAAATTACGTAATTAATGTTATTGAACTATCAAATTTCTATTGTTAGTATGTTAAGCAATTATCCCGCAGATAAAGCAGTGATCAAATGTAAGTCAAAAGGATTATGTATAAGGGAAAAATTCAACGGAAGCTCAACCGAAATCTTTCGTCTTCAACACCTTTATAACCAAACATTATAAATGAAAATAATATACAGTAGTTCAAAAACAAGTTTTAACGATGCAAAGCACTTCTTGCTTGTTGAGCGGCGCGACACAACAAACTCCCGCGTCTCTCTAAAGTACACACAACATGTTATTTGCTATTCTTATTCTTGTAGGACGTGTAAAATGCTACCCACGTCTACACATACGACCGATATGCTTTACATAATTCACTGGCTTCCAATAAAAATGGTGTGCTAACAGTTTCATCTATTAGTTTTCTCGAGAATAGCTCAATTCGGAATTATGCAGTCTGTTCTTTTGTTTTTGCATTCTTTCGAATTTGTATTTCGAAGTGAGATCGTTTTTTGTTTTATTGGTTTTGTTTGGATTTTATATTGGCTTTCTTTTGTTTTAAATAGACATAGCGCTACCGAAATGCTACTGTTATAAGCAAATACCACGAATCGGCAAACGTAAGCTCACTCCCTTTTTTTTTGGTGGTTAATCATCAAGTGACGTCTCCCACGCTGGGTGAAGCGGAAGGGCGTGTTCCTTTAGTTGCCTATGCCAGGGCTCAGCTCAGGGCGTAGCTCTTCCGAACAAATCCGCACCCTGGCAAAAGGTCCCCCCTTTTAAGGCTAGGTGGAGCGACGATCTTCTCAGGGCAACTGGTAGAGCTGGATGAGAGAGTTGAGAATCAGCAGTGGACTGCTATTGTTAAATTTTGATGTTATGTAAGTAAAGTATGTAGAACAGTTCTGTTTTTTGGACATAATACACCCATAAATGTTAGATACACATGTTCCCAATATATCTGTTACCGACCAAACCCGATTTTAGGCTAAACAAGTTTCGCCTAGGCCAAGCCAATTCTCCCTTCTTATCTACATATTGATTCTACATGTTTATGTGCAACAGTTTACAACGTTTAAAGTTTCACATTGAAATGATACCGTGACACTACATCGCTACTTTTTTACTGTCGTAAGCTGTACATGTTTATTATGCCTTTTCTGGATAGGTCTATACTGGTACGTCCTTTCGCGTGCAGGGAGAACTGGTTGGCCTAGGCGAAACTAGTTCATCCTAAAATCGGGTGTTGCCGGTAACATATCCAAAAACAGTAAGCCTGTTTGTAATAAAAATCAGACGGAGAAACAGCATCTAGGATAACAATTATCTAAAAAAGAATCGTAAGAAATTCGCATTCTACTCACATTAACGATCGCTAAAAGCAAACATACCGACAATACGTAACACGCATTTACAAAGTAAAAACTATTTATTCGTATTTAGCATTCTTTCCACCTATTCTCTATGAAACAAAACGTCAAGTTCCAATACAAATGTCTGCATAATAACCAGTATTATCTAAATAACTGACTTTGTGAGGCTTCAGTAATCAATATTTCTTTAAGTTTTAACTTTGCGTGTCTTCGGTACATCTTCAAGTAACCGGTGTTGGGTTACTTGGCCGACTTGACTTGTTTTTGTAACTTGTATGGTACTCACTGGTGATTTCTTGGTTGTAGGGAAAGAAAAATGTTGTGATGTTGTTTTGTTACGCGTTTGTTGGCTAGGTGGATAGATTCATACATTTTTTTGGAGAAAAGAACATAGATTTAGGATCGTGAATGAACTGTCATTAGCTGAGAAGGGTTATTTTAAAGCATAAAGGTTTGTATTTCTATAAGTACGTTTATACAAACACTTTCACACGTCTATCATGTTTCAAAAACTAGATGTGGTGTCTTATTTGAGTACTCTGAGAAAAAAGGTCAAAACAAACTCAGGAGGTCACAGTCTCTTTTAAAGTCCAGAGATAATCTTGGTCAGATTTTGTGATGACCATGTAGATTGGTGTCTGAAATGGTTTTTTGAGGCAAGAACGGCACAGATTGTAGTGGACCTGTCCAATTAGTACACTTATTTGCCAGTAATCGTGCAGCTTTACTCAGAATATAAGGTGGGATTGGAAGGATTATGATTTAGCAATCAACCAGATACATTTTCGGTATTACTACTTTCCATGGTCGTTTGATTAATAAGAGAAAGAGGTCAAAAACTGGTAAATTTTTCAACAAGCAAAGAATCTATAAAACACGAAAAAACTTAGTTCATAATTTTTTACGAATTATTTAGGCGATGGGCTCATTATCATCATCATCATTTCTAACGTCCACCGATGGGCATTGGTGTCTCAAAAGCACAGCCACGTCAACCGGTTCTGTGTTTGTCGAATCCAGCGTATTCCTGCGTCCTTCACCAGGTCATCGGTCCACCATGCCTTTCATCGCTACGTCTTCCGATAAGCAATAGCCACTACAGAACCTTTCGGTGCCATAGGCCATCTATTCTGCGAGTAATGTGCCCTGCCAACTGCTAGTTAATAATTAAGTAAATTTTATTCCCTAAAGCTCAGTGGCGAAAGCAACATATAACACGATTCCTACCGGCTTGCCTTCGGGGATTCGCATTGGTAACTCTATCACTATTAAAAATACAATAGTATGTAAATAGTGGCTACAATTGTCAATAAATATAGTTACACTACGGTTATTTAATTCACCATAACATTCAAACAACAAAAAAGGTTATTTATACCTTTGTATTACAACAAAAGAGAAATGTTCTAAATTAACCCGGCGCCAAAACGTCATAATCGGGAACTAAAAATTCATACAACAGCGATCCCGTAATGTCACTTTAGGTCACGTGGCACCGCTTGATATGTACGAGAGCAAGCCGCTGTACAACGGGTTATGACAGAGACAGGTATAGAAAAATGCGTCAGCGAGAACGAGATAGAGGAATATTGCATATTTTATTCGTTTTCATCTGTTCAATTTAACTGTATTTAATTCATTACATTCCTATATTAATTTTAGAATGATAGTAAGTATTCTTTATTGATGAGTCAGTAAGTTAAGGCCGACTTCGCTTCGGCTTCTCTTTTAGAAAAAATTACGCCTCGCCGCTGCGTAAAGCTTATCTGATAAATGAAGTACTTTTAATTAATTTTATTAAATTAATTAAAAGAGATTTAATTAATTAAAAAATCTCTTATAAAATTCTATTTCTAGTTTGGTGAATACCTGCCCCTAGTCTTAAGAAAAACCAACATTGCTATCTGTCAGGCCCAAGTAAGTAGAAATGGCTACATTTAGAACACTTTGCTTAATAAAAGTTAAAATTTTACGTCTAGAAGGAGACTTAACAATATACTTTTAATGAAAGAAAAACTTGAGATGGGATTTAATGAAATTAATTACAGTTTTTTCTTAAGGTATTCTTGGTGGATAATCTAGATCCACAGATTAATTTGATTTTGACAATTGATAAAATTGTTTTAACAGTTAGGTTAGGTTATAGTCCAGCCGGGGATTGGAAAAGTCGTATCAGATCCCGTGATCCCTAACGTAGATGCGGGAAGGAACACCGGGATGATTTTAGTCAGTAAGAGTTCGATAGACCCCTCTACCTATGCCAGGGTGAAAGAAATCCATGAGGATTTCCAGCGCGATATAAAAAAAGGTTGGGTTATCGCGTGAATGCAAGATAGAGAGATGGGCAAAAACCGTCACTCAGTGGGGGCGCCTGACGAATGAAATTGCCGTAAACCACGTAGACCACGGGGAAGATGGTGTAACGATGTGATAGCGACATGGAAGTTTCGAAGGAAAAGGGGGAGGGCTTTACCAAATAGTGGGACTGAACAAAAATACTGATGATACCACTATTATTTTTCGTTTGATCAAACAATGGTTTAACTATAAACATACTGCCGTCATAAAACTATATGACTCATAACTTCACAATTTTGAAGTCAGAATCAGTGACAAAACATGGATTTTATCCGAAGTATTTTTGTGACTCATAGGTATACCTATCATAAAATAGTCACCCAAAGAGATGAGTCAAATGCAAGAAAACTTATTTTATTGCATCTGTTAGAATATTAAATTCAATGAAATTCATTCATTCATTTAATTTCTCAGTAGCAGTCTGCAGACTTTAATTGTGTCTTGTTAGTGGCAATATAATCATCCCTTATGTGATTTAAACATAACTGGGAGAGCAGTGGTGGCCCAGTGGTAACGGCCGCGACTTGCGAGTAGTAGGTCGTGAGTTCGAACCCAAGCAGGCGCTTTACTTTGTGTAAATTATTTCATCACCACTGCTCTCAAAACGGTGAAGAAAAACATCGTGAGGAAACCGGCACGTCTTAGAACAAAAAATTTGAAGACATGTGACATCTAACAACTTGTATTTCGGTGGTAGATTATAGCCCTCCCTTTTGAAGAGAGGAGGCCTGAATCCCAGCAGTGGGAACGTTATAGGCTGTTGATGATGCGTAACTGGCAAAATATGAGTATACTTTAAGTGGCTAAACTTTCGGGGAATAAAAATAGTATGTTCTACCACGTTCAAACGTAAAAATATCTTCATGGGATTTAACTCTCAGTGTTGAACCAAGCAAAGAAAATCCAACAGAGTGCATCTCAGGGCGTCAAAAAAACTCACAATTGATTTTCAACCCTCGGCCCTAAGCAGTACGCTGAAGATTAAGTGCGCTAAAAATCCCACCGCAACATCTTTACGTCCGTCCATGCAAACGTGGACTTAACACGTTAACTGCTATTTCGGACTATGTGTCCGACACTTTTTGTTCCATTCAGGCCTTGTCGGACTATATGTCCGACAATACATACCAAATCTGAAGGTGTCGTTGCTGCTTGGCGGCCATAATCATTTCTCTTTCAACTATATTAAGTGTTCTGTAGAGCACAAAAACCACCGTATCAATATAAATTTTCAATATAAGTTTACATTTACTTTCATACATATTTTGGAAAGTATGAAGTCAAAATTAAAGTAAGGAATTAAATTATGAAAATAGGCTGTATAATAATGTAATAAATATGATATATATGTTTTTATGGAATAAATAAACTATTTTAAGTGAAATAACACTGAGTACATTTTCTGACTTTCTGATTTTCACCATGGCAGTTAACATGTTAAATTGCAAGTAGATATTCTTGCAACACAACATTTGCCTTTCCCAGCTGGCCATAACAGCTTTATAAAAATACTAGAACGGGGTAAACCGAGGGCTACTTGGAACAAGTTCAAAATGTATCTATTAAAATAATTAGCGCCACCGACTCATCGCTATGTTGCTGGCAAATTTACCGCATATGATTGCCCTGCATTTAAAACTTGTTTACGAAATTGCTACTGTATATAGTGACCAGTATATGCAGAGAGCAGTGGAGGCCCGGTGGTAATGACTGCGACTTACGAGTAGTAGGTCGTGACTTCGAAACCAAGCAGGCGCTTTACTTTGTGTAAATTATTTCTTCACCACTGCTCTCAAAACGGTGAAGGAAAACATCGTGAGGAAACCGGCATGTCTTAGAACCAAAAATTCAAAGACATGTGACATCTACCAACCCGCACGAGGCCCGCGTGGTGGATTATGGCCCACTCACTCTCACCGAGAGGAGGCCTGTGTCCCAGTAGTGGGAACAGTTATAGGCTGCTGATAATGATATGCAGTAACGATGGACTGTATCGAAAGTTTGGTTGTAAATGTCTCGAAAACAAAAAGCTGAAATTCTCCCTTATTTATTCCTCTGAATTTGCGTTTGACCACTGCCTTAAAACCGGGGTAATTGCGGACGGAATAATATCACGGAGTGAATTTTTAGCGCACTGGGTCTTCAAAACACTTCTTAGCGTTTAGAGTTGAAAATCGTAAGCAATGGATTAGCAATTTTCTTCAAAATCATTCAGATTATAACTAAGTAATCATGTGTTACGCAATTACGGTGCTGATAGTAGGTAGGTACAGGCAATGATGCGGTCTATGGTGGTGCTAGCCGGTCAAGAAGGAAACACAGATTCCGGAAGGAAGTTACCAATTCCAGTTGTTACTAAATACTTCAGTTCAGGTTGTATAAAGTGAGGCTTCTTATTATTATCTGCCTAGCTAAAGAATATTTTATATTTTGTCATATTTAGTACCGTCAATTCAGTACACGATATCGCTCCTCCCTGCGTTAAATTTTTTGCCAGTTTTTAGAAAAACGAATAGCGATTTTATACGTATTCACAGCGTAGGCATTACAGCACTTTTCTATGAAACTGATAAAGCTTTTTTTTATAATTGACGTAATATTTCTACGCTATGCTAAATTCGTGATAACAGTCTTGGCGTCGATGTCCCTGCCACCCTGCATATCTCATATAACAATGTGGATTGTTCTCTTCACATAATTAGTATTGAAAATATTTCGAATACAATTAAAATAAATTCAGAAATATATTTCATTCAATGTTTCAGCAAAAAATATATAAACCTACTATAATAAATAACAAAATCCTATAAAAAAAGACAAAGGCACAGAATGTGATATTTCCCACCATTCGATGTTAAGATAACCGATCTCACATCATTAGCAACCTGTTAAAACGGTAAAAGGAGAAAAACTAACGATCGACAACGCATAAAACTATCGTTATCG
This sequence comes from Aporophyla lueneburgensis, assembly GCA_932294355.1. Lineage (NCBI taxonomy): Eukaryota > Metazoa > Arthropoda > Insecta > Lepidoptera > Noctuidae > Aporophyla > Aporophyla lueneburgensis. The sequence continues at coordinate 11,958,786 of OW028759.1, forward strand.
GTAATCTAAGCCCGTGTTAACTTTACGAGAAATTAGGATATCGATTGTATCGATAACGATGACAAAGTCGATTTATTTTCGTTATTTTTACAATACCGCTACATGGTGCCATAGGGCAAAAGAGGTGGAAACGGTATTATTACAAAACAAATAAGGCTGGAGTCATACATACTCCTTCCTTAGTTCTAGGTGACCACTTACCAGTCTACTTATTAGCCATCCAAATACATATTCCAACATATTTGTTTCCATATCCTGTAATAGTCCCGCACCAACCGGTGATTGTCCTTAGGCGCACTTGCATAGAATGAACAGGGATAATCGTTGGTTGGTGCTCATTTCGTTGAAGCATCTAGCGAGCCTCTGCAAGTTGGCTTGGACCCTTCGTATGCCTTCCAAAGCTCGGACCTTTTTTCCAGGGATATTTTTTAAAGCATAAAGTGAGGAATTGTTGGTTGTAGTTTTTGGAGTACTTATCCGGATAAGTCCCCCAAAAATTCAACCGGGGAACTCCACCAAACTATTCTATAGCCACACAGCATACAGCTTCGCTGACTAATACTACAAACTATTATTATGAAGTCATGATTTAGAAATATTAACGGTCTGCTAGGCACCAAGACTTGACAATCCGACAGTGTTTTTTTTGACGCGAGAGAGAGAATTCATACACAGACCGTCAAGGGGCGGCGCCAGGCTAGCTCGGGAAATTCAAACTTTCTTACGTGTTTTACAATTTGCCAGTCTGTTTTTTGTTTAAAGTCATTCAATGGGAATAAATGAACTATGAAGGTTGTATTGATGATTTTAATTATTATAATTCTGTAAACATACGTGTTCCGGTCGCCAATTATATTTTTTCAACATACAATCTGACACTAACTTGTCATTGTCAATTGCGAAAATCATGAGATAAATTTAATTCTTCGGAGTAACTTAGCGAAGCCTCTATAATTGGAAAAGAAATAAACATAAATCCTGTTACATGGACCAATACCTGTGGATCCTTTTTGAGTATTAATCAATGTCTACTAATTCGATGTTAATTCCTTGTCTGATATTTTACGATATATAATTTTTATCGACATTTTTAATTATGAAATCACATCCTAGTGTTGGCATCTTAAGTTTTTAATTGCCGTTAATTTACGACATGACCATACACGTATTTATGAGTTATTTATGGTCGAAAATAACATCTCAATTAGTTCACAAATTAGTTGCCATGATGTAAATCATATTGCTAATAAAATGTAAACTAATATAAGTTTTAGTTTGTCAGTACCTAATAGATTTGGGTCCTTTTAGAGTACTATGTATTGACTTAATTCATCGCAAAGAATTTATGGTATTTGCTTCTGTAGTTGGCTCTTGTGGTACAGGAATTCCTAATACTAGAGCCAGGGCTACAATGATGTCTGTAACCTAAAGTGAACAAATAAATACCTTATTTAATAGATTAATTAAGGAAATAATGGGTTTTCTAGGGAAGGAATATCGTAACGGTTTTACATTAAAGCAAATCATTTTTAGGTTTCCGTTGCCAAATGGCAAAAAACGGAACCCTTATAGATTCGTCATGTCTGTCTGTCTGTCTGTCTGTCTGTCTGTCCGTCCGTATGTCACAGCCACTTTTTTCCGAAACTATAAGAGCTATACTGTTGAAACTTGGTAAGTAGATGTATTCTGTGAACCGCATTAAGATTTTCACACAAAAATCGAAAAAAAATAGAATTGAAACACAAAAAAAAATAAATCATCAAACCCATACGTGTGGGGTATCTATCTATGAATAGGTCTTAAAAAATGGTATTGAGGTTTCTAATATAATTTTTACTCTAAACTGACTAGTTTGCGCTAGAGAGACTTCCAAAGTGATAAAATGTGTGTGTCCCCCGTAACTTCTAAAATAAGAGAATGATAAAACTAAAAAAATTATATGATGTACATAACCATTTAAACTTCCACCGAAAATTGGTTTGAACGAGATCTAGTAAGTAGTTTTTATTTTAATATGTCATAAATCGTAACCGCAATTTACCTTTCATTCAATCAACTCAAATATAAAAATTAAAAAAAACAAAAATTAATTTCATAAACATAAACCTTATGCATAAACCGAGAATACCTACAGGTTTGTACGGAACCCTCGGTGCGCGAGTCCGACTCGCACTTGGCCAGTTTTTTATCTATAGAAATCAGTAATTATTAGATTACTGTAAGAAAAATAAACAGTGACATACGACGTACTCGTAAATCATGGATCGAGGATTATTGGAGCAAGCTGTATAAACTTTTGTGAATTATAATGTAATGGTTTGGTTTTAGTGTAATGCATGTAATGGTATGTGTGTGTGTATTATGTGTTATTATGTTTATCTTAATGTATCCTACATAACACTTATAAACATTTAATATGTATGTATTCCATTATATTTGTTCCTATTCTACGGGTTTTGGTATAGACCGAATTTCCGATAAAATCCATGTAAATTATCGACGTTTAAATGAAAATTGTCACTATCCATACTATGTAGTATTATAGTTGCGAAAGTAACTCTGTCTGTCTGTTACCTTCCACGTGTAAACAACAGAACGGATTTGGCTGAAATTGGTCAGATGGATCACGACATAGGATACCGTTTAATCCGGTAGTACGTCTCACCGGCCAAAAAGAAGTGGCCTATACGAATCAAAACATGAATCTAAAAACACACACGCAAACATGCATCTAGTAAAAAAAACAACAATTTTGTTTACAAATAATCCCATAAAAATGCTACTTGTTTTCCGTGTGTAGTGCTTTACACATACAAATCACGTGCACTTCACCCACCAGAGTCGGAATAAATATCTATAGAACACACAAATATCTGTGGGCCATACAAATATTTGTATGGACGGACGTGGGAAACAGACCGTGGTTATAATATAATTTAGTATTTCAAAGGGACTTTAGATTTTCCAGCTACATTGTGGCTTGTGCCGAGTTACTGTATAGACAAAAAAATTGTTGATATAAAAGGATGGCATTTTTTTTTTTGTGGATGGGAAATCATGAAATGATGTCTCCTGCTCTGGGCGGAGCGGGAGGGTGTGTAAGACTTTTACTGACTACAGTCCACTCGTGTTCCTTCAGTTGCCTATATGCCAGGGCCACGGTATCTCTTTCAAACAAATCTCGCGACCTTGGAACACCCCATGACGTAGGAAAAAGGAGCACAGCATACAAAAACTCACTCCTTTTTCCTATGGGGTAGTAGTTACCGTGGCCCTGGTATATAGGCAACTGAAGGAACACGGGTGGGTTTTAGTCAGTAAAGGTCTTACACGCCCTCCCGCTCTGCTCAGGGGCTTACTCTTCAACTTAATTTTAATTCCAGTCTAAAGCCAATACGATTCCAATATTAATTTTGCATACACGTGATTCGGTACTCTTGAAAAAAATAGTGTTAACATTGGAACAACAACAACGCCAATTTAAACACATTTTGGCGCTAATGTCGAACTCAAGAATACGAAACGTCAAAATTCTAATTTCAATCGATTGGAATTAAAATCAAGAGTAAGCACCCAGAGCGGGAGACGTCATTTGAAGATTTGCAACCACAAAAAAAAAAAAATAGTCGTCATACCTGTAAAAGCTAATTACTCTTGACTCTGTATAACTGCTTATCGCATATTAAAATTCATCCAGAAAGACTGATAACACAACTTAAAATCATCATCACGGTTAAGTAACGTAATTTAGTCGCGTCGTTTGTCACAATTGACGCAATTTTCTAAATCATTACCTTTACAAATTGACGCCAATGTGCTGGCAAATTATAGCCTTTTGTCAAATGTGTTGTGTGAAGAAATATTAGAGTTACATTGTCTTCTGATGAGCTTGTTCTCATGCCTTTTTTTGGAGTAAAGGGCAAATTTGTTTGAGGAGATAAATTATTTTAGCTTTTGCCCCTGACTTGGTCTGCGTAAATGTCGGTTGTCGCGAACGCAGGCAAAGTTGCGGAATAAAAAGTAGCCTATGTCCTTTCTTGGGGTTCAAACTTATCTCGTACCAAATTTCATCAAAATCGGTTTAGTGGTTTTGTAGTGAAAACGTAACAGACAGACAAAGTTACTTTTGCATTAATATTATTAAGTATAAATTAAGTAATATTAAGTTATTCAGTGATTAAGTATATTAAGTACATACACACACACACACACCCACGGCACACACATACACCGATGACTGCTAAAACATGTTTTATTTTGTTTTTATTTGTATTTTATTAAAAAAAAAAAAATGTTTCACTTTTCATATAACCCTCTTATAGCCGGGGTCGCGTGATTGTTCGAAAGAGATACCGTGACCCTGGCACATTGGCAACTGAAGGAACACGGGTGGGTTTTAGTCAGTAAAAGTCTGACATGCCCTCCCGCTCCGCCCAGAGCGGGAGAAGTCATTGGATGATTTCCCATCCAAAAAAAAAAAAAGCACACACCAATGTTAAGATACCACTTATGGGAAGAGTGAGACGGTTCCGACACAAGTACTTTTGTAAATAACTGGAGCTGTCTCAATTTATGCATGACACAGTGTTCAAGATGAAATAAATATTTTTGTATTTCGTATTTGTATTTTGTAAGTATAGATGATGTATTTTCTTTAAGGTATATCAGAAGGGGAAGGCTATGTTTCCCTACATTTATTAAAACTAGTTTCAAGGGCTTATTAGTCGATTCGCACGAATCGGGTGAACCAACATCTAAACCGCTGACGTCATGCAAAATCTTGCATCGCGCAAGCAGAGTTTAGGCAGTTGCCCACCAGACATTCATCATCATTTCAGCCGAAAGACGTCCACTGCTGGACATAGGCCTCCCCCAAGCTCCACCACTTCGACCGTTTTTGTGCTTTCCGCATCCAGCGGATTCCTGCGGCCTTTCACAAGGTCATCGGCACCAGACATTACACCCATCTGAATTCATTTCGGTTTATTCAAAATGTTTTCCTTCACCGTTTCGGAAGCAATGGTGATGAAATTAAATACACAAAAAGCACCTGCTTGGAACTCGTAAGTCAGACCGATGTTACTAGGCCGCCTCTGCTTTCAAAGGTTTTGTGATCTTAGGGAAACTATTTATTTATTTCAAATAGAACGGCTGAAGCCAAATACACTATTTAAACATATAATAAAACTATTTTGACACAATTCATTCAGCACACTCATGCATTCTTCTCACAAAAATCTAATCCTAAACGAATCCTAATCAAAATCAAAAGTCATTTATTCAAACTAGGTTGAGAGTCAGCACTTTTTGAACGTCAAAGTTACATAAGACAGTATCCCAAAACGCCCGCCCTTCGACACTTCCTAGTACTTTAGCTGGGAAGAAGTGTCGCAACCAACTCCCCAGCAGCACAGCTGTCTGCTAAGTTAGAAGAACTTGATTCTGTACAATAATATGTATTACGAAAAACAAAACGTAAATTAAATTATTTACTTATTATTATTTAATATTTACTTATGAATTAACATAGTGATCCATCAATTATATGCTTAAAAATTTTATCAAATATATTCAATTAAAATTGGGTCATCTGTTTTAATTTTATCTTCAAACCGGAAATATGTTCGCAAAACATTGTAATTTAGTTACGCTAATTCAAGGACAGCCATTTTGGGTATTAAGATAAGAGAATTTATCAATAGAACCAATAAAATTAACAATTTTATTACATTACTTATGACGCCGCGACTTATGAGTTGTAGTAGATCGTGAGTTCAAACGCGGGCACTTTACTTTGTGTAAATTATTTCATCACCACTGCTCTGAAAACGGTGAAGGAAAACATCAGCTATTCTTTACGTACGGCACCAAATAGAACATGTTTTCTTAATCTAATTAAAATTATGGGCTCTCTAAAGTTGGGTAAGCGAGAGGTTGAACACACTTGCAGTACTGAGCGAGCTTAGTTGGAAGGATTAATTAACAGGAATGCTAGTAATATGCGATGTTTATTAATAACTAGCTTTTGCCAGCAGCTTCGCCCGCGTGGAGGTCGGAAAATATCCCGCGGGAACATACTACCGGGATAAAAAGTAGCCTTTGTATTAATCCAGGTTATAAACTAACTGTGTTCCAAATTTCATCCAAATCCGTTTAGTAGTTTTTGCGTGAAAGAGTAACAAACATCCACACATACATACAAACTTTCGCATTTATAATATTAGTGGGATAGTAGGATGTGCAGTAATAGAAAAAAGAAAAGAAATGAAGAAAATAATATGTGATACATGTCGGCTATACTCTTATTCTTCTTTTATTATCATAATTCGCACAGTCTATCCATCGTTTTTTTAGTCTCCCTATACTCTTACAAGGAGACTAAAGAAACGATGGCTAGATAGACTGTGTGAATTATAATATGGATAGAAAGGGGGTGACTACCGAGATGACGACTAATAGAGAAGTATGGAAGAAAAAGACATGTTGCGCCGACCCCAAATAAATAGGAATAAGGGCAGGTGAATTATGAATAGTGTATATGTAACCTGCATTGCTAAGTACTAGTATAACTTTTTTATTTAACTCACACAGTTTTGTACAACATGAGTATCGTATTACCAACTAACTGGGTTGTTTTGTGGATACCAGATAGGCTGTCGCACCGAGTTAAGTATTGGCATTTAGCTGCATCTAATTAGAGCTTAATACCAGTTTTTTTTTTTTTTGCTGAAAGCCTATCTGACAGAATCCGCAACCCAGTTACTGGGTAATACAATACACCTGGGTAAGACTGGTTGTCAGACTTTCGGGCATCTGATGGCCCGTAACGGTTGGTAAAGAACCGAGAAAGGCAGCCGGGACCAACATGTTAACGTGCTTTGCAAGGCATGGTCGGGTCTTGGTGTGTAAAAATAGTTACCTATCTATGGACTAACCGCGGCAAACGTAGCTTAAAGGTATCTTCACACAGCGGGCGGGGCGCGGCGGGACGCCGGACGTGCCGGCGACGCGCCGCCTTCACACAGAACCGTCGCGCCACGCCGCGTCGCGCCGAGCGCTCTGTGTGAAGACGTCCGTAATATCTAGTACATTACAACTATTATGCGTCGCGTCGCCGGCGCCGTCACGTCACGCCGCGCCCCGCCCGCTGTATGAAGACACCTTAACCTGAGGGACAATCCTCTTAATTTTAAGAACGTTCACAGCCTGATGACAGTCTCAATCTGTCAAAAATACCTCGAGTTTGTTTTTGACATTTGAATGTCGCCGAGATGAGACTGCTACTAGATTTTGAACGTTTTTGATTACGAGAATTAACTTTCTGATGTATTGACCCGAGCGACAGTAATTACTTAGACATAAACGTCACGAAAAAAAATCATAATAATACACTTGAGTCCAAGGAAATTGACCCACCCCATGCTCTCCATTTTAGAGGCGATACCTCAAAATGTTAGAGAATATTTTAATTATTTTATATACACAATATAAAACAATAAAAGTATTTTTTAACGTTTACAGGTACGTAAGAGAATTTTGTTTACCTTATACATTGATAAAAGCAATATTCTTGACAACATCGACTCGATTCCTTAGATGGCCTCATCACATCACTCACTCACGATCGGAATAACTGCGTGACTTTGTTTTTTCTTTGAAGTTAGAAAAAGCTAAGTAAACTTAGTTTAGCTTAGCCAAGCTTGTTCTTGTTTTTCCAAATAAACGATAGTGTTATACATTCTAAAGTAAGTTTGTCTGTATGTTCACCTTTTCACGGTATGGTGATAGATGGCATTCTGGGAAAGGACATAGGCTACTTTAGTTCCGGTAGTGCTTTCCAGTAGGATAATTTCCGAAATCCACGCGTGTGAAGCCGCGGGTAGAAGCTAGTTTTGTATATTTCTGTTTGTTTTTCATAATATAACTTGAACTTTTCACCGATTATGGGGTTTTTTTTATTGGCATCTGTTTGTAAGTTCTCGATTTTGTCAAAAACGTATAAATCAGTAGATAACATAATCTTCGTAGTTTCGGGAAGGTTATTGTTAATACAACTCGATTAGTTAATTTGATTCAAATCGAAAAGTGCGAGGTGGGTCGAATATTCTGGACGCAAGTGTAGTATTATTCTGAAAGTTGTACCTTCAACGTAACTAATTTAACCTGACCCGTGGCGGAATGGCGAACTAAACTCAAATTGCTATACTTGTTATAATTATTGACATTCGCCTTGACTAGCAGCGCCGCCACGAAATGTCAAGATTTATTCGTCACTCTGTAATCACTACAGCCGCTTATGACAGTAATAACAGATGGAGTGCAGTGCAAAATACTTATATGTTAACTGTCCTAATTTAAACTTTAATGCCTTGTAATAAGGATCACAGAAGGTAGTAATCACACGTTTTGCAAATGACAATCGACGGGCGATTCTTATGGTCTTTTTATTTTTTTCTGATTGGGTGTGAACGATATATTTTTTAAAGTGATTATAGGTAATTGGCGTGTTAATGTATACCGCTTTACGCCTTTCAAATAGCAATGAGAAGGTTATTATAAGTTTTTCTTGACGACGTTATTTTAACTGTGGACATACTGGATCGGCTTATTAGTCCTCTCGCACGAATTAACTCGCCCGATTCGGGCGAATCATCATCACGTCGTTACGCTTACAAAACACGCTATGTTTTTTTAGATTTTTGGTTTTTGATGCAATTTTGATCCTTATTTTAATACACACTAGCCGTAAAAAACATTTTTTGAAAACTTCACATAGTGGTGTTTGTATGCGCAACGACCCATCTCATCTGCCTCGCCTTTTCCCAATTATCTTAAGGTTGATTTTTGTATAAATTTTTGCATGTTTGGATGTTTGTCACTCAATCATGCAAAAACGGCTCAGCGGATTTAGATCGAATTTGGCACACAATACATAACATACTTTTTTATCCCGGTAATACTTTCCTTTGTGATAATGTCTGTACGTACTGTTGTCACTTCGCTTCGCATCTGTAATATTATATGCAGTGTATGTAGTGTGTGTTCACCTGGAATAATTTCCAACCTCCACGCAGGCGAAGAAACGGACAAAAATGAGTGGGTAATAAAAGTACCAACAGCCCAACAGTTGGGGCGTCAGACAGGCGAGCCAAAGGACATGATGTGATGAGTTCTAACCCCGCCCTATACAATATTGTTGACGTGAACCCACTCCTATATATTGTTAATTTTATTATGATTGATATGACACATTCATGTTACAAGTAATCCTGTATACGCCCAAGGGATAGGCAGAGGTAAAACATACACCCACATATTGCCAGTTATTACTTTGGCTCAGTACACAAGTACACATCGCACCTTTCGCAAACTGAAATAATTACAAAATTACGATTATTGGAAAATAGCGTTTAAAGTTTTGCAAATACGATGCCGGCTACAACAATCGTAATTTTGTAATTATTTCAGTTTATTATTAAAGGTGCGACATGTTAAGTTAGAAGAACTTGATTCTATACAATAAATAATATGTAAGTAAATAGGAACACAAAACATAAATTATATTATTTGTCGTATGTCAGCTAGCACACTCCAATTATTACTACCTTTAGGAAGTGGTGAAAGGCGGGCATTTTAGGGCACTGTCATATGTAGTTTTGATATATGAAAAGTGCTGATTATCAGTCTAAATATAATTGACTGTTGATTTTATTCGATTTTCGACTTCATAACAGTTCCCAGATAAGACAGTAAACAGATAGTATCACAGGTTGGACGACACCGCACTTGAAAGGCTGCGCTCAGAAGTACTGAGCAACTGTGTCGTCTCGACTCCGACACAAACCGCGGCACAAGGGTCATCTATTAATGCAATTTCGCCGCGGTTCCATCATGTTGAAGAAGAGGATGATATAGTTACCACAGTAAGTAGCCAGTGCAACAACCGACTGAGGAGCGCTCTGGAGGATGCGCTTCGCGAGTATAGGTCTATCCCAACCGAACTTAGACCCCGATTACCACGGTTGCCTATGCACAAGAAAAATAGGGCGCTGGTGTGTGCCTTGGACTCGCAGCTTAAGAATTTATTCGAGAGCAGCGAGAATCTCGTCGATACACACTCGATCCTGTATTGCGCGGCTGTTGCGGCATGTCGTTTAGCTAACGTCAAGTTTCCAAACTGTGACGGAGCTACTCGACCAATGCCAACCGTACCAGCCTGGCAAAGCAGGATCGAGCGTCGTATCGATGGGGCCAGGGTACTCATCGGCAAACTATACTGCTTCAGGGAGGGCAATACCCGACCACGAGTGATGCGCTTTGTAAGGCGGGCATTTTCGGGGACTGGAATCAGTCCTCCAGAATACATGTCCCGTGTTACAGAGCGCATCGACTTCCTGAAGCAGAAAGTCTGTGCATGGGCAAGCCGTATTCGGCGGTATAAACGGCGGGTTGACCGATACAAGCAGAATCGTATGTTCCAGAGCGATGAGAGGTGGGTATATAGAGCTTGGGAGCGACCCGAACAAAATGTGACAGACGTGCGCTGCCCGGATGACGCCGCCACGAATGCATTCTGGCGGGGCATTTGGTCAGTACCCGTCTGTCACGTTGAGGCTGGCTGGATGCGAGATGTCGAGCGAGTGTGTGAATCATTACCAGAAATGGAGTCGGTGTTAATTACGCCAACAGATGTAGCCAGAGCAGTCCGTCCGTTACCGAACTGGAAATCACCGGGACCGGACGGACTGCACAACTTCTGGTTAAAATGGCTCACCAGTTCACACAGTTGCCTGGCATCTCATTTCCAGTCATCCTTAGAGTCTGGGTCGCTACCGCAGTTTTTAACAACAGGCGTCACCCACCTGCTCTATAAGTCAGGTAGTACCGCGGAACCTAAGAATTATAGACCGATCACATGTTTGTCGACGGTTTATAAACTTCTAACATCCATTTTGAGAGCGAAAATTAGTTCGCATATTGATAATAATTCCATTATGTCTGCGTCTCAAAATGGATGTAGGAACGGGTCCCGTGGTACTAAGGAGCTACTCCTCATCGACATGGCCATAAGCCAACAGGTTCGTCGATCCCGCAAGGATCTGTCGACATGCTGGATAGACTATAAGAAGGCCTACGACTCAGTGCCACATTCATGGCTCGGGAGGGTGCTGGAGTTGTACAAGGTTGATACAACTCTACGCACCTTCCTAGAGTCGTGCATGGGGCAATGGAGGACAGTCCTTCGCTATCCAGGATGTCCACAGATCCAGCGAAATGATGAGCCTGTATGGATTAAGCGGGGAATATTTCAGGGCGACAGTCTGAGTCCACTTTGGTTTTGCTTAGCCCTGAATCCTCTAAGCACACTGCTGGAGGATTCAGGTCTAGGCTATCGGCTGAGGAGAGGTGGTCAGGTTATATCTCACCTCCTCTACATGGATGACCTAAAAGTCTTTGCCCCCAACAAACTGCAACTGATGGAGCTACTGAAGGTAACTGAAACTTTTAGTAGCGCCATCAGGATGGAGTTTGGTGTGGACAAATGTGCAGTCATGCATGTAAAGCGAGGCGAGGTTATGGAATCCGAGGGAATCCAACTTTCGGATTCCGTATACCTCAGATCCCTTTCCTCATCCGAAAGCTACAAGTATTTGGGTATGTCGGAAGTGTTAGGCATCAACGATGCTGACATGAAGCAATCGTTGAAGGAGCGCTTCTTTGGTCGCCTGAAGAAGGTATTAATTAGTCTTCTCTCAGGCGGAAACAAGGTGCGCGCCTTCAACGGTTGGGTCATGCCAGTTTTGATGTACTCTTTCGGCATACTTAAATGGACTCAGACAGAACTCGACGCCCTGGATAGGAGGGTCCGTACAATGCTGACCGCAAACCGGATGCATCACCCACGATCATCGGTGATGAGACTGTACATCCCGCGGAAGTGCGGGGGTCGAGGTTTTTTAAATGCAAAGACCCTCCACAACCGCGAGGTGTGCAGTCTCAGGGAGTATTTCTTAAAAGCCGAAGTGGGTATGCACCGTGATGTGGTCGCAGTGGACAAGGGACTCACCCCGCTCTCCATGGCTAAAGAGAACTGGCGCAAACCTGTAGTACTTACTACCGATGACCGCAAGGAAGTATGGCGAAACAAGGAGCTTCACGGGCGCTTTCACCGGGCTCTTCATGAGCCCAGTATAGATTTCTTAGCGTCCGTATCCTGGCTACGTTTTGGTAACCTATTCGGGGAAACAGAAGGTTTCGTCTGTGCAATTATGGACGAAGTTATCTTGACGAATAACTACCGGAGACATATTATGAAGGACGGGACGGTTGACGTGTGTCGGGCATGTCACCATCCGGGTGAGTCCATCAGACATATTATCTCTGGTTGTTCTCGTCTGGCTAACGGCGAATACTTGCACAGGCATAACCAAGTAGCCAGGATTATTCATCAGCAACTTGCTTTGCAATACAAACTAGTGGATTCTGAGGTACCGTATTACAAGTATGTGCCCGACCCAGTTCTCGAAAATGACCATGTCACGTTGTACTGGGATCGGTCTATCATTACTGACAGGACTATTGTCGCCAATAAGCCTGATATAGTGGTGATAGACCGGTTAGCGCGCCGCACAATGATAGTCGATGTTACCATTCCGCATGACAGCAACCTCGTGAAAGCTGAGAAAGAGAAACAGATGAAATATCTCGACTTAGCACACGAGGTTGTTGACATGTGGAATGTTGACTCGGCTGTCATTGTGCCGATTGTCGTATCAGCCAATGGGCTGATGGCCGATACCCTCGACCAACACCTGTCGAGGCTATCGTTAGGCGGTTGGATCAAGAGCCTGATTCAGAAGGCAGTACTCCTTGACACGGCTCGCATTATGAGGAGGTTTCTGTCTCTGGAGCCCTAACCACCGGTAGCTTGGATCCTGCTCCCGCTACCGATGGACCGCTATTTTTTATATTTTTAAATGTTTTTGTATATTTATTTTGTAAAAATATTTAAAAATGTAACGAAATATGTATGAAAATAAATAAATTATAATATAACTAATCGTAGCCATCTCAATTTGACTGGTCTGTTAGTCTAGTGGTTAGTGACGCTGACTGCTAAGACTGAGGTCGTGGGTTCGATTCCCACCCAGGACAAATCTTTGTGTGATGAACGCAATTATTTGTTCTGTGTCTGGGTGTAATTTATCTATAATATTTACTAGCTGACCGTACAGACGTTGTCCTGTTTCCTAGAACTCGATAGCAGCGCCACCTAACGGGTCTAATAATGAATCTAAACCATCCAGGGTGCAACCCAAATGCATAAAAAAAAAACATTCAAATCGGTCCAGCCGTTTAGGAGGAGTTCAGTGATATACACACGTACAGTAGAATTATATATAAAGAAGATTAATATGTTGTCTAGTTACCATAGGCGGTGTGTTGGTTGTCGTAAGATATTTTTTATCAATCTTCCTATTTAATTAAACCAAACAGATCTCCAATCAATTCAATCGTAAAACTTAACATTATCATTATCCCTTTATTTAAAAGTCAAAAGAAGTCCAAATTATGAAAAAAAAACTACCACATTTTTCAACGACATATTATTTCTGTCACTTAAAAGAGACATTCCTGTTACGGAAATGACTTGACTATAAAAATATAAACTTCAAAGAATTGATCATTTCCCATCAAAAATCCGGCGACGTCACGAACAAAGATGGATTCCTGTTGAACCATGATTCCTTGTAATGGGTGGTCATTGGGATAGGTTTGTACAAAAATACTTTTAGCTCTATAAAACAGTATTAAAATAAGACTGACTGACGGACTGTGTTTGACTAGACTGTTAGTCTAGTGGTTAGTGACCCTGACTGCTAAGACTGAGGTCGTGGGTTCGATTCCCACCCAGGACAAATCTTTGTGTGATGAGCACAATCATTTGTTCTGTGTCTGGGTGTAATTTGTCAATAATATGTATGTATTTAGAAATATATAAGCATGTTTATCAGTTGTCTGGTTGCCATATTACAGGCTCTGCCTAGTTTGGGATCAGATAACGTTGTGTTGGTTGTCTTAAGATATTATATATTTATATTATTAAGACACGGCTGTTGCTTTGTTTTGTTCAGTTCAAATAAAGTAACTGCTCTATTAGGGTCGGAACCCTTGAACCTAGGGTCCGACGACACGTAACGATGTCAAAGATCTACTCTACGACTGACAACGTAACGGCTTACCCTACCTTCTGAGGCACGGAGGGGTCCCATAATGAAAAATTGTCACTCATCCATTGACTATTACTAAGGAATTCTGAATAGTAAAAACCCAATAACTTTTTCCGACTTGGCAATCGAACTGAGGACCCCACACTCAGCAGTAGTACTTGCGACCATGAGACTATCAGGGTAGTATATAATACAAAGGTCTAAACGTTAAATACACAGACAGACATACATTTACGTCAATGCAGTACTGAGCGATGAATTATATTAATCTGGATTACAGTTTGGATGCACACTAGTCATGTCAATTAATTGATAGATTATGAGGAGAGTTGTACTTGTAGAGGTATATGAAATGATGGGTTGAGTGTGTTAAATAGGTATGTAGAATTGCAAGAACGTAAAGAGAGTTCCGTGTGTTGCTGGTCGTGTTCCGTGTGAAGCCAGATGTAAAGAATAACATCATCCAATTTCTTCCAGTGAGTGTCATAAAAGGGCGACAAAGATTATGTTCCGGCCCGTTTAAATTGGTTACTCGATGCGCCTAACGGAACGCGCCCGAACGGAGTGACATCTGACTTGTCAGTTTTGACTTTGACACTTGACACTTCTCTTTGGTTTTTGGCTTGAACAAGGGAGCAATGTCACCGTTTTGCTTCTCGCGACCAGTTGTAAATTAATCCCTTTAAATCGATCCGTTTGTGACGATTAGTCGTGATTCAATTGCTTTGATTGTAAATAACCCCAAGTTGAAGAAATATTACGGGTTGAGTTTGGATATATCTTTTGTTTGAATAGTTTGAAGTGACGCTATTGAACCGCGTGCTGGAACCAATCTCTGGCGTGTTGCAGCGGCTGATATCCTGGAGAATACTCATAACGTCACTACACAATACATACACACTCACTTACATACATAAATCCAGGTAGGCCCCAGAAGCAGGTGTTCGTCTACCACCAGGTGAGTTCTTTTGTTTATATCATTGTTCAGCTCCGCGCACGGCGGACAGTTTCGCTCGCCACTCTTGTCTCCAGAGCCCCACCATCATAACTTCCACTGCGCTATTGAAAACCGATGGTAGGGGTCTGGCCTGGCAGCGAACAGATTATTTACACAAAATATAGCACGTGCCTAGATTCGAACCCACGACCTCTTCCGAAACTATGCTGTTAACCAATAGGAAGTTACTCTCTTACATCGTCGTAATCATTTCAGCTGTAAGATGTCCACTGCTGGACATAGTCCTCCCCAATTTGGAAGGTTTTACCATAATCGCCACGCTTGGCAGGCGAGTTGGCGATCGCAGTGTGGTGGTAAAATGCATAGAGAACGCTGCTGCCCATTCTCTCGTAAGTCCCTTAGTCACCTGTTACGACACCCACGGGAAGAAATGGGATGGTGCTATTCTTTATGTCCAGCACCACATGGATTAATTCCAATATCAATATCATCTTATTCCACTTTATAATTAAACTCACCGATTCCAATTATTGTTATATCATAACTAGCTGACCCGGCAAACGTTGTTTTGCCATATAAATAATTTCCTAAAATGGCTATTAAAAAATAAGGGTTGATCGTAGAAGGGTGAAAATTGAGGATTGTATGTATTTTTGTATGTTGTATCATAAAAAAATAGAAATTAAAAAAAATGTCTAAAAAATAAAAAATAAAATTTAGGGGTGGACTACCCCTAACATTTAGGGGGATGAAAAATAGATGTTGGCCGATTCTCATAGATACCGGATAAGCACAAAAAAATTCATCAAAATCGGTCAAGCTGTTTCGCAGGAGTTTGGCAACGAAAACTGTGACACGAGAATTTTATATATTAGATTACCTGCATTACTCTCCCCTCTTATGATACTAATTAATATAAATTGGTGACAACACTTTACACTTTGTATCTCTTTCTCTCTCCTTCACTGTATATTCCGTCTCTTTCTACGGCTACTGTCTGATCCTTCCTGTTTAGAGCGTAATGTACCAAACGATACATTGCGTCTTGTTGCGAATTCCATGGTGCGTTTAGACTGGCTCGTGAGTTAGTTTAGTTACTAGAATGTGGGGGATACGAGTAGAATTAGTGTAATGTAGACAATATATAGGTAACAATAGTGTTGTTTTGATTAACATACATATATAAACTCACGCCTTTTTCCCATTGGGGTAGATGGAAACTATAGAACGCCACCTAATACGATCCTTACATAGGTACTCTTTTTGCTTCGTTTATGTTCATACATCTGGTCATATACAAACGCCGGATACAAGTACTACGCACTTGACCTTTCTGAAGAACATTACCAATAATGTCACTATATGTTCTCCTAGAGTATTCTAGCGTATTCAGATACATTTTGATTTATTTTGTAAATAATGGCTTTTGTTAGTGTCCTTGAATAAGCAACAATGTTCATATTGTATATTATAACATGTTGTTTCTTTTATATTCTTATTTATTGTTCTGAGATTGTTAAAAATATTTACTTACCAAGTTCTGATAAGCTTAGATAGAACCTGAAAATATTCAATCATATTTCAAAAGATTTACTACGAAAAGAAAATAAGCTATAAACCTTTTATGTTAAATAAAAGATTTATTGTCGAGCTAAAAATAAATAGAAAGAATAGACTAAAAGCCTTAATTTATTATGTTTTTCTTGGAACATGATAAAGATCGCACAAAACAGCGTCTAGGTATCATTTTCACTCGACTTAAACCTATTATTAAAATGCTATAAAGGCAACAGATATTTTAATACTTGTCATTCACTTGAAAGACTTGACCGGTTTTCAATCCAGTCTTCTCAATATTTATTTTCTCAGAAATGTTGTAAATGTTAAATAATTTTCGCCATATAAAACATGCAAGTCAGTGGCAAAAAAGATTACACTTCGCTTGTTGACTTCTCATTTAAATATGTCTATATTAATTCTGAATCGACTGCAATAAATTAGAATTGATATTGCTTGTAACTAGTTTAAGACAACTATTCTCAATCGATTTAGTATCATGTCAATTATGCAAAAAGCTTTGTAACACCATATGCTGTTACTATTAATATGAACAGGATTGTTATTTAAGGAAAAAAAAACATCGTGTGAAGTCTACTAATCATAAAATCTATTATTCAGCCAAATCGCGTTTTAATAAAAAGATTTTATTATTTAGATCGTAGGAAATATAAAAGGGGCTATAACTTAAAGATCTTGAATTAATAAAATGTATATCAGTCATTAAGTTTTGACAATATACTGGTATTAAAAATGTGATTTGGCTTCTTTATTACTTACTCGGCTATCATAAAATAATTTTAAAACTTGTAATGCCGGTTGTTTCAGCCTGTTTGCGCTAGATGGCGCTAAGTTGATATTTCTATTTATAACTAATGAGAATTCCAGTTGGAACATATTATTTTACTAAGCTTGACAACTTAAGCCTTCGCTATATCATCAGTCGTATTTAGAGCTAAGTAATGCAATGATTGGATAAATATTACTGTATACTGAAGAGCGAGAGAAGTTGTGGTGAACAGCATGTGGTGTTTACCTATAAGTAAATAGTGTACTTTTTTTTTCTTTCTTAATGTATTATTTGTTTGTATCAGTTTAATCAATTTTTGTGTACCTATTTTTTTTAAGTACATCAACAACAGTTTTCTTTCAATTCATATAGAGAAAATATTTATTTAAGTATCTACATGTTTTGTATTATTATATTATATTAATAAATCAGAATTAGAAACGGAAATGTAACATATAAGTTATATCAATGTTCTATTAATAGAACACAAACATGAAATGATAGCAAACACAACGTCAAGAAAATTAATTAAAGAAAACATAAAACGTAATAACTAAACATAAATAATAATAATAAAATTTTATTAAACTCAGCACTCGCCTGTAATTAATTTCCTCTGAGAGCAAGTAAGGTGTCAGTTCAAACGGTCCTCGAGATGCATTGTAGGCATACCTCAGACGAATCTCGGCAATTAGACAAATGCTTTTAACACGAATGTGAATAGGGTTGTCACTTAGTACCTAAGATCTTGAAGCTTTGTTCATTGGTATGGTTGATGTTTGTCCGTCTCGCAGCCAGTTCTCATCGAATGTTATTGCTTCGCAACCACTTGTATCTTGAAGTTTAATAGTACGTTTACACGGTTGTATGAATATATAAATATGGCTAATTAAGTTATTAGTTATCAGAATGCAAGCCAACGTTAATTCGAATTGTTGAAATAGTCGATTCATTCCCAAATTAATTATGTTCATGCGAGAAGCCTATTAAGAATATTATATGATGTAAAAGTGACGATTCGTCCGATTCGGGCGAGATAATTCGTACAAATCGACTAATAAGCCAAAAATATCGCATTGGGTTTTTATCGTGCACTGAATTTACAACTTTCGGTGTTGAACCGAGCATTGAGAATCCGATAGAGCGCATTCCAGGCATCGAAAAAATACATTGTTTGATTTTTGACACTTGACACACAAGATCAAGAACGATAAAAATCTCGTCAGAATCTTTTAACGTGCGTGCGAAAGTGGTGTAGTTATTAGTTGTGTGTCAATCAATTAACTCAGCCTATAGCAGTCGACTACTGGACTAAGGAAAGAAGGCATGAGTTTATGTGTGTCATCATCAGCCTACGGCAGTCTAGTGCTGGACATCATCACCATCACCATTTCATCTGAAAGACGTCTGCTGGACATTGGCCTCCCCCAATTTGGAGGGGTTTTGACATAATCGCCACGCTTCACAAGCGGGTTGGCGATCGCAGAATGGTAGTAAAATAGGGAACACTGCTGCCCATTCTCCAGTAAGTCCCTTAGTCACCTTTTACGACACATATTGGAAGAAATGGGGTGGTGTTATTCTTTACGTCCGGCACTAGACGGAACCCTGCTGGAGAAAAGCCTTTCCAATTGCGGTATTCAACTCGTTTCTCGGTAACTCTTATCCAGCTGCTACTGGCCACACTACGAAGACCGCCATCTTGCTGCTGGTTGTCGGCTGCTTAAACGGACTTGCCTGTGCGTGCCTCAATAAATTCAGGCCTCAAGTCAGGGCTTAAAAACTTAAAACTATTTGACTGTACCGTGTGTTGCTGGACGTAAAGAATAGCACAATCCCATTTCTTCCCGTGGGTGTGGTATAAGGCGACTATGGGACTTACTAGTGTAATAAGCAGCAGCGTTCTCTATGCATTTTACCACCAAACTGCCATCGTCAACCCGCCTGGTCAAGCGTGGCGATTGTAGTACCCCCCCCATCTTGGGGGAGGCCTACGTCGTATGTCGTATGTGTGATGATGATGACGCGCGCTGGTGGTTGCAGCACGGGATGATCTGGACCGGAATTAAAAGTGAATGGTCGTTACTAAAATATTCATAACGTCAGGTGACAACCCTACATCTATGCGTCTACACCTACCGTTCATTACTCTTGCCGTCTCTGTCGTTGCGTTTAACCAAATCGCTTGCTTTGTATATATAACACCGTGTCGTTATTTATACGCGAGTTTAAATGTATGTGCTGTGCCTTATGGTGGGTAATAATGAGTCGGCAAGAATGGTAAGGAAATGCTTGAGAATTACGTTCTTTTTGTGTGGTTACGAATTATGGTGGGTTTTAATTTTCAAAATAGGATTTCATTTTATGTGCTGTTAAAAATATATGCCCTAAGTCTTGGAAAAATGGTACTACATTCTAGATACGGTTAAAAAATGATGAATAGTAATTATAATTTTCAAAAGGCTAGGATGTAAAGAATTAGTTGTTAAGCAACCATCTTAAATTTTCCGAATACAGTAGATCCCGGTTATCCGGCCCCTGTCTAATCCGGCGCCCCCTGTTATCCGACAGGTCTATTATTATTTCATACTTTTACATCGTCTTGAAAAAGTTATGACCAGATATAGTTGCCACTCCTAGCAACGATCCACAAATCAGTGTAACTTCGAAAGAAATAGAGCAAGTTGCTGCTGAAACACAATTTACTAAATTTGACATACTTATTGAAGTATGATTCAGAACTTCCGAGTATAACATATAGAATCTTATCATTAGATCTGTAATTTGTCGGATTACAAGGTACTCTTTTGTGAAAAAAATTCGGACTATAGGGGGTCTTAGGCAGTACTCTACAATCCGACAAATTCGATAGTTCGATACTACCCTGCAAAACGTTCGTCGGATTACCCCCCGTCCACTGTATTCAAATCACAATTGTCATTATTTCCCATTGGAGGAACGCGTAAATTTTATTTACGTATTTTTATTATAATACTCGATATTTGCACACCTATTATATTATAGAAGGATATCGTTAAAAGAACTTCTGTTAAAATTATTTATTTATCACTTCATTTACCTACCCAAGCAAATACGTATAAATTATTTTTCATCCTCCCATCTCGGAAAGAGTATTTTTGCCCTTCGATACCTGAGTGCAAAAGCCGTTTTTATCCGCTAGAGGATAAAGTAAATAAAATTGAATTTAGAACATCGGGTGCACTAAGTTTGTGAATTCAAAACATCATTAAACCTATTTATAGTGCGGTTCAAATAAGAATAGGAATGTCAATAACCTCTATCTGTCAAATTTCACTTGAAAAGTACGGTTTGCAAAAAAACGTATTTGCTTATCAATAATAGTAGTCTTACATCAAATTTTGATAAAAGGGTTAAATAGTAGTAAATCGTCTTAATATAATATTTAATTATTTAAAGTCATAATTCGTTTTTTAAAACCATACCATAGCCTTTTTTATTTTCATTGTTGGCGCAAAGGCCCAGTAGCCACGCCAAAAAGTGCATGTGCTTGTGGACTGATAATGTTTCTTTAATTGTGTTTCTTACATTGTTGTTATTTTTTGTGATTGTTGTTATTTGTTTTTGTTATTGTCTTACTCATTTTGCTCGAAAATGAGTAAACGAGGCGCTGTGTAGATAAATAGTTGGAGAGCGAGAAACAGCAAACATTAGAACTGATGCAACAGTGGAGGAAATATAAGTTTGACTATTGAAACGTACGGTACCATTTGCAAACACTGCAAAATGCAAGAAAAGTCGCCAAGCGACGTTATTTGGCTACGGGGATAAATTAATATTAATATTTTTCACTAAATCTTTGTTGGTAAAATTTATTTAAAAAAAATCTTTTTTTGCTCACCCTACGTAACTGGTTAGAATTGACAGCTATGACGTCACAATATGGCGCAAAGTCGATCCTATTCTCATTTGAATCGCATTATACTTCTATCTCCATGGTGCCGAATTTATCATTCAACCTTTTTCTAATTTGTAAAATTTAGACTCGGAACCTTCTTGATATACTTTTTTTTTTAATTTGCTTTGCGCGCGCCGTTTTACTTTTCACGTCACCAACATTACAGTACCTAACAAAAATATTACACTCGACCTAAGTAACTGTAGCAACGTTACTTTCAATTTTTCTTAATTATACCTAAGTATCATTTGAAATAATTTAAAGATTATTCTGTAATACTTACCTATCATAATGTAGTACATAATAAATGTTAATACCTAAACTGAAATAAAAGTATCTTGTGATTGAAATGCTTTTTTTTTACATATTTAGTCATTTCCTCGCTGAGGTGGGATGAAAAGTTACGTGTTGCACTCGAATGCAAAGATTTTTCACCTCGTGCTCTTTTGATTCCCTCGCTAACGCTCAGGATTCTAATTTTTGAATCACTCGCTGCCCTCGTGATTCAATTTTAGAATCCTTCGCTTGCTCGGTCATCAAAATTGAGCACGCGGTTAAAAAGCAACTTTGCACTCTTGTATAACAAATAACTATGATTTGATAGTTGTATGATATGGTAGTGGTATGGCAAATTGACATAGGGTGTCAATTTGCTATTTACAATTACCTTGCTTAAATTTACACCTGGCGCATTCTAGCCGTTCCGATTTTCGGAATATTTATTCGATTTTTTATTTATTAATTAATTTTTCTTTTATTTCAGGTAACCGAGTCCAATAAACACAAGACATATAAGTATGAAACAATAACTTTATTTATTTATCTAAGGGTCGCCAACAAATGTTTATTAAACAATTGCATAGATTTGATTACAGAACAATAACATACACTAAATGCACATTGAAATTAAAAATGAGTAAACTTACATCAAGACCGTTAATATAAACACAACTTTAAACTGTTAAATCCCTAATCACTAATATTATAAATGTGAATGTAAGTTTGTTTGTTACACTTTGACGCGAAAACTACTTAGCTGATCATCATGAAACTTTGTACCACATTCTCGGAGGTATTAGAAGTAGTACATAGGATACTTTTCATGAAAAAAAAAAAATTTACGCGAGCGAAGCTGCGGGCAAAAGCTAGTATTTGATAAATCTAACTTAAAAACTACTGCAGACCAAGTGACGGAAGACGTCTTCGTGTCACGCTGCGAGGTATCGCGTAGCTGTTTATAAACCAAACATGCAAATAAACGTCAAACTCTACCAAAACCACCTCTTCCATTCTTTTCAGAACCTCCACTATCAATGAATTAATGAATGAACAAATGAACGAATGAATGTATGAATGAATGAATGAATGATATATTTATTTTCAAGAATATAGGTAGCTTACATATGTAAATTCTTAAGATCTAAAGATGAGTTTCACTATATTCAGCATACTAACCGTGCAAATGTTTTGATTTAACATCTTATAGCATGAGACACACATGGTACACATTTAGTCATGAGAAGGTAATAACATAAAATACTAATAATAATTTCATAACTTAAATTTCGATTACAATAGATATTTCTTTCAACAAGTAACAAGAGTCAATTGTATTAGTAACAATATTTCTTACCCCTATGTTAGTTTTCCTATTCTAATTACTTAAACTACTACTACCTATTCTAAATACTTAACAATGCAATTCATAAAATTAAAACAATACTTTATATTAAAAACAACCGAATTCCTTAAAAAAACACTACAAAGCCAAAAATAACTTTAATTTCGAAAGTCGGTGTCTTAGGCTCTGTAGCCTCTGTATTTTAAGTTTTGCCACCGACTTCCGAAATTAAAGTTATTTTTGAGTTTGTAGTGTTTTTTTAAGGAAGTCGGTTGTTTTTTTTTTAAGTTTTTATTTTTTAACTTTTTAGTTGTGGTAGATATTCCGCACTAATCTAATCGCGTTATTCGTTCATTTGTCACGCTAGTACGTAATGCAAATTTAAGACTTATATGGTTTTCACATGGACCCCGTTGTCGAAATTAAAATGGGACCTTTTTGAAAGCACCAGCTTTCAAATAAAAAAAGAATCATCAAAATCGGTTCACCCAGTCAAAAGTTATGAGGTAACAAACATAAAAAAAAAATACAGTCGAATTGATAACCGCCTCCTTTTTTTGAAGTCGGTTAAAAATAGCGATCAATAATAATGATGTCATGTATATAAAAATAGCAACATTTATGAAAATGAAAATGTCAGTGTCATTGATCAGTGTCATAGATGTCGGTTCCTAGAACCGTTATCCAGTACCAATACATTCGAGTACTCAATCGATATAATTTTACGACATCCTCGTTATAAGAAGATGGCTTCCCAATAATAATTAAACTCTAAAGAAACCGCCATCTAATCCAGAAGTTGTACCGTCTCATGTTTGATTTGTATATTAATTAATCAGAGCAGGGTATGAGCTTAGTGCTTAAGCGGTAGCGGTTGTGAAATTCGCTTACGCGTATGCAATCTGACAACTTAAAAGTTTTTTGTGAGCAGAGACAGATTATGACTAGAGATCGGATATTCAGATGCATATTCACCTAAAGTTGAAATGTTGGCTAATATGGAATGCGCGTTTTTACCGTGTTTTGTGTGTTGTTTTAAATAACACATACCACCCTACACACATTTGTATTTGCATTTGGGGTTAAACATTATTTTTAAATAAATATGATCCAAGAAACCCGGCTTTAATAAAAAATACGAAGCCACTTCCGTGCTTTCACAGCTAAATAGTAACATTAGGTAGATTGCATCCGAATATCTGATCACTAATTACGACTCTTACGCCAGTGATTAATGATTTTATTTCTGTAAGTAGTTTCGTACAAACACTCAATCATATTTTTGAAACTAGATGAGATCGGCGTTTCATATCTGACTACTCTGAGATGAAAAATGTTAACGCATGTGGATTCAGAATCATGCACTGAATTCGTGGCATCAGGTAGTGCATTGATGTTCTTGTCATTCTTTATAGGTACTGCATGTGTACTGTGTGTGTGTCACTTGCGTTCTTTTCTAATTTCCATTTCTATACAGGTACCCGCTTATCGCTCCGCCTATTACCATGACCAGACCCTAAAATCTTGAGGATCATAAAAATGGTACATAAATTCTAACCGGTTGGCTCACCAATTAGTTTTAATTACCAAAGAGTGTTGTAGCCTTATCAATACGTACGAATCTTAGTATCAGGTTACCATTGAAATCTCCAATGTAAGATTCGGGAACAATTTCTCAACACAAGAAGAAGAAAAAAAGATTTAATCAGGTCGAAATTCAAGTTTTTCGTTACACAGTAGGCTAGAGATTCTGGATATAGGAAAAAATTGTCGATGCACAGTGGTCCGAGATTGAATCTCGACAACATAACGTCATCTGTATTTAAAATACATTTTGTATGTAGTTTTAATTGTCGATTGATACGTATGTAAATGAAGTAACTGTATTCTGTTATCTCTTTCGTTTTGGAGGAAATTCGGCTAATTACTTATTTAAACTACGGGTGTGTTGATTGGGAACCGTCTAAATTAATTAAACAGCTACCAAAAAAATGTTGTCATCACTATTAGGGGTCATCCATAAATTACGTCACACGTTAAGGGGGAGGGAGGGGGTTGACGAAGTGTGACATTGTGTGACAAGGGGGTGGGAGGGATCCTAAATATCGTGACGTCACATTATAAAATCTATTTTAATCTAAGTGTTAAGTAAAACACGAACTAGGAACTTTTAACGAAAAACTCAAAAACATTTGCAACTCTACCAGTAGAGATATAAAGTTCAAATTTCTTGCAATGTTTGTTTTGATGTTAATTTTATTAAAAAATCATTTAAATTGAAATAAAACTAATCTCGGAACTGCTGTTTTAATTCAATAATTATTTTTAGATGTAAAATATGTGACGTCACACTAGGGGGGGGGGGGGTCTCATAAATGTGACCAGCTGTGACAAGGACGGGGAGGGGGTCAAAAATCATGAAATTCGTGTGACTTAATTTATGGATGGCCCCTTATTCTAAGCCTTTTCTCAATTATGGTGAGGTCGGCTTCCAGTCTAACGGGATGTCGTCATATTTCACATAGAGCATCTGCCTATCTGACCTCCATATCCAAGTAACTGGGTAACAGGATACCTCTTGGTAAGACTGGTGGTCAGACTTTTAGGCTTCTGATTACCCGTAATGACCAAAGACGAGTCTCAAAGACCCACGAATGACAGTCGGGACCAACGGTAACTTCTATAAAAGTATCACTTAGCCAGTTACTGTTTACTATTTGACTAATCAATGGTACTTTACTTGCATAATTGAAGTGGGTATGCACAAGTTTGCTAAGTTACAAAACATACTGATTACTATGTAATTTTAAGAAGAAAGTACCGACCAGACCAAATATCATTGCACAACCTTTACAATATTTATACACGCAGTCAAACATAAGTTACCAACTACAAACAGAGTCCTCCATAAAACTTTACTAAATACACAGAAAACTGGGACATACATAACCCCATAATTTGTATTTGTTTTTTTTTTTTTGACAGATGCTTTATGTTTTAATTACTGAGTTTATATTTAGAACGATCTGACCCGACTGACGTTGCCATACAAAATGGGCGTTCCATTTTTGTCGAATTTGAACGTTTTCCGGGATACTTTTCTTATTTTTCATTCCTTATAAATCTAAAGCGGACTATTATTGCAAAATTTTAAAATAAAATACAGACAAATCAGTCCAGCCAATCTCAAGCGATGCTCTTACCAACAAACAGCCTCTTACCTAGGTATATAGATAGATAGATAATGTCCTCCGTAATTAAAAATGACGAAGAATGAAGAAAATGTGAGGAAAGTTTTGAGTAATCGGGATATGGGCAAGATTTGGATGATGATACATAACTGGGGACTACCAAGTCATAATTATGACACACCAAACCTTCCGGAATAAATTCTCTAACTGATGGTGAAAACCGCATCAAAATCCGTTTGCATAATTTAGAAGAACAACACCATGACAAAGACAGACATAAATCGATTGCTTAATTTATTTCCGTCTTGCATTTCACGAGACATACGGACGCAGCTGAAGGAACTAAATCAAACAAATCGTCTCGTTTATTAATACCACGCACACTAATACAAATACGGGCAATTTGTAGCCAAAACTAAAAGTAAACTTTATTATTACGCCGGTCTACTACCAGGCAAACGGAACATTACAAAAGCTATGAAACATACCTCATGAACCTTCGAATGGTACGCTTAACAAAATTGTAGCCAAAGGGATAAACTTAAAAAACACACGCTTCAGAAATTCAGCTATCCTTAATTTAAACTTAGAAATAAATTCGACTTTACACCGTGCAAACACAGATCAGAATGTCTTAAAATTCTGAAGCTAATTCAAATTTGGAACATAGCACCGAAATTATAAAGTAAGTTTTCGTTTGAAATACGCAGTGGTGCATTCTGCCGAGAGTCGAGGAAAAAAAAGAAGCCATGCTCTGCGGACAAATTTAGCGAGAGACGACGAAAAGCGGGCAAAAAGTATGCTCAGACGTTCGCACCCCTTTTTCAAGGTAAATTTCCCGAGCACATCAGGAATTAAAATAGGTATGAAAGTACTTTTTCGCTAGTGTTTTTCGAAATATATTTATTTTTCGCATTAGGGAAGAGAAGCAACACTATGTTTTTACTGATTGTTGTCCTGGAGAAATGTTGTTAAGTATGTATGTTGTTGTGTGTATGTTGTGAAGTGTTGTGTGTGTGTTTGTGGTGAGTTTACTGAAATATTATGTCCGAATATTTATTTATTTTAGTTTACATGCATGAGATTACATAATAGCATCCCAAAGCGTTGTACAAAGCAATTAACAAACTAAATAGTAACACAGTAGGTCAGGTAAAATACAAAAAAAAAAAAAAAATTGTAAACAGAATAGAGATTACCAAAATTACCAACAAAACACAATATGATAACACTTATAAGATTATTTAGACTTAATTTCATTCTTATCTTTCATCCACCACTCTCTCAAAAATTTTAACATTCACGACACATCTCATCATCATCATTTTAGCCGAAAGACGTCCACTGCTGGACATGGTTCTTCCCAAGCTCCTCTCTTTCGACCGGTTCTGTGCTTCTCATATCTAGCGTATTCCTTCACCAGGTCATCGGTCCAATTTGTAGAATGCTGTCTGACGCTACGTTTTCTAGTACGCGATCGCCACTCCAGAACCTTTCGCCCAGCCCACAATCAATCTCCTGGCAAACAACTTACTGTCATATCTTTTATGACACCCACAACATTACAACAAATCAATTCACGTAAGAATCATAAAAATCGGCCCTCGCGTTTGATCTCCAGAGCGCCATAGACAAGCAAATATACACACATAGGCTGATAACACAATACCCTCCTCTGCGTCACGCAGTCGTGTAAAAACAAGGAAAGTTCTATGAAACCATTTTTGTACCTTTAAACATAAATCATTATATAGTTTCTCTCTGCGTAATTTTAATTAAATATCCAAAGGCAAATTATGTTTCACGTTAAACAAAGATAAAGTTGCATCTAATTAGGTCGGATGGCGTTAGCAACATAGAAAAAGCTAGCCTTTATTCTTTTAGCAGCTTCCTCTATTTTATGTAATTTTTTTCTCGTTCTAAAACATGTTTGAATTATTTTTTCCGACGTAATAATGACATCGACCCAATGTGCGCTTTTAAAATTACTCACGTCCATTTCACGGCATCACGATAACACACAGAAAACAATATTGAAGGGAAAAAAAAACGTTTATTTTCGGTACCTAAACATGACGCAAAAACGAACACAAGCAGAAAAAAGAACAAGTTGGCAGGAAAATTTGCGTTACATCAACGCAACGTTCACGGCCGCTCAGCATAATGCTACGACCCTATACGAAACAGCAGCGCTGGTTTTCAGCGACAGCCGGTGTGATGTGACGTTAACTGGTACAGCAAACGATATGAATAAAAAAAAAAAGAAATAATTAAAAATGCGCAACCAATTCTTAATCTTTATATAAATTTAAAAGTGTCTTTATGACACTTTAAAATTTTCGTCAACGACAATGTTACTTAACATTTACACGTGAAATACGTGTAAATTTTTTGGACGTGGCATGTTAAAAATTGTAGAAGTGCACATTCTTTCATAAAAAATAATATGATTTAAATGAAAAATCTGTGTTTAACAAAACAAATAAATTAACCGCACTGAGTGGACAGCTCTGTGTGGTTCTTTCCTCTAAAGACCATTTCAAACAACTATCTACATGGTCTTCACATGATATGACCAAGATTATGTCTGGACTTTAAAAGAGACTGTGACCTCTGAGTTTGTTTCGGGCTTTCTTCTCAGAGTAGTCAGATAGGAAACGCCGACCTCATCTAGTTTAAAAAATATCATTGACGTAAAAGTGTTTGTACAAACCTACTTACAGAAATAAAATCATTTATCAAAATTTATCATTTAACCAAAAAAAAAAAACATTTTCGTTGCACACGGATTTCAGTTCAGCATCGCGCCATATTGCTTCGTCATTCGATTGTTTTTGTTAGTGAACTTGCTCATTTTAAACGTTTATTTATCCATCACCATTCGGCACAGGATGCTTTTTGGGAAAATAAATAAACAAAACATCAATACTAGCGGTGCAGTCGGGTTCGCTTGTGGGTTTTCGAGAGTAATTTTATGTTAATGAGGAATTTTAGAGTGAAAATCCTTGTCTCAATTGTGAAAACAACCTCTATAAATGAATACACATTCCATATTGATGAAAAAATTATATAATACTTTTTCATCAGTAGAACAGACCAAAAATTAGCGTTACCATACAACGTGGTAAGTGACAATGTTGCCAGCATTTCGGGCAATATTTTGGTCATCATCATTTCAGCCGAAAGACGTCCACTGCTGGACATAGGCCTCCCCAGTTTGGGGGGCTTGCAATTCTCTAGAAAATGCCTTTGTCGTCGTCTTGCGACGCCCACAGGAAGAAATGGGATGGTGCTATTCTTTACGTCCAGCACCACTTATTAATATTTCATTATAATTCTTGCACACATTATTATTATTATTATTTTAAATTAGAAATTGTGTTTTTAGTTTAGAAATTTAAACACCTACATAAAACCACATACTTAAATTGAAATGCCTCTTTTGTACTTTCAATGTTTGGGTTAGACATGTTCCCGTCTCTATCTTGCACTTTTATTTTGACAGTTGTGCGACAATGACAGAAAATAATACGTAGACAATGTACGTGCAGAGTAAAATTTATAAATCCTGGCGGATTTGGTTCAAGACAAACACACATACCGACTAGCTTCTGTAAATATATTTCAGACTCCTAAATCATGAAAATTATTGTACAAGGGGATTACTTACCGAGTCATATAGAGTTAGAAATGGCTTAAAACAAATAAATATTTCTAAAATATATGAAATCAGAATCTAAAATAATGTATTTGTAGGCCAGCGGTCATTCGCCATTATTTATGTATTGGGAACAAAGGATTTTGTCCATAACTCTTAGCTTATGTTTTGTTTAGCATTTTTGCGGAAAAAACGAAAGATTTTAGGTATTTCTTCAGATTTTAAGCTTTCTAGGCCACAAGAGCAGTAGAGGCTCAGTGGTAATGGCAGCGTTAGGTTCGAACCCAAACAGGCACATTTATCATCACCATCATCATCATTTCTGCCGAAAGACGTCCACTGTTGGACATAGGCCTCCCAAAAAATGGGGGAGTTTTCCAAAATCGCCACGATTGGTCGGCGGGTTGGCGCCTAGTTTGTTAGACACTTTACTTTGTGTAAATTATTTCATCACCACTGCTCTCAAGACGGTGAAGGAAAACATCGTGAGGAAACCGGCATGTCCTAGAACCAAATATTCGAAGACATGTGACATCTACCGACCCGCACTGGGCCCACGTGGTGGATTATGGCCCACTCCCTCTCACCGAGATGAGGCCTGTGTCCCAGCAGTGGGAACGTCATAGGCTGCTGATGAGGCTACAAGGCTTAAAAGTAACTTTAGTGACAGAAAAATTTGGACAGAATTTGTAAGAAACTATCTGCCACATAAGTTAGCATGAGTGAATGGTGAAACAGGTCATTACTTAGGTCTCTCTCTTACCTGAAAAATCCCGCTAATTGGCTACTTCTCAGTGTTTTTTTTTATAATCATAATATTTAGTTCTATATGTCGGACGTAAAGTAAAGCATCACCTCATTTCTTCCCGTGAATGTCTTAAGAGGCGACTAAGGGACTTACTAGAGAATGGGCAGCAGCGTTCTCTTTGCATTTTACCAATATACTGCGAACGCCAAACCGCCTGCCAACCGTGGCGATTATGGCAAAACCCCCAAATTGGGGGAGGCCTATGTCCAGCAGTGGACGTCTTTCAGCTGAAATGAAGATGATGAATATTTAATTTCCCAGTAGCTTCCGGAGTCTAAATTTGTGCCCAGTTGATAGCAATATGCTCGTCCCCTATTACATGAGACTTAACCCAAGAAGGGTTAAGTCTCATGCATGATTTTTTAGATTTTTGTGAAATAAATCAGTGTGATGTAATTCATACTCTAGATTAAGGGAAAAATATTTAAAAAAATCCTAGTATATATTTATAGTATAAATTTAGCAAATAACAATATCATGGAAATTTCTATCATAATGCAATGTTAGATCATTAGCTTAGTATTACGTCTTCCAACTGAGTCTAATAAGCTTCGATTTCCTTCTCATCTAGGAGTTTCTAGAATAATAATAAACAATGAGTAAAATATTTTTTCCATACATTAGAAGATAAGTAACTGCATGGTGATGTAAATTTCCATCATATGGTATTTTTTTAAAATTAAACGCAAGCTTTTTTAGAAATTGGTCTAAAAATAACAGAAACACAAACCTTTATTCCACTCGTTTCACTTTTTAGCAATAGAAACTCAAATATAATAAAACAAAATTAAAAACGAAATCATACGTTTATTGCAACTACAACAAACAGCGGAATGACAACTTCAAGCTAGTTTTACTGATAGTGACACTTGCTTATTTTTGACAGCTATGTTTTTGTTTTATGCAATGGACATTAAAAAGGTATCCAGACACGATCAACTTAAAGTGAACTTGTTCTTTTATATAATTTTTGGGCATTCAATGTTATGATGGAAATTTCCACTATCATGCAAAGAAGGGTTAAACATAACTGGCGTAATTTGGGTGTATTATAGGTACATGTTGTTCTACCCATCCCTACGGAGGAACAAGACGTGATGTTAAATTATAAATAATAATTTCCAATTATCTGCCTTCTTCCTTTTGATGTACTAAATATAACTAAAACAAAATTACGTTATAGGCTAACCATTATTTCAAGAAGATTGTTCTTCGGACAAATTAGATTAAGTATTCTGCACGCTACTATAAGCTTTGAGTCTTGGTTGTTAAAAGCTAAATTCCTTTGCACCTTTAATATAATTTTAGCTAATTAGGAACAGTAGTAGAAAAGTAGATTAGAAGAAATGTTGAAACAATTGAATACAGTTTTATAATTTAAAAATAGAATAGAATAGAAGTGGTCTCTATCACTTGGAGCGAAAGATTTATTAGTTGGAATGAGACGGAAATAGGTAATCGTTTCTGAAAATCGTTTGTGTTTTGGGTGGCATGGGGAAAAAGGAAATAATAAACTGTTTCCAAGTCGAATTTTAGACAAGTAGTCGGAAAGGAGACTGCGGGATTTTGTATGGGATTGATTGTCTACCTAGTTTAGGATAGTTTTCTAATAACGTTTTCTATAGCTACAAAGGTTAGATAACAATAATAATCAACCTGGGAACGATTATTTGGAATCAATCTGACGCCTAATCGACACGTCATAAGTATATTTTTAATGATTGTCGTTGTACTCATATCGATGTTTACCTTCAAATATCTCGGTAACGTGACACTTTGGGGTACCATGTTATTTGACATATTTTGTTTGTCTATGCATCTTCTACCCATACATACCACATTCATCGTGCGCCACGATTTCGAAAAAAAAAACAAAAACGGCGGCGGGTCGATATGCCAAATCGGTTCTAAGCCTTTTACCGTTTCAGATCTTGATGTCTCATGAGATGAGGTATCTCTACACAAATAACGAAACCATATCACTACTAGTCCATAGACCAGTTTCGCCCAGTCTCCTGTAGTTGTTAGGTTGAATACACAGAATTTTTGATGAGTCCCTAAGCATGAAAATAAATAATTGATTGGTGATCCTAGACAAGATTGGTCAGTCCTTTTAATGTTTACCTACAATTGATAGTCATCAGAAATATAGCATTCAGTCATTCTTGGCAGACGCTATCGGTGACACTGAGGTTTGGCGATCTTCTTATCAAAAATATTTTTATCAGTAAGTTGATAGCTACTGTTCCGTGTAGTTCCTCTGGGTGTCGTTAAAGGCAACTAGGGGACTTACTAGAGAATGTGCAGCAGCGTTCTTTATCCATTTTACTACCATACTGCGATCGCCAACCCGTCTGCCACGCGTGGCTATTACGGCTAACCTTCTCAAATGGGCCTCTCTATTTGAGAGTGTGTCTCCCTATGTCCAGTAGTGGAGGTTTTTCCGCTGAAATAATGATGATGCCTTACGTACCTATTTGACAGGCCTGTTGGTCTAGTGGTTAGTGACCCTGACTGCTATGCCGGAGGTCGTGGGTTCGATTCCCACCCAGGACAAATGTTTGTGTGATGAGTACGATCATTTGTTCTGTGTCTGGGTGTAATTTATCTATAATATGTATGTATTTAGAAATATATAAGTATGTTTATCAGTTGTCTAGTACCCATAACACAAGCTCTGCTTAGCTTGGGACTAGATGGCGTTGTGTGAGAGTTGTGGAATATTATTATTATTATTATTATTATTATTTAAGACACCTGTTCCTTCATACAAATATTGACTATTTGAGCCCTCAAACAATGAATTAATTACTACAACAAAAGTTTTCCAAATGTCACTATGGAAACAATTAACAAAAATCTGGCAACCTTTTGTAAGTTGTTGTCGAACTTGGAACATTTGTTTTAGACTGGACGTTCTCCCGTCACTGTCATAATTTTGTAGATATATACTTACCTGTTATACTTCTGCTTACCCCAAAACCGATGTGTTTCATGCTCCATTTTAGTGAAATCAAACACACTGTTCGCGCTATGGCTGCCCACGCGCATCTCAGAGGCGATGATTAATTTGTAAGAAATAGTACGATGTGTAAACTGTGAAAACATTACATAAGACGGCCAGGTAAGATGTTGAGATTATTTATATTCTGGGAGAGGTAACTGTTGAATTCTATTACATCTGGAGGTAAATTGTTTAAGGGTTTGCTTGTTAAAAGAATTAGACCAAAGTGGAATGCAATTTTACGTTGAGAATTTTTTTGATACATTGAACTAAAGTGTGCATAAGCATGAGCGACGCGTCAACTAAGGTTGGACCGAATATTTGTTTTACGTTCGTTATTCGGCAGTTTTACCGAATATTCGTATTCAGCCGATTATTCACGAAGGTAACGGCAGAGCCCCAAGATTTGCAAAACTTAAGCGGCGGTGGGCAGGGCGCAGGACAAGGTGGACCAATGAACTTGTGAAGGCCGCAGGAATCCGCTGGATGCGAGAAGCAGAAAACCGGTCGAAGTGGCGGAGCTTGAGAAAGGCCTTTGTCCAGCAGTGGACGTCTTACGGCTGAAATGATGATGACGATGATGATTAGGCAAAACTGCCGAACGTTCTATCAAATCAATGAAAAAGGTCTATAAGCATATAAGTAGCAGCATAATTATAAGTCCCTAAGTACAAATTGTCCCTTTCACAATAAACAAAAATAATCTTTTGCTACGTAATCGTTCTCGTAACAGTAACCTACCAGCGGTGGTTGACCCTTGACCGTGCGTTGTGTTCCACGCGCGCCTCAAATAGATGTCAGCAGTATTGAAGGGGTCCGTTAGGACCAATGCCTGCCAGGGCCGCAGATTTGTTCGAAAAGCTACCGTAGCTCTAGCACAGGCAATTGAAGGAACACGGGTGGGTTTTAGTCAGTAAAATTCTGATACGCCCTTCCGCTCCACCCAGAGCGGGAGACGTCATTTGATGATATCCAACCCACAAAAAAAAAAAAACGTTATTTACGCTTAAAAACATTATCCATTTCTTTTTTGTTTTATTTTGTTTAGCTATCGAAACCCATCACATTTGCGAAATTTCGATAGCTATTTTAATATGACCCTGTATAAGATCAAGGCCTTTATCAACACATGTCATATTGGACATGTACATCCCTTCTCAGCGTCTTCACACACTTTGATTCAGCGCTTCCGGTGGCCAATTTTGTCTCACCATGCTGCTATGGAAGTCCGGATGTGAGTGACCGCATGTGTGGAATATATATACGATATGAAGCAAGCAAATTATGGGTAGTATTATATTAGTATATTTCGTTCGTAAACCTTTTTGCTGTTTGTCTATACTTGGTGCGACCGCGACTGTGCCATCGTGAATTTAATTTAAAAAAAATACTGGCCTGTTAGTCTAGTGGTTAGTGACCCTGACTGCGAAGACTGAGGTCGTGGGTTCGATTCGATTCCCACCCAGGGTAAATTTTTGTGTGATGAGCACAATCATTTGTTCAGTGTCTGGGTGTAATGTATCTTTAATATGTATGTATTTAGAAATATATAAGTATGTTTGTCAGTTGTCTGGGTGCCATAGTACAGGCTCTGCCTAGTTTGGGATCAGATAACGGTGTGTTGGTTGTCCTAAGTTATTATATATTATATTAATCATCGTCTTTTTGTCTATGATGTTAAAACTGTCTCTGTGTAAAGCCGCTTCTATCACCGGGAGCAATTTGCGTGTAATTTAACCTTAACCGTTCTGGCTATGTTAGTTCTACTTTATTAATTATACATGGTGGGAGAGACATAAAGGAACAAACTGTCATTGCACAGAGCGGGATCGAGCGAGATTAATATAATGGTACTAAAAATAAGCGAAAAATAATCATTCTGGCCTTTAAAAAATTTAATTACCTACTAATAAACGATATTGCGGGAATTGTGACTAAGTTATAACAGCCGCATGGTTCGATCCATCAGGTTAAGGTATGTTTTCTGCGGTTGGTCCCCATCTTTTACGTAACTAGACCACTCCGTGCTCCGGAAAGCGTGATAAGCCGGTCCCGACTGTTTTTCGTGGATCTTATATAAACTTTACGGATGGTTAGAAGCCCAGAAGTTAGACTGGAAGCTGACCCCAGGAAAGTTGAGAAAAGGCTAGGCAAATGATAGTAATAATTAACGATATCCCTTCATGAACTTCTGGTACACCCAATAATAGATTCACAATAAACTAAACATTTGCACGCCATCTGGTAAAGGCCAATGTTCACGATACGAAAATAAATCTAATTATAACCGTGAATAATTTAATGTGGTAACAATTGGTTAAGATCACCACGTGGGCTATAACTATCGTGACTCAATGGGAACTGAATATTGTCAGCCATATGGACTGTTGTGACAGACATTGCGAAATAAATTATGCCTATGACGCTAGACATTTTTCGTCCGTCGTTTCAGGTTTGTGCTTGTTTCAGTTGGAAAGATTAGAAATATAATTAGATATTGTGTACACAAGCACACTACATTCTTTACCCAGGAGTGAATAAGTCATGTTTTATATTTGTGTGTCTTGGTTCTGAAATCACAATAATATGCTTGTATTTTTATCTACTTACTAGCTTTTGTGAGTGGCTTTGCCCGCGTGAAGGTCGGAAATTATACCACGGGAACGAACTACTGGGAAAAAAAGTATCCTATATGTTAATCCAGGTTATAAACTATCTGTGTGCCAAATTTTATCTAAATCTGTTGAGTAGTTTTTGCGTAAAAGAGTTAAAAACATCCATACATCCAAACATCCTCAAAACCTAATATTAGTAGGATACTTTAAGCCCGAGGCCACCAAGAGGTCTATTTTCTAGGTTCGCCCACGAAGATACGGGCTGGTTCGAAAGTAGTAAGACCGCCTAAACAAGTGTAAAAAAAAAACGGTCTTGTAAAAACATATCGCGGGTAGGGACAGCTGTCAAATCGTGTTGTCATTAATTATTAATTCGGAGCCAGAACTAATAATATATCCGTAATTGATACGGAAATACTACAAACCTTCCAAAAATGAGAAGCATCAGATTGATGACCTTGTCGAAGGAGCAACAATCCACTGGATGAATGTGAATCTTCACATTAGAGAATCGGTCCATCTTAATCTAATATTATTATAATTTTTTTTTATATTGCTTTTAGTATAAAAATTATAGGTGTTAAATTTAGTTTTATAATCAATCACATTTTAGTTAAAGAGTTTAAAAACCATAATTTAATTTTAAGTTTGAATATAACTGTTTTTATTTTTATTGTGTAGCTTTAGTTATTACTGTTGGAACGCCGACGTCTCCTCTCTGGGAGGTGGGCGCTAGTGGCTAAATAATTAATAATTAACGAACAGAAAAAAATGTAAGTCTGTTTTTAGTTCCAATAAATATATATTATTTGATTTGATATTTGATGCGATTAGAACAAAACCAGTGGAAGTGGCGGAGATTGGGGGAGGCATTGATAGATAGATAGATAGATAAAACATTTATAGGCCATAGGGCATAGGCTTCAGTTCGGTAGACGTCTGTCGACTCAAATGATGGTGATGAGTAGGACACGCCCGTAATTTCGGTTGAAATCACGGATTTCGTACTTAGAGAGTAGAGTTGTTTGCTAAGATAACATTTTTTTGCATTGACAGATCTTTACTCTCTCTTTCTTTGCTATGGGGCCGTCCATTAATCACGTGATTTTTTTTTTTGCATTTTTTAACCCCCCTCCCCTTTGGTGATACATGGTGAGGTTTAAGACTACCCTCCCCCCCCTCAATATCATGTGTATTTATTAGTACCAACAAAGATTTTTTTTTAACATAAAGTTCACTACAAGCCGCTTTCGATTTTGTACGAATTTGTCGAAAAAATAAATACACGTGATATATTACTACACCCTCCCTCCCCATTTGTGATATTTCGTGATTTTTTATTGACCCCTCCCCCGCCCTACGAGCCTCACGTGATTAATGGACAGCCCCCATCATTGTTGCCTGTTTCAGTAATATATATATTACCATTCTTTTATTCACA
Organism: Aporophyla lueneburgensis; assembly: GCA_932294355.1. Classification (NCBI taxonomy): domain Eukaryota; kingdom Metazoa; phylum Arthropoda; class Insecta; order Lepidoptera; family Noctuidae; genus Aporophyla; species Aporophyla lueneburgensis. The sequence continues at coordinate 11,996,597 of OW028759.1, forward strand.
ATTCATGTCAATTTACTAGTCTAAATGTTAGAGTAACCTATTTTCCTAATTGACGTTTACGAGTTACGTAGGAGAGCGTAGGAAAAGTAATTTAGGTAAAGCTATTTAGTTTTTATCGTTATCTTAGTATTTTTTTCTAGATTTGAAAATGTTTGTGGCGAATTAATGTAGTGGGGACAGAGTTGTGTTTGATAAATTATGATGCAAATCAGAGGCGATTTTGTGGGTGTATTTCGAAGAATTCATATCATGACAAATATTAGTTTTTTGTTAGACGAGTATCCCAAATCACATTCCTTTCATCATTGTCAATATCTATTCGTTTTTAATTATGAATGCCATAAAAAGTAAACCATGTTTTATCTTTCCCCGAAAAAATCTGCCCTTTTTAACTGAAAAACTTAACGACTAAACAGTGAACTTTAACGGCATGTCAATACTCTTGAACAAACAAAATATCTGGAAACCCTTCGACCGGATACCGACCACGTGTTACCCTGCGCACACGCACATTTCTAACAAGGGGGCGTTTTCTAAAAATATAACACAGAATTATAAACGCAATACGTTCTCGGTTAGTCACTTCGCGTTCACCACGATACGCGGTCCCGAAATCCGTGTCCCGAGTCCCGAGTCCCGAAAACGAGCCCGATTCTTTTGTTCGTCGACCATGGGCTTAAGTGTTTGAATTTTCAAAAATCGAATTTTCGTTTCTAGTGCTTGTGTGGATTTATTTTCGGGTTAAATTTAAGGTGAGGTTCCATTGTTTTTTTATGTGTCTGAAAATATATGTTATTATACTTTTCTAAGTATAAATTTTATGTGAAACTGCGTGAAATTTGTAAACAAACGTAATTTTCCTACACACAAAGTAATGTTATTTGCGTTGAAAAAACCGGGCGCCGACCTCTTTAATTTCTAAATACGCTCAATAATAAACTATTCTCAGAGTTATGTGTAACAAATTCACTGTAAAGATACTTTCACATTTTCTGTCTGACTTTAATATTTTTCTAGAAAAATTCTAGTTTTTCTTCTTTCAATAGAATTTTTTCGCTTTTATGCTCGTCTATAAAATATGAATCTCGGAAACTTAATGCTTATTTGGCGCCGTTTTAGCGTCTACGGGACGCATTTTTCTTATGAAAAACTCCGGTAATAAAAAACTGTAAGTTTCTTTGAACAAAGAAAGACTGAATATATGAACTTTGTATGTTACTATGTGGGTATATTTATGTTTGCTATAAGAAAACTTTTTAGAGATTTATTTTCAGTACGTGTATGAAAAAGTGGAAAATATTCCTTTTTTAAATTACGTTAGTATTTTAGTGAAATTCAGGAGACATTGATGAAACCACCCTTTTACCCTTTTGTGTCTTAAAGGCTGTCACAGATTTAGTATGTAGCTTATACTTTAATCACCAATCCAAGCGAAGCGTGGTGATTGTGGCAATATACCATTTTTTCGCTATCCGTCCGTCAGTCAGCGGGCTCTTTCTCATGAACCGCAATAGGTTGAAAGTTGAAATTTTCACAGAGTGTGTGTATTCTATTACCGCTATAATAACAATGAGTAAAAATAAAATAATGTTTTTGCCTTGTGTTACCCTTTTTTTTTTTGGATGGGAAATCTTCAAATGACTTCTCCCGCTCTGGGCGGAGCGGGAGGGCGTGTCAGACTTTTACTGAGTAAAACCCACCCGTGTTCCTTCAGTTGCCCATGTGCCAGGGTCACGGTATCTCTTTCGAACAATCTCGCAACCCCGGCAGCATCTTGTGTTACCCTTCGTGTACGATTCCGAATCGCATTTGACCGGTTTTTTCGTAACATTTATCAACTCAGCCTGTCGCTGTTCACTGCTGGACATAACCGTCTCTCAGGCTGTGCCACAATACTCTATCCACCGCCTTTCGCATTCAATCTGTCCCAGCCGCCTTTTCAAGGCACGTCGGCCAATCTAGCTGAGGGGTGTCCCACACTACGCTTGTCAATACGCGCTCTCCACTCTTAGACTTTGTTCGAAATCTGACAGATTAGAATCAGCTCAATGAGTATTAGATATATCCACACTTATATAATATTATAAATGCAAAAGTAACTCTGTCTGTCTGTCTGTCTCACTTTCCTGCTAAAACTACTGAACCGATTTAAATAAAATTTGGTACACACATCGTTTAGAGCCTGAGAAAGGACATAGTCTACATTTTATCCCGGTAGTACGTTCCCGCGTGATATTTTCCGACCTCCTTGGCGGGCGGACTTAGTTTTACATAAAGTCGCTCATTTTCAAACGATTATAAATAAGATCGACCAAGTATCATATTCAAAACTAGATTATCGTAGTTTTTTTTAAATCTGTCAAGATTCGCTCCAGAATACAGCCATCAAACCGTTGTTTCCATTCTCTTAATTGTCAGTCTGAGAATGAAAGATTTCATAACAATGATTGTTCAATAGATATTTGCTTATGATTTTTCATTTCTAGTGTAATATTAGATCTTAGCGGATATAGGTCTTCCTGTAACACTCTCAGTCTAAGAATATAGGATGATTTCATGATCTCAGCTAACAATGTTTTATTTATTTAGACTGTGTGTATGCCTCGTTGGTCTAGTAGTCGCAAACGCTAGTGTTGAGCATTAGGTCCTTGGTTCGATTCCCAGGTCGGGCAAATTGTAATTGGGTTTTTCTATCTGGAATTTCTCAGTAGCAGCCTAGGGTCTGGATTTGTGCCCGTTTGATGGCAATAGTCTCGCCCCTATTACATGAGACTCAAATATAACTGGCGAAATGTGTGTGAACTATAGGTACACCTCTGCCTAACTCATCGGGTAAACAAGGCGTGATGTTATGTTATGTATGTAGATCTTTCTAAAGAACATTTTTCGTGAAGAGAATTTTCGTCTGCTTTGTTCGTATAGTGGTCTCTAGCCTGATTGCACAGCAAATATAGGCTCATTGGTAAGCAATATGATCCGTTTGAAGACTGTAGTGACCGGTAGTGTGTTAATTGATATCGTCAGATAAGTAGGTACCTATATTCAACAAAAGAAATATGTAACCTTCAACTAAATCTGTAGGCCAATCTACGGATATAGTTGAAGTTTTGTCAGAAATCAACAAGAAAAAAAAATAGTTCTTTTTCAAATTAAGTTTTATCCGAAAACATCCCTCGGTTCCTTACTATACTTCAATTATATCCGACGACCCTGATTATTTATGTCTTTTGGTTTCTTGAACATGTGAGTAATCACTATTTATCCCAAGACTTTGATCCACGTACACTAGACAAATATTATTTGTCTGGTTACGGGGACCAATACTTACTGAGACCAAAGTTTACTCAATAAACAGGGGTTCTAAGGATTTAATTAAGATAATAATGGATTAGTTTTTTGCATTGTACCGTTTACTGAGGAAGCGAATACAAAAAGCAAAAGGAAATCGATGCGACAGCTAAAACCATGAATACTGCACAAGATTCTGAACTGCCGCCGTTACGTCGAATTTTTTGTCGGCTATTTATAAGAATGGACTTTTCTATACATTTTGACCCGTCGTTATTGCACTATTGTAGGAAACATATGCTTTTTTAAGTTACTTTTTTAAAGTTGCCGTGTTGGGGACATCTCTAATCATGTGCTGACGTACGATTTCGTCACGCACACAACATTGTGTTTTTGCGACGCGCTGGGGTACAATCTGTTCAATTTTCAACTCTCAACTCAACACCGTAAACTGAAAATCCAGTGCACGATAAATTCCCGCTACGATATTTTCACGCCCTTGCGAACGTAGTTTACACGTCAATATCTGTGTATTAAGTCACGTGATCTCTCTATCCAGAGAACTGCTTATTTCATGAATGAACATGAGCAATTCACGTTTCACAATTATTCGTCATATGAGAACAATGTTATGAAATAATTACACCATCCTTATTAACTAGGCACCCATAGTTTTACTCGTTACTGGCCGATTCGCACCAATTTGTTCGCCCGGAATGGGCGAACAGACAATTTGTTTTTTGTAGTCTAATCATACTAGGATAATTTATTTATGGAATAAACGGACCAACTATAAACTCAGCCTATCGCAGTCCACTGCTGGGCAACACCCTGTATTCCGCCTTCCGCATCCAGTTTGTCCCAGCCACGTTTTTGAGGTCGTCGGTCCATCTAGCTGGGCGGCGTTCCACACTACGCTTCGCTTATATACGTACCAATTGCCTGATAGATATTTCTGAAATTGTCAATTCGCCCATAAATAAATTAACTTCGTGTGAATCGTCTACAGAAAATAATATATTATTTAAAAGTGTTGATCATCATCTGCCTAGCATTTTACAATGTTGAGGTGGCTTCTAGTCTAACCGAATGCAGCTAAGTAACAGTTTTTTTTTACATAGAGCGACTGCTTATCTAACCTTCACAACGTAGTTAACAGTTTAACGTGCTTTCCAAAACATGAGAGGATATATGTATTTAATTAAAAAATAGTATTAAAAGACAAATAAAAGAACATTGTGCAAAAACACGGTTCACTATTTTATAAAAATAAAACTTGTTATTTGTGGTATAACTATTGCAAAAAAATAATACAAAACGTCGTTGTCAAACAATAAAATAAAATATTCTTTATGAAAATACGTAAAATAAAAACGTATGGACGTTTCCGCTTGCAAAATGTTCAATTAAAAAATTGTTGACGTTTTTATTGTTATATTCCGTTTTCATGCTGGCTTAGGTACAGAATGTTTATTTTCTGTGCCTACGTTATTTTATTGAATAGAGCAAATTGTGCTTTGTGTTCTATCGTGATAGTGTTGGTTAAATCCATTTGTAGTTTTTTTTTTGTGCTACAGATTTTTAAGTAACGAATTGAAATGTTTTGCAATAGGAATTAATTTTTTGATGTTTGAATGTTTGGCTTCTCATTTTTTTTCCTTCTTTAATAAAATAAAATGAAGTTATAATTTATACGTATTTATTTTACAACATCTTTGTTGTTCAGCACCGAAAGATAACTATAGCTTGTAGAAAATAAAATTTTCGTATCGGTAGCCAAATATTTTAAGGCAGAAACCAACACATAAGCATTTTTAGCCTAAGCGTACCAATTCCTAAAATGGAACGTAATATTCGTTTTAGCAAATGTCAAAACTCGAAAGAAAAATCTTAAAAAAAAGTAGGCGCTTTTATTTAATTTAATTTGCCCATTAAAAACATAAAACTATCAATGATTATATATTAATGTTTGTAGATAATCTGAAACTAGCTCAGTTCGTCATATCGCGACGATTTATTTTATTTAAATGCAGTTTTTCCTTTTCTAGCTGATTTCGTGATACAGATCTTGAAATAAATACCTAAGATGGTCAACCTCTTTTTGTAACATCAAGGAAATTATTTTGAAACAAATTGACAGCTTACGTCAATTTGCCGAGCACAAATAATTTTATAAATCTGTAAAAAATTACAGTTATGATTTGAATAAATGGACAATTTAATTTGGCAGTCAAAATGCTTACAGATTAAATACCAAAGTATAAATAAAATACGTACAAATTTATACCAATGTGAGGTTAAGTGACCTCTATACTTTTCCCGTAAAAACATGATAAAATACGTGTTTTTTTTAATAAAATCATTTTCATTAGTTATATTATGACATAAGACAAAGCAGGCGCAACGAAGGTTAAAAACAATGTGGTGACTACTACTATCCATGTATTTCAATTTTATTCACTATGAGTGTACGAAGGTCCATACTTAACCTACATACAAAAAACTACTACACTAAATAATTCTAGCACATAAACCTTAGATACAGCAGTAAAGAATTCACTGTTTACTTCACTGTCTTGTTAGATTAACTTCAGGCCTATTCTGGAACGCAGTCGCTTTCAGACTTGCAAAGCATTTTAGCTAGAGTTCCCTCGTTTATCAATGCGGGTAATTTTTTGGTCGTCTTCAAAAGCCTCTCTTCCACCCTTCTATTGTTTTAATCAGCCTGATTACGACAAGACACATGGAATCGCTTCCATTTTTTCTAAATATGTTCAGTTTAGTGAGCGAATACACTAAATTGAACATAATTTAAAAAAAAATGCTGAGGAACATAACAGTTTTAAACAGAGATCGGATATTCAGATGCATATTCACCTAATTTTGAAATGTTGGCTAATATGGAATGCGCGTTTTTACCGTGTTTTGAGTGTTGTTTTAACTAACTCATACCACCCTACACACATATGTTGCATCTGGGGTTAAACATTAATTTTAAATAAATATGACCCAAGAAACTCGGCTTTAAAAAAAAAAATACGAAGCCGCTTCCGTGCTTTCATAGCTAAATAGTAACATTAGGTAACTATGCATCCAAAAATCCGATCACTGGTTGTAAATAAGAAAGGGATAGTCATTTTGGTCATCATTGCCATCGGAAAGAATTGGAAGAGCATTTCAACCAAAACTGTGTTTCAGAATAATCCTGTTAGACTGGACATAGTAGGACATGTTACTATCAGAGACTTAAATTAATTGCACGGGGTGGCACGTTCTAGCGAGTTATGTGCTCATTTAAATGTAAAGGCTTAGTTCTATGTAAGGGCTTTGTAGTTTTGATGTTAAAGTGTTTTGTGACGGTTTGTCTTGCGCTTTTTAGTGTACCGACATACCAAACCGACTTTACGAGACGTGATTAACCCTGTAGTGTTCTTGAAGTTATTTACAAATTTATAGTTCAGGCTAAAATTACATCGCACAAAGAGGATACGCAGAGTTTTATACATTCTTATTACTTATTTTACTTATAATATTTTTGTTGAACGCGCTAATCTCAAAAACGACTGGTTCGAATTGAAAAAATCTTTTAGTGTTGGATAGCCCATTTATTGAGGAAGTGTATAGGTTATATAAAATCACGTTTGGGACCTATGGAAACGAGCAGAAAAAAGTTACGAATACGAAATACAGTACGGGGAAGCAATTCGATGCGACAGAGTGGGTCGGTGGAGCAAGAAAATGACGCGAGTGAAGTCGCGGGCAGAAGTTCGTTTGAAATTATTACTGAGAGTGATTTTTTTTTAAGTGAAATAAATAATTTGCGCTTTGCCACCCAATCTCTAAAATAGTATAAAGTCGCTCTTTTCGTCTGTTTCTCTGTTTACTTCTTCTAAACTACGCCATCGGATTTGATACGGTTTTCACTACAAATGAGAGAATTTCTTTCGGAGGGTTTTCATGCATAAAATACATGCATATTGTAGAGACAAGCTGAGACTTTCAAAGATGTGACGTGTACATCCTTGTGAAGCCGAATTTGGATGCCATATTTTCGGCAACTAAATGTCAATTTCATTATGATTTCAAATCAAATCAAATCAATTTATTTGCGATAAGTGTTGGTACAATTTCGGTCTTAACATAAATAATTATACAGATCCAAAACACTTAGTCATAATAATGTGACATGCAAACATTTGGGTTTATACAAAGTCATAGTAAATTATATTCTAGTCAACATTCAATTAAAATCACACTATTATTATACTTATTAAACACATTAACGGGAAAAAAAAAGTCAGAGAAATGTCAAATATTGTGATTAGTATTCATTTTCAATCTCTTATTAAATAAATCGCTTACTGAATAGAAATTATTTTCCTTTAACCGTACTTTAAGACACCTTGCAAATTTATTAACTGGTAATATTTTAATGCTGTCAGGTATAGCATTAAATATGCGACCACACATTGCATAGCTATTCTTGCTATACAACGCTGTCCTCGGAATGAGGGGCAGAACTATTCTATTTCTGTGTCTAGTCCTTTTCGCGAATACTTCATGAGCTTTTTTAAATAGCTCCGGGTGCATTTTACAAATTTAGCGCATTCAAAGATATATAGACTTGGAAACGTACTAACGTTTCCAAGTCTATATATCTTTGAATCCGCTTGAACTTGAACTTTTGAAGAATGGTTTGCAAGATTCCCATGGGCGTATTCCCGCTATGGCGCGGATGCATTTTTTCTGTGCGATGATCACTCGCTGACTGTCCGTTGAGATACCCCAAGTAATAGGACCATATCTCAATACAGAATCAACATACCCATAGTATGCAGATAACACGGTTTTTAACTCTGAAGTTTTTGAAAGTTCGTAAGAACGAACACAAATTTATTTATCTTACTGCATACTTTGTTTACATGTGCCTTCCAGTTGCAGTGTTTATCAATCATGATACCGAGAAATGTCGTTTCGAATACTTCTTTCAACTTAATTCCTCTATAATTGATGTCCAACGCTTTGTTTTCGCGTCCATATGTACTAAATTGGATAAAATTAGTTTTTGTTAGATTTACATGTAAATTATTTTCATCAAGCCATGTTATTATTGATTCAATTGTATTATTGATGTCAGTTGTATATTTATTAATGTCATTATTATTCGAAGTCATTATTAATGATATATCATCAGCGAAAAGAAAACAGGGGTGATTAGTAGCTTCAGGAAGGTCATTTATATATAGTAAAAACAATAGGGAACTAATCACACTCCCTTGGGGCACACCAGACCTGTTATGTTTATAGTTTGATCTGTGTGACTTTAGTTCTAGTTTACTATATATATTTTTTCAATTTCTACACATTGCAATCTGTCATTTAGATAACTTTCTATCCATTGTAGTGGTGGGCCTCATATCCCATATTTTTCTAGTTTTTTTATTAGCAATGTATGTGAGACGAAGTCGAAGGCCTTCGACATGTCGAAAAATATGCCTGTTGTCTGAATTCGCTTATCTAAATTAGTGACGATTGTGTCAATTAGATTAAAACAGGCTAATGTTGTGGACTTTCCCTTTTGAAAACCGTCTTGTTCTTTCTTTAGTATAGCATGTTTATCGATGAATTGAGTAAGGCGTTTATGCATGGCAGTTTCAAAGATTTTTGATACGATTGGAATGAGAGTAATAGGTCTGTAGTTATCTAGATCTTCCTTGTTACCTTTTTTGTAGAGAGGTTTTATAACAGATTGTTTAAGAAGGCTAGGAAAACATCCAGATTCAAAAGATAGGTTAACTAGGAATGTTATTACGGGTGTTAATTCACCTGAACAACTCTTTATAATTTTTGTTGCTATTTCATCATAACCTACTGAGTTTGTGTTGTTTAAAGATAATAATAATTCTATGGATCTCTTCATATCCATATGGTTTTAGGAATATACTATCACTAACGGATTGTTTTAGGGTATTACGCGTATTTTTATGCGTATCGTTTGTAAAATTAATCCAGTAATCATTGAATGTTTCAGCAATTTTGTTCTGGCTATTTACTATCGTTCCCTTATTCCTTACGTTGTCTATGATTTGTTTGTGCTTAGCACCGATGGACTCGTTTTTTATCAGTTGCCATGCTGCCCTGCATTTGTTTTTCGCATGACTAATAAACAGGTGATTCATTCTTTTGATGGACCCTTGTATGCAACGCCGTAGGAGTTTAGAGTAGTTTTTAAACTTAGTTTTATTTTCACCAGTTTTGTTAGAGTAGTATTGGTTTCGTAATGATCTTTTAGTTTTGCAGCTTGCTCTAATACCTTTAGAAATCCATTTTAGGGGTCGATCCCTATTTGTTATCTTTATTCTTCTGATAGGGAAACATAATTTATAAAATAGATATATTAACTGGTAGAACTTTTCGTAAGCTACGTTAATATTGGATTCATTAAATACCTCTGAAAACGACAGTTCGGACATACATTCCTTAAATTTAATAATGTGATGTTTATTATAGTCTCTCTTAAACATTGAATATTCTGTCAAAAATGTGTCTTTGTATCTCACGGGTATACTTAATAATTGTGCAGTATTATGATCAGAAAGACCTAGGTGTAAGAGTTCACCTTTCGCAGATTTGATGTTGCTGATTATGTGATCTATGCAAGAATTTTGTCGTGTTGGTTCTTGAATATAGAGCACTAGATATAATTTTGAACAACTTCGATAAACGCCTTAGATTTATTGTTTAAATGTAGTGTGTTAATGTTCAAGTCACCTGCTATGACTATTATTATCTTGAATTTACGTGATATAAATTGAAGCACTGTTACTTGTTGTGTATAAATTGAAGCGTGATTGTTCGAAAGAGATACCGTGACCCTGGCACATGGGTAACTGATGGAACACGGGTGGGTTTAAGTCAGTAAAAGTCTGACACGCCCTCCCGCTCCGCCCAGAGCGGGAGAAGTCAATTGATGATTTCCCATCCTGAAAAAAAAAGCACTGTTTCAAATATTTCAAAAAACTTGGTAATGTTTCAACCGAAACCGAAACGTTTGTTTTCAACCGAAAGACGTCCAGTGCTGGATATAAGCCCCCCCCAAAGGGGGGATAGTGCCATAATCACCACGCTGAGCAGGCAAGTTGGGAATCGCAGTATGGTAGTAAAAAAGCATAGAGAACGCTGCTGCTCATTCTCTAGTTCCCTTTAGTCACCTTTTATGACACCCACGGGAAGAAATGAGATGGTGCTATTTTGACGGATAGGGCCGTAGTCTACCCCGGTCACGAGGGGGAGTGGAACCGGCGAGAGATGTCGTGCGGTGTCCCACAGGGATCGGTCCTGGGGCCGCATCTGTGGGACATCGGTTACGACTGGGTGCTGCGCGCCGACCTCCCTAGCGGCGTCAGCGTGGTTTGTTACTCTGATGACACGCTGGTCCTGGCGCAGGGGAGGTCGTACGAGGCGGCGGCTGAATTAATGACACGCGGGGTTGCGACAATCGTCGATAGGATCCGGCAATTGGGACTCGAGGTGGCATTGCACAAGTCCGAGGCCATGGGTTTTCATGGTCCTCGGAACGCGCCACCTGCGGGTTCCCAACTTACGGTAGGAGGGGTTCACATCGGCGTCGAGTCAACGATGAAGTACCTGGGACTTGTCCTCGACAGCCGGCGGAACTTCGTTGAGCATTTCCGACGTTTGGCTCCCAGACTGGAGCGGGCTGGGGCTGCATTAAAGCGGCTCCTGCCCAATCTGGGGGGTCCAAACGCCTCCTGCCGGAGGCTCTACACGGGGATCGTGCGGTCCATGGCCCTCTACGGGGCACCGGTGTGGGCGCCCTCATTGAGGCTGCGCCCAGCGCGCCGGTTGAGTGCGGCCCAGAGGGTCATGGCCATCCGGTTAATCCGAGGATACCGCACGATCTCGTATGAGGCGGCGAGCCTCCTTGCCGGAGTGCCGCCATGGGATCTGGAGGCAAAGGTACATGTGGGAGTGGCGCGAGGAGGTGAAACGCCGGGGCGAAACACCGTGTCTTTGTCTTTGTCTGTAAAGTCATATTGAATTACGTGTCAATATGACTTTACAGACTTTGATAACTCACAGTTCCAACAAATTCAATGCGGAACGTAGTACTAAAATCTGAAAGCATCCAAAAATCACGAAACGAACTCGTAGCGAAAAGTTTCGGCAACTCGTGTTAAAACCCAAAATAATTTATTAAATTAAATTGATAAGATAGGTTCCATCAAAAAGCTGTGAAGCAAAGTTTCTGTAACATTGTTTCAGCTGAAACCTGAAAGTTGGCCATTTGTTTACCTTTCCTCCAACTTTGAGGTGATGGTAATGAGGGCTGTACGGCTTAATGGCTAAGTTGGTTCGCTTCATTTACGCTTTTTTCGGCTTCCAAATAAGTACGATTTTTGTTAACAAAAAAGTTGTCAAACCCCGGAGTGTTTTGCAGGGATGTGGCTGTAGGTAGGAATAAAATCCTACTTTAAAATTTGTATGTTTGTTACTCAATCACGCAAAAGTAGCTGACAAAATTAGGATGAAAGTCACACCGATAGTCAATGCATAACACTTTTATTCCTGGTAGTATTTTCCCAAAGGATATTTTCCGACAGCCCGCGGGCGAAGCCACGGTAAAAAGCTACTAAGCAGTGTTTCCACACACTGCAACAATGACGTCATTCATTATTTATAGTTGCAAAGTTGGATTTTTAAGTAATCATATCTAGACACGCGGTAGCGTGTCAAGCCAAGTTCAAGTAACAGAACTGGCGAGCAGCACCGTGTGTAATATTACACGAACCATTTGGAGCCACTTTTGGCCCCCTCATAACTCAAAAATTTTTTCACATAAACATGTCAAATTTGGCTCATATAGTGAGACTTGCAAGATACATAATATGTGCTCCAAATTTCATAAACACATCTCAAACGGTTATTTAGATATTAACGTCCAAAAATCGTCATTTTTATCACTGACTGACCTATAGATCAAAACTCTAACCCAGTTCCAGATGATCTAGAAAGTTCAAATTTGGCATGCAGATAGGTAATTAAGTGAATACCATGGAATAAATCAGAAACTGGTAAATTTTTATCATTTTATTATAATTTTTCACTTAATTGATTCTATTAGGAACACTTATTACAAAAACCATTTGGTATTAATTTTGTTATAAATAAGTACCTACTAATAATTTATGTACAAAAAGTAATGATATCCCACCAAAAACATAAATGGGAAATGAGAGAGTTGTTGACTTCAACGACAAAAGAAGTGAGATCTAAATGGGTGCCAAGTGCAATGGTCAGTCATGAAATTTATTTGTAACTGCATAAAATCTTCTCTCTTCTTATAACTTACGATAACATATTGTAGCCTAAGGTCTGACTTGGCTAGTTTTCATATACGAATTATATTATAGCCTTCGCAAGTTCTAAACCTGTTACATGTCGGTTCTTATTTTATTATTCCGAAAATTTGGCTTGCTGGTAGAAACTAGCCATCGAACATAATAATTCGTATATGAGAACTAGCCAAGTCAGACCTTAGGCTACAATATATTATCGTAAGTTATAAGAAGAAATTATATTTTATGCAGTGACAAATAAATTTAATGATTGACCATTGCACTTGGCACCCATTTGAGTGGCCTGTTAGTCTAGTGGTTAGTGACCCTGACTGCAAAGACTGAGGTCGTGGGTTCGATTCCCACCCAGGACAAATGTTTGTGTGATGAGCACAATCATTTGTTCTGTGTCTGGGTGTAATTTATCTATGATATGTATGTATTTAGAAATGTATAAGTATGTTTATCAGTTCTCTAGTTGCCATAGTACAGGCTCTGCCTAGTTTGGGATCAGACAACGTTGTGTTGGTTGTCCTAAGATATTATTATTTATTATATTATTTAGATCTCACTTCTTTTGTCGTTGAAGTCAACAACCAAGGCATATATTGAACTTGGCTCTCATTTCACATTTATGTTTTTGGTGGGATCGTAGTATACCAAATAACACAAATTACAAATCTTAATATAAATAAATTACGCGTCACGTTGTTTGTCCGGGATGGACTCCTAAACTACTTAACCGATTTTAATAATATTTGCAGTGTGTATGCAGTTTGATCCAAATTGAAAGATAAGATAGCTTACATCTCAATTTATAGTCGCAACATTATTTTATTGCAAATTATTTGACAGTCACAATTATCGCTTAGCTCCAAACGATTTGAGCAAAAATTAGACGCGGATAAAGTCGCGGACAGAAGCTATTAAAATATAAAGTAAATAGTGCCAAAAACACACATACTAAAAATTCTCTTAACAGATAACGCTTGCACACATTTACTTCAAAACTTCTTTAGTTCACACTAGCTTTGAGAGCGCGAAGCTCTCTTAGAACATCATTAGAAGCTGTTACGTTCGTCCGTCTATCTGTCTGCTTTTGTTTTAACATTCCCATCTATATCGGGCCGATCGTTGAACTTTAAGTCCCCTTGTTGTCTTGGCTTGACTTATAAATAATTATCTGGTCTATGCTCGCTGATTTTGCTAGAATATTTTGCCATGCTTTTGGATTTCCATGGGCTGCTATCAGAGCCAGTTTATTGGAAAGAACGTTCAACAGCGTCCTCTATGCATGTTATCACATACTGCGATCGCCAACCCACCTGCCAAGCATGGCGATTATATTAAAGTTCCCCAAATTGAGGGTGGCCTATATCCAGCAGTGGACGTCCTACGTTTGAAATGATGATGATATGAAAGAAAAAAAAGGAAATAAAGAAAACGGTTTTTCTGCACAAACAAAACGTAGATTACAAAAGATAAATTAAAAAAAAAAAAACAACGAAAATCAAAACCTCTGTAGGTAATATTTTGATCAAAGGATGGTCGTGTCAATTTTGCTGATCCAATTTTGATAAAACATGTCTAAAACCGCTAGTAAGCCTACTTTAACATTAAAAAAAACCGTGCCTAAATCGATTCATCCGTTTAAAAGCTACGGTGCCACAGACAGACACACATAGCGGTCAAACTTATAACACTCTTTTTTTGAGTCGGGGGTTAAAAAAGAAATAAAATGCGCACAGACAAAGTAACCAAAAACATCGTATTCAACCAAATAAAGTTCGACTTTTTTTTCTATTGGTTGATGTCAGCGCCAGGAATCAAAGGCAATATACTATCCATAGAGTATATGACAACATTGGCAAATTACAACAAACAAACAATGTACTAAAACAAGACGTCACTGAGTGGAAAGATTGATTTTTCTATAACCTTAGGGAGAAGTGGAAATCCCTTTCAAAGTGTTTCGTATTCCTACAACAATTTTCAACAGGATAGAGATAAGCTTTTCGATAGTTTATGTCAATCCTAATCTAAACTTATCGGTCGATTGCCAATCCAATACATTTTTTAGACTACTCCATCATCGTTATCGCTGATGGAATGCTAATTTCTGTTCCAGTGCGAAAGAGAGCGACAAAAAGTGCTTTAGGACGAATAACATCATTATTTTTTCGTAAAAGAAAATTTATCGCTATAAACATTTACAAATGCAACTCTTCTTCGCTTTGTCCTGAACTTTTACTTTCGAATTACGAGTTGTAGGTCATAGTTTCGAATCCTAATAGGTGCTTTATCTTTACACTAGCTTCTGCCCGCGACTTCGTTCGCATCAAATTCGCTCCCCTCACCCTTAAAACTGGCAGACAATTCGATGCGACGGGTCGCATCGAATTGTCTGCCAGTTTTTGACCATTTGTCGTTGCTGCTCCGCTCCTTTTGATCGTAGCGTTATGTTATATAGCCTATAGCCTGCCTCAATAAATAGGCTACCGAACACAAAAATTAATTATTAAATTTTTCAATTCGAACCAATAGTTCCTGAGATTAGCGCGTTCAACCAAACAAACAAACTCTTCAGCTTTATAATATTAGTATAGATAATAGAAAACGAAGTACCTTCCCGCGTTACGATTAGATCTTTTAAACTGCGCAACGGATTTTAATGCGGTTTTAATCAATAGACAGAGTGATTCAAGAGGAAGTTTTGTATGTGTAAATACAGCATGGCAAAAGCTAGTTTTGTATAAATTATATCATCACCACTGCTTTCAATACGGTGAAGGAACATATCGTGAGGAAACCGGTAAGTCGTAGAACAAAAAGTCGAAGATATGTGACATCAACCAACCCGAACTGGACCCGCGTGGTGGATTATAGCCCACTCCCTCTCACAGAGAGGAGACCTGTGTTCCAGCACGCGTAGCATGACCATCATAGAAACGAGTTTTGTCGACGGTAGAATAGACAAAATGGCACTGCGATGTTAAAACTGAAGAGAGGAAATATTTATATTCTTCAGTCGACAAAATTCTACGATGTCGAGCATGGCGACTAATTTTTGTCTACTTTGGAGTTGGAGTTTCAGTTGGGGGTACATTTTTTTTACAGGATTATTTTAATTATAACCATCAATATAATACTCTAAGATCGTTTAATCCGACTGTATGACGATTCAATGAAAAAGTCCTTAGCGGATCCACCTTAATTACATTAGTTACCACTCTCTTGTTATGGAAAGAATAACTGCCTTTGTCTTCATAGAAACCCGAGTCTACGGATTGCCCCGTGCTCGGGCGGAAGAGATGTCGAATTGAATAGAAAGAACTTTGTCTATTCTTTGTAGAATAGAGATAGAATTGGTCAAGCTACGCCTGCAGGAGTTAGAACATTATAGGCTGCTTATGTATGTGTGTGTGTTTGCTGAGTACGAGCTCACGGATAACCACTCTTAAGTTGGAGTCGACACTATTGTGACAGCTTTCATTCACGTATTATTTATATTATCACGCTACATTCTTAGCATGGTATTCATAACTCCCTTTATTTATTTAGCAGTTGTACCCATTTGTCACATGGTCTTTCAGCCGTATCCGTGGCGCCGCATACGTAACACAATAGCTTTTATCTCTATAGCATTAGGTACGTTTTTATTTATTTTTAAATGTACTATATACTCGTCTTCGTAGTACAAGCGTTGTTTCGATGTATAAGCGGTTTAGCTAAATGATTGTATTCCAAAGATTAGCACCATCCATTTCTTCCCGTGACTGTCGTAAAAGGCGACTAAAGGACCTACTACAGAATGGCAGCAGTGGTTTCTATGCATTTTGCTACTATACTCGCCAACTCGCCTACCAATCTTGGCGATTATGGCAAAGCCCCCCAAACTGGGGGAGGGCTATGTCCAGCTGTGGACATCTTACAGCTGAAATGATGCTGATGATGATTGTTTTCTGGCTAGTTGTCTTAGGAAAGGTTGACTACCTCGTTGGTCTACTAGTCGCAAGCGCTACTGCTGAGCATGGGTTTGATTCCAATGTTAAGTAAAGTGTTATTGGGTTTTCCGATCTGAAATTTGTCAATAGCAACCTAGAGTCTGGATTCTTGCTCAGTTGAAGGCAAGAAGAATAGACTCGCCCTCTGTTACATTTGACTTAAACATTCCTGAGGAAATGCGCAAGTCTCCTTATAGGTACACTTCTAACTAACCCTCCGGCATCGGTTTTAGTTATATTATGTATGCAGTATTGGAGGTCTTTGCAAATATCATAAACTAGCTTCTGCCCGCGACTTCGTCCGCGTCAAATTTTTGTTCCCCTGACCCTTCCCGTCGCATCGATTTGCCTGCTAGTTTTCGTCCATTTTTCGTTGCTGCTCGCTCCTTTTAAGTTATAGTGAGTCAACCTTAAAAGATAGATATATGCTCTCCCGGACGTTTTTTTAGAACTTTTTAAAAGGAACAATTCCGTCATACATAATTTTTGCGTAACTTTAACCGTTTATCCAGCGCACGCAACGGAAACTCTCAAAAGGAATAAATTTTCCCCGTTTTTGCAACATTTTTCATTACTACTCCGCTCCTCTTAGTTGTAGCGTGATGTTATATAGCCTATAACCTCCCTCGATAAATAGGCTACCCAACAAAAAAAGATTTTTTTAATAGTTCCTAAGATTAGCGCGTTCAATCAAACAAACAAACAAACAAACAAACTCTTCAGCTTTATAATATTATAATATATAAAAAAAAAGTATAGATAATATTATATTTAATTTAGTCGCATTCATCAGCATGTGTACATACTCAACACAATGTAAATTGTTTATGAATAGGTAAATGAAATGAAATGAAATCATCCCAAAAGGGATCATCGTCTACCCCGGTGTTTAAATGGAAGTTTTAAAAGTGTATGATCACGGTCACGGTCTTAATTTTTTTACTTATTTTTTTTTGGTAAGTGCTTTTGCTTATTATATTCTGTAGTTACTGCGTTTCCCCATAGAAAAAAGCGGTAGTTTTGTCCGTATGAAAAAATTCAATGTAGTTTATGACATAATTTTTGTAACTTATCTATAGACTCTGGAATCTTCCCTGAAGCTTTTAAGAGAGCCCTAGTACATCCTATATATAAAAGCGGGGGCAGAGACCGAGTCACAAACTACAGACCTATTTCTGTGCTGAGTACGCTTTCAAAAGTTCTAGAGAGAATTCTAAACAACTGCTTAGTCAGCTTTCTGGAAAAACATAAATTAATAGCTCAAAACCAGTACGGCTTTAGATCTGGAATTTGTACGGAGGATGCCGTAGCTGCCTTCACTAATAGTGTAGTAAGCCAACTAGATAATAAATTGAACTGCTATGGTATTTTCTTAGATTTAACCAAAGCTTTTGACACGGTCTCTGTCCCTCGACTTATTTCAAAGATGGAAAGCTTAGGAGTGCGTGGAATAACTCTCAAATTATTCAAAGACTACCTCTGTGACAGATCCCAGTGTGTTCTCATCGATTCAGTCACCAGTTCATATGAAAAGCTCACCTATGGCATCCCACAAGGTAGTATATTAGGACCGACTCTTTTCCAAATATACATCAATGATCTATGCAGGCTCTCAATCTCTAATTGCGAAATTTTCTCATATGCTGACGACACAGCACTTCTAGTGTTTGGCAAAAACTGGGAGCAAGCCAGAGATAGAGCAGAACACTCGCTTCGATTAATAATGGACTGGTTATCAACTAACCTGCTGACGTTGAATTTAGATAAGACGAAACTAATCAGCTTCCACCGCCCACATTCTAAGATCCCATCATCTGTCTCTCACAAAATTAAAGCTCACACTTGTCCTCCCACTCAGTCAGTAGGTTGTAACTGTCTTGCTCTCAGCCCAGTCCCCAATATGAAGTACCTGGGAGTAATTATTGACGAAGAACTTAACTGGCACGCGCATGTAGAGGCACTCTGCACTAGAATCAGGAGACTTATATATATTTTTAAACAACTCAGGCACTCCGCCAACTCTGAAATCCTGAAACTTGTTTACCTCAGTCTTTGTCAGTCTATCATTATGTACTGCATTCCGGTGTGGGGTGGTACTTATAAAACCACAATGGTCCTTGCAGAACGTGCACAACGAGCGGTTCTTAAAGTGATGCTCTTTAAACCTAGAGACTACCCAACTAATCAATTGTACTCTGAAGCCGGAGTTCTCACAGTAAGGCAACTATATGTCTATCGTTCTGTCCTACGGAGACACTCCAACTTTCCATTAGATAAAAATCTGCTCCTAAGACGCCAGGGTTTCCCTATATGTAAAGCAACCCCCTGTCGTTTTGCATTTACAAGTCGACAATTGTTGGCTCAAAGTTCACGCATGTATAATAAAATAAATAAAATTATCCCGCTGTACACATGCAACTTTTTTTTTTTTTTTTTTTTTTCAGGATGGGAAATCATCAAATGACTTCTCCCGCTCTGGGCGGAGCGGGAGGGCATGTCAGTTTTACTGACTAAAACCCACCCGTGTTCCATCAGTTGCCCATGTGCCAGGGTCACGGTATCTCTTTCGAACAATCACGCGACCCCGGCAGGCATCGGTCCTAGTAGACCCCTACACTGCTGCTGACATCTCTTTGAGGCGCGCGTGGAACACTGCGCGCCGTCGACCCGAGCTTGGTCCTTACCGGGCGGCGAGCTACCCATTGCTCGCCACCCGCAAGCTCGCGCCTACGGTGGCCGGGAGTCCGCTATTGACTCCCGACGCCCGGGGCGTCTCCTCCTGCGGCGGCTAGGGACGTGAGGGCGCAGAGACTGCCACTCCCTCACGCGCCCCGCCTCCTCCTTCGTGAGCATTACTGCTTCGCAGAAGGAGGTGACGGCTTCCCATTCCCTCTCGCTCCGTACCATGGCTCGCACCAGGGCCGGACGCGAGAGGTCGCTGCCGCCGATCGCCTCCACGAGGACACGGCGGTGCTCCGCCCAGGCAGGGCACACCTCCACCGTATGCTCCACCGTGTCCTCCAGACGATCCTCGCAATGGAAACACCCGGACGTATCCTCCCGCTTTATCCTGAACAGGAACCCACCGAAGCACCCATGCCCGGTGAGAACCTGCGTCAGGCGGAAGGTGAGGACGCCGTGGCGCCTCTCTATCCACTCCTCAAAGAGGGGACTTACCGCCGCAATTGTGGCGTGCCCAGCACTGGGTTGCGACAATCGTACCCGCCATGTCGCCATGAGATCACACCGGAGCTCTGTCCGCCGTGCCGCGATTTGTCGCGGTAGCGGAGTTTCGCCCCGGCGTTTCGCCTCCTCGCGCCACTCCCACATGTGCGCGAGGACCTTTGCCTCTAGATCCCATGGCGGCACTCCGGCAAGGAGGCTCGCCGCCTCGCAGGAGACCGTGCGGTATCCCCGGATTAACCGGATGGCCATGACCCTCTGGGCCGCAAACAGCCGGCGCGCTGGGCGCATACACATGTAACTTACATGATATTAAAAATAAATTAAGACGATGGCTTTTATCTTTAACTTATGACGAAACAGAAAATTTATTGGCTATAGAATCATAATCAAGCATACCTTGAAAGAAAGCTCATCAAACACTCACACTTCACATACACATGTCGCTACACACAAACTACATACATTCCTATACACACTCCTTAATACACATCCACAATCATTCACCCCATTTGCTGTGTTAACAACGATTGTAAACAAACAGGAAAGTCACAGTGGTTTTGTATTATATAAATTGAAGCCACAAAATCTCCGACTCCTAAGATACAGGTCTGCGTACCTAGTTTAGGAGCCCGGAAAACCGACAATAATTTTAAGCATGGTAGTACAACCCATTGTTTTCATATGTTATGTTCTGTGTTGTTGTTTTTTTTTTATGTACTAATAAACGTATTATTATTATGTATCTTTGACATTCTCGGGACCCTGGGGTCCCGGACCTTTGGAAGGCGTACCAGGGGCCGAAGCCAACTCGCAGAGGCCCGTTAGAGGTTCTTAATGGAATGAGGCACCAAACCGTCGATTATCCCTGTTTGTACTACGCAAGTGCAGCCAAGGACAACCCACGGTTGGTGTAGAACTATTGCAGGATATGGAAATAAAGATATTGGGTTATGGGTTTGGGTGGCTAAGTGAACTGGTTTTCTCGAATTATGGAATGACTATGGCCCCTGCCTGACCAATGTTTTAAAAATACACAGATAAAATGGCAGGGGGTGACTTGCACACTCAATAATGGGCCTCCGTAAACGGTCGCTAGCACAAAGTGTCGTAGCGCCAAGGGGGCAACATGTCCTGAGGTGCTTTGAGGAGTGGAGCGGTATTCCACGGCTTTCAGAACAATCCCAGAGCCCGGAAGATGGTCAAGATCCCTACGAGCACTTACTGAAATACTTCCTTCCTCCGAGCACGTTTGCTCTTGCGAATCTCCACTCAAGCCGGCCAATAAAGGCAAGAATGAGGTGGGAGCTCTGTTCCTCGTCAGTGTTCACTCCAGCCGGCCAATAAAGGCAAGCCAGAGGTGAGGAACAAGACTTCTCCCGGGAGTTAGGGTCCGTGGGGTCGCTACTGCCCAACAGCTCGCCACATGCTGCCCTGCGGTTTTTTGTATCTCTCTTGGTCTGGCTCCTCATCCTAGACCTGCTCCGGCAAAGACTACCGGCAGTCTACCGGCACAGACCTAGAGTTCGGAGCGCGCAAGCCCCACCACGACGTCAACGTAGAGATACGGCGGTGGGGTTATTATTATTATTATTATTATAGGCCATCGGCATCGGTGATTCTAAACGTACCAAAACCAACCTCTGCACTGTAATTCCAACATTTTCGTTTACAATACAACACAAACGCGTCCATTTAGTATTTCAGTATGTATATTCAATCTGCTATCTGTTTAGAGGATCAGCAGACCACCTACCATGCCCACACGTATAAGATTATAGGATATTTCATTATGATTTAGATTAATTTAAAGAATATCCATATTTGGAGCTGAATCTAATCTGATTGTTTTGGACAGATTATAAGATTATGGTGATACAGAAGTTGTAACTTATAAAAGTCCAACTAGAGTTGTTACCCCGACCCACCCCGTTACATCGCTTCGCTTGCCCGCGCTTTAACGTCGTTTTCGCTCAGCGATCCTCTGAATTTTTTTCTCTTTGCTCGGCTCCTAAGGGTTAGGACCCGTAATATTGTTCGCCTGTAGTCTGCTTCAAAAACTGGGCTATCAAACGCTAAAATATTTTTTCAAAATCAGACCCATAATTCTAGAGAAAACAAACATTTTGTTTGTTTGTTTATGAACGCGCTAATCTCTAACAACCTCTTTAGCTTCATCTACACATCTATACAAATAAATAAAATTGGAGTGTCTGTTTTTATCCGTCATCCACGCGGGCGAAGCCGCGGCCAAAAGCTAGTTATAAGTAAAGATAAAGACATTCAATAAAACAGATAAATATTTGTTAAACATTTGGCAGAAGAAACGATACACAATTAATTTGCCACCAACATTTATTTTTTTACTAGCTTTTGCCCGCGGCTTCGCTCGCGTGGATGTCGGAAATTAACGCAGGTATTTTTCTAAAGTTAAAGAATATTTCTAAAAATAAAGTAGCCTTAGTTACTCCTTATTAAATCAGCTACCTGCCAATAAAAGTCCCATTAGAATCGGTCCAGCCATTTCAGAGATAAGCCTGAACAAACAGACAGACAGACAAAAATTGTAAAAAATGTTATTTTGGTATATGTACCATGTATACATCCATATACGCTTAGTAAAAAGCGGTTATTTTAATATTAAAAACAGACACTCCAATTTTATATATTTTTATAGATTATAGATATAGATTATAGATTTATTATTAACACCATACATACAACATCCTTACAGGCCAGACCCAATGCGACATTGTAGCATACTTAAAAATTAAACATTGGTGGCAAATTAATTGTGTGATGGACTGCGTATCCTGTCGCCATGACATAGCATGTATCGCATAACTTTGCCGACATAAGTCCTCGAGGTTTAGATCTCCACTGCATTTTAAACTCTCGGTGTTGAACCGAGCATTGAGAATTCAACAGAGTGCACCGCGTCGAAAATCATACTAATGCGCGAAAATATCTCTACGCGATTTTTTATTTCCTTGCAAACGTTGACTTGGAATCATCATCATCTGCCTATAGCAGCCCACTGCTGGACATAGGCCTCTCCAATTGCACGCCATTCAGCTCGTTTCTCGGCAACTCTCATCCAGCTGCTACCAGCCACCCTGCGAAGATCGTCGCTCCACCTAGCTTGAGGGCGTCCTACCTTACGTTTGCCGATTCGCGGTCTCCACTCAAGAACATGTCTACTCCAACGGGATGATAGAACTCAATTACTTAGCCAAAGTACATAAGTACGTAGTAATTTCTTACTAACACATAAACATTCAACATAACGTAAAAAATAACACTAACCCTAAACTCCATTTAATAAAAGTAAAACAAATGAAAGAAATAAAAGATGGCGGCCTATGGCGGCTGTAAAAAAAACGTCAAAAATTCATCTAAAGATCTCGTGGGAGATGATAATTAAGTAAAGTACACATAATTTTAAAATGGAGGCGTTGAAATAATATTTGTTAAGACCATGTGGTTCGAAGATGTCGAGCTAATGGAACTGACAAGGGTGTTCATTTTGAGGGGAGATGAGCGTAGTTTGATGGCCGTAAAAGTGTTGTGATCAAAGGGTGTGTTATGAGTTATTTGTGTTATGAGTTTAATGCTTTGTATTAAATGGTCTTGTTAAGTTTGGGATGTTAAGATGATGAAAGGAAACTAGAAACCAAGCATTTTTTAATTATCTGTTATTTTTGTGGCACGGATTTAGAATAAGTATAGTGCAAAAAGATAAAAAATCCTGATGACTCCAGATATCTTATTAGTCGATTCGCATGGATTAACTCGCTCGAAACAAGCTAATCGACACGTTAAATAATATATTATTTTCTGTGAGTGGAATCTATTTTAGAAAAACAAAAAATAGTTGCTTACTAGATAAAATCAAACGAATGTGTAACAAATTAGGCGAGTAAATTAATGTGAATCAACTAATAAGCCAGTAAATACTTAAATTTTTGTTTGATTTAATTTGCATCACAGATAAGCTCATTTTTCAGTGCGTTTTGTAAATAATGATTCACCATAATTACACAATGACATTAATTGAACTCTGAGCATTTTAATATTCTCAACAGCACTCTTTTTGGTAATGATATTTGGCAGGTCAACCTA
Organism: Aporophyla lueneburgensis; assembly: GCA_932294355.1. Classification (NCBI taxonomy): domain Eukaryota; kingdom Metazoa; phylum Arthropoda; class Insecta; order Lepidoptera; family Noctuidae; genus Aporophyla; species Aporophyla lueneburgensis. The sequence goes on from OW028759.1 coordinate 12,020,553, forward strand.
TGAGGTTGTTGGCTGCTTAACCGAACTTGCCTGTGGCTACCTTAATAAATTAAAGCCTCCATCCATGGCTTAAAACGTATAACTAGAGCGACTACTCCCTAAGGGCACCCCTGTGGGGTACGGACCTCGGTTTAGGGCATCGCAGGTAGAAAGCAGCAAGGAACCGTCTGGATCGGAATGATTATTATTTAGGGACTAATTTAAAGCTACAGGCTCAGCGGCGCGGGCTGGCTCGAGCAAGGGTGGTAGGGGCGGAAACCTCTCAACAGCATTGATCACATTGCAACACTTTCAAACAACGATTAAAACAATCAACCACAAAGTATTTCCAAATCGTCACCTGATCGTACACACGGCTACGGGTCAAGCTATACAGTTCCAGTTTTAGCTGACCTCGCATTGAATAGCGTTTTCAAACAGTGAGATGTCAGCTTATACTGGAAATGTATAGTTTGACCTGTGGCCGTGCGTACAGTCATACTCAAAACTGTCACATCCAGATAACGTCACATTATCAACGTAACTGACACTACCACACATGGCCGGTACAGACCATATGTCTCGATATTGTCGCTCTAGAATGTAATGTATTTTTGTACTCGTGTGTACTGGCATTTGATGAATGAAGGGAGTACTTTAAGATAGGTTAATGAACTTCTTAATTATAGAAATTGTAATGACTTTAAAAGGATGGTGTAGGTTTTAGCGCACGTACGCGCGGATTAAAAAAAATCGCAGCGGCGTTTTATCGCGCTACGGATTTTTTCATCTGAAATTGCCGTGAATTCCCGTGTGTTTTTTTTTGAAGCTCTAGAATGCACTTTGTTGCATTCTCAATGTTCGGTTCAACACCTAGAGTTGAAAATTCAGTGGAAATCAGAGTACACGACGAAGTACGAAGCTGACTCGGAACCCTAGCAGTTCTATAAACTGCTAGCGATCTGCAACTACTTAGCATTGTTTATACGATTTGAAAAAAGATCAAGATTTATTTGTTCTATATAAGGTTAATATGAAGATGGAAAACGCATCAAAATCCACCGTGTAATTTAAAAGATCAACTCAGTAACACAGACGCAGAAAAAGCGACTTTAACAGCAGGTATATACAACGTTCGTTTTCGAAGACCTGCCGATTTTTTGACTGAACGGATGTATTGGGACCAACATCGTAGAATCTATGAGGTTGTCTTGACTTGCCTATGGCTACCTTAATATATCAAGGCCTCCAGCCAGGGCTTAAAAACTTAAAACTAGAGCGACTACTCGCTAAAGGCACCTCCAGTGTGGTGCGCACCTTGGTTTATGGCATTGCTGGTAGAGGGCAGTAAGAGACGGGTGGATCGGGATGAAACAGATAAGTGTAAACGATTATGTAAATTATGAGGATTATTGTATTTAAATAACTGTAAGGAAAACATAAATAAAAGTGATTTATTATTGAGGCAGGTTTTAATTATACATGTCTTAATTGGAATGTTGTTTTTGTACCGTTCTGCGATAGTATACTAGGTAAATCAGATCGTAAAAAATGTTGATCGTTTCTGACACAAAAATGACGATAAACATTTACCTATATCATAGTATGTCTTAAGAAAACAAAAAATGGAACTGACAGCAATAAAGTACACATAAAATGGACGCTAATATATCGATAACTTATTAGAAATGGTCTTAAACGTTATAAAACACTACAGGGGTTCCACTAAACGATCTATAGCTTAACATAATGTACAGATGTACAGAGTGACCAGTTTGGATAGAAAATCATGACGTCTTGCTTGCAAAGGTTACTGCCAGTTTCTACGAATTTATATTTGTTTGTCGAAATCAACATCGAATGTCAACACTGGTTTAAAGCTACGACACACCTGACAGAAATACATTGTGGTTTTGACGCACCATGTGCTCAATCCGCTTGATATCCGCAAAATAATTTTCGAATTAAAGTGTGAGATGAAAATAAAAATTCTGGCTGGCTCAAGGCAGGGTCGGGGTGGCTCAATTGATTTCAGGTCGACGCAGCTTTTATTCTTCTCCAATACATCTCTAGACGCCGTCTTCTATGAAGTCTCCATCTTTCTAGCCATATATAAGGTGTATCTATTCATACACGAAATATTTTAAGAGGTACACCTGTAGGTGGTAAAGAAGCTACAGGAACGAAAAAAAAAAATTCTAAATGTATTTTTTTCAAAATGTAATATTTATAAATTTTTGACGCACATAAGAAATACTGGCTCCTTATTTTTTACGGCCTGAGACACCGCGGCCATGTTCGTGCCGTCCGGTCACCGCCCTCGCAGCGTCAAGCGGGCCATTCATAGAATTTGGAGTAAAGGTTTTATGCAAAACGCCTCAAGCAATTTTAAAATTATAATAATTACGAAAATTCAAAAACGCTTAGATAAAAAACTTCTTTTTGCTTCTATAGCTTCTTTAGCCACGTACAGGTGTACCTCTTAAAATATTTCGTGTATGAATAGATACACTTTATATAATCTTTCACACATTCAATCCATTATTACTTGTATCTTTCTCTCCTTATAAATCCTTCCACATTCATACTCAAAACGTTCCTCACTTCACGTTATTCATTCCTCCACATCACATGACAACCGTAGTCATGGTAGTGTCGGCCGTTAAGAATAGCATCACCCCAATTCTTCCCGTGGATGTCGCAAAAGGCGACTAGGGACTTACTAGAGAATGGGCAGCAGCGTTCACTATGAATTTGACCACCATACTGCGATCGCTAACACGCTTGCCAAGCGAGGCAATAATGGCAAAGCCCCCAAATTAGGGGAGGCAAATCCGGAGAAGTGGAAGTCTTATGGCTGAAATGATGATGATGATAACAGATTTTTTTTTTCTGCCTCGTTGGTCTAGTGGTAGCAAGCGCTACTGCTGAGCATGAGGTCCTGGGTTCGATTCCCAGGTCGGGCAAAGTGTTTATTGGGTTTTTCCATCTGGAATTTCTCAGTAGCAGCCTGGAGTCTGGATTTGTGCCTGGTTGATGGCAATAGGCTCGCCCCCTATTACATGGGACTTAAACATAACAGGCGAAATGTACTGTAGGTACACCTCTGCCTAACCCTTCGGGGAAACAAGGCGTGATGTTATGTTATGTTATGTGATAATAGATTTCCATGCAACTTCTCAGTCACTAGCGCCACTATAAAACTTCCTTATTTTTCTAAACTCTAAACTATTAATAACTCCATTGCCTATACTAGATAGACATAAAATATATTTGGAAGATCATGTTAATTTATTAGAAGCTTATGTAAATTATCCTGAAGATGGGTATAATTATATGAATGTAAAATTAATTAGTAGATTATACACATTAAATTATACATAGTTTTACGATGCGAACCGTTTGGAGATCTAAATCATTTTAGGCAAAATATAAGGAGAAACGGCGACATTCTTAGATTTTTAGGGTTCCTATTACTAGGGATCCCCTGTCTATCCAGCTGTCAGAGGGCTGTCTCCTTTGAACCGTAATAGATAGACATTTGAATGTTTGGGAGGTATGAGGAACCGGGTGTAAAGTTCACTCATACCTCCGTAGGATAGGGAGGTCCTTCGACCAGACGGGTGTCGTGTTTGGTGGGCAACTGCTGGACGTTTTGCCAAATGGCAAAAACGGAACCCTTATAGATTCGTCATGTCTGTCTGTCTGTCTGTCCGTCCGTTTGTCACACTCACTTTTTTCCGAAACTATAAGAGCTATGTTGTTGAAACATGGTAAGTAGGTGTATTCTGTGAACCGCATTAAGATTTTCACACAAAAATAGAAAAAAAAAAAACAATACATTTTGGGGTTCCTCATACTTAAGTTAGAACTGAAACTCAATTTTTTTTTATCGAACCCATACGTGTGGTGTATCTATGGATAGGTCTTCAAAAAATGATATTGAGGTTTCTAATTTCATTTTTTTATAAACTGAATAGTTTGCGCGAAAGACACTTCCAAAGTGGTAAAATGTGTGTCCCCCCCCCCGTAACTTCTAAAATAAGAGAATGATAAGACAAAAAAAAAACCACGATGTACATTACCACATAACTTCCACGGAAAATTGGTTTGAACGAGATCTAGTAAGTAGCTTTGTTTTAATACGTCATAAACCGTAAACCACAATTTACCTTTCAATCAATCAACTAAAATATAAAAATTAAAAAAAAAGTTTAATTTCATAAACATAAACCTTATGCATAAACGGTGAATAACTACAGGTTTGTACAGAACCCTCGGTGCGCGAGTTCGACTCGCACGTGGCCGGTTTTTTTTTAAATAATTTTTGACAGTTCAACCTGTGAGATTGTCGGCTGCTTAATCGGACTTGCTTGTGCCTACCTTAATACATTGATGTCTCCAGTCTTCTTCTTTAAATACTTAAAACTAAGCAACTACTTACTGAGGGCACTCCTTGTGGGGTACTGTCCTCGGGATGCCAGTTGCTTAGGGCATTTCTGGTAGAGGGCGGCAAGGGACGGGTTGGATCGTAATGAAGCAGAACGATTGATATAGGGACGTTGTATTATGCTAGTTGTGCGGTATAAACTGTGTGATGCGTAGTTCGCATTTGGCGGTGTAGATGGCACTACAAATGTTTCACAAAGGGTGAATATGCCTGCTATAAAAAAAAGTTAAAATTGAAGGGACCAAAACGAGAAACGTGTTATTTAATTATGTTTAAAAAAGTAGTGTTAAATATTGTAGAGTGTAACAGAACTCCTCGAGTCAGACTCGCACTTGGCCACTTTTTTATGTCTTTAGTAGATTGTTCGCTTTACGATTATGCTTTGCCTTCAAAAATGATTACTGGTTTGGTAGTAAAACCACACTAGAATCAAAAACACCTTATTCCCTTTTTAATTATTGTATTGAGATTAGAATCACATGAAAGTCAAAGCCAAGGTCGCAGAAAGGTCATGAATTTATTTTTAGATAGGAAATTAAGGACAGTTTACAAAAAAAATTTTTTATACTAGCTTTTGTAAGCGGTTTTGCCTGCGTGAAGGTCGAAAATAATCCCACGGGAACTTACTAAAAAAGAAGTGAATTCCTATTTATGTTAATCCAGGTTATAAACTATTTGTGCGCAAAATCTCATCCATCGAGTCGTTTTTAATATGAAAACTATAACATTTATAATATTAGTAGGAAGTAAAATAATTTACCTTTCACTAATTTTTATTTTCATTTTGTTACAGATACAATGCTCACAAAGAATTCCTGAAAATCAACACAAATGTACCAAAAAACCAATATCAGTCATCAATATGCTTCACACATATAAACTATGGCGGCACAACACAAAGAGACATTTGAAAATGGAACGCCATTTATAGGGCTGCGCGGGCGCAGGGCTGATTCCGAATTCAAATATAGAACGGAATGGCGCCGGAAATGGGCTCGGCCGGATGTCGGCGTTTGCTTCCTGTCGTTCTTCGTCTTGATTGCCGGTTGCCATGGTTACCAAGAACAGAGGTTTGCCATGGAACCGCAGGATCAGGTATGTTTTTAACTGTCAATAAATAAATAAAAGTGTTATAAACAAATGTTTCTTAGAAGGGTTTTGTGTGATATTGTAAGCAAGATTTTATGGATAAATTTGTTAAAGGGGAGTTAGGGTTTCGCAAAAAATTAATATGCAGTATGTACGCATACTGGCTTTTTATGATTTCTAAATTAATTTGTTTAGTTTAACTAAGTTAGAACAATAGCGTAGTATAATTATCTTTTAAATTTTAACAAATTTTACATAAAAAATCAAAATTCAGCGTTTGTTTTATACAAAAATACAAAACCTTGGTTCTAAAATGTATGGAACAGCTGATAACCAACATATTATTTCAATTTTGATGGTTCTAGAACAAGGCTGCCCATATGCCAAAATTTTGGTTCCGTGTCACCCGACGAACCATCTAGTAAATAAAACTGTTATGGTGGATATAGCTATATAATCTACAAAAAAACAGCCTGACTAGGACAAATCTGAGGTCGGTAATAAATAGTCCATCAGTCTAAAAATATGATAGGTATAATGTTGGCTAATTGAAATGAAGAAGAATAGGTTCCCGGTTTGAAGTCCTGAAATCTGTTCTCAAAAGACTTTCGCAAGCTGGAGCTTTTGGCTGACCAATTCAAAAGCATTTGACTAGCAATACGTGGCCCCCGAGGCTGAAGCTAAGCAAACTTTGTCTGGAACCATGTCCTGAATTTATTTTAACAGTTTGCGCGTCTTTATTACCCTGACCTTGGATACATATTAATTTTCCCATTTACGAAATACCCATCAATTCTCGCATAAAAAATACACATAAAAAATATCCAGTTTAAATCAATAATCATAAAAAAATGCAATAAAACCGCTTCTAAGTTAAATGTATAACGCCATTAAAAGTTAACTTAGCTGACAGATAACTTGGGTTAATTATTTTTATTAGATGACATGCTAATCTCTAAGTCAAAGAGTAAGTAGTTATTTTTGAAAGTACCGCGTTGTGCTCAAGAAATCCATGTATACATATACCCATCAGAATCAGCTTTATTGTTCTCACTGCAGCGACACAGACCTCCTTTCAGTGAGAGGGAAGTAGGCCATAATTCACCATGCGGGCCCAGTGCGGTTTGACATCTGTCACATGTATTAGACTTTTTGGTCATAGCGGTTTCCTTCACTGGTTTGAGAGCAGTGGTGATGAAATTATTTACTCAATGTAAAGCGCGTGCTTGGATTTGACGATATCCAACTCATAAGTCGGGACCGATACCCATGGTCCACCACTAATTACTCCTGAATTTTCCCCGACAACGAGAAATCCAAAGAAGGGTTATAAGCAAATCATCATGATTCTCCTGCCAATATCCTAATTTATTAAGGGTCGGTGCAGCTTGTCTTTTTCTTCAACACTTCTCTATTAGTCGTCGTCATCTAGGTTATCCTCGGTACTCAACCCCTTTTCTACCTACATCATCCAGATCAGATATTTCATCCATCTATAACGTGTTCCTATTGATACAACTAGCATAAATAAATATATAAGTTATGAGATGAAGAGTCTCAACCGACGGCGTCCGTTCACGAACTTGACGCGTGGATCAGCACCATATAGAATTCATGTTGAGGTCCAGCACGCGTAGCATGACCACCGTAGAAATGGGTTTTGTCGACGGACGAATAGATAAAGTAACGTTTCGGGTACCCAGTACGACGGCAGCAAAGTAGAAAGAGTCAACTACACTTTTTATAAAATTTACTCTTCGACATGATTCGACTCAGAATTATTTTTAAAAGACTTCAAAAAAGGAGGAGGTTCTCAATTCAGTCGAATTGAGAACCTCCTCCTTTTTTGAAGTTTTTTTTTAAATGTATGTTACCTTATAACTTTCGACTGCGTGAACTATCGATACACGGTTGGTGTCAACAAAAACTAAATGGTCACCCATCCAAAGGCTGACCTTGCGAAGTGCATCTCAACCTAGCAAACCCACGACAAAACGCCACACATAAACTAAATGGTCACCCATCCAAAGGCTTACCTTGCGAAGTGCAGCTTAACCTAGCGAACCTGCGACAAAACGCCACTCATAAACTAAATGGTCACTCATCCAAAGGCTGACCTTGAGAAGTGTAGCTTAACCTAGCAAACCTGCGACACAAAGCAAAACAAAAACTAAATAGTCACCCATCCAAAGGCTGACCTTGCGAAGTGCAGCTTAACCTAGCGAACCTGCGACAAAACGCCACAGATAAACTAAATGGTCACTCATCCAATGGCTGACCTTGCGAAGTGCAGCTGAACCTAACGAACCTGCGACACAAGGCAAAACCAAAAATATTTTACGTTAAGTTGTGTAGTTGACAATTTCTACTTTGCTGCCGTGGTACTGTGTACCCGAAACGTTACTTTGTCTATTCCTCCGTCGACAAAACCCATTTCTACGGTAGTCAGGCTACGCGTGCTGGATGACAATAATATGAGTTATATTACAATGGCTTAGGGTAACGTTATCGCGAAAGTCCTTCTTCAGATTCTTATTAGATTAAAAAAATTACCTACTAATAACACAACATATCCACGCGGTATTTTAAAAGCTCTGATGACCCCATTATATAGTGAGCAAAGATAACTTTTATTTAATTAACAGTTAAAACAACACAGCGACACATTAACGAGAGTTTTACGGCAGTTTAACGACTTTTCGTTTATCAATTCTTTTTTTTATGATGGTCATAGGGTTATTGATCTAAATGGTATTTGATGAAACATTTTTTTTTAATTTACATTCCTACTATGAAACCCAGTTGTGGCTAAAAAAATATAAAGAATATTATGCAGATGCCTTGTCTAGTGGCCGTATGCGCTACTACTGAGTATAAGGCCCTGGGTTCGATTTCGAGGTCGAGTTAAGTGTCTGTATGTATGCAGATTTTCTCAGAAGCAGCCCGGAGTCTTGTGATATAATTAAATCATTTTAATTGTGACTTATATAATAACTAGCTTTTGCCAGCGGCTTTGCCCGCGTGGAGGTCGGAAATTATCCCGCGGGAACATACTACCGGGATAAAAAGTAGCCTATGTCCTTTCTCAGGCTCTAAACTATCTGTGTACCAAATTTCATTTAAATCGGTTCAGTAGTTTTAGCAGGAAAGCGAGACAGACAGACAGACAGACAGACAGACAGACCGACAGACAGACAGAGTTACTTTTGCATTTATAATATTAGTATGGAGTATGGATAATATATATAGTAAATAGTATGGATTATTTCCCTTCCAACATTATGGTACGCAATAAAGAATTGAGAATTGAATTTATTGCGATTGTTGGAAATCGTCTCGCCCCCTATTCATCATCACTATTTCAGCCGAAAGACTTCCACTGCTGAATTTAGGCCCCATCCAAGCTCTGCCACTTCGAGTGGTTTTATGGTTCCCACATATGTCGGGAAACTAGGGACCACGTCGTAGGGATATTCCAAGCATATCTCTTTCCATCGCCCTTTGGGTGGCTTTCAGCCTTCTAGTAAGGCCCAATGTGAGCGACCACGTTTCAACACCGTAGGTCATAATTGGCAAAACACAATAATCAAAGACTTTTGTCTTGAGATATACACCACCTATTACATGGGACTTAAACGTAACTGGTAAATATAGGTGCTCTATAGGTATGCCAGGGTCGCAGAATTGTTCGGTAGAGTTACCATGGCCCTGGCATAGGCAACTGAAGGAACACAGGTGGATTTTAGTCAGTAAAAGTCTGACACACCCTTCCGCTATACCCTCAGCGGGAGACGTCATTTGATGATTTACAACCCAAAAAAAGGTGCACTATAGGTACATGATTTTATGTAAATAAGCAGTGATAATAATGACAAGAAAATTACAAGTCTCGTGATACAAAAAACTGGCCATTTATGGGTATTTTTAGTGTCTCTCTATGTTAAATAAGCAATATTTAAATACAATGCACATATTTCTAATATAGAAACTTAATAAAAATAATAGATTACACTCACGTGCCATTTTATCAGACCACAGATAAAATAAATCAGTATGCATAAATTATAAAAGATATAATCTGTCAAATATTTTATTATAATTATGTAGACGCCTATCCTTAAATCAATGTTTCATGAATATTAATACAGCAGATTAGCGGAATCTTTATACACAAACGTACATACATAATTTAGATACGATTATGGCTGGATCTGATGTAAACATAGAGAGGCGACAGTTTTTAAATAGTTTGAATGTGTAAACAAGGTATTTTGATAGTTGTTTAAGCTATGAGAGGAAAGCGATTTTAAAGAAGGATATTTTTAATACCGTATACACCACGGCATTATTATTATTACTAGTGGTCGCCCAGTGGTCTAAATTCGACCATAAATCATGAGAATTTGTTTTCTACACTCCTTTTCCATATCTGTGCAAATTTCATACACCTCCTTACGTAATTTTCGTACAAAGGGGTAAAAAGTTTTCGCTTCACATTATTATAAAGATAAAATATTTTTGTAATTTGATTTTATATTATAGGCTTTGTCTTTTATTGGTATGTAGTCGCATTCAGTTACATTAGAACCCGGCTCCAACATAGTTGAGAAAAGGCTAGGCAGATGATGGTGATGATGAACTTCCCTTCTTCTTGTTGCCACTACATAGTATAAAAACTTTTTAACAAAAAATTAAACCGCCAAAAATACTGAAAAGCAAAAAATAATAAACCTTAAAATTATGAGTCGGCGCTTTGAGTGATCTTTGTTAATTGATTTTTCAGCGCTTTTTCAAGCTTTTCAGTATTTTCGGCGGTTTAATTTTTTGTTAAAAAGTTTTTATTTTATATTTTTTGTGGCTTTAATGGACTCATAATACTTGGCAAGGTATACCCTATCCAATAAAAAAAGAATTATCAAAATCGGACTCTGTATAAAGTTATGCGTGGTTATACATTACAATCAGTGTGTGAACAATCAATCATCCCCTGTTTTCCGACCCTTAGCGTTCGATTTTGCTTTCCAAATTTATATGGGTCCACCTTGGGAGTATACCCTTTCCAAAGAAAAAAGGGTTATCACAATCGGACTACTATGTAAAAAGTTATACGTGGTCATACATAAAAAAAAACAAAAAAATATATATACGCGTCGAATTGATAACCTCCTCCGTTTTTTTTCGTCAGTTGAAAACAAAGTCGCTTCCATCTGTCTGTCCCAATGTATGCTTAGATCTTTAAAACTACGCAACAGATTTTGATAGATAGAGTGATTCTAGAGGAAGGTTTTTACGTATAATATGCGGGCGAAGCCGCTGGCAAAAGTTAAAAGAGAAAACATTATATTTATTTTATGTTTATTTGTTACACTCTCACGGTTAAATGGCGGATTAGAATAAAATTTGGGTACACCATGGCCTGGATATCTCCTAGACAGGATTCTTATTATCTCATAATTTCCACGGAAACGCGATTTATGCGGGTCAAATCGTGACGCAGCTAGTTTATAATAAAACTCGTAATTATTGTTGGCTAGTTATAATGAATTGATAGCTCCAATAATGTTTAAATAGGGCTATAATTTACATATATTCTTTAAATGAAATAGTATGTAAAAGTCGCATTTTGTATTTGTACGCTTCGATCTCTTAAACTACGCATTGAATTTTAATGCGATTTATTTTAATAGACAGAGTGATTTAAGAGGAAGGTTTATATATATAACTAGCTTCTTCTGCCCGCGATTTCGTCCGCGTCAATTTTTTCTACCCTGACCCTTCCCGTCGCATCGAATTGCCTGCCAGTTTTCGTGTATTTTTCGTTGCTGCTCCGCTCCTTTTAATTGTAGCGTGATGTTATATAGCTTATAGCCTTCCTTAATAAATAGGCTACCCAATACAAAAATATTTTTTTCAATTCGGACCAGTAGTTCCTGAGATTACCGCGTTAAAACAAACAAACTCTTCAGCTTTATAATATTAGTATAGATATAGTATACTAGCACTTCGCCCGCGTCTTCGTCCGCGTGACTCACAGGAACTGTGCATTTCTTCGGGATAAAATATAACCTACGTTACTTGGTGATAATGGAGCTTTAAACGAATAGGTGAAAGATTTTTTTTTTAAATCGGGTCAGTAGTTTTCTAGTTTATCCATTACAAACATCCATACAAAAAATTCAAACATACATACAATACATCAAATCTTTCCGCTTTATAATATAAGTTTAGATATAGTATAGATAAGTATTTTAAGTATAGGTGTGAAAATTCTAAGCACGATTATAGCATCTACTTCGATAGTTTATACTTCGGAGCTCTAACATTTCTCGTAATAAGAGGAAACACTTTCATATCTAAAGAGTAGAAATCTAACAGCCACATATGATTTATATTCGTAATCACTGAGCTTCACCATTATACGGTAGTTACTCGTTTGATTGGAGAGAAAGTAAGCAAATAATAGATACCTAAGTATTACTTGAGCTCTCTTCTTATTCAATAATGAGTGAAAACGTCTTTGTACTTAGAATTAATTTCACCAAAGAAACCAACCGCGATAAAAAAAAAAATATACATAATGTGTTTTATTTCACATAAACCTACATGGGCATTTATGAAACGTCAGAAGCTAGGTGCATGGTTCCAATTGGGCGTCACTACATAGTCTATATATATATAAAAATGTTATGTTGGTTTGTGTACGCTTCAAAAACTCAAAAAGTTCTGCACCGATCGAGCTGAAGTTTTAGCATGATATATAATCCGCATCAAGGATTGTTTTATCTATTTTTTGCATCACTCACATATCCGCGACCGCGAAAAAACTGATTTTTTAACGATCAGCTGAGTACCAGTGAGCGCGCCATCTGCCGGAAGCGAGGAAAACACTCGCTGACAACCGCAATAGTAATGGCGTGCCACAGCGAAGCGTGGCAGGGTACAGCAAGTATAAAATAAAGTCGCTTCCCTCTGTCTGTCCCTATGTATGCTTAGATCTTTAAAACTACGCAACGGATTTTGATGCTTTTTTTTTTTGAATAGATAGAGTGATTCAAGAGGAAAGTTTATACTTATAATATGCGGGTGAAGCCGCTGGCAAAAGCTAGTTTCAAATAAAGAAGAGCCGGCAATTATCTCGACGATTACTCTTTTTTTGGTAAATTGTGTTTAAAATAATAAGTTTATGTTTTTTTTTTGGATGGGAAATCATCAAATGACTTCTCCCGCTCTGGGCGGAGCGGGAGGGCATGTCAGACTTTTACTGACTAAAACCCACCCGTGTTCCTTCAATTGCCCATGTGCCAGGGTCACGGTATCTCTTTCGAACAATCACGCGACCCCGACAGGAATAAGTTTCTGTTCACGTTGATTTATCGATACAGTTGGTCATTGACTACACGAATAAAACGACATTTTATAAAAATGAATCCTAGCTAGATCGATTTATCGCCCCCGAAACCCCCTGTATACTAAATTTCATGAAAATCGTTGGAGCCGTTTCCGAGATTCAAAATATATATATATATATACAAGAATTGCTCGTTTAAAGATATAAGATAAGCTTTTACAGTGTTCAGCACATCAATCTACCCGAAACTTTCAAAATGTCCAAATCAATCTTGAACCTAATGCTGTAGCGATAAAGTTGAAAATCTATTATAGAAATTTGGCAGATTGTAGTAGCTTTTTGTGTTGGCGCTTGTACAATGTTATTAGGTTTATACCTAAGCATTTACATTGCTGTCATTGACGTGTAAAATTGTTTGTACAAACCTACTTACAGAGATACAATCATTCACGGTTAGTCACTTTCATTTATAGGAGGACGTTGTTAGGCTAACTACCAGGTATGTATAGACGCCAGCACATCGAGCTACTACAATCTGTCAAAATTCTTTAATAGATTTGCAACTTTATCACTAAAGCATTAAGTTCAAGGTTGATTGGGAGAATTTGACAGTTTTGGGTACCTTGAGGGGATGTCTGTACATAATAAAATACATCTGGACAACTAAATGCGTTCCGGAGCTGTCGGTGTCGAAATTTCATAACAATAATGAAAGTGACATCTCCAGAACGCGGTTTAGCGTTGATGGTGGCATTCAGTTCATCATAATCAGCCTATAATGTTCTCACTGCTGGAACACAGGACTCCCAGAGGTGTGAGGGACTCGGCCGTAATCCACCACGCGGGCCCAATGCGGATTGGTAGATGTCACATGTCTTCGAATTTTTAGTTCTTGGAAATTTTTTTGCCGGTTTCCTCACGATGTTTTCCTTATCCGTTTTGGGAGCAAAAGTGATGAAATAATTTACACAAATTAAAGCGCCTGCCTATGTTTAAACCTACAACCTACAACTCTAACTACCACTGCACCACCCCTTTTGTTTTTTGTCGGTGGGAAATCATGAAGTGACGTTTCCCACTCTGGGCGGAGCGGGACGGAGTGTTAGACTTTTACTGACTAAAACCCACCCGTGTTCCTTCAGTTGCCTTTATGCCACGGTAACTCTATCGAACAAATCTCGCGACCCTGGCAGACCACTGCATTAACCCTGCTTTCGCATTCAGTTCCCTTGGTGAAATTCGCCATTAATCATTTATCTAAGCCAGATAAGAAGGAGCAGCCGCATTTAAAAATAGATGGTCACGGAAATAGCACGCGTGGCTAGGGTAACATAAAACGTAGGGTGACTTTTATGGGGGTATTGTTTCGTCTTAAAATAAATACATTAAATATAGACCCTGATTTTTCTGCAGCGAAACAAAAATAAAAATGGCCGCTCGAAATACATTTCAGGAAAACAAGAGAACAAAAATAACTCCACATTACCATAACTTGCACTTAAAATAATTAAAACTCGGTAACACTAAAATAATGTCCACAAATTATAAACTCAAGACCATATACCGGTTTTATGGGTCATTGTTTGTCCCACTTTTCCCTTATAACTCGGACAGTACAACAGAATACATTTAAATGTATAATTGTCATACTCATTTACATTGGTATTTTGTTAGTCTGTGGACGCGCCAGCCCATATCTTTCTATTAGCATCGGAAGCCGAGATTCAGTATTTAAGGAATCTATATCTATGTATATAGTTCGTTCGACATACATAGTAATCGGTATATGAATACAAATTGCTTGATAAGTGATTCTCTAATCTTTTCATCTGGTTATCTGTTAATTTCTTGAATGCTCAGCGTTTTCGTCGAGTTTTGTCGGCAACTTTCGGGAATTCATATATTACTACTACATACATTTTTTTTATTGAAAAAAATATTTAAAAAATGTGTTGTATAAAGTTCATGCATTTACTCTAAACTACTTAAAGGGTCAGTAAACTCACTGATTAATTCAACCGGTAGAATTTCGTTCACAGTTGTTTTACCTCTGGCAGCAGCTCAACATCAACCTTATTGAAAAGAGAACAAAGATCAATGTGATTTTGATAGTAATGCAGTTCTAGAGGTAAAATAACTATGGACGAATTTTAAAAATCGAACGTTATTTCCTCTTAGAATACTAGAGCTGTGACCCTTTTTTAAATCTTGTAGCATCGTGCTGAGTTAGGAGCCTTTTGGCCTCCTATCCAAGGGTCCACTCAAACACTCATAAACAAATAAAAAATATTACACTAAGCACTAGAGTTTTTGTCACTAGGCTGAGAGTCAGCACTTTTTGAACGTTAAAAACAGTCCTCCAAAACGCCCGCATTTCAACGCTTCCTGGTGCTTTAGCTGGGAAGAATTAGCGCAACAAACTCTCCAGCAGCAAAGCTGCCTGTTAAGTTAGAAGCACGTGATTCTATACAATAATAATATGTAAGTAATTAACATTACGAAACACAAGCAAACAAACAAGAAATATCATTTACATCAGTCTAGCTGCTAAAAAGGAGTTTAGTGATATAAAGATACAGAAAAATATATTTCTATAAAGATATGTTTTTAATGTCATTCATCATTGTGATTGGTTTAGTAATCTGCTCTTCCTGGTGGATTCCCAATAATTTCTATTTTCTTGTTTACGGCCTCTTTTAGCTCTTGGTAAACTGCATCTGTGATACTCTGTCGCACTTTTCCAACTTTAATGACAGTAGCTCACAAAACTTACTACCATGTTTAAACTATGTCGCTAATGGCCTGTCTTACCACCTTCTGATAAGTCTCAGTCAACCTTTTTGGAAGAAAATCCAAACAAAACAATTTCTGGACCATTTTTGTTTTTGGTTTACATTGAATCACATTAAAAATGTTGTTAAAACTTGAATTAGTAACTTTAACGAATTTAAAATTAATTATATTTTAGCTACTTTGAAAAATTAAAAAGTAGTATAAAGGGCCCCGGGATAGTTGAAGAAACATCGCAAAGAAAAACAAAATTTAATACCAAGAAACCGGCCAAGTGCGAATCCAAATCGCACTAGCAAAAAAAAAACATGTAAAAATTCCTGCAACGTTGGTCACGTTGCAGGAATTTTTACATGTTTTTTTTTTTCGAGGAATTTTGTAGTAAAACCATTGTTTTACTACAACATTCCTCAGCCTATCATTCATATACACACCACACATGCTTCGAACACGTATTTGATATTTACCACCAAACATTAAAAAACAATATAATAATAAAACAAAAAAAAAATCGCCTAAAGACTAGTTTCTTGTATGGGGACCCCTTATTATAATTATTTACTTTGTTTATTATTTGTTGTCATAGCGTACATATACACACTATGTGAAAATTTCAAATGATAAATGTTCTCTATGAACTTCTCTATGTGAGTAGTAGAGCAGCAGGCCCAGTGGTAACGGCCGCGACTTACGAGTAGTAGTCATAAGTTCAAACCCAAGCAGGCGCATTACTTTGTGTAAATTATTTCATCACCACTACTCTCAAAACGGTGAAGGATAACATCGTGAGGAAACCGGCATGTCTTAGAACCAAAAATTCGATGACATGTGACATCCAACCCGCACTGGGCCCGCGTGGTGGATTATAGCCCACTCCCTCTCACCGAGAGGAGGCCTGTGTCCCAGCAGTGGGAACATTATAGGCTGATGATGATTGATGATGAAACTTCCTATTACGGTTAGAAAGATACAGCCCTCTGACAGACGGACGGACGGACAGCCCAGCCTTAGTAATAGGGTTCCGTTGGCACCGCTCGGGTACGGAACCCTAAAAAAACACGCTTAGATTCAAAGTCCCGGTGCCTTTAGATAAAACCGGGCTGTACTGTCTCTTTAGAAAGCCGCACTTAACTTGGTGCTTTCACAAGATTGCATTTGTATACTAAGTAATGAATGTATGGAGGTGAAAATAACAGTGACTGTGCCTGTATTGTGTAATTCTGTCTAATTATACGGGATAAGTTTTTAACCAGTGCGCAAATGTTAACAAAATAAACTTAAACGAGTTATAATAACCATGCAATTTTTATTTTGATATATCTTAGTACAAAAAAATTAAGTTATCGTTAACGAAAGATGTTTATTTTGGAACTGGTTCTTATGGTAACTTGCGCGCGGCGGCGCTGAAGGTACGACCGAGCGTAGCTACGAGTAGGTACTCGGCTGGTAGGTATCAGCTGTTCGGTCGGGCAAAATTCTAAGAAGTTTGAAGTACCTACGCTGGTGCGTGGTTACTGACCTATTCTTATTGTCGATATCATATTAGGTACGAAATATGTAGGGTGTCCACAGTTTACTGATTTACGGTCGGATAAAAATTAAAAAAAAGTATTGAAAGAATAGATGAATGCGTTGTATTACTGATACTGAAACACGAAAATAAATTTGCGCACTGGTAAAAAAAATCCTGTATAAAACTCGTATGGGTGAACTTACGAGTCCAGAAATGCCCGTCCACTACCAAACACAATTTTTTTTTTTTTTGCAACCTTACATTTTGCAATAGGCCACCCATAATCCTTAAAAAAATCAAAGCAGACGATTCTTAATCATTCCTTTTTTGAATCCCAGATATTCATTGTTCAACGTTCTAAAATCGATTTCCAACCACCATTACGAAATAAATCGGAATAACGATTGCAAAACATCGAAACATATCAAAACTCATAGGTTAATCAATTTGATTATAACATTATCCACAAATTGTATGTGATTTAGCAATAATAATGCCACTATTACACACAATTTTGAACCGACAATTATTAATTTTAATCCGGTAATGAAGCAATGAATGCAATTTTGTAAAATTTTCGTAATGACTCCGTTTATTATAATGCAATCAGTTTCGATAATAAGGCCTTGGGTTGAACGATGGTTATTTTTAAAACATGAACTCTATATGGGATGTAGGTATCGATTTAAAATCGATAATGTATATTTAATCTTATTAACAGAGAATCGAATCACCATCTTCGTATCGAATGTAGCGATTAATAAGTTGATTTTCACAGATAAATCACTCAGATACTTATAGAAGTAGGTAGTGTAAGAATATCTTTTTTCGTAATCGACTCAACTTACGAATAAAAGATTGTATTTGAAAACCATGTCATTACAGTAACCCAGTAATAAAAAACTCACGTAAACATTTTTCCAAGTAAAGAAATTACATTACAATCAAAAGGTGTATCGTTGTTTGCCAGTATTATTGAAAAAAACATTGTATCACACACACTAGCAACTTCAATACTAGGCCAAATTAAAAGCAAATACAAATTACTTGCGTAAATAGTGAAATAAGAATACTACGGACCCTATTGACATTAGACTTTGGAAAAGAAAATTCTCTTCTTGCTCATTTGTAAGGGAAATTTAATCTAAGATTCTTTTGTTCTTACTCTACATTTCCCTCCTCAGAGTGCCATAGTCGGCTCGCGAGTGACTCTGCCATGCCGCGTCGAAAACAAAGTGGGGAACCTCCAATGGACGAAGGACGACTTCGGGCTCGGTATGAACCGAAACCTCAGCGGGTACGAGCGATACGCTATGATTGGGAGCGACGAAGAAGGTATTTTTAACTTTTTTTAAATTTATTTTTTTAACTATTGACCGCGGTTTTACTATTATTTGTTTACTCTTTGTTATTTTACCTGTTGTGATATGGTTATTTTATTCTAGGTACATCGTCTTCACATATAATTATATAAATATTGTATACAAATATTGAAAACATTTTAAAAGAGTAACGGTGGAGTTTCTTGTCCATTCTTTTCCATACGAATCGACCTTTTGAAAGGGGCGACTAGAATTAATTCTATTTTAATTTAAATGTTGACGTTCAAATTCCCATATTTGTGCCTATTTGAAATAAATGCTTTGACTTAACTATTACTTGACTAACTATTCTATGGCAAGTCAGGAAAATTCATTGTAAAAGAAATTGACTATCTACTAAAATTGGCCGTGTAATCGAATCGCAATATGGCATTTGTTGACAGTTGTATGAAATTGCAATAACACGGCAGATTGAGCGTGTCAATAATAAACAAATAATTTTCTTGACTGTAGCTACACTGTAAAAACGATCAACTTACTCACTGAATGGTAGAAACGACTAGTTTTTTTCCCCGATTTTCGTGGTCTCATAGGTATTATATTTTTTTGGGAATAAAATAACTTTAGATCAGTTTTTGATCTAAAACGGTCTAATTATGCAAATATTACTTCGTTCTACTCCGTGTTCCATTCAAAGTAATTGAGTGCGAGTCTTTTGTTACTAACCAGACATAAACTTACACTGCAGATATTCAACTCATTTCACCCTATATTATCAGGTTTGTTGGAAGAGATTTTTTAGAAAAAGTCATCGCCTTTGTGCTTATTTTTCTGCTCTTTTCTTCTTGTTTGTTTATATATGTGTGTACATAAATGGTTTTACAAATAAATACATAACTCTTTTGTCGATTTTCGTATTTTCTCCTCTCTTTTCTCGAAATGTACTCGAGATGGGCTCAGTTGCTCTTACTGCGGGTTGAGCACGCCTACTGTGATAGGCTGGAGTCACGTAATTTTATCATAGTTCGGGAGAAAAATCCGTGACAAAATGACAAAAACTCAAGCCTATCAGAGAGGTCATGCTCGCCTTGGTGGTCGCAAGCGCAAAAGAAGCAAAAATAGGAACTAGAAATTCTTCTCCAGACAATTCTATCCACAACCATTCCGATTAGCAGTAGAAAAAAGTTCTTCTCTGGTCATTTTTTAACAATAATCTTGCTAGTTTTCTGATTTTCCCCAAAATTTACGGAAAACTTAAATATTTAGCACAAAATGTTCCTTATTGCAATAAAAGAAAATATTCGGTTCGGTCATTGCTACGCATTTTGGCCATGACTCAGATGTAAATAAAAACGCACTTTTAAAACATAGCTACCAATGTAAACAACCTGTTTTAAGCTTTATTGTGTGTTGAATAGAGATTGATGTTGAGTAATAGAGCGAAAACATTGTATATCCACAGGAACAATTTTATCTTTTAGGGTTCCGTTGTGCTTGGGGGGAATATGAAAATACTTTATCTTACTGTACTTGATACTATGATAAGATATGCATCTGATGTCTTCGCAACCCTTGGTTGATTGGTAGAAAATGCCTAAGGCATAATGTCCGCCTTACAATTTTTTGTGGCCGCAAATTTTAAAGAAAAAACCGGCCAAGTGCGATTCGGACTCGCGCACCGAGGGTTCCGAACAAACCTGTAGGTATCCTCGATTTATGCATAAGGTTTATGTTTATGAAAATAAATGTTTTTTTTTTTAATTTTTATATTTAAGTTGATTGAATGAAAGGTAAATTGCGGTTTACGATTTATGACGTATTAAAGAAAAAACTACTTACTGGATCTCGTTCAAAACAATTTTCGGTGGTAGTTTACATGGTAATGTACATTATGTATTTTTTTTAGTTTTATCATTCTCTTATTTTAGAAGTTACGGGGGGGGGGGACACATTTTTCCACTTTGGAAGTATCTCTCGCGTAAACTATTCAGTTTAGAAAAATATGATATTAGAAACCTCAATACCATTTTTGAAGACCTATTCATAGATACCCCACACGTATGGGTTTGATGAAAATTTTTTTTTGAGTTTCAGTTCTAAGTATGGGGAACCCCAAAATTTATTATTTTTTTCTATTTTAGTGTGAAAATCTTAATGCGGTTCATACAATATATCTACTTGCCAAGTTTCAACAGCATAGCTCTTATAGTTTCGGAGAAAAGTGGCTGTGACATACGGACGGACAGACAGACAGACAGACAGACAGACGGACAGACAGACAGACATGACGAATCTATAAGGGTTCCGTTTTTTGCCATTTGGCAACGGAACCCTAATAAACGAGATAAAATTAATGACCAGGTTTAATAATTTAAAAGCTGTGTTAAAGAAAAACGTTTGTAAATAAATAAAAAAAAAAGATAATCTAGTTGAATTGGGAACCTTCTTTATGAACTCGGTTACAATGGAAATTACTCTTAATCCAAATAAAAACAATAATATCTACTCTTTATTTAGAAAGTTTATTGTGTACAATGAAATAAAATTCACCTATGTCATTTTAATAAACACCTACATTTCATCCCAACAGAATGCAAAAAAATCCTCCTCCATCCATTCATAATATTTTCAGACATGCAGAACCAACTTCCATATCTACGTCTCACTACACACCATTAAAAAAAAACATGATTATTTGGCACACGAGTTCTCGCCCAGAAAAATATAACGCACCGAGATATTTAGGTAAATTTGTAGGCAAGCTGTATATTTGATCTAGAAAAAGGCTGGACTCACACCTGTTATATCTAGATAAATACTGGTATTTAGTCCAGGGTCGAGGGTAAGCGCTAAGATACAGTAATAGCTGGAATAAAAATGGGTTTTTGATCGTTTAACAAAGTCAGAGAATTGCATAAATAAAAAAAAATCGTACTACGAGTGGCTAAACATTTGGCTTCGCCCGCGTGGATGCCGAAAGTGATCCCACTTGAACGCAGAAAACATCAGTCTTTATTTGCCTCCTCAAAATTACTCCAGCCATTTCGGAGATTAACCTGACAAACATTCTGACCACGCGGTATCGTGTTACCCAGCAACTGGGTTGTGGAGGTCAGATAGGCAGTAGCTCCATGTAAAATACTGTTATTCAGCTGTATTCGATTAGACTGGAAGCTAACCTCAACATAATTGGGAAAAGGATAAGCAGATGGAGATTATGAGGACACGGTACAGCCAACAGAAAACATTTACCCAAAAGCGGCTTTTTTTTGGGCCTAACTATGCACTTGTCGGCTACTTAACCGAACTGTGGATACCGGCCTTTTGCCAGGGCTTACAAACTTTAAACTAAAGCGACAACACGCTTAAGGACGTACGTTCCCCTGTGGGGTACGGACCTCGGTTTAGGGCGTCGCTGAAAGACAGGGACAGCAAGGGGCGGGCTGGATCGAAATGACCGAAAGTGGTGAAGCCTAAATGAGGATTCTTAATGTTTTAACCTAAGTCTTTGGCACGATCCGCTTGAGTGCCTTAAATTTAAAAAATATTCTCAATCCATTTTATTTACCTGCATACTCTTTTGGTTGGACGTATCTACAACAACCTCCTCCTCCATCCTCCATGTATCTATTTACAACATCAAGATTGTAAGTACTTAGGAGTAGGTTATCTGAAAGCTCATCTACGTAAATATATACAGCATCCTATCGCTCGACCTTTGTAATAAAGCGAGGAAGTATGAAATCAATACCTTTTGTTATCTTTTCCTTTCTAAATATAGTAATCTATAGTTTGTTGAATCTCATTAAGAGAGCTTCTGAAACTGTTTGTTGGGTATTTCGGCAAAAAGAAATATAGAAATTTCTTTTATCTTTCTTTAAAAGGGAAAGAGAAATAACAAACATCCCCAGGGTTCGATTGAAGGTTAAGCTTCAATTGTCGCGGTCAATTCGTGGATAAGTGATCCTCTATTACATACTGAGACACCTCTGTGCCCCGGAAAGCACGTTAAGCCGTTGGTCCCTCCTACCAGGGTCGAGGATTTTTCGAAACAGTTACCGTGGCCCTGGTACAGGCAACTGAAGGAACCCGGGTGGGTTTTAATCAGTAAAAGTCTGACAAGACCTCCCACTACGGTCTGAGTGGGAACAAGTCATTTAATGATTTCTTACCTATCCAGAAAAAGAAAGCCCTTGGTCCCTTCTCTCATTCATAGATTTTTGACAGTCATTACTAGTAGGCGAGTAGTCGCTCTTGTTTAAAGTTTTTTAAGCCCTGGCTGGAGGCCTTAATTTCTTAAGGTAGCCACAGGTAAGTCCGGTTAAGCAGTCGACAACCTCATAGGTCGACCTGCGAGCAGTCGTTCAAAAAAAAAAAGCGCACCAGACAGGCCCCCGGAAGTGAACGGAGGATCCGCCTTTTGTACGGAGGTTGAGTGAATTTTACACTCTGTACCTCATACCTCCAAACACTAATATAATGTCCACTTTTGGTAAAGGCTATCTTGAGTCGTTAAGTATATAAGGTGTATCTATTCATACACGAAATATTTTAAGAGGTACACCTGTAGGTGGTAAAGAAGCTATAGACGCAAAAAGAACATTTTTATCTAAGCGTTTTTGAATTTTCGTAATTATTATAATTTTAAAACTGCTTGAGACGTTTTGCATAAAACCTTTACTCCAAATTCTATGAAGGGCCCGCCTGACGCTGCGAGGGTGGCGACCGGACGGCACGAGCATGGCCGCGGTGTCACGGGTCGTAAAAAATAAGAAGGAGCCAGTATTTCTTATGTGCGTCAAATAATTAATGAATATTAAATTTTGAAAAAAAAAAATTTTTTTATTTTTTTGCATATAATGTTCATCTAAAAGGGTACATTTATTTACTATGGATCTAAATTCTGGCAAAGGAGAGGTCATCCTGAAGGTTGACATAAAGAACGCCTTCAATTCGGTTAATAGGGACATCTTGCTGGCGGAAACTAAAAAAGAAATACCACAAATCTATAGTTTCCTTTGGCAGTGTTACAGACACCCATCTAAATTACTATATCGGGACAACCTTTTAGAATTTGCAGTTGGCTGCCAACAAGGTCAGGCCCTCGGGCCAGTGATTTTTAGTTTAGCCATTCACCCAATCATTCGACACCTAAATTCCAAATTTAATGTTTGGTATCTCGATGATGGAACTTTGGGAGGCGATGTAGAAACAGTTATAAATGACCTAACAATCTTAAAACATGAGCTTCATTCCATCGGTCTTGATCTAAACCTATCAAAATGTGAACTTTATTTAACGGACAGTACTGACAGACAACTGACACTTACAAAATTTAACGCAATAGCTCCAGAAATAAAAATTATTGAAAAAAGCTCTCTTCGTCTCCTTGGGTCTCCAATCTTTGAGAACTCCTTTCCCTCTTTTATAGAGGAAAAAATACAAAATTTTAATGATGTTTCAGAAAGACTGTTCCAAATTAACATGCATTCGGCTATCACCTTAATTCGATACTGTTGTTTCGCCCCAAAATTAACATATTTCCTACGCGCTTCCCATTTATGGAAGTACACTCACCTTTTAGACAGAATGGACCAAATTATCCGGCACACACTAACCTCAATATTAAATGTGGCCTTGGATGACCGAGCTTGGGCACAAGCAACTCTTCCCATTCGTATGGGAGGCATCGGCGTCCGCAAAATTTCCAGTCTTAGTTTACCGGCTTTCATATCCTCGGTCCACGGCACTGAGAAATTAATCAGGAAAATCTTAGCTTCCACACTGATTAATTTTGATGTGCCGTGCTTCACCGAGGCTATAGATGCCTGGAAACTCGCTTGCCCGAATTCAAATCTACCCGATAACCCGCTTTCCCAGAGACGGTGGGATGAGCCGCTCTGCAGAGTTGTACAAGACAATTTTATTTAACTCGTCCGCTACTACTGCGGAGCGTGCGCGCCTGCTGGCTGTGGTTAAGTGGGAGTCGGGTCTGTGGCTTCATGCGCTACCGTCGTCGAACATAGGCACTTTGCTCGGCGACACTACTTTCCGCCTTGCTGCTTCTCTAAGACTAGGAGCTCCTTGTTGTTCTCCTCATCGCTGCCACTGTGGCGAAGTTGTCAACAGTCTAGGACACCACGGCCTGTCTTGTAGCCGAAGTGCGGGTCGCTTAGCGCGCCACGCAAACATTAACGACATCATCCGACGAGCTCTTGTCACCGTCGGCGTTCCAGCTGTATTAGAACCCAATGGCTTGGCACGCGACGATGGCAAGAGACCGGACGGTATGTCTTTGTTTCCTTGGAAGGTGGGTAGGCCTTTAGTGTGGGACGCAACGTGTGTCGATATTCTTGCGCCATCCCATCTTCCTAGCTCGGCTTGCTGCGCTGGCGCTGCCGCTGCGGCTGCGGAAAACCTCAAGCGGCGAAAGTATAGCAACCTTATTGGCAATTATATTTTCGAGCCGTTTGGGGTTGAAACCCTCGGGCCGTGGGGTCAGAGTGCTCATGGCCTTTTTAATGAAATCTCAAATCGGCTAGTTGACACTTCTCGTGACCCAAGGGCTGGTTTTTATTTTGGCCAGCGGCTAAGCATTGCTATACAGCGTGGTAATGCCGCCAGTCTCTTGGGTACATTGCCGGTCGACAGCGGTGAGGATGAATTTTTCGATGCTTTATTTTAGTTTGTGTATAGTTTTGGTTAAGTTAATATAATTTTTTTTTATTTTTATTTTAGTTAATTAGGCTAGTTTTCTTTATGTATGTTATTGATCCATTGAAAAAAATACATTCAGAAATATGTTATACATATAGTGACCTTATACATATAGTGACCTTATTGGTGATGTTCTCCAGAAAGGTCAGGTGCGTAGTACTCGCAACTGGCGTGCGTGTATGACCAATTGTATGAACCTTAAAGAGGCAAAAGGAGTGTGTAGAGATCGTAGCAGGTGGCGTTCCGTGGTTTCTGCCTACCCCCATGGGAAAAAGGCGTGATTGTATGTATGTATGTACATTCAGAAAACATTTTTTTTTCGTTGCTGTAGCTTCTTTACCAGGTGTACCTCTTAAAATATTTCGTGTATGAATAGATACACCTTATATATGACAACAATCATATTTGATGACTAATAGCTTTTTTTTTCTTTTTTTTTGTGGGCGAGATATCATCAAATGACGTCTCCCGCTCTAGGTGGAGCAGAAGGGCGTATCAAACTTTTACTGACTAAAATCCACCCGTATTCCTTCAGTTGCCCTTATGCCAGGGCTACGGCAACTCTTTCAAACAAATCTCGTGACCCTGGATGACGAATAGCTTTACATTTTGATCTTTTGATGTTTTAAAGCTTTGATATTATAACTAATCGATTTATTGAATGATCGATCTTTGATGTTTCTTTGTTTCGAGAACTCCATATTTTTAGCATTCAAAGTAATATAAACGTTCGATAATTTAAACATTTGCTATATTTAACATTTTAAATGGCTTATATTTAAATAAAATACCACTCTACGTGAGAAATATTTCGAAAAAGAACCGAAAAAAATACATAAGAGGGTAGGGCCAGAAGAGCCCCTGAAATTCAAATCTGTTAAGTTTTTTGTAATTTTCATATCAATGTCAGATAATAATTGTTGATGGATGTGAATTGACATGATATTAGTAAGTCATGTCGTCATCATCAGTTCAGCCAGAAACCCCTGATGGATATAGGTCCCGCCAATTTCGGAGGGTTGCATGCATTCTACTACGCGATCGTAGTAGAATGCATATAGAACGCTGCTGCCTATTCTCTAGTAGGTCCATAAGTCGCCTTCTACAAACACCCATGGGATGAAAAAGGATGGTGCTGTTCTTGACATCTGGCACTACACGGACTAAGTCTTGTAAATAAGGCAAATATCGTACAGATTACGAACAAATCAATTGACACCTCATTCAGTAAAATTGGATGAGTATTTTAGGAGCTATGGCAGAACAACCGTAAATACACTACACGGACTAAGTCTTGTAAATAAGGCAAATATCGTACAGATTACGAACAAATCAATTGACACCTCATTCAGTAAAATTGGATGAGTATTTTAGGAGCTATGGCAGAACAACCGTAAATACACTACACGGACTAAGTCTTGTAAATAAGGCAAATATCGTACAGATTACGAACAAATCAATTGACACCTCATTCAGTAAAATTGGATGAGTATTTTAGGAGCTATGGCAGAACAACCGTAAATACACTACACGGACTAAGTCGTGTAAATAAGGCAAATATCGTACAAATTTCGAACAAATCAATTGACACCTCATTCAGTAAAATTGGATGAGTATTTTAGGAGCTATGGCAGAACAACCGTAAATACACTACACGGACTAAGTCTTGTAAATAAGGCAAATATCGTACAGATTACGAACAAATCAATTGACACCTCATTCAGTAAAATTGGATGAGTATTTTAGGAGCTATGGCAGAACAACCGTAAATACACTACACGGACTAAGTCTTGTAAATAAGGCAAATATCGTACAGATTACGAACAAATCAATTGACACCTCATTCAGTAAAATTGGATGAGTATTTTAGGAGCTATGGCAAAACAACCGTAAATACGTTTGTATTTACGGTTGTTCTGCCATAGTAGTCTATTTAGACATACATAGACTGCTATAAAAACATAACCCTTTCAGCTTCGTCGTAAACTAACATTACTTTAACACCCCTATTTCTTATAAATGTATGAAACACCTACCATACCTATAAAGTACTGATTTCATTAGTTAGGAAAACAAACAGTACCTCCTACTACATTATTAGCTAATAACCTACCTTAAGAACATTGAAACATTCGTTTGTTGACAGACGATTTCAATACCCAAAAATATAAATGGGCTAGCAACTAAAAATAAAATCTTCTATAAATTCTGCTATTAAAAAGTTTATTCGATATTTAGAGAAAGATTAAAAACAGGCTTTGCTGGACTTTGACTCAATCATTTTAAATTAAGGTCATATGACTTTTGTTTGAGTGGGAAATCACCAAATGACGTCTCCCGCTCTGGACCGAGCGGGAGGGCGTGTCAGACTTTTACGGACTAAAAATGCAGCCGTGTTTCTTCAGTTGCCTGTGCCAGGGCCTCGGTAACTCTTTAGAACAAATTCGCGACCTTGGCAGGCATCGGCTCTAGCGGACCTTTTAAATTTTGCTGACATCTTTAAGATCATACACCTTTTTTTTGTGGGCGGGAAATCATCAAATGTCGTCTCCCCCTCTGGGTGGAGCGGAAGGGCGTGTCAGACTTTTACTAACCAAAACCGACCCATGTTTCTTCATTTGTCCTATGCCAGGGCCACGGTAACACTTTCGAACAAATCTCGCGACCCTGGCAGGAAGATCATACGCTTACGCTTAAATTCGCCAAAGAGGTGTTATTGATTGAGTCCATATGAACACACGTTTCCGAGGTTAAGAAAAATTTACGTGACTATTGTGGTGGTAGGTTAAAAGAATTGGTTCTTAAGTACCAGGTGTTCAGATCACAACTGAATAGTACGGTAGACGGTAGAAACGATTGAAAAAATGACAGATTGTGGAAAGATTCCCACGGCTCGATATAAAAAAAATGACGAAAAGAAATGTCACTTTTTTTTTCTCTGGATGGGAAATCATCAAATGACTTCTCCCGCTCTGGGCGGAGCGGGAGGGTGTGTCAGACTTTTACTGACTAAAACCCACTCGTATTTCTTCAGTTACCCATATGCCAGGGTCACGGTATCTCGTTTGAACAATCTCGCGACCCTGGCAGGCATCGGCCCTAGCAGATCCCGTCAGTGCTGCTGACATCTCTTTGAGGCGCGCGTGGAACACTACGCGCCGTCGACACGAGCTTGGTCCTTACCGGGCGGCGAGCTACCCATTGCTCACCGCCCGCAAGCCCGCGCCTACGGTGGCCGGGAGTCTGCGATCGACTCCCGAAGTAATGTCACTTTGACATCATTATTTGCCACGCTTTTTCTCAACCATGTTTGTGTCGGCTGCCAGTCTATCCATATTCAGCTGAGTACCAGTATTTTACATGGAGCTTCTGACTACTCGAAACGACTGTCAAAGTAGTGGCGGCATGGATTGTTTCTCTAGTTCATCGTCTACATCAGCATTACAGCCAAAAGACGTCCACTTCTGGACATAGCCTCCCTCAACCTCCGCCACTTCGACCGCTTCTGAGCTTCCCATATCCAGCGTATTCTTGCAGCCTCCCCACTCTCACGTCTTCTTTCTCTCTCTATTTTCCCGCAATCCTGCTTGCGTCATTATTTATATGAAAAACATTCACTTTCCATTACATATCTCTGCATCAAGGCGTATTATTAGAAGTTTTCGTAACAAAAGTCATTGACCGTAGAAATGTTGGCTAGCAATAGGAATAATGATTTGACGGACGCGGAATATAGATTCAAGGTTATCCACGATTTATTTGGCATGTAGAAAACAATAGTAAAATATGAAAGACATTTCTTCCTCATCTCGTGATGTGGGTATAAAGACGTGACATAAAGATAATTAGAAGCAAGCGGTGGCCAATAGGTAAAGAAGGTGATGACTACCGAGTTGGAGGTGGTAGGTTTGAATCTAGACAGGCGTTTCACTTTGTGTAAATTATTTAATCACCACTGCTGTCAAAACGATGAAAGAAAACATCGTGAGTAAGCATGTCCTAGAACCGAAAATTCGAAGACATATGAAATCTGTCAAGCCGCACTAGGCCCGCGTGGTAGATTACGGACCACTCCCTCTCACTCAGAGGAGGCCTGTATCCCAGCAGTGGGAATATTATAGGCATATATGTTCACAGACAATTAAATGGGCTAGCTTTTGCTAGAAATAGAATTGGACAAAAATTTGGGTTGAAATATGATTAAATAAATTTGGCAAGAAATGTTTTCTTTTCGTCACTAATTCAGTATTGTTATTACATATACTATTTTTAAAGTTTCCACATTAGAACAAACGTTGAACTCAATAACGTAACGTAAAGGGCATAATGGAAACTATAAATATAGTTATAAAGAAAACAGGGACACAAATTGTTCTACACCAACATTGGTGAACGCCTAAATAGCTTTGGTAATCATGCGATTTCAAATTGAGCACAAATTATAATACTTTAAGTGGAAGTTAATCCAAAAGCTTACATGAATTAATGTGACTTAGAGTAACGATAATGTAAGTAGTTATATTATTATACTTCATAAGTCGAACTTCGTCAGTCTCGAACACCATTGACTTATCGAGAAAGAAAAACGATTGTAAAACAATTTGGCTTCTTTCTGACATCATTATAAGGTAGCTTCCTTACCAAAGCGATCTTTGCGCAAACTCGCGATCGTTACGTTCATTTTATTTGGTAACTCCAACCTCGCCACTCCTGGTTCCCGTCACCCAGTTTTTCGAACTAATGTCTTTTATTTTTATATTTTAAATTATGGGAAGAGAAGCATCAACCACCTCCCCACTTCGTTAAACATTTGCCTACTGGTCGTGATCTGCCGTGGCGTATATGGAAAGCTTTCAATCGATTGCTTAACCTAATAGGCCGTCGCAGACACAGTTTGTTAAAATGAGGGATTACTAACACATCCAATACTCAGTACGATTGCGGTGCCTCTAATCAGCCCATTTTTCTCTTGCCAAAATGCCCTAAGTGCCCATTCACCTGCACTTCGGATGACTTTAAAGAATGCTACTAATGCCACAATAAACCTGGCCTAAGCTTACTGGGCTCAAACAATAACAAACATCAAAGAAGAGTACCGTCGACACAAAAAAAGGGAAATAAGTCACATTATGAACGCGCATCGCATAAACGCGCGATTGATCGCTTTGATTAACACACGGGGCTACTGGTCATATTTCTACACAATTAAGTTGTTACATTTAAATCAACCTCAGTGATAATTTCCGCGATACTTTAATTCAAATATCATTACATTATTTATAAGAAACACAATTTTCAATCACTAGTCAACACTCCATGCATATCTAGCATGACGGGCAATTCCCACGTTCACTCAGATTGCCCAGAAACAATGCCCAGATGTATAGTCCAGATTACCTCTATGCCTTTTAACCATGGCGATAAAATATGTATTTTTGCCATTTTAGAGACACGTTGAAAGATCTTTTTAAGTGGGTTTCTCAACCAAAGCGCTTTTCACGGAGTTAAAAACGGAATTTACCGTATTTATTTAGCCCGTAGACACGTAATATTTATACTGCTGTATAGGGTGGGTGAGATGGAAAAAGATATTTCATTTTTCTATGTAGTTTTATGCTAACTTATGCTTTATTTCCGTGTACATTTAAATGTAGGTCAGCTTGCGATTAATGTTGGAGCTACTGTTTAAATCTTAACTCATTTTGATTGGTTGAACAAAATGTATGTTTGCAGTTGTTTTTATTAAATTCTGTTCGTGAAATGAAAGATTTGTGAATTTTCAAGTGCAGCAGTTATTCTTATTTCTATTTAAGAGTTTTTTTTGTACCTACTTACAGACCGAAAGTTTGACAACCAGTCATACCAAGGGGCATCATATTACCCAGTAACTGGGTTGTGGAGGTCAGATAGGCTTCATGTAAAATACTGGTATTCAGTTGCATCCGGTCAGACAAGCCGCTCTCAACATAGTTGGGAGGCTAGGCAGATAATGATATCGTAAATTAAGTTAATTTTAATTAACTAGTAATTGAAGTTATAAAATTAAGTTGTAAACGTAAGCTGTTAAATGGTTTCACAAAAACACATATTTTTTTACTTATTTTTTTCACTTTACTTAGTACAAAGTCATTTCGCGTGTCTGTACGATTAGTCTTTTAAACTACGCAACGGATTTTAATGCGGTATTCATCAATAGACAGAGTGATTGAAGAGGAAGGTTTGTTTGTATAATACACAGGCGAAGCCGCTGGACAAAAGCTGGTTTGGTTATATGATTGACTAGCTTCTGCCCGCGACTTCGTCCGCGTTAAATTTCTTGTTCTCGTCGCATCGAATCGCCTACCCCTGCGATTTTCCCCGTTTTTGCAACATTTTTCATTACTGCTCCGCTCCTCTTAGTTGTAACGTGATGC
Source organism: Aporophyla lueneburgensis (assembly GCA_932294355.1). Classification (NCBI taxonomy): domain Eukaryota; kingdom Metazoa; phylum Arthropoda; class Insecta; order Lepidoptera; family Noctuidae; genus Aporophyla; species Aporophyla lueneburgensis. The sequence continues at coordinate 12,052,174 of OW028759.1, forward strand.
TATAGCCTTCCTCGATAAATAGGCTACACGACACAGAAAGAACTTTTCAATTCGGACCAGTAGTTCCTGAGATTAGCGCGTTCAATCAAACAAACAAACAAACAAACTCTTCTGCTTTATAATATTAGTATAGATAACTAAATCGCGAATGCAGTATAGTCTGCTTGTTCCACTCCCGGACATCGGAAACAAAAATTTTTTAACTTGACTTTGTGATGAAAATACTTCTAACTTTAATTGGCTGTGAAGTATTTGTTACTTCGTTCTTATTAATTATTTCTTTGTTTTAATTATAGAGTAAGTCCTTAAGTTTATTTGTTTAAGATGAAAGCTTTTTGTTAGGAAATTGGAGCATTACTTTTAAGTGGATGTTTCATACAATTTGGTCGTGGAGATTGTTTGTTTCTTAAACGTAAAATATCTGGTTGACCGAGTTTTGCTCGGTATTTTTTGGTAAATTGTGTTTAAAATAATAAGTTTATGTTCAAGTTAATTTTCGATAAAGTTGGTCATTGAAAACACGAATAAAACGACATTTTATAAAAATGAATCCTAGCTAGATCGATTTATCGCCCCCGAAACCCTCTGTATACTAAATTTCATGAAAATCGTTGGAGCCGTTTCCGAGATTCAGATTATATATAGATATACATATATACAAGAATTGCTCGTTTAAAGGTATAAGATAAGATAAGATAAGCTGTTATTAAAAGTACCATCTAGAGTATTGCATAAATACAAAAAAGAGCATGAAAAAAAAAAGAAGTATTTACCAAGTTTCCGTATGGTGCCGGACGTAAAGAGTAGCACCATCCCATTTCTTCCAGTGGGTGTCGTAAGAAGCGACTAAGAGAGTTAGTAGAGAATGGGCATACCGTGGGAGCAATCAAAGCGCCACTGTTCGAGTGTGTTTTGTTTTGAATAGTGAGCTATTTTTGCCCTACACTTTACTGAGAGTTGAATCAGCGCTAGTCTGTTCGATTGGTTAGCAATTAATCTTCGCTTGTTATGTAAGTTGTATCTTTAGATCGGAAAAGAATGAATGAAGAAGCGGGTTTGAGTTTTCATGTTTTAATGGGTGTTGGATTTTTGGGTAAGGAGTCTAAACACGCAGTATGATAAATTTAGATGTATTGAAAGTTTGGGGCGATTTTTTAAACGACTTCCAAAAGGAGTTGGTTTTCAATTCGTTGATTTTTTTCTATTTTCCTTCGGACTTCTGACCCATAACAACTAGTAAACTAACGACTTAACGTACTTTCCGAGGCATGGAGGGGTATGTAATGTCTTGGTATATAAAGATGGCCACCCATTCACTGATCAACCGCAGCAAGCGTAGCTTTACCCCATCGATCGACCAGAAAGAAAGAAAATACATTTATTTAGCACGGCCTAAAAGGCAAGCAATAGGTTTACAGCAGGAAAGAGAAAAATAAAAATAATATTAAAAAATGTAAGGTGTGAAGTCAAAAACTAGAACAGTGTAACTGTGATCACTTAGCCACAAATCCTACCAATATTTAAAAACATGAGCACGCAAATATCTAAAGCCATATTTAAAATATCAGATACTTCAAATGAAAGACTAAATCCGATCTTTCGAAAAACTAACAGAATAATTCAACTATAGGTACTTAATTATTTGAACTGAAGTAGGGTAAACCCGGTGCTCTATCCATTTTTATCGGACGCGGAATAAAATGGTGCTGTCAGCTTATTAAATAGAAATCCCTCGTTGGAATCGTTTTGCTGCGTCGCTTTCAAGACGAAAATTTTATTAGTTTTATATTGTTCAGACGGGAAATGTTAATGAGAATATTGGGATTAATTAGCCCGTTTTTGTGCGGATATTGAAATCTAGAATTTTTTTTTGTGGGGTCTTTTTAAAACCTTCATTAAGTTTGTTCATCGATCTTGCTTTCGGTGCCTATTACAATTCTAGTTGTGTCGGGTGGGGACTAATTAGAATTATAACTGTCCTAACTCTTATTAAACTTTCCTTATTTCCGTTCTTCAATAAGGATTCCTAAAGGAAAGTTTTTAGTATTAATGTCGATAAGTCGGCTATAAGATTAGAGAGAGACCAAAAAAACGATGGATGGACTGTGTGAATTATGATATGAATAGAAAGGGGTGATTACTGAGATGACGAGTACCTAATAGCGAAGTCTGGAAGAAAAAGACATGTTGCACCAAGCCTAAGAAAATTGGGATAATGGCAGGAAAATGCTGATGAATTAAGATTCGTAAAATATTCAGAAAAGCGATTCCTTCCTTAATAATTTTGTAAGTGTAAGTAGGTTTGTACAAACCCTTTTATATGTCAACCATATTTTAAAACTAGATGAGGTGAGACTGAGAAGAAAGGCCGAAACAAACTCAGAACTCTCTTTTAAAGTCCAGGCATAATATTGGTCAGATCAAGCGGAGACTATGAAGATTGATGTCTGAAATGCTGTTTTGAGGAAAGAACCAGACACATTGAGTTAATCTGTCCAGTCGGTGCAAGCATTTGCCAGTAATCGAGCAGTTCAACTCGGAGCATGGCTTATGCCAAATGTCATAAATACTGGTTTTCCAGCTGTATCCGATTAGACTGAAATTCAACCTTAACATAGAAAAAGGCCAGGCAGATAATGATGGTCAACTCTCTCGCTGACTTGCTCAATATTAAAGCGGCGTGAATTTATTCTTGCCGATATTAGAGAAGAAGATGAATGTCTAACACAGATAGTTGCGTACCTGTGTTTAAGTCCCTCAAACTACTGACTTTCCCGGCTATGTATATTTTAGAAGTTGCAATGTTTGTTAAATGTAACATAAATCTTTTTACTGCAGTTTCGAAAGATAGAAAGAGACCTAGAAGTCAGTATAAATATCTACTTCATGTTGAGAGTTGTAATACTGCTTTACAAAAAAAAAGGGTTATTAGTATGGGCCCAATAATATATAATATAATACCCAACTTTATTAAAAATGACTCAATTCAAAACTTTAAAAAGAAACTGACAGCTCTGTTAATTGAGAAATGCTATTATTCTGTGAATGACTATCTTAATGATACTGACCTTTGTACTAAATATTTTTTTTTTTTGACTTACCTACCTAACATTGACATTGTAATTTATGATTATTATTCCAATTGTATTGCAGCTTTTTGAGTTAATGATTTATTATATGAATGTACCATGCCGAATATGTATTAACTATGCTATAAAATAATAATATTAATTGTTGATGTGTATTAATAATGTTGCATGCCTAATTTAAGGTAGATTGTACAAGGATCACCCATATCATTTGTCACATCTTATTTACTGTACCTGCAATCTATGCAAATAAAATTTTACTTTACTTTACTTTATCATCATCATTTCAACCAAAAGACGTCCACTACTGGGCATAGGACTCCCTCAAAAAAGAGGTGTTTGCGTATTCGCAAAGCGTGGCAGGCGCGTTGGCGATCAGAGTATGGTGGTATAATGCATAGAGAAAGCTGCTGCCTATTCTGTAGTAAGTGCCTGCGTCGCCTTTTACGACAACCACGAGAAGAAATGGGGTGGTGCTATTATTTACGTCCGGCACCACATTGACAAACGCTTACACGAATATTTAACTAATTCTATTATTTTTGTTTCAGGGGACTACTCACTAGACATCAAGGACGTAACTCTAGAAGATGACGGATTGTATCAGTGCCAAGTCAGCTCCGGGTATAACAGTAAGTTTGACAATCATATCTGTCTTCACAGTAAGGCAAAAGCGTTGCGTATCAGTGCTCTACTACGCTTTGCTGTGCTAGGCTACAAACATCTTTATGCAGTTGGCCGAGCACAATGCGCGGAGTATAACATTACATAGCACAGCGCAGCATTAGTTGATTTTAAATAGATTTTAAGTACCCTTAGTACTAACATTTTTCGAACTCTATTTATTTCCAAGCCACCGCTCTCCGTCCGTCTATAGGTACAGGAGTATGAAACCTATCGTAAGCGAGTAAGTAAAACTCGCATTTGGTTAAAGAAATATGTTTCTCAATAACCTTTTTCATACATTGACCAAGATGCTTTGTTCGTATTAACTTCAAATGAGGCTATTACCGACACTATAACAGTGATTACTTATTATCCCAGCAGCGTCAAATACCCAATTCTCCTTTAATAAAGAGGACTCTTCGAATAACACCCACTCATAAGCACAGTGTATATATTTCTAATATTGCCTTTCCAATAAAATATTATGGAAGAACAAAACTATCTGACAAGACAATAATTATTGTATCATGGAATAGATATGATGACACGTTAAACTATAGATACCGGTCCGACTGCCAGCGATAAGCGAGAAGCGACTAAAGCAAGCAACTAAAAACCAGTAAGCAAGCACCAACTCGTTGCACAGTGGAACGAATGTATGGGAGCGGTTGGACGTAGACATGTCCGAAAAATAAGAGTAAAATTATGACAAACTAATGATGCCATCTTATTCGATTACTTAATGCCTTCATAAATTGTGGTGATGAATTTCTTCATAACTCCCATATTTCGGGAGTAATTTGAGAAAATGTGAAATTTTACTATGAAAATGAGTGTATCGAGCTCTCTCCCTCCTGATTCCGGGCTTGTTTCAAGTAGCGGTCTCTAATATCGTAATGCTATTACTAAGAGCTATATTTAATACTAAGACACATAGTGCGCCAAATGTGCACTTTCTGGGATAAAAGAAAATGAAAATTTAAAAAAAAAAACGTTTTTTCCCCATTTGTATTTACTTTAAACCGCAGACAGACTTATTAAGAGGTCTATAAATATATTATATATATACAGAAATATATATTAACAAAAATATTCACAAGAACTGATGAGAGTATGACTTTTAAGTAAGTTGATAATAAATTACCTAGTTTCATTAAAAGTACAATAAATAATTAAGATGTAATGTGCTCTAATTTACTAAGTTACACATTTTAAAACAATAACATCATTTAATTATCTTCGTCATCATCATCATCATCAATTAATTCAAATTCAGAATCGATGTCCGCTAAATCATTTATGTTAACAAATTCGATATCACTTTTCTCAGAATCCGTAAGCTCATAAAATTCCTTAAAAGAAGATTTTTTTACAAACTTATTTCCTTTTGGACGGATACTTGTAACAAGTGGATCAGAAGACAGTAAAAGATTGTGCATAATATCTTCATTGCATGAGATACTGCTATGCTTTCGAGAATGCCCCTCTCTATATTTTCTAAAATCTTTATTTCTAGCCTCAGATGCCTCTTCGGATAGAAAACCAATGGGCACAATTGACATGTTCTGAACTATGTCTGGCCCATGCATTAAAATTTTATGAAGTGAAGAAGGCATATAATACCATGGGTATAACTCCACGTAAAGCTTAGCAGTATCAAAGCAGAACTCTCGGAATTTAGTTACGTTGATCTTCTCTCCTGATGAAATACACTGCAAGATCACACAGATTTTTCTTAAAAGCATAGCATCTATTCCGGTCAGTTCAGCAGATTTAGTGTAGTTTTCAAAAAATCTCCTTGCCGAGTTGCCATTGTTGGTGGATCCACTGCCTTGTTTCACAACATCGAGAAGTAAGCCCGTTTCTCTTCTTACAGCCTCTTGAACTCTTTTCTTCCTGTCATCAACTTGCCTTTTTGCTATATCACCCCTTACTTGCCATGATTTTATGTCTAATTTGTAGGAAATGTGTAATAAGCATTCCATTGAGCGAATCCAAGCGTGAAGGGTGCTTAAGCTATATTTATACATGTCCTCGTTTGCGTGTTTATCTTTGATTAACTCTAAATTATTCATTTCTTTAGGACAAGCCTTGCATATGTCACACACTGAAGCTGCTGTATTGGATATAATGGAATGAATTTTACCATCAATCATTGTCAATAGCAGTTGGTGTTTGACACTAATTCCATCAGTGATGGTGGATGGAGTTAAGGCTTCAATCTCTGCTTCGATTTCAGCCATCTCTCTCTGCACATTTTCTTTGGTTTCCTTTATAAACTTAAACAATATTGGCCGGCAAAATGAAGTGGAAGATGGTCGCTCGTTTTCCCAAATTGTTACACCTTTTGAGACGAGCCGCAGTGGTACAAGACTAATCATAAAATTACTAGCAAGATCGATTTGCTCATCTTCACTCGTCCTTTGATGATAAATGCTTTGGCTAGATGATCCGTCAAAACCCCATTTGCTGGTCAATACGAGCTGTTGATTGGGATCAACAGGGGTTTCTAACGACCTAATAAGTCTTCTTGAGGTTAAATCCATCAAGGCTTGTAATTTGATTTTTGCAGAGCTCTCTGTAACTGTGAGATCTTCTTTGGCCGGATAGCACTTAATTTTTTCTTTAACCAACATGTAGTAACTCGGGTATTGAAGAGCTCCTTCTTGAGTGTTGAAATCCCGAAGAGTGTTATAGCGCCATTTCGATAAGTTCATCGATACATAAAGAGCCAATGCCTTCAAAGGGGATATTTCCCGTACCTGAATTGATTTACCTTCAATGAAGGCTTTGATTTTTGAGGCCTCTTCTGGATTCTCCGTCAAGTATTTCATAACATAAGCTGTATCGCTTTGTCCTGCCTTTTGAAGCGCCCTTTCGGCCGAAAACATAATTTCAGCGCTGCTACTGCTGCATGAAAGACTATCTTCAGTGCGTCTTCTTTTTTGCCGGTTACTAAGGTCCTCAAAAGATTTACGAGGACTAGGATGTGTACAAGTTGAAGCATCAGATTTAGCAGGAGAAATTATGGGCTCGATGACGTCACTTATATTTTCTGTAGAAGGTTCCATATTTTCATTCTGTAATTCCGGCCATTGAATTGCAGCCTGTAGCCAAATCTCATGTTTCTTCCGAAACTTATCTGTGCTTCTTCCAGACTGTGTCCATTTTGCATAAATGCGGTAGCAAAATCGACGACACCAGTCTTTTAAACTTGTTTCAGCACTTTCACATAACTGAACACAACTGTTATCTTTTAAAACACTGAACAAATAGTTAAAGTCGCGTAAATCTTTATGTGCGCGTGCGCATAAAGCAACGTGAATATCAAGATTTGTATTAAAATTTGGAAAATACATTGCGAGATGAGCTTGGATACAACGAGGTGTAAATCAACACTGATTTTAAAGTTACTAATAGTGACCTATTTATATAAAATCCAGGTATCCCAGGTATCCTTTGTTAAATATTGCAAGGTAATTAGTTATTGTGATAATTAGTAAATGATGCATGCTAAATTAGTGTATTAAGAGCCATTTAGTAATTAAATAATAGCAATGTTCTTATCAGTAATCATTAGTGCATCAGTTTTATATGTAAACCTTAAGTCCCTAATTATATATCCTAATTAGCTTATATCTTCTCTAATTGGCTGCTCAGAAATGTTATTGTAATAAGGTAAACCTTTAGAAAAACGGTTTTAATCAACAAAATAAACAAAAAATAAAAAAATTGTGTTATAAAATAAACATCACTCTTTATCCCAGAAAGTGCACATTTGGCGCACTATGTGTCTTAGTATTAAATATAGCTCTTAGTATTAGCATTATGATATTAGAGACCGCTACTTGAAACAAGCCCGGAATCAGGAGGGAGAGAGCTCGATACACTCATTTTCATAGTAAAATTTCACATTTTCTCAAATTACTCCCGAAATATGGGAGTTATGAAGAAATTCATCACCACAAGTTATGAAGGCATTAAGTAATCGAATAAGATGGCATCATTAGTTTGGCATAATTTTACTCTTTTTTTTCGGACATGTCTACGTCCAACCGCTCCCATACATTCGTTCCACTGTGCGTTGGTACGCGTTTGTACGTACTCTCAGAGAGTGTTCTGCCTGGAAAACGAGCATCGCCAAACGAGTACTCTTCCTATTATTTATCGTAGTCGCAAGTGCAACTGCTGAGTGGATAGGTCCTGGATTCGATTCCCAGGTTGGTCAAAATTTTCCTGCCAAGGCTGCGGATTTGTTTGAAAGAGTTACCGTGGACCTAACATAAGCAACTGAAGAAACACAGCTGGAATTGAGTTTTTATTTCAAATTTTTTAGTAACAGCCCGAAGATTGCCGATTGACCCCCGTGCCTCAAAAAACACGCTAAGCTGTTGGTCCTGCGCCTGATCTCTCTCCAGTCGTGTCGGATTACGTGCTGTTCCATCGGACTATAACTGTGAGGGAAGACAGAGAGCACCTCTATCCTGTGCAAACACTCGTGCACTAATATCTCCCGCGCCGATGGCTAGCGTCCGTTGAGTTTGGCCGCCATGACCGAAATGCGGTCTAGAAGACTATTATCAGTCTTTTAGATAGCTTTTGTTGCTGCAACAAACAAGTACTTATACTTGCTAGTAGATTGAATGATTTAGCGACCAACTATTCCTTTTTTATCTCTTTTACTCACACGGGATCTTTAATCTTTTGCACGTTTCTTTAGCGGGAAATTCTTTGATGGGTAGCTAGTCGCTTTCGTAGGCGGTAGGACCAATTCCTTAGGGACGAGTCCAGTGTAGCCTGACCTCTTTTATTATAATAAGCCAATACAATGCAAGGTCAATTAATACTGGAATATAGCTTCATATGTCTTCGTGCTTGCGTAAAAGTATGAAGATTATTATAGGTTCACTTAATAGTAATAATGAGAAATGTACCGAAGAGTTTCTGTGTATTGTAGCACAGTAATTAGAAAGTAAATAGGCAGAATAAGTTGTCTCTTATATATAATGGGAAAGACATCATCAGTTCTTACATTATTTCACATTATGAGACACGATTGGTATTATTGAAAGATAAATATAATGTTTATTGGTCGAATTTTAGTATCTTTTTTTATCCTTTGTTACTATTCGACCGACCAGGATTACTTTTATATTTCCAGATGGGTACAGAAGAAAATTACAATAAAATATAGCTGATTCTAGTTGCTCCTTCCAAAAGTAGTTTCGTATAGAGAAGAAACTACACCATTTTTTACTAGGCTATGTTTTTCTTACTTCCTGGGCAAAGGCATTCTTCCACTCCCTTCATCTTCCGGGAGCTCTCGCGTCCTTCTTTCAGTTTGGAACCATCCCGCCATGGTCTACAATGACCCCGCCATACTGTTTCAGTGTATCAATACTCTACTCTTCGGTTCGGACCCACAGTTAGTCCGGCAGACATGTCGTTACGCTTTTAAAATAAGAACATATATGAAAGCTTTACAAGCTTTCTATGTGTGCGAAAGCCTTAGTCTTTTTTTGTGGTGGGAAATCATTAAATAACATCTCCCACTCTGGGCGGAGCGGGAGGGCGCGTCAGACTTTTACTGACTAAAACCCACCCGTGTTCCTTCAATTGCCCTTATACCATGGCCAGGGTATCTCTTTGGAACAAATCTCGCGACCCTGGCAGGAAAACATTAGGCTTACGCCATTTCTGTTAAAAGATACGACACTAAGGGGACAATAGTTCTGGTCCATTTCCGTAATCCAGGACAAAACTGTAGAAGGAATTTAATATCGTTGTTAAACTAAATAAAAGTCTCAATCAGTCTTTACAAATAAGGACATGAGTGATAAATGTTTTATAGTTTTACCTTATAAGATAAATTGGTGTTCCCATGGGAAAAAGCAGTTTCAGGCACCCATAAATAGCTTATACTGTTCGTGGCAAGACAAATGGACTGGGATACGGACAATGAACATAGATACCAGACAAAGGACAATCCTAAAATGTTTTTTGCTCGTAAATATTATTGTATTATATCTACGTATCAGAAGTGGGCGAAGCGGTGGTACTTGTGGGAGCCCATGTTTAGCGGTGGACGTCTTTCGTAAGAAAAGATAATGATGATATCTACGTACGTACATGAGAACAGTAATGGTCCAGTAGAAATTGCCAGGAATTGCGATTTATAAGGACGTAGGTTCGAACCCAAAAAGGTGTTTTACTTTGTTCAAATTATTTCATCTCCACTGCTTTCAAAATGGCGAAGGAAACATTTTGAGGAACCCATCATGGCTCCCCAGCAATGAGAGGAGGAGCGAGCACCTGTGGTCCAGCTGTTCTATTTATTTATTAAAACTTTATAAACAAGTAAAACTACTGTACAAAGGTGGACTCGAATCCATATAACGAAAATGAACTTTGCCTGGAGACATAACGATCGGTAGAGAAGGAAACGAACCCAGCAAATCAGCACTGGGCTGCTTCTGCCAACTTCATTCGAATATGCTCTCGTACTTTCACCTTAAATGATAACTGACTGGGATTATGTATATCTGTGTCCCAATTCCATCTTGTCACCTGTGTGTACCGTGATTTCAATAGCTGCATCAGGAATAATAAGTCATCCCTAGCCTTTGGTTCTACTACTAACCAAATATAAATGTTTTTAGTTATTAGAATATTTATGTTCTAAAAACTAAAAATCATTTGGTTTGTTTTGTCAATGACTAACTGAATGGTTAGACAAAGTGCCATCTGTCAGTGATAACCGGACTTATACACGACCAAAATTTTACTTGACCTTTGAACGTATGAGAAATGGGGTGCAAAATTCACTCAATCTCCGTAAAGGGAAGAATCCTCTGACCAGATGAGTGTCGTGTCTCTTGGGAACTGCCCGCCGATTGATATCGGGACATTGTATATATTCTAATTGCGCGGTCCGGATGATTGCCGGTACCGACCTACAAAATTGTACCTGGAAAGGCGCGGGCAACAGTTAGTACTTTTAGTACATATGATTAGGAAGAGGGGCGTTATGTCACGTTGGTTTCCGATATAGAACGAAGTTTCTGTTAGATTTTAATGAGCGTGTTACTGTTACGACATTATTTTGTACATTATGTATTCTTTAAATAGATATTTGATATTAAGTAATCTATACTTCTATACTTATATTATAAAGCTGAAGAGGTTTTTTGTTTGTTTGGTTGAACGCACTAATCTCAGGAACTACTTGTCCGAATTGAAAAATTATTTTTGTGGTGGGTAGCCTATTTATTGAGGAAGGCTATAGGCTATATAACATTACGCTACATTCAAAAGGAGCTGAGCAGCAACAAAAAATGGTCGAAAACTGGCAGGCAATTCGATGGGACGGGAAGGGTCAGGGGAGCAAATATTTGACGCAGACGAAGTCGCGGGCAGAAGCTAGTATATTATAATATTTTTGGGCCATGTCATCAACAGATTATCTATTAGCATATTCAAATCATAAAAGTCATCATAATATTCAATGAATCTGTTAGGAGGCTCGTGCCTAAGTAATAATAGCAGCACAGGTCAATCAATATGGTTAAGCTATGCTTGCTTCAGACGGTTAGTGGATGGGTGACCATCACTACATAACGAAACCTCTGAGTGTGAAGCCTAGAGCGGTTTGGTGGATGTCACATATCTTCGAATTTTTGATTCTAGGACACGATGTTTTCCGTAACCTCTTTAAGAGCAGTGTTTTTTAAATGAAATACACAAAGTAAGTGCTTGTTTCGATTCCAACTCACGACCTACAAACTCGTTACTCGGGGCCAATACCACTGGGCCACCCCTAGTTATTGCTAAGAGAAAATAAAGACTTCGACAAAGAGTCCCACTATGTCAACGTACGACATACTAACAAAGAATTCTTCTTCCTAGATGAACCAGCAATTCGTTCCCGCTACGCTCAACTGACAGTGCTGGTGGCTCCCGAAGCGCCCAGAATAATTAGGGGGGCGTTTATTGACGCGACAGAACACCAGCCCGTGGAGATCGAGTGCGTTTCTTCAGGGGGAAAACCTGCGGCCGAGGTATGTATTGAATTCAATTTTTAAAAGTTCGCCAGCAAGAAATTACTGGCCAAATATTTTAGAGATGTCTATCTCTTGAAGGATAAAATCAGAAATGTAATTATCCGGAAAAGAACCAGAGTTACGGAAATAGCTCGCAGAGTAAGCAAGCTGAAGTGGCAGTAGACTGGCCATATCTGTCGAAGGACCGATGGCCGGTGGAGCAGTGTAGGATGCCCTCCAGCTAGGTGACTCCCTAAAGAAAAAGGCTGGGGCAGACTGGATGCGGAAGGCGGAGAAAGGGTGCTTTGGCGTAATATGGGAGAGGCCTATGACCAGCGACTGCAATAGGCTGAGATGATTGATTGGATTCTAGAGATGTTAGTTCTTTCTTTACAAAAACGCGTTAAGGTAGCCCACAAGATTAACAACAAACAACATTTTGACACTGACCTACCATTTGCGAAATATGAAAAAAAAAGAAATTCATGGGCTACGCTGGTGGTTTCTCTACAAGGCAATCTAAACGGTTGATACCGGCCTATTATAAGTTTTAAAATAATTACTGAAGAAAATGTTTTATTATGTTTCATTTTGACTTTTACGTTTATTTCAAAGGCAAAAAGATGCCAATTTTTTGGGTAAAATCTCGTTCTATTATGTTCTTCGATTTTATTATGTTCTATTAATTAAACTCGATTTTATATGTAAAAATAATACCATCTTAAAATATAGGCCTAAGAAATTGGCATCTTTTCGTCCAGGGATTGAATAATTGCGTTTATTGCTAGCCCAGTGTGTGATAGAGTTCTCAAACTATTAAGTCCTGAGTGTCCTTACGAAATTTTCTCGAAACTAGTGGTGTCGAATAAAGTATTTTTCTTTTGTCTAGATAACCTGGCTAGATGGCAACCAATCGGTGATCAAGAAGCCTGTCAGAAGTACAGTGGAACTGTTACCCGACGGCCAAAGATATAAAACGAGGTACGTATACAATTATCCTTGGAGTTTGACTTACCGATCGGATACAGAACGGGATACTGTGCTCTAAGACAGAAATTGTTGACTTCACCCAAAAAACAGCCAAGCTCAAATAAGACTGAGCTGGGCACTTTTGCTGTATGTCGGATGCATTGTGGAGTGAGACCACCACAGCATAGGTCCCCAAAAACGTACAACGGCAAGGCATCGATAGCGGGACGAATTTGACGCCTATATAAGGAATTGGTACATATTGGCTAAGGATCGAGTTGAGTGGTAAAAGGTAAAGGAGACAATCTGCAGTGGACCTTTGTGGTTCATCCAGATATAATACTACACTATTCATCCTGTCGCGTCTTCAGCACAATATAACATTACAGAACAACGTATCTATTAAATTAACCAATTAAACAGACACCTAAAACCATATGCTAATTATTAATTGTCAATCGCAGGTCAGTTTTGCGGTTGACCCCAAGCAAGGGCCACCACAATCAGACAATAACTTGTCAGGCGCAGAACACGGCGGATCGGGCTCCCAGGATGGCTACTGTACATATTGAGGTAATTATTTTTGTTGTTTTGATATAAGAAAACTTAAAAGGTGTTACAAGTTTTGTCAGTATTTTATGAAATTATTGGATACCATTACAAACGAAGTAGTTCGGGAAAGAGGATAACACTTTACCCGTATCATCCCTACATACAATTTCCTGAAAACCAGGCGCCCTTCAATATATATTGTATAGTATGTCAGCCCGTGTGGTACCGGACATAAAGAACCATCTGGTGCTAACCATGCCATTCTTCCCGTGGGTGTTGTAAAAGGCGACTGAGGGACTTACTAGAGAATAGGCAGCCGCGTTCTCTTTCCATTTTACCACCATACTGCGATCACCAACTCGCCTGCCAAACGTGGCGATTTTGGCAAACGCCTTCAAATTGGGGAAGGCCTTTGTCCAGCAGTGGACGTCTTTCGGCTGAAATAATGACGCTGATGATGATAGTGTGACAGCTTATGTAGTTCGAAACAGGAAGATGCTTTCAAAGTAGGTATGCTTTATGCATAGTTGCATATAAGGTGTATTTTTGAGTAATACACAACTAAAGTATTTTGTAAGATTCATATAGGTACGTAATCACTACAAACTCTACAATAAGAATCTTTGTGACATTTGAAAGCTAACTGCTACTGAAGTGCTGCTGCATTTTGTCTAATTGTTTCATGTGTTGAACTTTTTTGCCAACTGCTTTTTTACTTGCGAAGAACTAAATAGCAAGCAGTTTAACAATGTTTTTTGAAATATAAACTAAAACAAATATTTTTCCCAGGTGAAATACGTGCCAAAAGTGAACGTAACGATCAGCTCCGGTCAGGACGGTAAAATCCCTGAGGGATCCGAGTTGAGGGTGCGGTGTGACGTGGATGCGAACCCTCCAGCGCAGATCTACCGCTGGTATGTCAACAACAACCCCGTGGTCGGAGACTATGCTGATGAAATGGTGAGGACGATTTTCTATTGTTTCTCTAGCTTTATCTTTGACTAAAGACGTACCCTTCGTACGGGTACAAGTAATATGTGAAGACGGTAACGTCACGTTGTGCACAAGTTTTGAGTACTCATTGAAAAATATACTAGGCTTGTATGAATTTAAGACAGTATGTTTAAGTACTTCTTTTTGTATATTTTTACAAAACATACAGTATGACACGGACCGTACGTTATAAGACTATATTTACTCTATGTACTTAAACAACTTACAAATATAACAAATATACTTAAACAATATGTATGAACATGTACCGATGTTCTTATTAGTAGAGATCGATAATAAACAACCCTTAATTAAAAAATATATATTTATAATTGATGGGCTAATTATTAACCTATATAACACTTTATTAACATCAGTATTATTTATATAATATATCCTACTAATAAACGAAAGTTTGTGAGTATGGATGTATGTTTGTTACTCTTTCACGCAAAAACTACAGATCGAATTTAGATGAAATTTGGCACACATATAGTTCATAACCTGGATTAACACATAGAGTACTTTTTATCCCGGTAGTGCGTTGCCGCGGGATAATTTCCGACCTCCACGTGGGCGAAGCCGCTGGCAAAAGCTAGTATTTTATAATAGACAGGGTGTTTATTAATGATCTCTACTAATAAGAACATCAATACATGTTCTTATATTTTGTTTACACCATATGTTCAACTTTTCCTTCTAAATGGAGCCTAACAAATAATTGTAGTATCCCTATCTCAAGATTAACATAAAGGTTTATTTAAGCTAGCACTCTACGAGATAAATTGCGACATTAATGTCTGACAGTGTAAAGTGTACGCTTCACAGTTGAGGACACTTCGCAATAAATGTCTGACATACACTGTATGTAGTGAAATAGAGCATATAAGTTTAAATGTAAAGAGAGTGTTTACAATGTCTACAATGAACCTAGTTGTGTCAAACAGAGCATAAAGCGCTATCTACACTAAGGCGAATCCCGCGCGGGATGCGGGATGAAATTCACTCGTATCAATTGGGTCAACTATCGGCTTATTGTCGATTTGCACGAATATACTCAGCTGAAATGGGCGGCTGGACACTTTCATATAGAAAAATAGAAGATATTTACTGTCCAGGTAATACAGTAGGTAAATATAGATTAATATTAAATTAGGACGACTTGAGTAGCTTAAATATTACCTACAGCTAGTACCTAACAGTTTATTATGTTCCAGTGAACATAATAAACTATAGTCTGCGTCAGATGTGAGAAAAATAAAAGTCGTTGACACCTGCCTACCAATGTATTTAAATTACCGTTTTGACCGTGCTAGCGACACTTTCTTTACATTTCATTCGTATCGTTTTGAAATATTTGAATACATTGGAAGGCGGGTGTCAACGACTTTTATTTTTTTCTTATCTGGCACAGACTATAAACAGTTATGTCTGTATCTTGGGGCAAAATTTAATGCAAAATTATGTTATTTTCCGTGATTCGCACGAAGTTAAGTTATTGGAGTTTCGGGTATGGTCACCCATCCACGGACTGACCTCGACACGTGAAGCTTTACCTGACCAATCGAACAGTGCGGCTACTTTTAATTAACACGAGCCACTCAAGGGAACAGTCTCCAACCACATTGAAATTTCAACTAACAAAGTAAACCCTCTTTTCAAACAAACACCACACAACAATGCAATAGTAAACATCGTTAATAAAGCAACAGAGTAGCCATTCATGTAAGTTAGCAATTCAACTGAATTTCACGGTGTGCGCAACTCATTCATGCATTAACTATATTATGCGATGTGCTGAAAAATTTAATGTTTGCTGCAGTCATAAGGGAGAATGAACGGTTGTGTGGGAATTCACAGAATTAATATTACATTTTGGTGGCTTGTGTGTAGGTGCGGAGGAGTGGTTTCTATGGAATTAGCACTTGACTTATCAAGTTTTAGACATAAGATACTTTCTTAAGTCACCATTCATAGTCTAAGTCATTTAATTTTGGAATTGTCATGTACGTGAATTTATAGTTCTTACAACTAATTTACTACGGCAGAGCACTGATTTTTTGCCTAGTTTGGAATTCAGGAGTTCATATAGTTTTAGCCGTTTACTCCCTCATATTATTTGTATCCTAGATCTTAAGAATATTACTGTATAGGCTATATTTTATTGAGTACAAATAAACGTTAATGATATTATATCACTTATCGTGAAATTATGAAACCCGAAAAAAATATACCACACATCTTGTTCTCCCAAGTGTTATCAAAGGTATATCGATAGCAAACCCACATTTCGCTAGTCATGTTTAAGTACCATGGTATAGGGGGCGAGTCCATTGCCATCAACTGGGCGCCACAAATCCTGACTCCAAGCTGTCACTAAGAAACTCCATATTATGAAAATTTGCCCGACGACGGAATCGAACCCAGGACCTCAGGCTCAGCAGTAGTGCTTGCGATAAACCAACGAGGCAATCAGGTCTTTTATCTATCTATCTATATCTATACTTATAATAAAACTGTAGAAAGGTCAATTCTGTACATTGAAAATATATTCAAAATTAATACTGGAGGATGAATGGTGATCGATACTGATGCCAAAAATGCAATCAGTAAATTTTTTGTCTGTCTGTCTGTCTGTCCGTCTGTCTGTATGTGCACGCATGGGTCAAAAACTACTGAAGGGATTTTAACCAAACTTGGTACGATGGTAGTTGTTACTCCTGGGCAGGTTATAGGCTATATAACATAACGCTAAGACACATAGGAGCTGAGCAGTGACGATAAATTTGAAGCAAGTCGGATGAAAATGCGCTTTCGAGCTAAAAAAATTAACCTGGATTAACACATACGCTACTTTTTATCCCGGTAGTACGTTCACGCGGGACATTTTCCGACCTCCACGTGGGCGAAGCCGCTGGCAAAAGCTAGTTTACACATAATAAGCAAGTGACACCAGTGGTGACTCAATAGTAGACCGCGACTGAGAGCCGTAGTGGCTCTATGGTTAAGTCTGCAATTTACGAGTTATAGGTTCGTAGGTTCTAACTCAGACAGGCAGCTTCACTTTGAGTAAATTGGTTCATTAGTGGACACAGGAAAATGGTTACCCAAAATTTTAACATCCTTTTTTTGTTTTAGATCATCTTCAACGTGACTCGAAAACACCACGATGCAGTGGTCAGATGTGAAGTAAGCAACTCTGTTGGCAAAAGCGAAGGGAATACCACTTTACAAGTTACTTGTAAGTATTTAAAACCTTTATAGATTTATTTAAATTTGCATAGGTATCGCGAGTAGACGTGAAAATTACATGTAAAACCGTTCAGTACGTTATGAAATCCTACTTCCAACCATCCTACTAATATTATAAATAATAATATAATAATATCTTAGGACAACCAACACACAGTTATCTGATCCCAAACTAGACAGAGCCCCTATGGCAACCAGATAACTGATTAGTATACTTATATATTTCTAAATACGTTCATATTATAGATAAATTACACCCAGACACAGAACAAATAGTTGTGCTCATCACACAAAGATTTGTCCTGAGTGGGAATCGAACCCACGACCTCCGTCTTAGCAGTCAGGATCACTAACCACTAGACTAACAGGCCTGTCAAAATGTGAAAGATTGTACGTTCGTTTCTCAATCACGCAAAAATGGCTGGACGGATTTGGATAATATTTGGCACAAAGATATTTTATAACCTGGAATAACATATATAATAATACTTTTTACCCCGGTAGTACGTTCCCCTGGGATATTTACCGACCTCAACAGGGATAAAGCCGCTAGCAAAAGCTAGACATATTATAATTCGAATTTTGCATGTAAACTCTAATATTAACAAAGAAGCTATTATCCACGTCAGGCTATCTTGTGACATAAGCTATCTCTATTTCTCTCTACTTAGTCCTATCACGAAGTGTTCTTCGCCACTCCTTTGGATCATTCTGTCACTTTTTATCTGTTTTCCACTATGTCTTTCACCATTCCTTGGGTATCATGTTATGAAATTAGACGCTTTTATTATGTTCTCCTGCAAACGGACATCATTTCATGAATAACGGGAACGTACCAGTTGGATCTGCAACAACCATTTCTCGTCGGAAGATAGACTTTTCTGGTTTTTATTTCTGTTCATACAAATCGTACAAAAATACTCGGATCAACCATTTTTGATACTTTATGTACGCATATGCGTCATACCCCGGTTTCCTAGTGGGAGAAATAGCCGCGATGTTTATACCGATGATACAACAACCATAACATTGTGCGCGGGCGCACGGTTTGTGACGTCACTATGACTGATTTGTTGGACAGAAAAATGTATTGAAAGATCGGAAAAGTCAAACAGTAGAGTAACAATTTTTTCAGAAAATCTTGCTTTAAGATTTTTTATTGTTTTGTGAGTTCTTTAGTGCGATTACGGTCGCATATCAGTCTAGTCTAGTCACTTTAGTCCGTATGGTGCTGCATGTAAAGAATATCACCAACCCATTTCTTCCCGTGGGTGTCGTAAGATGCGACTAAGGAACTTACTAGGGAGTGGGCAGCAGCGTTCTCTATACATTTTACTACTATACTGCGATCGCCAACCCACCTGCCAAGCGTAGCGACTCACAAACATTCGCACGCAAACTATCTTAGTTGTTTGTTCTAAGATATTATATTTAGAACATTGCAGTCATTGAGTTGACTTCTTTTACGGTAGTGGGAACAATCCTCTGGAAGATAAAACTCAAAATATCATCAATTACAGGCACTTCAGAATTGTCAAGAGGTGCCTCGGTCTGAAAGATGAACTTAGTTGCTCATTCTAAAGCATAGTAGGTCCCCATAGGGAAGAACGGGCCAGAAAGTCTACGGACACTCTTTTTAATCAAAATATTGTTACAAAAAATTGGTTACATCATTAATGGGACGTAGTTATGCAAAAAGGATCCAATCCACAACTTGGTCAAAAATGAGTTAAGTGCACCAAACTGATCCAAATTATACATACTACGAGCCAGTAAAAACGACCTAGCTAAAAATAGCTTTATTTTTCGTGTACTTTAATTTTTAAAACCAATGGTATGGCGCTTCTTATTTTTTTTTCTTTCAGTATAAACTATGTAAACTTTCTGGTTCTTAACTAGTATATATACCAGAATATGTTAATATACCATTACTAATAAAATACGTGTTAATATTCCACAAACAATTTTTTTTTTAAGTAATGACAAAAATACCTCTTGAACTTAAAACGTCAATAATTCAAAACTAACTGAATGTGGATTGGATCCTTTTTGCATAACTACGTCCAATGATGAAATTATACATGTAAGAGCGATGTAAAAACACACTGTGCATATTAAAACCGTCAGGATTTAAAAAAAAAAAACAAAAAATAAGATATTAAAGTAAGCCGTGGAACCTAAGAGATGACCAGTCTCTACTGACACCGCCCGTTCGCGAACATAACGTATGGTTCAGCACCATTCAGTCCAAAAACCACATAATATTACAACATCCCCAATTTCAAGAGTCTTAAGGCGAGGTTGCAGTACTTTTTAACTTTTTCTAACCTCTGTAAATCGTGCAAAATGACAATATGCCGTAAAAACAAAAATAGTTTAGGAAAATTTAACATATTGTCCAGGGTTGTGTGAAGATAGAAACGTGAATTAAAACAACTGACTCGATAAAAAAAAATCATAAAAATAACACTAAATCACTATTTTAAACGTGTGCCTTGAAGAGATTCCATCATCAAACCATGTAAAATTTATACCAAAAGATAGGGCTTATTGTTTTTAAGGGTTTGGTGAGAACACATTTTATAATTTCCTTATATTTTTTTTCTACGAAACAAATTTACACGAAATCTAGCAGTGCAAGCGCTCGTAACGACCGGCCAGTGCACGCCGAGACGTCTTCGAGGTTGGACGCACGCCGTTTGTTCCACAGACTTCCCCCCTCGCTTGCGGTTTGTAATAGATAAACAATTTAAGTAATAAAAACTTGTGTTGGTTTGTAACAAAAATGGGTAATAAAAAGAATAAAAGGATATACAGAAAGTTGAAAACTAAGGTATATCGAAAATTCGTACTTAACTCGTACCTACGTAATTTCTAATAATGTACTGTAATAAATAATTAAGTAGATAATCTATTTATTTTATTTTATTATTTATGTACACACAGTAAAAAAAACAGAGTTATACGGCATATTAATACAATTGAGTACAAAGGTACTGCTTATTTCTTAAGAAATTTCTTCCAGCAGACCTGCGAAAGGAGAAATGAAAAAGAAATGTAGACAATAGTGTGTGAAAACAAGAAGAGAAGTTATGAATATGTGAAGTCTTAAACTAAAATATACTTATACATATATAATGCAAGAAATTAACATGTACTTAAATAAATACATAAAGCTAAAATATACAAATAAACATAAATATATATAAATACACACAATTATGAGGAAAGGTAATGCTCTTTTACTCGACATTTGAAAAGAGAAATCGTTTTTAGATCTCGAATGCTAGGTGGAAGTGAGTTCCACAATCGAACAGCATGAACAGAGAAGGAATAGGAATAGTAACTGGTTTTATGGGGTTGGGATTTAAGGAGGGATCTAAGGTGTGATCTGCACGGTGCATCGCTAGGGCGAGCGTAAGTAAAACGTTCACGAAGATAGGAAGGGTAAGACGGGTTGTGTAGGAGGTTGAAGAGGAGACATAAAATACGAGTGTTCCTGCGAAGGCGGATTGGGAGCCACTTGAGTTCCTTGCGAAGGTGAGAAACATGGTAATACTTTCGAAGACCGAAAACAAAGCGAATGCACAGGTTTTGCAGGCGCTCAAGCTTGTTTAATAGCTCCTCAGTAGCATCCAAGTAGCAGGCGTCAGCATAATCTATAATCGGCTGAATCAGTGTTTGTGCCAAAGAAATTTTAGTCTTCAAGGGCAAGAGACTTTGAAGGGATTTCAGCGAATGAAAGGAGAAATGTACCTTTCGACTGACCTCATTGACCTGAGCACGCCACGAAAGATTGGAGTCAATAACTACACCCAGATCCTTAGCGGTTTCGGTATAGTCAATACGAACACCATCTAGATACAAAGGCATCAGAGTTGCAACATCAGCTGCATTGCGAACAAATCTACTGTCTATGATCATGGCCTGAGATTTAGATGGGTTGATTTGCAAACCAAATGACTTTGCCCAAACACTGATGCAAGCCAGGTCACGGTTCATTGCAGCAAGTGCAGAGTCCGCGTCAGCTACGGTAAAATGCCGGTAAAGCTGCAAGTCATCTGCGTAGAGATGAAAACTAGAGGAAATAACCGTGGTAACAAGGTTTATGAAAATTGAAAAGAGAAGAGGAGAGAGAACGCTACCCTGGGGAACACCCTCAGTGAGATAACACCAATCAGAGAAGGACTCCTCCAGGCGAACACACTGAGAGCGTCCTCGGAGATAAGAACTGAACCAGGCTAAGGAGGGAGAAGAGAAATTTATAGATTGGAGGATACCTAATAAAATATCAAAATCCACAGAGTTGAAGGCGCTACTAAAATCAAGCAATACGAGAACAGTCAGGGACTTATTCTTCATTGCCCAGCGGATGTCGTCAGTTACCTTAAGAAGCGCCGTTACAGTACTGTGACCTGAGCGAAAACCGGATTGGAAAGGGGAAATTAAGGAGTTTGACGTCAAGAAAAATGATACTTGTCTATGAACTATGTGTTCAAGAACTTTAGAGAGAAATGGAAGAATAGAAATAGGTCTAAAGTGGGTTAATAAAGTAGGGTTATTAGTTTTAGGTAAAGGTATAATATAAGCCTGTTTCCAGACTGACGGAAAGGAGCAAGAGGTAAATGAGTGATTGAATATGTGAGTGAGAACAGGAAGTAACGAGGAAAGTATAAGAGTTATCATTCTTGAACACAACTTATCATTACCGACTGCTGAAGAAGTAATAGCAAGAATAGATTTCTTAACGTCATCCTCAGTAACATTGCTAAGCTCAAAGTGAGAACATTGAGGTAACGGCAAACTAGCAAGACTCTGAAGTGTCGTAGCTTTGACAGACGGATCTAGAGAAAAGGGAAGGACAGAGAAATGTTTATTAAGATCATTAAGATTCACATCCTTACACTGGTTAGCAGGTGACTTGCCTATGCCCACAGATTTGAGGAATTTCCAAACATCGGAAGAATTGCGGTTTTTGAGTTGATCGAAATAGCGTCTCTTAGCATCTTGACACAGATGACTGCAGCGATTACGCAAGGATTTGTAGTAAGAGAGATTCAGTTCTGAAGGTCTGCGCTTATATCTGCTCTTGGCTTTATCCCTACGACCCATGAGCACTTTAATTTGTTGCGTTATCCATGGTGCTGGGTTATGTTTTACTTTGACACGTCGGATAGGGGCATGCTGATCAAATAAGGCGAGGACGGTTGCATTAAAACATTGCACCTTATCCTCGATGTTATTGCTCTCGAACAGAGGGGTCCAATCAATGTTGGCGGCATCACGCTGCAAAGCCTCCAGATCTATGCCTTTGTAGTTACGGAGATATAAAAGCTGAGATTTACGCTTGGGAACACGGATGCGATATGAAAGATAAATGAGATCGTGGTATGAAAAAGTAGCCGTAAGTTGACCATGGTAAGAGACATTATTAGGAGAGGAGACGATCATAAGATCTAGGAAAGAGGGTGTACAGTTAGGAAAATAGTGAGTTGCAGAAAGAGGCAAAACTTGAAGATTGTAAGAAGACAAGAGTGAAAGGAGCTTAAGGGACCGAGAGTCATTTTTAATCAAGCAAGTATTAAAATCACCCATTAAAATAACGTGCTCGTACATGGGGCAAAGATCGTTGAGAGTTGAATCGAGGGAACTAAAGTAGTCAATGTGAAGATTAGGACTATAGAGCACTGCTAGTAAAACCTTTGTGTGATGAACAGTAACTTCAAGAAACAAGAATTCAGCCGAGTCCGAATACCGTGAAGGAGATGTACTAACCACCCTGTAAGGTAAATCAGCACGCAAATAAATAGCAATACCTCCTCCACCTTTGCCGGTCCTATCGTTGCGGATTAAGACGAAGCCGGGGAGTGAATATTGAGTAGAGGGGAGAGACGGCTTCAAAAAGGATTCCGATATCAAAAGTGCGTCCAGGTGAGCACTACTAAAGGATGCCAGAAGTTCAGAATAGTGACCAGGAACACTCTGAGCATTTATATGAGCAATATGCAGATTCTTAGGGTCATTGGAGAAAAGAGAAGAGATTTTATCATTCAAAGTAAGAGGTAAGGAAGAGACACTATCCGCACTAACAAAACTAGTAGATGAAGAGCACGAGAAGAAGCTGTCATTAAGATCAGCTACATCATCCATAAATATACTAAAATTATAATATTAATATAAAAATAATATAAATATTTAAACTACAAGAGTATAATAACTTAAATACAAAACAAATTACACTAATTAACTATAGATTTTCCTTTGAGAAAAACCTCCCCCACTCGCTGGTATATTGGCAGAAATTTTACAATAATAAACCAAGTTACACAACAGAATAGAAAAAATAAAATAAAAAAGTAAAATGAAAACATCGCACTGTACGTAGAATGGAACGCAACACATAGGCGGATGGGTAGGAGCCGTGACACTGACATTGACATCCGTCATACTGTCAATTTTGACAAAACATCTTTACACCTAAAATAAAAGTTTACGTATAGACATGAGATATACCTGCCAATCTCCATACCCGGCCTTCAAGGTATGGGTATCGCCAAATACCGGGTACAAAAACCGGGTTTCAAAATACCTGTAAGTATTTGGGTGTGTTATGATTTCGATAAGTAAACGTATGCGATAATTATGGCATACCTCCAATATTATGTAGGTACGACTTTTCAAGTATGAGATATGAAGATGGTTATTAGTGAGTGCTAAATATTATATGCAAAATAACATTAATTTTATTTAAACTAACTAGAGTAGCTGCGTAGTTAAAAATCACTTTATTACACACAATATATTTTTAAAGAACTCTTTGATATGATAAAAAATGTAATTCGTAATTTTTTTATTCAATAATATTATTACGCAATTATATTCCTTAAGAACGTAGACATATGTATTTTTTTTCTCTAAGTGAATTAGATCGTCCGAACGTTCCTAAAGCACGAATGACGCTTCGGGTCCTGTCGTAAGCGGTCGGGTAGCTTCGGGTGGTTTCGGCGGACCGATGCTGAACGAACTGGCTGATACCTTGTGGTAGCGGTTCGCTTCGTACTAGCCTATACGTATGACGTCATACCTTCAAGGTATTTACCCAGTATTCCGGTCTGTACCCGGGCTGCGTACTGGGAAGCACATACCTGGTGTATATACCTGTACCAGTATATACGCCTCATCTCTATTTACGTACATACCGGCACAAATAAAAATGAAGAGTAAAATTAGTGAGCAGTGAGACGCTTATAAATTATTATTTAAATACCGGCCCATGAAGATTGTTAACATGCAAAACGGCCAAGTTGAGAAGTTGTGCAGTAAATAGACTGACAAAAACAATGTCGACGAATGTGTTACTTGCGCAGACGCGTCTTCCTCGTTCTCTTAGCAGGAGTATTCAAGGTTGCCGCTTTTGGAGATACGGGTTCTTCAGATTGCGCAGAATCCTCGGTGTCGATTGAACAAGACGGGAATTTGACTATCAGATCGTGAAGTTCGCCCGCCGTTTCGATCTTTCGGCGGGATTTGTCTGGGCAAATAACAACAATCTTGCCTTCCATGGACCAACAGTTTGGCATACCGAAATGCTTACGAGCTGCAGCAAACACACGATGCCGAATTTGTGTCAAGAACTCGGAGATGGTGATCCCGGTACCCTTGAGAGCTTTCTTGCTTTCCCACACCAGTTGCCGGTGCTCCATTTTGAAGAATCGTACTAGTATGGGTCGGGCCTTTTGCTGTGAGAATCCGAGTCTATGACAAACATGGATAATATTGTTGTCCTTACATACCTCTGTCAGTTTAATTTGGTTGGATATGATGTTGTGGACCACGTCGAGTAAATTTTCATTATCCTTCTCTGGGACACCATGGAACAGCAGGACCTTTCTTCGCATGATAGTTTCATGCCTATCAAACCCAGCAGCCAGCAGATCAATTTGAGTTTTTAACGTGGAGATTGCTTGACAGACAAACAGCTTAAACTCTGAGAACTCACATGCAATGGAAGCAATGTCTGGTGAAGGTGAAGCGGTACCAGTGTTAGCCTGCTGCAATTTTGCTTCATATTCCTGCATCCGGGAGCAAAACAACTTCTCGAGGTCCTCCATGCTGGCAGCAAGTTTAGTGTCCATATTGTGTATGTGAAAGTGAACCAGGTGAACAAGTGCCGCAGACTTGATAACAATAGATAGTGGGTGTGGGGGAGGCTACTATAAAATGAACTGATTTATTTCATTGAATAATATAAATTACTATATTTTAAATTTATTTTACCAAGAGCACACAAAAATGTATGTTAGTTCTATCAAGTAACAAGACGGGAATTTGACTATCAGATCGTGAAGTTCGCCCGCCGTTTCGATCTTTCGGCGGGATTTGTCTGGGCAAATAACAACAATCTTGCCTTCCATGGACCAACAGTTTGGCATACCGAAATGCTTACGAGCTGCAGCAAACACACGATGCCGAATTTGTGTCAAGAACTCGGAGATGGTGATCCCGGTACCCTTGAGAGCTTTCTTGCTTTCCCACACCAGTTGCCGGTGCTCCATTTTGAAGAATCGTACTAGTATGGGTCGGGCCTTTTGCTGTGAGAATCCGAGTCTATGACAAACATGGATAATATTGTTGTCCTTACATACCTCTGTCAGTTTAATTTGGTTGGATATGATGTTGTGGACCACGTCGAGTAAATTTTCATTATCCTTCTCTGGGACACCATGGAACAGCAGGACCTTTCTTCGCATGATAGTTTCATGCCTATCAAACCCAGCAGCCAGCAGATCAATTTGAGTTTTTAACGTGGAGATTGCTTGACAGACAAACAGCTTAAACTCTGAGAACTCACATGCAATGGAAGCAATGTCTGGTGAAGGTGAAGCGGTACCAGTGTTAGCCTGCTGCAATTTTGCTTCATATTCCTGCATCCGGGAGCAAAACAACTTCTCGAGGTCCTCCATGCTGGCAGCAAGTTTAGTGTCCATATTGTGTATGTGAAAGTGAACCAGGTGAACAAGTGCCGCAGACTTGATAACAATAGATAGTGGGTGTGGGGGAGGCTACTATAAAATGAACTGATTTATTTCATTGAATAATATAAATTACTATATTTTAAATTTATTTTACCAAGAGCACACAAAAATGTATGTTAGTTCTATGTCTACCCACAAAGGAAAAAAAAGATCGAAGAAGAGAAAATCTACTTCTTATTTACGGTAAATAATTTCGTTTGATAACATTCAGTTTCAAACATTATTTACCTACAATCATTGCTTAGACGCGCCACAATATAAAAAAGTACAGTAGGTAACGATTTACTGAACAGAATGAATTTGTTCAAACTATTTTTATGGTTGCTCAATGACTTTAAATATCGTATAGTAAAATAATTGGTATTAAAAAATCTAGGTAATTATTAACCCGTCAAACGTCCCAAATGAGAAAAAAAAATTAAAAAAATAGTGCCCCAAATGTCGCGTGTGCACCCGTTGGATCATAAGAATTCTTTTTGCCTAAAATTAACTTTGGTTGATTAAAATTAACGATTTAATTAATCAAAAAATTTCAAAAAAAAACGGGCATTTTTTCTTATGAACCCCCGGGGGCTCATAAGGATGTTTGACGGGAGATTTTTCAAAATCAATTATTATACTATACGATATAATATGAATAAACGTCGTTTCACGTCATTAAAATTATTTAACGACGTAAAATTATCAGATTACATGAAGTTTATTTTGCAGCGCTTCAATGGGAACAAAAAAGCCATGGGTAGTTGTCACTCCTTAGATAAATTTGAATGCAATATGCGAAAGTCCCACATAAGTACTTTAACTTTATTACTAGTGGTTCGCCTAGAATGTGAGACCTCACAATGCATGTTCCGATTTTTCCATCTTTGCATAGTTACTAAAAGTGTATGACGTCAAAAAACAAAACATAATTTACACATGTACAAAAACATTACAACAGTTACAGTTTCAATTAATCTTCGTTTGTTTGAGGAGTGGTTGAGTCAAATACAATTTTTAAGTTTGAATCTGAGCATAATCGGTCGCAGGGGTAACGATCTAAGAGGGGATCGAAAAAATGAATATAAGAAAGTATAATGTTCGAGTGAGTCAAAAGAAAGGCCTTCATTTGTAATAAGTTAACGAAGTAATCAACGAAATACATTTGCAACTTCCAGCGCCATCTAGTCACATGGTCTCTGTTCAGAACGAACTACTAGTCACAGTGAGTTCACCATAATTTAATAGATACATTTTCTCGTACTATATTATAAGTAAATAACGAATGTATCTGTATTTTGATATATTTTAAATGAACAAGGAAATATTCAACATACGATATTGCATAATATAGTCCCAGACATTTAAAGTTTCCCATACACTTTCTGTGACTATGTGTTGTGATAATGCGTTTCTTTAGTAGGTTGTTTTCTAATAAAGTTATCGATATTATAATAGACCAGCAGACCCACCCCAATTCGCAAGGGTTATTCTCGGTAATATATCCCAAATAATCATAAATAGTTCTCTAAACATTCCTCTTGGAATAATCGATTGAATGGTAAAAATTCGAATAAAATCTGTTTGAGATTTACATTATTATGTATTTTGTGTATAATACTTTATAATTATTGATTTATTATAGAAGCCACTAAATGTAAGCAAATAAAATTATTATACTACTGCCATTTTTTCAGCGATCTGAGTTTTTAATATTTTTGATACATTAAATTCGCTTGGTTTAGGACCGATGGAGACGATTCTTTGTTTGTTGAGGTAAAGAATAACAACGCAGATGAAAAAAGTGTTGCTTGTAGGCGTTCGCCTACAAGCAACACTTTTTTATAGACGCGAATTATTTCTTACGTCAATTGCAAGAGAAAGTATAGCACAACGCGTTGTTTGAATATAAAAAAGGCTATTTTAAAATAATAGGTGAAAGAAAATTTGGGCTCATGGCAAAATTCAAGCTCCAATCCACCATGTGCCAAGAAATTGTGTCAGTCAGTTCAGAAAATGTTGCTGATACTGAAGAGAAAAAGTCTTTGGACTCAAACATAGAGGCTACGACTGGCACCATAGCTACAGGCATCGGGCATTCCTAGTTCGAAAAACTGTTTTTTGCAATCGACATTCCCATTTTCTCCACCCATGCGCTACAAACAAAGTTAGAAATTAATAAAAGAAGAATACAAAAAAAATCTCTAACGTCAATTTGAAGGAACCCAATATACCTTACCTTCTGCATTTACGCTGCATTGTGGCATGTTCAAACGCTTGCATCGGCTAGCTGCTGGGCGCTCGCTCGCTGCGTCTATACGCTCGATACATACCTGTTATGCGGGGGGTGAGGAAGCGTTTTCATGCCTACACACCGCACTACAAGACGGCCTTAAGTCCCAACTAAATTATAGGCACGTGAAACTATGTGTTTCATTCTAAGATTAACTTTAGCAGGTTTATATTAACCCTAACAAAGTTTCAATTAGCATACTGTTATATGTACCTGTATGATATATAAATGATATTCATTCATAGGCAACAATAGACAAATGAATATATTATAGTCAGACCAATCATAAACCATTTCGTTCCCAGACCCACCAACATTCAGAACGCGGCCTCAGAACGTAGAAACTGACATCGGGTCCAGTGTGGTCCTGAGCTGTGACGTCGACGGCCAGCCACAGCCAGAGATCAGGTGGCTGTTCCACGAACCAGGACGGATAGGGGTAAGTGAATACCATGGTGGAATACCAGATATAAAAGATAACTTGACGGCTCTTTATGCAGAAGAGTTTAATGATGTGCAAGCAACTGGAGAGCACAATGTGAAGCATTGTCAGATGATGATGAGGGAAACTCGAGTCGAGATCCTAAAGGATATCGGTTTATTGAAAGGGGTTTTTTTGTGGGTGAAAATCATCAAATGACGTCTCCCGCTCTGGGTGGAGCAGGAGGGCGTGTCAGACTTTAACTGACTAAAACCCACTTGTGTTCCTTCAGTTGCCTATGCCAGGGTCATGGTCGAAAGCAGCAGCTTTCAAATAAAAAAAAATCATCAAAATCGGTTCACCCAGTCAAAAGTTATGAGGTAACAAACATAAAGAAATTAAAAAATCATACAGTCGAATTGATAACCTCCTCCTTTTTTTGAAGTCGGTTAAAAATAGCAAAGTTGTAGATCTTAAGAATATTTTGAATAGTTTTTAGATTAGAATTAAGCTTACCTTTAAGTAACCTGGATGGTTTATACATATATCGAAACAGTTTAAAAGCTACCGGAGACAGGCGCGACACAACTCCGATATAACAAATTCCATGAATTTTCAATAGAAATTGTACCACCAGACTCCCGTCGCACCAGCGCATCGCGTATATCTGCGGAAGACTTAATGGTCTTTTGATATGAAACATAAGGTTTATCAGTTTCCTATAGTTTATAGAATTGAAGATGAATAAATATTTTAGATATGTTTTAGGAACATTACGTCAAGTCTATAAGTATTCATCCCGATGACTAACATTGGATCAGACCGCAAAAACATGTGGTAAAATTAGATCACTCATCTTTATTCTAAAACTATAGTATTACTAAGAGATATATGTACTGTCTGTGTGGTCCAGATGGTTTGTAATATTCCTAGCTGTCTAGATTAGACTAAGACTTTGAAATGACCAGCATTCTTAATATATGGCCGTATTCAATTCAATTCAATTCAATTCAATTCAATTCAATTCAATTCAGATTAAGTAAAAGATGAAATGAAGGGAGAAAGTGGTTCAGATTGAAGGTCTGTAATACGGTGCAGACCACCGAACTCACCAACTTTCTGATAGATCGTAATCGCGAATAAAATTCAACTGTCCCATACGAAACTTTGAGCAGTGGTGGTTCAGAGGTATCACCCACGACTTAGGAGTTGTAGTTGGTCGTCGGTTTGAACCCAGACTGGTGTTTTACTGTGTGTAAATTATTTCATCACCAATGCTTTCAAAATGGTGAAGTAAAACATCTTGAGGCAACCGGCATGTCCTAAAATCGAAAATTTGAAAACATCGGACATCCACCAACCCGCCCTGGTGATTTCCAGCTCACTGTCCTCTTGAAGAGATGAGGTCTGTATCCCAGCAATTCTGTATATGCTACCCGCCAAACCCAATTTTAGGTTAAACTAGTTTCGCCTAGGCCAAACCAGTTCTCCCTACGATAGCACAAACCAGGATAGACCTATGCAGAAAAGACAAAAGAAACAGCATGTACAGTCTACTACAGTAAAAAATTAGCGATATAGTGACACGGTAACATTCCAATGTGAAACTTTAACCGTTGTAAACTGTTACACAAAAACATGTAGAGCCATTGTGTTGATGAGAAGGGAGAACTGATTTAGCCTAGGCGAAACTAGTTCATACTAAAATGGGGTTTGGCCGGTAATATGTACAAAACATCAAAATTTTGCCGTCCCAAATGTATGGGAAATGACGCCCGCACCGGTCGCTGGACGCATGTAGCGTCGCAAGTCGCATCACTGAAAACCATGTGCTGTCCTGCCAGGGTCGCGAGGTTTGTTCGAAAGAGATACTGTGGCTCTGGCATATGGGCAACTGAAGGAACACGGGTGGGTTTTAGTCAGTAAAAGTCTAACACGCCCTTCCGCTCCACCCAGAGCGGGAGACGATATTTGATGATTTCCCACCCAAAAAAAAAGGCCATATACGGTGCCATGAGCTACCAAAAGCAGACAGTGTTACGTGAACGTGTGTTATTTCCAGCAGGTCAAAGGAAAGACTCCGAATTTGAAGGTCCACGTGAACCGGGAGACTGCTGGACGGTACATCTGCAAGGTCATCGAGGAGGGGTACCCTGAGATTGAGAGTGAAGCCACCATTTTTATAAAGAGTAAGTTCTAGATAAATATGGATGGATCGAGATGGTAACATGTGGAAGGAATGGTGGAAGGCTTTGCCCAGAAGTGAGACAGAATGGGCTACCAAGTTTTAGTTTACTTCACTTCTTAGTTCATTAGGCATAAAGTGGAATGTCTTTCTAAAATCTTTATTAAAGTCTTATATTACTTAATCGATTCGAGTCGATTCGCACAAACTTTATGCCCTATGTTTTTTTCTGCTATATTTTTCTCACAAGATTATAGGAGCAAAACTAAATTATTTTATTACTTTATTATAGAAAATTCATAACCTGCCAATTGCCTAATCCGTATTTCTGGAGTCGTCAATTCGCCCAGAAATAAATTCACTTCGTGCGAATCACCTATACAAAATATATGTATTATTTAAAAGTGTCAATTTTGTGGGGATCGTCAAAAAATCGATTTTGAAATAATAATAGGAGAGATGTCACTTGGTACATGCTAATGTTCCAGGGGTACTATTTGTTCAGCCTGGTTGAGGCTTGAGGCTAAGTTACGACAGCCGAACAGTTCGATCGATCAGGTTAAGCAACGTTAGCCGAAGTTAGTTCGTGTATAGGTGACCATCTTTAAATAATAGGTCAATTCATTCAAAATTGACTACTGAAATATATTTTTGTCGCTGGTTGTACTAGAGTCCAAGCATTTATTAGTGCGTTAACAAGTTGCGACGTGTTCGGACGTTTGATAGCTAAGCAAAACTTATCGCGTCATTTAGTCATTGATCGGAAAAGAGGCATATCGTCTGTGACCGACACTGAACAGCGGGGATTTATTTAAATTCACGTACTCGGTGGGGCTTCCGCTTCCGAAATCCATCGATTATTGCAGCAAAGTCTTGGCAAGACTGCTTACTATCTTTCTGCTGTAGAATTTTGGGTGGTTTCCGTTCTTATTCATTTCAATAAAATAATTAAAAACATGTGGGCAAGTTTGAATGGATTGACCTAATACCAAGACCCCACCGTGCCTCGTAAATCACACTAAGTGGATCTTTGACAGACGTTATGGGGCGTCAGAAGCCCAAAAATTTCACAATCAGTCTTACCAAGGGGTACCGTATTACCCAG
The DNA here is from genome assembly GCA_932294355.1 of Aporophyla lueneburgensis. Classification (NCBI taxonomy): domain Eukaryota; kingdom Metazoa; phylum Arthropoda; class Insecta; order Lepidoptera; family Noctuidae; genus Aporophyla; species Aporophyla lueneburgensis. The sequence continues at coordinate 12,084,752 of OW028759.1, forward strand.
TAACTGGGTTGTGGAGGTCAGATAGACAGTCACTCCATGTAAAATACTGCTACTCAGCTGCATCCAGGTAGACTGGAAAATGACCCCAACATTGTTGGGAAAAGGCTAGTTAGGTGATGATGGCAATGGTTCAGCCAGGCTTTTATTGAAAAATTGAAAATTGAAGTCGGAAAATATTGGTTTGTTTTAAAACATTAACATAGAAATAACTTTGAAATAAAATGCGATCAATATTATTGTCGATGATGAAAATAAACTTTTCTAATTTATCTGTTTAAAACATGAAACAGTAAACTATCTTTGACTTTTTAAATCACTTTATTGTATGCCATGAAAAATAAAAACATATTTTTTTCAAGTTAACTTAATTTTCTTATATCATGAAAGTTTATACAGAGCGTTAACTCAGTTTACTTTGAAATTCAGTTTTATCGTAGAATATTTTTTTGTATTAGAATATAAAGGGAACTAATTAAAAAAAAAAATGCCAAACCTATCCCTAATACTATTTGCCAGCAATTATTTTGGTTTAGATGTATCATTATTTTTTTCTATTACTTAGCTACCCACCTTTAAAATTACTGAAAAAATGTCGCGACGTAACACTCATATAATTTTATTAATTTATAGTTATCTAAAACGGTACTATACCAGTTCACCAATTACTTAGAAACAATTATAACGCTTAAAATAATTATGTTGGGATTAATAAACAATTAAAATTATAACTTACTTGGAACAGAGGAATAGTGCATACCTACTTTCTCTCACAGAATACCAGACATATGTATACGCATAATTTTATTCCATTCATCCACAAACACTTCACATTCAGGGTTGGCATTTAGAAGAGCATTTTGCATTTTTACATCATTTTTTATTCTTAAATTATGTGCCAGAGGTAGAACCATCAACATCGGCACAACAGCTATAACTGCAATATCCTCTGCGTAGGCGTTTCCCAACTGTGTAGGGGTTGGCTTCCAGTCTAACCGGTAGCTGTTGAATGCCACCCACCACTTTACCTGCAGCGACTGCCTATCTGACCTCCACAATCCAGTCACGGGGTAACACGATACCCCTTAATAATAATAATGCCTTTCAAGCTTTTCTTACAGTCGTTATGTACTGGTTAGACTTGAAGCCGACCCCAATATTGGGTAAGCGCTAGGTCGATAATGATGATGATATTATTAACCTCATCTTTCCCTTCTAGGTGCACCAAAGATCCTCTCAAACAGGACTCAATTTGGAATGGAGGGAGAAAGCGTTAGAATAGAATGTGCTGCTCGGTCGGTACCCAAACCTGATGACATCAGGTGGTACTTCGAAGGTCGGGAGATCAGTGTGATTCAAGATCCGGTAAGTCTGTTTTACAATCTGCTTATATTAAGCATGTTTAACTTCAAAGGTTTTGAAGTGACGATATATGTATACTTTCATTTACAAATAATGAAGCTGAAAAGTGTGTCAGTTTATTGTTTGTTTGAACGAGCTAATCTCTAGAACTACCATAAGCATTTGAAAAATTCTCATTGCATTAGATAGGTCTATTTTTGAGAAAGTTTATAAGATATTAAACATAACTCTGCAACCCTTAGGCGGTTCACCCACTGAAGATGCGTCCCGCCGCGGTGCGCGGAGCGACGTATAACGCACGGGGCGCCTTCCCGCGCATTTCCGCGTCGGCAGTGTGTTGTGCTAGGCGTGATTTCTATATAAATTGAGATACTTGCATACAATGGTAAAATCTGCCATCCCGCGCTACGCGACGGGGCGCGGTGCAGTGGGTGGAGCGCCTTACGGGTCGAGTAAATAGAAAAATTGTCAGAAAATAAATAATAGTGCAGGCAAGCGATAGGATGCGATGCGGTGTGTCATGAGTTGAAATTTCACGCGAACATAATCGCGGGCAGAACGTAATCGACTTATGTTTGTGCAGTATACGCCGACCTAACATTGTATGTAAAGCCTGTCAACAGCGAAATCAGTTATATCTACTGAGCGTACTTCTACAGCGCTATAGAAACAATCTCAGGAAGTGACGCGTGCTTTACTCGTCGGTACCAAGTGTAGAAAAATGCTGTAAGTGTGTGTAAGCGCAGGAGTTCGTGGTAATGTCCGAGACTTGGGCGAAGTCGGAAGTGTGTGTGTGTGTTCTATGCCGACGCTACTCGTCTTCACGCACAAATTTACGGCATTTTTGTACACTTAGTTACCACAAGTAAACAGAGGGTCGCTTTGTGAGATAAATATACTGTACAACATCATAGAGGCGTATGCAGCATTGAATGATTCCTGGCAGAAATGATTACGATTAAACGTTTGTCATTTTGCAACTAGTATGACGTTGCCTGTGGTGACGGACGTAAAGAATAGTATCATCCCATCTCTTCTCGTGGGTGTCGTAAAAGGCGCCTAAGGGACTTACTAGAGAATGGGCAGTAACGTTCTCTATGCATTTCATCATCATACTGCGATCGCTAACCCACCTGCCTAGCGTGGCGAATATGCCAAACCCCCCCCAAATTGAGGACGGCCTATGTCCAGCAGTGGACGTCTTTCGGTTGAAATGATGATGATGAAGATGATGAACTAGTATGATCCTAAAAATATAAATTGTCCTATCGTCTCAATAGAATGTAAGATTTTTCTTACGAGTACATGATCTCAGTATACCTAAGGTTATATGAACACAAGAAACCTCTTGACTTAGGTAATCCCTTAATTGACTTTTATGGCTCTCGAGGGAACACTGTTAGTGACCATGCCTGACCAGACTTGTAAGGTCAAAAACATTGGGTACAGTTTGTAGATATTGACGCTATTTTTATCCGACTACGGCGATACAAAAATGAGGGTTATGATTTTGAACGGGATTTTTAATCATGTGTTCTCTCATGACTTCTAAACTACTCATCATAATTTGATAAATAAGGGTCGTTGGAAGCGTCTTGATCGTGCGCTAATTATAGGCTATGTGATGTCGTCTTTAGACCATAGCTTTACTTTTTCCACTTACTCCTGAAATATTTTCTTGATTCTTACATTTTAGAACGTTATTTTTCAGTAGTCGGGTTTTAGTTTTTGAACTTACTTTTTATATTTTTGCCTATTCCCCATTTAACAGCTTTATACGAGCGTGCAAAGTTACGGTTTTCCATTGGAAAATATTTAAAAAAAAACACTTTTCCTTCAAAATTCTTTATTAAATTTCTCTTACAGGATTACGCAACACTTGAAGAATCTTTACCAGACGGCGTGATAAAGTCAAGCCTCGTGATCAGAGCCAGCCAGTCCAAACACTACGGACAATATAACTGCAGTGTCACCAATGAATATGGAAACGCTAACGCTGCCATCATGTTGAAGCCTTTGAGTAAGTGATAAAAGAAAAATGAAATGAAAAAGGTTATATTCACATAAATATTTTTTTTAACTGTGACTAATTGCAAAGCAGATTCATGGCAGTCGTAGTGTCTTTTTTGTAGTTACTTGTAAACAAAGTGAAATTAAAAAAAAAAACATTTTTCCATCTGCACGCGTAGCATGACCACTATAGAAACGGGTTTTAACGACCGAAGAATAGACAAAACAACATATCATAGAAAGTTTTTTCTCGCCTTACGCATGGCGTTGTTAAAACTGAAGAGAAGAAATGTTTCTATTCTTCAGTTGACAAAAGTCTACCATGTCAAGCAAGCTGTACGCCTGCTGTAGGTACGCTAAACTATTCATGCTTAGGACACAGAAAATACTGTTTTTTTCTTCAAATAGTCCCACACAGATTTTTCAAATATGCTTTATTTTGTGGCTTTGACAAAACACATTAAAGAGGTTCTTATGTATTTTATTTTCAAAAGAAGGTTTTGTGAAAGCAACTGTTTATATCGGCTGGAAGGTTATTAAAAATACTTAGTTGGGAAAAAAAAAACACATCGTCGACTATAATAGTTATAACGAGTGGGCAGTACAAATGTTTCCACATTATCGTTGCGTTGAGATATTTGAATTGGAAGGACTGTCAGTTTTTGAGTTGTGTAATTGAGGACTTTCTATCAGAAGCCGAAAAATCATTCCTCATTCAATCGTCTAAGCTGAGCCATCAAAATGAAAGCGATTCCTACTGATGGTTACGCAGTTGCACCTCGGGTCCTACACGCACTTGTGTTTTGAGTACCTACTATGCACCTGACCTTTCTGAAGAACATAACCAACGAGATCACTGCATGTTCTCTGGGGGCGACCCCATCCGGAGTTTGCACAAATATCTCAAAAAAAACCTTTTGTTATTCGCCTTTTTCCCATAATACGTCACTAATCTCAATTCAGTGCGAATACGGTTGCCTCAGTATCTAAATTCGGAAAAGGACGGAATACCAGGACCGGCAGATTAACAGCTTTTGCAAGTGTTCTTTAAGAGCCCTCGTGTTCTAGTGGCCTCAGATTTTGTTCATAGTCTCTGTCACACAGCGATTTACTGTAAGTTCTTCGGTTTATTCATCCCAGATTAGCAATGCTAAGAAGTCAGGAAAAAATTACCTACCAACTGGTATAGGGGATTCAGATTTTCTAGTTAAAATTATTTCTGTTGTAAATATTGGCTGAAGGGCTTAATCGGCACGGGTCAATTTGCAAGGTTAAGTGACGCTTACCGAGGTAGGTTCGTCGATGGGTGACCATCCATGACATACAGAGCTATAAGAGATTCTGAGGTCATTCATGGCTATCATACGTAGATCTTTGACTGTCGTTACGGTAGTCAGAAGTCCGAAGGTCCGACAGTCCGTCTTGCCAAAGAGTATCGTGTTACCCCGTAACTTGGTTGTTGAGGTCAGATAGGGAGTCTCTCGCGTCCGGCCCTGGTGCGAGCCATGGTACGGAGCGAGAGGGAATGGGAAGCCGTCACCTCCTTCTGCGAAGCAGTAATGCTCGCGAAGGAGGAGGCGGGGCGCGTGAGGGAGTGGCAGTCTCTGCGCCCTCACGGCGGCTAGGGAGCCACCGCAGGAGGAGACGCCCCGGGCGTCGGGAGTCGATAGCGGACTCCCGGCCACCGTAGGCGCGAGATTGCGGGTGGTGAGCAATGGGTAGCTCGCCGCCCGGTAAGGACCAAGCTCGGGTCGACGGCGCGCAGTGTTCCACGCGCGCCTCAAAGAGATGTCAGCAGCAGTGTAGGGGTCTACTAGGACCGATGCCTGCCGGGGTCGCGTGATTGTTCGAAAGAGATACCGTGACCCTGGTACATAGGCAACTGATGGAACACGGGTGGGTTTTAGTCAGTAAAAGTCTGACACGCCCTCCCGCTCCGCCCAGAGCGGAGAGCATTTGATGATTTCCCATTATGAAAAAAAAAAAAGATAGGTAGTCGCTCCATGTAAAATACAGGTATCCAGCTATGTCCAGTTAGACTGGGAGCCAACCTCTGCCTAGTGTTTTGTAAGAGTAGTGATGCCCAGTGGTAACGGTCGCGACTTATGAGTTACAGATAGGGTTGGAACGCAGGCAGGCTCTCTTAGTGTAAATTATTTCATCAACACTGCTCTCAAAACGGTGAAGGAAATCATCGTGAGGGAAACCGGCTTGTCGCAGAATCATAAAGCTGAAGACATGTGACATCTACCAACCCGCACTGGGCCCGCGTGGTGGATTACGGCCCACTCCTTGTCACCATGAGGAGGCCTGTGTCCCAGCAGTGGGAACATTGTGACCAAGAAACAAATTCTAAAAGACAACCTTCTTTCCAGAAACCCTGCCCCTCTACATAATCCTGATCGGCGTGACCTCCGGCATCATAATCTTCTCTGCCTTCATCATTCTCGTGGTGGTCTGCCACAGAAGGAGAAGGAAGAAGGGTCAGATGAATGAGAAGCCAGACGTCACCGTGACCACAGGAGATGTCTATAATAAGGAGAGTGACAGGAGCTCTAACATCAGTGACCTGAAGCTGCAGCTGCCCCAAAGTGATGGGAGTTACGAGCTGGTAAGTTCTTCAGACCTTAAGAGTGTTATTTTGATGAATCTGTTTTTAATTGAAAAATGATTTGAGAATTCTAATAAGCGAATCAATAGAAACAATCTTTTGTTTATTATTTTATCGTGTAAGCTTAAAAAAATGTAGAAGACTCTACGTCTTCTAATTTTTTTTTAAACTTAAAAAGCAATTCACTTAAGTAAAAGTTAACGTGCAAGTGTATGTTACTTTTTAATCCAATTTTTATACACATTACATGCAAGAAACTTACATCATTATGAACATTTAAATCAAACGGATTTGCACCATGATTTAATTCATTTGTTTCTTGAAGTTTACTGTATGCTAGAGGCCGGAAACTTGCATCGTGAAATTGCAATAAAAAAGTGAAGTCATTTTCATAACAGTAGTTGATGGTGCATTTTCTATTGTTGCTTCAACTTATGGTTTCACACATAATAATAGATATCCAATTACTTTCTTTCTTAAGTTAGATTACTCCTAGAATTATTCACCTACCCTTGTCCCAATTTATTTGGGGTCGGCGCAATATACCTTTTTCTTCCACACTTCTCTATTAGTCGTCATCTCAGTGGTCTATTCTTTGAATGATTATTTTTGATTTATTGTTATTTATTGAAACTCTTTTTAAGCTGAAAATAGTTTACCTTATCTACTTCTAAATGCTCTAAGTCTACTTCAGACAACCAAGCCCTATGACAACTATTCGATCATTGACATAGAATTGACTCCAAACCTAGCTGTCAGAAACAGACTTTTTGCTGCGATTCTGTAGCGATAAAGTCGCTAAAGATACAGTCGCAATGCTGTCGCTCGTCGATTTAAAATTGCTACTGTCACGATATTAGTTGCACGGTAAAAAAGGTTTTGGAATCGTTTAAACAAATCACCGAAGGCGACCCTTCTTACGTACTTCCAATAAGCAATTATTTTACCATTAGTCTACAACAGCCTCTCCCCTCTCCAGGACTACACCAGCTCCGACCGTTCAGACAGCAAGCTGCACGCAGGTCTACCTCTAGCGGGTCCTGTACAACTTCCGAATATTCGCCATGATGACCCGCTCATGCAGTTCCGGTACAGCAACGATTACTCCGACCCTACGTATAGTGACCCTTATTTTAAGGTAGGTAACATTTATTGTGCACTAGTTTTTCCTCCAACTTCGTCTTCGTGGAGGTCAGATATTATCCCACGTGATCGTTTTACCGGGATGAAAAGTATCCTATGTGTTAGTACCGGTTTTAAACTGTGTGCCTTTCATCTTAATTCGTTCAATCGTTTTTGGGTGCTTCAGTAACAAACATTCATACATTTTAACTGTAAACCTTTTTGTTACCAAATAAGTTAAGTTTGGAACCTTTTTGGGAATTAATAAATTTATTATTTATTTATTAATTATTATTATATCATACAAATTTCCACATTTATAATATTAGTAGGATAATTTGTAATAAAAAAAATAGTATTTCAGTTTACCTAATCCTCTTTTCTGCTACACCATTCTTTTAATAATTGCCATTCCAGTTTTGATCTAATAGTAAACGTAGTACAGAGTGATGAAAAACAAAAACTAAATTTGTAGGTGAAAGTTTATCGTGTTATAGGTCGAAGGTCGTTACCTAACACTAGTAGTGTTAGGTAACGACCTTCGACACTAATAGTGTTAGGTTAAATATTTTTTTCATAATTTTTTTTTTTTTTTTTGGTAATTAAGTAAATAGTTTTTTATATGGCGTCGTTATTTTGAAACAAAAATTAAAAAAAAATGTTATAAAGGTGCAAGATTCGGCCCCGAAAAGACTTGAAAGAATACTATCTATTTTGTGAAAAAAGGCAAATCTTGTCTGAAAGTAAATTTAATAATACGTAGATTTTATCGAAAATTTGTGCTCAAACGGGCACTTTACTACACCATAATGTTTTTATTTTGACTGTTATTACAAAAAAAACCTCAGCTAATGTATCTTCAAAAGAAAGAACTTATTTTTACAAGCTCAAATTCAGATCAAACTATAAAAGCAAAAAGAAACCAATATGGCAGTCACAAGTTATCTTAAATAATACCTTTTGTATGTAAACACAACAAAACAGGTGCAGAAATTCCACTTTATCCAATAGATTGAGTTTAAGGAACTTTTCTTTCTTTCTTTAACTTTTATACAAATAACTAAAATTGAAGTGCCTGTTTTAATGTCAAAATAACAGCCTTTTAAGTACACACGACACATAGCAAAAAAACATATAGTTTTTTTTCTTTTGTCTGTCTGTTTGTTCCGCCTAATCTCCAAAACAGTTGTACCGATTTTATCGGTCTCTGGCCCATCTGGCCCATCATCACACTATCACTGGCGAAACGTAGGTAGCACGTTTTCTAGGGATAATTTCTGACATCCATGCGAGCGAAGTCGCGGCGACGCCACAAGTTTTGCATAAAGAAAGAATAAGTCGGCAGCATAATGCTGCGATATTGAAAACAAAAAAAAAAACGCTAAATTTCACGCTACATTCAGAATTTCAGAAAAAAAATGAATATTTTTATTACAGTTATTAAAAAAATCAAAATAAACTATGTTACTTTAAAGTCCATAATTGATGAAGTGGTTATATATGTAAATTATCTAAGATTGAGTATTCAAATAGGTATAGGAATTAAATATTTGCACATTTCTGTCAAATAAGTGTGATTATTGTCAAGCCACATGAACGTAACTGAAGCGAAAGAATTATGAAAGGATCGTTGTTCTGTAGTTTCTGCCTACCTCGTGGGAAAACGCGTGACTTTATGAATGTACTTTTGGTAACCGTAGGGTAACCAAAAGACACAAGTTACCAGGATCGTCGGATATTGTTGAAGTTTAGTAAGAAATTGATGTGAATAAAATTGAATTGAATGAAATAGAAAATAAATAGTTCATTTATCAAATTAAATGTCATTCCGAAAAGATCCATCAGTATCTTTATAAACTCCAACTGTTTCCGACGACTCTGGTTACTTATCTATTTTGGTGACCGTACATAAAGTTACGCGTTTTCCCACGAGGTAGGCAGAAACTACAAAACGCCACCTGCTACGATCCACACATACTTCTTTTGTTTCGTTTACGTTAATACAGCTAATCACTTATCTCTTTTGGTGATTATACTATGTATTGTCAAGCTATGCTCAGCAAGATCATAGACTAATGGTGACCCTGGCACATGGGCAACTGATGGAACACGGGTGGGTTTTAGTCAGTAAAAGTCTGACACGCCCTCCCGCTCCGCCCAGAGCGGGAAAAGTCATTTGATGATTTACCATCCTGAAAAAAAAAAAAAAAAAAATGGTATTTCTGCTAATATCCTGCAGTGTAACCTACTGCGGTAAAATAAAGGTGGTATTACATGTTTCATGGCAGAGCCCCGCGGGCTACGTGTACGACTACCCGCAGGGGTACGCCCCCCCGTCCCACCTCCGGGTACAGTCGCCCCCCCTCGAGCCTCCCAGTAGGTAAGTACATGATTATTTTATTTTTATTTTCTTTATTGTCGGAGTTAAGAGGATTTAGGGTCGTCACCCACTTAACGCTATAGTAACTGGCCAAAGTAGCCTATTATGATCGCTTTCGATTTTGTAAATTGTTTCTTCAGGTTCCTCTGTTTTTTTTTAATATTTTTTGACCGACTGTGCGAGTACAGTCAATAAAAGTGGTTGGTGTGCAGGCGAGAAATATTTTTTTTTTATCAAAAGTCGTCAAACGGGTAGTATCTTCATCAATGGTGTAATTATCTTCTTTTTTTTAAGTCGGTAAAAGACTTATCAGTCTTTAAAGTATTTATGTAATGTTTTCATTTATTTTGGGTAAATAAATGAAAAGGAAAATCACACATTATGTACACCATATAAGTATTTAATAGTAACTTTTGACACAAGATACTGAATGAAATAACTAACTATACAGGGTGATATCTACCAACTCGCACTGGGCCAACGTGGCAGATTACGGCCCATTCCCTCTCACAAAGAGGAGGCATGTGTCCCAGTACTGGGGACATTGTAGGCTTCTTATACAACGTGCAGTTTTGGATATGAAAAACATTTTAGGAGGTAATTATGTTAGTGATTCTCGACCCGAATCAACAATAAAATGGGCAGGTATTTTTTTTCATTTTATTCTTATTTATGGAAATCGGTAAGTGTGAACTCCCTTTTTTAAAACGCGGCCAGTCTGTAAGATTCCTTAAACTGCGCTTTCACACACACAAACAAACGCAACCGACATTTCTTTCATAGATTTTTTGAAGAGCGTTATTAAGAGAGTTATTCTGAAAAAAAATAAAATTGAAAAATCTAAAATTAAAAGTATTATTGATTATTGACTTGGTATCGTATTGTTATATGATTATTTACGAGTCTCATAACAACCTCCTGCAATTTTTTGCAGGTTCAAAACTGCATCATGTATAATGTAACTGCATAAAATTCAAAACGTTACAATTCCCTGATAGTATTTCTTGAGTTTCTGATTCGCCCACTAATAAATTAACTTCGTACGACTCGCATAAAGAAAAACTTTTTAACAAAAAACTAAACCGCCGAAAAAACTAAAAAGCATAAAATAATAAACCTTAAAATTATGAGTCGACGCTTTGAGTGATCTTTGTTCATTGATTTTTCAGCGCCGACTCAAAATTTTAAGGTTTATTATTTTATGCTTTTTAGTTTTTTCGGCGGTTTCATTTTTTGTTAAAAAGTTTTTATTTTATAATTTTTTGTGACTTTAATGTACTAATAATACTTAGCAAGGTATACCCTATCCAACAAAAAAAGAATTATCAAAATCGGACTACTCTGTATAAAGTTATGCGTGGTTAAACATTACAATCAGTGAGTGAACAATCAATCATCCCCTGTTTTCCGACCCTTAGGGTTCGATTTAGTTTTCCAAATTTATATGGGACCACCTTGGGAGTATACCCTTTCCAATAAAAAAAGAATTGTCACAATCGGACTACCATGTACAAAGTTATGCGTGATCATACATAAAAAAAAAAAAATATACGCGTCGAATTGATAACCTCCTCCTTTTTTTTTCGTCGGTTAATAACAATTTGTTATTAAAAAAAAAAACAATTCGCCCTAACTGGGCGAATATATTCGTGCAAATCGACTAATAAGCTGTCGAGGTCCATTACAACCTGTCGAATACCTACTTCTTTGGATACATACACATACATACATACAATCACGCCTTTTTCCCATGGGGGTAGGCAAGTCATTCGTGGTGCGAGTTCCAGTTTTTGAAATCGAGACCTTCCTCAAGGCAGAGTTTTGGCTAGGCTACGTGACACCACGCAACGCAACACGACGCCGTCACTTCGTGTACAATAGTTTTTACATTGTTTTTTATTTGTATGTATGTTAGTCTGTAAGGTATTTATGTTATGGGTCTTTGTAGCCCGAAATAAATTGATTTGATTTGATTTTGATTTGAGAAACCACGGAACGCCACCTGCTACGATCTCTACACACTCCTTTTGCCTCGTTTAGGTTCATACAATTGGTCATACACACACGCCGGTTGCGAGTACTACGCACCTGACCTTTCTGAAGAACATCGCCAATAAGGTCACTATATGTCCTCCTAGGGCGTCCCCTCCCGGTGTTTCCACTCACATCTGCCTTGTAGATACCTTTTGTGAGGTACCGTCCTTCATTCATCCTCTCAACATGACCAAACCATCTGAGCATACTTTTCAATTTTTGTCACTACATCTACTCTCTCTGTCTGTCTCTCTCTTTTTGTCTCTCTGTGTCTCTTTTGTCTACTGCTTTACATGTCTTAAAAAAATCTTTATACTTGTAAAACTCATGTAAACTCAACGTTAAATTATAAGAAGCTACGAAAGCGATTAAATTTTAAAAGATCCGATTCAGACGAAACTAACTAATTACTTTATATGTCGTTTTCTTTTGACAGCCCTAAGTCGACATGAAAAATGTGCTTTTTTTTTCATTTTTCGTTCGGATAGTTTTTGTGTTATGTTCAGTTTGTATTTTTTATGTGAGAATAAAATAAAATCTTATTCTAGTCTCGTTATTGTCAAGATGTGTCTGTGTCACGAATGAGTTTAATCTCCATATTTTGCTACAATGTATGGGTCAGATTGTTGGGCCACAAAAGGGATGAATGAAAGGCATTTGCATGAAGGTGAGATGAGAATGTTAAGAGGGATGTGTGGTATTACACGAATGGATAGAATAAGAAATGAGTTCATAAGAGGACGCCTGAAAGTGGCACCAATAACTGAAAAGTTGTGTGGGAATCGGTTGTCATGGTATGGTCACGTGATACGGAGGAATGAGGAAAGTATTGAGTATGAATCTCGATGGCTTTAAGAGTAGAGGGAGACCAAAGAAACGATGGATGGACTGTGTGAACTATGATTTGGATAGAAAGGGGGTGACTACTGAGATGACGACTAATAGAGAAGTGTGGAAGAAAAAGACATGTTGCGCCGACTCCAAATAAATTGGTATAAGGGCAGAAGTATGATGATTTTGCTACAATATATTATACTGTCTGGTCTAAGACTTAAGTGTTTGCGAACTACAAACTATTAATACTTTTGTGTATGCAAATAGTTTCGAATTTGATAATTGACTATCATACGATATACATAACTACGATTGAGTTATGAATAAATTTTTAACCCCCGACGCAAAAAGAAGGAAGTTATAAGTGTGACTGCCTTGTGTGTCTGTCTGTGGCACCGTAGCTCTTAAACGATTGATCCGATATGGGTGTAGTTTTTTTTATTCAAAAGTAGGCTGTCTAGCGGTTGTTCTAAGACATGTTTTATTAAAATGGGTTCGGTCGTTTCCACACAACGATCCTTTGATCAAACATTGTCTACAACTTCTTATTAAATTTAAATCGGGGGTTTTATAAATGTTTTCTTTAAGGTATTTAATACATTGACAACCCTACCGAAAGTTTCGTTAACAGCAAAACGTTTATTTTATTTCGTAAAGGAAAATAAACCGTGGTAATTTTAATAAAATAGATGAAAACAGAAGCACCTTAACAATGAACTCATAAAAAAATATCTTGAAAAAAAACCTAAAACCTTAAAATCTGTGTTCAGAGTTTTATTGCCAAACTGTAATGTCAAAAAATATCTATCATTGGGAAAAATATACTAGACTGGGTAACCTAGTGTCCATGTATCACAACTGTTTATAAACCACGATTCCTGAACCAAATTCGAAATAAGCTCCAATTCTAAATACTAAACCTGATCCGAATCTTATGTTAATTCTCGACAACAGATCACCCTACCACATCACTTCAAAACTAAACGATAATTCCACTCCCCAGGTCCTTGCAAGGTTCATTGACGCGCAGCATCGACACTGCATCAACACTCCCACTGTCAACCGGCAATGGATCACAAAACAATACATTACAACGAACGACCAAGTCGCCAGATGAGACGGACGCAATTAATAATTTGGGGCTTCCTATCGGTGACGGTAAGTGCAAGTTCAAAGTAGGAGATGATAACTTTAGTTTTGTAGAAAATTATGCTGTATATTAATGAGGTGCAGTTAGTTGAAGTATTGTTTAACATAATATACAGTTCATTTAGTAATTTTCATTAAGTTCCGTGTGGTGCCGAACTAGAGAATGAGCAGCAGCGTTTTATAAAAACTGTTATTATCATACTACGATCGCCAACCAGCCTGTCAAAAGTGGCGATTATGGTAACCTCCCTCCCAAATTTGGGGGGAGGCCTATCTCCAGCAGTGAACATCTTTCGGCTGAAATGATGCTTAAGTTCTTGAGGTGATAATATAACTAGATGATCACATCGCTTCGATGCCTTGGCCATCGTCAACCAGATATGTAAGAACACTGGACGTTAACTAATTGCTACTTGAAAAATACTTTGAGCAACAACACCCTAAGCCGAGGACCGTACCCCGCTAGGCATGAACGAGTAACGTCCCTTAGTTTAAAAGTTCTGTGCCCTGACCGGAGGACTTAAAGCACCCACAGAATAAAACAATACCCACATGAAAAGAAGTGAACTTAACACCCTGTTCGGGTGCAAAGATCAACTCTTACTCCATAGAAATGCGAGGATCCTTCGACCAATGTCATGTTTTTTTTTCTGGGAATGACAATTCGCAGTTTAGCCATCTTGTTAGCAAAAGAGGTCCTTGGTGGAGAAGTTTGGCCCGACGATTAATGTCAGGACGTTATATATTTGCCAGTTGCGCGGTAACATGCTTGCGTGATGCAGGATTTTGCGTGACCTCAGTTTGATCTTCAGTTCGCAGGTAGTGTTGTAAATGTCACTACAACCCGGTTTAGCAGTCGACAACTTTGTAGGTTGACTTGCGATACGCTTTGTGCAAGTGCAACTATCATTGAAAAATGCCGAAGACTAGTCGATCAATTTCCCAAATATAATTTTCCTCTACCCCTTTTTTATGGATCGGAAATCATCAAATGACGTCTCCCGCTCTGGGCGGTGCGGGAGGGCCAAGTGTCAGACTTTTACGGGCTAAAGCCTACCCGTGTTCCTTCAGCTGCCTATATGCCACGGCCTTTATCCTACCCCTTAATTTCCAACTCCTGCGCGAAAATGATTACTTATGTGCCATTTCTTCACATATATTTATACGGTCTTTTAAGCTGCAGCTGTGTGTCAAACAATCACAATTTAATCCCGTTTCTATGATTTTTTTTTCCAACAGCATCACCAACGCCTATATACGCCCAGCCTAACGTCAGGCCGCAGCCTAATGTGGATCTACGATACGCGGCCACTTACGGCAACCCGTACTTGAGAAATAGTAATATTGGTAAGTTCTATGCAGTTCATTCTTTAAATAACAGTAAAACATTTTTGACCCCTGTAACACAGGTTTTTCCTAGCATAGGGTCATTGTATCTTGCACCAGGATATTTGCATATTAAATTAAGTGACAGTATCTGTGTACTTTATGTCAAATAAAATATTCTGTTCTATTTTTAATTCTTTGACGTTAATTATCTTTTAATTCTTTAACTAGCAAAAAGAATATATGAAGAAAACCAACTTCTAAAAAAAAAAATACACGGGAAAGTGAAAAATAAGTTTTGATTGCAAAGTTGGTGTCTTTGGTATTTGTATTTTGGCTTTTTTACCACCGACTTCCGAAATTAAAGTTATTTTTCATTTTGATTTGCTTTTGTTTTCGGAAGTTAGTGGATTTTTTGGAAGACACTAGAGAATGGGTAGCAGCGTTCTATATGAATCTTACCATGTTAGACTGCGATCGCCAACCCACTTGCCAAGCGTATCGATTATAGCAAACCCTCCTAATTGGGGGAGGCCTATGTCCAGCAGTGGACATCTTACAGCTGATATGATGATGGTGAACGTAACTTAAAGACTTTTGTTTCCCTGCAGGTTACAATAATCAAGTGCACACGGCCAAGCCGACATCGACTCCTGCGCCGCCCCCCTACTCGGCGGTCAGAAACTCAGTCGTTTTACCAACAGGTAAATAGTCATCATGGTGTAACGGGTAAGCAGTGTTCCTTATAGAGAATGCTTTACCTTTGAGTTTTAGAATGTTACTTTATTTTTACCCGAATGCCAAAACCGATTATTTTAATCACTTTTTTTTTTCATTGGAGAATAATATTTCTTTATTTAGACACGCGGTAGCGTGTCAAGCCAAGTTCAAGTTATTTTATACTTGGAAGAAAACTTAGCTAATCAAATTATGTTTACAACACAAATGCGCTTAGCGTTATGGATCCCGCAAACAGGCGCGACATGACTCTAGTAGAACAATTTCTATGAAAACTTCATGGAAATTATTCTACCAGAGTCACGTTGCACTGTCCCGTGGCACCTGTCTACGGGGAGCTTTAGACATCATTCTGTTTCTGTCGATCAGTTCAAATCAAATTGGTATTACCTCCTTTGTCAAATTATAAGAAGTAGTTACCTACACACATGTTCGCCAAATCTTAACGGTCCTTTTTGTTTCGCCGTAGTAGGGTAAAAATAGCCAAAAAAAGATACTCATCAAACGACTTCTGAAACGGTATAGTAACAAGTTGCAAAATGGCAAAACTAAAAAAGAAACACAGATTTAAATACATACAACAAAATAGATTTTGTTGTATTGAATTTTTAAAGCACAACCCTGGTAACTAGACTAGACTAAAAATACACAAATAAACAAACACTAAACAATACCTAGGCTGTCTGCAAAGTTATATTACCAAGTTAGACCGTCGCTAGCTTAATTCAACTCAATTGTTTGTGTTTAGGACTTGAATTACGATCGATCTTAGCCGCAATGTGTTTGCAAAGTCGTATAAATCTAATGCATTCAAACTGGGAGACTTGAATTATTTATTGGGCTAACTTAACTTGCTACTGTAAGTACGGGGTATTTGTATTGAGGGGCTATTCAGGGGCTCGGAAAGGTTTTTGTTGTTGTGGAAAATACGTTGTTTCGATGAATTGTGAAAAAAAAAATGTTTTGTCTTTCCGCTCGGTTAAATTCTTTCTGATCAATAAATCATGTAAGATTTCAAACACTAATAACTAAGAGACTTTTCGGGTTGGAGTCATTTTCATGTTATATTAATAGTTGAGCATTCAAAAGAAAGCGCCATATTTATTTAATTTTTGAAGCTGAATTTTATTTATCTACTAGCTGACCCAGCGAACTTCATACCGCCTCAGAATCTATAAATGTTGTGTTAACTTATCAGATTCCACCAACACAAAGCAAAGAGCACCAAGTACCATATACCCATATTAGACCAAGTTATGACAAACTGGTACTTTGAAGGCATAAAGCGTTTTCTAGCTACCACACACCCATGATAGGTGAGCTCCTACCAAATTATGCCAACCTGGTACTTCGAAGACATAAAGCATTTTCTAGCTAACAAACACCCATGTTAGGTGACTTTGTATTCTTAAATAGGTGTTCTTAAATTTTCTAATTTTGCGCGCAATTTTTAATTTTTTTTCTTTCTTAAGAACCTTCTCCTGACAATAACAAACACAACAAAAAAAATGTGAAATCGGTCCAGCCGTTCACGCGTGATGTCGTGACCAAGGGAAATAGGGATTCATTTTTATATACATATATAGATGACGTCCCATTATGAGTGCCCGCACAATATGCGCTTAACCCTTTATTTTGTACTATGTGTCGAAATTGCAATTCGTATAGCCCAAGAATGCGCTTAGCTAGAACAGTGATTATGATGTAGTTGTAAAAGTATGAAAAAAAAAATATATTGCGTGTGTCAGCTCCGACGCGTGACTGGAGTTTACTCCTTACGAACGATTATAAAATATATACTTAGATTAGTAAACATGACATAACGCTTAACGTAACGTAACGGGGACAGTTTAATTTTATTCCCCATACATTTTTATACTCCAGGCTTATATGTATCAAAATCGATTTTCAACCGACGGAAAAAATGGAGTAGTTTCTCAATTCGACACGTAATTTTTTTTTATGTCTGACCACGCATAACTTCTTACATAGTGGTCCGATTGTGACAACTCTTCTTCCATTGGAAAGGGTATAATCCCAAGGTGGTCCCATATAAATTTGAAAAACAAAATTGGAGATGATTGATTGTTCACTCACTGATCGTTATGTACAACCACGCATAACTTTATACAGAGTAGTCCGATTTTGATCATTCTTTTTTTGTTGGATAGGGTATACCTTGCCAAGTATTATTAGTACATTAGAGTCACAAAAAATTATAAAATAAAAACTTTTTAACAAAAGAATGGGGTTGCCGTAGTGCTCTCTGAGGAGTTACAGAATGACGTCTTGGAGGTGAAACGCATCAACGACCGGCTAATGGTCGTAAGTGTGCTTATTGAAGGGGTTGTGACCCACTTGATAAGTGCCTACGCGCCTCAGGCTGGATGTAGCGACACCGAAAAGGCTGTATTCTGGGACAAACTTAGTGGAGTGCTGCGTAGCGTCCCGCTATCTCAGGATATTGTTCTGGGGGGTGATCTGAACGGACATGTGGGTGAGGCGAGGGTGGAGTTTGAGTGCGTCCATGGTGGCTTTGGATATGGCAATCGCAACGCGGAAGGAGAAGATATTCTCCGGACGTGTGCCGACCTTGCCATCGTGAATACGTACTTCAAAAAGAAACCCGAACACCCTATCACCTACAAGAGCGGGAGATACGCTACCCAGATCGATTTCTTTCTCACTAGGAGGCATCATATCGGCAAAGTAGCCAACTGCAAGGTCATACCCGGTGAGAGTCTTACTGCACAGCATCGTCTTCTTGTCATGGACCTCTGCGTAAAGCCTAAAGTCAAGCGCGTTGAGCGCTGCCGACGCCAAATCAGGTGGTGGCTGCTTGATGAAGCAAAATCCCAGGAGTTTGCCAAAGCGACCAGTGACATATGCGCGGGGATTGATGGCGAACCAGTCCAGGACCACTGGGACAGGATTCAAGCAGCTATTACTGGAGCGGCAAAGGCAGTGCTCGGCATGTCTAAGGGTGGGCGCAAATGTGACAAAGAGACGTGGTGGTGGAATGACACAGTCCAGAGGGAGTTAAGGGTAAAGAAAGCCCTCTTTAAAAGTGACAAGCGTCCAAATCTCCTGAAGATCGCGACGCGTACAGGGTTGCAAGACGTGCTGCTAAAAGAGCCGTAGCCAGAGCCAGACGAGACCACTTACAACAACTCTACGATAAGCTGGAATCGTCTGAGGGGCATAAGCTTATTTACAAGTTGGCACGCTCCAGGGTCAAAGCGGCACAGGATATTTCCAAGTGCCGCTGTGTTAAAGACCCTCACGGCAACCTGTTATATGAAGACGTCGCGGTGAAGGAGAGATGGCGCTCGTATTTTTGTGACTTGCTAAACAAGCAGCATAAAGAGGTGCAGCCACCGGACCTCCCTCCGAATCAGGGACTAGTGCCGCCAGTAACACCTGAAGAAGTGGAAAATGCTCTTCGTCGCATGAAAAATCGGAAAGCTGTCGGAGCCGATGGAGTACCGATCGAGGCTTGGAAGGCGATGGGTTCTCGTGGTGTGGGCATTTTAACTGACCTTTATAACCGCATACTCCTCACCGACGAGATTCCTCGTCAGTGGAGACTGAGTGTAATTACTCCGGTCTTCAAGGGCAAGGGATCGGTGCAGGACTGCGGCAGCTACCGCGGTATAATGGTCAAGGAATATAGGAAATAACCTTTATTAAGAAAACTAATAAAATTTTACTTTTCTAGCCTTTCTATCAGCAAACTCTTTTATTAAGACATCAAAGTCTATTTTTCGGCAATTTCATTTTCGATTGACAAAGTTGGTAAGTTTTTCAACCTAGATTGAGATATTGTTGAACGCAGATAGGTTTTTATCAGTTTAAGCTTAGAAAAACTCCTTTCTCCGCTAGCCACAGTCGCAGGTATAGTGATCAATATTCGCAATGCTATCCACACATTTGGATACAGCTCTTGTAAGTTGCGATCTTTGATAACATTTAAAATAAAGACAGGAGTAACCACATTCTGATCAGGTAAAAAAGATTTCAAATTTATAAGCTCATCGCACAACATACAATCATCTATATGTGATTTAGAATCTACAGTTAATTTCAGTTGGAGATCACTATTGAATTTAAGAAGGTAATCTGGTTTTTCCGGAATATTTTTTATATTATACAAAAAAGACCAAGATTCCGAGTATTCATTTAACTAGTTGAAAGTCAGAAAGACAGTTGAAAAATTCAACATCTTTCTTCTCTGGAGATATTATAGGCTCGTCGTGAGCAGTTTCACCAGCTTGGCGTTTAACGCGTTGAATTCTTGTCACTCTAAACACAGGTTCCATTTCAAGCTCTTCAGCCAACTCCTTCGCAGTTAAAATTGCGCTTTTCAAGCCTGTGTTTTGATAATCTACGAAAAAGACACAGCATTTTTTTAGCATTTTTGTACATTTATTCATGTTAATCGATTGCAGGGATTTGTTGATGACATTTATTTGAAAAAGTACATCGTACCAAACAACCAATGCATCTAAAAAGCTGAAACCTTTCAACTGTTCAGCTAGATTAGTAGCCTCATGAGAGACTTGTACGTCCGTTTTCTGAGTTTCAATAGCCAAAGTAATGAAAGCGTCATGAATGGCACTAATTTGATTCTTCTTCTTTCTTGTCGGTGGTACTCGTACACTTTTTACTATATCGTTTGAGCTCAGTAGGTGGCCAAGTTTATTGCGGCATCATTGGCTTTTTTGAGATCATCTGAGGTGCAGGTGAACGGGCACTTGGGACACTCCAGCAACTAATTTGATAACGGACTGCTTTAACACTGCTTAATCTTGCTTCCCAACGTGTGTCACTGAGCTTTTTTAAAGTATATAACCCCAAGTGATCGGTTAGAATTTTCCACCGATGAACAGGAGCTGAAAACAATTTGAACTGGGCATGCCACAATTGCGGCCCTCTTTGAGGAGTGGATAAAGAGGCGCCATGGCATCCTCACCTTCCGCCTGACGCAGGTTCTCACCGGGCATGGTTGCTTCGGGGGGTTCCTGTTCAGGATAAAGCAAGAGGACACGGTGGAGCATACGGTAGAGGTGTGCCCTGCCTGGGCAGAGCACCGCCGTGTCCTCGTGGAGGCGATCGGCGGTGGCGACCTCTTGCGTCCGGCCCCGGTGCGAGCCACGATACGGAGCGAGAGGGCATGGGAAGCCGTCACCTCCTTCTGCGAAGCAGTATTGCTCGCGAAGGAGGAGGCGGGGCGCGTGAGGGAGTGGCAGTCTCTGCGCCCTCATGTCCCTAGCCGCCGCAGGAGGAGACGCCCCAGGCGTCGGGAGTCAATCGCAGACTCGACCACCGAAGGCGCGGGCTTGCGGGCGGCGAGCAATGGGTAGCTCGCCGCCCGGTTAGGGCCAGGCCCGTGTCGAGGGCGCATAGTGTTCCACGCTCGCCTCAAAGAGATGTCAGCAAACTGAAGGGGTCTGCTACCCTAGGACCGATGCCTTCCAGGGTCGCGTGATTGTTCAAACGAGATACCGTGGCCCTGGCATATGAGTAACTGAAGGAACACGGGTGGGTTGTATTCAGTAAAAGTTTGACACGCCCTTCCGCTCCGCGTAGAGCGGGAGAAGTCATTTGATGATTTCACATCCAAAAAAAAAAAACAATGTGAACAACCTCTGAAGTACCCCAAACAAAGCAACTGACTTTATGGACGACTTAGCGGCATCGCATAGTACAAGATTGTAGCTATGACAGCCACACGGTACATAAATAGCTAAGGGATTTAGGTCCAAAATTTTTCTTTGAACCCCAATATTTTTTCCTTTCATATTCGCTCCGTTGTCATAACCCTGACGCCTACAATTCTTCAATTCCAGTCCGTGTTTATTTAAAACATAAATAATAACTTCAGTAAGTTTTTCACCAGTTGACTCATTGACAGGTATAAATTCTATGAAATGCTCTTTTATTAATATTTTGTCGTCAACTGATGATAAGTCAACAAATCGTATTGTTAGTGAAAGTTGTTCTACATGACTAATGTCCGGGGTGCAGTCAGGCATATGGAACTGAATAATATTTAGTTTTCTATGACACTGCATTTGATTCTAGTAGGTTTTGCCATTATAAAGATTTTTTAGCTAGTTTTAGGGAATTTACTAGTAATAGGACTCGCTCAGTGAAAGAGTGGAAAAAAGGGGCGCCGGCGGCGGCGCCCCTTCAAATCTGGCGCCCTGGGCGGTCGCCCAAGCGCGCCCTACCCTAACGCCGCTACTGCCTGCAATACAGCAGATCTCACATCCGTCCGCATAGGCGAAGACACGGTCAAGCGCACGGACCAGTTTAAGTACTTGGGATCTGTACTCCACGCGTCTGGTGACATCGACTACGACGTCAAGGCACGCATTGCTGCAGCGTGGGCCAAATGGCGAGAGGTGTCTGGTGCCATTTGTGACCCCAAGATACCGGTTAAGCTGATGGGACAGGTCTATAAATCCATCATTAGGCCTGTCCTTTTATATGGCAGTGAGGCGTGGCCCGTACTTGAGCGGCACAAGCAAGAACTGCGTGTCACGGAAATGAAGATGTTGCGCTGGATGTCCGGAGTTACGCGGAGAGACAGCGTCAAGAACTCACGCATTCGTGGCAGCCTTTATATCCGTGACATAGCAGACAAATTGCAGGAGTGTCGCCTACGTTGGTACGGGCACGTAATACGGAAACCGGCTAGCTATGTGGGGAACAAATGTCTGGCCATGCCACCTCCGCCGGGTCCCTGTAGAAGGGGCAGACCCAAAAAGTGCTGGCTTGACGTCGTAGCGGATGACATGCGTACCAACAAACTCACCATAAGGGATGCACAAGACCGTCCGAAGTGGAGAGCTAAAAGCAAGAAAGCGGACCCCGGGCTCCAAAAGGATGCAACCGGGACATCGCAAAGATGATGATGATGATAGATGACGTCCCATTATGAGTGCCCGCACAATATGCGCTTAACCCTTTATTTTGTACTATGTGTCGAAATTGCAATTCGTATAGCGCAAGAACGTGCTTAGCTAGAACAGTGATTATGATGTAGTTGTAAAAGTATGAAAAAAACATATATTGCGTGTGTCAGCTCCGACGCGTGACTGGAGTTTACTCCTTACGAACGATTATAAAATATATACTTAGATTAGTAAACATGACATAACGCTTAACGTAACGTAACGGGGAAAGTTTAATTTTATTCCCCATACATTTTTATACTCCAGGCTTATATGTATGAAAATCGATTTTCAACCGACGGAAAAAATGGAGGAGTTTCTCAATTCGACACGTATTTTTTTTTTATGTCTGACCACGCATAACTTCTTACATAGTGGTCCGATTGTGACAACTCTTCTTCTATTGGAAAGGGTATAATCCCAAGGTGGTCCCATATAAATTTGAAAAACAAAATCGAACCCTAAGGGTTGAAAATTGGAGATGATTGATTGTTCACTCACTGATCGTTATATACAACCACGCATAACTTTATACAGAGTAGTCCGATTTTGATCATTCTTTTTTTGTTGGATAGGGTATACCTTGCCAAGTATTATTAGTACATTAAAGTCACAAAAAATTATAAAATAAAAACTTTTTAACAAAAAATTAAACCGCTGAAAAAACTGAAAAGCATAAAATAATAAACCTTAAAATTATGAGTCGGCGCTTTGAGTGATCTTTGTTCATTGATTTTTCAGCGCCGATTCAAAATTTTAAGGCTTATTATTTTATGCTTTTCAGTTTTTTCGGCGGTTTCATTTTTTGTTAAAAAGTTTTTTTAAGGAGTAAATTCAAAAAAAAAAAATTAATGATTGTTCGTTATTCGGTTTATTTCGTTTTAATTATTTTTTTGCAAAAAACATATCTTAACAGAGCTTGTCGTTCGGGCGTAGATATTGTTAAATAAGTTTATAACGAACACACCTAACTTTAGTCAGCCATGAATGTTATACTATTGTTGTTAAGTATTACTAAACACTGACACTAAACACAAAAAATAAAAACTTACATAACTTATAAAACCAAGTAACTAACAATTTCATTGCACAATTTCATTGCACAATTTCATGAGCATTATTATTAAAAGAGCGTGTCACGTCTTTTATTAAAACGAATTTTTACTTAGCACCGTGCCGGAAAGGCAAGTTACATAAAATATCTCGTCCAATTTGTATTCCGTATTAAAAATAATAAATGACCTCTCTGCTTTAAGTTGAACGGTTTTTTCTGAATATCACTTAAGCTAATTGTCTTCATTTTTCACAGGTAATGGCGGTCAGCCCTCCCAAGGCACCCACGTATAGCGAAGGCGTGATGTTTAAGGCTTGTGTTAAAAATGGACATTTATTTCGAATACGGCTTGATTAAGCTGTATGTGTAACATACTATGTTCCTAAATATTAAATGACTGAGGTGTATATACGATAGGATAAGTCTGAAGACTTGTATAATTTGTTATTAAAAAATGAACGAAGAATTTGTTACGCGTAGCTGGAGAAAAAGAGAAGACTTTTGTGCAAAAAAGATTTACGAATTTTTCTTGTTATTAAAATTAAGTTATCTTTTTAACTTAGTGTCAACATTACTTTTTCAAAAGTTCTTCTCTTTTACATTCAGTCAAGTACTTCGAATTATAATGACTAAAATATAATTTATTGGATTTCGAAAATTACGAAACATGTCGACTTTGTCAGTGTTAATTATTGTGCGTCAAAGCGTTCCTTATTAATTCATCGACTATGAACTGTAAAACTCTATTGAAAACACTTTGTGTTTTGTATAAAATAAAATATATTTTTGTAAATACAATGCATGAAAAAAATAACTTTTCAATTTTTTATTTGTAATTAAAAAAAATTGTTACAATCTGTATATAGAATTATATCCGCATTGTATGTGTGAATTTTATTTAGTTTACAGATTTAATTTATCTATCCAATCCGAATACTTAGCTTGTTACGATTGCTCAATAAATGAATCGACTATGTATCGATTGTTTTTTTATAATTCCATTTATTTCCAATTTAGTATAATTCACTTGTTATGTAAACTATACAGACTGAAAGTATAATATTTTATAAATTTTATAAAAAAAAGGATATTAATTAGTAGATGTAGCGATTTTTGTGCTGAATCGGAACGAAATAATTTCTAACACTCTTGTTGCTTCTGTCGCTTAGTTGTTTTCAAACTTTTACGACAGAAAATGTATTTAGATAGTCGAAATATTTAGCTAAAATGGTCAATGATGTAGGAAAATCATAATATTTTCTGTGATAATTGTATAGTGAAAAGAAATTAGGATCGCATCTTAATAGTTCCATAAAATAGTTAAGATTCCGAAGAATGTGTGAAGACCTTTAAAATTATAGTTTTGAAATAATTTTATATTTCGTGTGCCACTTTAATTTTTATTTTCAATTAAAATGTAAATATAAAAAATAAGTTACGGGACAAGCTTTACGAGAAAAATCCGCACCTCTATGTATGGGCATAATAATGGCAAAAATAACTTTTTTGTTGTTAAAAAAAAGAAACAAAATGTATAAAAATATTGCATGATACAGTGTTTTTGTTCTTTGCATGCGAATATTATTTGTCATTATTTTTTAATGGATAATGATGCTATCATAATAAAACTTTTGATTTTATTATATTCTTGTTTCATTTGTCTTTTATACCTTTCTCTTTTATTGAATGAGTACCCCTTTTTTGGATGGGAAATGAAATGATTTCTCCCGCTCTAGGCGGAGCGAGAGGCCGTGTCAGACTTTTGCTGACTAAAACCCACCCGTGTTCCTTCAGTTGCCCATGTGCCAGGGCCAGGGTATCTCTTTCGAACAATCTCGCGACCCTGGCAGGCACGCCGCCGCGCCTGCGGTGGCCGGGAGTCCGCTGTTGAACTAAAAGGTAATTGTGGTAACTAGACTTTGAAGGTCAGAGAGTCGCTTCATGTAAAATACTTGTGTTTAGGTGCAACCAATGCTTTGACTGGAAGTCGCCTAGCTACAACTATGTTGGAACTAGGCACTTGATTAGAATTTGTCATGAATTACATCACCAAAAACCGTGGTCTTTGGTGGTGTAATACTTTGGTCGTGACCTTCGATTACGAAAAAGCCTTCGATCCGATCGAGACCTGGGCTGTATTGCAGTCTCTTCAACGGTGCCAGATTGACTATCGGTACATCGAGGTGCTGAAGTGTTTGTATGAAAACGCCACTATGTCAGACCGGCTCCAGGACAAAGCCTCGAAACCTATCCTTCTGCAGCGAGGGGTGAGACAGGGAGACGTAATCTCTCCGAAACTGTTCACCGCTACACTGGAGGATGTCTTCAAGGTTTTGGACTGGAAATGGGCTGGCATCAACATCAATGGCGAGTACATCACTCACCTTCGATTTGCCGACGATATAGTAGTCATGGCTGAGACTATGGAGGACCTCAGTACAATGCTCGATGACCTCAGTAGAGCTTCCGAAAGAGTGGGTCTTAGAATGAACATGGACAAGACAAAGGTCATGTCCAATGCTCATGTGATACCCACTCCAATGAAGATTGGAGGCACTACACTCGAAGTTGTGGACGAATATGTGTCTCTAGGACAGACTGTCCAGTTAGGTAGGTCTAACTTCGAGAAAGAGGTCAATCGTCGAATCCGACTCGGCTGGGCAGCGTTCGGGAAGGTACGCAATATCTTCTCGTCCCACTTACCGCAGTGTCTCAAGACAAAAGTCTTTGACCAGTGTGTGTTGCCAGTGATGACATATGGTACTGAGACGTGGTCGCTCACAATGGGCCTCATAAGAAGGCTCAAAGTCACCCAAAAAGCAATGGAGAGGGCTATGCTTGGAGTTTCCCTACGCGATCGAATCAGAAATGAAGAGATCCGTAGGAGAACCAAGGTTACCGACATAGCCCGAAGAATTGCCAAACTTAAGTGGCAGTGGGTAGGGCACATTGCTCGCAGAACGGATGGCCGATGGGGCCGGAAGGTTCTGGAGTGGCGCCCGCGTACTGGAAGACGGAGTGTTGGAAGGCCTCCTACAAGATGGACCGATGACCTGGTGAAGGCCGCAGGAATGCGTTGGATGCGGGAGGCACAGAACAGGTCGAAGTGGCGGTGCTTAGGGGAGGCCTATGTCCAGCAGTGGACGTCTTTCGGCTGAAATGATGATGATAATGACCTATCTCTATCCATTAACCCTGACATTAGTACCAGCATATAAGTACTAACTGCAATATTCTTATCTCACTTAGTTTTACCGTTTTTACTAACAGTCACACAGAGCTAGAAAAAACACAAAATGAGCTTTTGATGACCACAAGACTAATGATCGCGATGTGTCTTTGAAAAGATGTATGTATAGAATAGATGGAAAAGGTACTAGTTGTAGCCCGCGTCTTCGTCTGCGTGTATATATTTTATCATATTTTTTCCCCCACGCAAAAACAGAGGTGTTTTAAGTTTTCCCACTATGTGTGTCTGTCTATGGCACTGTAGCTTTTAAAAGGCTGGATCGATTCGGGTGCGGTGTCTTTTGTTTAAAAGTAGGGATTCTAGCGGTAGTTAAACGGCGGTTAACGGCGGCGGTGGTTAGCGGTGGTTCTATCGTTGTGATTTATTAAACTTATTTATATTTTAGAAGGTTTTGTTTTATAAATTAAAATTTAACATAAAATATAACCATCGTCTCGCGTCGCATCACATTGTCCGCTCGCTATAATATTTAATTTTCTCTTAGCGTTCTTTTTATGCAAATCTCCAGGGTAAAATCAGTAAATGTCCCTGACCCTGCCCTTAGCGAGTAGTCGCTCTAGTTTTAAGTTTTAAGGCTTAAAACTAGAGCTTAACGAAAGTTGAAGTAAAGTTTTAGCTGGAGGCCTTCATTAAAAAAGAAGTCACAGGCAAGTCTTATTAAGCAGCCGACAACGTCACAAGTTGACCTGCAAGATGGCATTTCCAAAATGAAAAAATTGCCAGTGGCTCTGCTCGCGTGGATGCTGGAAATGATTCCACGGGAATTTGCTACTAGGATCAAACATATTATATGTGTTTATGTAGGACTAGCTTTTGCCCGCAGCTTCGCTCTCGTTAAATTCGGGGTAACACAGTTCCCCTTTCCTGATTTAGAACACAGAAGAGAACTCGGAACAGAGTGTTATTTTAATACGTTACTGTAGACGATATTATGTGTCTTTCCATTTGGGGATAGAATGTAAAGATTCTGGGCATTGGACACACGCGAACATGCTACATACAATTGTCCATGGGAAAAGCACGGCTTTTTTAAGTTCACCCCAGCCACCTAAAAAAGAAAAAAAAGTAGCCTATGTCACTCTCCATCCCTTCAACTATCTCCACTTAAAAAATCACGTCAGTTCGTCGCTCCGTTCTGCCGAGAAAGACGGACAAACAGACACACACACTTTCCCATTTATAATATTAGTATGGATATACGGGATCTCTGGACCAAATGATATCCAAATCCGTTCGTATCCGAGTAACAAACATACAAACTATCTCATTTATAATGTTAGTAGGATTTTAGTATAGATGTTGGTGTAGCTACAGGTTTTCTTTAGGTTATAAGAATGGAATTAAACACGTTGTAAAAAGCATTTAAAAACGGAAAGTAAGATTTATGAGCCTAGTAAAAGCATTTTAAGCATGACAGCCGCAATATGTAACTTCAATGAAAAGAATAGGGTATATTTTAACAAGGTCTAGGCTAGAATTCTAAAATGACCTTATATTTGCTTTCTGAACTGCTTTCCTGAAAAATTTGTTAAAAGAAGAACCTTTGTTCATAGTAGGTTTGAAGAAAGCTCTACTACGCAAAATAAAACTACAAGGTTTAAAAAATCATTGGTCGAGAAAACATCCTCGGGGAGAGCAGTCGTGGCCCAGTGGAGTCGGTCGTGAGTTCAAACCCAAGCAGGCATATTACTTCGTGTAAATTATTTCATCGCCACTGCTCTCAAAACGGTGAAGGAAAACATCGTGAGGAAACCGGCATGTCTTAGAACCAAAAATTCGAAGACATGTAACATCTACCAACCTGCACTGGGCCCGCGTGGTAGATTATGGCCCACTCCCTCTCACCAAGAGGAGGCCTGTGTCCCAGCGGTGGGTACTTTATAGGCTGGTGATGATGATGAGAAGACATACGACCAGTGGTCTACTTCAATCCTAGATCGAAAGTGCTGGAAATCATGGAAGGCAGCTTTTACTCGGTAGTGGGACGAAGCAGGGCTTGTAGCTAATAGCAGCACGGGTTGATCGTTCAGGTTAAGCTACGCTTGCCGCGGTTGGTCCGTGGATGGGTGACCTTCTTCATATACCAAGAGTCCAAGACCCTTCCGTGCCTCGGAAAGCACGTTGAGCCGTTGATCTCGGCTGTCTTTCGTAGATCTAAGACAGTCGTTACGGGTCGTCAGAAGCCCGAAACGCTGACAACTAGTCTTACCAAGGGGTATCGTATTACCCAGTAACTGGGTTGTGGAGGTCAGATATGCAGTCGCTCCATGTAAAATACTGGTAGCTGCATCCGGTTAGACTGGAAGCCGACCCGAACATGGTTGGGAAAAAGTTAGGCAGCTGGGATTATACATGCTAATAGTAACACCAATTAGAGCCATAGAAACAATAATTATATCACAGAAAAAATAATAGTTTGAAAAACTAAAAAACACGGTTCCATAGAAAACCAAATTAAACGTAGAAAATAATGGAACAAATGGTACTTGATATAAATTTAAAAATACCTCAAAAGCATTATTTTCAATTTTTTTAGGGTGTGTTTTAAATTTTGTGACGTATGTCAGCGTAGTTTTCCAAGACAGTTTTTTTGCCATCCTGGTAACCCTGGCAAGGATAATGGCACTAATTTATGAAATTATTGTATTGTCATTGGTCCTCAATAAGTTTCCAAAGTTTAAATAAAATCTAACGGTTTGTAGTGGGTCAAAGTCGAGTCCAAAGGAGTCAGTTGGTTACAAACATACAAGTGAAGCTAATATAAAGCGTGTAAAAAAAGCAGAGTTACGCGGTTGTAGAACCGCATTTAAATCGTGCAGACGTGCTTCCTGAGGCGAGAAATTCCACAAATCCTTTAACACAAATCCATCGACAGGGAAACAAACCAAGGAATGTGACAATACCTAAAATAGAACTAGTCTTGTGCAGTAGTATTAACTTTCAACCTCAGATCTACACCACAAGATGTCTCTGTGGTCGTTATGCAGAAATGCCGATTGACTGGTTTGGTCTGCGGTGTAAGTTACTATTGGCTGTCGGTGATAAACAAGTGAGGATGACTGAGATCATAAGTAAAATAATTTTAATTCGGAAATACACCATTTCGGTCGAAACACGGCTATTGCTGATCATAGGCCTCACACGAATGGGAAGGTTTTGCCGTAATTGCGTCGCTTGGCAGGCAGTTTGGTGATTGCAATATCGTGCTAAAATGCGTAGAGAACGCTACTGTATGTCCATTCTTTAGTAAGTACCTTAGTCCCCTTTTACGACACCCACTGGAAGCAATGGGACAACTAAAATCTGTAAATTGTTAGTAACAGGTTTGCTTAAAACAAAGGCTTATTGTTAGGAACTTAAAGTAAAAACGAATGATTAAGAAGACTGCTCAGCAACTAGACACACCGAAAAATAGCAATTAGGATATAAGTCTTTTAACAAATTGCCTTAACATCGCGGACGAAGTATCTGCCACCATAGCGTTCAGGATGCAGTTCTGACTACCTCTTATTCCGCTCAGGAGTGAGGCCACTTTTTGCGGATAACAGCATGCCATCTATCAGTATACCATATATACCGCAAACATTTCTGAGGCACTGCAAAAACGAGGCGGTTGCAACAGAATCCTAAAACTATAATAATGAACGATCAATAAAATTATAAACTTGATACTCATGTGGCTGTTTGTGGATCTACAATTTTACTAAGTTTTCACTTGAGCCCCGACAATTTGGGCACGCCACAATTGCGGCGGTAAGTCCCCTCTTTGAGGAGTGGATAGAGAGGCGCCACGGCGTCCTCACCTTCCGCCTGACGCAGGTTCTCACCGGGCATGGGTGCTTCGGTGGGTTCCTGTTCAGGATAAAGCGGGAGTATACGTCCGGGTGTTTCCATTGTGAGGATCGTCTAGAAGACACGGTGGAGCATACGGTGGAAATTTGCCCTGCCTGGGCGGAGCACCGCCGTGTCCTCGTGGAGGCGATCGGCGGCGGCGACGTCTCGCGTCCGGCCCTGGTGCGAGCCATGGTACGGAGCGAGAGGGAATGGGAAGCCGTCACCTCCTTCTGCGAAGCAGTAATGCTCGCGAAGGAGGAGGCGGGGCGCGTGAGGGAGTGGCAGTCTCTGCGCCCTCACGTACCTAGCCGTCGCAGGAGGAGACGCCCCGGGCGTCGAGAGTCCATAGCGGACTCCCGGCCACCGTAAGCGCGAGCTTGCGGGTGGCGAGCAATGGGTAGCTCGCCGCCCGGTAAGGACCAGGCTCGGGTCGACGGCGCGTAGTGTTCCACGGGCGCCTCAAAGAGATGTCAGCAAAACTGAAGGGGTCTGATAGGACCGATGCCTGCCGGGGTCGCGTGATTGTTCGAAAGAGATACCGTGACCCTGGCACATGGGCAACTGACGGAACACGGGTGGGTTTTAGTCAGTAAAAGTCTGACATGCCCTCCCGCTCCGCCCAGAGCGGGAGAAGTCATTTGATGATTTCCCATCCAAAAAAAAAAAAGCCCCGAAAATTACGGTTTTGGTTTAAAAAGTACTGTAGATTATGTTGTAGTTTTCAGGAATAGGCATAATTAAATTGTTCGTCACTGATTAAATGTAGATATTTTCTTTATTGAAACTTTCAAGGAATATTTATGAACCAATTAGTGGCATTAATGGCAGGTAAATACCTATATTATTTTTAGCATTGACAATATTTTGGCACAGTGGCTCAGGCTCGGCAGGATTGCCATCATTTGCTAGTGGATTCCTCTTCGTAAAATACATAAACTGACACGATAGTTGTTTCAGGTCTCAAAAGATAAACAAACTAACTTTCAAATTATATTCATACATAGCTGTTTTAGTCTAGAAGGAAAAAATATGGCTAAGTACCTACGTTTTTCACTTCACTCCACTCGGTTCTCAAGGCAAAACACGCCGAAAAATCACGTTTCCTGTATATACCTGCATAAACTTTAATTCCTATTATTTTTTAACACAGTGGTAATATAAATACATACTCTGTAAGAAATTACGTCTCTCTAACTGTAACGGTTCGTGACATACACTCCGCTGTAAAAAATGCTGAAATAAGCGTTTCTTGTATAGCGACCCCTGCATTATTTACAAAAAAAAAAATGGTTGTTATAGCGGAAATAGAAATGCATCTTCAGTGAAAATTCTCTATCTAAGACGGTTCAGGAGATACAGCCCGCTGATAGACAGATGGACTGCAAAGACTAAGTGTTTGGGTTCCATTGGCACCCTTTAGGTACAAAAACCTAAAAACAATAATCCCCGTTGAAACAGAATCTGAATGAATTTATATAAGTCTCGAAGAAGTAGCAAAAGCGGCTCTTAACAGCCACATATTCTAGACAAACACTTCAGCAGTCCAGCCATAAGAGAAACAAATGACTATTTCAGACATTAAGCCTGGTGATAATCAGAAGAAGGCAGTA
This sequence comes from Aporophyla lueneburgensis, assembly GCA_932294355.1. Lineage (NCBI taxonomy): Eukaryota > Metazoa > Arthropoda > Insecta > Lepidoptera > Noctuidae > Aporophyla > Aporophyla lueneburgensis. The sequence continues at coordinate 12,117,022 of OW028759.1, forward strand.
TAAGTAGAATATAACCTTAAGTCTCAAGTGACTGTTCTCATGGGAGTGACTGGGGGTTATGTGGCCTTTGTCTGGTGCATTGCACTGTTAAATGTAGAGCCGAGGCTGTGTGCTATTGTTTTGAGGATGTGTCTGCGCTGGAAGTGTTTGAGCGTAGTTTGATTGTCAATTTTGATGACGAGTTTTGTACTGTTGTAAAGAATAATAAACTTTTATTTGTACACACAGGTAGTTACACTGTGTGTGATTCTCTGTGTTTTTGCCAGGAAGCGGACAAACATGAACAAAGAAATGTCCTAATTAAAAAAACAATTTTAAGTGTACCATGCATTGGTTATCTTAAGAAGTTACTACAATTATTAACTTAGAAGAACAGGAATTTAAGATAGCATATCCATAACCGTTAAGTGAGAATGATTTAAATAGTATAGGTGCATCTTTCTCTACTAGTAATAGCTTTGCCCAGTGCTTTTGCTTCACGTAAGACTGCAGTAAGTCATGGCTAGGTGATTGGGTATTTCTACGAGAAGCCTTTAAGGTATTGATTTATTTTTGTAATTTTCAGTGAAATTCAACTGACCACTAAATAATCACCAAAAGACCAAAATTCACTAATACCCTCAAGACTGCCTACCTGATGCATAATAAACAATTGAGCAGGCCTTTTCTGTCCTCACTCGTTCCAAAAGATTCATTTCTAATCGATTCAGTGAAAGAAAAAAAAAATCTCTGGAAAAATCAAAACATAAACCAGCCAGCAAGCCAGGTCCCAAATTTAAACGCAGGCAAAGTCGCTGGCGATAAATATGTTCATCCTTCATACCACATCCAGTCAACAACATCCACAACCGTTTTATTGCCCAAAGACTGTAGCAAAACGCCGTATCAACAAATATTTGTTCTTCTCACCGTTTTATGGTCTCTGTTATGGTATTACTTTACTAGCCATGAAGTTACAACGTATCGCATCAAATAGTCCGGATATTATGGCGTTGTAAAGGGGAGAATTATTATTTTTCATTCATGTATGATTGTATTGGTTATATGTATGCTTTTGGTTGGTTTATGGATGTTTAGGGGTGGGATTGAATATTAAGTTTTCGTTAAGTTGAAGTGACTAAGAAAAAAAGCGGCACGGGTCGATTGATCGATTGGAACGTAGAACATCTTCTGCCTCGGAAAGCACTTTAAGCTGTTGATCCTGGCTGTGATTTGAGAGTCTTAGACAGTCGTTCCGGGTCGTCAGAAGCTCGAAAGTCTGACAACTAGTTTTACCAAAGGGTATCGTATTACCTAGTTATTGGTTGTATATAAAATACTGGTTTCTAGCTGCATCCGGTTCAACCGAAAGCTGTCCCAATCATTGGGAAAAGGCTTGCCAGTTGGAGATGGAAAAACTTCCGAAATAAGTCAGTTGTGTTTTTTCATCATAATTACATTACTTATGCATTTAGCCATGGTAGCTCAGTTCCACAGCTTTTTAATTAATTAATTTACAATGTTCAACAGAAATATTTTTTGTTACATGCAATTTACATTATGATATCTCATCATCATCATCAGCAGCCTTAATGTCCCCACTGCAGGGACCCTGGGCTCCTGTCAGTGAGAGCCGTAATCCACCACGCAGGCCCTGTGCGAGTTGGTAGATGTCACATGTCTTCGAATTTTTGATTGTGAGACATGCTGGTTTCCTCATGTTTTCCTCCACCGTTTTGAGAGCAGTGGTGGTGAAATAATTTACACAAAGTGAAGCGCCTGCTTGGGTTTGAACTCACGCCCTACTACTATTCATAAGTCACGGCCGTTACCACTAGGCCACCACTGCTGTATTTCCTGTGCTTGACCCAAATAGTATTATACTAGCCTTTACCATTTGCATACAAAAATGCAGAGGTCAGGGATTACAAACATTTTTAAACAGCACCAACACGATTCCAAACCCTCCGTCTAGACATTACAATCAACCCAGCAACACGCTGCGATACGCCACGCCAGCGTGTCACGATGCTTCAAGGTGGCGTATGACAGGCAATGCGCCACGCCCTCGGTATACATTGACCACATTAATTTGTCACCAGAACGTTAATTGAGAAAGGTTTATGTGAGATGGAACTATGATGGGAATAAATTAATTAATCACTAACAAGGAAAATTATCTTTAGGAAACCTGAACTTCATATGTAAAAATTTCTAATGCACATGGTCTTTACATCATGTAAGCAGGATTGTCTGGACATTGTTTGGCTGCACGTGCAGCCGTTATAGCGTGAAAGTGTTACAAACACACAAAAAATCGAAGCTTTCCTGTTTAAGGCTCGTGCAGACTAGCGCGACGCGACGGTCGAGTGCGATTCGGTGATTTATATCCATACAACTTCACACAGGGGTGACTTGTCGCGCCGCGACAGGGTTATAAAAATTGTTCTACGGATATAAATCGCCGCATCGCGCGCGACCGCCACAACGCGCTAGTCTGCACGAGCCTTAATGTGAGCTCATCTAAAACTGGAAAATAATAACTTGATATTTTCCATGTTTACCAATGAAAAATCATTAGCGCTTACTGTACTAGTTTACAGAAAATATTCGGTGATTTTTTGATACAGAATAACATCATTTGCTTTTATGCCTATAGTCCAAATATCAAAGCCTACCAGTAAATTGCCCAAGCATCTAAATCTACCAATATGCCAAACCAGACTATCATCAAAATGTTCAAAATATGACAGCCAACCTGACTAGCTAAACTCAAAATCCGACCGCAAAATCCTAGCACACAATAACTCTACTCGAATATCCTGCCATAGCTCCGTTCAATATCAGTGTTGCCATGTTGCATACAGCCGTCCTTTGTCTAGTGTTAATTGAAGTTATGTTGGGACGGACAGACCGGCCATTTTCTTGTAAATAATTCAAATGTACGCATCGATAGTTTACTGTATAGCGATTAGTATAGTCTGTTGTTTATTAATAATGACAAAATGGTTAATTTCATATCTTGGATCATACTTTTTTTTCATTCGATTGAGTTTTTCGTAGCCTGGGATGCATCCCAACTAGGTGAACCGACGGCCTAAAGAAAGCGGCTGGGACGGGCTGAATGCGGAAGGCGGAAGACAGAGTGTTGTGGCGCAGCTTAGGAGAGGCTGCGATAGACTGAGTTGATTGATGGTTGATTGGGTTTATCATACAGTTTGGATAGAGTTGCATGAGACTACGTGGAGAGGTCTTCGTCTAACAGTAAGTCTACTACTAGATAAAGACTTGCTGCCTTATTTAAATAAATAAATAAAATTTATTTCAGACCATCAGTCCATATTTTAAAACACTACAGTTTTACACACAAAAAATAAAAAGAAACAAAAAGATACACAAAAAAACTCTATTTTATATACTGGAATGACGCACGGTTTTTGGTCATCCAGTTCCACATCAATGGACTGTCCACTCTGTTGGCCATGATAGCCACCAAGCTGTTGGAGCTATCGCGCACTCGCCGCATCAGGGACACTATTCGTGTCCGCATAATAGTATAAAAATCAGGCACACCGTGCTCCGCGAACATCCCCGACGCACTGCAAAAGCGCGGTAGCCCCAACATAACTCTGAAGGCGTTATTATATTGGACTCGCAGAGCATTGTACGAGCTTTTTGTATAGCCGACCCATAGGGCGCACGTGTACATAGATTGGCAATAAGCTCTAAAGAGGGTGACTTTTACCTCACTAGTAAAACGTGCAAACCTACGGGACAGCATGTTACATCGAACTGCCAATGCTCTGCGTTCCCTCTCTATGTCCACATCGTCGGTCAGACCTTCGGTTACCCAATGCCCCAGGTACTTGAACTTCGTCACCCTTGAAAGCTGAGCGCCTCCCAGGGTAACTGGTGGAACAGTATCATAACATTTGTTACCTGCTCTAAAAACCAGAAGTTCACTTTTTGTTGAGTTGTACCTGAGGCCGTGAGCCACCGCATAATCCTCAGAGATACGGAGAAGCCTTCTAAGTGCACTGATCGATGGGCTCAGCAATACCATATCATCCGCGTAGCTGATGTTATTTCCTCTCTTTCATATTTTTACAGGGCGGCTGCGACATTGACTCGCAATCTGAAATCATGAATTCAGCACCCATGATTCTAGACCGCCTAGCGTAGAAATCTTTCACTGGCTATTTACGCTTATATATTTCGTGGAGTATGTCTACCTTTTTAGGGTTCCGTACCAATGTAAAAAGAACCCTTATGGTGAGACCAAGTCGGTATGTCCATATGTCTGTTACAGCTGGATTTCTAGTTTTAGATGACGTTTGCCCAATTTCGACTACTGAAGATAAATGAAAAAAAAAAATACCCCCTCTTATCTCCGAAGTTGTTTTAGAGATTTTTTTTAAACTATTCTTTGTGATGGAAGTTTATCTAAAGATTACAAGAAAAATAAGACAATGTCTCTAAATAGCACACTTTTTCAAAACAAAACAAACATTCCATTAGTAACACTTTAGGTCAGGAGATGTCGCTTACCTAAAACTCTAATAATGATGCAAAAATATAATACTATAAAATATTTAAATATGCTGGTACGGAACCCTCAGTACAAGTCCGACTCGCTCTTCACCGGTTTTTTTTATGTGGTGTTGGAAATCTTCATGGATGTCCTCCATCCTAGGGTGGGCAGAAGAGTTTGCCAGACTCTTACTGACTATAACACCCCACACTTACGTCCAGGAGGACGGGATTAATGCGATTTCCGTAATTCCCGGCTGGTGTCGGTAGGCCATCTGAAGTCAGGGAGGTGAGTGACATGTTGAACTCTGCCCTTATATCTTAGAGAGCCGCGCGTGGGACACTATGCGCCGCCATCTCGGGTCCTAAGGAATAGGAGGCGACGAATGTCCCCCCTGGACTCATTTATGGGGGCTGGACGAGGTTGTTGTCCGCCCTCTACCACCGGGTGAGTAGAAGAAATCTCCCACTCTTTCCCGTGTTGCTGAAGAGAGCAGCAAGGGACGAGCTGGATCGGAATAATTATCTAGTGGGTCAAAATCGCGCTATAAGGAGTCGGTTCCAAACAAACATAAAAACATACAAGTGAAGCTACTATAAAGCGTGTAAAAAGCAGACTCATCATCTGCCTAGCCTATTCCCAATTATGTTAGGGTCGGCTTTCAAAATAACTGGATGCAATCTGATAAGGTACTAGTATATTACATCGAGTGATTTCCTATCTGACGTCCACAACCAAGTTACAGGGCAACACGATGCACAACGCACTATAGAGAGAGATAAAGACGCGACCAAACTCCTCATCGTTGCCTGCAATATTATTAAAATATCAGAAGAAATACTGGAAAATACACTTCTTGTTTTAAAATTTGTACCACACTCAGGTAAAACTGTATCTCTTCTGCTGAATTCCATGAGTTTCATACATACAACTGTTATCTTTGCTGGATAAATCGTCAAAACATTAAAAACGACATCAGTAAACAAGGAAATCAGCCCCCATTTCCTACCACTCCGAATTCCAAAAGCCCCCAACAAGGCAGCACAATTGAACGGGCATAACAAATCATTACTACAATAAATAAGAACGTTTGCCAACTACGGAGGCCTATAACAGTAAATCTCTTGTAATTAATCTCGTAGCCACCTCTCGACGACATTTGGCCTCCCGCCAGCGCCAAATCTATGCAATTAGAATTACCTGGATATGTAGATTGTGTAGGCTTGAGTGTGTGAAGGCTTTTGTTGGTTGTTGTTGCAGCTTGATTTTGAAGTGAGAGACAAAAGACAGAAGACAAAAGAGCTTGCTGCTAATAATAACAGTTGCAAAGGTCGGTCGATCAGGTTAAGCTAAGCTTGCTGCGGTTGGTCCGTGAATAGGTGACGATCTTTGCATACTAAGACCCCTCGTGCCTTGGAAAGCATGTTACGCCGTTGGTGATGGCTGTCATTCGCGGATCTACGACAGTCGTTATGGGTCGTTAGAAGCCCAAAAGTCTAATATACACACACCCTCAAACACGCACATTTGAAATACATCCGGTTTGACTGGAAGCCGACCCAGGCCGGCCATGATATGTCTTAACCCTTAAAGTGGCAAGAAATTTTTTTTGAAGAAAAGCAAAAAAAAATGTGTATGGTTCGTTTATTTGGGTTATAAAACACATCAGAAAAATAAATGAAAAAATCGTGTTATGGTAATTTTGGAAAAACATTACGTATACTATAATATACATTGCTACGCTTACAGTGATTTTCACATTTTTGGGACTGTATATTATGCTATACATTGCTATGTTTAGGAATAATAAATTTAACTGCTAGTTTTTAACATAGACTAAAAAAGTATTGTAAATGACATAATTTTAAATAAAAATACCCGTGTTGGTAGTAAAAAGTTTAATAAAAAAAGTTTCTTGAACAAAATCTTTTATAAAATACTGGTAATATAAAAACTCAGAGATCCATTGGCTTTTTTTTGGATGGGAAACCATCAAATGACTTCTCCCGCTCTGGGCGGAGTGGGAGGGCGTGTCAGACTTTTACTGACTAAAACCCACCCGTGTTCCTTCAGTTGCCCATATGCCAGGGCCACGGTAACTCTTTCGAACGAATCTCGCGATCCTGACAGGAGATTCTATTGCTTGCAGTGGCATTCCAAAAAAACAATTTCAGTTCACTTTTTCCAGTAATTTTTGTACGATGGCAAAACTACAATACCTATGATGACATTTATTGCCAAAAAATCTAGTATTTCTTTCCTTGAAACTTTTATGGATCGCCCTGTTCGTTGTACGCTACATAAATTCGTGTGAGTAGTAATTATATCTACTATTCTTCAGCAAAAAAAATCTATAAAAATAATCTAAATGTGACCAATCAGATGGTACATTTTCCAAAAATGTAGGTCCTGCTATTTCAGCCTTGTGTTGAAACTGTGATTTTTGCCAATGAAAAGATAAATTAATTCTTCTGCAACATTGTCTTTTCATTTTTCGGGCAACGATGGCAGATGTCTTGCGTTTTATTTTTTGAGTGCGTGTCAAAAGTGTACCAACAGGCGTGGATTCAAGTGGCTGATTTGAAGGCAAAGAGGGCAAAGATGAAATTGAAGGTAGAGCATCATAATTACTTTCTGATGTATTAGGAAATACCTGAGTAAGAATAGGTGTAAGAGGAACTTTAGTTGTATCGGCAAAAACATCATCTGCATGCGTTCCTAACTCATCATCAGAACTTTGTAGGAGGTTTAACCTTTCGAAACTGGAATTTATCGATGGCGTTGCAGAACTTTCTGCTGATCTAATCATTCCAGCTTCATCACCGCTACTTGCTCCGTCACTTGCGTCAGAGTCTGCGTTCTTTTCAGGCACCAGGGATAAAATGCGTCTAGTTCTTCACCTATAGCAGTCTAAAACCAAAAAAAAGAAACATGCAAAGAAACCATCACCATAGTAAAACCAAACAATAGTGTATTATATATAGGTAAATAATTTTAAAATGCAATAGTAAACAATACCAAATAATAATAGTAGTATTTTTTATGAAGATCGAACCCACAAGCGCATTTGTTAGCAGTCGCTTTCTACCACTAGCTAGACCAACGAGGCAGTCAAAACAGTATATCTATCTTTTAAATTTAATAAAATTGGTTCATTAGTTCAGATAGACGTACTTGTAATTTAATTTTGTATTGAAGAACAAAAAAATATTGATGCCGTGAAGTTAGCAATGTATATTACTCTATACACAACAAACGGAAAGTAAATTACTGCTACTGCGGCATTGTATAGTATAATATACATTAGTAAAAATCACCACAAAAACATGCTAATTCCTATAGTGACAACAGAATTTATATAAAAATATGTAAGAACACACATTTAGGCATGTGTATTTTATCATGAACACACTTATTTAAGTATTCAAACATAAAAATAAAACAAAACTTACCTTAGATAAAACTGACAGGCGCATCTTGACGGTTATTTATCAAAACTGATTTAAAATTATGACAGATAAACGACTATTTTTGTTTATGAAGTGTAAAGAAACGTCTAGAAATGTCATGTGTATAATAAAACTAACTTAGTGACCGTGTATTTTTTTAAAGTTGTATGTATGGTATACTATACAAAATGAACTTAAGGGTTAAATCAGGTCTTCATCATAGAATCACCAATGCATTCTGTTTAAGAAAAAACAAATACGGGTTTAAATCGCTAAGTGTGGTTTGAAATAGTTAAAACTAAATTGTTTAAATGCATTTTGTATCTACGACAGAATAGGGAATTTCAGACTTTCTACTACTAAAGACTGACAATAAGCCTAAAATACCGATATATTAGCAGCACTAATTGAACTTATGAGACAAGAGGAATATTGAGTTCCAGCTGCATAAGATTATAAGGTCACATTGAAAGCTAATCCCAAAATGCCAGGAAAAGGCTAGCCTGATGGCATTACCGTTGCAGTAAGCTGATGACAGTTGGAATCTAGCCAGACTGGAATTTAAGCAATTAGGTCTACCTGCCTACGTGCTGTGGTTACTATGCTTTGGGCATTATTTGGGATAACTGCTGTGCCTTGAAATGTAGGCTGGTGTAGAGAATAGAGATGTGAGAGTAATGTTTTTTTTTGAGTTATTCTTCAAAATTATTATGCGCATTTAATGTAGAATCTACAAAAATAAAGTAATAAATTGTAATGCATCAGAAATGTATTTAGTTTTAAATGAATTATGGTCGAATTTCGACCATTGGGCGACCACTAGTTATTGTAATTAGATAGATAGATAAATAAGTAAAAATCCAAAATGGTATGTGTGGTTTGACTGCTAGTTGACTTTGACAATCGACTGTCGGTTGATTATTATTAGAAGAGAGGGTAACCCACTGCATAGTTGAAAGCCAAGGAAGTACGTAATAGTATGTATTTAATTTTGAATTTGATTTTAACGTAAAGATTGGCTTTAAAATCAAAGTCAAAAGTGAGTTTCTTTCATTTTGGATTTTAACAATATTTCATATATTTGCCAATGTCATTAAAGCAATTATCCAATAACCAGCTTGTCAGTTTTTTCTTAAACGTACAGATAAGGTAGAAGTGCCTTAAATATGTTAGGTAAGTTATACACCTGAATGACATTACATAATGGGTCAAATGAAAATCGATATCGAAAACAGAAAAAAAATGACATTCAAACTTTGTTCACAACTTTAAATGACCGTAACATGTATATTAACCTCTAAGTCCCTGAGATACCACATTTAGTATCGACACAATGGTTTTTCAATTGTGTCTGTAATTACGGTAATTGACTGGTTAACCCGTTGATTGCCGCTAATTACAGACACAATTAAAAACCATTGTGTCTATACCAAATGTGGTATCTCAGGGACTTAGAGGTTAAGGCAACCAAACGACGGACTTAGAGGTTAAGGCAACCAAACGGAAAATTCGTAAAAAATAGTTATATTTCACGAAAAATTACAAAAACAGCTGATCGATTACGATCATTAACTATCGAATTATGGTTTAATTTTTTATTGTTCGTTTATATTTCGATATTGATACCCAAAACGTGGGAAAAGTATTGCCAGCTAATTTAATTTGACCTTGGCGGAATCTGCCTCCCTAGCCTTTTCCAGGTAGGGTTAGCTTCCAGTCTAACCGGATGCAGCTGAGTACCAGTATTTTGTATGGAGCGACTGCCCTCAGTTACTGGGTAATACGATCATCATCATCATCATTTAAGCCACTGCTGGACATAAGCCTCCCCAAATTAGGGGGGTTTGCCATAATCGCCACGCTTGGCAGGCGGGTTGGCGATCGCAGTATGGTGGTAAAATGCATAGAGAACGCTGCTGCCCATTCTCTAGTAAGTCCCTTAGTAGCCTTTTACGACACCCACGGGAAGAAATGGGGTGGTGTTATTCTTTACGTCCGGCTCCACACGGTACAGATATCCATTGGTAAGACTGGTTGTCAGACTTTCGGGCTTCTGACGACCTGTAACGACTATCTAAGATCGACAAAAGATTTTTTTGACCCCGTATTCATCCTAAATTTTTGCAATCTACATTTAGGTATATATAATTCGTATTTATACATACTTATTTCTAGCAGAAGCTTTTAAGTGGCTCATTTCTGATTGCGTGTGAAAATATTGCTGATATTATTTTACTAGCATACTTCTATAAGGTGTATCTATTCATACACGAAATATTTTAAGAGGTATATCTGTAGGTGGTAAAGAAGCTATAGAAGCAAAAAGATTTTTTTTATCTAAGCGTTTTTGAATTTTCGTAACTATTATAATTTTAAAACTGCTTTGCATAAACGACGTTTTGCATAAAACCTTTACTCCAAATTCTATGAATGGCCCGCCTGACGCTGCGAGGGCGGTGACCGGACGGCACGAGTATGGCCGCGGTGTCTCGGGCCGTAAAAAATAAGGAGCCAGTATTTCTTATGTGCGTCAAATAATTTATAAATATTAAATTTTGAAAAAAAAAATACATTTTGTAAAATTCTTTTTTCGTTGCTGACAGTGGTCTCGAACGTCATAGAGCGAGATCGGTAGAATTGCCAGCTAAAAACGGTAAATCGGTAAATGACAAAAAAAAAGACAATTAAATTCGTTTATTTATTTAAAAAAACTTACAGACTTAATTTATAACAATCATACTTAAGTAACGAAGTCTCGAACCTACCGAAAAATCGGTAGGTTCGAGACCACTGTTGCTGTAGCTTCTTTACCACCTACAGATGTACCTCTTAAAATATTTCGTGTATGAATAGATTCACCTTGTATAATGTACTTGTTCTAAACAAGCGACTGTACTAAAAGTCCTCATTGATTAAACTACCTGAATAATGAACAAAGGATAACGAACGACCTTCCAAAAACAATCGAAGGTCAATTGGTCAAGGTCAAGGTCAGTAATGTATTGAACCTAACCCTGTCATTAATTTTACTAATGTGTTGACTGTGAGAGCGCTAGAGGGTTAATATTGGAAACTTATTTGCGAAGGGTTGAGTGAGATACAATGTCGTAGGTTTTATTGCCTATAATGTCCCGGCTATCGGGCTGAAACCATGTCGCAGAGAAGAAATGAGCTTGAACACCACGCTGCACTATGGAAAATATAGGTCGGTATCGGATCAAAAATCTGTAACTTCATGAATTTTTGTCGTATCGTAATGAAATTTGGCACAAATATGCAGTAAGGTTTGAAGATTCGAATGATGCGTAGTTTATAGTGTTTTCTTGTGTATCTATATGTTTTTTTGCATAGACTGAAAGAAATGGGAAAATATCACGAAAAAAATAGTTAAAAATTTATTTCAAGTGGAATACAAGTTTATAATGACTAAAAAGATTAAACCATGGTTAATTACAACAAGCAAAGTAAACAATATATATATATAATAACAATTTACTAAATTAAAAACATATTACTAATAGGTCGATACATCCTATACCTACTCTGGCTTCAGAAAATGATGTAGCTAGGTACAAATATAAGTAATAACTAAATATAAATATTATTTTTAACTTATAAGTACCACTTAAGGATCAGGGTCAGTAAATGTGGGTTCACTTTCAGGTGCCACGTTTAAAAGACTTAATTGCCTCTTCTTCAAGTTCTTTCACATTTCTTACGTACGGTTTTCTCAAACTTGTTATATAATTATATATGGATCTGACGTGTATAAAAGCGTTTTGAAGACATCTTCATTTGTAGCAGATAGGGAACATTTTCTGGCATGATGAAGTCGTATGTTTCTGTAGTCTTTGTTGCGAGACTCTTGTGCGTCTTCCGATAGCTGTCCAATAGGAAGCACCGCAAAATGTTTGATAACGTTTTCCCCGTGTATGAGTATTTTATGAACGGAGGATGGCATATAATACCAATCGTAATTACTTACTAAACATAGATTCTTGCAGTTTCTATTGCATATTCCCCAAATTTTTCAGGGTCGATCATCATTCCAGAAGAAAGAACTTGCAAGATAATTTATAGGCGTTTAATCAATGCCTCATCTACACCTGTTATTTCCGATGAGCAAGTGCTATTATAGAAGAATCTTCGTGCGGTATTGCCATCGTTCGTATTCCCGCTAACTTGCCGAGGTTTGTCGATGATTAATCCCAACTCCTCCGTATTTGAACAAGTTCTTTCTTTTCTTTTTTTAATCTCTTATTTTCCTCAGTTGAAGCAGACCAAGTCTTAAACGAAAGATTATAGGAAATATGCAATATCATTTCCATGCAGCGAATCCAGGCGTGTAAGGTGGACAATCCGTATTGATAGGCGTTTTCGTTTTCAGGTCTGGCAGTTACTTTCGATAGGTCATTCATTAGCCGTGGAGTAGCCCCACATATCGTGCATGTGGAACCACATGGAGTATCTGTAAGGACCTGAGCCACCTTTTCATCGATCATCGTTAGAAATAGTTCATGCTTCACATTTACTACAAGACCAGCTTTGTTTAGAAGTGATGCTTGTGCAGCCCTAATTTGTTTTTTAATATCATCGACAACTGCCTTGGTTTTTTCTGGAGTTTCCTTACAAAACTCAATAGAAATGGGTCTGCAAAAACGGACAGATGAAGGTACTGGATTTTGTCAAACAACGGATCCCGATTGCACATCAACTAATCTGATGGGGACTAATGAAGTGATGAACAAATTGGCATCTGAAATGGTTTCTGACTCTTCTGCAAGTATTTGCTTGTATTGGCTTTGACCAGATGAACCATCACATCCCCATTTACAATAAAGGATCAATGTTCTATGTTGTTTTTGGAAAACAGAATCGATTTTTAAAATTCTAGAAGCAGTATGATCCAATAAATCTTGGATATTAATCACTTTAGCATAAGTATTCGTGATTTTGATTGTAGAAGATGGTGGATAACAAGATCTTTTTATTTTTTGTATTTTGTAGTAAGGCGGGAATATACAACACTTTCGTTCGTTGGTTAAGTTTTTCAGGTAGGTACATATATTGTGCTTTTGTTAGATCCAAATCTATAAAAGCACTCAATGCTTCCGTATCGGAAAGAATCTTCATCTGGTCTGAGTCGTTCCACTTACTTGAGATATCTAATTTATTTTGAGTGTCAGCGGTTCTTAATTCTTCGACAAGATGAGCTTCTGTGTACTCACGTAAAGCCCGTTGTCCCTGCACATAGGCGTTTTTTATATGCTCGAAGCCATATTCTTGGAGTAGAAGAGTGTTTTTCCTCTTCTTGGTAGATTCTGAGGAGTCTTCATAAGCCACGCATGCTCTTCCTCGTTGGCCAGATGTTGATGGCGTAGAATATTGTTCAGAATCCGGTAAATTTAACGAATACCTTGAGTCCAACCAAGTACAATTCTTCTGTAAAAATGTTTCTTTTTTCCGAGATGCCAGGGCCCAGCGCTTCTTGAAAATAGGAAGAATGTGCCTTTGTATGTCACTAATTATAAAACACAAGTTGTTTTCAGAAACATTGAGCCTTTCCACTAAAACTTTGGATAATAATTCCATGGTCTTGCTGCCCTCGATATAGGGGATTATGAAGTCTCGTTTGGTACAGCTGAAGGAAGACATTTTAACACTGCACAATCTGCAGAAATAATAGGCGTAGATGAGATTTGCTTCACTTGAAGTTACACTGATGTAGATGGTTCGAATAGTTTTTGCTTCCCTTATTTTACAATATCGAATTGGTACCTACATCATTATTATCTTGTAATTTCCCACGCAAACCGAGTGAACATTTGATAAGGTCCCTTTGTTATCACGAAATAATGAAGAAAATATCCAAATAGTTCCATATTGTTCATGTGCATGGTGTCAGTGGTAAACCGCAAAAGATACCAATTTTCGGGTTCTGACTTTTGTCAGTTTTTTTCTCATATCTTCTAAAACCGCAAATATCCGCAGCTGATTTTTTTTGCATTCTATTTATGAATAGTTAGACTACTAGTCAACACAAAAACTAGCGCTTGGGCAAACGTGGGTAACATTGAAAACCTTCGACGAAAAAAAATATAAGTGAAAAATAAGGTATGTCACTTTTTAAGTAATTACTGAAATATTTTTCTTTACTTTTAAAATCATTAAGCTGTATCGCAAAAAGCATAAAATAACCTTTCTAAAAATGTATAATACTGCATATCTGTACCAAGTATTTTTTTTACAATATGTTATTGAAACATGTATACGCAAAGACTTGAGTTTGGTACTTCTGTCTTCTATTTATTTCTATCTATGAAGAAAATAATAATTTCGCGTATTAAGTGAAAAAAACCTAATGAATATTATAAAAATCATTTTTGATATGCGCTTGTTCTACCATTTTCCATAGTGCGCTGGCTTAGTGCTCGATCAAAGTCCAGGGTTTCCTCAAGATGTTTTCCTTCACCATCAGTCAGACTACTGTACCACCATACACCATATGTACTTTCTAAGTTAGTATATATTCTTATACACCAGTCTAAGAATATAGACTAACTTAGAAAGTACATATAACTTTGAAAAAGACACATTATATAATCTTTATTGGAACCAGAAACAGTACATTTACAATTCAATTGCGTACTATAATAGCCACATTAGTTAAAAACTGTGTCGCAGCTATTAACGCCCACCTCCGTGTAGAAGATGACAGTGTCCCAGATATCCTTTACAAAATTAAATTATTTTACAAGATAAAACTGAACTACATAATTAAAACTAATTTGTATGTTAGTAGTGTGTGTTAGGAGTTTGTATGAGCAGTGTGGGTGCGTGTATGGTGTGTAGATGGAAGATATGTACCGAGGTGTGGTCTGCGTGTATGTGTGTGTGTGTATGTGTATGTGTGTGTGTATGTGTGTGTGTATGTGTGTGCATGAAGCGTGAGTTAGTGAGGAGGTGTGTGTGTAACATTAGTACTTGCAGGGATTGAAATTGCAACTTGGGGCGGATAAGTTATGCCAATATTTTACTTATGTGTAGGGTATCGATATAGAAAACGAAAAAATTAAAAAACAACAAAAATATACAGCATTCGATACCCCGTTATCGATCAGCAGTTTTTGTAACTATTTTGGAACGTAGAAATTATTTTCAAAAACCAAAACATAAGTATCGTTTGGTTGCCTTAATGTACAGACGCCACCAGGTCAAGCTACCCGAAACTGTCAATTTTTCCCAATGAACTTTGAACCTAATGCTCTAGAAATCTCGAAAATCTATCAAAGAAATCTGACAGATTGTAGTAGCTTGATGTGTTGGCGTATGTACATCTCAGTGCCATTTAAAGTTTTGAACAAAGGAGAAACGATAAAAATAAATGGTTTTTGATTTGATTCTGCATCCACACTAATATTATAGTGCAAAAGTAACTTTGTCTGTCTGTCTCGGTTTCCTGCTAAAACTAATGAACCGATTTAAATGAAATTTGGTACAGAGATAGTTTAGAGCCTGAGAAAGGACATAAGCTATTTTTATTCCGTGACTTTGTCTGCGTCCGCGATAACCGACATTTACGCAGACGAAGTCGCGGGCAGAAGCTAGTAAGCAATAAATGAAACCACATACTTACCAACCCGCACTGGGCCCGAGTGGTGGATTACGGCCCACTCCCTCTCACCGAGAGGAGGCCTGTGTCCCAGCAGTGGGAACATTATATGCTGATGATGATGATGACATACCTACTTGTTATTGCCAATGATTTACGACCCACACTAAAAAAAATTGGCCTTGTAATTCAGTCGAAATATAGACCTAAGCAGTGCGTTGAAAATTCTACCACGTTCTTTTACGTCAATTCAAGTGTAGAAATATATTCTATTGAAATTGACAAAAGAATTCTTCTCTTTCTTACTTACCCACCTTCGAAAAACAAAACAATTGTCATTTACAACTTAACACCTCCTAAAAGAACTCTAAAATGTATTTAAAAGTCAACCCTTCATCGCCACGGTAATACACACCCGGCGATTCGTTTCAAAGCTTAACGTTTTAATTTATTTTAACCCTTGTACAAGATTCTCGCTCATTTCCTCAGTACCCGATTAAATTAATAGGGATGCTACTGAACTTATTAGGTAGTTGAATCTGTATTTAAAGGCATAAAGGAAAGGGTTTCAAAGTTTGTGAAAGAAAATATATTTTTGCTTCATGTTTGCAGGTTGTAAACAGACTTTATAATTTACATCTAAAGTCATTTAAAAAAAGACAGTTTGTCAAAACATGGATGATTCCATGTCAAACTTTCTAAGGAAAAAGGAGGGCGTATGATTACAGCCAACAAGTCGAGTATATATCTTTGGAACTCTTGTTTCTAGGAAGAAGTGTGTTTTCCTAGAATTAGATCACACAATTCATCAACAATGGACGTAGGTAGGTACACAATTTAATTCAATAATATCTGGATGACCGAGCTTTGCTCGGTATTTTTTGGTAAATCGTGTTTAAAATAATAAGTTTATGTTCAAGTTGATTATCGATAAAGTTGGTCATTGAAAACACGAATAAAACGACATTTTATTAAAATGAATCCTAGCTAGATCGATTTATCGCCCCCGAAACCCCCTGTATACTAAATTTCATGAAAATCGTTGGAGCCGTTTCCGAGATTCAGATTATATATATATACAAGAATTGCTCGTTTAAAGGTATAAGATAAGTGTCATTTGCGAAAGCAGTGGCGAACATAGTTAACCGCTTTACTTTATGCCAATTATTTCACAAAACGGTTGAGGATAACATTGTGCAAGCATTGTGCATTAGGCAAGTCTTAGAAACAAAAAACCGGCCAAGTGGGAGTCGGACTCGCGCACCGAGGGTTCCGTACAAACCTGTAGGTATTCTCGGTTTAAAAATAAATGTTTATTTTTATATTTCAGTTGATTGAATGTAAGGTAAATTGCGGTTTACGATTTATGACGTTTTAAAAAAAAACTACTCACTCGATCTCGTTCAAACCAATTTTCGGTGGTAGTTTACATGGTAATGTACATCATACATTTTTTTTAGTTTTATCATTCTCTTATTTTAGAAGTTACGGGGGGACACACACACTTTTTACCACTTTGGAAGTGTCTCTCGCGCAAACTATTCAGTTTAGAAAAAAATGATATTAAAAACTTCAATACCATTTTTGAAGACCTATTCATAGATACCCCACACGTATGGGTTTGATGAAAAAAAAGTTTTGAGTTTCAGTTCTATGGATGGGGAACCCCAAAATTTATTACTTTTTTTCTATTTTAGTGTGAAAATCTTAATGCGGTTTACAGAATACATCTACTTACCAAGTTTCAACAGCATAGCTCTTATAGTTTCGGAAAAAAGTGGCTGTGACATACGGACGGACAGACAGACAGACAGACAGATAGACATGACGAATCTATAAGGGTTCCGTTTTTTGCCATTTGGCAACGGAACCCTAAAAATCAAAGACAAAATATGTGACATTTACGAACACGCTATAAGCCCGCATGGTAGATTATAGCCCAATCCGTCTCTCAGAGACGAGGCCTGTATCCCAGCAGTGGGAAGACAAATTGTAAATGTTAATTTTATTGTTAGTTATTTTGTTCATATTTTATCATATCGTACCGGTCGACGTCATTTCGTCCCAGCATTATGCTGGGTGATGGCCGTTTTAGACGCATATTTCCCTCAACTTTTTCTTTTTGCGTTTGCTTTCTGTTTCTGCGTGCTGTTTATCTATACTTATAATAGAACTGTAGAGTGGTCAATTCGGTACATTAAATATACATTCAAAATTAATATTGAAGGATGAATGGTGATCGATACTGATGCCAAAAATGCAATCAGTAAATTTTTTGTCTGTCTGTCTGTCTGTCTGTATGTGCACGCATGGGTCAAAAACTACTGAAGGGGTTATAACCAAACTTGGTAAGATTATATTCCATACTCCTGGGCAGGTTATAGGTTATATAACATAACGCTAAAATACATAGGAGCTGAGCAGTGACGATAAATTTGAAGCAAGTCGGTTGAAAATACGCTTTCGAGCTCTTATCCTCGCATACGTTGATCATACACCAAAAGTATGTATTACAAAGATGATGGTCTTCAAAAGATCTACAAAAAAGTCGTCAATAGTATATAGATCCTACTAAATTCGGAAATTGTTAGTTTATAACCTGGATTAATACATAGGGTACTTTTTATCCCGGTAGTATGTTCACACGGGATATTTTCCGACCTCCACGCGGGCGAAGCCGCTGGCAAAAGCTAGTTAGGAATAAACGTATTTTCCTACTTTCAACAGTCCTGATTTCAATAGATTTCAATATATGACGGTAGTCAGTTTACTTAGCAATTATTTTCCTTTACTTATGCAGTAATAGCATTAAATTAAATTTTCTATTCCCCACAGCCCTATAAACCACTAGTGACCCTTTGGTGCTGCGCGTAAATAGCGCGGCCCTGCTCGAGACAGCTTTGATATTAAAACTTTAACACGGCTCATTCGTAAACAATTATTTTACAGCTTACCTTTTAGTTTTTAGTCGTTTGTTACATTATAACCGCCATTTTGTTTTTAATACGGAGTTACTGATCGTAGTATTTTATTAGCTACGTAAGTTGTAAAAATTAAAAATAGTCTCAAAAATTCGCTTGAATTCATAGAAAACCAAAATAAAATATAGACAGTAATAGAAAAATTGTGTGGATTGCTTTTTGAGGTATTTTTAATTGATATCAAACACCCCACGCTATTTTTCTCTTATTTTCTACTTTTTCGTTTAGTTTTCTATGAAAGCGTGTTTTTTTTTACTATTATTTTTCAGTGCTTTTTGTTCGGCTACCTACAAAAACGTTGTGTTTATTTATTATTTATGTACACACAGTAAAATACAAAGTGATAAGGCATAGTTCGTTTTATGGTACAATTTTTTTAAATGATTATATTGTTATTGGTCCTTGAGAAGTGTGTTAAGTTTCAAATTAATTCGACGTTTTAAAGGTGGTGAAAACCACGTTCAGAGATTCTGTTACATACATTCTAAGCTAGTAAAGGCGTGTTAATAACTCCATTTTATGTGGTTTTGTTGTGCTAGATACTGACTTTTCAATTCGATTGCATACTACTTTTTTCCGCAATTTTCTACTTAATTAATTAAATACTATCTTCTACATAATATAAATCGATAATTCATTCATTCACAGACGGACAACCGTTTGTGAAATGAATGGATATACTTTGTTGAAGAGCCAAAACCTGTCTCTAAGAAAAGTTCCGTATTTAATAAATGTGAACATTAAGGAAGCATTTTCGATATCTCACTCCAAAGAAATTAAAAAGGGGGTGAAAAATGTTGTAAGTTGGTTATTATCAAAAAGCTACAATTTTTTACTCAAGTACGCAGTCACAATATTCCCCGTACTAGTTGAAACTGTATTACAGTTAGGTAATTGAAGATTAAAATCCTGATTTCAGTATTTTCTCCTGTTGTTGTTTTTGTTCTTTTCAAAAATAACAAATTTCGGAGCAAAACAGAATGTTATTAAAATTGTCCCAACGACAACAACAAAACGAGAAAACAAAAATATTTTTATTGTTTGTCGCCCTAATCTGTCAATTGCCGCTGTCTCAAGATTTACCTCAAAATCTTAAACTTCTTGTTTTAAGAATAAATTCATCATCTGCCTAAACTTTTCCCAATTATGTTGGGGTCGGCTTCCAGTCTAACCGGATGCAGCTGAGTACCAGTATTTTACATGGAGCGACTGCATATCTGACCTCCACAACCCAGTTACTGGGTAATACGATACCCCTTGATAAGACTAGTTGTCAGACTTTCGGGCTTCTGATGACCCGTAACGACTGTCTAAGATCTACGAAAGACAGTCGGGACCAATGGCTTAACGTGCTTTCCGAGGCACGGAAGGGTCTTGGTATGTTAAGATGGGCCCATCCATGGACAAACCGCGGCAAGTGTAGTTTAACCTAAACGATCAACCCTATATCAATGATCAATGTTTTAAGAATAAATTCTGTACTAAAATGAATGAATGGCATACGCTTCAAAGTTTTCAGCCGTTACCTACAATATAAGAAGGCGATTGGCTCAAATAAATCAATACCAACAGTTTGGAGTGACTCGTCAAACTCCTAATTGAAATGTTCGGGGCGTGGCATTCATAAATCATGGTTGTACGTGGATATAAAGAAGAATGTAAGGTTGTTGTTTTATTTTTTTGATTTTTTTGGCATATGACCCAGAAAATGGCCTTCAAAATTATTCGCTAAATGAGAAATTTAAGTTTCGTGTATAGTGATTAAAAATATACCAATAAATAATTAAATAGTTCAATCCCGTCTATGATACATTTATCATAGACGGGATTGAACTATTAACTTTAACAACTACCTACCTACCTACCTTTTACTTTATTAACTTTTAACTTAGTCATCATTATGACTAAGTTACTAAGTAATCTATACAAATAAATAAAACTGAAGTGTCTGTTTGTAATTTCAAATTAACAGCTTTTCACTAAATGCATATGAAAGTAAATAAGGTACTTACACCAAAAAATCATTTTTAAAACTTTTGTCTGTCTGTCTGTTTGTTCCGGCTAATCTCTGAAATGACTGGACTGATTTTGACGGGACGGGACTTTTATTGGCAGACAGCTGATGTAATAAAGAGTAACTTAGGCTACATTTATTTTAGAAAAATACCTGCGGTAATTTTCGACATCCACGCGGGCGAAGCCGCGGGCAAAAGCTGGTAATGTAATACTAAAATAATAATCTAAACAGCAGCACCAGGGAAACTGATCCGAAGCTACGTTAGCCCTATATATTCCGTTGATATCCTGACCATCTTTACATTCCAAGACCCTCGGAAAGCACGGTAAGGCGTTTGGCCCGGCTGTCGTTTGTGGCTCTTTGACAGTCATTTTTGGTCATCAGAAGCTTAACACTGTTACTTAACGATGTCAGAACATCGTGTCACCAAGGGGTACTATATTACCCAGTAACTGAGTTGTAGACGTCATAAAGGCAGTCGCAAGGCAAGGCAAGTCATCAAAGGCAAGTCCATGTAAAATACTGGAATTCAGCTGCATCTGGTTAGACTGGAATTCAACCCCAACATAGTTGGGAAAAAGGTTCGAACTGTAGCGGTTTCTCAATACCACATGCGAACAACGCATCACACTGACGTCACACATCCTACATCGCGCTAGCAGAGTTTACCGCGCAATCTATACTAATTGTATAAAGCTGAAGAGTTTGTTTATTTGAACGTGGTAATCTCAGGAACTGCTGGTCTAAACTGAAAAATTATTTTTGTGTTAGGTAGTCTATTTATCGAGAAAGCCTATAGGCTATCTTACATCACGCTACAATCAAAAAAAGCTGAGTAGTAATGAAAAATGTCGCAAAAACGGGGAAAATCGCACGAGTAGGCGATTTGACGCGACGGGAACGGTCGGGGGCACAAGAGTTTAACGCGGACGAAGTCGCGGGCAGAAGTTAGTTAACATATATACAGCAACATCAGTCATCAGGCAGTTGCCCACTAGACACGACACCCGTCCGGTCAGAAGATTCTCCCTTTACTTAATACTGTGTTCCTCATACATCCAAAGAAACAACCAACTACAAACTCGTAAGCGATAGCCGTTACCACTGGGCCACGTCTGCTCCTAATTTATGCAAAAATCTCCCTCAGAGTTGACTTTACAACCCGTTCGACCTCTTATCACACCCAATCATAATCAGAGTACCCCATTCTGAACCACAATAAATCTGGCCCCCAAAATCCGCGGCCCCCATCAATCTTGGGCCCCATCCAGTACTCTAACTCATGTTTACCTCGCGAATTTCCTACAGCGAAAGGTAAAAAATGTTTCCTTTCGATAATAATTTTTCATGTCACAAAGAGCTTTGCCCTGCAATATCATAATACGGTGTAGTTTATACGTATTTTGTGTTGTGTGTGTTTTTTCAAACAGGGCTGCCTTGGGGGCTTAATGTTTTGTTAAGGGGGAAATTATTTTGTTTGGCCGAACAATTAAATATTGGATAAAGGCGGGAATGGCGTGTTTCATGTTTAATAGTACTTACAGTATGATTTCTTGCGACGCATTTCAACACAGTTGCGAGGCAAAAAGCAGACTTGCTTTGTTTTTTTGGTTTTCTTCCCTACGTGAAGTGGTTTTTAGGGTTCCGTTGCCAAATGGCAAAAAACGGAACCCTTATAGATTCGTCATGTCTGTCTGTCTGTCTGTCTGTCCGTCCGTATGTCACAGCCATTTTATTCCGAAACTATAAGAGCTAGCTGTTGAAACTTGGTAAGTAGGTGTATTCTGTGAACCGCATTAAGATTTTAACACTAAAATAGAAAAAAAACAATACATTTTGGGGTTCCCCATACATAGAACTGAAACTCAAAAATGCTTTTTTTCATCAAACCCATACGTGTGGGGTATCTATGAATAGGTCTTCAAAAATGGTAATGAGGTTTCTATTATCATTTTTTTTCTAAACTGAATAGTTTGCGCGAGAGACACTTCCAAAGTGGTAAAATGTGTGTGTCCCCCCCCGTAACTTCTAAAATAAGAGAATGATAAAACTAAAAAAAATATATGATGTACATTACCATGTAAACTACCAACGAAAATTGGTTTGAACGAGATCGAGTGAGTAGTTTTTTTTTAAAACGTCATAAATCGTAAACCGCAATTTACCTTACATTCAATCAACTGAAATATAAAAATTAAAAAATATTTATATTTTTAAACCGAAAATACCTACAGGTTTGTACGGAACCCTCGGTGCGCGAGTCCGACTCGCACTTGGCCGGTTTTTTTTTTAATAATAATTAACCATACAACGAAAACTAGCGTTGCGAGCGTGGGTGTAGGCAAAACGAAAAAAAAAATGTTAAGTAAAATAACACTAGTTTGGTAATGTAAAGTAAAAAATCACGAATGTATAATAAGCTGAATTCTGAAATTAGACGCGTTGCCATAAGAGTCACTTTGCAAGCTAGTGTGTTGAAAAGGTCATTTATGGCGGTCTTAGCCGAATCAGTCTATAATGTTCCCACTGCTGGGACACAGGCTTCCTATCGGTGAGAGACAGTGGGCCAACGTCCCAGCAGAAAATAGTGCAGTTTTGCTGTTAAAGCGTTTTGTGCAAAAATTAAGTCACTTTTTTAAACATCTATGGCAAACCACTTCGAGACCAAATGTCAACGATGCCTTTCTCCCAAGCACTTATAAAGGGACCATGACCACACAAATGAAGGTAACTTTCATAGTATTTATTCAAAAAATCATTACTTAACCCTTTTACCGCCGCTGGGTTACGTGTTACGGCCGGCGTGTCATTAGTGTGACATGAAGGTGTCACAAACCGGTAATTTCCGGATAAATCAGCTTTGTGTCCCAAATGTACGTTTGTTGCGTTACAGGATTATTAATGATGGCGGTTTTTTTGGTAGGGTATTATTATTTCGGGGTCGAAATTATAATATAGGTTACGTGAAAATAAGCTTTTAGTGGGGGATTTTAGGTGACAAAATAACCCGTAGCCCCTTGTGGGGATTACAGGCATAATATCACGTAAAATAAATTAAGTTACTTGTTTAATCTTCCACGTGCTTCAAAACCTGTCCTAATCAAGGTGACTTTTAACTGAAAAAGCATTTTTTAACTTAATTTGCTAACGAGAGTGTCTCTCTTCAAAATTGCTTATTAGTTGATTTATACGAATGAACTCGCCCGAAAAGGGTGAACTATTCCTGGTTAATAATATATAATTTTGTATAGGCGATTCGCAAGAAGTTAATATTTATTTGTGGGCAAATCGACAATTCCAGAAATACGTATTAGTCAATTAGCACATTTTTGTATTTTGTGTAATAAAGTTAGTTTACTAAGTATTTACAAAAGAAATAATAACGAATAATTAGACATAATAATGTTAAACAAAATTATTTACAAGAAATTGTTGTCAAATACTTACACAAAAAGGTGGCGGTATACACATTATTACAAAAGACACACTTAGCTTACATAATTATACTCTTCATACAACATTAACAGGGTGTTTCTCAAAGCAATAATCAGATCGTTTGGCGCGAATAATTATTACTTAGCATTCGGAAAGGGCCGCAAAGTGCTTGGCACTGCAATTTGCGAATTCTAGGGTAGCAAGAGGTTAAGTAAAGTGAGACGTACATTTGATTTTGGAATTCGTTTTTGGGTTTTTTGATTTCGGGTTTATTTTTGGGTTATTTTGTCACAGACGGTAGTATAAGGGTTCTGGAGCGAGAGGGCATGGGAAGCCGTCACATCTTTCTGCGAAGCAGTAATGCTCGCGAAGGAGGAGGCGGGGTGGGTGAGGGAGTGGCAGTCTCTGCGCCCTCACGTCCCTAGCCGCTGCAGGAGGAGACGCCCCGGGCGTCGGGAGTCGATAGCGGACTCCCGGCCACCGTAGGCGCGAGCTTGCGGGTGGCGAGCAATGGGTAGCTCGCCACCCGGTAAGGACCAGGCTCGGGTCGACGGTGCGTAGTGTTCCACGCGCGCCTCAAAGAGATGTCAGCAGCAGTGAAGGGGTCTACTAGGACCGATGCCTACCGGGGTCGCGAGATTGTTCAAGCGAGATACCGTGACCCCGGCACACGGGCAACTGATGGAACACGGGTGGGTTTTAGTCAGTAAAAGTCTGACACACCCTCCCGCTCCGCCCAGAGCGGGAGAAGTCATTTGATGATTTCCCATACAGAAAAAAAAAGTATAAGGGTTATGTCATGTACAAGTTACAACTGTTTTTTTTGTTGTCATTTCCCTTATCTTTTCTATTCAAAATAAATACATTTATAGAAACTGGGTTAGCATTGTGGAAGAGTGATTAGTTTCTGTGAATGAGGAGGTAAAAAATTGATGACGTAACTGCTTGTTCGTTTAGCAGAACCGTTTAATCCACTTTAAAACATTACTCAATGCCAAGCACTACATAGGCAAAATGACGTCATATACGACATATAGATGTCAGAGGTGTAAATGATCCGTGGCCCTAGCATCTATCAACAACAACTATAGGCAACTGAAGGAACACGGGTGGATTAGTAAAAGTCTGACACGCTCTCCCGCTCCGCCCAAAGCGGAAAATGTCATTTGATGATTTCCCACCCACAAAAAAATTACGAGGTAAAATTATAATAAAAGGACGTAGGATGCTTGGGTTACTGTGAGAGTATAGCTGGGTAGCTGGGTGGCTGGCTTTAGTTGGGTAGCTGTGCTGTTGGGGAGTTTGTTGCGCCACTTCTTCTTCCCAGCTAAAACACTAGGAAGTGGTGAAGGGCGGGCGTTTTGGGGCATTGTCTTATGTAATTTTAACGTTTGAAAAGTGCTGATCCTCAGTCTCATTTGAATAAATGACTTTTGATTTTGATAGGCCCTGATAGCAAACCAAGTAACAACCCATCAGCAAATGTATTGTAATGAGAATTAAGATCACTTTCATTTTGACAGCAATGCAAAATCAGAGCTAAAACATCTTGAAAAGAATGTGTCTCCTCTTCATCACTCAAAAAACACATAATTATAGCATTCTAAATCTCACTCTCAAAACTCATTCACCCATTCACCATTCCCCCATCAGTTTTATAACCTAACAATAAAATCCCCCAATCTCAGTGTGCGCTGCTCCCAACACGATTCCATTTTAATGCGCTCGTTTGCTAAGCTTACCTCCCACGGTGCTAATGTTGGGGCGACTACGTCATACTGTATGGTCAATGGTTCTACTGAAATACTGGTAAAGTTACTATCCATATTGTGGTATAAAGTAAAGTAAATTTATTTCTCAAAAAATTTAATAATATTTCACAAAAAAAAAACAGTATAAATTTCTAATAAATGGATGTAGCTACTGCAACCGAACTAGGCAAAGCCTGTATTTCGGTTTCCAGTACCCTTCCCTCGATATTTTAATAATAAAATGCCAACAGAGCAAACGGGTTGGTCGTATTTCTAATTAATTTGGAATAACTTATAACTAACTTAAATGATATTAATATTGATGTGTACGAGATTTATGTGGAGTTTAAGTGATGTGAGTGCATGACATGTGTGTGTGTTAATGTGTGAGGGTATGGTTGGACGGTAGTATTTATTTTTATTGCTTAAAGGGGTTTGTGCCAATAGCTGCTCGGGTCAATCAGTCAGGTTTAGCTGTGCTCGCTGAGTCTGGTTCGTGGATGGGTGATCATCTTTACATACCAAGACCTGACCGTGCCTCGAAATGCACGTTAAGCTGTTGGTCCCGCTATTATTCGTGGAAATTTGACAGACATTACTGGTCAATCTGACAATCAGTTTTGCCAAGGGGTATCGTATTGCACAGTAACTGGAGGTTATGGAGGTCAATTTGGTAGATATTCCATGTAAAATACTGATATTCAGGTGTATTCAGTTAGACTGGTAGACGAACATGTTAGTTGGGAAAAGGCTAGGTAAATGGTAATGCCTAAAGGGCCTGGTCTTGACATCAATCGCGCTTGATAGAAACCGATGTACACCTAAGGGTCTGAGATTGTTCAAACGAGATACCGTGGCCCTGGCATATGGGTAACTGAAGGAACACGGGTGGGTTTTAGTCAGTAAAAATCTGCCGCTCCGCCTAGAGCGGGAGAAGTCATTTGATCCACCATCCAAAAAAAAGGGTCTGATATGGAACAAATGTGCCCAAAAGACTCCTATTCACTCTTGCTGATGGCTTATAGGTGGAGTTTAATGTAATTTCTTAGCCGTTGTAGCCTACTAGAATCCACTCTTCCCATTGCTAACTGACTGCCGAACTTCAGGGTAGTTAAAAAAGGAAAGTTCATTTTTATTGTCATACTATTAAGTTGTGCTCCTTTTCGCCGTACAAAAATCCCTTTGGCGCAGGCCCTAAACATATTAAGTACAGCTAGTTTATTTCCATTGCATTTCAAACCAAATAAGTCTGTATCTTGGTGTACAGGATATGTTTACCACTATTACCCATAAGGATTCGATATACGGAAGTCCTAACGTAATATTTTATTTCCCCAAAATTCTCTCAAGATTTACTTCGTAACAGTTCGAACAGAGTTCAATTCAGGGTATTATTCTAATTGGCCCTTAACAAAAGGCTTTTTTACTTAACGATCTCATGTCGTCCAATTATATCGAATTTTGAATTTATTCCTGTTGTGTTCTGACATACCTACTCTGTGTTTGTATTGGCACACGATTTGTTTTCTCCTTCTCTTTAATGTAATCTGAAAAAATGTAATCAGACAGATAAAATTCAGAAACACTTTTCCCTACGCAAGGTGTGTTTGAGTTTTATCTGTGTGTAATTTCTCAGTAGATTGTAGCCTTGTTTTTGCATGGGAAATCATCAAATTACGTCTCCCGCTCTGGATGGACTGGAAGGGCGTGTCAGACTTTTACTGACTAAAACCCATCCGTGCTCCTTCAGTTGCCTGTATGTCAGGGCCCCGGTAACTCTTTCGAACAAATCCGAGACCCTGGCAAACATTGGTCCTGGCGGACCCCTTCAATTTTGCTGACATCTCTTTGAGACGCGCGTGGAACACAACGCGCCATCGACTATTATAGTACATAAGTGTGCGCAGACACAGAGGCACTCACTCTTCCCTCACTCTCATAGTCTGTTGGGACGGCAATCTGACACGAGTGGAGAGAGATCAGGCGCAGGATCAACGGCTTAACGTGCTTTCAACTGCTAACTTCCAAACTCCGGGTTGTTGCTAAGAAATTCTTAATGGAAAAACTCTATAATACTTTGGCAGACCTGGCAATCGAACCCAATACCCCACGCTTAACAGTCGCGCTTGCAACCATGAGACCAACGGAGCAGTTGCCACTGTTATTTACTTGGCATGTGAAGGCATACAAGTGAGAGGTAGGCACCACAACTATTTATTCTACCATTTAAATCTTCTTACTTTCCCGGTAGTCTTACAAAAGAGCTTCGGGAAGTAAACTACGGATCAAAATATATAATTACGGCGGAAAAATTTCGTGAAAAATTTATTACATTTTCGAATGTGTGCGTTTGAGTTTTTCGTAGAAATTCTTGTAATTTCTACGAAAAAGTAGGTTTTAGATTAATACGGTAGGTGGAAATTGTTCCTGAAAGAATTTCTTTTTGATTTGATCATTTTGAATGGAATCACCAGGAATGTCTCTTTAGTATTTGATTTGATCATTTTGAATGGAATCACCAGGAATTTCTGTTTAGTAAAAATCTGCATTGATATCAAACGTGTATTGCCGAGGCATTGCTGTGTCTATAGTCCAGGTGGGTAGTTAAGGGGCAAAGTCCAATTGGCAGCAATGTGGACGACGTTTTTGATGCGGGATGGGTTATCATCTATATATTTTATTTACAATCGTTTTACATAATCTGTATTATATATACATTGACCTAAATTCGAAATTATTCAGTTTTTTTGATAATCAACAACTTGGTCATGTACTAACCCGTTACAAAAGAGGATCATTTCAGCCGAAAAACGTTCACTGCTGATCAAAGACCTCGCTTAACCCACCCAGGGTTTGCCATAATCGCCACGCTGGGCAGGCGGGTTGGCGATCGCAGTATGGTGGTAAAATGCATAGGAATAGGAATAGGAACCACATGGATCGAAGTTTATATTCAAGTGGGTGTAATTGACC
Organism: Aporophyla lueneburgensis; assembly: GCA_932294355.1. Taxonomy (NCBI): domain Eukaryota; kingdom Metazoa; phylum Arthropoda; class Insecta; order Lepidoptera; family Noctuidae; genus Aporophyla; species Aporophyla lueneburgensis. The sequence continues at coordinate 12,145,750 of OW028759.1, forward strand.
CAAACATCTGCTTTCACGACAGTAACACTTAACAAAGGTACAAGGATCCTTATTTTTGCCACCACTTACGAACTCAAAGATACAAAGGCTTATTTGTACAACATTCTTGACATCAAAGCGTACATTTCTATAACGTTGTACGTAATTTACACATCAAAGGAAGACTGCCTGTTTATGTCAGATTCGTTTAAGTTACGAAACGTAATTAATGTCTAATTATATTGTATTCGTTGACCTTTAATTTTGTGGGTATTGTGAGTAGAGTATACTCGTGTCGAAAATGTTTATTGCCTTAATTGGTTTGACAGATGGGGATTACTTTTGGGTATTCTTGGAGTTCGCATTGATAAATATGACACGTGTAAGCACCAGAGATCTTTATGTTTGCAAATTTTAAAATGTTATGCCAGGATTTTAGAAAATTAATCCCTAAAAGAGGAGAAAATAATAATAATAGGGGATGAAATCATTCGTAATTTTTGCACGTTCGTCATTTGTTCACGTCGTTAACCACCATCATTATCATAATTTCAGCCGAAAAACATCCACTGCTGGACATAGGACTCCCCAAAGCACTGCCATATGGAACGGTTCTGAACTTCTAACATCCAACGGCCTTCACCAGGTCAACTTTATGGGAGGCCTTTCAACGCTATGTCGTGCCGTACGCGGTCGCCACTCCAGAACCTTTCAGCCCCATCATTCATATCATAGAACATTGCATTTTGCTCGCAGAACAATAATCTGTTCTGCGAGCAAAATGCTCTGCCCACTACCACTTAACTTTGACAATTCTTCGGACTATGACGGTTACCTTGGTTCGCGTTCAGATCATTTGGGCACACGACTTGTTAATTAATAAATTGCCAGTAGTAGTAGGGCTAAAGTTTCGAATCTGGCATTCCCTTTAAAAATCTTTGTATCACACGTTTACACGTATTAATTACATAAAGATAAAAGCCCAAAACGACCCACAAGGAAACTAAAAAAAACTAACACATAAGTAAAAAAATAGAAAGCTCTTAACAATTTTTCTTCCTCGCCCACCCTACCGTTACAGTACCCGCTTAAAAAACTATTGGATCGGAAAAAGGGACGAAAATTCACATTGTAAGGTCTTATAGAACATCCTGACTATTATTCGGGCCACTATCGATTGCCGATTTGAAATATAGGCTCGTCTTTATGGCAGGAAAACCTTTGTAGTACAAAATGTATGTTGGAATTATGGCTGGAGTGATCTCGGTGAAGATGTGTGGTGATATTGATGGGGTTTCGTAGGGATGAATAGACTAACTTGTCAGTGATGATAAGCGGTAGAAAGGTGCAAAGAGTGATGATGTTGAGGATATTGATTACTCTCTTCGCAATAAGATTAGGTAGAGTGTTATTCTCAGTAATTTTAAGGTAATAAGTTTCTGTGATGTCAATAGACTAGGACTATTCATTTGCTTTTAGCCATGAATGTTCCTCTTCTACGTGTAGGCCTCCCTAATCTCTTGCCATGCCTCTCTGTCTAGAGCCACGGTTCCGAACCTGGGGGTAATTATCCCTGCAGGGGTAAAACTGGTATTTTGCGGGGGTATTGAACTGGTAATACATAACAAAGATTAGACCAATAAGACCAAATCTAGCTCACCAGTGCATTTCATGCCCTAACTGTGTAATCAAATGACAAGTCGGAGCCGTGTTTCTAATTAAGCGCGTGAAACGTACGGTTTGTATGAATTGTATTGTAAGATAATCGGTAATTGTATTTGCAAGGTTTTTAATGTAGGTTTAGTAAAGTCTAATAATTATATAGATATACAGGGTGATTGGAAGATGGGTGCAAAGCTTTAAGGTGAAGATAGTATAGACAATTTAGAACCATTTAAGCCATGGTTGTCTTAGACGAAGTCTTACCAAATTTTTTTAACCAAATTTTTAAGTCTTCTAGAGTTTGTCTAGAGCGACCAAGGCCCATTTCTTCCCGTGGGTGTCGTAAAAGGCGACTAAGGGACTTACTAGAGAATGGGCAGCAGCGTTCTCTATGCATTTTACCACCATACTGCGATCGCCAATCCGCCTGCCAAGCGTGGCGATTATGGCAAAGCCCCCCATATTGGGGGAGGCCTATGTCCAGCAGTGGACGTATTACGGCTGAAATGATGATGATGATGATGACCAAGGCTCAATCTTTCTAAAGTTGTCCAACTCATCTTGCCATCTCCCTATCTCTCAGTTTGGACCTGCCACGATTTCGTTTGGCATTAACTAGGACCCATTGATCGTTTTACATATGGCAGATGTGTCCAATCCAATTCCATTTAAGCGTGGCAACTTTTCTGAGTATCATCAGTTATTTTAGTGATAGAATGGATTGTTATATTATTGGACTAGGAGACAACATCAATGTCAAGTGCCTCTATGGTCTAGTGGTCAGATCATCTGCCTCAAACCCAGAAGTCCCGGGTTTGATTCTAGGCGTGGTCAGTTGTAAGCCTTGTTCTAAGTCCACCTGGCTGGCTACCATCATCTATCTAAGTCTGAGACCATAACAACAATGTACAAGAGCATTATTGTATTCCGGCAGTTAAAGGTCAGATAATCATTTCCTCTGGGGTTGTGGCTGGCTTCCACCTTTGGCCTGACCATCACTTGCTACCAGGTAACGGAGGCCAAGAGTGTCCCAAGTGTTTGTCCACTATATCACCTCACCAGATGATAAGCAATGATGCAGTCTACGATGGTATGTACGCTTCACTAACAATTAGCCTAATCAACTATAATGCTCCCATTGGTGGGATTTGGTCTCCTCTCCGTCAGAGGGAGTGAGCCGTAATCCTCAGTGCCAGTTGGAGTTTGTCACATGTTTTCGAATTTTTTGATTCTAGGACTCGTCCATTTTCTCTCGATGTTTTCCTTCACCGATTAGGGAGCAATGGTCATGAAATAATTTGCACAAAATAAAACGTTTGTCTGGGTTCGAACCGTAGGTTGCCGTTGCCATTGAGTGACTATCACTCCATACTAACAGTTATCCAAACCCTGGACCTGGGTATCTAGGTTCCTAGACAATCATGATCAAACGAAGTTCTCCCGTTTGCTAAAATCAGTTTAGTAGTTTTGGCAATACACAGAAAAAGAAAAATGTAATAATTTTAGATCGTTGATCTCGGCTGTTATTTGTTGATCTTTCGCAGTCGTTGCGGATGGTCACAAGCCTAAAACTCTGACGATCTGTCTTACTAAGGCGTATCGTGTTACTTACGTGGTTTTTGGAAGTTTTGAGCTGCATTCAGATAGAATGGAAGCCGATCCCAACATTTATGTAGTTCGGAAAAACCTACGTAAATTGTAGTTAAACCAGAAAAAAACGTAACGTATATTCATTCAATGCATTGCCATTTTCGAGTAAAAGTACTTATAATAGGTTGTGTAAATGCGGAAATTATAGCAAAATCACAACTGAAATAATAGCTTCGCGTGTGAAATTACGTGGACTTTCAAATACGCATATTTCACGCATCATATTATCGAAGTTATTAACAGTGACAAAATTGACCGCTTCTAGCTTTGTTTGAAATATGAAACGTACTGTGCAACCATTTTGGTTAACGATCATTTGAATTTTCACGCGGAACTATTGTAAGTAGACTTACGTGCTTTACTGGTTTTTAATATAAACTTATGCACAGAACATTTGCGGAACATATGAAGGGATTGTGTGAGGGAGGTTGTGATATTTTCTTAATGCAGGTAGGTACAGGTGTTTTCTAATAGGAACCTGAAGGACAATTCCCGTAATTTCAAGAACGTTCACGTTCACAGTTTGTTTCAGTCTAAATCTGTCACAAAATATCTCGAGTTTCCATACATTTTCGGCTAGTTTTTAACACTGAGTGTTGCTGAGATGAGATACATTTAGACTTAGAACGTTATTAATTACGAGAATTGTCCCTCTGGTTTCAATATACTGCAGTCAGAAAAGACACTTAAAAATTTGGAAAGACATAACAGGTCCTATTGTTTTATAAATTTTGCCCCTGCCAAATCTCTCAACGCGGTTGAAGAAAAAGTAACTTTAAAAAAAAAACAGAAAAATCAAACAAAAGCGTCATTTATCCGTCTTTTTCTTTGGAGAAACCCTTTAATTCCGAACTTTAAAGTCGACTTACAACTTGTAGGTCGTGTCTTCAAACCCGGTCTTTACTTTGTGTAAATTGTGTCATCACCACTGTTCTCAAAACGGTGACGGAAAACCACGTGAAGATACCTGTCTTAGAACCAAAAATGGGAAGATATGTGACATCTAGCAACATGCACTGGGCCCGCGTGGTAGATTATGGCCCACTCCTTCTCACCGAGAGGAGGTCTTTGTACCTGTATAACATAATAGACTGATGATGATGATAAAGCCAGGAATTACCATATACTACTATTGAAAACTAATACTCTTTGACAAACCCCACCTGAAAACGTTCAGCCCACAAAATATATAGCAAAAACGTGTCTAAATGTGTACGTGTGTGATTAAACCCCCACGCGGCTCACACGTCGTTAACTGTTCGGTGATTAAGGTTATCAGCCGACCGTTTTTAACCTTTTTTCGACCCGTATGTTTGTGCTTGTTTTTTATTTTTGTGTGTATTTATTTTGAATGCTCTAGCTCTGTATTTGGGTCTGCTTGTACGAATTATACATTATTGTAGACTAAAACGGCTTTTTAATTATTAAATTTATATGCTTTTCCTATCTGACTACTCTAAGAAGTAAAAAAAATGTGTGATCGTAATCTCTTTTAAAGTCTAAAGAAAATCTTGAACATGTAGATCGGTGTCTGAAGTGGAAATAAAGTTACAGATTGAGTGAACCTGTAGAGTCAGTGCACGTAATATCAATAACTTGGTCAGACTAGTATCTAATCGTAAATGTAGTTGAGTATAATCTAGGCTTTCTTTCAGGCAGCAACGGCTATTAAGCCTAATAAGCTGTGAAAATACTTTTCCAAGAGAATCCTGTTATTTCAGGTTTCTCTAGGTTTCTCCTTAATAGATTAGGTTTTTTTTTGTGACACAGCCTGGGACTATAGATATCCCGGCAGGTGCTGTATTTTTTTATTTCATCACCACTACTTTCAAGAACGGTGAAAACATCGTGGGAAAATCGGCATAACCTAGATCCAAAAACTCGAAGACATGTGACATCTATCAACCCGTATTGGGCCCGCGTGGTGGATTTCAGTCTATTCTCTTTTACAAAAGAAAGCGTGGGTCCCAGCAGTGGGAACTATAAAGGCTGATTATGCTTATGCTATGCACATCACAGGTTCCGTGTGGTGCCAAACGTAAAGAATAGCATCCTTCCATTCTTCCCGTGGGTGTCGGAAGAGGCGACTATGGGACTTACTAGAGAATAGGCAGCAGCGTTCTCTAGGCATTTTAACACCACACTGCGAGCGTCAACCCGCCTGCCAAGCGTGGCGATTATGGCAAATCCCTGCAAATTGGTGGAGGCATATCTTCAGCAGTGGACTTATTTTGGCTGAAATGATGATGATGATGATGGTGCACAATATTATGAGTTACTAGCTGACCGGACAAACGTTGTTTTTTAGAGTGAAAATTTAGAGTTGTATGTATTATTCAGTGCCAAACCATAATAAAATAATAATAGAACAAATTGACAATTTTTTTTAATATTTAGGGGTGAGTGACCCTTTTTTTTTTTTTTTTTTCTCAGGATGGGAAATCATCAAATGACTTCTCCCGCTCTGGGTGGAGCGGGAGGGCGTGTCAGACTTTTACTGACTAAAACCCACCCGTGTTCCATCAGTTGCCCATGTGCCAGGGTCACGGTATCTCTTTCGAACAATCACGCGACCCCGGCAGGAAGGGTGAGTCACCCTTATCATTTAGGGGTATGAAAAATAGATGTTAGCCGATTCTCAGACCTACCCGATATGCACACAAAATTTCATAAAAATCGGTCCAGCCGTTTCGGAGGTGTTTGGTAACAAACATTGCGACACGAGAATTTTATATATTAGATTACAGCCTATCAAGCCTTACCCCAAATAGTTCCATTTCAATCGATACTTGATACTAAGATAAACTTTGATTGAGCAAGTTTACCGAGTACCTTCTGTATCTTATGTGTAACGATACGTAAGATCAAGCTTTGATCTCAGGGCCTGCAGTCTCGACATAGATAGCGACCATTTTAACAAACGAAAACGTTACAAAGTTCCGAAGATCGGAATGGAACGATATTTGGTAGTCTCGACACTCAAAGTTATCAACTGTCGTTGGTCTGTCGCAACTGAGCTCTGTTGATGTTTACGAGTCGTTTTTGCAGCCATTTTTGTTTTCATAAACTAGTTTTTTAGGTGTTTGAAAGTAATTATAAACAAAAATTATGAGGAATGGGGGTTCTCAAAAGTGTGTCTGAGTGTCTGTACTGATGAGGCTTTTAAGTCTACCTATTTATGGGTTCCGGAAAATCTACGTGCAAACGAGCTTTGCCAACAAACACCGCATTAGAAGGAGCCTTATATCTTTTGAAGGGATCGAATCGTACGATCGCTGTTTATAAATAAATAAAAAACAACCACGAATCATGTTTCAAATCAAATTTATTAAATCTCCATGTATCATCATCATCTCACACAATGATCTCCTAATTACACACATTCTTATAATCTAGATGCTGCTTACATATGTTACATTCCTATTCATTTGACATTACTAATGCATTCTGTAGTTCATTACAACAGTCAAACTGTACGAAAACTGAATAAATAAAAAGTATCCGTCACTTCGTATATAAATAACATACAACGGCAAATCATGTTTTCAACTTTATTAAATCTTCATTAATTATCAACAGTTCATCACACAATCATCTGATTACACACATTATTTTAATCTAAACACTTTACATGGCACATGTTGCATTCATAACCACATAACATTTCCACACTTTAATAAAGTAGCTTGACAATAATAATTTAACTAAAAATATCCAAAAAACTGAAATTATTTTATTAATACACTGTTATTTTATAATTTAAGCATTGCAATCTTAAGTCTAAGCTCCTTACTTACTTACAAAAGAGCAACATATGCACTACATTATGCGCAGACTATAAAGTAGTTAATACATAACAATAAAAATCTGGCGACAATATGGGTGGCTTTTCATGTTTTGGTACTTCTTTGTCTCCCTAGAAGTAGCCATACTTGTAGCGAACCAACAATATTATCTACCTCAAATGTAACCCATGTAGTTAACGTTGGATCTCAAACTAATTGTGAATAAACATCGGTGCCCAAGAAACATTTTCTTTGTTTGTTTTGCACCTGTTGTTCTAAACTTCTAAATAAAATACCTAAGAAAATTGAAAGACATACTATTAAAAACAACAGCTAAAATAATTAGACAGAACTTGTTAGTATTTTGTACAAGATTTCTTAACCGACAAGAATTATTAAAATTTTTTTTTTTGTAATTTAAATGTACTAAATTTGCTTACTTAAATAGGTAGAAAGTACATAGATTCCTCACAACTGTAACAACTGATTGCAATTTGTACATTCTTTGCAATAAAATATATCTATTCTATTGAAAGATACATAAATAACACATAACCGCAAATCATGTTTTCAACTTTATTAAATGTCCATTAGCAGAATCATCTAAGTTTACACACTCTATTTAGATACTGTTTACATGAGGCATGGTGCACATCTATTGAAAAATCTTTATCAATTGTTTACACTTTCACTATTCACTTAGTTCAAACTGTTTTCTTCCATGTTGTGCCCTCCTTACAGCAGACAATGACTCAGGTACCACAAATGATGCATCTCCAAACATAATTCAAGCTGTGGACCCGTAGTTTCACGCTGCCTTAGCCCTCCGACAGCCTTGATATGGCTATGAGACGGCAAATCTCACGCAAATGAAAATCCTTTGGACTTGTTCTTATCTGTACATTTACAAATTAACAGTAGAGGTGTTAACCGAGCTCTTAAGTAAACATTAACCATTTCTTCGAATAAAACAACCACACGAATCTCTGCAGTGTCCCAAGTGTCTGTACACAGCTATAATATGATTAAATAAGAAACTATATGAAGTGAAGTCGCCGCTTGACTCAAAATGGGTTAGCCGAGTAATAATATGTGATAATATGCTGTAACCTTGGCTATCTATGAAAATATGTGTAAACTACACTTGAGAAAAAAATCAATGAAAACAAATAGACATGAATTCACAAGTTTGGCATTAGTTTTATAGTGTTGCAAGGATGCAGATTGTAATGACCTTAGATTTATAACAAGTTATTTTAATCCTGTAAAACAGTTATTGCTACTTATTAGATTCCATAAAAAAACGAGTATTTGCAAGATATAATTTCCAATTTCACTGCACAATTTTCTAGAAAAATATTATTCTTTATTAATAAATGTTCTTCAATTTTCCCTGAATTCAAGGAGAAATTCTTACGGCCGCCACTATGTCATCGAAAATTCGGATCACTAGATAATACCGAAAACACTCGCTTGCCGTACCGATGCATACGACAAAAGCAAGTCTCTACATCGGAGATACCGCGCAACATCGTACAAAACGATGCCGAGACACTACCGAAGACTACTATTTATAGTTCGACTTCAATTATTAGCCGTTAAGTACAAATCCTTGAATTCTGGAAAAAAATGGAGACCACTGATTGGTAAAAAAATTTTTTTTTTTACTACAAATTGTATAGTGACTTTTTAAACCCTATCTTGGAAACTGTTTATTGAAAATTTAGAAGGACTGATAAACATTTAAAAAATCTCGGGCCATCATGTTTGTTACGGGTAAAATCCGAAACTACTGAACAGATTCATAACAAACTTCTAATTATTTATAATTTGGTCCAACTTAAAAGATAGGATAGTTTTTATCTCAATTATTACTGTTCTTTATATTTGGAAAAAACATCTTTATTATACGAAAATAGTTTGTATTTATTGTTTAGTTCCAGGAATTCCTAAAAGATGGTGGTGTAAGTAATTTTCACGACATAACCGTACTATTTCAATAATTCGTGTTTTTTTTTTTATTAATTTCATAAATTTGTGCCAGGATCAACAGGATAGATAAAAAGAACTTTTGTAGCTAGATGAACTAAACCGGCCGGACGTAAAGAATAACATCATCCTATTTCTTTCCGTGGGTGTCGTAAAAGGCGACTATGGGACTTGCTAGAAAGTGACCACAGCGTTCTCTATGAATCTTCCCACCATACTGCGATAGCCAACCCGCCTGCCAAGCATGGTGATAATGACAACACCTCCTGTACATGCACAGAACCTAGCACTGGACGACTTTCGGCAGAAATGATGATGGTGAATAGTTTAAAAACATGATTAGACTTAATCAAGGTAATGATATCCTTCGATATTAACACTGTGTTGGCGCCACCGTTTCGGGCGACCAAACTTAGCGCCAATATCAGGAGTCAAGCGACGCACTGTGGGGCGCAGTGCTGCCCTAGAACTGTAATTTGAAACCATTGTAAACACCAATTATTTTTAAAAGAGTAACCGTGGAGTTTCTTGCCGGTTCTTCTTCATAGAAATCAACAATTTGGAAACATGCACCTAGCTTCTGACGTTTCATAAGTGCCCATGTAGGTTTATGTAAATTAAAAATATTTTGGTTTGATTATAAACTAAGATGAGATAAATAAAATGTTAATTCAAAAAGAGTATGTCTGTGTGTGCTTAATTTCAACATTCCGATACTTTACCTACTTATCACTTTGAATTTTTGCGGTTTTTGTTTTCCATGAAATGATTTTATGTCAATGAATTTGATTGTATCAAAAGAATGAGTGAAAAATTTGTAGAATCTATTATTATATTACTACCGGGTCAGCTAGCAATTTATTAAAAATATAATCTGCCTCCTTACAACATTGTAAAAAAAGAAAGAAAGAAAAATTGTTTATTCTGCACAAACAAAACGCACGTTACAAGATAAAAATGTAACAAAATGCAACGTAGCCAAAAGCCCCGTATTTATGTCAATAAAAAAAATGACAGTTAAACAACATAAATAATGCCAAAGTTGTCAAGTGTCAGATCATTTTTTTGTTGATATAGCAAATTATGTGGTATTTAACATGATAATTTTTCATTAATAGCCAAGGTTACAGCATATTATTACTCAGCTAACTCATTTTGAGTCATGCGCCGACTCCACTTCATGTAGTTTCTTATTAAATCATATTATAGCTGCGTACAGACACTTGGGACACTGCAGAGATTCGTGACGTTGTTGTATTCGAAGAAATGGTTAATGTTTACTTAAGAGCTCGGTTAACACCTCTACTGTAATTCTGTAAATGTACAGATATGAACAAATCCAAAGGATTTTCATTTGCGTGAGATTTGCCGTCTCATAGCCATATCAAGGCTGTCGGAGGGCTAAGGCAGCGTGAAACTACGGGTCCACAGCTTGAATTATGCTTGGAGATGCATCATTTGTAGTACCTAAGTCATTGTCTGCTGTAAAGTCTGTAAACAATTGATAAAGATTTTTCAATAGGTGTGCACCATGCCATGAGACACTTTCTTATAATTTAGATACTGTTTACATGAGTAAACAGTATCTAAATTATAAGAAAGTGTAAACTTAGATGATTCTGCTAATGGGCATTTAATAAAGTTGAAAACATGATATGCGGTTATGTGTTATTTATGTATCTTTCAATAGAATAGATATATTTTATTGCAAAGAATGTACAACTTGCAATCAGTTGTAACAGTTGTGAGGAATCTATGTACTTTCTACCTATTTAAGTAAGCAAATTTAGTACATTTAAATTACAAAAACAAAATTTTAATAATTCTTGTTGGTTAAGAAATCTTGTGCAAAATACTAACAAGTTCTGTTTAATTATTTTAGCTGTTGTTTTTAATGGTCAATTTTCTTAGGTATTTTATTTAGAAGTTTAGAACATCAGGTGCAAAACAAACAAAGAAAATGTTTCTTGGGCACCGATGTTTATTCACAATTAGTTTGAGATCCAACGTTAACTACATGGGTTACATTTGAGGTAGAAAATATTGTTGGTTAGCTACAAGTATGGCTACTTCTAGGGAGACAAAGAAGTACCAAAACATGAAAAGCCACCCATATTGTTGCCAGATTTTTATTTTTATGTATTAACTACTATAGTCTGCGCATAATGTAGTGCATATGTTGCTCTTTTGTAAGTAGTAAGGAGCTTAGACTTAAGATTGCAATGCTTAAATTATAAAATAACAGTGTATTAATAAAATAATTTCAGTTTTTTGGATGTTTTTAGTTAAATTATTATTGTCAAGCTACTTTATTAAAGTGTGGAAATGTTATGCAGTTATGAATGCAACATGTGCCATGTAAAGTGTATAAAAGAATGTGTGTTATTATATTATTGTGTTTGATGAAGTCAAACAACTCTATTAAGTTTCAACAGGAAACTTAATGTGTGTGACGAATTGTTGAAACTTAATTGAATAGAGAGAGCATAACAGTTGATAATTAGTGGAGATTTAATAAAATTGGAAACATGATTTGCTGTTGTATGTTTTTTGTATACAAAGTGATAAATACTTTTTATTAATTCAGTTTTCCTGCGGTTTGACTACTGTAATTTATGTCATGTCTCTCACGGCTATCCTTTAGTAATAGTGCATGATATCAGTTTTTTGGATATGTATGTATATTTAAATTATTTTTGTCAAGCTTCTTTATTAAAGTGTGGTAATGTTATGCTGATAGGAATGCAATATGTGCCATGTAAAGTGTTTAGATTAAAATAATGTGTGTAGTTAGATGATTGTGTGTGATGAACTGTTGAAACTTAATAGAGATTTAATAAAGTTGAAAACATTATTTTCCGTTGTGTATTATTTATATCATCATCATTATCATCATCAATCATTAAATATTATATGTGTAGATTAATAACGTCGAGCTATTTTATTAAACTGCAGAATGCGGTGGAAATGTCCTGTGGATAAGAATGCAACGTCTCGTAGAAATTCTAGCTTAAACGAACGTGTCTAATTAGGAGATGATTGTCTGTGATGATACTTAATGGAGATTTAATAAAGTTGGAAACATGATTTGCGGTTGTGTGTTACCTATTTATTAAATATAAAAACGACGATCGGCTCCCTTCAAAAAGATACTAAATGTATTTGGCTCCCTCTAATACGATGGTTGTTGGCGACGCTCGTTCGTAACTAGTTTTGCCGAAACCCATAAATAGATGGCCTTAAAGCCTCATTAGTACAGTCACACCTTCGAGTACGCCATTTTTGTTAATAAACACTTGCAAACACCAAAACATATAGTTTGCGTTGCTAACGAATCACTTTTCGGGCTTTCAAAAATGGACGCAACACATACTCGTAAACATTAACAAAATACGGTAAAGTTCATCGAAATGTCGATGTCAATCAATAACTTTGAGTGTCGAGACTACCAAATATCGTACCATTGCTACTAAACCGAACTATGAATGCGTTTTGCGCTAACTGTCATCGTTTTTTTCAAGTATAATGTATGACTTTGGTCCGTATCTCAGATGTCGAGACTTCCATTTTGTCGCTGGCATCGTTACGGCAAGCGAATTTTTTCGGTTTTATTTAACGATCGGTAGTTTGCGATAGTGTCGCTTTCTATGTCGAGACTGCAGGCCCAGATGTTTAAGTAAATACGATTATTGACAAAGGATTCGATAACTAGAAGTATGTTTAGAGTGTTATGTATTTCAGTTGGTACTGAAATTTTTGAGGGGCTAGTCGAGAAATAAAAACAGTCATAATAATAATTCAAAGCAATAGAAAATAGGAATCTTCTGGGCAAGTTCATTCCATCACATGCCCTTTTCTTTCTTTTTTTTTTGGATTGGAAATCATCAAAAGACTTCTCCCGCTCTGGGCGGAGCGGGAGGCCGTGTTAGACTTTTACTGACTAAAACCCACCCGTGTTCCTTCAGTTACCCATATGCCAGGGCCACGGTATCTCGTTTGAACAATCTCGCGACCCTGGCAGGATTACAGGCCCTTAGGTATAGATCGTTTTTTCATCTGTCAAGGTTGAGGTCAGGAGCAAGTCTTTTAGGCAACTATCATGGGGTCGTCTCCCAGTCTAACTAAATCCTGCTGAATATCAGTATATTACAAAGAAAGATTACCTATCTGACCTCCACAACCCAGTTACTGGGTTAAACGATACTCCTCGGTAAGACTGGTTGTGAGATTTTCGGGCTTCTGACGACCCGTAACGACTGTCTAACATCCACGAATGACAGCTGGAACGTCATACTTTAATAAAGGGTAGAATTGGTTTCTTGAGTTGTGCATCATCTTTATGATCACATAGATATCGTGAATTGGCGTCGACTTGAGTTCTGCATCACAATATAAACCTATTGTGATACACAAGTCATGAAACCAATTTTTCTCCTTTATTATGGAACTCATTACATTCCTTTTACATAATAAAATTGACATCGCCGTTACTCTCAAAACGGTGAGGGAAAACATCGTGAGGAAACCGGCCTCCCTTTTTTTATTTTTTTTTCCTGGATGGGAAATCATCAAATGACCTCGCCCACTCTGGGCGGAGCGGGAGGATGGGTCAGACTTTTACTGACTAAAACCCACCCGTGTTCCATCAGTTGCCCATGTGCCAGGGTCACGGTAACTCTTTCGAACAATCACGCGACCCAGGCAGGCATCGGTCCTAGTAAACCCCTACACTGCTGCTGACATCTCTTTGAGGCGCCATTCCTCTTTGGAGAATATTCACGTGATAGTATAATTTTATTTGTAAAAACTTATCTTCGATATCGAAAATCAATATTTTTACTATATAACACACAGACATTCGAATATCCAACCACAGTATTGACGAAAATTAGCATCCAAACGAGAAGTTATGAAATTTTTAAATGGAAAGCGTTTTTTCATGCGGCAATCAGCATTTGGTGTGATGCGAGAATCGAGGCTGGCAATATTTATTTATATTTGACGTGCCAATAAACATTATTTGGAACTCAAATAAATTATATTGATAGGTCTAATTTTATGAATGTTTACACAAAAAATAAAAACTTTCCTGAGCATTTAGTGGATGTGTGCTTTTGGTAAGGTTTGAAATGAAAATATTATAGAAAATTATCGACGAAGTTAAGTGCTAGTTATACTTATTACGCACGAATTGGTTTTCCGTTCAATGGAAAGTCTACATATACTAGAAATATACAGCTTAATGTGTCATTTATTTAAGTAGATCACAGTTGTTGTGGAGACAACACAGCATCGGATGGCCGAACGTCATGATTTCCAAATATAGTTAAGTTTTGCCAGAACTTAGAATAGTGCGTGACCGTTATTAGTATTATACTGTAGTAATTATTCTGGAATGCAATGCTAACTGATTTGCTCTATCATTGTATTTTATTTGAACTCTTTTTTGTGGGTGGGAAGACCATCAAATGACGTCTCCCGCGCTGGGCGGAGCGGGAGGGCGTGTCAAACTTTTACTGACTGAAACCCACCCGTGTTCCTTCAGTTGCCCATATACCAGGGCCACTGTATCTCTTTCGAACAAATTTCGCGACCCTGGCAGATTCTAAAGGATGACGGCGCTATCACTCAGCTATCGATTCAAAGGTATAAGCCATGTTCGTGAAATATCTACATTTTTCTAGAAGAGTCTGGTTCGTGCCGGGAAAGGGTATATAAAGGGCACACTTCGGTATACCAGTACAGTGTGAGAGCGGAATACAGGTTCAGTAATCTAAAAATGACTGAAAGTTCGATTGAGATACGAAAAGCTCTATTATATGAGTTCCGTTTGGGTCATAGCGCGGCTGAAGCACGTCGAAACATAGTGACTGTATTTGGAGGCGATGCCCCCAGTGCAGCAACATGCAAGAGGTGCTTTGCTTTCCCTCGGGTGACAACAACGTCGAGGATAAGCAGAGGTCAGGTAGACCACCTGAACGGGATCTTGATCGATTACGCGTATTTTGTCAAGGCTAACCCATATTCAAACACGCGTGAAACAGCAAGTAAACTCAACTATAATCAGGCCACTGTCGTTTGCGGACCACAGTAGGAAAAGTACAAAAAATAGGAAAATGGATACCATATCTACTCAGCATGGCTCAATACTTTCGAATCAAGGTAATATTTTATACTGGGAAAAGTTTGAATATTTTATAGTTTGCACTTAATTCAAACAGCGTTTCTGTGTTCTGCTTTGAAAGCTAAAATATGTCATGAGCTGATATAATTATGGCTTAAAGTCGATTCGTCCAAATTTATTCGCCCGAATACCGTCAACAAAGAAAAATATATTATTTAAAAGCGTTGATTCGCCTATTTCTGGCGAGTAAATTCGTGGACCTGTCCAGTCAATGTGTGTTTCTTTCCTCGAAAGACTATTTCAGAAATGGCCTTCACATAGTCTGACTAAGAATATGTCTGGACTTTAAAAGATACTGGGACCTCTGAGTTTCTTTCGGCCTTTCTTCTCGGAGTAGTCGGATATGGAACGCCGACCTCATCTAGTTTAAAAAAATAATTGACTTGTTTGTACAAACTTACTCAGAGAAATAAAATCATTTATCATATGTAAACGATGCCAGGTCAATGCTAGGGGGAGGCCTATGTCCAGCAGTGGACGTCTTTTAACTGAAATTACGGTGATGATAAGGTCAATGCCTCTACAGTAACAAGTAGGTACGACGACTAAAAAACAAGGATAACAACAGACTGTCGCAAAAGCAAAAAAAAACTCATTTGTTATTTTTTTTCGCCTGAAAGTACATATTACAGTACAAAATATACCTTTTCATAACAGAAATGTAGATTTAGGGCAATTTCAACACTGAAATAACAAACTCTCTAGGTACTTTTAATTAAATAAATCATAACTTTGTTTGGCTTTAAAAAATTAATACCTACATACATTTCATTAGCTAAAAGCTTCTGTTTATAACGGCGGGGCGAGTTTTATGTATTTTTACGTTTATTAAATTAACTTAGGTAGGTATATATGTTGTAAAACAGTCTCGTGGCTAAGTAATAACAGTCGTACGGGTCAATCAATCAGATTAAACTACGCTTGCTGCGAACACAGCCAAGCCCCCTAGCCAAGTTACAACCATTTTGTGTCGAATTCCGTTCTCCAATCGGTAACGCTTCGGTGTCAGCAATTGTAGACAATGATAAGTTGGTAGCCATGTTGACGCGCCTGAGTCCGCCGCTCATTCTACAATGTCTTTAGAAAAACGACACATTGTAACAAAGGATGTATTGTTGAACATTATAAAAACGATAAAAAATCATTCTATCATTTTGAACGATGTGAACTTGGCTACGAATTTTCTAGTCGCTTGTTCTAACCACGTGACTTAACGTTGAGATGATTTAATTCCCATACATTTGATTAGTTTTCGACTAGCGTTAACGATTGCAGATTATCAACTTGGCTAGGGGTGCTGGTCTCCTCACTTTTAGAGGGAGTGAGCTGTAATGTACTACGCGGGTCCAATACGGGTTGTTAGATTTCACACGTTTAATTTTTTTTTTTGTCCTGGTACATGCCGGTTTGCCCATGCCATGTTCCTTCACCGTTTTGAGAGCAGTAGTGATAATATTATTTACACAAAGTAAAGAACCACTGTTCTTCAGTGCAACAGTAACAACTACTATTATTGTCTCGTTTTTTTTATATACTCATTAACGTCATGTTTAAATATTTTCATACACAAAACATTAAAAATATAATATAATATCTATAGACCCATATCCCTTGTTAGTATTATAGCAAAAATATTTGAAAAATATTTATATAATCAATTGTATCCTTATTTTGAAAAAGAAAATATACTTGCGAATGAGCAAAAAGGATTCAGAAGTGGTAAAACTATAAACTTAGCAGTGTTTGATTTTTTATATAATGTTATATCAAAAGTGGACAAAAATATACCGGTATGTACGATATTCTGTGATATGACACAGGCTTTCGACCATGTTACTCACGATATACTCCTTGAAAAATTAGAAGCATATGGCGTTAGAGGTAATGTTTCAAGTCTTATTCAATCATACTTAAACAACAGAAAACAGTTCACAGAAATAACTGCAATAAATAAAGGGACTAGACATGAAATAATACAGAAATCAACAGAACGTATTGTGAAATATGGCGTACCTCAAGGTACTGTTGTTGGCCCACTATTCTTTATAATTTATATTAATGACCTCCCCAAAAGTGTTGACCACCCAATGACATTATTTGCCGATGATAGTACCATCACAGTTGTATGTAATAATAGAGATACGTACGAAACTGACATTAACAATTCAATAGAATCTATGATAAAATGGTTGGAAAACAACAATCTTAAAATTAATATTGATAAAACAAACATTATGCATTTCGCCCAAAGATCAAACATTCCTAATGTAAATGCTAACTATTGTGATAAACATATAAACAAAGTTGACGTAGCCAAATTTTTAGGTCTAACTATAGACAGTAAATTAGATTGGAAAGCACATACAGAAGCCCTAAACAAAAAAATTAGTAACTCTACATATGCACTATATAAATTAGCCCCAATGCTAAATGTTGACGTACTGCTAACAGCCTACCACGGCTTAGTATCGTCTAATTTAAGATACGGAGTTATTTTTTGGGGAAACTCCACAAACAAGGATATTATTTTTAAAGCCCAGAAGAGGTGTCTAAGAACTATGTTCGGACTCCATGTCACTGACAGCTGTAAACCATTCTTTAGAAAATATAAGATTTTGACCCTTCCATCTATTTACATTTTTGAAATAATTATGTTTGTTAAAATGAACCCAAACCTTTTTCCCCTATTGTCAGACAAAGTAATTCGAAACAGACGCGACAATAGCAAACTTTGCATCCCGAGATCTCGAACAGCACTACTCAGTAAGAGTGTATTCTGTATGGCGCCAACCATTTATAATAAATTACCAAAATGTTGGAGAGAAGATAGAACTGCGAAATTAAGAAATAGGTTGAAAAGGCTTTTGTTAGAGAAAGCTTATTACAGCACTACCGAGTTTTTGACTGATAAACTAACATAACCCTGACTTTAAATGACACATGGCCTATATTATTCAAGTAACAAACTTTGACTTTTTATTATTTTTGACTACAATATTAAATTTATATTTGACTTATTATGATTATTTATGTAACAAATTAATTATGACATTATGCAGTTCAGTACTTTTTGACCTTTTTGTTAATTTATCGTTGTAATTCATGTTTGAGTCAATAGTGTTATGATTGTTTTATTTTCTAACTCATTTATATTTTGTACGCCATTAAGGCAAAACATGACAGTGTTTCAATCGAACTTTTATGTAACATCTTGCATTTATGTGTATACTCATGTTTTAACAAAATAAATATCTTGTATCTTGTATCTTGTATCTATAAATATGGTGGTCCGTCGATACCGGGAGCTACCCGTGGTTAGGGCTCCAGAGACAGGAACCTTTTCACGATGGTAAATGTTTTGAGGATGACTCCACAACGTAGGGTACTAATCGACGATCACGGTTCGTATCGAGGAGTATCTGCCTTCTGGATCACCCTCCTGACGAGAGCCCCGAGTGATGTTCGTCGAAGCTTCCGTCAGCTCATTGGCCGATCCAACAATTGGCTCAATGATAACCGAGATCCAATTTATGTATTTATACTTTACGCACACAAATGTACAGAGCGAACTTAAGCCATAGGAATTTCATCACATTCCACGTGTCAATTATTCTTATTATCATTTGGACAACGTTAGGTAGCAGATTAATAAATTAAACGAAAAGACTGGCTCGTTGGTGTAGTGGCTATAAGCGTGGCTGTTAAGTATGGGGTGTTGGGTTCGACACAAACGTTGTGTAGTATTATTGGTTTTTATTTTTCTTAGTAAAGACCTGGGGGCTGGACCTGTGTCTAGTTTATTGCAATAGCCTAGCTCGCTATAACAAGTGGCGTAGATAAACATAACTGTTGAAGTGTGGGAACTAATATACCTCTACCCACCTTTCAGGAAATGCAGGCGTAAAGCCAAAAAAACACATCTCTTTTACAAAATATCAAACAAATTAATCCATACCTATTTACAAAATGAGAAACATAAATTCCAAAGTCAGATAAACAAATTCACATAAAAAACGACTTCAAAGTTCGAACATTAAAAAGAAAAAAAAACACATTTCTGTTGAAGGTCTGACGGACCCTACAATTACGTCACACGCAACAGTGAGTATTTATAAGCGGATGTTAATACCATGTTTTTTTTTCTAATCGAGAAATTATTTGCTGTTATCATTTTTTTTGCGTCTGTTATGTTTTCTGAAGCGCATATGGATGGTTTTCAAGCTATTATGCGTAAGAAAGCAAACTCGTTGGTACTGTGTCTACAAAACCGCAGCAACATCATCATCATTCAAAAAAGGGGGAGCTTCTCTGTTTATTATGTCACCTGCGTCAGAACTTCGACATTTACAAACCAATTTCAAAATGTCTTCTTTAATTTAAAAGGTATCATTATTCCTAACTGACTACTCTGAGAAGAAATGCCGAAACAAATTCAAAGGTTACAGTCTCTTTAACAGTCCAGACATAATTTTGGTCAGATTATGTGAAGACCACGTGAATTGGTGTGTGAAATGGTCTTTAACCAGTCAATTACCGTAATTATAGACACAATTAAAAAACGATTGTGTCTTTACCAAATGTGGTATCTCAGGGACTTAGAGGTTAAGGAAAGAAGCACACATATTGAGTGGACTTGCCCAATCAGTGCACGCATTTATCATAATATTAACAGTTTCAATGTCATTTACTTAGCATGGAAAGATATACGATTTGATGTAGGGTAGCTACCACAACTAAGAAGTGAAAAATGACAAGTTCATTTATTTTTAAACCGACTTCCTCCTATATTTGGAAAACATTTTGTTACACACTTGTATCGATACTGTTTTGCTTATGACCTATGCACTGAACTAGGTCAAACACACGTCGTACTTACGTAGCTTACGTAAGTACTTGCATACTAGTAAACACGGCGTAATAATTCCCGCCTGTTTGAACTTTAAAGTATATTAATGTTACAAATGCCCAAGTAATTGTGAATTGGACTGTTTTTATACGTATTTGTAGTTTAATAAACAGAATTATAGAAGTGAATATAGTAAAAATAAAGTGTTTTAGGTGTATTGACAACTCAATATGACATGTTTGGTATAACTACGAATTTAGACCTCTGAGAGTCTCTGTTTTAGATTAAGATTTAATAGATTCAACTTAATATAATTTTTCTTTCTCTATTCTCCTTTAAAATATTGTAGATTTTTTTCCAAATTTAACTGTTACTAATTATTTATCTTTATTAGTCCCGTTGTTAACTTTATTGTGCATGCTGTGGCACCATTCACAGGGAACTTTAACAATATCGTACAAACCACGCTATACAAATCCAAGAGGGGTCAAAAATTCGTGTCTCAATTACAAATTTTAGACACACAGATGGTGGACGCCAGAATAATTTAATACTGGGCGACCTTCGACACGGGGGGCTACAGACATCCCAGTTCACTGATTATTTAACACCCCCAGATTTATTCGCACCCCTTTTCAATGAAGCCGACATTTATTGAATGAATTAGACAAATTATTGAGGCGCTACGGTCGCTTCCTGGTTTGCGGAAAAGCCGCTTTTGCAGCTGAGTCAAGCGGATTCGAAGGATGGACTTTAGAAGGAGGTTCAAAGGATAAACGCCTGCAGCGCTTAATTTGCTTAATTGCTAATTGACAGGTGGACTGATTGGATTATTATTTTGTAGTACTGCTGATAATTTGTGATTCCAGAAAATTGGTAATGGGCTGTGAAATAATTGTACTTCGCAGTGATGAAAGGTTTCAAACAATACGTCTTATTTTCCCTAGAACTGGTGTAAAAAGACGTTTAACGAAGACGAGAGTCAGTCATAATCCTCGATATTGTGATCTTTTATTTTCTATGGGACCATACAGCATATGTCTAGCATATTCAACCTTTAATGTTCCCAATGCTGGGGCATAGGCCTCTGTGAGCGTGGCCTCCACCACGCAAGCCCAGTGCGAGTTCGTGCCACTGCTCTCAAAACGGTGAACGAAAACATTGTGAGAAAAACGCCATACCTATCCTAGAAATTTCCGCAAGTCCGTCTGACCAAATCATTCGTATGCATGAGATATCCACATAACCCACACTGGACCCGCGTGGTGGATTCTGGCCTACTCTCTCTCACAGATTCCTCTTTTCGAGAGGGAGTATAATGTTCCATAATGTTCCCACTGTTGAAAGCAGTGCAGACGCCAGCAGAACAGTGGGAACATTATAGGCCCCGCACTGGATCCGCGTGGAAGATTATAGCCTACTCCCTCTCACAAAGTCTTCTCTGTGAGGGGGAGTATAATGATCTATAATTTTCCCACTGTTGAGAGCAGTGCAGACGACAATAGAGCAGTGGGAACATTATAGGCCAACTAAGATCTAAATTAGCTGACCGCAAGGTGCTGTTTGCTCCTCTGTTCATCACCCATTATTTTAAATGTTAGGCAGAACCAAATGAGGCAAGAAAAAGCATTTTCAGCAGATCTTTGATCAAATAAAACAATGTCAACTCTAAATAATACCCTAGATCCCGAAATCAAAGGGTTGTCAGTTCACATTAGTGATTTTTAGCACCTTTTTCACAGACACCCTTTTCTGTTGGAACTGTGACATTTATTGAATGAATGAAATGAATTATTCAGGATTTCATGTGATGTTGGAATGTTAGAGACCCTATGTCACAATGTAAATTCGGTGGATTAAAAATGTACAATTTTTGTATGTTTGTAGGTAAATAAATTTGATTAGTCAGCAGTTTTAATGTATTGTTTTTATTTCATTTTTATAAGATATTTGTTTTTGGGCAACTAACGAGGTGTAGGTCCTAGGTTTGAACCCAGACAGACAATTTACTTTGTGTAAATAATTTAATTACCACTGCTCTTTAAACGGTAAAGGAAATCAGGTAAACTTCTTGAGGAAACCGGCATTTCCTAGATACAAAAATTCACAGATATGTGAAATCTACCAATCCAAATAGGGCCCGCGTGGTGGGTAACGGCCCACAAGTCACAGACAGGAGACCTGGGTCACAGTGATTATGATGATGTCTTGTTTCGAAGACAAATACCTACTATTTATTTCTAAAGAGAAGAATAGTTGCTGAACTGAAAGTTGGTAAGTTCTGCAGTAGCGTTCTAGATAAACTTTAAATGTAGTTATCTACATATATCATTATGAATTTTAAAGTAGCATAGTTACTTGGAACCGTCTGTTGACCATGAGAAGACAGGTCTTTAAACCACCTTAATAATTACTTTCTTAATAACCAGAGGTCGGAATTAGGTAGGTTTATTTATGTACTTGCATCGAAATGTTCATATTAAAATGGTTCTTCCCGGGATTTCTAATAGACAATCCCGTATGACCAACAATATTATAAATAAATAATAATAAAAACCTCAGAGATAGATAAGACAAATAAAACAAAGATAATTAACATACCATTTATTCACAATACAAATTATTAATAGTCTTAAGCAGATTCTCATACTTATATTTCGCCTTTTTTATAAATAGATCACGCGATTTTTCTGCTCTTCAAAATTAATCCTGGGATTTGGGGCAAATCCACTTTATTCTTTAGTTGTATGAAATCAGTGTAAGTACATAAATAATTACCTAATATCGACTTCTGTTAATAACACACTTTTAAAGCTACGACAGTCCAGAAATACTTTAAAGCAGTTAGGAACAGGGTATAAAGTTTACTCATCCTCTATAGAAAAGAGAGGATCCTTCGACCAGACGAGTGTTGTACAGACGCCAGCACACCAAGCTACCCGAAACTAACAAATTCTGCCAATCAACCTTGAACCTAAAGCATTAGACATAAAGTTGAAAATCTATCAAAGAAATTTGACAGATTGTAATAGCTTAATGAGCTAGCGTGTGTACGTGGTCAAAAACTGCCAAATAGTTGATGTCGGGACGTTGTATAATTGCTAATATAATAAAATAATTGCATATAGCGATGCAGATGCCGCCACCAAACCATCTCTCCAAAACCCTCATTACATCAAACATTATATCCTTATAAAACTTTACTAATCACCGTTACTGATTGTGTCGTCCAAAAAAATCTTAAAAAACGGACTTAAAAGGTGTATTTTCGACTGAAAATTACACGGCGTATACGACTCTTTGTCCATCCTTAATTAGGGGCCCGTTTCTTTTTTAGAAAACTTTTGTTTATTGTTTTAGTACAGATGTTTCGTTGTTAGGGCAACAGAGGGAAATAGGGCAGGGGAGGGGGACTGAAAGTCGATATTTGAATTTCAATGTCCGAACGATTATTGTGTAAGCGTTGACCTCAATTTATTGGGTCAAAAACGCATGAATTGGCTTTAGGAAAATTATAACTGCCAGTCATATGTAGAACCCATTATGGCAATGATGAAGTAACGACTATCATCGTAGCTACAGATGGAGGCGCTTGGTGGATAAATAATAACAGCCGCACGGGTCGATAGAAGACCAAATCGTCATTACATATCCCATTCGTTGCTACCAACGCACCATTTGCGTTGATCGAGATAACTGCATGAACTTACGGTGTACTTTAGGAAGTTTTTTGGAAATACATAAAAATGATAGAAATTTATTTAAATATTTACCAAAATACACGGCTAGAAACAATTGTTACATGTGGAAATACTGTTTGTTTTTTCTTCGAACTGTCATTCTTGTTTTGGTAAGGAAAAACGGTGGATGTTGTGAAGGTCTTGGTGCAGGAAAAATATTAAGTGGCACCCAGGTGATGTTTTTAAAATTTAAGTGGCAGTGAATGGGATATTGAGACCCTTCCGTACCTTGAAAACCACATTAATTCGTACTTAATTCAATGTAAAGGCTCCCACAAATAGGCGTGTTTCATAGTCGGGTTGCGTCTGTCTATGGGAGCCGTAAGCCGTTGGTCCCGGCTGTAATTGGTAGATTTATAGCCCAGACTTAAGGGTTCTGACTTCCTTTAACGACTGACTTGTAGCCGCAATCACTGAATTGTGGAGATCAGACAGGCACTCGCTCCACACACAACCACATCTGGTTGGACTGGAAACCAACCCCAAACTACTAGTTGGGAAAACGCTAGGCAGATTTTCATGGAAGCTACAAGGAAATCGTCATTTATTTTGATTGCAAATCATGTTTTTCTGTTACATAATCAACGGACACACAACATCACACAAAACGACACAATCGGTTACATAATCGACTGCCTCGTTGGTCTAGTGGTAGCAAGCGCTACTGCTTAGCTTGAGGTCCTAGGTTCGATTCCCAGGTCGGGCAAAGTGATATTGGGTTTTTCCATCTGGAATTTCTGAGTAGCAGCCCGGAGTCTGGATTTGTGCCCGTTTGATGGCAATATGCTCGCCCCCTATTACATGGGACTTAAACATAACAGGCGAAATGTGGGTGTACTGTAGGTACACCTCTGCCTAACCCTTCGGGAAACAAGGCGTGAAGTTAGGTTATAATCAACGGAACTTTAACAAACTGCGGTCACAGATGTTATTTAAGGAGAATACGCCTTATTAGCCTGCGTAATTCTTATTTTCCATAGTTTCTTGAAATTTACAAGTCGGTGTCAGGTTGTCCTGCCAGGGTCGCGAGATTCGTTCGAAAGAGATACCGTGGCCCTAGCATATGGGCAGCTGAAGGAACACGGGTGGGTTTTAGTCAGTAAAAGTCTGAGACGATCTCCCGCTCCGTCCAGAGCTGGGACGTCATTTGATGATTTCCCACCCACAAAAAAAGTTTCAGGTTGTGTGTTGCTTAAAATATGATAATAAAATCATCCCCCAGCTACGCAAAAGCTTCCCCCAAGTCCTTGAACCAGCAGCAGTGGGAAAGTATGGGCTAAACAAAAGAGAAAAAAATCACCAATGCATCCCTCTAAATTCACTTAATCCCATTGAATTACTATTTCATGAAAAAAATAATTTAATGGGATTCAATTAACTTTGAAGGTTGTATTGATAGTTTAATTATTAGATATTTCTATAAAAACATACGTCGTAGTCATGAATCATATTGTCTTTAAATCATTTTGCTTTTTGTTAGACTGTTTGTCTGACGAATTAAAAAAACGTAAGAAAATATGAATTTCGTGGTTACTCGTTGTTTAAATAAAAACATTCAAATCAACAACACTGTTTTAGTAAAAAAAGAAAACATGACGGAACCCTTAAAACCCCCGGCAAAGTTCCCAGCGATTACTAATGGAAAGCGATTTTTGTACCTTTTGTCCTGTTTTTAAGGCGCCCCAGTAAATTGGGGGCAGTCCGCCATCCATCATAATTGCGGCGTAATGACTGTCGTTCGGCCCTTTGTTTCACTCATTTTGCATTAATTACGATTGTTTTCCCTTAATTTTGTCGTTTAACCTTTAATTTTGACGTATTTTTTGGGGGTGTACCCCATGCAACGTAGGTGATGTGGTTCAAGTTTAACTATGTAGATTTAGGTATCAGAATGAGGCATTAAAACCCAACTTATTCAATGATACTCTCTAAGTCAGTCCAGGACATCGACTGATTTAAAAAGTGAACTGTCAATAGTTGTCAAAATGACAGCTCATTTCACTTAAGTTTTCACGGTGAGATTTTTATAGAATAGTATGGCTGTTGTTGTCGATGTGTAGTGAGTACGTGTACGTAAGTAAACGAGAATACTGTGAATTAATTTGAGTCTTTGAAACTTCGAACGCCGAGAGTAAGTGTAGATAGACGATACCGATTACTTCTGTCAAAATCTTACCGGAAACTTAGTGTTGAGCCGTCATTCTACATAGTTCTAGGAATGTACGCTATTCACAGCTCACTTCATATAAGATTTAACTATAATATTTATACTGCACTACAGTCGATGCGTTCTAGTGAAGTGAAGCTGAAGTGAACAATCAATTCGTGAACGATCGCAATTGTTTCAATACTTGGTATTAGATGGAATGACAGCTCACTTCACCTATGTTTTCACGGGATGAGATTATACCAGAATAGTCGGTATATTCTGTTAAATTCTCACAGATTGCGGATTTAAAACCTAGCCCACTCAAAGATACTATCTTGGGTAACGTAGATCTGGTCTAGGACTGAGGTACAGTAAGTAAAGGATCGCGAATCCATTTTGGTTTGTACGTACGCCTACTACCTACGCTTACTCTCGAGTAAGAATTGGTAGTAAGCGTAGTAGGTAGTGACCTACTGTCTTTTCCTGTATCGATCTTTGTATTTATTTTCAACCGACGAAAAAAACGGAGGAGGTTATCAATTCGACACGTATATTTTTTTTTTTATGTATGACCACGCATAACTTTTTACATAGTGGTCCGATTGTGACAATTCTTCTTCTATTGGAAAGGGTATACTCCCAAGGTGGTCCCATATTAATTTGGAAAACAAAATCGAACCCTTAGGGTCGGAAAACAGGGGATGATTGATTGTTTACTCACTGATTGTAATGTATAAACACGCATAACTTTATACAGAGTAGTCCGATTTTGATAATTCCTTTTGTGTTGGATAGGGTATATCTTGCCAAGTATTATTAGTACATTAAAGCCACAAAAAAATATAAAATAAAAACTTTTTAACAAAAAATTAAACCGCCGAAAAACTGAAAAGCATAAAATAATACTTAAACCTTAAAATTTTGAGTCGGCGCTGAAAAATCAATGAACAAGGATCACTTAAAGCGCCGACTCATAATTTTAAGGTTTAAGTATTATTTTATGCTTTTCAGTTTTTCGGCGGTTTAATTTTTTGTTAAAAAGTTTTTTTAACACGTTTTTATCAGCTTCACCTGTATGTTTGTAACCGACTCCTTTGGACTCGACGTTGACTCACTTCAAACGGTCAGATTTCATTTAAACTTTGTAGACTTATCGAGGACCGATGACAATACAATAATTTCATTTTGTGACATTATCCTTGACAGGGTTACCAGGATGGCAAAAAAAAACTGTCTTCAAAAACTACGCTGACATACGTCAAAAAATTCTAAACACACCCTAAAAAATTTAAAAATAATAATAGTTTAAAAAAAAACTAAAAACCACACTTCCATCGAAAACAAACGTGTTTTTTAGTTTTTCTGAACTATAATGTTTTTGTTATGTAATTTCTGGTGTACAATGAAGCACATTTAAATAAATAATGAAGATAGAACTGTGACTCCCGACACAACGACCAAATACTTAAAAGCCTGGGAACTCAAAAACCGATTCCAAAAAGCAAACAAAACACTCCCATCAGCCATCTTGTTTCCATTCGCGCCTCTAAGTAGGGGAACTCATTTTAACATGCAAATACGCGCTGGAATCCAAACTAGGTATATGAGTCTGATGGAGTAGAAATTGAATTTCTTTGGCAAAGAACTCGAGCGATGTGCCTTGTAGAGTGTAGATAGAAACTATTTTGAGTTATGACGTACAGGGAAGCATGTTTTTAGGGTTCCGTTGCAAAATGGCAAAAAACGGAACCCTTATAGATTCGTCATGTCTGTCTGTCCGTCTGTCTGTCTGTCTGTCCGTCCGTATGTCACAGCCACTTTTCTCCGAAACTATAAGAGCTACGCTGTTGAAACTTGGTAAGTAGATGTATTCTGTGAACCGCATCAAGATTTTTACACAAAAATAGAAAAAAAAAACAATAAATTTTGGGGTTCCCCATACATAGAACTGAAACTCAAAATGTTTTTTTTCATCAAACCCATACGTGTGGGGTATCTATGAATAGGTCTTCAAAAATGGTATTGAGGTTTCGAATATCATTTTTTTCTAAACTGGATAGTTTGCGCGAGAGACGCTTCCAAAGTGGTAAAATGTGTGTCTCCCCCCCGTAACTTCTAAAATAAGAGAATGATAAAACTTAAAAAATATATGATGTAAATTACCATATAAACTACCACAGAAAATTGGTTTGAACGAGATCGAGCAAGTAGTTTTTTTTAAAACGTCATAAATCGTAAACCGCAATTTACCATTCATTCAATCAGCTGAAATATAAAAATAAAAAAAAACATTTATTTTCATAACCATAAACCTTATGCATAAACCGAGAATACCTACAGGTTTGTACGGAACCCTCGGTGCGCGAGTCCGACTCGCACTCGCGTGGTTCTATCCTCAAAAGACCATTTCAGACATCAAACTCTATGGTTTTTACATGATCTGATCACGATGATGTCTGACTTAAAGACATTGTGACCTCTGAGTTTGTTTCAAACTTTCTTCTCTGAGTATTCAGAATGAAACTCTGACCTCATCTAGTTTTAAATTAAATTTGATTGGCGTGTAACAATTTTGTTTACGAATAAAAACAAAATTATTTAGCTAGGCATCATTTTTTGAATATTTTAGGAATCCTAATTGAAGAAAGGAAATAAGGAAAGTTTAATAAGAGTTAGGACAGCTAGAATTCTAATTAGTCCCTACCAGACACACCTAGAATTCTAATAGATACCGAAAGTAAGATTGGTGTTCAAACTTAATGAAGGTTTTAAAAATGCTCCACAGAAAAAGTAGGACTCAATATCCGTGAAAAAATCATTTAGTTTGCAAAATAAGATTGAAATATAATCATAAAACTAATGATTTAAATGTGAAAGTTTGTGAGTATGCATGTATGGATGTTTGTTACTCTTTCACGTAAAAACAATGGATTTAGATGAAATTTAGGTTAACACATATAGTAATTTTTATCCCAGAAGTACGTTCCTGCGGGACAATTTTGGACTTCCACGCGGGCGAAGCCGCTGGCAAAAGCTAGTAGTGTTATATTTACATAAATCAAATCATTTATCAACGCAATGAATTTCGTTGGTTTGTTGTCGAATTGAAAGGCGATGAAGTGATACCCAATTAGGTGGCCGACCTCCTGAAAACCAATTATTGTGCTGCCAATTATTATTTCAACTCAAATGATTTAGTTATTGTTATGTGATCAATGTGTTACAAAAATTAATCTATACTGTATTTATTATTTATTTACGTATTAGCTTCTGCCCGCGAATTCGTACGCGGATCCTGTTGCATATGCCAGCGACAACGGGGTCGTCAAAATCGAAGATCTGAAACGTCTGATGTAGAATTCTAAGGCCCGGGGACGGGAAAACAACGGGATGAGCGAGACGATTGGAGTCATTCTAGATCTTTCATTTTTGTATGTCAATAGGAAATGCCCATCAGACTAAACAACTTTTGCTAAGACGTCATTCCTTTATATGCTATTAAGAGTTTTACTTAAGAGTTCCACAACAGGTGTTCCAGATCTTCAAAATTCTAACAGCAGAAAATGCTCTTCACGTGGAATATTTTTTGCTATGGCACCATTTTTATATCTCTTATACTTACTTTAGCTGGTCTGTTGCGGTCTGCATCAGGTGTTCATTTTCCAAAATAAATTATGTATAGCCTATATGTTGCTACGTTCACGATCAGCGGACAGTTGCGCATCATGTTCCGCACTTGTCTCTAGAGACCTAGCAGCAGATGTGTAGATACGCTGAGAACTCAAGCGCAATTCTCTATCAGTGAACGTCTCCAACTCGCGAGACAATGCGTGACGTTCACGATCAGCGGACAGTCGCGCATCAAGTTCCGCACTTGTCTCTAGAGACCTAGCAGCAGATGTGTAGGTACGCTGAGAACTCAAGCGCAATTCTTTATCCGTAAACTTCTCCGACTAGCGAGACAATGCGTGACGTTCACGATCAGCGGACAGTCGCGCATCATGTTCCGCACTTGTCTCTAGAGACCTAGCAGCAGATGTGTAGATACGCTGAGAACTCAAGCGCAATTCTTTATCCGTAAACGTCTCCGACTCGCGAGACAATGCGTGACGTTCACGATCAGTGGACAGTCGCGCATCATGTTCCGCACTTGTCTCTAGAGACCTAGCAGCAGATGTGTAGATACACTGAGAACTCAAGCGCAATTCTTTATCCGTAAACTTCTCCGACTCGCGAGACAATGCGTGACGTTCACGATCAGCGGACAGTCGCGCATCATGTTCCGCACTTGTCTCTAGAGACCTAGCAGCAGATGTGTAGATACGCTGAGAACTCAAGCGCAATTCTTTATCCGTAAACGTCTCCGACTCGCGAGACAATGCATGACGTTCACGATCAGCGGACAGTCGCACATCATATTCTTCACTGGTCTCTAGAGACCTGGATGTAGATGCATAAATACGCTGAGAACGCAAGCGAGCTTCGCGATCCAAAGATGTTTCTACGGAGCGAGTTGCAGCCTGATGTTCTCGAACAGCATCAAGTCTATCCTGACGCTCTTCGGTAGATTTTTGGCATCTTATGATCCTCAATTTTTTAGCTACTTTGGAAAGTTGGGAAAGATTTGACCTCTTTCTAGGCATGGTTATAGTTTTATTCTGAAGATACCTGATCAATTAAAATCTAAGTGACTGCTCCCCTGCGTTGCTGGGTAGGCTACCGTGTCACGAAGATAAATGGAAAATGAAATTAAACACTCAAATAACATAAGCCCGAAGGCATATTTCTTCGATAAAATAAAATAATAAATGGGAGTTTTAGCCAGTAGAGTCAAATTTTCAATTATTCATAGAATTTTCATCGAAAATCAGTCCTAAACTGTTACCGCCTTCACCGCGTGGAGGTACTCCCAGCTTATATTATTTTATAATCATACAGTGAAATTAGTGATAACTTTGATTTTCACATCAGGTGTTCCAGATCTACAATCTTTATACGTCAACAGAGAGTGCTCATCAGGCTGAACAACTCTTGCTAAGACGTCATTCCTATATATGTTATAGTGTAGCTGGGCTCTTGGAGTTCCACATCAGCTGTTCCAGATCTTCAAATTTTATAGGACAGCAGAGAGTGCTCATCAGGTTGAACAACTCTTGCTAAGACGTCATTCCTATATATGTTATAGTGTAGCTGGGCTCTTGGAGTTCCACATCAGCTGTTCCAGATCTTCAAATTTTATACGACAACAGAGAGTGCTCATCAGGCTGAACAACTCTTGCTAAGACGTCATTCCTATATATGTTATAGTGTAGCTGGGCTCTTGGAGTTCCACATCAGCTGTTCCAGATCTTCAAATTTTATACGACAACAGAGAGTGCTCATCAGGTTGAACAACTCGTGCTAAGACGTCATTCCTATATATGTTATAGTGTAGCTGGGCTGTTGGAGTTCCACATCAGGTGTTCCAGATCTTCAAATTTATTATCTTAGCAGAAAATGCTCATCACGTAAAACAATTTTTGCTATGGTACCATTTTTGTATCTCTTATGGTTTAGCTGGTCTGTTGCGGTTCTGCATCAGGTGTTCAAGTTTCCAAGATAAATTATAGCCTATATCTTGCCCAGACTTAATACCTATATAACAAAAAAAAAAATCATTCAAATCCGTCGAGTAGTTCCGAAGATTAGCGTGTACAAACAAACAGACAAACAGACAGATTTTTTTTTTGGTTTCGTGCTCTATTACTGTTTCTAAACCCCCCTCAATTATTTTTTTTTTAATATATTCAATGTACAGACACAGTTTTTTTACTGTTTTATTATATGTATAGATATAGATTTATACTAATCTAAAAAAAAAACAAAATCTCAAAACAAACAATCAAATCAATGAAAAAAAAATCAATCTCAATCTAATCTTTTTTATTATAAATGCGAAAGTAACTTTGTCTGTCTGTTATGCTTTCACGCCTAAACCGCTGAACTGATTTTGATGATATTTGGTACGAGGTAAGTTTGAACCCTAAGAAAGGACATAGACTACTTTTCAGCGACTTCGTCTGCGTCCGCGATAACCGTCATTTACGCGGACGAAGTCGCGGGCAAAAACTAGTATTATAAATGCGAAAGTAACTCTGTTTCGATTTCACGTCTAAACCACTGAACCGATTTTGATGATATTTGGTACGGGGTAGATTGGAACCCCTAGAAAGGACATAGGCGGACGAAAGCGAGCAAAAGCTCGTATAAACTATCGTAGATGTTCATTCTTGCTTGTGGTTGTCAGCGTACCAATGACCCTAGCCGCCGCAGGAGGAGACGCCCCGGGCGTCGGGAGTCGATAGCGGACTCCCGGCCACCGTAGGCGCGAGCTTGCGGGTGGCGAGCAATGGGTAGCTCGCCGCCCGGTAAGGAGCAAGCTCGGGTCGACGGCGCGTAGTGTTCCACGCGCGCCTCAAAGAGATGTCAGCAAAACTGAAGGGGTCTGCTAGGACCGATGCCTGCTGGGGTCGCGTGATTGTTCGAAAGGGATACCGTGACCCTGGCACACGGGCAACTGAAGGAACACGGGTGGGTTTTAGTCAGTAAAAGTCTGACATGCCCTCCCGCTCCGCCCAGAGCGGGAAAAGTCATTTGATGATTTCCCATCCAAAAAAAAAGCGTACCAATGACGTTAAGCATTTTATTCTTTGTCTGACAAGGTGCATTAATGACTGGCAGAGTAAAGAATGTGGCCATAAGGCGTTCGAGGACGGAAAGACTGGGTGTCGGACGCCCGGTGACACGCGGGTGGAGGACATTGATTTCAAAACCAGGATGAGGCTGGTATAAAAAAAGACGGTTCAGCAGTGGATGATGTTGGGCTGTGGATGATATTGATGAACTTACCTTTTCGACAATTCAATAATCAGGGGGTCTATCGAGCTTTCCATAAAACACTTTAGAATTTAAAATATGACTACGAAGCAATTTTTACACAGGCACTATTAAACTTGTAATCCCTGTAGGGTTGGCTGTAGTACACCCACATTTCACTAGTTATGTTAAAGACCTAGGAACAGGGACCCTATTTTTATGAATTAATTATCTAATAAATTAGTAAATACCATCGGCAGCAGTGGAACAATCTGCCCGGGTCGCGGGATTTTTTCCAAAGAGTTAACTTGGCCCTGGCATGTAGGCAACTGAAGGAACACGGGTGGGTTTTAGTCAGTAAATGTCGGACACGCCCTATTGTTTCACCCAGAACGGGAGACGTCATTTGAAAATTTCCCACCCACAAAAAAAAAACAGTGAAACAATGGCACAAATGCTCGGTGTTAGATGCGCTTCAAAACCACACAACCCAAAACAATGTATCGCGAAAATCCAATAACGTCTCATTTACACTGCTGGCCA
Source organism: Aporophyla lueneburgensis (assembly GCA_932294355.1). Taxonomy (NCBI): domain Eukaryota; kingdom Metazoa; phylum Arthropoda; class Insecta; order Lepidoptera; family Noctuidae; genus Aporophyla; species Aporophyla lueneburgensis. The sequence continues at coordinate 12,179,132 of OW028759.1, forward strand.
ATAAAAACCAGCCACAATTAGCCTTACGTACCGATAGACAGTTAATTCAACCGAGTCACAGGTAACGTACGGTTATTGTGCCGATGCCTGCTGGGGTCGCGTGATTGTTCGAAAGGGATACCGTGACCCTGGCACACGGGCAACTGAAGGAACACGGGTGGGTTTTAGTCAGTAAAAGTCTGACATGCCCTCCCGCTCCGCCCAGAGCGGGAAAAGTCATTTGATGATTTCCCATCCAAAAAAAAAGCGTACCAATGACGTTAAGCATTTTATTCTTTGTCTGACAAGGTGCATTAATGACTGGCAGAGTAAAGAATGTGGCCATAAGGCGTTCGAGGACGGAAAGACTGGGTGTCGGACGCCCGGTGACACGCGGGTGGAGGACATTGATTTCAAAACCAGGATGAGGCTGGTATAAAAAAAGACGGTTCAGCAGTGGATGATGTTGGGCTGTGGATGATATTGATGAACTTACCTTTTCGACAATTCAATAATCAGGGGGTCTATCGAGCTTTCCATAAAACACTTTAGAATTTAAAATATGACTACGAAGCAATTTTTACACAGGCACTATTAAACTTGTAATCCCTGTAGGGTTGGCTGTAGTACACCCACATTTCACTAGTTATGTTAAAGACCTAGGAACAGGGACCCTATTTTTATGAATTAATTATCTAATAAATTAGTAAATACCATCGGCAGCAGTGGAACAATCTGCCCGGGTCGCGGGATTTTTTCCAAAGAGTTAACTTGGCCCTGGCATGTAGGCAACTGAAGGAACACGGGTGGGTTTTAGTCAGTAAATGTCGGACACGCCCTATTGTTTCACCCAGAACGGGAGACGTCATTTGAAAATTTCCCACCCACAAAAAAAAAACAGTGAAACAATGGCACAAATGCTCGGTGTTAGATGCGCTTCAAAACCACACAACCCAAAACAATGTATCGCGAAAATCCAATAACGTCTCATTTACACTGCTGGCCAATAAAAACCAGCCACAATTAGCCTTACGTACCGATAGACAGTTAATTCAACCGAGTCACAGGTAACGTACGGTTATTGTGCCAATAACAATAAAACCGCTCCACGTATTTATTGTGCTCAAATATATTTTATGTTCTACGGGACCTGCGTGGCAAAGGTATGTATTATTTTCGCTGAGTTTTTCGCTTTTTTTTCATATCTGGCGGTTTGGCTTTATTTTAAATGCTGGCTGGGCTATTTTCAGTCACATGAGAGTTATAGTATTTTATGCATATTAAATCATCTTGATGTTTTGTTAGTGACATTACTTTTTAATGGTCCCATGTGCCTGAAGTAAATATTATCTGTTCGACAAAATGTTAGTAAAATTTTATTATTTAATTCTTTTAAATTCTATTTTACATTTTTTAATTAGCCTACATTGTCCCTCTTATGAGCAATAGCCTCCCCAAATCCTTTCAGGCATCTTTTTCTAGAGCCACCTTGATCCATTCCTTGCAATAAGTGTGTAGGTCGTCTAATGACCTCTTCCTGGGCTGGCCAATAATAACAATCCATTCAGTTACAGGTGACATAGGCCCGTAGACAAAAGAAATAGCAACTTAAACTAGCACTTCGCCATAACATGAAATTTTTAACTAATGGTATTCCGGAGTAATGTAGCTTTCCATAGATGAAAGAAATTTTTAAAATCAGTTATGTCGTTTTTGTGTTTATCCATTACAAATAATTTTACAAACTTACAATCAAACAAATATTTCTTCTTTATAATATTAAGTGTACCTAGATTAAGATAGTGAAGAAGTGTAGATATGCCATTAAAAAAAAATCTATTAACAAAACTTGTGCCCCCAAACAAACCCTGACATTTGGTGCTGACACGAATCAACTTCAGTTAATAGAAGCGCATCAACTAGCATTTTGGAGTGCAGAAATATTAGCACTTACGTTAATTCCGACAAATCGATATTCATTTCAGAAGTAAACCAAAATTCAGTAAGTAAATATTTCATTTGAATAAATTACTATGTACTTAATTGTTTACTACCACGAGTGTAAATTCAGATAAAACAGATTAGTGACCAAAATGTTATAGCTGCTTACACAGCAACTTTTAACAACCCAGACCCATAAACAAACGCACTTAATTCACAATCTGTCATAAGAAATAAAACCACATCTATTCGCGTCGGACCAACTCAGCGAAATCTATAGGACTTCACAATTTTATGGCAAATGGGGTGAATTTGTTAAAGGTACGATCCACTAAAGGCAACGGCAGACTGCAATCCGCAGCGACACGATTGGTAACTCTATGAAAACCGTGACATTTTCGTCATCTCGAGAAGCGTTTTCATAGGATTACATAGATAGCAATAAAGATACAATTCCAAAGGCTACGGCAGACTGCAAACGGTAGCAGTATTACTGTTGACAATAAACGCAGGAGACAGTGTCGCCGCAGTTTTGATTCTAAACGCGACGTCACATTTCCAGCTGTAGCGGCACTTCCCTCCAGTTTCGGGAAACTTTTTAATCAACCTAAAAATACTTTTTACCTCTCAGTTACTGACAACACTACTGTCGATATATTATGAAAAAAATACACCGCAATAATTTAAATGAAGTGGGCTGTCATTTGACCAGATGCAACGGATTGATTTTATTGACAGTGTAGCGGCATCTACACCACTAGTTGGAGTTGTTGGCAGTTCTCTAGAAGCATCCTCCCTTTTCTACGGAGGTTGAGTGATTTTTACACCTTGTTCCTCACACCTCCAAACTGACGACCCCAACTATGAACGTGACGTCATCATCATCACTTCTTCAAGCTTTAGAGCGGTACGCTCACTCCAGCTGAGATTTTGAGACCGCTTGACCTCACCAACATATCGTATGGTCGCCATGTACCTAAGCGTTTTCATTGACGAGTCTGAAAATGCATTTTCAGCCGAAAAAGGCCGAAATTAAATACAATGCTTCGTAACGTCACTAGTTTGCTTATAATTATAGCACTGTCATTTTGATTGGGCAGTAAAGCCGCTGCCGTCTGCGGTCTGCGGTCTGTCGTCTGCCGTTACCTTCGGAACCGTACCTTTAATGCGAAAACCAAAGCACGTAGTATTTTGACATACGGCCATTTGCACGACTGTATAAGCAGACACTCAGACAAGCATGTTTACATTGCCACATAAAAACGAGGGTTGGCGAGACATAAATTGAATGAATTGTTGCCAAAAAAATAATGTTATTTTTTGCGGTTGGTAACATTTTGGTTTTATTTGAGAGGTCTGTGTTTTTTGGTGAATTATAATTCATATCAGCTTGTGTCCCATGCTGGACATAGATAAATGAGGTAGAATTTACATAATTCGATTTGAAGATTTGTTAAAAGATAGAATGAAACTTTGACATGTTGTGATTCCGGTCATCGTTACAATACTGTGCAGTTTGAAAAACATGGACAAAAAAAAAGCCTTTTTATAACAGCCAAAGTAATATTCAATTAGAGTTTTTTTTTTTAAATTAGAACAAGCTATGACTAAAATCGATCTATACAAATCTAGCTATTTTGAATACACACTAGAATACAACTAGCTTATGCCCGCGGCTTCACCCGCGTGAATGTCGGAAATTAACGCAGGTATTTTTCTAAAATAAAAGATTTTTTATAAAATGAAAGTAGCTTAAGTTACTCCTTATTACATCAGCTACCTGCCAATAAAAGTCCCGTCAAAATCGGTCCAGCCATTTCAGAGATTAGCCGGAACAAACAGACAGACAGACAGACCGACAAAAATTGTAAAAAATGTTGTTTTGGTATGTGTACCGTGTAAACATCCATATACACTTAGTAAAAAGCGGTTATTTTAATATTAAAAACAGACACTTCAATTTTATTTATTTGTATAGATATGTGTAGATATAACAATACTTTTTTCTATGTCCTTTTGTTGCTGAATGGGCCTGACCTGCCCTCTTGACCTCATTCACGTCTGATGGAAAGCGATTGATGAGGTCTATGATGGAACGAGCGTGCCCAGAAGACGCGTGTTCACTCTTGATTTAAAGGTAGACTGGTTCAATGTCCAAAAGAACACAGACGCTGGTTGAGAGTTCCACACTGTGGCGTGGTGTGAGTTGTTGAGATCATTTTATACAGTCTGTTCATTCCAATATTTTTGACGCTGACTGTGCTGAATCTATGGTCGATATCCTTGTCACCATTTTGACTGAGCTTTATTTTTAATAGCCTGTAGCAACAATAAATAATATGCTCTTCTATTCTATAGCTACCGTTTGTATTCAGCACGATATTCCTTCATCCAAAACCTATTCAAACTTCACACTCACTGACAAACAAAGCCGCAGAATTTCATATCTCTTATCATAAATGTTTTCCCGCAAAAATCAAACGGAACAATAGACGAACGCGGAGAGTAGGACTGTTTTAAACCACACACTGGCCACCATACCTGCAAATAGACAACTCACTCTATCGCATAGAAAACTAAAACAATACCCTCTATGCTCTCTGGACGTATCAAAATGGACCAAAGACAAGCTAAACTAAACTCAGCACGAAACGGCACAGGAAATTAAAAACTTTGTGCGGCAAGCATTGAATCGTTCGTTCGAGTACGTTGTGTGTTACCGAGAATACATTTTGTACGACTGTGTATAAAATTACTGGGAAATCTGTATGTGCCTGGAAGAGTGTGGAATATGATGGCATAAAGAGGAATTTTCGAGAAATAATTTTACTTTGAAATATAAACATTAAAGTTTTTGAATAGCGTTTCAATTTCTGGAAAACTGGATGCCATTGCATTGCCAAAGAATTATTATTTTTCATGCAATAGGTAATTTCTGCATCCTGCCTTTTACTCTCAATGTTTCTCGGCATTATAACAAAGACCTCTTTGAATCCATATTATGTTAAGGTTGCTAAAGAACTGAGTAAGTGCTGTCTTTTTAATAGCAAAAGCATAATCAGCTAATAATTTTCTCTCTGCTGGGACTTCTCCCAAATAGATAGGTCAATATTATAATAATAAGGACAAATTATTGCAATTGGGAGAGCAGTGGTGGCTCAGTGGTAACGTCTTGTAAGGGACTTGTAAACTTACGTTTTGTAAGGACGAAGGTTCAAACTCTGACAGGGTGCTTTACTTCGTGTAAATTATTTCATCATCGTTGCTCTCAAAACTTTATAGGAAAACATCGTGAAAAAACTGGCATGTCCTATGAAAAAATCGAAGACGTATGACATCTACTAATCCATACTGGGCCCGCGTGGTGGAGACGATGGCTCCCAGAAGCCCGAAAGTCGGACAACTAGTCTTCCCAAAGCGAATCGTATTACCCAGTACTTGGGTTGTAAAGGCCAGATGGACAGTCGCTTCATCTATACTTAATATTATAAAGCTGAAGAGTTTGTTTGTTTGTTTGATTGAACGCGCTAATCTCAAGAACTACTGGTCCGAATTGAGAAATTCTTTTTGTGTTGAGTAACCTATTTATTGAGGAAGGCTATAGGCTATGTAACATCATGCTATAACCAAGAGGAGCGGAGCAGTAATGAAAAATGTTTACAAAAACGGGGAAAATCGCACGGGTAGGCGATTCGACGCGACGGGAAGGGTTGAGGGAACAAGAAATTTAACGCGGACGAAGTCGTGGGCAGAAGCTAGTGTAAAAAACGGGTTTTCAGTTGAATCCGGTTAGACTGGAAGTCACCTCGACATAGTTAGGAAAAGGCTAGGCAGATGATGACTTAGCTCCACTGATGGTGATAATCTATACTTCTATACTAATATTATAAAGCTGCAGAATTTGTTTGTTTGGTTGAACGCGATAATTTTAAGAACTACTAGTTCTAATTGAAAAAATATTTTAGTGTTGGGTTGCTTATTTATCGAGGAAGGTTATAAGCAATTTTACATCACGCTAAGACCCTTAGGAGCCGAGCAAAAAGAAAAAAGTCACGAATACAAAGACCTCGCACGGGCATTTGATGCGACGGGATGCATCGGGGGAGCAAAAAAAATGACACGGACGAAGTCGCGGGCAGAAACTAGTCAAGATATAATGCTACATAGTATAATGATATCGTGAAATGCTATTAACAATAAATACTTTAACAAATCGCAGTTTCACTAAACACCGAGAATATTAGAACAAAGAAGATTAATCTTCATAAACTTGGGAAAGCTTCATCAATATCCCTTACCATTAATAACATATTGGACTAAATGTGCGTAGATATTGCAGCTGTATTTCATATCGAACGTGACGTGAGAGTATTTAGAGCCATTTCAAGATGTTGCAGAACTATAAACAGTTAAACCAGATGAAGTTTGCGCTTCGGCAATCATCGCTTACTGTCTTCGGATACGATCGTGCGATGACATCTTTTACAACCGTTTGATTGATCATCAAATGACATCTCTCGCTCTGGGTGGAGCAGAATTTTACTGATTAAAACCCACCCGTGTTTCTTCAGTTGCCCATATGCCAGGGCCACTATCTCTTTCGAACAAATTTCGCTACCCTGGCAGGAATTTAGATACCTTACATTTAAGTTTCATGTGTTGCCGGACGTTAAAAATAGCACCGCTCCATTTCTTCCCGCGGGTGTCGTAAAAGGCGACTAAAGAACTTACTCGAGAATGGGCAGCACCGTTCTCTATGCATCTTACCATTATACTGCGATCGCCAAGTCGCCTGCCATGGGTGGCGATTACGGCAAACCTTCTCTTTGAGGAGGCTTATGTCCAGCAGCTGACGTCCTTTGGCTGAAATGATGATGATGATGAATTTAGATAGTATACATGCGTGATCTATGTATGAATTATCATGACAAAGACTGTGGTTTATATTAGGTCTTTACCTATGAAATTGCCGTTCTGCAGTACTGGCCATTTCAAATCAAAATAATTTTTGTTTGTCTAAGAATTCTAATTTCAAATTAATTTTATTTTAAAAACATGGAATTCTTTTTCCAAAAGTAGTCATTTGTTTATTGATTAGTGTTACATTTTCATCGCAATTCAATCTTTTTCGTCATCATGGATACGTTAAAAATTCGAGTAATTATGGAATATGAGTACCGTCGAGGCAGCAACGCAGCACAAGCGGCACGCAACATCAACGACGTTTACGGAGCTAACACTACAAACCAACGCACCACCTGTTATTGGTTTGCTCGCTTCCGTTCTGGAAATTTCGACCTGAAAAATGAACCTCGCGGTGGTCCGAAGACTTTGGTCGACAATGACGAATTAAAGGCGATTGTGGAAGCTGATGATACAAAATCTACGGCTGAATTAGCAGCAGCTTTCGACTTTAGCGTCAAAACAATATTGGTCCATTTGCGTCAAATTGGCAAGGTAAAAAAACTTGACAAATGGGTGCCCCACGAACTCAATGATCGCCAGCGTGAAGTACGCGTCGAGCCGTGCCTTGCACTGCTCAACAGACACACAAATGAAGGAATTTTGAACCGCATTGTTACCTGCGATGAGAAATGGATTCTGTTTGATAACTGCAAGCGTCAGCAAGTTGGTTGGATCCTGGTTCAGCACCTAAACAATGCCCTAAACGAAAACTTACCCCTAGAAAAGTGATGGTCACTGTTTGGTGGTCTAGCGCCGGTGTGATTCATCACAGGTTCTTACCAAACGGGGTGAGCATTACTGCAGATATGTACTGTGAAGAAGTGAACTCAATGATGGAGAAGCTGGCACATCTCCAACCAGCATTGGCCAATCGCTCGTCTCCGCTGCTCCTGCACGACAACGCGCGACCTCATACTGCACAGCAGACGGTCTCCAAGTTGCAAGAACTGGGGTTGGAAGCTCTCCGTCATCCGCCCTACTCACCAGACCTTGCGCTTACAGACTACTACTTTTTCCAGAATTCGGATAACTTCTTGGCGGGAAAAAAATTCAATACCCGAGAGGCAGTACAAAATGCCTTTGAAGAATTTGTTGCCTCCTGTCCAGCTGATTTTTTTAAGAAGAGCATCAATAAACTGCCACTGCGTTGGCAAAGATGCATTGATTGCATGGGTGATTATTTCGATTAATAAAAATAAAAAATACATGAAAAAAAATCGTTTAATTTTTTTCATACAAAACGGCATTTTCATAGGTAATGACCTATTATATATACCTATAGATCAATAAATAAAATGATAGTATTTATCTATCTTGAATGGTTACCAGACATCGAAGTATCTAATCGCAATTCCATTCCAAAAATCTCTTCGAAACTTTGTATGACGATTTGCGATCAAAGCCGGTAACCCGATAGAGAGATAGCTTCATACAAACATGCACTAAAATATGTATGAAAAACAAGCGCGGCAATAAAAATCTAGCTATACCGTTGTGGAGGATTACTCTGGAACGCTACGCGACATTCGTAATATTTCGGAAATACGAAGATAACCGAAAAGCATAACTTTTCTGGTCTAACTGTATAGTCCATCTATCTTCTTGGTAACTAACTTGGATAGCAGAATTGAAGACCGTAACATGCACCTAAATTGCGTTGCGTATCTTACCCAATTTGCAACGCAATAGTTTTCAATTTGGTATTTCAACAATACCCGTTGCTCTATTTATTGGGAAATATGTTCTTGGACATTTGAGTAAAACGCAATGCTTTTTAATGAAGCGTCAAAATTAAAGCTACCTTTTAAATGTTGATAGAGTTTATAATAAGGGTGCTGGGCTTTTTTTTCTTTTGGAAGGGAAATCATCAAATGACGTCTCCCGCTCTAGGGCGGAGCGGAAGGGCGTGTCAGACTTTTACTGACTAAAACCCACCCGTGTTCCTTCAGTTGCCTATATGCCAGGGCCACGGTAACTCTTTCGAGTGCTGGGCTTGCATCATACTCAATGCTCAATATTATATTGATAAACAAACATACAAGTGAAGCTAATATAAAGCGTGTAAAAACAAAATTTAAATAAGATGACATTTCAATTTTCCCTTAAAACTATCCATGATTCAAAGTCCACGTACAGAATAATTTGGTAGCAAAGTTCGCGTGGTTCAGACCAGTTACGGCCCACCATTATTTAGTTTAGATAAGATTAAGCTAGCCAAAACATAGATTTAATGTTCAATGAAACGAGCGTTTTATGTATGACGTATGATAGGCGAGGTAATTGAATTAAAATGTAATTTTAGGTTATAGCTGGATTAATGGGTAAGTTTTCTTTCGTAATTGAGTGAAGTAAAAGGGCAGAGGCACTTAATAGTTAAGAGGTCGATATGGCTATGAGTTGAAGTTTATGTTTAAATGATTTGCCTTATATAACGGCCTTGCTAGTCTCGTGTCAGCTGAGCTTGGTCTTTTAGGTTCGATCCTCATGTGGATGGGTTTACCCTTTTTTTAACTGACTTCAAAAAAAAGGAGAAGGTTATCAATTCAACTGTATTTCTTTTTGTGTTTGTTACCTCATAACTTTTGACTGGGTGAACCGATTTTGAAGATTCTTTTTTTATTTGAAAGCTGGTGCTCATTTTCTCAAAACGGTGAAGAAAAACATCGTGAGCCAAATGGCATGTCCTAGAACCAACAATCCGAAAAAATGTAGCATTTTCCAACCCGCACTGGGCCCGCGTGGTACATTACCGTCCACTCTCTCTCACCGAAGCCTGAGTCCCAGCAGTGGGAACAATATAGGCTGATTATGTGAGTACAGTAGATCCGTTTACTATGTTTTTAAGATGTATGTTGATTTGAAAAGGCAGTTGAGATTATGTCATGCTCACTTAAATGTCGTACTGATGGTGGCGCGTGTGTTGGACCATTCGGTTCCCTACAAAATGGTTGAAATGTAGGGTGCTCATCCACGCGTCAAGTTCGTGAACGGGCGCTGTTGGTGGAGACCGGTCATCTCCTAATTTCTAGGGCTTATTTTTAATCTAATATTTAGATATATTTTATTCAATTTTATACATTGTTCTCATATACAGAAGCAATAATAATTTTGTAATATTATCTTGATTTAAAAGATTGTCCTTGGAATTTCTTGCCCGTTTTTCTTCATAGAGATCTACGTTTTAGAATTGGCAACTAGCTTTAAGTTTCCGACTAACCAATCGACTTTTTGACCATTCAAAATCATATTAACGGTTTAAATGAAATATTGAGTGTGATCAAAATGTTATTAAGATTTGTCATCAATAAATTCTCAGTAGAAGCTTTTGTGACCGCCGATGGCACAAAGCTCTCCCGTTGCTACATAGGACTAACTTAGTCATAACTTAACTGAAGATAAACTATATGAGTGTATCCACTTTAGATCTCTGCGTACACCACTGAGAGATGCAGGCATGATGATAAATACATATACATAAACTCACACCTTTTCCCCATGTGGGTAAGCAGAAGCTACGGAACGTCACCCGCTACGAACCTAACACACTCCTTTTGCCTCGTTTAGGTTCATACAATTGGTCATACACACACGCCGGTTGCGAGTACTACGCACCTGACCTTTCTGAAGAACGTCACCAATAAGGTCACTTTATGTCCTCCTAGGGCATCCTGTCCCAGTGTTTCTACTCACATCTGCCTTGTAAATACCTTTTGTCAGCCGTCCTTCATTCATCCTCTCAACGTGACCAAATTTATCTAAGCATACTTTTTCAATTTTCGTCACTATATCTTCCTTTAAAACCACACCGTTGTCTTATCACATCATTCTTCAGCATGATAATATGCTTCGTAAAACATACGCAAGTGGGCTTCACCAGTAGCGCCATGAATATTGTTGGGCATCAATAGTGATTATGTTCTGCAATTAAGGTGTCAAGGCGCTTCCGATTGCAATTATAAAGTAACGATAGACCTGTGATTACAGGTGGTTAATTTATGAATTTTAATGAAGAAGGCATTATAAGGTACGCAAAAGGGGTAAAAAAATATTAATTGCTGCAACGTGGTGGTCTTGAAAATTGAGCATCTGTTGGTAACAAAAGACATAATCGTGTAGTATCTAAATGCTATTGTAATATCATTGATAATATTTAATTATATGTTTTATAAAGTAACTGAATAATTCGCATGTTTCTATACACATAGACTATGCGTAAAAAAACATGTCTAAATATTGATAAAAACCGTGTCAAAATTCGTAGCGGAGATTAGAACAATAACGCGGTCACACGAACAGACAGACATAAAAACTGGACGTTTCGGAAGTACCCTTGTGAAATAAAATATTTTCATAATGATTTCAATATCAATGAATACTGAAATGTTGTTTTTTTTTTCAACTACATTTTTCTTTTTTAAAGGAATACCTACGTATGTATATCATATAATTTTTAAGTTCACGTGACCAGAGGGCTGGGCCATTCTTTGGCCAAAAAATCAGCATTGCCATTCAACGTGGCAATGCTGCCAGTCTTCTGGGCACGTTTCCAGATGACAGTGATGCGAACGAGTACTTCGAACTCCTAAGAGTCCTTTGCTTTTGTATTTATTTGTATAGTTAGTTATTTATTTTAGTATATCCGTATTTTATTTCTTGAAAACCTATTTATAGTAAATGTAAAGTTATTTTGTTAACAGTAGTTAGATGCAGTTGTCAGACTAAATCGCTCTCCCTCTCTTGTAGTTTACGGTTCCCGTCCCAGGGTCGACAATGATCATGTCTTTGTGAACCTACCAAGTTGATCGGCGGCGGCGACGTCTCGCGTCCGGCCCTGGTGCGAGCCATGGTACGGAGCGAGAGGGAATGGGAAGCCGTCACCTCCTTCTGCGAAGCAGTAATGCTCGCGAAGGAGGAGGCGGGGCGGGTGAGGGAGTGGCAGTCTCTGCGCCCTCACGTCCCTAGCCGCCGCAGGAGGAGACGCCCCGGGCGTCGGGAGTCGATTGCGGACTCCCGGCCACCTAGGCGTGAGCTTGCGGGTGGCGAGCAATGGGTAGCTCGCCGCCCGGTAAGGACCAAGCTCGGGTCAACGGCGCGCAGTGTTCCACGCGCGCCTCAAAGAGATGTCAGCAGCAGCGTAGGGGTCTACTAGGACCGATGCCTGCCGGGGTCGCGTGATTCTTCGAAAGAGATACCGTGACCCTGGCACATGGGCAACTGATGGAACACGGGTGGGTTTTAGTCACTAAAAGTCTGACACGCCCTCCCGCTCCGCCCAGAGCGGGAGAAGTCATTTGATGATTTCCCATCCTGAAAAAAAAAAAAAAATACGTGTCGAATTCATAAAGATGATGCTATACACTATCCTATGGAGCTCTCTTTATTCAACCCATCTGGTCCCCGTCTCACACACTTATCCTAAAATTGGGTGCTCCAGCAATGCTACCACGAAATCTCATTCCAGCCAAGTTGTGCAATGGGACCAGGTCACGTGTGAAAACCTCACATCAAAACGTGGTAGTGGCTCCGCCATTGTATTTACTGGCTGTGTTCAAGGTGAATCGGTGTACTATGTACCGCAGATACCACTAATACCGTCGGAGTACCCATTCGAGTTTAAAAGGCTGCAGTCCCCTAATGTTTCATGCATGTTTCGCAATGACGATTAATAAGTCTCGGGGACAGTCACTGTAAACAGCGGGATATCATCTTAGAGGGGACTGCTTCTCGACGGCCAGGTTTACGTTGCCTGCTCGAGAGTGAGCTCATCTAGCAGCCTGGTTGTAGTAGCACCTGAAGGCAGAACCTCTAAAGTAGTATGTAAAGAGAAACTTTAAGTATAAATGAAAAAATAAATAGTCTTTAACCCCTGTGAACAGCAATGTAAGTAAAATCGTCATTTTAATAATTAAGGTAACAATCTTTTTTCGAATTTCCCAGGGAATAAAGAGAGAACTTATATTTTCGCTTTAAAGTAGTCTTCAATTTTGGCATGCAAGTAGGTAATTTGCCGTTCCGTTACATATTCCGTCAATATTGTTATGTTTAAGCAATATTTATCCTACAACAATCATTTATCAATCCGAACGCTGCTCCTTGGATAACACAAAGCAGGCAGTGCAATAACCCATTGTTTACCTGGATAAACACAAAGGGTACTTTTAATCCCGGTAATACGTTCCTTCCTGTGGGATATTTTTCGACATCCACGCGGGCGAAGCCGCGGGCAGAAGCTAGTAATTTCATAAATTTGTGCCATTATCCTTGCCAGGGTTACAGCAAAAACTGTCTTCAAAAACTACGCTGACATACGTCACAAACTACGCTGACGTACGTCTCAAAATTCGAAACACCCTAAAAAAAATAGAAAATAAATAATAGTTTAAAAAAACACGCTTCCATAGAAAACCAAACAAGAAAGTAGAAAATAATGGAAAAAAAAATATTTGTATAGCTTAGCTTGATTTGTGAGGATGTCAATTGGCGTATGGGCGTGGAAATGGCCTGGGTGCCTGATATCAATAAAGAAATACCTTAAAAAGCACCCAGTATTTTTTTCTTTTTAGTTTGGTTTTCTATGGAAGCGTGTTTTTTAGTTTTTTTATTTTTTATTACTATTATGTATTTTTATTATTCGGGATATTTATATTTCATACTGACTACTAAACTGGCCTGTAAGTCTAGTGGTTAGTGACCCTGACTGCTAAGATTGAGGTCGTGGGTTCGATTCCCACCCAGGACAAATCTTTGTGTGATGAGCGCAATTATTTGTTCTGTGTCTGGGTGTAATTTATCTATAATATGTATGTATTTAGAAATATATAAGTATATTTATCAGTTGTCTGGTTACCATAGTACAGGCTTTGCCTAGTTTGAGACCAGATAACGGTGTGTTGATATTGTCCTAAGATATATTTACAGATACCAGCACTTGAAACTACTAGAATCTGTCAAATTACTTTAATAGTTTTTCAACTTTATCGCTAAAGTATTAGGTTTAAGATTGATTGGGAAAATTTGACAGTTTCGGGTACCTTTATGTACTGGCGTCTGTACCAATGAGGAGCAGGTTGTAAAGTTCACTCACCCTCCGTAGAAAAGTGAAAACTGCCCGACGATTGATGTCGAGACGTTGTACAAATGATAGTTGCGCTGTAAACTCTTCTTGCGCGATGCGGGGTTTTGTGTGACGTCATTGTGATGCGTAGTTCGCATGTGACGGTGTAGATGCCGCTAGAGAGGTTCTTAATTCGAATGTTTTTTTGTTGTTGTGATTTGTTTTTCTTTATTAAGCTATAGGTTTGCCTCAGGGATCCTATGTAAATTTTTATTAACTTTTCTTTTGTAATTTTTGAGTTAGCTTAAATATCATAATATGCATTTTATCCACTTAGTGTATATTGGTAATGTTATAAAAACTTCCTATCACTGTTATTTGTATAACAAGTTGTGGTATACGAATTTACTTGGGGTAGATACTACATTTAAGAAGTGCACAATAAAAAGTTTATTTAAAATAAGATAAAAATACCATCGAATTCCGAAAATACAAATACAAAGACAGTACGTGGACGCTCACAATGGGCCTTATTAGAACGCTGGAAGTTAGGAGACAGCTATGCTTGGAGTTTCCCTATGTGATTGAATCAGGAATGGAGAGATCCGCAGGCGAACCAAGGTAACCGACATAGCCCGATGAATTGCCAAACTTAAGTGGTAGTAGGCAGGGCACATTGCTCGTAGAATAAATGGCCGGATAGGGGCTGAAAGTTTCTAGAGTTGTGACCACGTACCGGAAGACTTAGAGTTGGAAGGCTTCCCACAAGAAGGCGAACCGATGGCCTTGTGAAGGAAGCACAAGACCTGGCGAAGTGGCAGAGTTTGAGGGAGGCCTATGTCCAGTAGTGGACGTCTTTTGGCAGAAATGATGATGATGATGCTATAATCCAAAGACACCGACTTTCGAAATTATAGTTATTTTTCAACTGTATTTTTTTGTAACGCGAGTTTCTATTGTGCAGAATAAACCTTTCTTTACTTACCTGTAGCCTTTCGGTCTAAAGAAATAGCCTCCTGATAGTGCTCTAAGTAATTTTACTAACCATCTCATAGAAATCTTCAAAAGGGGCACTCCCGACTCAAAGTCAAACCTATTGTGATTATAAGTAGATTACGCAATAAGACCCTAGGTTTCTTATCCATTTACTACTAAAGATAAACCTATTAAAACTCTTTATCCCCTTATAGATAATAGCGTGAAGCCTGAACAGTTTAATATAAAGGGGCAGGCAGAGTTCGCAGTTGATTATGTATCTAATACTCATAGCCCGGGCAAGTAGCGAACTAAGCGGTATAAGCACCTTAGAGCGGGCGTGAGTTACACCGGAGTGTAATGTGGGATATTTATTTCCAGTTTCTGAAAATGTTTTAAGAAGCTAAAATTTGTTGATTGTATGAGCCATTAAGATGAAAATAAAGACGTTAAGTAATTATTGTGGTATTTCTTATTCATTAATGTCTTGTTTTGTGTCTTGTCTAGAACCAAAAATTCGAAGACATGGGACATCTTTTTGTGGGTGGGAAATCATCAAATTACATCTCCCGCTCTGGCCGGAGCGGGAGGGCGTGTCACAGTTATACTGACTAAAACCCACTCTTGTTCCTTCCGTTGCCAATATGCCAGGGCCACAGTTACTCTTTCGAACAAATTTCGCGACCCTGTCAGGAGACATGTCATATCTATCAACTCGCACTGAGGCCGCGTGGTGGTGCAATGCCCACTCCCTCTTACCAAGAGGAAGCCTGTGTCCGAGCAATGGGAACAATATAGGCTAATTATAAAGGTCTTGTTTGGAGAATTAATTGAACCGTATGTGGTCTACTCCTGTAGCCAGCGTGAGCACTCAAGGGGTATTTACAGGTGCGTGCACGCCATCGCCAGTGTTAAAGAAATTGCTATCGGTAGCATAACATGTACTTACAGTCTGTAGGTACACCCACATTTTGCTAATAATGTTTAAATCACATATGCTAGAGAGGTGAGCCTATTGCCATCAACCGGGCACTAACACAGACTTCGGCTGCTACTAAAAAATCGATTAAATTTTGCCCGATCGGGGAGTCGAATCAAGGACTTTATGCTCAGCTGTAACATTTGCACCCACTAGATTAATAAGGCGGCCCTTTCTTACAATATTTAGATAGCAACTATTAGATCCCTTTAAATGTGAAAGTTTGGAGCTTTAAGTGGTTAGATGTTCAGGTTTTTGTTACTCAATCACGCAAAAACGGCTGGACGCGTTTGGATAAAATTTGGCCCATATTAAGATACTTTTTTAAAAACTAGTTATATTTAAAAATTATCAAGCAGAAAACCAATCGAAACTTATCAGCAGATACTGAAACAGACATCAAACGTCACACTCGCTAGTTCGCGACGGTGTAACACACATCCACGATTGCAAATGAAACTCGCAGTGTAGATTAGAAACTTGGGCGGCTATGCATTGAACCGCGCTCAATACACGGCACAATATTTTGTACAACATAGCGCATGAACTGTTCTGTTTTAGACTAATCTACCTGATGTATAGGGTGGGCATTTGTTTTGTAAGTATGTATGGGGATAAAAGTTACTGTGAGTAAATAATTATTCAGAATGCTGTGAGTATATCAATATTATTTAGAACTTCCGAAACTAAGTAAAAACATGAATTTCAGATTTCAAAGGTACATACCGGGTGACATTTTTTAACGTCTTGAAAAAAAAGAATGGGTGTAATAGGTGAACGGAGTAGAAGCCTTTGGCATAGAAATTTTTATTATTGAATAAGATATAATGAAATTAATCTAGCAATAAATACTACACATTTAAAGTAACTTTTTCATACTATAACAACAAAAACAGAAATTTGGAAAAATATAATAATAAAAACAATTAAAATCTATCGAAACTCAAATCATACGCACCCTACTCAATGCGCGGCATGTATCAATGATTTCGTAGCGCGTTCCTACCCTTTGAAGCCAGCCGATAGGTGGCCTCATTGATCTTTCGCGGGCGCACGAGCCGCACACGCATCTCCGTCCGCCCGCGTCCCGCGCTCCTTTAGTCACCTGCGATGAATCTGAAGGCCTTGTTGCCTTCTATTCTAGTTACACAACACACTATATGAAGGTCGAGACGGTAAAAAAATGTCATCCAGTATATTCAAATTATAAAAACAATCCCATAAAAAACAATTACAAAACTGGATATTGAAATGAAAGTTAAAGTGGGAATGAAAATGAATATAAAAAGAAAATAAAAATTATGATAACTTATATGATTGGTTTAACTAGGTACTTTCAAAGTGGGGTTGAGATCCTATCAGCCACAGACATCAGATTTGTAACTTCTAACTAAATAACCAAGGGCTTTAACCAAATTCAGATATTATTTATTCGTGGAACAAAATTTACGTCTGACAGTATTTGTTTAGAAGGTCTGTAAAAAATTTCAGAATTTGTTCGTATTATTATAAGACTTTGAGTTGGTACAAAAGTACTACTTCTTCACTTATAGGACACCACAGCATGCACAAGAGAGTTAACAAGTTAACTAAAACGATTAACGAAAATGTTTATATGTTTTTAAAGAACATTTATATATTTAGAATCTCCCATAAAGAATACACATATATACATTATAAATTACAATAAAAAAAATGTGTCTTTTACGTTGTCACCTTCAACTTCAGGAGATCACAGCTTCCTCATACCTATAACTAGGTGGAAACAAGATGAAATTATTGATATATGATGAATTAGATAAATAAAATTAGAATTATTTAACATATCAAGATTGAGCATACAAAATAAAAATCAATTAGAAGAAGAAAATATATCAGTTAAAATACTTAAATTAAATCGATTAATCAATTCTTATATTTAGACAAATATATCCCAGATCAGCCTGTATAATCATTGTTGCAGTATTAATGCGTCTTTAATGAAGCTGTAGGTCTCTGCAGTATTCTCTAGTTCGAAGATTAGCAGCAAACTAATGCATTTACTGGATTTGAGCGAGGATTTAACATGTTTAGACTATAACTGTTAATTAATACGTACATGGACATCGTTTTTGAGTACATTTGAAGATATATCGGGCTAATGTGTTATTGGAAATTGATATACAGCGCGAATTTCTGGAAACTGATTAATTTGAAATTAATAAAAAAACCTAAATAGTAATTAAAGGCTATAACGCGTAAGTATCAGCCATGCCACTTTAATTCATATACGCTGTTTAGGTGGTTTTTTTAAGACATCTCTAAAATACGTTGAGGAAAATGTTATGACAAAACCTGAATTTATCGTTAACACACTGGCCTTCCAAGCTTAGTAAAGCACTTTCAATATTGCAACAACCTTTAATACACAAGATATATAAAAATACTTATAAATAAAAAGAGACTGTGACCTCTGAGTTTATTTCGGCCTTTCTTCTCAGAGTAGTCAGATAGGAAACGCCGACCTCATCTAGCTCAAAAAAATATTATTGACTTGTAAATGTGTTTGTACAAACCTACTTACAGAAATAAAATCATTTATCTTTTATCAATAAAACCTTATAGTCGATAACCTTCTTAAAGGAGTGGCTGCAATTTTTTATAAACAAAAACACTTCTTTTAAAACTGCTGCCAAACATACTTTTTGTTTTTGTTTTCACATTAATTTCTTGATCGATGAATTTTGTTCGAAACGCCAAAATATCTACAGCACATTATATACACTTTACATATCAGGATGATCTTTCATCTGAAAAAAAGTACAAGAATGATTGCTTTTCTTGAACTAGACATTAGAATGCGTCTTACTGCAAGAATGGGGGGTTTAATATTAAGAATGGTCAGGTGAAGCGAATGAACGAAGTAACTTGGAACCGTCTGAGGAGACCTTGTAATATATCCGGGTACACTAATAACCAAGAAGACCGCAACATAGCTTCAGCTGTGTTGAGAAATTACTACCTCAATGCAGTTTATGTTCAGCAACAGCTTCTTCAAACCAAAGAGGTTACATTAGTTAATACAGTGAGAAGAAAACTTGCTGAAGCTGACCTGAAGCCCGAAAGGCCAGCAAAACGCTCAAAACCGAGAGAGGGTATCGAGTAGGAAGACTGCGCTACGTTCGTGTACACATACAGTAGAGTGAAAAGGAATGGGCAAGAGTTGTTATCACTGATAACTCTCGATTCACTTCCGTTAGAAGGCAAAGAGTGTACAGGCAATTATTTATTTCAAAAGTCTGACTTCTATAGTTTAGAACAAACTGCAATTTTGAAAGTCTGGTACTAAGTTTAGACGGCTAGTAGCTAGTAGGTATAAGTCTGAAATTACCGACACGTTATTTGAGCATGGTGAGCAGTTATAGAATATCTTGATCCAAAAAAGCCTATGGCTTGTAGGAAATAATATTATTATCATCATTACCATTTCAGCCAAAAAACGTTCACTGCTGGACATAGGACTTCCCCAAGCACCTTCACTTCGACCGGTTCTGTGTTTCTTGTATCTAGCGGATATCAGGCATATTATATACTATAGTATTATTATAGCCAGGATTTCTTCGTTTCAAGACCCCTGTAAATGATCCAAATGTAATTACTCTCATTATTTCTCTCCAAAACAAAATCTACGTACTCATACCTAATCAAATAAAGTACGCATACCCACATTAATTATAATTACCTGCCTTTGGAACATCATAACAATCTCTTTAAAAATTACAGCTTACACACGGATCCTGCCCAAAATCCCCTAGTTAGAATAAATTAATTTCAACTTCACCTTAATTGAGAGGGTACACAGAATTCTTGTGATCCTGCAGACATAAAATAGTTAGATACAGAAGGTTGGCTTCACATTCCGGTCCAGTCCGTTCCTTGGTGCCCTCTACCAGCGATGCTCTAAAGCCGAGGTCTGTACCCACAAGGGGTGCCCTTAGTGAGTAGTCGATTTAGTTTTAAGTTTTTGAGCCCTGGCTGGAGGCCTTAATTTATTAACGTAGCTAAAGGCAAATCCGGCTAAGCAGCCGACAACCTCATAGGTTGACCTGCGAGATGTCATTCACAAAAACAGATTGGTTTCATACAACGAGCAAAAACATCGGCATGCTTCACAGACAGCGATACTTTGCGCTCTCGACTGGCATTTGTTTGAAATATCTGAACATATTTTTTTTCATAGTCTGTTCCAAAAGTCATCGTCCTCATCCTTCCTCATCATTTCAAACGAACAACGTCTAATGCTGGACTCAAGCACCGCCACCGACTGGTTCTGTGCTTCTCTGCATCCGGGGGATTCCTGCTGCCATTACCAGGTCATCGATCCACCTCCAGGTCCGGTTCCCAAGTTATCTGTTGAAATATAAAACAAATAGTTCAGAAAACATACCTGTGGATGGCAATTTCAAGTGCCATTTACAAAAATTGAGTGCTTTAACATTTTTTTAACTTTAATATGATTATTTTTAGTACCTCAATTTTCAATTACAAATCTAATGATTTCAAAGAAACAGCTAGTAATTGTTGGAAACAATACATATGAGTTTCTTATTAATATTGAATATGGTTGGTTTACACTTTCGTTTAAAAGTTTTAGAACAGACTATATTTGTAAATGCGTGCGCCTGATTTAATTTATTGTTCGAAGCCGACCTTCTGAATCTTCTACTTGGTGCAACAAAGTCTAACTCATTATTTATTCTTATAATGCCCCTTAACCCGACAGCTTTTGGGTTAATTTGCTAAAGGTCTTGTGACTAAAAATTCGTGTTTTGAATATTTAATTTAACATCTAAAACCTATTTAGATTCCTCCATCTTTAATCGTAATGTATGTGCGTTAATTGTGTACCTTGATGTTTAGGAAGTGAAAATTATGTGGCAGATGGGGGTAGAATATTCTATGAATTGTGGATTTCCTTACTTTTGCTGTGGGGTTTTTAGTAAAAGCGTTTTAAACATAAAGGTTCTGCTGACGACCTGTGGACTATTTGATATCAATACAACTTGAAATTCTAAGTTTTATTAAATAGGCTCACGCTTGGCTTTTGAACAGTGCAAAAGGGTGTATTTAATATTATCATTTCAACCGAAACACGTCCACTGTTGGACATAAGCCTACCCTAAAGGGGTTTGCCATGATCGATCGTACTATGGTCGTAAAATGCATAGCAAACGCTGCTGCCCTTTCGCTAGTAAGTCCCCTTGTCGCCTTCTACGACACGCACGGGATGAATTCGGGCTTCTGACGACCCGTTATGACTGTCAAATACCCGCGAAAAACAGCCGAGGCCAACGGTTTAACGTGTTTTTCAATACTCAGAGGGGTCTTGGTGCTTCATCACAGACACTCAACCATGGATTTACCGTAATAAAACCTAGCTTCACTTCTTCAAAAACACTCTCATGGTCGACGCCAGCAGTCAGCCTCAACCTAGCGCTGTACCACATCAGATGCACTGGAGCACAACGCAGCACCATACCGGCTCACTAGAAAATCATCGCAGACAGTGTCAACTCACCGAGAACTATGCGAAACTCAGTTCTGACTCACTGGATTCTCGACTAGCCCAGGCAAGCGTCGCAGGTTACAAGACTCAATCCACTATAGACCTGCACCTTGGAAGCAAAATTAACTAGCATATATACAACGTCCTGACATCACTCGTCGGACAGTTGCTCACCAGACACAAAACCTGTTTAGTCGTAGAATCCTTGCTTTTCTGTAGATGATTGAGCTTTACATCCTGTTCCACATATTTCTATAAGCTTGATTGATTGGCCTTTGTGACCTGTGACCTGTTATTACTGGGATACAGGTCTCCTCTCGGTGAGAAGGAGTGGGCCATAATCCACCACGCGGGCCCAGTGCGGATGTCACGAGTAGTACCTAGTACGCAAGTAGTACTTAGACCAAATCCAGTGAACTGCCAAATATCAGCCATGGCCAATTTTCATCATCATCATCATCATCATTTCAGCCGCAAGACGTCCACTGCTGGACATGGGCCTCCCCCAAGCACCGCCAATTTGACCGGTACAATTTTTGGGGGGGATTTGCCATAATCGCCACGCTTGGCAGGCGGGTTGGCGATCGCAGTATGGTGGTAAAATGCATAGAGAACGCTGCTGCCCAATCTCTAGTAAGTCCCTTAGTCGCCTCTTACGACACCCACGGGAAGAAATGGGGTGGTGCTATTCTTTACGTCTGGAACCACACGGCCAATTTTACTGATCAATAAACCTACAAAGATGGACTTAGCCATAAGCTTCTTAAAAAAAATATTTATAAGCATTACCAACCTAACATCAAACGGAATAAAAATCGCATATTTTTTTCCATTTCATCTCCAAATCTGTTCTGATAAGAGCAACAAGAAATAGCGTGTTATTACGGGTTCAGTAAATGTTTGGTTAATAATTTAACGGTTAAATAGCGTGGCTAAAGCGGGTTACTATAAAGGCAGCACTCTCGGTACGGCAATTATTAATGAGTCGATATTGGTTAGCGTACGGAGCTGCGAATCGATTTGGAGGAAGCTTCTGTGGTTTCTGTGGTAGAAGGTCAACCAAACCTACCCTAGGTTTGGTTGACCTTCTACAGAGAGTTTCGTGAGGATAGTGTCTTATAATATGCCTGTGTTAATTATTTTACAATAACTATTTTTGGTATGTAGGTTTTTATTCAAGTTTCTAGTTTAAATAATTAAAGGTTGGAAATTATCCCACAGGAACGTACAACCGGGATTAAAATTATTCTTTGTGTTAATCCAGGTCATAAACCATGCGTGTGCTAAATTTCATTCAAATCTGTTGAGGTGTTTTTGCGTGATTGTGTAACAAACACCCAATTATCTGAACATACAAAATTTTAAAATTAAACGTAGGTAGTCGAATTGTTTGTAGAAATTGTAAGTCGGGGCCGTTACCACTGGGATCCACTGCTCCTGCACCGCCCGCTTGATATTTCAAAATTGCCTTATGTGCTTATAACATTGAAATGATTTTTTTATTTATTTATTTGTTTATATATATTTATTTATTTTATTTCTATAAATAGATCTTATAAGACATTTCCACGTCAATATTTTTAAAACTAGATGGCACCGGCGTTTCATAACAGACTATTCAATGAAAAGAAATGCTGAAACAAACTCAGAGGTCAAAGTCAATTTTAAAGTCTTAACATTATTATATTCGAACTTTATGTGAGTCAACAATACAGGGCCATGTCTGTAAGAGCCTTTTGAAGAAAGAGCCTTTGCAAATTTGAGCTGACCTGTTCCAGCAAACGGCATATATGTATCAGTCATCGTATAGCTCCATCCTAGTTTAGGGAGCTCAATGGTCCATCAAAAGACGCTACCAGATCTGCGGGCAATTGCGTAGGCCACATACCAAATACTCAAAACCGCCAGACAGGTTATTAAGTCATGTAATCAATCTAGCCTGCATGGTACTCAAATTCATATTCAATTACCTCTTTCAATGTCATCAAAAATAATGCTACGTAAATCTATATACATAAAAATTAATCCCTATTTTCCTTGGTCACGCCATCACGCGTGAACGGTTGGACCGATTTCACTTTTTTTTATTGTTGTGTTTGTTTGTCAGGAGAAGGTTCTTATGAAAGAAAACATTTAAAAAATTGCGCAGAAAATTAGAAAATTTAAGAATACTTATTTAAGAATACAAAGTCACCTATCATGGGTGTTTGATAGCTAGAAAACGCTTTATGTCTTCGAAGTACCAGGTTAGCATAACTTGGTAGGAGCTCAACTAACATGGGTGTGTGGTAGCTAGAAAACGCTTTATGTCTTGGAAGTTTTAGGTTAGTCATAACTTGTCTAACATGGGTATATGGTACTTGGTGCTCTTTGCTTTGTGTTGGTGGGATCTGATAAGTTAACACAACAATTATTGATTCTGAGGCGGTACGAAGTTCGCTGGGTCAGCTAGTCAATAAATAAAATAGAAACAATCTCATTTCTTCCCGTGGCTATCGCAAGAGGCGACATGCATTTTACCACTATACTGTGATTGCCAACCCGCCTGCCAAGCGTGGCGATTATGGCAAATGAAATATGGGATATTGGGAGAGGCCTATGTCCAACAGTGGACGTCTTTCGGCTGTAATGATGACGATGAATTGTAATAAATGCTTGGAATTGGACGGATTTTTGTTATATTACCGACACTCCGTTTATATTCCTAGCTCCTGGTTACCCACAAACTGTAATGGATGCCTCGTGATGAGCGATTTAGCCTTTATTGATTGAATCCCGAGCAAAACCTATTGTTTTGAGTATCATATTCACTGTGCGCCACTAATTTGTCATGAAAACTCGAAGCTGTTGATAATGTTGTTGTTTGAATAGAATATAATTTGAGTAATATTCCCACTGTATCGTGTGGTGCCGGACGAAAAGAATAGCTCCACCCCATTTCTTCCCGTGGGTGTCGTATAAGGCGACTAAGGGACTTACTAGAGAATGGACAGCAGCGTTCTCTATGCATTTTACCACCATACTGCGATCGCCAACCCGACTGCCAAGCGTGGCGATTATGGCAAATCCCTCCAAATTGGGGGAAGCCTAAGTCCAGCAGTGGACGTCTTACGGCTGAAATGATGATGCTGATGATGATGAATATTCCCATTATTGTATGAACCTAAACGAGGCAAAAGAAGTGTGTAGAGATCGTAGCAGGTGGCGTTCCGTGGTTTCTGCCTACCCCCATGGTAAAAAGGCATGATTTTATGTATGTATGTATAATATTTCCATTATTGATTCCTATATATTTCCGTGTGTGACGTAAGAAGCGACGAAGGTATTTACTAGAGAATGGTTAGCAGCGTTCTCTTTACATTAATTATACCACCATACTGTGATCGCTAGCCCACACGTCTCCAGTTTTGTTTGAGTCTCATGTAATAGGGGGCGAGCTTACTGTCATCAACCGAGCACGAAAACAAGCTACTGTATATGAATTTCTGATGGAAAACCCCAATAACATTTTGTTCGAAATGGGAATCAAACTGGAAATAAGAAGTTTCGTGTGGTGCAATACGTAAAGAATAGCACCATCCCATTTCTTCCGGTGGGTGTCGGAAAAGGCGACTAAGGGACATACTAGAGAATGGGCGGCAGCGTTCTCTATGCATTTTACCACAATACTGCGATCACCAATCCGCCTGCCAAGTGTGGCGATTATGGCGAATTCCAAAAATTTGGGCAGACCTATGTCCAGCAGTGGACGTATTACGGTTGAAATGATGAGTGGTGGCCCAATAGTAACGGCCGCGACTTATTAATTTTAGGTCGTAGGTTCGCACCCAAACAGGCACTTTTCTTTGTGTAAATTAATGAATTACTACTGCTCGGTGAAGGAAAATATCGTGAGGAAACCGGCATGTCCTAGAACTAGAAATTTGAAGACGTGAGACATCTACCAACCTGTACCAGGCCCGCATGGTGGATTACGACCCACTCCCTCTCACCAGGAGGAGGTCTAAAATCAAAATAAAAAGTCATTTATTCAAACTAGGCTGAGAGTCAGTACTTTTTGAACGTCAAACTTACAAAAGACAGTCCCCCCAAAACGCCCGCCCTTCGACACTTCCTAGTGCTTTAGCTGGGAAGAAGAAGTGGCGGAACAAACTCCCCAGCAGCACAGCTGTCTGTTAAGTTAGAACTTGATTCTATACAATATCGTGTAAGTAATTAATATTATAAAACAAAACATACATTATTCGCCATATGTCAGCTAGCACACGCCAATATACGATCAAAACATTGAAAACTAAACTCAAGCTGAAATAAATAATAAAACGATGCAAAATGATACAAATGGTCTGTGTCCCAGCAGCGGGAACATTATAGGCTGGATATGATGACAAATAAATAAAATAATGAATAAACTTGGTTTCCATTATGTGGTGGAGAAATAATGTTCACTATACTTACTAATATTATACATGCGAAACTAAATCTGTATGTCTGTTACGCTTTCACGACTAAATCACTGAACCTATTTTGATGAAATTTGGTAAGTGGTAACTTTGAACCCCGAGAAAGGACATAGGGTACTTTTTATTCCGCGACTTTGTCTGCGTCCGCGATAACCGAAATTTGCGGGTCGAAGTCGCGGGCAAAAGCTAGTAATATTATAAATGGGAAGTAACTCTGTCTGTTACGCTTTCACGTCTAAACCACTGAACTGATTTTTATGAAATTTGGTACGGGTTAAGTTTGAACCCCAAGAATAGACATAGGTCTTTACATTCCGCGACATCGTCTGCGTTCGAGATATCCAACATTTATGCGAACGAATTCGCGAGCAAAAGCTAGTTAAAAATAAAAAGAAACTGCTACTTGTCAAGGCAAACGTCACTCACAAATATGCTTCCCTCAAGGCATTAATTCCTGTGCCACAATCAGGAGCTTGTCATCCAAAACACGGTAGGTCTGCAGCCAACCTGCCTATCAGCGTGGATATTAATTTGGTAGCAGCTCAACATAGATATATTTATATGTTGCACAATATACATAAGCACAGAAGGTCACATCCATCTTTTTTTTGTGGGTGGAAATCATCAACTGACTTCTCCTGGTCTGGGTGGAGCGGAAGAGCACGTCAGACTTTTACCAAGTAAAACCCACCCGTGTTCCTTCAGTTGCCAATGCCAGGGCCACGGTCAACTCTTTCGAACAATTCCGCGATCCTGGCAGAAGGTCATATCCATCTACATTGTGTTTGGAACCCGTAAACTGTTACTTTATATGCATATTATAATATACTTTCCCGTTGGTCTCGTGGTCGCATTTGGAACTGCTTAGCGTGAGGTTCAATTATCTCGGGTCGAGCAAAGTGTTATTGGAGTTTTTCATTAGGACTTTCTTAGTAACATATAGAAGTTGGCGTTGTGATACACCCGTGTCTCAGATATCACGTTAAGCAGTTGTTCCTGCGCCTGATCGCTCTCCGGTCGTGTCGGATTGCCGTCTCATCGTACTATGAGAGTGAAGGAAGAGTGAGTGCCCCTGTGTATGCGCATACACTTGTGCATTTTAATATCTCCCGCACCAAAGGCTAGTCTCCGTTGAGATTGGCCGCCATGGCCGAACTATAAAATATACTCATTTTGATAAAAAAACACACTTTTATAAATAATCCTAACCCAACGACCCGCGAATCTTATTTTATTTATCGGCTGAAATAGCCAATATTTTTAATCTAAAAGATCTACAGGCGTGCAAATTATAATTACCTTTACGTCATTCTCACGTCTGTCTCTTAGATTTATTCCAGACATTGATTTCAGCCGATAATAGAAATAACTAGCTCGCCGCCACAGACCAGGCCGACAGGTCGTGAGAACCATTGCATCTTATAAGGCCTACGGCTGCCAATTGTAGCCCAACCAATCCGTCGGTAGTCGGTAACTTCAAAAGCGCGACATAGTGAGACTCGGGACTGCCTGCCATGGCCTGTGCGTGTGCTTTTCTTTTTGCACTTGTTTTTAATGCTCGGTACGGCCATTTTCAGGCCTCGACTGGCGTAGAAACGTCAGATGGATTGCGTCGAGTTAAGACCTGCATTTATTTAAGACTAGCCTTTGCCAGCGGCTTCGCCCGCGTGGAGGTCGGAAAATATCCCGCGGGAACGTACTACCGGGATAAAAAGTAGCCTATGTATAATCCAGGTTATAAACTAACTGTGTTCCAAATTTCACCCAAATCCGTTCAGTAATTTTTACGTTAAAGAGTAACAAACATCCACACATCCACACATCCATACATACAAACTTTCGCATTTATAATATTAGTAGGATACTTTGCTATCCCCGTTCGAACGCGTCTGTGTGCGAGCGTCTGTTTCCGCTCGTTGTATGAACTCGACCTTCTGTACTTATTTATGTTGTGGTACTAGCGTGGGCTTTGAAAAGGGTTCCGTAGTGATAAGGCATCAGGTGGCATTCTAGCCAAGGTTGGTAAGGATTTAGACACGTTTTAAGTTGTCATGGTGGATCTATACTGTGCTTGGTTGAAATGTTTATTTAAATTGTTTATTAAACTTAGTGCTAAAATTTGGACTAATTCGGAGTATCGAAGTTACCGGTTGTCCCTCAAAAATGTAATCATATTCTTCTCTGACATCTTGAGGGTGTAAAGTTTACTAATTTTTCATAAAAATTAGGAGGATCCTTCGAACAAACGGATGTTGTATCTGGTGGGCGACTGCCCGACGTTTGATGTTACGCGGTGAACTCTGCTTGCGCGATGTAGGATTTTACGTGACGTCAGTGTGACGCGTAGTTCTCATGTTACGGTGTAGATGCCGCTACAGATGATTGGATATATAAATAGATAACGACGACGCGCGGCGCGGTACCTACTGTTCGTCACCGTATTACTCTCAAAAACAAAAAACTCCTCTCTGAAAAATAGCTATTTCGATGTAAAAAAAGCTCTAGTCTAGACTATCAAAAAAATAAAAATTAAAAAAATGCCGTTTATGAGATAGAACATGTTTTGTATTTTTTGAGGTTAGGAACTCATATTTTTTTTTTTAAACGGATGGTTGAATCGGGAAGCTGAGGAAAAAATACAGCGGAAACAGCGGTATTTTCAAAATTTTTTATGAGTTCATTTTATTGTTGTAATCGTGAGCTGAAAAGTAGATGGTTTGGCACTCGCGCGCCGAGCTAGGAGAGTTGACGTGAAACGCCTCATATTACAAATCAAAATTAGTGCCAATATCGTAAATATATATTATTTTATGTACTAATAATAAAGCTTAAGAGATTTTTTGTTTGTTTGAACGGGCTGATATCTGGAACAACCGATACGATTTGAAAAAATCTTTTTGCATTCGATAGCGCAATTCTTGAGAAAGCCACTAAACCTAAAGATCTGAGCAAAAAGGGACAAAGTCAGAAAGAATGGTTAATAAATACGAAATAATAGCGCGTGTAGGCGATGCGATGCGACGGTTTGGGTTGGGGTAGCAACAAATTTCACGCGAACGGCGATAAATAGAAAATAAAAAAAGAAAATACGTTTATTTGCGGCAAACATGACGCACAGAAAAACCAGAGGTATACAAACATAAAAATAAAGTGTGGGAAAACATGCGTCACATTCACGCAAAACGGCCATCACTCAGCATAATGCTGTGACCCTATGCGAGACAGAGTCCCAGCGCTGGTTTTCAGTGACAGCCGGCGCTGACATGATGACGTCGACCGGTGCAGTAACAATAATTAAATAAATACTAAAACATGAATTATCCTCGATGAAATAATTATATTTAACAAAAGAAAACAAAAAAGAAAAGTGGCCCCGACTGCAATCTGACGCAGGCCCTGCCAGCTTTAGTAATCTGTGGGAAAACTGACAGAACGAATTTGACAATGACATTACCTATCTTTAAATATCTATATATTAATACGTGAAGCGAAAACTTTGGATCCCTTTTTACGAAAATTGGGCGGACGGAGGAGTATGAAATTTCGCACACTTATAGTTTATACAGAGAAGAAGTGACGAATGCTAATATTTTTTTAAAACTATTCGTTAAAATACATTATTTTCAATAAATAACACGTTACACACACTAATGTTCATTACCGTGTATCTAATACACACATGCATAGATATTCTTTTGTTTATGGTCCAAATCTGTCTTTATTATTTTGTGCAGTGTTACCAACACCCAGAAATATTTACCCCTAAAGCTTAAGTTAAAAAACCTTAAAATTGCCACAATTATTAAAAAAAAAAATCCCCTAAAAAAAAATATAATGAAAATAACCTACGAATGTTCAGTAATCATAGACCGGCACACAGTAGTAATATTTGTCTATATTTATTACGCGACATTTGTTAATCATTCACTCTGCATTCTTAGTATCGAAGAACCGTACTAGAAGTCTCTAATACTTTTATTGTAATCAAAAACACAATGAGAAATGTAAAATGGCAAAATATCCCTAAGAATACCCCTAAAAATGGAACGCCTTTAAAAAATCTCAATCCTCTTATTTACCCCCTAAATTTGGGAAAACCCCTAAGTTGGTAAGCCTGATTTTGTGTCTAAGTCTTACTGAATGTCAAGTATAACCATAGGTAATAAATTAATTTTATAGATACATATAACCTATTTCATTTTTAAAATCTATGATTATATTGAAAATATTTTTGTCTTTAATATTATTTGTATTAGCGACGATTGGAATTTAGTTTAGATTTATAAGAACTATTTTTTGTGGTTTTATAGGGAGTGTCAAATATGGTATTAGTATGTTTCCCATACAAAACTTAGTGTCGTGTGCAAACTGTAGAGGTTGTATGCCTCACGATTGTACAGGCTGATTATAATTATGACATTTTGAACTGTCATAATTAATTAAAAATAATAGGGAAAATTCTATAAAGACAGAGCTTTCTGTGATAATTCATTCCATGTCCAGCAGTTAAGAAGTATTAAGAAAATAAAGAAGAGAGTCCTGAAGAAGTATTCTTTGCTCATTACACCTACGTCCTGGTCCTGGCCATCACCATCCCGCCAGCGAACCCTCTCCACAGTAGTACAGCGTCAACAATTTGTCTATAGTGTTACTGAATGTCAAATATAACCATATTATTATGTTTTTATATTTATTATTATCTATATTTTTTCATTTAATATTGTATTTCTATTCAAATGAAGTACGGTCGAATTTCGACCAATGGGCGATCACTAGTGTATATAAATATATGACTTTCAAAGAAAAACTGTATTCTTACCTAGAATTTCTAAACAATAATATCCGTTAAAGTATTCAGTATCGACAGCAATCGATTAAAAAGGATCAATCGCTTGAAAAGGAAAATTATAGTTTTGATGTCACCTTTACACAAAAGGTCACCTTTACTACAAGTACCTATTTATTTGTAATCCTGGCACCTGGTGATCTTCTCTAAAAAATAATCTTTTGTATCTCGATTCAGTGGGCATGTTATCTGAATTACAGTAATATTAAGAAAAAAATGTTTAGAAAACGGCATAGTGTTTTTTTAGAAGTTACTGTAGGTCACTCGTCAATGACCTTGACCACTTTGATCTTGATCTGGCCTAGAGTAGTACGGAGTTTTAGTAAAAAACCAGCAGCAGACAAATAAAAGTCCAGTTTATTCTGGTTTTCTTACAATTGATGTGCATCCTAATGAACAACTGAATTCGTACAGTATTTGAAAAAAATCTTTTTGTTATTGCGTCTTGTTAACCTCTGAGTCCACAGTGTCACTTGATCAAAGTGCTCCGTCAAAGGAATTGATAATAGCAGTAAAGTGGCATCTAAGTTGCGAACTGGCATACAATCGTCAGGCACCAGACACAGCACTAAGTGTGGTCGGAGAATCCTCTCTTTTCAATAGAGTATGAATGAACTTTTCACACTGTTCGTTATACTTCTATAGTAGTATAACTAGCTTTTCCGGCGGCTTCATCCACGTATTATACTTACATATCTCCCTCTTAATTCACCCTGTCTATTGGTGCAAACCGTGTAAAAGTCTTTGCGTAGTTTAAAAGATCTAATTGTAAGCATATAAAGAAGATTATCTAGAAATTGAAACCCACGCCATCTATTAGGAATTAATAGAACTAACCAATGAACACATACATTTTCTATAAAAACATTTAATTTGCAAATATTGAGATCAGTAATTGACATAAAAACTATCCTATCTTTTAAGTTGTATCAAACTGCATACAGTGTGTAAATTTTATTAATCTCTAAGTCCCTGTGGAACCACATTTGGTATCAAACACAATGGTTTTTAATTGTGTCTGTAATTACGGTAATTGACTGGTTAAAATAGGTTAAGAAGTTTAGGAGTCCATCCCAGACAAACAAGGTGATTTATATAGTAATTTATATATATTCTATATATTAATACGTGAAGCGAAAACTTTGGATCCCTTTTTACGAAAATTGGGTGGACGGAGGAGTATGAAATTTCACACACTTATAGTTTGTACAGAGAAGAAGTGACGAATGCTAATATTTTTTTTTAATTATGCGTAAAAATATATTATTTTCAATAAATAACACTGTTTAGTCCCGATCGATTTGTTTACTCTGTGCGCCTAACGGAGCGTACCGAACGGAGTGACATCTGTCACTTAACAGTTGTCAGTTTGACACTTGACACACGCTCTGGGATTTGGCGGGTCCTCTTGGCGTCTCGACCCCTTTTGTTGAAATTAATCCCTTAAAACCGATCGTTTTGTTGGATAATTAGTCGTGATCCTATTGTTTTGATTGTTAAATAACCCCAATTTGAAAATATACGGGTTACGTTTGTTAAAACTGAAGTTCTTGAAAGGAACACGTCGCCGGTTGTATCTCGCGATCTTTTGGAAAGTTATCCCTTACCCCGGTCGTTTTGTGGACAATCTGTCATGACCCAATTGTAGTGATTGTAATTAACCCCTAATTTGACGTGATAACACGGGTTTTGCACATATCTTGTTGAAATAGTTTGAAGGTCAAGTCATAGTGACGCTATTGGGAATGAGTGATTTGAAGACCGCATGCTGTGATTGCCTCCAGCCTTATTGCAAGCGGATTGTTACCAGGAGAATACTCATAACGTCACGACACGATACATATACACTCACTTACATACATAACTCCAGGTAACCCCAGAAGCAGTGTCCTTCAACCACCAGGTAAGTTGTTTTATTGTATTTTAGGTGAGTCATTTGTTATTTGTATTGCGTCTTGCTTTGAATTGTACTATATATTGTCTGCTCCGCGTACGGCGGACTAGTATCGCTCGCCGCTCTTGTCTCTAGAGCCCCACAATTATCACACTTCCACTGCGCATTTGAAATTGTATTGTGAGGTCTAGTCTGGCAGCATACAAACACGTTACACACACTACTATTCATTACCGTGTATTTAATACACACATGCATAAATATTCTTTTGTTTATGGTCCAATCGACAATATCTGTCTTTAAAACATGTGGCAGACTCTTTGCTCACTGATTTTCAGCTGTATTACTTTTTGAAATTCACAGAATCAAGGGACATTACGTGGGATTTTTGTTATTATTTATTCTTATAATTTTGTTTAATATCATCCTCTAAACTCACGGTAACGATTAAACTTCTGGAGCTGAAATCTATGCAATCAAATTTTTTCTCAATGCCAACCAGAAACGAAATGCACATAGAACTTTAATTAGAAAGTTTTTTTTTAATTTGCATGCTTTTTTTTTTTTTTTTTTTTTTTCCGGATGGGAAATCATCAAATGACTTCTCCCGCTCTGGGCGGAGCGGGAGGGCATGTCAGACTTTTACTGACTAAAACCCACCCGTGTTCCATCAGTTGCCCATGTGCCAGGGTCACGGTATCTCTTTCGAACAATCACGCGACCCCGGCAGGCATCGGTCCTAGTAGACCCCTACACTGCTGCTGACATCTCTTTGAGGCGCGCGTGGAACACTGCGCGCCGTCGACCCGAGCTTGGTCCTTACCGGGCGGCGAGCTACCCATTGCTCGCCACCCGCAAGCTCGCGCCTACGGTGGCCGGGAGTCCGCTATTGACTCCCGACGCCCGGGGCGTCTCCTCCTGCGGCGGCTAGGGACGTGAGGGCGCAGAGACTGCCACTCCCTCACGCGCCCCGCCTCCTCCTTCGCGAGCATTACTGCTTCGCAGAAGGAGGTGATAATTTGCATGCTTGATCGTAATCTGAATAGGATTAGGATCTGGATAGGAACAGTCTTTAATTTTTTTTTTTTAATCACGTTTTATTTGTGTAAAATACGTAGATTTTGAACCAAGACGTGTGAAAGTGCCTGAGAGCGAGAGAGAGGAAAACCGTGCAAAATAAAATGGGAGGCTGTATATAAATATACGCTCTATACATTTAGTTTCACAATACGGAAAAGGTCGGAACTGAGTTATACCGTTCTCACTCATATTCCCAAATAAAAGAGAGACACCACGAAAGAAACTATGAGGATATTTAATACCTGCTTGGTTTGGCGCGAGCGTCGGGTTGAAAAAAAAATCAAATGGTCTGCCTTTGGAATATCAGAGGCCTGAACGTCTGCCTCATCGATTTTCTTGGTTTTCATAAGGAATTCAAATATCAGTCCAAGAAGTAGACGTATGCGCATAATATAGTACACCTTTTGTTTTACATTTATGGAGCACTGTCAATAGACAACGCAGAAGCAACATGTTGGCAGACTATTTTTCCGTGGTTCTTCTCATTGTTTCTAATCGAACAATTCAAATCTGCCAAGTGTGCACTTCATATAGAGTTTTTTTAATCATAAAAATAGATGTAAAAAATGAATACTACAAAAGTCAGAGCCCTGGATGTCTGCCTTTTCGATTCTTTCTGTTTCCAAGATGACTGTGATCATCAGCCTCAGAAGCAGACGTGTGCGCATAATATAGCACACATTTTTTTTTAAACATTGTTGAAACGCTGTAAATTTACAACGCAGCGCCACGCCACCATGGCGGCAGACGAGGTCCTTGATGTTTCTTAGGGTATAATTATCACTATTAATAACGTCTGCCTTGTGTGCTGATCATATCGAAATTTTGCTCGCCAGCTCCCTAACTATTACTGAATGTCAAGTATAACCATAGGTAATAAATTAATTTTATAGATAAATTATATAACCTATTTCATTTTTTTAATCTATGATCATATCGAGAATATTTGTTTTTTTGTCTATAGTGTTACTGAATGCCAAATATAACCATACTTTTTTAAATATTTATTAATAAATATGTTTTTTTCAATGAATAATTTATTTCTATTCAAATGAAGTACGGTCGAATTTCGACCAATGGGCGATCACTAGTTAAGATATTATTAGGCATTCAGCCTGCTACAATTATTACTAACATTACCTGCCTAGTCTTTTCCCAAAATACCAGTATTTTACATGGAGCGACTGCCTCTTTGACCACCAAAGCCCAGTTGATGCCCCTTGTCCCCTTACAACTTGTCAGACTTGCAGACTTTTGACTATCCGTAACAGCTATTACTGTGGGGGATTTAATAATTAAAATATACGCATGTTCATAGACATTGTTTATTATTTGACACAACTATTATAGATTTAAAACAAACGACATGCAGTGTCAAACGGTACTGAATGGCCAGTACTCACACTCCTCTTTACTGCATGATCGTGGTCATAAGGAGTTCAGGAAACTCCTAAGCCGTTCCGCAATTTCAACAGCCGCGGTCCAGCTATAGCTTTTGTTAGTATATCTGCTTCCATGTCTTCGGTTTGCAGATACCTGACCTCTATCATTCCGTCCATTATGCAATTTCTAATGAAGTGCATTTTTAAATCAATATGTTTGGACTTGGAATTGACCATAGTGTTTTGACTTAACTTAAAGGCAGCTTGGTTATCGGTAAATATTACTATGCTTTCATAGTTGGCCCCAAGATCTCTGAATACACTTTTTAGATGAATGGCCTCTTTCGCAGCTTCAGTCAATGCTACATGTTCCGCTTCGGCAGTAGATAGCGCAACAGACTTTTGTTTCTTCGACATCCAGCTTATAGCCGTTCCAGCATATTTAAAACAAAAGCCCGAAAAGGACTTCCGGTCGAGCTTGCATGCGCCCCAATCTGCGTCAGCCATGCCATGTAGTTCTTGGTGAGTTTTCCTGAATATAAGACCAACGCCTTTGGTTCCTTTTAAACAACGCAGCACTCTTTTTGCGCACTTGAAATGCTCTTCGCCGTAATAGTAATTAAACTGAGAGAGGTAGCTAATGGCATACATTATATCTGGTCGAGTTGCCACAGCCAGATACATGAGCGTGCCAATCAAATTTTCGTACGGCAGATTGTTCTTTTCACCTCTTTCTCCTTTTTCTAGTTTAAGACCTGGTTCTATGGGCGTCGATGTGGCTTTGCAATCTTCTATTTTAATTTTTTTAAGAATGTCTTCTATGAACTTCTCTTGGTTCAGTTTGATTTTATCGCCCTTATAGGTAACATCTATTCCTATTATCCGTTTAGGTGTTCCTAAGTCTTTTAATTCAAATTTGGCATTTAACATGTCTTTTATTTCTTGTAGCTTTCTGGGACATGAATAGGCAATTAACAAATCGTCGACATATATTATTATTATGACTTTTACTCCTCTTTTCTCTTGTATGTATAGATATGGGTCAGCTTCCGATGCTTTGAAACCTATGTTCTTTAATTCTGTGTCGAGTTTCTTGTACCATTGCCTCCTTGCCTGTTTGAGTCCATATAAAGCTTTTATAAGATGACATACTTTTCCTTTAGGATTGTTTTTATGTCTTTTAGCATGCTCATTGTTTTGTTGTACAAAGTTAAATTTTCCTGTCTACTTTCTTCAACCATGATTTCAGTCAGATATTCTTCAAATAGTCAGGATACTTCATTACTATTTTTTCTTCTAGTTCACCATTCAGGTATGCCGTTATAACATCCATCTGGTTCAATTTCAAGCCTTCTTCCATGGCTATTCCAACAACAGATCTTATCGAACTCAGTTTAGCTACAGGAGCGTATGTTTCATTGAAGTTAACGCCTGGTCGCTGAGTGAAACCCCGTGCTACTAGTCTGGCTTTCTTTGTTATACTGTTGTCAGGTTCTATTTTATTTTTAAGAACCATTTTGTAGTCCACTTCTTTCATGTCATTGTTCTTCTTTTCTATTTTTCAGGTTCCATTTTTAACATGTGCTCTAATTTCGGCTTTTATAGCATCATGCCAGTATTCATCATCTTCATTCTCATCGGATATGTTGGATATCTCTGAAAGTAGTTGACATTCTTCAGGATGGTCTAATATAAAATCTCTGGTCCACGCGGGTGGACGCCTCTCTCTTTGCGGCCTCCCATTTTCAGGTATTTCTATAACCTCTGATGCGTCATCGAAAGACTCTATGTCTTCTACCGAAGAAACTTCACCTTCTTGCTCATTGAAATTTTGTAAGGTATTTTCCTTTTCATTCTCGGTTATTTCAATTTCTATGGGTTGTACTCTTTCATTTTTATTAGCATTACCTTTAATCTTGTTTTCTTTTTCAGGTATCTTAGAGTGTTCTCTTTCGTTAATAAGTTTATCATAGTTCTGACTTTCTTCTTCGATCTTCTTCGAAGTACATCTTGTCTATGACTTTTATATCCCTGCTTATAACTACATCATCTTCTTCGGGTATGTACACTCCGTAAGCCTTTGAGGTCAGTGAGTACCCCATGAATACGCCTTCTTTAGCATTTTTCATTAATGTGGCCGAGTTTGCGATGCCATTCCATAATGTCACTGTCGTTTTTTGCTGTGTAATTTGTAGTCTCTTTTTGTCCAGATTCAAAATAGTAAAGCCCATTTCTCTTTCGAGCAGTCAGTGTTATTTCACCGGTTTTGTCTACGACGTAGGCTTTCTCTTTTCCAAAAACAACCTTATTTCCTCTGTCCGTTATTTTAGCGACGGATAAAAGGTTTACAGAAATATCCGGAACATATAGTGTGTCTTGGAAATTGTAGCCGTGTTTAGCGGTGTTTATAGTTACTTTCCCTTTGCCTTGAATTTTGCTGCTATATTTGTTTGATGCCAACTTTAGAGTGCCAATTTCAGGGGTCATAGTGGAAAACATTGATTCGTCACCGCACATGTGCGATGAGCAGCCGCTGTCTAGACACCAGGCATTTTCATCAGTGTCTGTATTTAAGGTGCTCAGACAAACGTTAAAATTGTATTTGCTTCCGTTGTCTTTTTCATTCGGGTTTTTCTTCTTGCCCCAACATGTCTCGATAGTGTGACCTTTCTTTTTACAGGTCTTGCAGTACAACCTTTGCCTATTTTTCTTAACGTGATAGGCTTCTGAGCTTTCAGGCTGTTCATTTCCACTCCTTGCTTGTTATTCTTCCAGAATCTTTACTTTTAAATCTTCAAGATTAGGCAGGGTGTCTCGAGATTCAATGGCTATTCTAAAATTCTCAAACGTTGTCGGCAAACTGTAGAGGAGCATTATGCTAAGCAGTTCTGGAGGTACCTTTATATCCATATCTGCGAGTTGGTCCACGATGTGCATGAAGTTATTTATGTGGTCATTTATGTGGTTATTTGTGGGGGATTTAATAATTAAAATATACGCATGTTCATAGACATTGTTTATTATTTGACACAACTATTATAGATTTAAAACAAACGACATGCAGTGTCAAACGGTACTGAATGGCCAGTACTCACAGTTACATTTATAAAATTGACAGCGTGCTTTCCAAAGCACACGGTGGTCTCAATATATGATGAACCGTCACCTCTCCACGGGACGACCGTGGTAAGCATAGCTTAACCTGATTGATTGACTCATGCGGCTGTTATTATTTAGGTACAAGACTCTCTCCGCATTTAAGCGTAATTTAAATGTATGCCCATGCCAAATTTCAGCCTTCTAGTACTAAAATTCTCTGACCTAAGCCACGGGCAGATAAACGGACGGATGAACGGACGGACACTATAAGAGTTCCTCGTTGACTATGGAACCCTAAAATAGCTCTGTACGAGGCCAAAATGTAGGACAAGCACTTATACACAATAAAGAGACGAAATAAATTCAAATGTAATTCGAACATCCAACCAATTACTGCGTACAGGAAATAATACCAAACGTTCTAAAGTCCCAATACATCTTAATCGAAAACAGAAAAAAGAATAAGAAAGTACCAGGAACACCTTTCCATTCCACAATTTGTTAATTGCAGTGTTAAATTGAACCAATTTGGTTCATTTTGTACCAACACTCGGTCCAAATGATTCATTATAGAATGCTGCACCATGATTTATGTTCAGGGAAATTAAACCAATTATTAGAGGCCTGTTTTTTGTCGATCAACTTAGTTTAAGAGCTCGAAAGTAGATTTTTGTTTCATATTTTTTTAAACTAAAAAAATATTTATACTTTTTTTTGCACAAAATATATGACGAAAATTAAAGTCCTGACCAGATTGTCATTTCAGACCTATTTTCCCTACAACTTACAAACTCATCAACAACAAAACGCCCTCAAAATTATAATACCTTTAATTATAACGCAGTAAATACACTTCAATATTGGACTCCATAGTTTCGACTTATAGGCATCAAACATAGGATTAAGACAGTGTCTATATCTAAAGTCCCAAATAAACTAATAGGCAAACTTTTCAAATGGAATTTCTGAAGCTTCGCCAAACCTTGTTTGTAAAGTTTATTTCAACTTCATTTGACAGTTTTAATTAATCTGTAAATGGTTGAATGTAACGTTATTTTATGTGAATTTTAGTCGGCTTTTAGTCTAGTTTAAGTAAATA
The DNA here is from genome assembly GCA_932294355.1 of Aporophyla lueneburgensis. Lineage (NCBI taxonomy): Eukaryota > Metazoa > Arthropoda > Insecta > Lepidoptera > Noctuidae > Aporophyla > Aporophyla lueneburgensis. The sequence continues at coordinate 12,218,433 of OW028759.1, forward strand.
CGGTACAAGTAAAAAACTAAGTTAGTACCTTAGGTTTTTTATCAATATGTCAGATGTCAGCCTAATAATGATATCGCTCTTTCGTGGTACAAAAACAGATGAGATCAGAACAAGCCATTGAGCACGGAGACACCTTGATGGTTTGTTCCATTGGACTGGTTGGATTGAAAACGACTTTTGGGACCCGTGCGTTTAAATTAAATATAATTTATTTCAAGCAATTATTAAACCCGCAGCATACAGACATACATGCCCTTAAATAACATAAGCATAAAAAATAAAACATAGAATATTAAAATACAATAACAAAAAACATACTACTATCCTATTGTTTACCTTCGAACATTTCATAAGTGCCCATGGAGGTTTATGTGGAATAAAATATTTTAATTTTGATCGTTAACACTTTCCACATAAGCCAACTGTGTCATCGGTTACTCGCACTATAACTCAAGTGACATATATAGAGTTGGTGCAGCTGGTGCTATGAATGGTGTTGGGTGACAGAAGGCTCAACACATTTTTGGCCCCACAAATTTTAATTGTAGGTACTGGTGTTAATAGAAGTGGCTGGCGCGGAGATTGGACCAGCGCGAGCATATCTAAAAGATGCCTGTATACTCTTGTTTTGAAAATTTACGGTTAATCGTTTCTACGGTTATTATTAGTTCATTTTAACCATCCTCTATTTATTTTGTCACTATTTCTTTTTGACAGATAGATTACATACACCATCATTATCTATCTAGCCTTTTCCCAACTGAGCTGAATATATTTTAAATGGAGCGACTACCTATCTTACTTGTTAATAGTTAGTTACTAGGTAATACAATACCCTTTGGTAAGACTGGTTGTTAGACGTTCCAGCTTCTGATGACCCGTAACGACTGTCAAAGATCCATAAATGACAGCCAGTACCAACAGAATAACGTGTTTTTCTGAGGCACAGAGGGGTCTTGGTATGTAAAAATGGTCACCCATCTTCAGAACAACCGTGGCAAGCGTTAATTATTATTTAGCCACAAGCCTGGTACAATGGTAGTAAACAGATATCGCATACATATTGCGAGCTGAGACTGCGGCTGTCTATTGCTTTGTCTCCGTCACTATCTCCTCCTGACAGATAGATAGCTAAACCGCTTGATCCCTTTTATTTAAAAAAAAAAAATTCGTGGTTAGAATACCATCATATGACGTCTCCCGCTCTGGGTGGAGCATAAGGGCGCGTCAGGCTTCTACTGACTAAAACCCACCCCTGTTCCTTCAGTTGCCTATATGCCAGGACCACGGTAACTCGTTCGAACAAATCTCGTGACTCTGGCAGGATTTAATTAATCTTGCCAACGTCTTCGAGAAACCCAGTTCGCCGCAATAGATAATTTTGCCGCTGCAAGTCTCAATACCTCACGATGTCTTGTACATAATTTAATATGACATCGAATTTTGGATTGCGAGCACGTATTCAGAAACTCATTAGGGCTTACTTCATGAGTGCTCCGGGCGATATTTAATGTCCAATTTCAATACTGTTTATGAGCTAGATTATTTTATGTTTTTGATTTTGTCGTGTTTTGTAAGTTTACTTTTCTTAATCCAAACTTTATTGGGAATCTTGCGTTTATTTATTTTTCCTCGTGTTGCTTTGCCTGGGATTTTGATAAAAAGACTAGCTATGTATCTCTATATCATGAATATTAATGTTACGTTACCATTAATTGTCTAGGTAACTCTGGTGTTAAACTATTTATATAAATGTTTATTAGATTTTGATCAAATTAAATGAAAGGTACTGTATTTTGAAATCGTAAAGTACTTACTTATATTTTAAGCTATTCATTTTGTGTTTGGATCGGACACAGCTCTAGCTCCCTTGAACTGGTTGAATTTATACTAATATTATTAAGTTGTTTGAAAATTTGTATATAGCGGGTAAACTCCGAAATTATTGCTACGATTCTGAAAATTATAGTTTGCTCAGTGTCATAGGATAAATGTAATGGTTTAAAAAGTCTCCGCTGACGAAGTCATCAGCAGAAGCTAGTCGTCAATAAAAAAATGACGGGTTGCACTTCGGGAGTGCCGGCAGAAGTGAAAACTTGAAATAATTAACGTTGTGCATTTTTGATATTTTGGAATGGTTACGGAATAATTTTGCACGAATTGCTTTAATTATCAGCATAAAAGTAGTATCATTTATGTGGTAGAATACATTATTTATTTATTGCGCTATCGTACACAAACATGACAATTTATATTACATTAAAAAGTTTATCTCCCAGAAAAATCACTTTCCGTCCGTCTTACGAATTTTCGATCAGGGTCACGTGTCCTGACGCGATCTTAACATTTTTTTATTACAAAAAAGTGCACAACGCCGCTAAAGAAGTTTTCACTTCAAAAATAAATATTTATCTTTGCACAAAGTCAGGTTGAGAGAGAAAAAAAAGGATAGAATGTGTTTCCATCCTTTTTTGCGTTTCTCTCAATTAATTTGAATAATGAAAAATTCAGATGTTGTGCGCTCCTGGAGCCGAGCTCCTAGACTAACTAATGGCCTATTTCACCGTTAAATGATCGTGAATATCAATGTTACGTTAATATTAATCTTTTTGATAGCTCTCGCGGTAAACTGTTTAAATAAATGTTTATTAGATTTTAGTCTTACTTAAAGACACGTCACAGTATTTTGAATACTTAAAGTATTTTTTAGTTTGGGGAAATGTAATTAAATGATTTTTTCTAGAAGTCGATTTTTAAGATACTTTTACACGTCAATGTTGTGATGGTCAATTTATATGTATAACATCTATCTATCTAATGTATTTAGCAAACTAAAAATATTCTAAGCTTCATCCAAGTTCCCAAAACAAAATATTATATTACTCGCTCTTTCAGCTGTTTCGCCCGCGTAATATGCATATAAACCTTCTTCGGGAATCACTCTATCTATTGATAAAAACCGTATTAAAATCCGTTTCGCAGTTATAAAGATTTAAGCGCACACACGCAAGAAGCAACTTTGTTTTATACTTACCATGTTAAAACTTAAAACGTCGATTTCCCCGATTCAAGCGACTTAATTTGTGAGAAACGACTAGTGAGCCATCAATTAGACACAATATGCATGAAAAGCATCAAATAAGTGTGATTAATTAACACAGAGCTTCTAAAAACACACATTCCAAATGCCTCACAGCGAAACACCAAACACCTTTTTTCATTCTGACATCACAAATGAAAACCAAATAGGACGAGTTACATTTTCAATGCCTTTTCCCCAGAAAATACATTCATGATTTTACCGCGAACCGAGGCAACTGGCAATGTAATATTTTTTGCACCCTTCACCTCAGTGCGGCCCTGAACACGGCATGAATTATTTAGTCCGGCCCTGTGCTCAGTATTAACATATCATTGTTTTACATTGAATGTTTTGCAGGAAAGATTGAATAGTATTGTAGGATGAAATAGTTTTGGTCCTTTGGAGTTTAGTTCTGTCTATATGGGTAGTTGAAGACCAAAAGTCTGACCAACTCTTACCAAGGGGTATCTGTAGCCAGGGTTCGGGGAGGGTTTTTGATACATGATTTACTTTTACACGTCAATTTATTTTATAAACTAGAGGAGGTCGGTGTGTCCTATTTGATTACTCAGGAAAGAAAGGCCAAAACGAAATCAAAGACCACAGTCTCTTTGAAAGCCCAGACATAATCTTGGTCAGACCATTTGGAGATCATTGGTCGAAATGGTCTTTTGAGGAAAAATCTACACAGATTAAGTGCACTTGTCCCGCCAGTGAAAGCATTTGTCAGTATATCCAGGAATTGGGGTTACGGAGGTTAGATACACAGTCGTCCATGTGTAATGCTGGTATTGTAATCAAACTGGAAGTAGACTTTAACATAATTGATCTACATATTTGACCTCCTCAACCCAGTTACTAGGTAACACGATACTCCTCAGCAAGACTGGGTGTAAGACATTCGGGCTTATATCTACCCGTAAAGACTGTCAAATAGGAGGAGTCTCGGTACCTATGTTATGGATCACCCATCCACAGAACATCTTCAGCAAGCGTTGCTTAACCTTGAAAATTGACCATTGAACAAACTCAACGGCATTTGAAAGACGAAGATTGTTCTATAATATGGTAGCCTTTATTTTGTTAGAAAAAATAATTCGTGAGTCTACATAACCTCAAAATCGGGCAAAAACGGTACTTTTGGCACTTTTAGGTTAGGATATCTCAGAAACCTGACGTGAAAGAGCAATTCTGAGGCCAGATTTGGATTCAGCGTACCAAAAACCTTCGGAAATATATAGTCTGGTTTCTGGTTAAAAAAGTTGTCAGCCTGTGTAATTAACACAGTTTTGCAATCAAACGCTATTCTATAAAGTCATGATTTTGTAGATAACCGTATATTTTTCGTGGCCATCAAATTGGTTGTGGAGGTCAGATAGGGCAGATAAAAATCGTTCCATTTAAAACAAGTACCGGTATTGCATCTGCTTCCGGTCAGAATGGAAGCCAACACCAACACCGGTCAATTGGAAAAAAGCTAGACATATGGCCTTTTAAATTAGCTACGAGCAAAATTAAAACGTATTTATATAAAATCAAATACAAAAATAGCAAGCAAGTTATAAATCCAAGAGTTACCACATATAATCCTATACAATGTTAGAAAGAACGTTTATTAAAACCAGAGTATGGACAAGCGAATATGAAGCTAAGATATTCACCTGTTGCTATCTAAGTGAGTTTATTAAGTATCAAGACTAGTTAGTCGTGAATTAAAATCTTGAATATAGAAATGTATACCAATAATGTGAAAGCTTCGTTCTATTTATTTGTAGGGAAGAAAAACTATATTATTGATACATTGTAGCCGCGTTTGTTTATTTTAGCATATTATTTATTTATTCGATTCTATCCGCGACTTAGTCCGCGTGAAATTTCTTGTTTAAACATTAAATATGTGAGTCAGCAATACTACTCGGGAATGTATGGGTCAGTTGTTTCGAAGATTACCCCCGACGGACAAACTAAAAAACTGTACCTGTTAATAATATTAATCATATATATGAGGAGTATTTTGCTATACAGAACTGCCAATAAACACAGTAAATATTTCCACCATCTTAACTTTTAGCGAAATTAACAACGATCGAAAAAATATCATGCATAACCAGTTTTAAAAACCTATTTATATTCAGCTTTATAACAAAGCTGCTGCTAGCACCTTGCCAATACAGGTGTCACAGGTGAGCAGGCTGAAGTGCCAATCGGCCGGTCATTTTAGCCGTAGAACCTATGACCGTTAGAAGAGTGGAGATCGCGAATCGGCAAACGTAAATTAAGGCACCCTCAGGCCAGGTGGAGTGAAGATCTTCGAATGATGGCCGAAAGCAGCTGGATGAGAGTTGCCGAGAATCGAGCTGAATGGCGTGCAACTGGAGAGGCCTATGTCCAGCAGTGGACTGCTATAGGGTGATGATGATGATGAGTACAAGAGTCGTAGGTATTGTGATCCTAAACACAGTAATGCCTCTCGGCTGCTGATATGGTTACCTCTAGTTCCCTGTGAAACAAACATAACAAGCAATGGGCTTGTTATTTTTAAATATTTATTTAAGGTTACACAGCCAGTTCTGTCAGTGTGAGCGACGTTGTTGAAGCCGATAAATATCAATACATGTAAAAAGAAAATCTTAGCCCATTCTCTCACTCATTCACTGACCGACTTATTCTTTGGAACAAAAAAACTATGCTCCTAAAGTTTCCTAAACATCCACACTTATCCATACTTATATTATAAATGCAAAAGTAACTCTGTCTGTCTGTCTGTCTGTCTCGCTTTCCTGCTAAAACTACTGAACCGATTTAAATAAAATTTGGTACACAGATAGTTTAGAGCCTGGGAAAGGACATAAGCTACTTTTTGTCCCGGTAGTATGTTCCCGCGGGATAATTTCCGACCTCCACGCGGGCGAAGCCGCTGGCAAAAGCTAGTAATATTATAAATGTAAAGGTAACTCTGTCTGTCTCGCTTTCCTGCTAAAACTACTGAACCGATTTAAATGAAATTTAGTCCACAGATAGTTTAGAGCCTGAAAAATGACATAGGCTACTTTTTATCCCGATAGTACGTTTCCGCGGGATATTTTCCAACCTCCACGCGGGCGAAGCTGCTGGCAAAAGCTAGTTTTGAAATATTTCAATTGGGAACATTCGATAGACGAAGTTTCTAGCAAATAACTAGTTTTTATATGAAATCATACGTAGCGGTAACAAAACTGCACGGTGCGCCAATAACTTTTGCAGAACAGCGTTGCTTAGTTCTGTCTTAACTTAAAATATCTGGATGACCGAGCTTTGCTCGGTATTTTTTGGTAAATTGTGTTTAAAATAAAGTTTATGTTCGAGTTGATTATCAATAAAGTTGGTCATTGAAAACACGAATAATTCATTCATTCATTTATTTATTCTTAAACAATTAACATTGTGTTGAATATTACATATTAAATAAAATTATCAATACATCATGCAGAAACAATACATTTGAAAAAGTAATTAAAATAAAAATTGAAGTGAAATGTTAGACCAAGGGTTAAAATAAATTAAAATATGTCAACAAATAAATACAATGTCAAATTAATAGCTGAAATTATTAGAAATTAAATGTCAAAAAATAATAATATGTTTAAGTCAAAACATGATTTATGTAGTTTGTTACTGATATTTTTAAAGGCGACTATTTTTATCATTTGACATATATTCTGATACCGAGTAGAAACATTTTTTCAACAAGAAGGCTTTTAGTTTAGTTTTAAATGAGTGAGTGCTATAAATTAATAATTTTAAATTAGTCGGTAACTTATTAAATAACTCCACTGCTTGGTATCTGGAACAATGCTTAGCTATGTTAAAATTTGGTGCCTTTTTGTGTTTAAATTCCTTCCTTCTTGTGCTTTCTCTTATCTGACGTTCCTCTTGTGTTTCATACTCATGAATATTCTTAGCAAAGAGACTAAGGATGACTAATATATATAAACTTGGTACTGTTAAAAAGCCTAGTTCTTTAAAGTACTCTCTACATGAGTCTCTTTGTGAGATCCTTACTATAGTCCTTATGGCACGTTTCTGTAAAATAAATGCTTTCCGACAGTTATAACAATAGCTGTTTCCCCAAAGCATTATGCTATATCTTAACCTAGATTCTACCAGCGCGTAATATATAGCCTTAAGTTGCTTTAGATCCAACATATCTCTAAGGCTCCTGAGTGCATAGCATGCTGATGAAATAGAAGAGTCAATAGCAGCTAGCTCCTGTTTCCAATTTAAATTCACATCTATGTTAATCCCTAAAAATTTTACTTTGTTCACTAATTCAATCTTGTCTCCCTTGATTTGTACATCCAAATTGTCAGTATAACGAGTTGTTGTCTTAAACAAAATTATGTTCGTTTTACTTGTGTTTAGCAAGAGGTTATTGGCTGTAAACCAATCGCAGATATCTTGTAGGCTTTTATTAACATTTTTGGTCAATTCTTTTAAGTCATTCGCCCCAATTATTATATTTGTATCATCTGCAAAGACAACAAGTTTTACATCAGGCTGAACATAATGCATAAAGTTAAGCAAGTCATTTGTAAATAAAATAAACAGTATTGGTCCTAAAATAGAGCCTTGAGGCACACCACGTTTAATATTAGTAATTTTAGAGGTGTGTATTACTTCATGATTATTTTCGTCGATGGTTTTAATTTCTACGAACATTCGTCTTTTTTGTAAGTAGGATCTTAAAAGTTTAAGGGACTTGCCTCTGATACCATAAAATTCAAGTTTAGCTAGAAGTAATGCATAGTCAATCGTATCAAAAGCGGAGCTAAGGTCTATGAATAGTCCTGCCACTTTCATTTTGTCATTTAATTTATCAATTATGTCATTTATAAGAGTGTTTATAGCATCTGAACAACCGACGCCTTTCTGATACCCAAACTGTCTTAAATTAATTATTTTGTTTGCATTTAAATGTACCATCAGCCTAGTTTTAATGATTTTTTCAAATACTTTTGATAAGGTTGGCAAAAGGGATATAGGTCGGTAATTTTTCGGATCAGTCTTAATACCTTTTTTGAATACTGGAATTACTTTAGCCAGTTTTAACTGGTCTGGAAAGACGGACTCTTCGAAACATTTATTATAAAAATCAGAAAGAGGGATAGCCAAAGAGTCTATATTTTGTTTCAAAACCGATATCGGTAGATCATCAAAACCACACGATTTTTTATTGGCCATTTGACTAATAATCTTGGTAATTTCAGAAGGTGTAGTTTTATAGAAGGTTAAATCACTTTCAACTCTTTTTGTACTATCTAACAGAAAAGTCATAGCCCTGACTTTTTCATTGCTAGCGAGTGACGATTTGAACACAAAACTGTCAATGAATTTATTTGCGACCTGCTGGGGTCAGTTATCACTGTATTATTAACTTTCAAGATTATATTTCTACAATTCTTATTTGTTGTTTTCTTTGTACATTCATTAACAAGTTTCCACGTCTGTTTTGTTATATTTTTAGCGGTATTTAGATGGTTCATTATGGCCTTTTTCTTGGTTTGTTGAATAACTCTTCTATAAATTTGAACATAGTCGTTTTTGTATTTTTTTAGGCTGGCATTATTTATTGTACCTGAGCATAGCACTCTCTTCATTTTACTTGAAACTTTAACCCCTTTAGTAATCCACTGTATTGATGTTCTTTTATATGGCTTTATTGTAATTGACTTCTTCCGGTAACAATCTTGGAATGTATTACCAAGACAGCTTATAAAACTATTTATTCCCATATTAGTCCAAATTTTATTATCAATAGATTTCTTGAAAGCCATACTATTTTGATCATTAAATATTCTTTTTTTTATTATTACATTTTGATTAGAGTTTTTCGATTTCGTATTTATTTTGTCAAGAACTACATTGTAAAATATTTGAGCTCTCAATGCAGTCCTTTTCACTTTCATTTTGGCATTCCTGGCCTACGGATAACACAGGTAGAATGTTGGTAATAGAACGACTATTTTTTTTCCTTCGTACGGACAGTAACTTTTGTCTCTGTGACTTTAGAGGACTGGTACTAATATCTTTCAAAGTATTAATATAAACTTGCTGTCGTAATACTGTTTCTTTAAGTTCGTTGTTTTCGCATATCACCTTGTCCAATTCATTTTGTGTGATTTCAAATTGTTCTTTTAACTGTGATATTTCAACCTTCATTTCTTCTAATTCCTTTATGCTTATACCCGTTGACAGATCAAGACTTCTTGTACTTATGTCGGAATTTGTTTTGTCCAATGATGAGTCATGACTTAATGAATCTATTGACTTCGATCTAAACAACTGCTTACGTCGTCGGAAAGTTACGTTCTGGTTTATTTCTGTGGACATTCTCAGAAAAAACCCTCAATAACTTACAAAAAGTGTTAACGTATCGTGGGGATCGAACTCGCGCCTCGCCGTTCCCAGTTGTAGCTGCGTATTTGCCGGAGCTATTCGCACAGTTAATAAAACGTTGTGGAATTGTGTATCTTACTGTAGCTTTGAGATTTTTAAATTGAATTAGTGGCGGTGGAATGGAATCTTTTGCAATTTCTTTGTTCACTTGATTTTAGAAAATAACACTTTTTTTACTTATTTAGGATTGTTCTTCCACTTTGAGGTGTTTATTTACAGATTATTAGAGGTGATTCGTATTGTTTTACTTACAATATTCACTATATTCACATTTCCTCTTATTGTTTATCACTCTTTTTATTTCACTGTTTTTAGTCTTATACGTCGTCAGTTTTTTTATTAAAAAATATGTTCATTTATAGTTTACACTTATGTTAACACTTTAGTACTAAGAAAAGCATAAAAAACATTAAATTAACTATTTTTATTATTTTTTATACGGAACTTCGCAGGGATCGAACTCACGACAGTGATGCCCAGCTGACTTCGACGAATTATCATTATTAGAATTATAAAACGACATATTATAAAAATGAATCCTAGCTAGATCGATTTATCGCCCCCGAAACCCTCTGTACACTAAATTTCATGAAAATCGTTGGAGCCGTTTCCGAGATTCAGATTATATATACAAGATTATTTTTAGTATACGCGAAACCTGAATATAGTTTGTTCAGAATCAGTAACTGAATCGATTCCAATAATTTTTACACCATGTTATATTTTATACCAAAAATATTTAATTACGCTTCAAAGTATGACACCGAACGACAATACGTATATTTTAAAATTATCATGTCTTTTTCGTACTCAAACGTCCATTACACGGAGATGGTACGTATACTAGCTGTTTGTGATGATCTGCATAAGTTTTTGCGTGGACAACCAGGTAACTTATGAAGCTTATAACTTTGTGATTATTAATGATACAGCTTGAAATTTTTTTCATAGATTCTTCACATAAAAATACTAGACCCGTGTTTCGGGTTTCGCATAAACAAAAATTAATGTTGTATATATATACAAGAATTGCTCGTTTAAAGATATAAGATATAAGAAACTAGCTTTTGCCAGCGGCTTCGCCCACGTGGTCGGAAATTACACCACGGGAACATACTACCGGGAAAAAAGGACCCTATGTATTAATCTAGGTTATAAACTATCTGTCTGCCAAATTGCATTGAAATCCGTTTAGTAGTTTTTGCATGAAAGTGTAACAAACATAGTCACAAACTCTCACATTTGTAATATTAGTAGGATTTACATTTCCACCCAATAAAACCAGGCCATACGTTTAACCCTATAAAAGCCAACAAATAAACCCAATTCCCCACGCTTCAAGAAGCAATTTTAAAGCCAGTTATCATTGGATCTAAGTCCAGAAACTTTACGGTTTCTAATTACAACCCGACGCCGGTTAGTTCCGCCTTATCTACGCAGGCGGGCTTAAATACTGAGGTAATGGAAGACTGCACTTACCTATGTTTAGCTTTAGTTTTAACTGTTTTTAGTTTAATGGTGTTTTGCTATGGTAGCGGTGGGGAAGTAAAATAGTGGTGAAATGTGTGGATGTTTCAGTCGTCATATTTATTTGGTCTAATCGTCGCAACCGCTCACTGAGCATGAGGTCTCGGTTCAATTCCAAGGTCGGGTAAAGTGTTATTGGGTTTTTATATCTAGAATTTCTCAGTAGCAGCCCTGAGTTTGGATTTTTGCCCGGTTGATGGCAATAGGCTCGCCTCATATAATATGGGACTTAAACATAGCAGGCGAAATGTGGGTGTGTGTAGGTAGGGTATATCTGCCCAACCCTACGGGAAGAAAGAAGATATGCTATGAATTTTATTCCCGTGGTGATAGGGGTGAATAGAAGAATGGGGGTGTTATAATATGTGGTGCATGGGGTCAAGATCAATCAACTCAACCACCACTCACCACTATAACATACTCGCACACCCATTTGCAACTCCTCTTGTACACTCATACACACTCACGCACACTGTATACGTAGCATTGCTGTTTCGTCCCGTGACAACAGACGGACCGACCAACCGACCCGACCGTACGACCGTTTGACTTGTTTACTCTGTGCGCCTACGCATCATAACGTGTAACGGAGTGACAACTGTCACTTGTCAGTTTGATTTTGACACTTGTCTTGGGTCTTTGGAAAATGAATAATCTTAGTAACTAGCTTCTGCCCGCGACTTCGTCCGCGTCAAATTTTTGCTCCCCTGACCCTTCCCGTCGCATCGATTTGCCTGCTAGTTTTCGTCCATTTTTCGTTGCTGCTCGCACCTTTTGAGTTATAGTGAGTCAACCTTAAAAGATAGACATATGCTCTTGCGGACTTTTTTTTAGAACTTTTTAAAAGGATCAATTCCGTCATACATGATTTTTGCGTTACTTTAACCGTTTACGCAGCGCACGCAACGGAAACTCTCAAAAGGAATAAATTTTCCCCGTTTTTGCAACATTTTTCATTACTGCTCATCTCCTCTTAGTTGTAGCGTGATGTTATATAGCCTATAGCCTTTCTCGATAAATAGGCTACCTAACACAAAAAGAATTTTTCAATTCGGACCAGTACTTCCTGAGATTAGCGCGTTCAATCAAACAAACAAACAAACAAACAAACTCTTCAGCTTTATAATATTAGTAAGTAAGTAAGTATAGATTTGCCTTGGGAACATTGTAATTATTAATCTTGTAAAATCTATAGTTTTGTGGACAATTTGTAGTGATCCAATTGTTTTGTGTGTAAACAACCCCTTTTGACGATATAGAACGGGTTTATTTTGGAATTTGATTGAAATAGTTTGAGGTGATAGTGATTCATTGGGAACGGCATGCTGTGAAAATCTCTAGCGTATTGTAGCGGCCTGGAATCCTGGAATACTTACAGCTCCACTACACAGTACAATATACACTCATTTACATACATAAATCCAGGTAGGCTCCAGAACCAGTTTTCCTCAACCAGGAGAGTGATTGAATATTTGTATTATTCAGCTCCGCGCACGGCGGACAGTTCACGTCACTCTTGCCCAGGGCCCACCATCACGCTTCCACGTACTTCATTAAATCCTATGGTCAGGGCCAAGGCCTGGCATCGAACAATTGCTTAGACGGTGCTAGCAGGTAAATTAATTCTGTATGTTTTGTAGTTATATATATTAAGATACATTTTCAACGGGCTGATTTAATGATTAATAAATAAATAAACTCCCAGGCTGCGTCATAACACCCTGTTCTTCGCCTTCCGCATTCAGTCTATCCAAAGCACTTTTTCAAGGTCTTCGGTTCATTTATCGGTCCTTCGACAAGGGGGATAATGGCTGACCTTGCTCGTGAACGGGTGCTGCTTGTGGTGACTGGTCGTCTTGCTGACCATGGTTATTGTTATTTGTATTTATTGTTATTTGTATTAACTGTTATTTTATTCTACTCCGGAGGTGCTAGTTTAACTATTGTAACTTCAACTTAGCTATATGCATCAATGTATGTATATGGATCATTTTGCATCGTTGAACATGTAAGCGGGCACGCCCTTTATGCCTGGAGGCTTTATTTAGTTTTTAAGTTTTGTTTACGTTTTTGTTTTATTATTTCAGCTTGACTTTAGTTTTCAATTTTTTTGTTGGTATATTGGCGTGTGCTAGCTGACATATGGCGAATAATGTATGTTTTGTTTTATAATATTAATTACTTACACAATATTGTATAGAATCAAGTTCTTCTAACTCAACAGACAGCTGTGCTGCTGGGGAGTTTGTTCCGCCACTTCTTCTTCCCAGCTACAGCACTAGGAAGTGTCGAAGGGCGGGCGTTTTGGGGGGACTGTCTTTTGTAACTTTGACGTTCAAAAAGTGCTGACTCTCAGCCTAGTTTGAATAAATGACTTTTGATTTTGATTTTGATTTTGACAAAGAAGGCTAGTCCACTGAAACTTCAGTTTTCTTACTTTGCAAGATATGTCGAATAACTTGGGTTATGTTTCTGATAACGTCGTTTCTGATGTCACGATAAAAAAATGGAACTCTACGAACTAATAAGTGTAATCATCATCTTTTTCCCAACTACGTTGAGGGCGGCTTCAGAAGCAGATAAAATAATAGTACTTATTTTACATGGAGCAACTGCCTATTTCACCTCCACAAACAAATTTGGCTATATAGCTTATACAATACCCCTTTGTGTTAGACTAGTTGTCAGACTTTCAAGCTTCTCAGTACTCGTAACGATCGTTCAATATTACATGCCCTTTCAAAAAAAAAAAATACACAACATCACACCTGAAAGGTTGGGCAGAAATGTAACTTTTACATTTCGCCAGTTGTTTGAGTTCTAGGTAACAGTGGGCAGGCCTATTGCCACCAACTGAACAGAAAACTAAACTCCAGGCTGCTACTGAGCCTGCCAGGGTCGCGAAATTTGTTCGAAAGAGTTACCGTAGCCCTGGCAAAGGCAACTGACGAAACACGGGTGGGTTTTAGTCAGTAAAAGTTTGAAATGCCGTCCCGCTCCGATAAGAGCGGGAGAAGTCATTTGATGATTCTCCCATCCGAAAAAAAGGCCGCTACTGAGAAATTATATAACCCAAGAAGCTTCTAAAACAACACCAGTTCTGACTCACCTGCACAGTTCTAAAATCCTTGCGTACAACAAATAACCAAGTTTTTTGACTCTATTACTTCGTGGGGCGTATGGGGGATTCAGGGGTGGAAAGGGGGGTAATAATAACTTTTAAATTAATGTGACTTGTTTGTTGGTGGTGCTCTTTGCTTTTAATAATTGCACCTTGTCGTGTATGTAGATTATATATAACTATGTATGTGTATGTATTGTATTTTTGCTGAAACTAGTGTTATTTAACTTCTTTTACTAGTTTTGGTAATCAACTTTTATTCATATCTCGTGCCATCGATCCGTTTAATATATATTATTATGATGTACGTTGATTTGACCGACTTGAACCGACGAAAATTTTCTAAACTAGGAGGTCTAGAATCGTAAGCTGAATTCATCGTTACAGTTTGACATTGGTTAAAAAATCTGTGATGCTGTACAGCGGAAAAATGTATACAAAGTAAAGTGCCTACTTCGGTTCTAACCCACGACCTAGAGCTCATAAGTAGCGGCCGTTATCACTGGGGTACTAGCTAGGCATGTTAAGGATAATTGATGTCAATTGTCGCATAGGTAGTGTTATGTTTGCTAACTTTAATTCGAATAATATCAACATTCCTTCCCGTGAGTGTCGTACGTAAGGACTTACTAGAAATAGGCAGCAGCGTTATCTATGCATGTTCCGTCCCGTTTGATTGGTTTACTCTATGCGCCTAACGGAACGCGCCCGAACGTAGTGACATCTGACTTGTCAATTTGACGTTGACATATTCTTTGAATGTTTGGCTTGAACAAGGGAGCATCGTCGCCGTGTTGATTTCGCGACCAGTTGTAAATTAATCCCTTTAAATCGATCCGTTTGTGACAATTAGTCGTGATCCGATTGTTTGTTTGTTGAAATAACCCCATTTGACGAAATAATACTGGTTAAGTTTGTTGAAATTGAAGTACTTTGAAGTGAAAGTGACCTTATTGGAAACCGCATGCTGTGAATGCCTCCAGCCTTATGGGGCGGCCTGTATCTTGAGAATACTTACTCATAACGTCACTACACAATACAATATACACTCATTTACATACATAAATCCAGGTAGGCTCCAGAGCAGGTGTTCCTCAACCATGAGGTGAGTATTTCAATATATTTTTGTTCAGCTCCGCGCACGGCGGATAGTTCGCTTCGCCACTTTTGTCTCCAGGGCCTCACCATCATAACTTCCACTGCGCTATTGAAATTCTATGGTGGGGCCTGGCCTGGCGGCGAACAATGCGTTTTACCATCATACTGCGATCGTCAACCCGCCTGCCAAGCGTGACGATTATGGCAAACCCCTCCAAACCAGAGAATGCTTATGTACAGACGCCAACACATCAAGCTACTACAATCTGTCAGATTTCTTTGATAGATTTTCGACTTTATTTCTAGAGCATTAGGTTCAAGGTTCATTGGGAAAAATTGACAGTTTCGGGTAGCTTGACCTGGTGGCGTCTGTACAGCAGTGGATGGTTTTCATCTGAAATTGTGATGATGGCGCTTTAAGATTTATCACGGAAAAACTCACATACTTTTCGGGAGGGCTTAAGCCCCTTAGCCCCTTGGATCTGCATTGGTCCCTGCCATCCTGTATATCAATATTTAACCCAAATACCGCTATTACCCATAGTCTAATACTAAACGTGGTAAATTTTCCTGCATACGCTTATAGAGTAGTAAAAGTTCGTCGGAAATTCATTCAGCATTTTACGAGAGTCGTAAATCTATTTATTTTACGGCTTGTATTTCATACCTCTCTTTATGATATATTATATCTAAACGGAGTAATATTTAACGTGACGATAAACCCTTTACTGGTGTTGAATTGAAAATGAAAATGGATATGGAAAGGAATTTCCAAGTTAGCTTGCTTGTTCTGTGGGTAAATTTTTCACCACGCATCATCTCCTTATGTTGTGGTTGGAAAGATTAGGTGGAAGAAAAAATATGTTTTGGTCTGCTCTCAGTCTACCCGGAGGCAACCGAATACCAGTATTTTTATTGAGTTACCGCTTATTAAAGCGATGATGGTTTGGAGGTATGAGGAAAGTGAAACACTTTTACTGTTCACTCAACCTCCATAGAAAAGGGAGGATACTCGACCCGATGTGTGTCGTGTCTAGTGTAGTTGTACACTAGACACGACACACATCGGGTCGAGGCCCAACGATTAATATCTTATAAACTGTTCTTGCGTGATAATCTTGACTGGATGGTAATTGCAGATAGTTCGGATTCAAACTTCATAGATTTACTGTCTTCGCTCGTGTTCTCTAGTGACATCACGTCGGGGTCACCAGTTGTTAGGTATTTGAGTGAATAAAACAACTGATGAAAGTTTTCCTTCGTTTATTTCCAAAACAGCCCTGCTTACATAGATTTGCTATTAGCACAAGTAGGTGGAAGTTCAAACTACATAGAATGTTAAATCAGCCAATAGGATTAATTCAAAATCAAAACCAAAATTGGGTCTAAGATTTGTGGTCAGTGGCGAGGAATGCGTGCGGGTAATCTACTCGCCTCGCTCTCTCTCAAGCGCGGGCTCATAGTAGCGCGGCCTGCTCGCAGATATCGGTCGCGGTGCAGACTCGCAGTACAGTGACCAGTCAACTCCGGAGTAGATGCGAAGTACGTTGATGCGGCGAATGTTTGTGTGGATGTAACATAGGATTTTGAGATAGATTTATAAATTTTTCATTCACCGTTTTGAGAGCAGCATTTACACAAAGTAAAGCGCCTGCCTGGGTATAAACCTGTAATTCGGGGCTTTAGGACCACTAGGCAACCACTGCTTTTGCACTTTTAACACTTATTTTTCAAACGCAAACTGACAACAAACGCTGAACATAACCCTTAACCCTTAAAAGTAAAACATTAACACGAAATCGTTTACAAGAAAACCCTCAAAAACGCGTAGTTATTAACCACTTAATCCTTACAAAAGGGGTTAATATTAAGCAGAGGGAAAAAGATTAAAAACCACGTTTATAGCTAAATAAAAGGGTCTATAGGGAATACAATTTGCGGGCTATTGTTTTAATTGCGGCGTAGATTAAGAGGGAGTATATTTCGAAGATATTTCGTCGGATATTTTTGGGTTCCTGCTTGGTTACGGCCGGGATATAAACATTATAACTGAAACGTAATTGGCAAAATGTGAGTTAGAGGAATAGTATCATCCCCATCTCTTCTCATGGATGTCGTAAGAGGTGACTAAGGGATTTACTAGAGAATGGGCGGCAGCGTTCTCTATGCATTTTATCACCGTACTGCGATCGCCAACCCGCCTGCCAAGCGTGCCGATTATGGTCAACTGGGGGAGGCCCATGTCCAACTGTGGACATCTCTCAGCTGAAATGATGATGAATGATGAGTGTGCTAAAGACAGGTAAGTGCTGCCTCTGCTGAACCCTTCGAGGAAAGTAGGCTTGATGTTATGTGGATAAGCAATAACCATTTCTTACAATATACTGACTCAACGTCATCGTGGACATTTTGTTATGCATGACCAGTTTTTACTCTGAACCATTCGATCTTTCTTCTTAGCTTGTCAATATCAATACCAATCCTAATACAGGCAGCCCAGTATTTTACTTAAAAAAAATTAAACGACTATGCTGCTAATTGGTTGAGTCATGTTGAGAGGGTGAATGACCGGCGGCTAACCAAAGGTATGTTACAAGGCAGATTGCCATAGGAGATCATTATAAATATTGACCTTATTGGTGATTTTCTTCAGAAAATTCAGGTACGTAGTACTCGCAACCGGCGTGCGTGTATGACCATTTGGATGAATATAAAAGAGTCAAAACAAGTATGTAACGATCGAAACAGAGACATTATGCTGTTGGCCTACGTCCGTGTGAAAAAAGCTTGAGTTTATGCGCGTGTGTTTAGTTTATGTGTTTGTATAGAGTAGCACATCTTACTGAACATATGTCTACCAGATCAACAGTATCTCGTTCAATCAACTCAGCCTAACGTAGTCTACTGTCTGGCCTCCCTTAAGCTGCGCCACCCTGTCCTCCGCAACCCGTATTCAGACTGTCCCAGTCAATTCTTAAAGTTCTTCGCTCCATCTAGCTCGGGGGAATCCCACACTACGCTTTCCAATGCGGGTTCTCCGCTTAGGACCCATCAGCCCCGCCGTCCATCAGATATTCGACAATTATGGCCAGTCTACTGCCACTTCAGCTTGCTTACTCTGAAAGCTCAACCTCGGTACTGCTGCTTCAAGTATCTTCTTAGATGGGTCTGAAAGATACAGTGAGACTTTCCACTTTTAAAATAGGTATAGTCTTCTTACTTTTCATCTTAAATGACGTCGGAACTTCCTAAGAATGTGTTCTACATATGATAATGAGAATAAACACACGGCAAACACAAAATTATAGCCTTAATATCCTCGCACAAACAATAATAACATTTTAAATTAAACAAAATTATCACTAAACGCTCCTAGCGAGGCGACGCGATAAACGGAATTAGCATACAAATAAGGGAAATATTACTCCTGTGTATTTATTACGTAGAGGACTGCTTGTTTTACAGAAGAATGTTTTTTTAACCTGTGTTTTTTTGGGTACCAAGTCACGTTTGAGTATTTTTGTGTACCTAGAGCATTTTTACAATGCACGTATTTTTGGTATTTTTTTTAGAGAAATGTGTGAGTAATTGGCTTAAAGTGTGCTATAATTCAAAGCTCACCGCACCATGGAGCGGGGTATGCTCGGAGTTTCTTTGAATGATAAAATCAGAAATAAAATTATTCGGAAAAGAACCGGAGTTACCGACATAATATGACGACGACATGATGACGTGGTAGTGAGCTGGCCATGTCTGTCGAAGGACCGATGGGCGGTGGAGCAGACAAATCTTATATAGGAGACCGCGTATCGGCAAGCGTAGTATGGGATGAGGCCCAGCTAGGTGAACCAACGACTTTAAGAAAATGGCTGGTGCAGACTGGATGCGGAAGTCGGTGGACAGGGTGTTGTAGCGCAGCCTGAGAGGCCTATGTCCAGCAGTGGACTGCTATGGGCTGAGTTGATTGTGCAATAATTACGTATAAAAACTCCAGCGCAGTGAGAAAGCACGGCGCGATTCATGTAGAAAATTTCCATAGAAGTTGTTCTACTAGAGTTGAATTGCGCTGTCACGCCCCACCTGTTTGTAGAAGCCTTTACATAAACGTACGTAACTAGTCACAAGCATTTGACAGGCTATCGTATCAAGATGTCACATCTTGATAGCCTGATTTGCCCCGACAGCAAACAGTTGAGGGAAGAAAAGCGGTCGTCTGTTTGATTCAAACTACTACTAATCTATATATATAAAAATGAATACCTATTTCCCTTGGTCACGCCATCACGCGTGAACGGCTGGACCGATTTCACTTTTTGTTTTTTTGTTGCGTTTGTTATTGTCAGAAGAAGGTTCTTATGAAAGAAAACAATTAAAAAATTGCGCGGAAAATTAGAAAATTTAAGAATACAAAGTCACCTAACATGGATGTTTGATAGCTAGAAAACGCTTTATGTCTTCGAAGTACCAGGTTGGCATAACTTGGTAGGAGCTCACCTAACATGGGTGTGTGGTAGCTAGAAAACGCTTTATCTAGGTTGGCATAATTTGGTAAGAGCTCACTTATCATGGGTGTTTGGTAGCTAGAAAACGCTTTATGCCTTCAAAGTGCCAGTTTGTCATAACTTGGTCTAACATGGGTATATGGTACTTGGTGCTGTTTGCTTTGTGTTGGTGGGATCTGATTAGTTAACACAACATTTATTGATTCTGAGGCGGTACGATGTTCGCTGGGTCAGCTAGTTAAATAATAATAATAATATCTTTGGACAACCAACACAACGTTGTCTGATCCTAAACTAGGCAGAGCTTGTACTATGGCAACCAGACAACTGATAAACATACTTATATATTTCTAAATACAACCATATTATAGATAAATATACACCCAGACACAGAACAAATGATTGTGCTCATCACGCAAACATTTGTCCTGGGTGGGAATCGAACCTCCGATCGTAGGTTAACCTTGTTTAAAATACAACAACTCAGTCAATACGCAGCCTAATTGGTCCGCAAGAGAAATAAACTAAAAAACACGCTTCCAATCAATAAAAAAATACCATAAAAAGCACCCCACGCTTTTTTCCATTATTTTCTACTTTTTAGTTTGGTTTTCTATGACAGCGTGTTTTTTAGTTTTTTTTTAACTATTATTTGTTTTCTATTTTTTAGGGTGTTTCGAATTTTGGGACGTATGTTAGCGTAGTTTGTGACGTATGTCAGCGTTGTTTTCGAAGACAGTTTTTTTGCTGTCCTGGTAACCCTAGCAAGGACAATGCCATAAATTTATGAAATTATAGTATTGTCATCGGTCCTCGATGAGTCTACAGAGTTTAAATGAAATCTGGTCGTTTAAAGTGGGTCAAAATCGCGCTATAAGGAGTCGGTGGAGTCGATAGCGGACTCCCAGCCACCGTAGGCGCGAGCTTGCGGGTGGCGAGCAATGAGTAGCTCGCCGCCCGGTAAGGACCAGGCTCGGGTCCACGGCGCGTAGTGTTCCACGCGCGCCTCAAAGAGATGTCAGCAGCGCTGAAGGGGTCTGCTAGGACCGATGCCTGCCGGGGTCGCGTGATTGTTCGAAAGAGACAACGTGGCCCCGGCAGATGGGCAACTGAAGGAACACGGGTGGGTTTTAGTCAGTCAAAGTCTGACATGCCCTCCCGCTCCACCCAGAGCGGGAGAAGTCATTTGATGATTTCCCATCCAGAAAAAAAAACTAATATAAAGAGTGTAATAAAAATCGAAAGCCATCGTAATCTCAAATCTCAAATATTTATTTCATTCCATAATGTATACAGGTAGTGGGTATTCGTTTACATAGAAACAATTATGGACCCCGTCGCGCCCAGCAACGTTTTAAATTCTAAGTAGAATAGAGGCGCATAGGTCGCAGCAAGAACAACCTCTACAAGTGGGGATTCATGTTTATGGAAGGCTAAGACCTTGTCAATGTGGCATTTTTCCACAGACAATGACTCATCTCCCATCTTGCCGTGTCAACTGCACACGTGAGGACGTAATGGCTGCGTCAGCGAATGGAATTCGTATTACTGAATTTTGGGCCAAGTAATTTTTTTTAGGACTGCCTCGTTGGTCTAATGGTAGCAAGCGCTACTGGTGAGCATGAGGTCCTGGGTTCGATTCCCAGGTCGGGCAAAGTGTCATTTGGTTTTTCCATCTGGAATTTCTCAGTAGTAGCCCGGAGTCTGGATTTGTGCCCGGTTGATGACAATAAGCTCGCCCCCTATTACATGGGACTTAAACATAACAGGCGAAATGTGGGTGTACTATAGGTAGGTACACCTCTGCCCAACCCTTTGGGGAAACAAGGCGTGATGTTATGTTATGTTTTTTTTTTGTCTATTTGTCTGTATTATTTTGCCATCAACACGCTAAGAAGAAGAACACAACCAACTTCTAACAGACTCATATACGATCACAAGAACAGTCTCAACAACATTGCTTTATATTTTTAGTCAAGAAAACTCAATATATGAAGAAGGCGCGAGCAAACAAGGATAAATCAAATATATGACGGCACTTGACGGATGATCCACGCTGCCGCACAGGTATTGGGTTCCGGATTTGAATATCGTTATAGTATCATCATGCTTTTATTTCGGAAATGTTTTACGGAACCCTGAAATAAACTGTAGGAGATTGTTGCTTTATTTTTTAGGTGATGCAGTGAGGAACGATGATATGCATGTCTTTATTGCAGAGAATATCGAAAAATTTTGGAACTATACTTGCACGGTGCTATTCATATGTCATAAAAGGCATGAAAAGAGAATCTAAAATTACAAAGAGATAATATTTGTAAGATTGTATATGTTTGGTCTAGTGTCGTATGGGCTACTGCTTAGCATAAGATCTTGGGTTCAATTCCCAGATCAGACAGTGCGATAGCGATTTTTTTGATTGCCTCGTTATTTTGTGGTCGGAAGCAACAACACTAAACTAACTACGAATTTAATATATTGTTACTTTTGTCTACTATTTATTTACTTGTAAACTACCATTAGCAAGCTAACTACTGAATTTTGTGGATCATCTTTTTTTGATATATTTCATCACTAGCTTTTGCAAGCGGCTTCGCCCGCGTGGAGATCGGAAATTATCCCGCAGGAATGTACTACCAGGATAAAAAGTATCCTATATGTTGATCCAGTTAGATATAGTTAGTTAAAAACTATCTGCGTGCCAAATTTCATCTAAATTCGATCAGTAGTTTTTGCATGAAAGAGTAACAAACATACAACCATACATCCATACTCACAAACTTTCACATTTATAATATTAGTAGGATTTTGCGCTATTTTAAAATAATTTGTGGTTCTAATGTCTATATTTAGTAGGTATTTTATGGTATTATCTTTGTAATGTACTTCTCGTGACCCAAGGGCTGGTTTTTATTTGGGCCAACGGCTAAGCATTGCTATACAGCGTGGTAATGCCGCCAGTCTCTTGGGTACGTTACCGGTCGACAGCGATGAGGATGAATTTTTCGATGCTTTATTTTAGTTTGTGTGTATATACTTTTGGTTAAGTTAATATACCTTTTTATGGTATTTAATATTCTAATCTATGTAGGATATATATCTGGGTGTCTAAATTAATCCATATTTGTCCAGCCGCTTTTTCGAAATTTATTCAAATTGAACAAACATTCGAACATAGAAACTGTATATTTTTTTATTATATTATGTAAATCTAATTTGTGCTTGACTTATTAGAGACTAGAATAGACTAGCCATCTCCTAACAAGAAAACCACGTTACCAGGTGCACAGAAAAGCAAAGAGCTATTACGTACCTCTACTATCTCGAAGTTACTAGAAAAAACTTTGTATTATTGAGCTAGACACTAGAACAAACCAGACATCTCCTAGTGTGAAAACCGCGGTACCAGGCGCTCAGAAAAGCGAAGAGCCATTACGACGTACCTATAGTATATTGAAGGAGTATTGTGGGACTCGTTCCTCACGATGTTTGAACAGCAAACATAACAGAGTACTTGCTTGAGGAAATTACAGTGGGAATATTTTAAACTATCCGTTTATAAAGGTTACAGTCGAGTATTTTGTAAAAGAAGGAAACTTGTATTGAAAGAACCTTTAATGAAGGATATATCAATGTGATTGGTTTATGATGTGTTTTTTTAGATTCAATGCTTCGGGAAGATGTAACAAAATGATGTCTCTACTTTATATTATGAATATCAAAGTCAGGGTATAAATACGGTGGAGCATACGGTGGAGGTGTGCCCTGCCTGGGCGGAGCACCGCCGTGTCCTTGTGGAGGCGATCGGCGGCGGCGACCTCTCGCGTCCGGCCCTGGTGCGAGCCATGGTACGGAGCGAGAGGGAATGGGAAGCCGTCACCTCCTTCTGCGAAGCAGTAATGCTCGCGAAGGAGGAGGCGGGGCGCGTGAGGGAGTGGCAGTCTCTGCGCCCTCACGCCCCTAGCCGCCGCAGGAGGAGACGCCCCGGGCGTCGGGAGTCGATTGCGGACTCCCGGCCACCGTAGGCGCGAGCTTGCGGGTGGCGAGCAATGGGTAGCTCGCCGCCCGGTAAGGACCAGGCTCGGGTCGACGGCGCGCAGTGTTCCACGCGCGCCTCAAAGAGATGTCAGCAGCAGTGTAGGGGTCTACTAGGACCGATGCCTGCCGGGGTCGCGTGATTGTTCGAAAGAGATACCGTGACCCTGGCACATGGGCAACTGATGGAACACGGGTGGGTTTTAGTCAGTAAAAGTCTGACACGCCCTCCCGCTCCACCCAGAGCGGGAGAAGTCATTTGAAGATTTCCCATCCTGAAAAAAAAAAAAAAAAGTGTATAAATACCTATTCGAAAGATATACCGTGGCCCTGGCATACAGGCAACTGAAGGAACACGGGTGGGTTTTAGTCAGTAAAAGTCTGGCACGTCCTTCCGCTCCACACAGAGCGGGAGACGACATTTGATGATTTCCCCCACCACAGAAAAAAAATGGTGTAAAGATCTCAAGATCTTTATTCGATGAACCAAAACAAGCAAACCCACCAGCAAGCCTCCTAAGATGCTTATAAAGGAAAGTCGGTCACTCATGAACTGCATTTATTTGCTAAACACTCATATCTACAAAACACACTAGACTAGGCCCCGTTCACGGTCTAGAGCGATACGTCTCAATGTCACTTGTGCCGGCATCTACATTGCCACATATTGTAAACTACGCATCATGGCAACCGCGTACTGGAAGACGTAGAGTTGGGAGGCCTCCAACAAGGTGGACCGATGACCTTGTGAAGGCCGCAGGAATCCGCTGGATGCGGGAAGCACAAAACTGGTCGAAGTGGCGGAGCTTGGGGGAGGCCTATCTCCAGCAGTGGACGTCTTTCGGCTCAAATGATGATGATGATGATGATGACGCATCATGCTGAAGTCACACAGAATCCTGCATCGCGCAAGCAGAGTTTACCGCGCGCCCTGCCAGGGTCGCGAGATTTGTTTGAAAGAAATACCGTGGCACTGGCACACGGGCAACTGAAGGAACACGGGTGGATTTTAGTCAGTAAAAGTCTGACACGTATTTCCGCTCCTGCCAGAGCGGGAGACGTGATTTGATGATTTCCTACCACAAAAAAAAGGTGTAAGACCTCAAGATGTTCATTTGGTGAACCAAAACAAGCACACCGACCAGTAAGCGTCCTAAGATGCTTATGGTGGAAAGTCAGTCACTCATGAACTGCATTTAACTATTTGCTAAACGCTCATACCTACAGAACACACTAGACTAGGCGCCATTGACGGCCTCGAGCGATGCTTCTCAATGTCACTTGTGGCGGCATCTACATCACCATATGCGAACTAAGCATGACTCTGACGTCACACAAAATTCTGCATCGCGCAAGTAGAGTGTACAACGCGACTAGAATATACACAACGTTCCGATATCAGTCGCCGGCCAGTAGCCCACCAGCCAACCGTTCAGACCGAGCCTGTCTCTTGTTGCCATCTAACAGCGACGCCCTAAGCCGAGGTCCGTACACCATAGAGTGTGCCCTTAGCGAGTAGTCGCTTTAGTTTTCAAGTTTATTGGCCCTGGCTGGAGGCCTTATTTATTAAGGAATTCGCAGGCATACCTGGTGAAATAGGTACGGGCTTTTAGGTCAACTATGAGATGACCTTAAAAAAAGCCCACCAGACACAATAGTTGTCTGATCGGAGTATTCTCCCTTGTGTATAGAGAATGAGTGAACTTTACACCCTATTTCTCATGCCACTATAAACGTATGATTTCATTATTGCAATCTACACTGGCTTATAAAACTTAGTACCACACTTTTGAATTGTAATTTCTCCTAAACTTTAGAAATCAGAGTTTTGAAATAAAAAATCGTTTTATTGAAAATTGTATCAGCTTTCTTTGATAAAAAAGCTGATACAATTTTCTATGAAACGTTCAGACACTGATCTTGAAAACTTAGTACTACACTTTTAAAATTGCACAAAATATATTTTTCAAATAAAAAGGATCAAAAAATAAATTTATTTCTTATATTTCAGCTTTATGTTTGGTATAACCTTCTTTAAGATTTCGTTATTAATATAAACACTCTTAAAATTGCTGTTTTGCTTTTACTACAACGTCTACAACTTAATTATTTGAAAACGGAACATGTTAATTTTTTAACTCTATGAGGGCAAATGGTTCTGCGCCGGAAAGCAACCAGTAAAATATCTCACAGGTTACCAAGAAACGCAATTATTTATTCTAATCCAATTACTTGAGAACTTTAGAACAAATAAACCTTTCCTAGCTTTAACAAACTTCCGCGAAAATCTCAATTTACCACATCGCTATGGAAATTCAATGAAATTCGTTTTCCGTCAATCCTGCCTGGCACGTCCAATTGGAACCTAATAATATTATTTTGGTTGGTTCCTACGAAATTGGCCGGATCCACAGAGATAACAAGATTTTCGTCAGTTTTGAAGAGATTTTTTTGAGATTTAAACTGTTTATGTACCATCGGTATAGGAGTGACTGGGTTTGCATGAAATCTGCAGGGGGATACAATTTTTAAGTCAAACTCATAACTGTATTTCTTTTACTATTGGCTGAATTTCGAATTACGGACGTTACTATGTTGAATCTAAATTCCGAAAAGGCTCTTTGTCGATAGTGTTAAAAATAAAAGTTTAATATATATTTCGAGATAAGAGGCTGATTAAACCTGGATTCTTCACTATGGAACATTATACTGGAAGTAGATGTGTGTTGTGGGCAAGAAGAAATACTCTGAAGATGATTACTGATTTTTAGGTAATACTGAACTTGAAAAAAATTGTAAAACGAAACGTTTCTAAATAGTTTCTAGTTACACGTTGCCCGTACGATATCAGATGTTTCAGAGAGCTGCACCACGCCGCTGTAACGCTGTCATCGACACGCACGAATGTCAGGCTAGACTCTCTCAAAGTGCGTCAACTTCAAACTTTCGTTTCTTTGTCAATTGATATCCCGTACTCATGATTCTTCCAATATACACTGCCGTCGCAAAGTTTCCGGACAAGATGAAAATTTATTAAAACAATTATTAATATTAACATAAATCAAGTTAAAAAAGTTTTATTTTAAAATATTAAAAGATAACATTCTACGATTAAAACCATCCACATTTTTTATCTCTTTCATTTTATACTGCTACACTTTCTTTTCATCAAAGAAACCACCTCTGACCGCCACTAATTTTTTAACTACTCGCGGCATTCTTTCTATAAGTTTTTCTAACACACTTTTTGATATATTATTCCAAGACGTTTGAAGAGCCTTCCAAAGATCATCCGAAGAAGTGGGATTCAATTTTTTAACTTGCCGATCCAATTCATCCCACAATAATTCTATTAGATTTAGATCGGGAGATTATGGGGGCCATTTCATTATTTCTAACTCACCACCATCTTCTGTATACATCATAAACACATACCCACGGCCAATTAGCAGCATCCCAGAAGGGCTAGTATGCGTTTTTAATATGTTATGGTAACCATTTTTGTCAAGAGTTCCTTTAATTCTGTAGAGATCCCCTACTCCGGCATATGAAAAACACCCCCACACCATCACGGAGCCACCTCCATGTTTAACAGTTGGAGTTATAGTATCGGGGTGCATTTTTTCTGAAGGTCTGCGACGAACATACATTTTTGCTTTTGCCCAAACATTTCGAATTTGGACTCATCAGTCCACAGGACTTGTTTCCAGTTTTCTACTGTTCAATCTATATGTACAAGAGCCCATTCTAGTCCTTTTTCCTGTTTTCACGTCGCAAGAGTGGTTTCTTTGTAGAAATTCTGCCATTTAGGCCAGTTTTTTGTTAGCGTTCCTTTACTACACTTACTGATATCTGTTTATCGTGACTTTCATTGAACCGCATTTGAATTTCTGGTGCTGTAAGCTTCTTATGCATTTTGGATATGATGATTAGGGACTTATCCTCTGCTTTAAAAGCTACAAGGGGCCTCCCACTGCGTTTTCTGTCCTGATTTGAACCAGTTTTTTCGAAACGGGTGATGGCATCTCCGACAGTAGAACATTGTATATTTAATTTTTTCGCAATATAACGTATAGTAAAACCTTCATTGTGAAGAGCAATAACAGATACACGATATTCTATACTTGTATTAGGATGCCTTCCTATTTTCTTAAATAAAATAAATAAAAAATAAAAAAAATATTTTGTCTACAAGATTGCTGGAAGTAATGCCACAAAACATGAAAATTTACTTACCTTCAAAGTAATATAAATAATAAAATCACTGCTAGAAACCGAAAAAATGCAAAAAATTATTAAATTTTTATAAGAAATAGAAAAAAAAAAATATGTTCACTTCGTTGCATGCCAGATACGTACGGCTGATGATTTTATTTTGTTTTTCACAAACAGTGCGTGGGGACAGGGAGGAAAGTCAAAGACACGATCGTAGACACTTTGTAAAGTAACATAGCATTTTTGTTATAGATCAAGCTAATGTGTTTATGTATCATATTTCAGTTAAAAGGTAAACAAAGAGCTTGTCCGGAAACTTTCCGTCAGCAGTGTATATGTAATTCCTGAGTTACTTGCCGATTAATAACCTTGTTAAAATCTAAGTTAGTATTTCTTTTTTTACACGGATATAAAAAATATGAATAAAATAACTTAAATTACAGTTCTGCAGGCATGACCGTTAGTTGTTATTTTATTATACGCGTATTCCATTATTGTAAATAACATACCCATTTTGAAATTTAAAAAACTTGTTTTTTTTATGACAAATACTAAAATAACTAAGTCCTTTCAGAAAACAAAGTATTTTTTTTTACAGTCTTATAAAAATAACTAACACTTTACTTTGTAGCACAACCATTACAATGTGTTATAGTAAGTGCAAGCTTTTGTCAACAACTATCCTTCTGCTCCATCTGAGGTAATCTATACTTACTCGTATAATATTATAAAGCTGAAGAGTTTGTTTGTTTGTTTGATTGAACGTGCTAATCTCAGAAACTACTGGTTCGAATTGAAAAAATATTTTTGTGTTGAGAAGCTTATTTATCGAGGAAGGCTATAGGTTAACATCACGCCACAACTAAGAGGAGCGGAGCAGTAATGAAAAATGTTGTAAAAATGGGGAAAATCGCACGGGTAGGCGATTGGACGGGAAGGGTCGGGGAAACAAGAAATTTAACGCGAACGAAGTCACGGGCAGAGGCTAGTATAATATATTTGTCGGCGAAGGCATGCCTATCTCGTACTCATCAGCCATTATTTAGAACACTACTCTAGGCGTACTATGGGAAGTGTTAGTTGCTGCGCGATAGAAAAACCGATATAGTTCAAATGAAATTATAATGACTGAACAAAGCAATTGCACTAGCTAATACACTGTAGGTACAGATCACAACTACACGAAACGCGCGACAGTTTCTAAACTTGTTCACTACTTGACCGCTACCGAGAGACTGAACTTAACTCTGATCGAGCGTTAGGTTGTAGACTCTGTCGAGTGCCGCTTGGTGGCGCTGGCGCATGGCGTCCCGATTAGTCAATTGAGTGTCTAACGTATTTCCGATATATTCATTATTTCGGTTATTTTATTTTTTTGGTATTTTATCTCGTAGGTCAACCTTCAAATATGAGGTTGTCATCTACTTAATCGGACTTGCCTGTGGCTACCTTAATAAATTAAGGCCTCCAGCCATGGCTTAAAAACTTAAAACTAGAGCGACTACTTTCTAAGGGCACCCTTAGTGGTGTACGGACCTCGGCTCAGGGCATCGCTGGTAGAGGGCAGTAAGGGACGGGCTGTTTGGGAATGATTATTATTTAGGGAAAAATTAAAAGCTACAGGCTAAGCGGCGCGGGTTAGTTCGAGCAAGGGTCGGGGCAGATTATTTCGGACAAACTGTTATTAGTTTTTTCAATCTGGAATTTCTCTGTAGCAGCCCGGAGTCTGGATTTGGGCCCGGTTGATAGCAAAAGCCTCGCTTCCTAATTTATAGGACTTCATTATAACTAGCAAAATAGGAGTGAATTATAGGTAAACCTCTGCCCATATTTTCGGGGAAACAAAGCGTGATGTTATGTGTATGTGAGGAAAGTTATTACATTTATCTGGCACACAATAACAGTTTTAAGTTGAGAGATTGTCATAATTATATGTATAAAAATAAAGCATGAGAGATACACTAAAATTACAGTGAAATATAAAACACAGCCAAAGTTTCGCTTGAATAACTTTCATTCAAAAAATATCTTATGGTAAAGTTACGTCGAAAAATAAAACTGAAAAATAAAAACCTTTACTTACATTTTTATTTTCTCACAATAAACGTTATTTGGTAAAAAAATGAAATCATCCAAACCAAGTCATATTAAATTGTGTTCGTGCTTCAGCACATTCTCCTTAACCATTGTACGAAAATCTTTGCGCGATTACACTTCGTCATATACAACAATTACTATTACATTTCAGTCTTAATCATTCCACTTTTCCACCCAACAGTACAATCGCCCATTCTATTAAACGCTTACCTATGTCTGCAACCATCTCTACATTTACCTAGTACTTACCTACATAGTACCTAGGTATGCACAAACAGCACTTCTGGATGTAGGTGCACAGACTACCAGTGTTTGCAAATCTTGAGTTTATCGGCTGTAACCATACTTGTTACAATTGCACAGACAATAAGGATGTTCCCAATGTTTATGTTGAGTTTTGGATGTTGTAGATATAGTGAGCTCTTGTATCGGCATGAAATTTAAGAATGGATTAGGTAGGTGTTAGGTTTTTAAGAATTTCAGTATTTAATTTGATTTAAAAGTTGTTTTTGTGGTAATATTTGTACTCGTACTTGACCGGAAGTAATAGAAAATAACGTTTAAAATATTATGGATGGGGAGATGTTCGGCGGGATTGGGGACTGGCAGTCTGATTCCAGCTCTTGTCGAGTTTGGACATAACCCTCTAGTGCTTGTTAAGTGTGCTGAACAAATTTATTTTACTGTGGATAGTGAATAAATAATAATGCTTAAGAAATAAACGAGTTAAGTCATTTTTAAAGTGAGTATTATTGTTCCTGTTGTGATGTTCCCGCAATGTGCAGTGTGAGTTTATTTGCCTACTTGTACTTTATTCGATCCATTTCTTTAGTATTAAAGTTAATCTAACATAGGTTAGTAGGTAGGTGGCAGCCGTATGGGTCATCCTTATACACTGGTCTTTAAAAATTTGTTCTACACTTTTAAAAGTACAATTTTTTGCTAAGTATAGAAGTCAGAATTTTGTAATAAAAACGTTTTGTAGCAAATTTGATCAACTTGCATTGAAAGTATAGTTTACTAGCTTCTGCCCACGACTTCCTCCGCGTTAAATTTCTTGTTCCCCCAACCCTTCCCGACGCGTCGAATCACCTACAAGTGCGATTTTCCCCGTTTTTGCAACATTTTTCATTACTGCTCCACTCTTTTTAGTTGTAGCGTGATGTTATATAATCTATAGCCTTTTTCGATAAGTAGACTACCCAACACAAAAATAATTTTTCAATTCGGACCAGTAGTTCCTGAGATTAGCGCGTTCAATCAAACAAACAAACTCTTCAGCTTTATAATATTAAGTATAGATTATAACTTAGTGACGTTTTGATTTTTTTTAATATTTAAAAAACGTTACTAAAGAATCCAATAGATAAAACCCAGAAAAACTAACTGACTTACTGGTAAAAAACAAACAATATTTATAAATATGTTTTACATCTAATTTACATTTTTGTAACTGGTATTGCCTCCTTTTTTTTTTTTTTTTCAGGTTGGGAAATCATCAAATGACTTCTCCCGCTCTGGGCGGAGCGGGAGGGCGTGTCAGACTTTTACTGACTAAAACCCACCCGTGTTCCATCAGTTGCCCATGTGCCAGGGTCACGGTATCTCTTTCGAACAATCACGCGACCCCGGCAGGCATCGGTCCTAGTAGACCCCTACACTGCTGCTGACATCTCTTTGAGGCGCGCGTGGAACACTGCGCGCCGTCGACCCGAGCCTGGTCCTTACCGGGCGGCGAGCTACCCATTGCT
This sequence comes from Aporophyla lueneburgensis, assembly GCA_932294355.1. NCBI lineage: Eukaryota > Metazoa > Arthropoda > Insecta > Lepidoptera > Noctuidae > Aporophyla > Aporophyla lueneburgensis. The sequence goes on from OW028759.1 coordinate 12,250,296, forward strand.
CGCCACCCGCAAGCTCGCGCCTACGGTGGCCGGGAGTCCGCTATTGACTCCCGACGCCCGGGGCGTCTCCTCCTGCGGCGGCTAGGGACGTGAGGGCGCAGAGACTGCCACTCCCCCACGCGCCCCGCCTCCTCCTTCGCGAGCATTACTGCTTCGCAGAAGGAGGTGACGGCTTCCCATTCCCTCTCGCTCCGTACCATGGCTCGCACCAGGGCCGGACGCGAGAGGTCGCCGCCGCCGATCGCCTCCACGAGGTCACGGCGGTGCCCCACCCAGGCAGGGCACACTTCCACCGTATGCTCCACCGTGTCCTCCAGACGATCCTCGCAATGGAAACACCCGGACGTATCTTCCCGCTTTATCCTGAACAGGAACCCACCGAAGCACCCATGCCCGGTGAGAACCTGCGTCAGGCGGAAGGTGAGGACGCCGTGACGCCTCTCTATCCACTCCTCAAAGAGGGGACTTACCGCCGCTATTGTGGCGTGCCCAGCACTGGGTTGCGACAATCGTACCCGCCATGTCGCCATGAGATCACACCGGAGCTCTGTCCGCCGTGCCGCGATTTGTCGCGGCAGCGGAGTTTCGCCCCGGCGTTTCGCCTCCTCGCGCCACTCCCACATGTCCCACGCGAGGACCTTTGCCTCCAGATCCCATGGCGGCACTCCGGCAAGGAGGCTAGCCGCCTCGCACGAGACCGTGCGGTATCCCCGGATTAACCGGATGGCCATGACCCTCTGGGCCGCAAACAACCGGCGCGCTGGGCGCAGCCTCAGTGAGGGCGCCCACACCGGTGCCCCGTAGGGGGCCATGGACCGCACGATCCCCGTGTAGAGCCTCCGGCAGGAGGCGTTTGGACCCCCCAGATTGGGCAAGAGTCGCTTTAATGCAGCCCCAGCCCGCTCCAGTCTGGGAGCCAAACGTCGGAAATGCTCAACGAAGTTCCACCGGCTGTCGAGGACAAGTCCCAGGTACTTCATCGTCGACTCGACGCCGATGTGAACCCCTCCTACCGTAAGTTGGGTACCCGCAGGTGGCGCGTTCAGAGGACCATGAAAACCCATGGCCTCGGACTTGTGCAATGCCACCTCGAGGCCCACTTGCCGGATCCTATCGACGATTGTCGCAACCCCGCGTGTCATCAGTTCGGCCGCCGCCTCGTACGACCTCCCCTGCACAAAGGCCCGGCGTGTCGTCAGCGTAGCAAACTACGCTGACGCCGCTAGGGAGGTCGGCGCGCAGCACCCAGTCGTAACCGATGTCCCACAGATGCGGCCCCAGGACCGATCCCTGTGGGACACCGCACGACATCTCTCGCCGGTTCCAGTCTCCCTGGTGACCAGGGTAGATGACGGCTCTATCCGTCAAGTAAGCCTCGACCACGCGACAGAGGTAGGTCGGCATCCGGTGATACCGGAGTGCCTCCCTAATGCAACTCCAGGGCAGGGTGTTAAAGGCGTTGGCGATGTCTAGAGACACCGCCAAGACGACCCCACCCCGGGCCACTGCATCCCCCGTCGTGAGGGCTCGCACGCGCATGATGGCGTCCACCGTAGAGCGCCCCTTGCGGAAACCGAACTGGCTGTCCGCCAAATCTGGCCCCTCCCGCACCAGCCACCCAACGAGGCGGTCTGCAATTACTCTTTCAAAGAGCTTGCCCACCTCGTCGAGCAGCACGATGGGCCGGTAAGCGGACGGAGAGTCCGCTGGGCGCCCAGGCTTCTTAATGAGGACCAGTTTCCCCGTCTTCCATCGAAGTGGGAACTGGCCCCTCTCCAAACATGCGCTTAGGAGCCCCCTGAGTCGAGGCCCGAGAGCCTCTAAGGCCAGGACCCAGGCTTAGCCAGGCAAGCCGTCGGGTGCTGGGGCGGTATTTTTGGCATTTAGCCGACGTACCGCCACTCTCAACTCTACCCCGGTCACCTCTGGAGCGTTGTCGTCGTCCTCGGTGGTGTGGTCCGCAGCGTCGGGCACCACAGGAGGCGGAGCCATGGGTGGGGGACTATGTTCCCCTCGCGAAGGGAATAGAGCGCTCACCACGCCCTCCACGAGTTGGGGCCGGAGACTCTGAGTCAGCGGAGGAGCCCATGGGCGGAGTTTCTCCCGGACGGCCTTGTAGGGCCGTCCCCATGGGTCCCTGTTCAGAGTCTCCAGCGACTCCTTGCGGGCCAGTCCTCTGGCCCGCAGGATCTCCTCTTGGAGGGCGGTCTTCGCCGCTCTGTACCCCTCATATAGCTCCGCCTGAATGGCTTCCGTATCCGGAGGGCGGATACGGAGCCTGCGGTGCCTGGTATACCGGCATCGCGCCGCAACGCACGCTTCGCGCAGCGCTGTCAGCTGCGGCGGCCACCAGTACACCTGGCGCCAAGCCCGTCCTGGCTGGACTCGGGGCATAGCCACGTCACAAATCTCGGACATGGCCTCCCGGAACCACTCGGCCTCGTCGTTGATGTCAGCAGGTCTGTCCGGTGGTGACACCCAGGCCTGCACGATCGAGGCTTCCAGGAGAAGCTCCCGGTCCAGCTTCTTTAGCGCCCACCGCGGACCACACGGGGCCTGTCGGACCGGTGCGGTCGAGGTCTGGGCGGAGACGTCAAACCGGATATACCCGGGTCGGAATACGTCTCCACCCCTCCATTACACGCCAGTCAATGACCTGCGGCGACAGAGCGGGACTAGCGAACGAAATGTCCACCACTGAATCGCCCCGCATCCGTACGCACGTAGGGACAGAACCCCGGTTAAGGACGACTAGGCCTGTCTCTAAAGCCCAGTCCTCCACCATCCTGCCCCGTGTGTCCGTATACCGGGAACCCCAAGCCAAATTCTTGGCGTTGAAGTCCCCGAGTACGAGCACGGGGAGGGGACGGAACCCGACGACGACAACTTTCAACTCCGCAAGGGAGTTGTGGAACTCGGCGAGTTCATCCATCAGAAGATCAGAACATCAGAACATCCCACCAGAAGCCTTCGGCCCTCCGAGGTGATTTTTTGGGCCGCCGACACGGGGCAGCTCACCGTAACGGTTCGCAACCCCGCATTGTCAGGGCGGATGGTACCTGCCCTAACTTGCTCGGCAGGACAACCCCCCGCCCTAGTGATGGCAGCCACCACCTCCGCCTCCGTCACGCAATCGTCCAGGCCCAGGATGCGCATGTCAGCGCACTTGATGGGCCTGGACACCCGGGCTTCCTCCGCGTCTAACGACGCCCTCAGCCTTTCGGCCAGAGCGTCAGCGGTCGGGCCACTAGCCGCACCGGGGACCTCTAGCATCCGGGCCCCGGTCAAAGTGACTTTAACCCGGAGCCCGTCGGAAATACCCAGCTCCGTCAGGTCCACCGCCGCCTTTGCCTTGGAGAGCACGTCGTGGTAGGACACGCCCTTTTTTACCGCTTCTGGCTGTAGTGTAATCACTACAGCTGCGGACTTTGGGGCGCGGAGCCTAGCCACGACGCTGCTCTTTTTGCGCCGCTGCTGCCTTTTTTTGTTTCTGGCCGCCCTTGCAGCCTTGCTTGCCTTCTTCTTCTCCCCAACCACTTGCCATTCGGCGTGGGCAGGGGGAGATTTAGAAGGCGGGGGCGGCATTGGCGGTCCTCTCACCACCTGCGCTGGGGGGGCCCTCGCAGGTGCCTGCTTGGGCCGGCCTTTGGTCTGCCCCGGCCCTTTGGCTGGGGCAGACGCGGCGGCGGCGTACGCCACCGCCTTTGGCTGGCCCGAGGCTGCCTTCGGCCGGGCCGAGGCTCCCTTCGGCTGGCCCGAGGCCGCCTTCGGCTGACCCGAAGCCGCCCCAGGCTGGCCCGAGGCTGCCTTCGGCTGACCCGAAGCCGCCCCAAGCTGGCCCGGAACCGGCCGGCATGCCGCCAGCGGGGGGCGCAGGACCACGGCCTCCAGAGCAGAAAACCTGCTCTGGAAGACAGCCAGCTCTTTTCGCACTAGGGTCATCGACTAGGGTTCTCGATGGGCAGGAGCCCGCCCTGCCCATGCCGCGCTTCCACCTGCGATGCTTCCTGGGGGGTGGCACCTCGGAGACCGGCCAGGTCCGCTCGGAGCTCCTCATTCTCCTTTCGGAGGAGCTCCATGGTGGCAGTAACGCGGGCGACCTCCACCCGCAGTTCTGCCACCCCATCCACCACCGGAGGCCCAGAGCGAAAGGCCTTCGCTGCCGCCACGATGGCTTTCGTGGCAGCAGATATGGCCTTGTCTTTCGACCTCTGGAGCCTCTTTAAGGTCGCCGCCTTGATGGACGTGGCCACGACCTCAGTGAACCTGCCCATCTCCTCGGAGTAGGCGGCAGCGTCCGACTCACCACCGGAGGACTCTGAGGGGACCCTACTACTGGTCCCTCCCGAGGGATGCCCCTCCGTGGCGAGCCTCTCCCCTCCTTGGGTGAGCTCGGCTGGGCCTGCTTGGCTCGGCGCGCCGGCCTCCTTGGTCGGGAGTCCTCGGCTGGTGCCCCTATCCTGGAGCCCACCACGCCTCGATATTTTCCGACGGGCCGAGCTCAGGCCGCCGTCGGAGGAGGACTCCTGTCCTGCCCCTGATTTAGGGCGCTTCTGGGAGACCTTACGGTTCCCACCAGCAGCGCCCGCCACTCCTCGCTCCGAGCTCGCATGCGAGCCCTTCGCGCTCGACGCGGCGTCGGACTCCGACCCCGCATCGCTCCCTTCCACTTGTTTGGGTTTTGGTTTTTTTAAATAATTTTCCATAGTTGTTCCCACGAGTAAAAACAATTTTATATAAGAAATCCAGTGGTTCGCACTAGTGACTAATTCAGCTACCCATTAGTCAAGCTGTCAACCTCCCTCACGGTGCGCCGCCGCTTGGAGGTTTGGGGTGATTTTTTATAGAGGTTTTCTACCTCGCGGCCCGGGCGATTAAGCCAAGACCCTCGACCCCCGTCAAAAGTCAGAGACATGACCGTGACGATCTTCGGGGCTACGAGACTAACGGTGGCAGAAGGGGTACATTCCTTCTTGCCTGCCCGGCGGCAGGTTAGTGCACACCGAGCCCGCTCTTACTCCACCGCTGTGCGCCTCTGCTAAGATCAGAGGAACACACGGTGGAGCGTTCCTCCGATAGGACATTCGCATAGGGGCAAAACTCCCCTTAGGCACAAAGTACCCAATGGGGAGTATTTGCCCGCACCCCAGGGTGCACCGTCCCGGAGATTGGCCTTCCCCCCGGACGTATCCATAAGGGAACTCCAACCCCCGGGCACACGAGGAGGTTTCCTGTCCAAGCACCCCTGGTATTGCCTCCTCGGACTCTCATTTTAGCTTCAAGCTGGTTTGACATACTGAAGACGATTTTTCGGAGGTAATTTTCGGCAATATTCTCCAATTTTTCTACCAGGGACTATTTTAGGACCCTGAGGGTGACAGGAGATAGTCTGCGGCTTTTGACCAGCATCTCAAGGTCATCACTGGCTTGATCGATCCAGTTACCCTTAGTGCTCCTTGATGGCCAAGCCACCAAGATCATAAAAACCTCCTGAATGTACTCTTATACAACCTGTGTGGTATGTGGCCGGAAAATATCCTGCATTAGTATCGATCCTTCATCCATAGTTATTAAATATGGCCGTGCGTACTTATTAAAGATCTCTTGAAAATATCTTTCCCGAGCTTTCTATAGCCACTAGCATTGAGCGACCTTCTAAAGAGATGCCAGCCCATACGTGTACAAAGCCTCCACCGTATTGGACTATTTCTGAGAAGCAGTCTAGAATATATCTTTCACCAGGTCGCCTGAATACTGTTTACCTTCCTTCGAAAAATAATTGTAAAAATCGAGACTCTTCAGTGAACAAAACTCTTGCCCATTCTTCTTCCCTTCACTGTATATGTTCACGAGCGTAGCGCAATCTAGCTACTTGATGTCCTCTCTCAAGTTTGGCTGGCCTTTGGGGCTTCAGGTTTGATTTCTGAAGCAAATAAACAATCAATATCTACTGTTTAAAAAAAGTCATCATCATCAGCCTATAGCAGTCCACTGCTGGACATAGGCCTCTCCAATTGCACGCCATTCAACTCGATTCTCGGCAACTCTCATAAAAGGAAGAAAGTATTTTTACTAAAAGCAACAAGCTAAACTTGTGTACGGTCTGACTACATATTGCACGCAACTACACCGCATGCACCGCCGACCCGACATAGAATACGTAATGCAGGTGGCAGTGTAGACCAGCGTAGTGTAGTACTGTAAGGCGGACTGTCCACTGGAGTGGAGAGGAGAGGAGCGGAGCGGAGCTGAGCCAATTTTAACCAGTGGTATTGCAGGAAATCTCCGGTCCGCTTCAATGGACAAGGATTTGCGAACTAGTTTGAGAAATCATGCAAGACCGGGAAGCGGAGCGAGGAAAAGACCGCGGGCCATGGGGCCCGGTGTAGGAGGAGTAATGTGCTGCAAATTTTAGTGTGTGATCCGCCTGGGCTAGTCTTCCATAACTGGTTGTAGATCTCTACTATATACGATTTAATTTTAAAAAGCTGAAGTTTGTTTATTTGTTTGGTTGAACGCGCTAATCTCAGGAATACTGGTCCGAATTAAAAAAATATTTTTGTGTTGGGTAACCTATTTATTAAGGAAGGCTATATGCTATTTAACATTACGCTACAATCAAAAGGAACGGAGCAGCAACGAAAAATTAACGAAAACTGGCAAGCAATTCGAAGTGACGGGAAGGGTCAGGGCAGCAAAAATTTGAAGCGGACGAAGTCGCGAGCAGAAGCTAGTAATCAATAACTGAACTGATCTCTCGGCGACGCCCGCTCAAAGTACTCGTCGCACGAACTCGGCTTTACTCTGACCAGTCTGCAACTTTGCTCCGTACTAATTCATCATCATTTCCGCCAAAAGACGTCCCCTGCTAGACAAAGGTCTCCCCAAAAGGCGGGTTGACGACCGCAGTATGGGAGTAAAATGCATAGAGATTGCTGCTGCCTATTCTCTAGTAAGTCCCTTAGCCGACTTTTTCTCTTCTTAATACTCACGGGAAGTAATAGGATGGTGATATTCTTTACGTATGTCACCACACACACTACCTCGCTTCACAGCAATGGACAGACACGGTCCGCAACTCCGCTCCGCATTACTCCCTCGCTCCGCTCCGCTGCCGCTGCTCAATGTACAGGCAGCCTAAAGATTGTGTGCAAGAGACGACCTTATGTTGTACTGGCTGGCGATAAAATAAATTTAATCTCATTCGAATGTCAAAATTCGTTTTTGGAATCAGCTTTTAAATAAGTTAAAATAAGTTTATTGTTTCGATAAGTCGAAGTATTATGGCAGGTTCGTGGCTGTAATTAAGACAGCGCGAAATAAACGTTATGATTTTAATGTTTTTGGTGTATTCATTCTATTAAAACTGCCTCCTGCAGATACATTACACATGCATTAACTCGTCATAGTACCGACCAAAGGTTTGGTTTCGGTTTTGCTCAGTTTTTACCAAACAATCATGTTTCGGCTGCACCGAAACTGGGGTTCGCGATTTGTCGGTTTTGATACAATACGAACCACTAATAGATAAACAGGCGACATAAAATTTTGTAATTGGGTCCTGTTACTAAATTTTACGTTGTTCGTTTCCTCCCTTTTGGTACAGAATCTAAAAGAATAAGTGTTTCGAAATCGGCTGAAAACCAGTGTGTTTCAGTTGAACATTACAATAGTGTAATTTTACGCTTATTTCAAAGTTATTCAGCAGGTTCACATTTCGTATAAAAATTTCAGTGTGAGTGTTGAAAATATTTTATGTAGGTATTCATAATAAATATCAAAGGATATCATAAAACAAAATATTTATAGTACTTAGTTGTTTTTTCCATAAAAATAAAAATAGATCAACAAATGAAATACAAAATCTATTTATTAACAGATCTATGCGTAAAACAAAAATGATACAAACAAAAATCGACATACCATTCCAAAAAATAACAATAAAATAAAAATATTTTTCTTTTCTCCTAAAAAAAAGAACGCAAAAATAAAAAGCTTTTATTCGATGTCGGCTACACGCAACAAGAGTGCACCAACTCAGAATATATAATGCGGCCGTCGCTTTCGACTAGTGTGGCTACACCTTTATGCCGACGACAATACCGAGTAGAGTCTTAAGTGAATAATCGTTCTGTAGAAAATGGTTTTTGAGAGAAAATTGTGGAATGAGATGTAATTACAAGACGTGAAGCGAATTCGATTGTTCATTTGCAGGGAATTTATATTTTTTGGTTTTCTGTTTGAGGGCTTGGATATTGCTTGATAATTATTGTATTATTGTAGTATATTTTTAGCAACTTCTGAATTATTCTTCTTCTCGTGGGTGTCGTAAGAGGTGACTAAGCATGGCTCCGCCTCCTGCGGTGCCCGATGCGGACCACACCACCGATGATGACGACAATACTCCAGAGGTGTAAATACAGCCCCAGGACCCGACGGCTTGCCTGGCAAAGTCTGGGTCCTGGCCTTAGAGGCTCTCTGGCTTCGACTCAAGGGGCTCCTAAGCGCAAGTTTGGGGAGGGGCCAGTTCCCACTTCCTCGGAAGACGGGGAAACTGGTCCTCATAAAGAAGCCGGGGCGCCCAGCGGACTCTCCGTCCGCTTACCGGCCCATCGTGCTGCTCGACGAGGCGGGCAAGCTCTTTGAAAGAGTAATTGCAGACCGCCTCGTTGGGTGGCTGGCGCGGGAGGGGCCGGATTTGGCGGACAGCCAGTTCGGTTCCCGCAAGGGGCGCTCTACGGTGGACGCCATCATGCGCGTGCGAGCCCTCACGACGGGGGATGCAGTGGCCCAGGGTGGGGTCGTCTTGGCGGTGTCTCTAGACATCGCCAACGCCTTTAATACCCTGCCCTGGAGTTGCATTAGGGAGGCACTCCGGTATCACCGGATGCCGACCTACTTCTGTCACGTGGTCGAGGCTTACTTGACGGATAGAGTCGTCATCTACCCCGGTCACCAGGGAGACTGGAACCGGTGACATCTCTCGTGCGGTGTCCCATAGGGATCGGTCTTGGGGCCGCATCTGTGGGGCATCGAGTACGACTGGGTGCTGCGCGCCGATCTCCCTAACGGCGTCAGCGTACTTTGTTATGCTGACGACACGCTGGTCCTGGCGCAGGGGAGGTCGCACGAGGCGGCGGCCGAACTTATGACACGCGGGGTTGCGACAATCGTTGATAGGATCCGGCAATTGAGACTCGAGGTGGCATTGCACAAGTCCGACGCCATGGGTTTTCATGGTCCTCGGAACGCGCCACCTGCGGGTTCCCAACTCACGGTAGGAGGGGTTCACATCGGCGTCGAGTCGACGATGAAGTACCTGGGACTTATCCTCGACAGCCGGTGGAACTTCGTCGAGCACTTCCGACGTTCGGCTCCCAGATTGAGGTTGCGCCCAGCGCGCCGGTTGAGTGTGGCCCAGAGGGTCATGGCCATCCGGTTAATCCGGGGATACCACACGGTCTCCTGCGAGGCGGCGAGCCTCCTTGCCGGAGTGCCGCCATGGGATCTGGAGGCAAAGGTCCTCGCCCACATGTGGGAGTGGCGCGAGGAGGCGAAACGCCGGGACGAAACTCCGCTGCCGCGACAAATCGCGGCACGGCGGACAGAGCTCCGGTGTGATCTCATGGCGACATGGCGGGTACGATTGTCGCAACCCAGTGCTGGGCACGCCACAATTGCGGCGGTAAGTCCCCTCTTTGAGGAGTGGATAGAGAGGTGCCACGGCGTCCTCACCTTCCGCCTGATGCAGGTTCTCACCGGGCATAGGTGCTTCGGTGGGTTCCTGTTCAGGATAAAGCGGGAGGATACGCCCGGGTGTTTCCATTGTGAGGATCGTCTAGAGGACACGGTGGAGCATACGGTGGAAGTTTGCCCTGCCTGGGCGGACCACCGCCGTGTCCTCGTGGAGGCGATCGGCGGCGGCGACCTCTCGCGTCCGGCCCTGGTGCGAGCCATGGTACGGAGCGAGAGGTAATGGGAAGCCGTCACCTCCTTCTACGAAGCAGTAATGCTCGAGAAGGAGGAGGTGGGGTGCGTGAGGGAGTGGCAGTCTCTGCGCCCTCACGTACCTAGCTGCCGCAGGAGGAGACGCCCCGGGCATCGAGAGTCCATAGTGGACTCCCGGCCACCGTAGGCGCAAGCTTGCGGGTGGCGAGCAATGGGTAGCTCGCTGCCCGGTAAGGACCAAGCTCGGGTCGACGGCGCGTAGTGTTCCACGCGCGCCTCAAAGAGATGTCAGCAAAACTGAAGGGGTCTGCTAGGACCGATGCCTGCCGGGGTCGCGTGATTGTTCGAAAGAGATACCGTGACCCCGGCACATGGGCAACTGAAGGAACATGGGTAGGTTTTAGTCAGTAAAAGTCTGACATGCCCTCCCACTCCGCCCAGAGCGGGAGAAGTCATTTGATGATTTCACAACCAAAAAAAAAAAAAAGAGGTGACTAAGGGACTTACTAGTAAATGGGCAACAGCGTTCTCCATATATTTTACCTACATAATGCGATCGCCAACCCGCCAGCCAAGGAAGACGATTATGGCGAACCCCCCTAAATTGGAGGAGCCCTATGTCCAGCAGTGAATGCCTTTCGGCTGAAATGATGATAACTTTATTTCGATTTTCAATACAAAAATGACAACTACCACAGCAGAGCATAACATAGCATATTAAGCTTTCAGTTTTGTAAAAATACTGCATTGCTATACATATTGTGTTCTTAATTCAAAAACAGGCTTGGTGGTTTAAATCTAATCTTAATAAAAACCTTAGTTTGTAATAAGAAAGATAATGGTTTGAGACATTCCCAATTTGTGTTAAATTCCAGTTCAACATATTTATGCTACAAAAAAAAGAAGACAGCATCAGCATTGGCGCATAACAAAATCGATTTTCTGTTAATAACAGCACAGATTCCGTTTCCTTTTACTCATCTCTCTGACGTTCCCTAATCGCCTGTTACGGTACCAACATGAAAAAGATGAAATCGTTTATTCAGTATTCAATTCGCATAAACGATACGGTGATCCCCTGCCGCTTTCATTTCCAACTGAATGATAATCAACTTCACCGTTCTTCATTTTTTTCAGATCCACCATTAAACGTTCTACATTCAAATAACCGTAACTCATTTTCCTGCTAACCTCCTTACCTTTTAATATTTCTGAATACAGAATATACGCGTACAGCATTATTCATGTAATCCGTCAGGGTATCGTACAATCGGACAGTCGGCGAGAGTGGCGCGGACAAAGACGCTACGAAATGGAATTTTCAAGTAGAAGCACTTGTGAGCGCGAATGTACCGCAGCAGATGGATTACTGTGGAATTGTTGTAAGATGTTACGGTTTAAAGTAGGTCGGGTTATGATGATTTTGATTTGAGTTTAGAATAGAAAACGTTTTGTCTGTTCGCTATTCCTTTAAAAATCGAGTAAAATGGCAGTGTAGACGAAAATCAATCGTAATTTTCTTTATATTTAAATTATTATTTTAATATACATCATAATTCACGGCCTGTTTTTTTTTTTTAATGACATCTCCTATGAGGTTTTCAGCTACTTAACAGGACTTGCCTGTGGCTACCGTAATAAATTCAGGCCTCCAGCCAGAGCTTAAAAACTTAAAACTAGAGCGATTACTCGCTAAGGGCACCCCTGTGGGATACAGACTTAGTCAAGTTGAGGTCTGGCTTCGCTGGTAGAGGGCAGCAAGGGACGGCCTAGATCAGAATGAATTCTTAGCCTAAATTCACCCACTGGTAGATATAGGCTTATCATTTTGTGCGATCCCCACGCTCCTGTGCCAGCTTCATCCAGGCTTTTTCCGCGATGGCAACAATGTTGTCCACCCATTTCGCCACCAGACGATCAACATATCATTTTCCAATTCTCGAACGCCACCCTTACTCCACTTATTACCACTGCGCCTTGCTAGGTGTCCTGCCCAACTCCATTTTAGTTTTATAATACGCTTTTCGATATGGAAGACCTTCGTACGTCTTCGTTTCTTGTCGTTACAAACTCCGTTTATTAGCCTGATGGCAAGTATAGAACGCCTCATGACTCTATGTACAACTCTCAGCCTAAACACAGCCTCCTGCGTGAGCGTCCTCGTCTCGGCACTGTACGTAATGGTGGGTAGAACGCCGGGCATAACACACTGGTTATAGATGAGGGACTTCAGATATTGTAGACATTTCGCTGATCTCAAAATGATGTCCAGTTTTCTAAATACGGCCCACCCAAACAGTATTCTTGTTACTTAAGTTATTATGTAGGTACAAGGGACCAGTATGGATCGACTGCCTATCTGACCTCCACAACCCAGTTACTGGGTAACACGACACCCCTCGGTAAGATTGACTTTCGGGTTTAACCAAGAAGTCTTAAGAAGGATCTCGCTTTTCTATAAAGGATCGGTGAAGTTAACAATCAGTTCCTCATGCTTCTATATGATTATGAGTGAAATATATATGAAGAGTTGTACAGTAAGTTGTGTGTATTCCATCTATGTCTGACACTTGCTGCCCACTTCCACCGACGCCCTAAGCTGAGGTCCCCACAGGGCACACCTTTAGTGTGTATTCACTGTAGTTTTATGTCTTTAAGCCCTGGCTGGAAGCCTTTTTTTATTGAGGCAGCCACAGGAAACGTGCAGGTGCAGAGGCCATTTCCAAAAAAAAAATGCGGAAATCTGTTTGTGCTCAAACTCTTTCACGTAAAATTGTCACCCCATACGCTGAAATAAAGATGGTGTACCCACACTATCAGATTATAAGGGGCAGAGGAACAGCGACGCTTGTGGTGCGATAATTTCATTTTGCGAATGATTGTTCTACACGCGTATTGTTGGGCTATGAAACATACGTTTTTGAACCCTTACATAGGGGCTAAAATGTGCAATGATTTTACAACTTACTTCCACGGAAATACTGTTGTTATCAATTCAGCACGTGATTCTGAATGCCTTGCGCCGATTTTGTTCGTCAGTTATCAAAAAAACTTTTTAACAAAAAATTAAACCACCGAAAAAACTGAAAAGCATAAAATAATAAACCGTAAAAATTATGAGTCGGCGCTTTGAGTGATCTTTGTTCATTGATTTTTCAGCGCCGACTCAAAATTTTAAGGTTTATTATTTTATGCTTTTCAGTTTTTTCGGCGGTTTAATTTTTTGTTAAAAAGTTTTTATTTTATATTTTTTTGTGAATTTAATGTACTAATAATACTTGGCAAGGTATACTCTATCCAACAAAAAAAGTATTATCAAAATCGGACTACTCTGTATAAAGTTATGCGTGGTTATACATTACAATCAGTGAGTGAACAATCAATCATCCCTTGTTTTCCGACCCTTAGGGTTCGATTTTGTTTTCCAAATTTATATGGGACCACCTTGGGAGTATGTTCTATGTTATAGGGTTTTGGTTTCCGCACTCAGTCCTTTAAGTGGACCATTGTGCGTGGGCCATGGCGGCCGTCGGTATTTACTCCAACCAGCCCACCTCCCTCCAGAAGTTGGTTATGTCTCCTGGTCTGCTAAGAACGTCCGTATAAGATTTGGGTGTCCCGAGGGTATCTGTCCTAATCTGGGTGACGCCTGTACATTCTGTAGTTCGGTTTCCTCAGCCTCCATGCAGGCCCTGCACACAGGGGGCTGTCCGTTATGCCTATTGTGTAAAAGTGTTTGTTTAGCGGGCAGTGTCCTGTGATGGTTCCCGTCATCAGACGCAGACCATCTCTGTCCAGGCGTAGCAGGCGTCTGGTTAACCTGCCATCCGGGGATGGCATAGCTTCCCTGGACTGCCTGCAGCCTGGTGCCGAGGTCCACCAGCTCTCCGCTTGTGTGTGGGTAAATTCCTGCAGCCACCTGCGTAGCTGGTTGAAGGGGATGGGCACGATGGGCTCGGGGCCGCATACTGACGCGCTGGATGCCTTTCTGGCCAGTTCGTCAGCAGCATCATTGCCTAGTGATCCGCTGTGTCCCTTTATCCATTGCAGTGTCACTTTATTGCGATTAGAAACTGTTACCCGTTCTAATGCGTTATGACATTCTAGTGTAAGGCTAGAGGTTATGTATCTTTTGGCTAGGGATTGGAGGACTGAGGCGCTGTCGGAGAGTATACGTATATGAGTGTCCGTAACTCTTCTGGCTTCTATGGCATACGCCGCCTGTACAATGCCCACGCATTCCGCCTGGTAGACGGTGTTGAGCATTCCCAGCGGGCTGGATATTTTAATGTTTAGGTCGTGTGAGAAAACTCCGACTCCAGTTCCAGAGTTGGTCTTTGAGCCATCAGTGTAGACTCTTAGCTCTTCCGGGCCCGAGTGGTCGTTTTGTTCTTCTGTGAGTATAACGTCGTAGTGCTTTTGAAAGAAGTGTAGTTTTGGGGTTTTATCGCAGGGTGATGCCATCATTGGTTGTCGCTTGATCGCATCGTCCCTAATGCGTGAGTGCTTGACCCTCGAGTCATTGCTTAGGGTCCCTGCTATGTTCAGTCTTAGGGCAGCCAGGGCAGCCTCCTCCCGCACGATCAGGTGTAGAGGTGGTAGCCCAAGCATTACCTGTAGGGCAGCGGTGGGTGTAGTCCTCATGCAGCTAGTGATGGCTACACAAGCGAACCGCTGCACCTTTTCAAGGTCTTTTCGGGCTGTGCTCAGGTCTGTTCTGGGCCACTAGACTATTGAGCCGTATGTGATAATTGGTCGAATAACTGTGGTGTATAGCCAGTGGGTGACTTTGGGGCTGATTCCCCAATTCCTGCCAAGCATTATATTGCACTGCCACAGGGCTATGCTGGCTTTTGTAGTAATGTAGTTGGTGTGCTTTGCCCAATTCAGCTGTTTGTCCAAAAATATGCCCAGGTATTTGATTCCAGTTGATAGGCTGAGGGTGGTGCCAAACAGTCGTGGCAGTTCGAGTTTCGCGAGTTTTCTCTTTTTTGTAAAGAGGATTATCTCGGTTTTTGTGGGGTTTACTGATAGTTGGTGTTTATTGCACCAGTCCTCTACTATTTTCAGGGCTATTTTCCACCTTGGAAGTATATACCCTTTCCAATAGAAGAAGAATTGTCACAATCGGATCACTATGTAAAAAGTAATGCGTGGTCATACATAAAAAAAAAAAATATATACGCGTCGATTTGAGAGCCTCCTCCGTTTTTTTTTCGTCGGTTGAAAATAAAATTCTGCTGTTTTATTGAAAAGTGCAATACCTACCTACGGACAAAAGCGCTAAGGTAGGTATAGCTTAGCTTCTGACGGAGCGCCACATGGAGCTTCGTCGGTCGCAGCTCCGCGCAGCCCTGGTGGCGAGCCGGCAGGATAGGCTTTCACGCCCTATCGAGGACCGCCGGACCGCCTCGCCACCGTCGAGGCGGTCCGGCCAGTACTCGGAAACTG
The DNA here is from genome assembly GCA_932294355.1 of Aporophyla lueneburgensis. Lineage (NCBI taxonomy): Eukaryota > Metazoa > Arthropoda > Insecta > Lepidoptera > Noctuidae > Aporophyla > Aporophyla lueneburgensis. The sequence goes on from OW028759.1 coordinate 12,265,695, forward strand.
GCTCGGGAGAAGGCACGGCTCCCTGTTGTTTCGGACGACGCAGGTGCTCTCGGGGCATGGTTGCTTCGGGAAGTACCTGTGTCGCATAAACAGGGAGCCGGACGCCCGGTGTCACCACTGCGTCGACGGCCGGGACACGGCGCGGCATACGCTGGCAGAATGTGCCGCTTGGGAGGACCCGCGTCGTGCCCTCGTCTCAGAAGTAGGCAGTAACCTATCGCTGCCGGCCGTGGTCGAGTCCATGGTCGGTAGCGAGGAGTCCTGGGACGCGGTAGTATTCTTCTACGAAACAGTCATGTCGCAGAAGGAGGCTGCGGAAAGGGAGTGGGAGATATCTTCCGCACACCCAGCCCGCTGCAGGCGCACCGGGCGTCGGCGGAGGGCGGACAACGCCCTCTTCCAGCCCCCCTAAATGGGTCCAGGGGCGACGGATCCGGGGACTTCCAGCGCCCCCTACTCCTTAGGACCCGAGATGGTGGCGCGTAGTGTTCCACGCGCGCCTCTCTGTGATGTATGGGGGGGAGCTTAACACCTCGCTCCCCCCCAACGTGAGGAGGCTCGCAAAGGCGGGCCGGCACCAGTCGGGGATCGCGGAAGACATATTGGTTCCCGTGGTCCCCGACATAGGTGTGGGACGGAAAATCGGGGTGGTTTTAGTCAGTAAGAGTCTGACAGACCCCTCCGCCCACCCCAGGGCGGAGGACATCCATGAGGATTTCCACCTCGAGATCAAAAAATAAAAAAAGGTATAGCTTAGCTTAGCTTGGTTGGCTTAGCTTATATTTTTTTTAAGAACCGATGAAAATTTTTACGTTTAAGAATCATGTAGCTTAGCTTCGCTTGGTTGGCTTAGCTTATATTTTTAAGAACTGAAGAAAATTAAGAATTAAATTAATTACCTTTAAGAATCATGCACTAAATCACACAATGGGACACAGCGCTGATTTTCAGTGGTCACACGAAAACAGCGTACTTACGAAAATCAAGTCAGGAATATATCATGAGTCAGAATTAAGCAAGTTTTGTTAGGATTTTTAGGGTTAATCAATATATGGTAAAGCATAAACACTTAATTATCAATGAAAAATAAAGGCTTCAAAAATCACAGTCCAATTACAACTCTAAACAAAACCACATAGCGTAGCATTTCCTTTACACGATAAGCAGATATACAAAATGACCACCATGAAACAAGTTGTGTAGTTTGCTTGTTTGTAGTTTCACTCTCAACTCAGTTCTGATGGATAGAAGGTCCGAATGTAAATCAAAGTTTAACTGCGAACCCCTTTTTTACTTAACGAAGGGGCGGGTAAGCTAGTTTATCATATTTATTGTGATGTTTTATAGAACTAGGGTTGTTTAGCGTGATAGTTTGTAAACTATGATGTATTAAGACAGGACTAGGGCCGAAAATAAACAGCGATTAATGTAAATGCAGTGATTAGGCTTATGTGTATGTTAAATGTTTGAAAACCAATTCAGTTAATGCACATTTTGCAACCCTTCTCCAGGAGAGTAGCTAGCTCACCAGCACTCTCTAGATCTACCGTCAACAGACCACGGTGTTCCAATCCATGTCCGTCCCGACACTTGCTCGAGCCAACATGCACAGTTGAGCCTGTAGCATTAAATTTTTCCCCAAATAATAATAGTTCAGATCCAGCCCATCCCTTGCGGTTTTCGTCCAGCAATGCCGAAGGTCGAGGTCCATACCTCACAGGGCTTTTAGCATGTAGTTGCTCTAGATGAAAGTTTTTAAGCCCTGGCTGGAGGTGTTAATTTATTAAGGTAGCAACTGGCAAGTCCCGTTAAGCAACCGATAATCTCATAGGTTGACCAGCAGGATGCCATTCCAGAACAAAGAAACAATATTTGTTTTTTAATGTGTCATCGCTGTTTTCCTGGACACTCGAGTAGGCCTAGATAACGTATGTTGCGTACTGCGACAGAGGAAATTAAAGCAATGTCGCATTGTTTACTTTTATTACTTCACGGGAATTTGAAGTAGGAGTCGACGAGGGAAGGAGTGCGGATAAGATTTTGTATAAACCATGCTCATTCCGCAGCAAAGATTGAGGTACAAATATTATGAATGTCCCCGTTTTCTTTTGTTTTGGGAACATTTTGAAGTACTTTCAAAATGTTTTAAGAACAAAAGAAAACAATTGGAAACCATTTTTCCTTATAGGTACTACCTTATATGGGTTAGGCAGAGGCGTACCTAAAACACGTCCACATTTCGTCAGTTATGTTAAGGTCACATATGGAGGCGAGCCTATTGCGATAATTCGCACAAAATCCAGACTCTGGGCTGGTACTAAGAAATTAAGATGGTAAAATCTAATATCACTTTGCCCGACGCAAGAAACGAATTTAGATTTTGTAATTATTTAAACTACCTTTTGCTAGCGGCTTCGGCTGCGTATTATATAGGTAACCGTTGCGTAGTTTAAAAGATCTTTGCGTACAGACATGGGAAGCAACTTTGTTTTATACTATGTAGTGAAGAGATAATAAAATATGTACATTTCCTCATATTCATCGGAAGGGGTCTGAAGTCGAACCCCCTTTAGCTTAGCCTAGCTCTTATATAACCACTAGCTTTTGCCAGCGGCTTCGCCCGCGTGGAGGTCGAAATATATCCCGCGGGAACGTACTACCGGGATAAAAAGTAGCCTATGTGTTAATCCAGGTTATAAACTAACTGTGTTCCAAATTTCATCCAAATCCGTTCAGTAGTTTTTGCTTGAAAGTGTAACAAACATACACATACATCCATCCTCACAAACTTTCGCATTTATAATATTAGTAGGATATTCTTTATTGAATAACAATAAAACATAAAACAGCAAACCATTACATAAACCGTACAAATGCCTCAAAAAACCTAGTGTAGTGGGTACGTGAAAAGCTCTCGGACTGAACTTTTACAAAACTTTCATTTGGAATAATTTTGGCTTAGTAATAACAACCGCATAATTTGATGGATACGTGTATGCCACGCTTGCCACAGTTATACCAGGAGGACCACGAGGGGGCCCCATTCCTTGGAAAGCACGTTAAGCCATTGGTGCAAGCTATTATTCTTGTATCTTCGATAGTTGTTACAGGACGTCAGAAGCCTGAATGACCACCAGTCTTACCAAAGCATATCGTATTACACATTAACTGGTTGTAGAGGTTAGATAGGTAGTTGCTTCATGTAAAATACTGGTATACAGTTGCATCAATGTATTCTGGTGGCTAAACCCAACGTAAGAAAAGGCTAGGAAGATGACGATGATAAACTTCGGAAAATCTATTTAAAGTCTATCAAAATATTTTTATCGGTAGCTTTCAGTATTGGTAAATTGAATTGAAAACGTGCAATACCACATCTCCAATCAAACTGAAAAAAAAAAAAAATAATAATAATAAACTACTTCATCATTATTTATTTATATTTGCTTTATTGTACACCAGAAAAAAACAACAAGAACATTTAACACAAAAACTTATTTATTTGACATAACAAAACTCTACCGCCCCCAGCTTATCACGTAATGTATGACAAATGATTCTACATAATCTTCACATATCTCGGTCTAAGCTTGTAGGCTGATACCGCATCCGGGTTTATTTGTCATAGCAGTCGACTCCCACCCCACCCGGGTGAATTCATCTTTACTGACGGGTAACAAGGAAAAGGTTTAGAGCCTAAGGCCTAAACAGTTTCAACATATGTTGCAAATATTGCAAAGGAGAAGGTTTAGAGCCTAATCAGTGGCAACATAAATTATATATGGAAAATTAAAAAATTTAAAGCTTTAAACCTAAGGAGTTGCAATTTATATTATACTAGCTTTTGCCAGCGGCTTCGCCCGCGTATTATACATATAAAACTTTCTCCTGAATCACTCTGTCTATTGATGAAAACCGCATTAAAGCCGTGGCGTAGTTTAAAATATCTAAGCGTACAGAAGCCGGAAGAGACTTTGTCGTATATACTGTTCCGTCCCGTTTGACTGTTTACTCTATGCGCCTACGTTTCTAGACGTGAACAGAGTGAGAACTGTCACTTGTCAATTTGACGTTGACACTTGGTCTTGAATAAGGGAGGATCGTCGCCGCTTGGATTTCGCGACCTTTTGAAAGTAATCCCATAGAACCGATCGTTTTGTTGGACAATTAGTCGTGATCCTATTGTTTGATTGTAAATAACCCCAATGGACGAAATAGAACGGGTTTTAGTTTGAATTTTGGTTGAAATACTTTGAGGTTAATGTGATAGTGATTGGGACCGCATGTCTCGGTAGCAGATCATCTTGGAGCGGCCTTGTGTCCTGAGAATACCTACTTACAACGTCACTACACAATACAATATACACTCATTTACATACATAAATCCAGGTGGGCTCCAGAAGCAGTTTCCTTCTACCATCATGAGGTGAGTCTTTTGATTATTATATTGTTCTGCTCCGCGCACGGCGGACAGTTCGCTCGCCACTTCTTGACCTAGGGCCCACGATTATCACGCTTCCACATAATATTTAAATCCTATGGTAGGGGCCTGGCCTGGCGTCGAACATATACTATGGAAAGATGTTGAGAGAGTAAAAGGCCAAACCAAAGGACTAAACATTTGCAACATACTTCCCATGTGATACTGTCGGGTACGACAGTAAATACATTCAAGACACACACAACAAACAAACACATACAACAAGACATTCTGGACTCTCTTCTGTTTCAATGGCTATTTAGAGGTCTGAAGAATAGGGTTGAAAGTACCTTATCCTCCATCCATTAATTCAAAATGGTGTGCTACTGTCAGACGGTTGGTGTACACTGTTGGTGTCCGCATGCAGACACCACGAAAGGCGACTTTATTTTATGTGCAGATATTGTAGATGTTAATTGCGCGGATATATCGCGATGTTGTAGTGTTGGCAGTGAAGATGTCACCAAAGATAAAAAAAACCTGAGCTTTTTATCAACCGCTACACTAAAGAAAATTCCAAGAATCGCCTTGCTTTCGTCCTGCTAATCACACTCCATTTATAACAATATCGAGATAGAAGAAATGCCTCATTCCGGTGCAAAAAATATTGATTTGGAATAATAATGTAATGGGCGTTCTTGATAATTACTTATACAAACATGATTTTTCACGATTGTACCCTTTAAGGAGTCGCAAATTGTAGGTGGTCTGTTTGACTTTTTTTGTTGATCAAAATATCTTTCACGACCGTTACAAAAATTGCTTCAAAGAATCATAATCATTAAAATCAACAAAACATCTCTATAAGTTAAGAAATCCCATTGATTTACATTTTCCTATTTTTTTAACACACAGTCTGCCTTTCTGCATATCCCTTTGATTTAGACACACCTCAATCTCAAAAGATTGATTTGCAGATTAAGCTCTATAGCACAAAAAACATCCAACAAACAAAAAACGCAAAGAACGTCTACTTTTATACCGAACAAAAATAAAAAAATAATCCCTATATTATTCGTCTCACACAAAATTAATCGTCTATCCACGAGCCACATAACAATGCCTGTTATTCTCTATATTATTGGGATCACGGTCCAAGATTCCAGAGATCCTTGACTACCCAGATTGTGGTCACAGGATAGCTTTATTAGCAGCCAGATGTTTCCAGAATGTAGACCCTGGTTCTATTGCGAAACCACGGCTCTCTGGTTGGAGGGGCGCGTTCGGAATTCGTATGAACCATTTTGAGATAATATTCGGTTTTTTGGGGCCGTCTTAGGTTTATTTAATGGTTTGTTGTTTTAGGATTTATTGGTATTCAATATAGAGTATGTTAGTTGTATAAAATTAAGCTATAGTGGGTTTGAGTTCGGACCACTTTTGATTGATAAATAATTTGGATTTTATTGTTATTTTATACTGAGTTAAGTGGATCATATATGCCATGGGATCTGGAGGCAAAGGTCCTCGCGCACATGTGGGAGTGGCGCGAGGAGGCGAAACGCCGGGGCGAAACTCCGCTGCCGCGACAAATCGCACGGCGGACAGAGCTCCGGTGTGATCTCATGGCGACATGGCGGGTACGACTGTCGCAACCCAGTGCTGGGCACGCCACAATTGCGGCGGTAAGTCCCCTCTTTGAGGAGTGGATAGAGAGGCGTCACGGCATCCTCACCATCCGCCTGACGCAGGTTCTCACCGGGCATGGGTGCTTCGGTGGGTTCCTGTTCAGGATAAAGTGGGAGGATACGCCCGGGTTTTTCCATTGTGAGGATCGTCTGGAGGACACGGTGGAGCATACGGTGGAAGTTTGCCCTGCCTGGGCGGAGCACCGCCGTGTCCTCGTGGAGGCGATCGGCGGCGGGAGCGAGAGGGAATGGGAAGCCGTCACCTTCTGCGAAGCAGTAATACTCGCGAAGGAGGAGGCGGGGCGCGTGAGGGAGAGGCAGTCTCTGCGCCCTCACGTCCCTAGCCGCCGCAGGAGGAGACGCCCCGGGCGTCGGGTAGTCGATAGCGGACTCCCAGCCACCGTAGGCGCGAGCTTGCGGGCGGCGAGCAATGGGTAGCTCGCCACCCGGTAAGGATTAAGCTCAGGTCGACGGCGCGTAGTGTTCCACGCGCGCCTCAAAGAGATATCAGCAGCAGTATAGGGGTCTACTAGGACCGATGCCTGCCGGGGTCGCGTGATTGTTCGAAAGAGACACCGTGACCCTGGCACATGGGCAACTGATGGAACATGGGTGGGTTTTAGTCAGTAAAAGTCTGACACGCCTTCCCGCTCCGCCCAGAGCGGGAGAAGATTTCCCATCCAGAAAAAAAAAAGTTTATCATATAAGCTGGTCATTGCAGGCTTTGAACTGCTTATTTAAGACGTTTGTACAACGAAATAAAAAATAAGAAAGTACATAATCAGCTTATAATATTCCCACTGTTGGGACACAGGCGTCCAATCGGTGAGAAGGAGTGGGAAGTAATACATCACGCGGAGCCAGTGCGGGTTGGAAGATATCAACATTTTTCGAATTTTTGGCTTTCGTACGAATCGAATTTTTGGGTTTCCACACAATTGTTTCTTTTAGCAGAGATGATGAAATAATGTGCACAAAGTACAGCAACTGTTTGGGTCAAACCTACGACCTTCTCTTTGTAAGTCGCGTCCATTACCCATTGGCAAATTCGGTCACCAGTGGTAGTAAATATGGTTGCCCAGTGGTTATCATATTTATCGAAGATATGGCATAGAAAATTTTGTGTTTTGACATGTCGTCATTGTATGTTGTTGTGTCATTGTACGTTTCTAGTTAAAATAATAAAAATAAAAGTGGACCCTGAGGTCAACCACCAATAGAATATACATATTTGAAAACAAATCTCTCTCTGCCTAATCCAGAAGGAATGCAAGCGTAATACTATTTGAAACACAAACAGCCTCAGATATTGCTCTATTTGCATACAAAGCAACAAAAGTCACCATTTAAACTTTAAATGTAACCATTACAGTTAACTGAAGCTCTAACGTTAACGATAGTTACAATGTCGTGGCATAGTTCACTTTATTATTACTTAATTGCTGTGTTCTTACTTAGATATAACTTGAGTTTCTTTGTAGTTTAGTTTTGGGTGAACTGGTTAAGTTTAAATTGTGACTGGAAAAGTAATTAGTAGAATTCTAGACTATTATATTAGTAGAGGAGTAGCCCAGTGGTAGCGGCTCCGACTTACGAGATGTAGATCGTGGGTTCGAACCCAGGCAGACGCTTTACTGCCAGGGTCGCAAGATTCGTTCGAAAGAGTTACCGTGCCCTCGCTTATAGGCAACGGAAGGAACACGGGTGGGTTTTAGTCAGTAAAAGTCTGACACGCCCTCCCACTCTGCCCAGAGCGGGAGACACCATTTGATGATATCCCACCAAAAAAAAAAGAGGCGGGTTCTTTACGCTGTGTCAATAATTTCATCACCACTGCTCTCAAAACGGTGAAGGAAAACATCGTGAGGAAACCGGCATGTCTTAGAACCAAAAATTCGATGACTTGTGACATCTACCAACTCGCACTGGACCCGTGTGGTATATTACAGCCCACTCTCTCTCACAGAAAGAAGGCCTGTTTCCCAGCTGTGGAGACGTTTTAATCTGATTATGTGATACTGGTAGGATTAAGAGTGTACCAAGCTTCTGGTGTTAATTGAAGCATGGTGGCTCTGGCTAGAACGAGTGGTTCGCGCGCTAATTTAGGTATTTTCTTTATATTTTTTAAACAAATACACATTTCGAAAATGTAAAATGTATACGATATACATCAAATGTAGTTTTGTAAAAAAAAACGTATTTACGCCGTACTAAAAGTTAGGTTAGATAGGCGGCCGCTTCATGTAAGTATTAGTAAATAGTAATAGTTAGAGAAGTAATATTAAATTTACATTTAATAGAGAAATCTCGTTGGCTCAGTATACACAGTAGACATGTATGTATATAAAATAGTTATGCGAATGATTTTATTTCTGATAGTAGATTTGTACAAATACTTTTTCACGTTAGTCATGTTTTAAAAACTAGATGAAGTCGGCGTTTCCTATCTGACTACTCTGAGAAAAGAGGCTGAAACAAACTCCGAGGTCACAGTCTATTTCATCTTTTTCATCAACAAAACAATTGTATGCAAACTATTTGGTAGGAAATTACAGAATGTTGCTCTTGATATAAAAGAATAATCAATACCGATCCCCTTAGTATTATTGGGAACAAGAACCGTGCCAATAGACCTTGCCTTTAGAAAAATGTTTTATAAGTTCAGTTTTTGCAGAAAATTCTCCGAAACATATTGATGGTACTACATTTTAAGAGGCTTACTTCTGCTAGCACCCAGCCCGTAAATATTTTCCGATATCGTTAAATAAACTCCAATATTCCAGCTTCAACATACCAACAAAAGAATGATACACTTCAGTTTTTTTCAAAGCGTTTTTTTTTTTGCTAAAATAACGTAAGCTTTTGTCCAAACAAAATCGTATAAAAATCTGACCTAACCCGCAACATTTTTCAGCCGGTCAATCGTTTTGACAATATGAATATTGTCATCAGTGTGTAGGCCGCTTTAGGCACATGCCCTACCATTGACTAGGAAGCGACTAGCTATCAACGATTTTCTCGCTCGGGAAACTTGCAAAAGATTGTAAAACTAGTATAAGTAAGAGAGATAAGTATACACATTGAATCGCTTATAATCGTTGCGTATTGATACTCAAAAAATAACAATAGATAAAAAAAACACGCACGAAAAGCAAATAAAAAACTGGAAAATTATTTTAAAAAACCGGCCAAGTGCGAGTCGGACTCGCGCACTGAGGGTTCCGTACAAACCTGTAGGTATCCTCGGTTTATGCATAAGGTTTATGTTTATGACATTAAATGTTTTTTTTTTAATTTTTATATCTGAGTTGATTGAATTAAAGGTAAATTGCGGTTTACGATTTATGACGTATAAACAAAAAAAAACTACTTACTGGATTTCGTTCAAACCAATTTTCGGTGGAAGTTTATATGGTTATGTACATCATATATTTTTTTTAGTTTTATCATTCTCATATTTTAGAAGTTACGGGGGGGGGGGGGACACACATTTTACCACTTTGGAAGTGTCTCTCGCACAAACTATTCAGTTTAGAAAAAAATGATATTAGAAACCTCAATACCATTTTTGAAGACCTATTCATAGATACCCCACACGTATGGGTTTGATGAAAAAATTTTGAGTTTCAGTTCTTAGTATAGGGAGAACCCTAAAATTTATTGTCTTTTTTCTATTTTAGTGTCTGTAAAATCTTAATGCGGTTCACAGAATACATCTACTTACCAAGTTTCAACAACATAGCTTTTATAGTTTCGGAGAAAAGTGGCTGTGACATACACGGACAGACAGACAGACAGACATGACGAATCTATAAGGGTTCCGTTTTTTGCCATTTGGCAACGGAACCCTAAAAAGTGGACTGCTTTTTGAAATATTTTGAATTGATATCAAGCAGCCCCATAATATATTTTTTCAATTAGTTTTCTATGAAAGCGTGTTATTTCGTTTTATTTTTATTTTTGCTATTCTGGTGATCCTGGCCCGGACAATGACACAAATTTTAAATCATCGTATTGTCATCTTGAAATGCATGCTTTGACGTTGACTTTGTCATCGCTTACTCGTTCCTTGCCAACTAATTTATAATTTCTAGCTCAACTCGCTTCTCGTTAATCGCCGTTAGTAGTACACGCGCCTTTTCTTATGTTTTTAAAACATTTTCATAGGCGTTAGGGCCCAATACACACGACCGATAGGGCTCCGACACGACATCCGAAACAAATGTTATGCGCATACATTATTATGTACTGATAGGCTTGAGGGCGGTAAAATGGCGCCTTGAATATATTGCACGGTATATTAGGTTAGAAGTGAAGTGTTGTTTTACTAACACCGTTTGGTTTTATTTAGTAACGTTTTAATTAGTACTGCAACTTAGTAATAGTAATTTCATTTCATTTCATTTCATTTATTCATTAACAATTTTTAAACTGTGTCTGAATGTTTTACAATAAAGAAATCACATACAAGCTAAAACCAATTCGCAACTAAGATCCATAACATTAAAAAAACAATAAAAATATAAAGTAATAAGAGTCTAAGCATGTCAGTTCAAGAACCGATTATTTAAATAAAATAAAATCTAATAAAAATGTCAACAAACTTCAATAAATAATCTAAACATGTCATAGCAATCTTCATATAAATAATGTAAAAATGTCTCAAACCACTGTAAATCAAACTAATTCGATACTTGTATTAACAAACTTCAACAAAAACTATAATATAAAGTAAAAAGCATCGTACCCAAAATTCATTACAATAGTCTATCAATTTAAGTAATATAGAAATTTTATAATCAAATATATTCAAATAATCTAAAAATATCATAATCAAATCAAATTAAATATTCTATAAATGTCATCACAAAATTTATTAATTTTACTCGTAAACTAAATCTAGTTATATGTATCATTTGTGGTGTATAGTCATAAATTCATTAACGGAATAAAAACATTTTTCCAACAAAAATTCCCTGAGTCTCCTTTTAAACATGGTGGTTTTATATAACAAACATCTTAAATCCTTAGGCAAGCAATTAAAAAGCTTCACCGCTTGATACCTAACACAATGTCTCACAATATTCAGTTTCGAACTAATTCCAAGCTTCAAGTATTGGTTCCGCGTGCTTTCCCTATTGTGTCTTTCTTCCTCCGTTTCATATTCATTTATATGCTTTGCCAGGCTGGTCAAGACTGTTAATATGTAAAGGCTTGGTACGGTAAGGATAGACAGCTTTTTAAAATATTCACGACAGGACTCGATTTGGGGGATGCGAACTATTGTTCTGATCGCCCTCTTTTGCAGCACAAAAGCCCTATCAGAGTTATACCTGTAGCTATTTCCCCATAGTTGAATACTGTATCTCAGTCTTGACTCCACCAATGCATAATAAACCGATTTTAAAATATTTACATTAAGTTCATCTCGTAGGCTCCTGAGGGCATAACATGCTGATGATATTGATCCGTCTATGGCTTTTAGTTCATTTTTCCAATTTAATAAGGAATCAACATGAACTCCTAAAAATTTGACTGAGTCTACGACTTCTATTTTGTCTCCATTTAACATAACATCTAAACTGTCACTATCGCGTGATGTAGACTTAAATAATATAACGTTTGTTTTTTTAGTATTTATAGTTAATTTATTAGCCATAAACCACGATTGAAAAAATTCAAGAGCCTTGTTGACAGAGTCGCTCAATGAGTCAGCAGTATTTTCGCTAACAATAGCATTTGTATCATCTGCGAATGCTATTATGTTCATGTTAGAATTTATCTTTGTTGCTAGGTTAAGTAAATCGTTCGTAAAAATAAGAAATAGGATTGGACCCAGTATCGAACCCTGTGGAACACCTGTTAAAACCTTTCGTAAGTTTGAATGATATTCTACTTGAACATTATCCTTATTGAAGTCTTTAATCTCTACATACATTTTCCTATTTTTTAAGTATGACCGAAAAAGTTCTAGAACCTGTCCTCTTACACCATAATGTTCCATTTTAGCAAGTAACAGAGTGTGATTTACAGTGTCAAATGCTGAACTTAAGTCCAAGAAGATTCCAGCTACCCTCAATTTTTGATTTAATTTATCGGCCACATCGTTAACTAAAGTGCTAATAGCTTCTGCAGTTCCAACACCCTTTTGATATCCAAATTGTCTATTATTTATAACTTTATTTATATTGAGATGAGTAACTAAACGAATTTTAATCAATTTTTCAAGGATTTTTGAGATGGTTGGTAAAACTGAAATAGGTCTATAATTTTTTGTATCCATCTGTGAACCTTTTTTATGTAAGGGAATAACTTTCGCTATCTTTAGTTGTTCAGGAAAAACACCAGTATCAAAACATTTATTGAAAAAATCTGACAATGGTAATGCAAGAATTTTAATATTGTGCTTTAAAACACTTATTGGCACGCCATCATATCCACTAGAGGTTTTGTTTACCATTGACCCCACAATTTTTACTACTTCTTCAGGAGTCACGGAAGTCAAACACATTGCACTATTCACCCTACTGGTAGAGTTTTTTAAAAACAAAAGTGAATTATTTTCATCAGTAATATCCAAATGGTGGTTATAATTATTAAAATGTTCAGCGAATATATTTCCAACCTCCCTAGGGTCATCAATAATTTTATCATCCATTTTCACAAACAGTTTATTCAATTTTTTTTGTTTATCTTTGTTCCTATGACGATTTACTACTTGCCAGATTTCCTTGCTTTTATTTTTAGCTGCCTGTATTTTTCCCCTCACAGCATTAATTTTTGCTCGTTTTATAACTTTTCGAAATAACCGAATGTAGTTTTGTTTATAGGTTTGTATGGTATTATGACAACTTCCACTATTTACACACAACAATCTCTTCATTTTACTCGACACCCTTATACCTTTTGTGGTCCATTTAATGCCAGTACTGTTATTTTTTAAAACTATGTGCTTATTTTGCTTTCTGAAGCTACAAACGAAAGCATCGTGAAATTTCTTTAAAAATGAGTTAATTCCCATAGAAGACCAGTCAATGTCTAATAGTTTTTTACTAAAACTCTCGTGGTTTTTCTTTGTGAGCATTCGTTTTTCAATAATAATCTTTTGGTTATTGTTCCATTTTTTTTCCATAACCATATGAAGCTTTAACTCACAAAAAAGTCCTGCATGTCCGTCTGCTAAGCCATTATGGTCCACGGAAACTTTTTGAATGCACGAGTCATCTAAGTTGGTGATAAAATTATCAATACAAGAAGATGACTTATGTCGAGTAAACGTAGCCGTTTGAATTAGGGTTTTAAAATAGTCTTTGGAAATTGTAAATTTTACTAAATATATCGTTACTGCTAAGCACGAGGTTCTGGGTTCCATTCCCTGGTTGGGTATAGTGATATTGGGTTTTGCTATATGGAATTTCTCAGTAGCAGCCTGGAGTCCGGAATTTATGCTCGGTAGTTGGCAATTGGTTATCAACCATTACATGGGACTTAAAAATAACTAGTGAAATGTGGGTTTCCAAACATCTCTGCCCATTTCTTCGGGGAAACAAGGCGTGATGTTTTGTTATGTGTTTTAATGAATACTTCAACGTTGCTTGGTGAATAGTGTTTCATATCTAACTTATTCGGGGTTGAGGTCGGCTTCCAATTTAACCGAATGCTCCTAAATACTTAATTTTAGATGGAGCGACTGCCTATCTGCTTCGTTGTCAACGTCGTGTCTAATTGATTAAATAAACAGTTAATACAAACAAAAAATTATATTGTTTTTGGACAATTAGGCGTTGTAGTACTCCTCCCTCCCTTTTTTAAGGAGATTGAGTGAATTTTACACCCTGTTCCTTATACCTCTAAGCGGCGCGCCTTTAACCACTTTCTAGTGTTTTAGCTGGGAAGAACAAATGGCGCAACAAACGAAAAAGTAGCGTATTTCACAAGACACAATAGTTAATCCAATCTTGTTTGCTAAATTGGCTTGGATCTTGCTCAAACTATTTTCACTGTTGGATTAATTTGTGGATAACGATGTTGGCTACATGATTACTTAAGTGTTTTGTAATATTGTACCGAAATATGTTTTGCTGTGCAATTGTTGCTTATCCTGAAAAAAGAAAGTCTAAGTAAACAATTTATTTGACGTTGGATGCTACAAAGAAACTGTTATAGGTGACATCACACATCGGTAGGTACAATATGCCTGTTATCCCCAAGTGGTAACGCAGAGGTGTACTCATGTACACCCACATATTGCACAGCCACATTATGCCATTCGCCAATATGGTAACAAAACCAGAATGATCTGGCTTCTTAGTTTGCGTTCACATAGGCGTAAAAATATCGCAACGGGTTTTTTTTCTTGCCTTTATTTGTCGATGTAACGGCCCTGGTACGAGCCATGGTACGGAGCGAGAGGGAATGGGAAGCCGTCACCTCCTTCTGCGAAGCAGTAATGCTCGCGAAGGAGGAGGTGGGGCGCGTGAGGGAGTGGCAGTCTCTGCGCCCTCACGCCCCTAGCCGCCGCAGGAGGAGACGCCCCAGGCGTCGGGAGTCGATTGCGGACTCCCGGCCACCGTAGGCGCGAGCTTGCGGGTGGCGAGCAATGGGTAGCTCGCCGCCCGGTAAGGACCAAGCTCGGGTCGACGGCGCGCAGTGTTCCACGCGCGCCTCAAAGAGATGTCAGCAGCAGTGTAGGGGTCTACTAGGACCGATGCCTGCCGGGGTCGCGTGATTGTTCGAAAGAGATACCGTGACCCTGGCACATGGGCAACTGATGGAACACGGATGGGTTTCAAAAGTCTGACACGCCCTCCCGCTCCGCCCAGAGCGGGAGAAGTCATTTGATGATTTCCCATCCTGAAAAAAAAAATGCTTAGCGCGAGAGTTGAAAATCGAACATTGTGTTTTTCAAAACTATTTTTTTTATTGGGTGGGAAATCATCAAATGACGTCTCCCACTCTGGGTGAAGCGGGAGAGCGTGTCAGACTTTTACTGACTAAAACCCACTCGTGTTCCTTCAGTTGCTCATATGCCAGGGCCACGGTACCTCTTTTGAACGAATCTCGCGACCCTGGCAGTTTTTTTTTCAACACGTTGGGATGCACTCTGTTAAATTTTGAATCCTCAGTACAACATGGAGAGTCAAATATCCAGTGCGCGATAAAATCTCGCCGCAATTGTTTTACGTTCGTGTGAAAGTGGTCGTATTCTATTGAAACTACATACGACGTCAGGCTAGCTCAAGGACAATGAATTACCAGCGACGAGGGTGGACTGTACACAATTAATGATCAAATTTTATTGCATTTTATTTTATTTATTAGCCTTGTAGCAAATGGCCAGGTTAAGGAATTGAAGAGGTCAAAAATATTTCATTTATTTTTCAAACCATGTCCTTCATACACACTAACAATTATTTCCTCATTTCTGCACACAGAACAGCACTCTTATTGCGTAACGCACTATTAATATGGTTGAAATCAGAAAATGTCAAAAAAAAAATATTTAGTTTTATTTCACTTTAAATGGATTATTTACTCTATAAATACATTATTTATTTGAAAACCATGGCCGCCTGCTTGGCGTTATTTCAATAACGACATGTTCAGATTTGGAATGTGTTGTCGGTCATATAGTCCGACAAGGCCTGAATGAAAAAAATGTCGGACACATGGCAGTTAACGTGTTAACTGTTTTGAAGGATTTATTGCTAATCCATCGCTTCATATGTTCAAAAAATATGTCTATTCGACAACGCAAATAACGTAATGAAAGTTACTGAACTGGCAAATGAAAACCTACTTTATTAGTAGGCATGTTAGTATTTTACACAATTATTCCGAAATATAAATTATAGAAAAGCTTCTGCAGCATTTTACAGCCGCCGCCAAACCCATATTGATAGGCTTCCAATCATGAATACGTTGGTATCAACAAAACTGCGTTCCGGTCGCATCGTCACTCAGTCGCGCGTCGCGGGTGTGTCGCTGGCTTTATTGTGGTAAAAAGATTCGCGCCTGGTGTATTGAGTGTGTTTTGGTGTAGAAGGGTTTACAAAATTGAATACGCAATCATGCCATCGATTCGGTGAAGAACAATATTTACACTAATATTATAAAGGAAAAAGATCTATTTGTTTGTAATGGATAAACTCAAAGATTTCTTTCAAAAACTCTTTCATCTGTAGAAATCTACATAATTCCGGTGAAATATGAGCTATAAATTATATGCGGACGAAGTCGCGGGCGCAGTGCTAGTTAAAAATATAAACAGTAAAGTAAGATGATGACTTGACCATCCTATGGAACGAAAAAAGAAAATCATCATCTTTATCAGGCCTCCTCAAGCACACTTCTATCGGTGCTGTGATTCCCGCATCCAACGGATCTCTACTTTCACCAGGTCATCGGTCCAACTTGTGGGAGGCCGTTCAATTGTACGTCTTCTGGCACGCGGTCGCCACCCCAGAACCTACCGGTCCCATCGGCAATTCATTTTATTTTATTAGAATTTATTTTTGTTTGTGGATGGATTTATAATTTACAATTATGGACTATGTCTGAAAATAAATGAATGAAAAAAAAAATAAGTGAGCAATGAGACCTGCCCATTGCTATTTATAAGGCAACTCTTGGAACTATGTCGGTTATGTGAAAAAAAAACATGCATAAACAGACAAGAAGAAAGGAACAAAAAAATACGTAGAGGATGCTTATTTCTACAGAATTACCTTCATGCTGGAAGATATTCCAGTATGAAGAGATTTCCGTAGAAATCACAACGGTGATAATATTAAAATACGCAACAACGGTTTATTGAGAAGGCCGCTACAAACAAGGTTATTGTTGAAGTATTTGCAATATTATTTACCACTAACATAGTTCATATTTTTTAATATCGTTAATTAAAGGTTTCAATGAGCATTATTATGAGATGCTGGGTTCAAAAAGACGGTAGATTTCCAATACAAATGCAGTTCGCACTAAACAGATCTGTCATCCCCAGCAGACAATAAAGCCATGATTTTACATACTAAACAATAATTTCACGATACTGCAGGTTTCATAAAATAACCTCAAAACTCATACCGTAAAAAAATCAAGCGTTGCGTATTGTGTTGCCAGCCTTTGTGTTTTTAATCTCAAAATATGCACGCAGACAAATAATTGAGGATTAATGGTAGATGAAGAGTTATGGGGCGAGTAGGGGGCGAGTCAGGGGGAAGTACAAAGGTTGAGTTTTGTACGATCGCGAATATAATGGGGCTTTGTGATAACGTAGACAAGGTTTTAAAATTACCTGTGAGCCAGTATAATTGTAAGGTGGTGGTAAGGTAACGTAGAGTATTTTCGAATGATAAAAAAAATGTAAATAAAAACTTTTTACAAAAAAATAACAACCTTCCTAAAAAAAAACACTACAAAGTGAAAAATAACTTTAATTTTAGAATTCTGTGTCTTAGGATCTGTAATTAAGGTTTTTTGCCACCGACTTCCGAAATTAAAGTTATTTTTCACTTTGTAGTATTTTTTTTAGGAAGTCGGTTGTAATTTTTTTGTAAAAAGTTTTTATTTTTATATTGTTGGTTATGGTAGATACCCCGCACTAATCTCGCGTTATTCGTGCATTTGTCGCGTAAATACTTAATGCAAACTTAGACTTACATATATGGTTGTCACATGGATCCCATTGTCCGAATGAAATTAAATTAAAATCGAAAAGTTTGGGAAGCACCAGCTTTCAAATAAAAAAAGAATCATTAAAATCGGTTGACCCAGTCAAAAGTTATGAGGTAACAAACATAAAAAAATACAGTCGAATTGATAACCTCCTCCTCTTTTTGAAGTCGGTTAAAAAATACTTGTTTCGCATTTTATAGGTAGGTACTTAGTGAGGAAGCGCAAAATTATTTCGATTTTTCTTACTGTTTTTTTGCAATTTATAAGTTAATGTCAGGCTATATGTTGAACATAATATGATTCGCGGCCGTTACAAATACGGCTCTAGATACAGATATCATAAATTCATCAATATAACCCTTTAAGTATTTACAGGGTCAGATTAAATTCGCTGGCAATGCTTACCCACGTGTTGGGTATCGAAATAGAAAAGTATGGAATAAAAATTTTTTTTCATGCGTGCATTATGATTATGATGATTATGATGCGTGGAAGGGCTAAAGTCGGTAATCGATCAGTTGTTTTCGTAAATGTTCCTGGAGCATAGGTTTTATTTACGAATTTCCCAAAACCAATGCGTTACAGTTTAAATTACATGACAGTTAAAGTTTGGGACAAAGTTAAAATCATGGAATTTTTATTTTATTTACTTTTACATACAATACATAGATACCCTACACGCGGGTAGAGTATTGCCAACTATTTTAATTTTACCGTTTTTTAATTAATTTTTTTATTTGATCCAGGGATTATAATCCCATTAAATTACTTTTTCATGAAATAATCAATCCATGTGTACCCTGGCGTTTCTCCCTTAACAAACAATCATTTGTATCACAATATTATTAACAAACAGAATTCTCAAAATCTGAACCCTCTCACAGAACAAAACCCTGTAATATCGTCTAGTTATTGTTGAAGACATTAATTTTAACGGATTATGAGATGTTCTAACAGTTTCATCCTGCGAAAATGCTAGTAAGCAGACTTCCTTTGTGTATTTAGGTTATAAAGCTTTTAGTTTCGGGATCAGAGCTGTAAGATCATTATTATTATCTGCCTGTTATTATTTTGCTGCAGGGCAAATGCGTATTTTTATACAGAGAAGAATTAGTCATAGTATTACTAGCTTTTGCCTGCGGCTTTGCCTGTGTAAATATCACTAGGAAACGTTCTACCGCTACTAAAATTATGAGGAATAATTTCATAATACATTGTATTCATTTATATGTATTGGTGTATGCGGAGAACGCTAATAAAGCTCCCAGTCACTAGGAATTTTCCCAACCTCTTCAAAAATCATCGTTTTATTTCAGACAATTTACACAACAACTTTAATCTATACTTCTATACTATACTAATATTATAAAGCTGAAGAGTTTGTTTGTTTGTTTGTTTGATTGAACGCGCTAATCTCAGAAACTACTAGTCCGAATTGAAAAAATCTTTTTGCATTGGTTAGCCTATTTATCGAGAAAGGCTATAGGTTATATAACATTACGCTACAACCAAAAAAAGCGGAGCAGTAATGAAAAATGTTGCAAAAACGGGAAACATCGCATGGGTAGGCGATTCGACGCGACGGGAAGGGTCGGGGGCAAAATAAATTTAACACGGACGAAGTCGCGGGTAGAAGCTAGTATATTATACTCTTCTCAAACCTTCCTCATGAGTCATTCCATCCATTGGAGGCACCCTAATGAAAATTCGTTCTTTAGTTTTTGAGTTTATCACAATCAGACAGACAGACAGACGCGGCGGGCAACTTTGTTTTATAATACTCCCAACGCAATTTACTAAAACTTTAACAACAAGTTTTTGATTGGTTGTGTCGTGTACGGATCGCCCGCCATTTAAAATTGTATTGCAATATTCTGACAACTCATTGTTAATTTCAGTTAGTAACAGTAACTTTTGAAAAGCATCGTGAATTATGTGCCTTAATAGAGAAGCGTCGTGGAGGACGGGCCTTTTTGATGTTCAAGTTTCCAAAATATTCATTAAGAAATCAAAATCTACCGCCACACATAATTCGAACACATATATCTCAGAAAATGGAAATACATCACCAAAAAAACCGGAATAAAATCAAACAAAAATAAACAATTAAAATTAATGACAACAGAAACAAAACAGAGGGTCCCAACGTAGACGGCGGCGGTTTCAAATGAATGAAAAAATAAACCAAACTCGAATTTATTTGAAAACAATAAAACAATGATAAATGCGTGGAATCTGCAGCCGACGCAATTTATGGAGTATTCCACCATAACCCCATGGATTAAATAGGCTTTGTTGGTGGTATGGACACGTGGGGCGGTTGAAAAATAGTAAAATAGAGGACTATTTACAATTT
Organism: Aporophyla lueneburgensis; assembly: GCA_932294355.1. Classification (NCBI taxonomy): domain Eukaryota; kingdom Metazoa; phylum Arthropoda; class Insecta; order Lepidoptera; family Noctuidae; genus Aporophyla; species Aporophyla lueneburgensis. The sequence continues at coordinate 12,285,835 of OW028759.1, forward strand.
ATTTCATAAAATTATTCTGGCCATATGATTCATAGTCGCCATAATTTCTAGTTAGTAAAAAGGTAGGTAGACATTTAAAATACTAGCTTACTAAATAAAAGGATGTTTTATTTTAAACACGTACAGCTTTATACAGCGAGCAGTGGTGGCTCAGTGGTAACGGCCGCGACTTACGAGTAGTAGGTCGTGAGTTCGAACCCAAGCCGGCGCTTTACTTTGTGTACATTATTTAATCACCAGTGCTCTCAAAACGGTGAAGGAAAACATCGTGAGGACACTGGTATATCTTAGAACCAAAAATTCGAAGACATGTGACATCTACCAACCCGCACTGGGCCCGCGTGGTTGAATACGGCCGAGTCCCTCTCACCGAGAAGCTGATTATGTATGTCATGTATGTAAAAGGTAAGTAGATCTTTGAAATATTAGCTTACCAAACAAAGGGATTTTTAATTATAAAAACGTAATGATTTATACACTTACACAATTCATCATTATCTGTCTTGCCTTTTCTCAACTATGTTGGGATCAACTTCCAGTGTAACTGGATGTACCTGATTACTAGTATTTTACATGGAGTGACTGCCAATCTGAACTCCAAAATCCAGTAACTGGCTAACACTCTACCTTATGGTAAGACTGGTTATCAGACTTTTGAACGTCTGACGATCCGTAACGACTCTCAAAGATCCATAAATGACAATCGAAACCAACAGTTTAACGTGCTTTGCAAGACACTGAGGCGTCTTGGTATGTAAAGATAATCACCGATCCACAGCAAGTTTAACTTAACCTAATCTAACGACCGGCCTATGTCCAGCAGTGGACGTTTTTTGGCTGAAATGATGTTGATGAATCCTACTATCCTACTTCCTACTAATATTATAAATGCGAAAGTTTGTATGTATGGAAGTGTGGATGTTTGTTCCTCTTTCACGCAAAAATTACTGAACAGATTTGGATGAAATTTGGAACACAGCTTATAACTTGGATTAACACATAGGCTACTTTTTATCCCGGTAGTACGTTCCCGCGGGATATTTTCCGAACTCCACGCGGGCGAAGCCGCTGGCAAAAGCTAGTTTAATATAAATTCAAAGTTATTTTATCAAACACACAAACAAGTGATCTGCAGACACATCATCATTTCAGCCAATTGTCGTCCACTGTTGGACATAAACCTCCTCTAATTTTGTTTTGACATAATCTTCACGCTTGGCAGGCGGCTTTGCGATCGCAGTGTGGTGGTATAATACATAGAGAACGCTGCTACCCATTCTCTAGCAAGTCCCTTAGTCGCCTTCTACGACACCCACGGGAAGAAATGGGAAAGTGCTATTCTTTGCGTCCGGCACCACGCGGAACACTAAATTTAAACTCTAAATTAGCTTTCCAGAATGCTCTAGACTTGTACAATCACTTAATATTAACAAAAACAACCATACGGCATGTTAAACGACAACGGACTGGAACATCAACATAGCACTTTGTTTAGTCAATGAAGTGTCAATCGAAGTTCTAATTAGTACGTCATTAGTTAGACCATTAGTCCCGAACAATTAATGAACTCCAAGGACGCAGTACATACAAACATACAATACATTGCTATAGTAAAAAGCGTGTGGATGAAGTTTGTGGAGGTAATCTGTACCTAATATAGAAGTAATAAAGCTGAATAGTTCATTTGAACGCGCTAGTCTTCGTACCTAGCAGTCGGATTCGAAAAACTGTTTTTGCAGTTTTGAGCCGACCTATTCCAATAGACGGCATGTATGTGTCAGTCATTATGTACCTCAACCCTATTTTAGAGAGCTCAACGACCCGCCACAGGAAGCTACCAGATCTACTTTACAGGACATTTGCGTAGGCTATAAACAAAATACTCAAAACCGTCAGACAGTTATGGTTATAAATAAAATAATCTTTAATTCAGATAAGTAAACATCCATAAGGGTTAGGAAACAAATAAAAGATAACTTATACCTATGTTAGTAAACTTATAATCTATTTAGACACAAGGTTGTTGTTCTTAACACATCTTTGAACAACATCACCTAATAAAGGAGACTCGCACCTCACCACTATGGTCTTTAGGATGGAGTTGGAGCTTTCCCGCACTCTGCATATTAACGAGGCAGATTTCCGTCTGACGATGGCATGGACGCCATCGACGTGTGCTTGTGCAAACATGTTTGATGCACTGCAGAAACGGGGCAGCCCCATCAACATCCTGAACCCATTATTATATTGGACCAGTAGGGCGCTGATAGCCCGCTGAGTATAGTTGGTCCACAGACTGCACGTGTAAAACACTTGGCAATAAGCTTTGAAAAGCGTTATTTTGACAGCCCTGCTACAGCGTGCAAACCTACGAACCAACATGTTACATCGGTTATAGAGTCATGTATTCAATTTAGCCTGCATGGTACGCACATTCAATGTCAGTATTTTTTTTAATGTCATAAAAAAGAAACAATAAATGTAAAATGTCAATATTATTCCCTTACACAAGCGTGTAAGCGAATAATGTTGGCTTGGTGGTACATTGGAGTAACTTAAACGTCCTATCGCCTAAAAAAGCGTATTAACAAGACAAGTTATTTGTAGCTTCATGTTTATATGCCAAAGGCAAAAAACTGGCATTGAATAAGTAGGGTTTTATCAGTTTCCTTGTTAAGTAAAATCTTCAATACAAAGGTCCAAATTCATGCTATCCCATTGAAAAACTTCAAGAAATAGTGTACTGATACGTCTAATGATTATAATTCTGTAAATGTTATCTGATATTTCTGTATTACGATTGCGAATCATAATCTGTTCAGCATACAGACTTTTTTTTGGGTGGGAAATCATCAAATGCCGTGTCCCACTCTGGGCGGAGCGGGAGAGCGTGTCAGCCTTTTAATGACTAAAACCCACCCGTGTTCCTTCTGTTGCCTGTGCCAGAGCCACGGTAACTCCTTGAAACAAATCCGCAAACCTAGCAGGTAGCGGCCATAGCAGATCCCTTCATTATTGCTGACATATCTTTGAGAATTTCCAGCATACCTACAGCCTAATCTGAAAATATGTAAGAAAATTCAAATTTTACGGGCATACGAACCACAGTCCCAAAGAGTTAATCTCCAAAATTAATTCGAAAATTAAACTCCTAAGCTATCCAGATTTCACAGACTTGTTCGAGAGGTCAAACTCAGTTGCAGTCCCCCAATGAGATATAGTAGCAGGAACTTTCTGGACCAAGAGTTATAATTCCAGCTCCTTGGACATCTGCCAAGCCCCTAATGTAAAAAGCGGCGTAATGGCTTAAGGCAATGTTCTGTACATCTTTATTGAGTCGGAATTTAAGAGAAAATTAGTTTTATACGAAGTTAATGTTGGGTAGGATTGTATGGCCGTGTTGGAATTGAAATTGTGTCTCTGTGTTTTTTATCATTGTTTATTTGTTAGACCGGACTTTACGTCGGTCCATCTTGTGTTAGGAACTGGGTGTTTTCAATTTAATTCAGTTTTACAGCGACTATTGAGCCCTATTGAGCCCTTTTTTACTCTACATTAAAGTACATTTTCACTAATATTGATTGGGTCAAATGCGAAATTGCCCTCATCACATTCGCTTTTTTCATAAACATAAACAATGTGGTCACATCATTTCATTCCAATGGGGCCGGAAGTCTCTGGAGTGGTGACCACGTACTGAAAGACAAGGCCGCAGAAATCCACTGAATGCAAGATGCATAAAATCAGTCGAATCGGCGATAGGTCCAGCAATGGACATCGTTCAGCTGAAATGTATCAACATTTCAGCCAGCACGTATTATCATCAGATAATGGTGATATTATTAGTAAGTATATTATCTCAGAATGCATAATGCAATATGTAATGTGCTTAGCCCTTTTCCTAACTGTTATGGGGTTGGCTTTCAGTGTAATCGGATACAGCTTTATACGAGTACATAACATAAAGCGACTGCCTATCTGCCCTCCACAAACAAGTAACTGGGCGATACAATTCTCTCCTCCAGCTGTCAGATGTTCCAGCTGCTGACTACTCGGTCACTATTGCCAAAGATCGACTGACGTACCGTCCACGACAAGCGCAGCCAGTAGATATATACGGTCTAATTACGCTTCCTCACGTAATTCCAGGTATGTCCATTATGTGCGAATTAAATTATTATTACCTACATTACTGTCTCGCTCCTGAGTATGAAAGAGGACGTAAAATAAGATACTCGTTTATGTTTATTCTAACTAAAACTTAAAGCTTATATACTTTTTTCAACTAATTTCAGCCACAAGACCACTGTCCGCTGCTGGACATAAGCCTCCCCCAAGAACCGCCACTTTGTATGGTTCATTTTTTGGGGGGATTGGCGATCGCAGTATGGTGGTACAATGCATAAAGAAAGCTGTTACCCATTATCTAGTAAGTCCCTTAGTTGCCTCTTACGGCACCCACGGGAAGAAATGGGGTGGCGTTATTCTTTACGTCCGGCATCACACGGAACACTCAATTTAAACTCTAAACTAGTTTTCCAGAATGTTCTAGACATGTACAATCACATAATATTGACATAAGCAAACATACGGGATATTGTACGGCAAAGTACAGACACCAGCACATCAAGGTACCCGAAACTGGGGTGGCGCTATTCTTTACGTCCGGCAACATACGGAACTTATTAATATTTATTATTTCAATTAAATATACTTTGGAATTGTCACTCAGAAGAAACTAGTTGCCCATACCAAAGCGTAGTAAGTAGCCTCAAAGAGATGTCAGCAGTGCTGAAGGGGTCTGCTAGGACCGATGCCTGCCGGGGTCGCGTGATTGTTCGAAAGAGATACCGTGACCCTGGCACATGGGCAACTGGTGGAACACGGGTGGGTTTTAGTCAGTAAAAGTCTGACACGCCCTCCCGCTCCGCCCAGAGCGGGAGAAGTCATTTGATGATTTCCCATCCTGAGAAAAAAAAAAAATAAAAGACCTGCAACTTTTTGCGAGATAGCCGAGCGAGAAAAGCGTTGAAAGCTGGTCGCTTCCTTGTCAATGGTAGGACATGTGCCTAAAGCGGCCAACACACTGATGACAATATTCATAATGTCAAAACGATTGACCGGCTAAAAAATGTTGCGGTTTAGGTCAGATTTTTATACGATTTTGTTTCGACAAAAGCTTAGGTTATTTTAGCAAACAAACTGCTTTGAAAAAAAAACTGAAGTGTTTCATTCTTTCGTTGGTATGTTGTAACTGAAATATTGGAGTTTATCTAACGATATCGGAAAATATTTACGGGCTGGATGCTAGTAGAAGTAAGCCTCTTAAAATGTAGTATCATCAATATGTTTCGGAGAATTTTCTGAAAAAATTGAACCTATAAAACATTTTTCTATCGGCCAGGTCTATTGGCACGGTTCCTGTTCTCAATTATACCGAGGGGATTGGTAATTTATTCTTTTTATCAATAAAAATATTATGTAATTAACCTTCCTATACTCGCGCCAATTTTCGTAACACATATACTCGCGCACGGTGTCACAGACCGATAGTTCGCATCCCTACAACATATTTTTTTACTACGAAGCCTAAAAAATATTATTCATATTTTAAAGTTTAGGATATAATGAAACAAAATAGTATGAATAATATTTAATTTATTAATTATTTTACTGACTTTCGGTCTATCACAAATCAGTCTTCGAATTTGAGATGTTTTTCATAAGTACTAGGAAAACAAAAATAAAATCTGTACGTCTTTTTAAAAACAAAATAAACTTCTAAATAGTAATAAACAACATATCAAAGGACATATTTATCTATGTTTAGCTTAGTTTTGACCCTCACCATAACAATCAGAGCATACGGTTACAGCATGTTCCAAACAAAAGTATTTTTTGCATTTGGCGCAGTTGTAATGTGTCTTGCGGTTTTTTTTGGATGAGCAGTATCCATAACGACTAATTTTATTATTGTTAGATGTTAATGAAGACTAAGGTTCATCTAATTTACATATTTCGGCGAGCTTATGGTTCTCGGCAAGGATGTAGTGAGAGCCCGACGTCTAAGTTACGGATTGATCAGATCGTATGCTAAGGCTTCAAGAAAGATCCTACGGCTAATTTTCTTGGTACGGTTGTTGTGTAGGTATATTATAAACATATTTATACTCGCTACATTCACCAGTCTATAAAATATCACCATCGGCTATCTATTTGTACCACGTGCAACGCTGTAACTCCCACACATTTTGTCCACGGTATCAACTCAACCCTTGGTTCTATTACAATCCATTATCATTTCTGGTTTACCTGTATCTTCATTGATCTGGGCATCATCGTGCATGCTGGATACAAGAAGGACGTTTTAGGATTTTAATTGTTTTTTTTTTCCAAATTTCTGTTTTTGTTGTTCTAGTATGAAAATGTTACTTTAAATGTGTAGTATTTATTGGTAGATCAATTTTATTACATGTTATTCAAAAATAAAAATAATAAAAATTTCTATGCCAAAGACTTCTACTCCGTTCACCTTTTACACCCATTTTTTTTCAAGACGTTAAAAAATGTCACCCGGTATATACATCATAAAGTATTCAAAGTTTGTACAAAATATATAAATGCACTAAATATATTAACATTATTACTTACACAAAAAGTTGCACCTATACTCGCGTCGGTCTCATGGACCGATTGGTGCCAAATGCTACAACACGTGCGCTTCGCACGAACGCGCAGCGAGCGCTAAAACGAAGCTAGCTACAAATCCGGCAGCTAGCAAGGAACTCGACCTCTTGGGATTTTCGTGCATAAAAATAATTACGAAAATCGGTTTCGTCGGTCTCACAGACCAACGCGCGAGTATAGGAAGGTTAACTACCAAACAGTTTGCATAGAACTGTTCTGTTAATGAAAGAGACTAGGAGATTAAAAGAGACTGTGACCTCTGAGTTTGTTACAGCCTTTTTTCTCAGTGTAGTCGGATAGGAAACCCCACGCAATTTCCCATCCAAAAAAAAAAGCGTAGTAAGTACCTATGGAGAAGAACGGGCGAGAAACTTCATGGATACAATTTTAAATTATATTGTTAGAAAAATGTTAGATACATAATTAATGTTGAATTTATAATTGTGAGAAATATGTTAAAAAGACGCACCCATTAAAAGCGTCCAGAGTACAGCTAATCAAATAAAATAAAATAAAAAACAATCCTAAAGTGAAATGACAGCTAAGGGTGAGTGAAGAGTTTTTTTTTTTATTTAGTATTATATTTACTTTATAGGTTACTTTTAAAAATAAAAACAACTTGCAATATGTAGTATGTTAATAATATTGGCTTGTGACATTGCTGCGTATGGATACTGATCTCTAAGATACAGGGACACCCCGTTTAGATATCAGGGATTTCATGTTTTGCGCATAGCATACGCCATTTAGTTATAATAGCACTGTACTCGAATTTAGTAAATAGGCTTTTCTTAAATAAAATTATTTATTTATTTAGAGGTTGCAACTGATGGAGTCCGTTCACGAACATGACTAAGAAGGGAGATAATTGATTCAACACACGCTATATTCAGCACTGTCAGCGAAACATTTGAGTAAATGACACACTACGAGTCAGGGCACATTCAATTTAATGAAATAAATATTATTATCAACAACAGTATGGTACCTACACCAGATGAAAAGAGTTCACCTGCCGGAGCCTGCGCACCACATGACAACAATCAGAGACAGTGGTCGCAGCTTTCAGATAAAGTTTTGTAACTCAATGCGCATCGCGCACTTTGCTGCAACTATCAACGACGTAGCAAAACGTTCCGTCTGACTAATTGCAATCTTGTGTCCTTTTATCATTTTAGTCGAAAGATATCCAGTGCTAGATATAGGCCCAATATGCAGGGTTTTCCATAATCGCCACGCTAGGCATGCGGTTTGGCGATCGCAGTTTGGTGGTAAAATGTATAGAAAACGCTGCTGCCCATTCTCTAGTAAGTCCCTTATAGCCTCTTACGACACCCACGGGAAGAAATTGGGTGGTGCTATTCTTTACATCGGGCACCACACGAATTTCTGTTCTTTACGTACAATCAACGTCCGTATATTGAGTAGGAACTACTGCGCCCAAGGTTGTAACCACGACCACGACTGGTTAGAGTTTGGTTGGGAGCAAGGGCCCTTAGAGCTTGATCACGTACAGCACGCGGTAATGAGAGTGGAATGGTCTTGGCGAGTTTGTATTCACAATGGCGACCAGGCGCTTGCGCGGGTCTACAAGTAAAGTGGTTAATCTTACTTGACGCTGCGTGTGAATCGTGAACAGTCGCTGGTTCGTCGTGAATCTCACACGTTTGGTATTGCCTCGAGCGTACCGCACGCACCAGTCGTGAGCTTTTTAATCAGCCTATATTGTTCCCACTGCTGGGACACAGGCCTCCTCTTGATAAGAGGGAGTGGGGCGTAATCTACCTCGCGGGCCCAGTGTGGGTTGGTAGATGTCACATGTCTTCTGATTTTTGTTTCTATGACATGCCGATTTCCTCACGACGTTTTCCTTCACCGTTTTCAAAGCAGTGGTGATGAAAATATTTGCACAAAGTAAAGCGTCGGCCTGGGTTCGAACACACGACCTACGACTCGTCTGTTGGGGCCGATATCACTGAGCCACGAGCTTGTCTTGAGCTAACTTGCGAACGATTACTGTAGATTTTTACGAAAAAATGTTGTTATCAATGCATTAGTAAGCTCTACGTACAAAGTTGTCTTATTGGCCTGACTTTATTTGTTAAAACTGATCACAGTTTTTAACTGAATCTGGCCAACCCTGGCATGTTGGTCAATTAGTTCTGTTGTTGATTAACTAAAAACTGTAGTATGTTCTTGAGTGTTCACTTCATGGTAGTACCCCACTCAATTAGATTGAGAAGTTGCTCGTTTGGATCCTAACTAACGATATTATAAAAATCACAGCATTTATTTAAAATAAAACCAATTAAAAATCGTCTGTATATGTATAAATAATAAAGACAACAGCAAATAAATTAAAATAAGCCATGGCAGGTAAGAGATGACCTGCAGTCTAGGACTAACTGGGTTGATGGAGACCTTGAATTGTGAAAACGAAAAAAACGGATGATTGTGAAAACGAAAAAAACGAAAAAAACGAAAAATACAAAAGAAACGGATGGGTGTGAATTATGAAAATAGGTCTTTCTGCTACGACATACCTCCCTCTCTCCCTCCCACAGTCAGGAGGCCTGTGGGGCCCATTGGGAACCTTATAGGCTGAATAAGCCACGATACAAAGGCGTTATCAAAATCGATGTGTTGCCATAGAAGCACAGTCTATTGTACCTCTAAAAATAATGAAAATTGATGGTTTTAACAAAGTCGAATTGCGCAGGCTTCCTCCATTCTTTTTTTTATAAATAACCCGTGCCAACCTTTTTATTTCACCTTTTTATATGTCAATTGAAAATACGAATATGGGGTAAACAAAATATAATAGAGCCTATATTTTTACGAAGCCACAGTGCCACTTAAACACGTTGGGGGCTTTGGGGCCTTTTGTACCCCAAGGACGGTGTTTAGAAACAAATTCACCCTTTGATTTTTTTGCATATTTTATGCTTTTTTCCCTATGCGGAGGCTTTTGGACGGAATCTTTAGGCATTATTGTTTATTTTGTTTCTCTTTTGTGCTCGTAGTAAAATATTCTGTGTGTGTTTGGGGCCTTATTTTTGAGAAGTGTGTAAGTGTGAGATGTTGAAATACTTTTAAGGAATAAAAAGAAGTTATGGTGTAGAAAATGTTACGAATATATTGGTTAGCGATAATTTCAACAGCTGTTATCTGAGCAGTCAGGCGTTGGGTTCTTAGTAAGTTAGCATGGAATTTAATAAAGTTTGTGTATGTCAGCTCCGACGCACTACTGAAGTTTACTCCTACCGAACGATTATAAAATATATAGATTAGTAAAGATAACATAATGCTTAATGTAACGGAGAAAGTTTGATTTTACTCCCCATACATTTTCATACCCCGGGCTTATATATGAAAATAGATTAGTACACAGGCCTGTTGGTCTAGTGGTTAGTGACCCTGGCTGCTATGCCGGAGGTCGTAGGTTCGTTTCCCACCCAGGACAAATGTTTGTGTGATGAGCACGATCATTTGTTCTGTGTCTGGGTGTAATTTATCTATAATATGTATGTATTTAGAAATATATAAGTATGTTTATCAGTTGTCTAGTACCCATAACACAAGCTCTGCTTAACTTGGGACTAGATGGCATTGTGTGATAGTTGTGGAATATTATTATTATTATTATTATCATTTATTTATTTTCTTACATATTAAGTATATTTTTAAATATTTTTACAAAAATTATACAAAAAACATTTAAAAATATAAAAAATAGTGGCCCAACGGCATCGGGAGCAGGGTCCAAGCTGCCGGTGGTCAGGGCTCTAGAGAGAGGAACCTCCTGACAATACGTGCCGTGTCTAAGAGTACTGCTTTCTGAATCAAGCCCTTGACCCAGCCGTGCAATGAGAGCCTCCTGAGGTGTTGGTCGAGGCTCTTCGCTATTAGCCCATTTACTGTAACAATTATCGGTACAATGATTGCAGAATCCACGTCCCACATGTCGACAACCTCGTGTGCTAAGTCAAGATACTTGATTTTTTTATCTTGTTCAACTTTCACGAGATTCTCGTCATGAGGGACAGCGATATCAACAATCATTGCACGACGCTCTCGTCGATCTATCACCACAATATCAGGCTTATTGGCTACAATAGTCCTGTCTGTGATGATAGATCGATCCCAGTACAATGTGGCGTGACCATTCTCGAGAACTGGGTCGGGCACATACCTGTAGTATGGTACTTCAGATTCTACAAGGTTGTATTGCAAAGCAAGTTGCTGGTGGATGATCCTAGCTACTTGATTGTGTCTGTGCAAGTACTCGCCGTTAGCAAGACAAGAACAACCGGAAACAATATGTCGGATGGATTCACCGGGACGGTGGCATGCCCGACAGATGTCAACCGTACCGTCCTTAACAATGTATTTCCGATAATTATTCGTCATGATAACTTCATCCATAATCGCACAGATAAAACCTTCGGTTTCCCCAAAGAGGTCACCGAAACGCAGCCAGGATACGGACGCCAAAAAGTCTACATCAGGCCCATGGAGAGCCCGGAAAAAGCGACCGTGAAGCTCTTTGCTTTGCCATACTTCCTTACGATCCTTAATATCTAATACTGCAGGTTTGCGCCAGTTCTCGTTCGCCAAGGAGAGCGGGGTGAGGCCCTTGTCCACTGCAACCACATCTCGGTGCATCCCCACGTCAGTTTGAAGGAAATATTCCCTGAGACTGCAGATCTCGCGGTTGTGGAGGGTTTTAGCGCTTAGGAAACCTCGACCCCCACACTTCCGCGGGATGTACAGTCTCATCACTGATGACCGTGGGTGATGCATCCGATCTGCCGTCAGCAATGTACGGACCTTCCTATCCAGAGCGTCAAGTTCCGTTTGAGTCCATTTGAGTATGCCGAAAGAATACATCAAAACCGGCATGACCCAACCGTTGAAGGCACGCACCTTGTTGCCGCCTGATAAAAGACTATTAAATACTTTTTTCAGGCGGCCAAAGAAGCGTTCCCTCAGCGATTGTTTCATGTCGGTAGCATTGATGCCTAATGCTTCCGACATACCCAAATATTTGTAGGTTTCGGTTGAGGAGAGGGATCTAAGGTGTATAGAATCCGTAAGTTCGGTCCCCACGGATTCTACAATCCCCCCTCGCTTTACATGCATGACTGCACATTTGTCCACACCAAATCCCATCCTGATGGCACTACTGAACGTTTCTGTTACCTTCAGTAGCTCCATCAGTCGCAAATTGTTGGGGGCAAAGAGTTTCAGATCATCCATGTAAAGGAGGTGTGATATCACCTGACCACCTTTTCTCAATCGATAGCCTAGACCTGAATCCTCCAGCAGTGTGCTTAGAGGATTCAAGGCTAAGCAAAACCAAAGCGGACTCAAACTGTCGCCCTGAAATATTCCTCGCTCAATCCTGATCGGTTCATTGATCTGCTGGATTTGTGGACATCCTGGATAGAGAAGGACCGTCCTCCACTGTTTCATACACGACATCAAGAAGGTGCGTAGAGTTGCATCTATTTTGTACAATTCTAGCACCCTCAGGAGCCATGTATGTGGCACGGAGTCATAGGCCTTCTTATAATCTATCCAACATGTCGACAAATCCTTCCGGGATCTACGAACCTGTTGGCTTATGGTCATGTCTATAAGGAGCAGCTCCTTAGTACCACGGGACCCATTCTTACATCCATTCTGAGACACCGACATAATTGTGTTACTTTGAATATGCTGTGAAATTTTTACTCTAAGAATGGATGTAAGAACTTTATAGACCGTCGGTAAACAAGTTATGGGTCTATAATTTTTAGGTTCCGTAGTACTACCCGATTTATGAAGAAGGTGGGTAACTCCTGTTGTAAAGAACAGTGGTAGCGACCCAGTCTCTAAAGATGACTGGAATTGTGAGGCTAAGCAGGCATGTGACCTTTGTAGCCATTTGATCCAAAAATTGTGCAGTCCGTCCGGTCCTGGGGATTTCCAGTTAGGCAACGGACGGACTGCACGGGCCACATCCAGAGGACTGATGCTAATAGCCTCCATGTTTGGTATTGACTCACATGCCTGCTCAACAACACGCATCCAGGGTCCTTCAGTGTGACTGACGGGCACCGACCAAATGTTTCGCCAAAAAGCACTCATTTCGTTATTATTTGGTAGACACGCGTCAGTCACACCTTGAGTTGGGTTGGGTCGCTCCCAGGCTCTGTACACCCACCTTTCATCGCTCTGGAACATGCGGTTCTGAGTGAACCGGTCCACTCTTCGCCTATACCGACGGATACGGTTTGCCCATGCATAAACTTTCTGCTTCAGGAAGTCGATGCGCTCTGTGACACGGGATACATATTCTCGGGGACTAATACTAGTTCCCGAGAACGCCCGCTTCACAAAGCGCATCACCCTTGGGCGTGTATTGCCCTCCCTGAAGCAGATGAGCTTCGCGATGAGCACCCTGGCCTCATTAATACGACGCTCAATCCTGCATTGCCAGGCCGGTGCGACAGGTTTTGGTCGTACAGCTCGATCAGTGTTGGGGAATTTGACTCGAGCTATACGACAAGCCGCAACAGCCGTGCAATACAAGATTGAGTGTGTATCGCAAAGGTCTGCACTGCTGTCAATAAAATTTGGCAGCAGCGCATCCAGGGCGCACACCAGTGCTTTGTTTTTTTTATTCATGGGCAAACGTGGTAGCCGTGGTCTAAGGTCAGGTGATATGAACCGGTACTCACGAATCGCATCCTCCAGAATGCTCCTTATGTCCACATTGCACAGGTTATCTGCAGATATAGCCCTGACTTCCTCCTCCTCATCATGTTGGTTTGCCTGCAGAACATCGGCAGGCGTATGCATGACATTCTGAGATGGGGGAGGATTACTAGCAGAACTATTCTGCATTTCCGAGCGCAGTCGATCAAGTGTAGCGTCATCCAGTCTATGATTGTGTTGAATGACGCGCACCTGATCCGATAATCGTTGGGCCGAGACGTTGACGGCTGGTTCAAGCACCTGAAACAGAGAGAGCATCCGTACTCGGTACGCTGTCAGGTTAATTCCTCCCTCTGTAGCCCCATAATATGCGCGCATCACATTTTCATTTATGGACTGAGTCCATCGCATGCGCGACACATTTCCACCGGCAGCGGGGACCCTACTCGAGGCCTGTTGGCTTCGAGGTCCCAAGCCCGCTGGTGGCCGTCCTCTTCCTCGCCGTCGTAGTGGTGTTGGTGACGACGGTGGGGAGAAAAACTCGTCGCTCGAGCTCGACGCAACTGCAGCGGCCGGTGACACGACGCTCACGGTTGAGGCGCGTCCCGGCGGCTGCGAGGCGGAGCTGAGCGACAAGTCCGGAGATGGTGGGTGTGCCTGTCGTCTTGTCCTGGCTCTGGTCTGCATAATTTACTTGCTCACATTACATATGTAGGTATATTAGTATTTTATTGTTCTGTATGGGTTTCATTTTTTTATTGGAATTTTGGAGTTTTTCATTTTAACTTATTGATTAGTATTATTGTGTGGTTTTTTTTTTACTGAAACTATTAAATCTATACTGTAATTTTATATATAATCAATGTAAAAATGTAGAGCGTAAATTTTCCGTTTTGACTTTGACAGATGCCATAGACATTATTAATATTATTATTATTATTTAGTAAGGAGTAAACTCCAAAAAGACACTTATTTTGCAAATATAGATAGTACATAAATGGTGTACATACATTATAGCTCAGCCATACTTCACCATTTGCCATTCAAACATTTATAATATCGCTCACTGAAGTTTAAAAAGAAGCTTGATCCATTAATCTCAAGAAAATCAGCCATTTCTTTTTTTTTTAATCTCAGTCACGATTTATTAGATAGAATTTCGTCTAAGACAGCTGATGATACCTATCCATCCATAGATGTAAATGGGACTTTAAGTCGGTCCGAGGAGTATGAAACACAGACAGTTTGTATGGAGAAGCAGTGCAGGTATATAATATTTTTTACTAAAACTTAAATGAATTATGGTTGAATTTCGACAACTAGCCATAAAAAAATGGTGAATTAATACACCATCATTCATTTTTGCTTATTTTTTTCATTAATAGTTAATCTATGTACTTATGACCTACGTAGCCGTGGTTTTAAAGAAAAAAAAATCTGGAGGATTTTGGTTTAAAATTGTTTATTTACACCTACGATGTTTTGAATGAGTAGGTAATAAATTGACAGAAGTTACCATCATAACAGATTCTAATACAAATTTCAGAACAAAATGATTTCCTTATCAACGAAATAATCTAAGATAACATTTACGAAAATAATCTACCTCGCAGGCAATCTTTTGCCCACCAGAGATAATTAATTAAATATCCATATTACTTACGAAGGCTTAGTAAAATCCTTAACATGTATATTCAAATAAAATGAGAATTATATTCATCCAAATACTTCTGGCCTCGAAAAATATTAAATTAAATAAAATCTAATTCGTTAATTCGCAAATATTCTCTGGGACGTATATTGGCACTGGGAAATCAAAGGAACAAAGCGAGGGTACCGTAATAATCTTATTATGAGGATTTCGGAAAGATTATCACGCCGAATTTCGGTTGTTAGAAGATATGGAATATTGCGATTTTAATATCTTGTTTTAGTATAGATTTGAAGACTAAGGCTGAGAATTAGTAATTTAAAGCTTGCTTGCGCGTTATCGTTATGAAAATGCCAAGTACTGAGGCGTGAGTTGGATCACAATCCCTTTAGCTCATTTAAAACTTAAGATAAACAATTGCCTGCATAGCAGGCAGCAGTGACAGTCTTCTATGAATCCAACACCATCCTTTTTTAAGGCCCCTTTTAGCAAAGAAAACTACGATCATTCCTTTATTACTGATCTCTGTTTTTTCTGCCTCTAACGACATTGCGCTCATGCATAAGAAGACATCAACGTGGCTCTACCTGCAGACGTATGGTGCTGTAAGGCAGTGCAACGAGGCCACGAGTGAGGCTAACCGCCAATATTCCTCTAGACCGGGATGGTGACAGTATGAGAGTCCACTGTATCCAGTGTGAGGTGATGCGATTCCGTCTTCATCCGGCTTCGCTTCCACCCGCCAGTCATAATGAATCTGGTTTGTCGGACCCTCTACCACTTTCATCTTTTTCAACTTTTATACAAATAAATACAAAATAGTTTATTTTTCTTTAACAAGATTTGTACAACAAAGCTAGTGGTAGGAGTGTCCTTTTAAGCAAACAATTGCCTGTGTTAGGACACTCCACTCTTCTGCAACTTAGATAAAAGTAATGTACCTACATACAAAATTCGGTATTTACTAATTATACATATAAATTCGACATAGTAAATTACAAAATTAAATAGAGAAATTTAAACTGTTTTGTGTATGTTACAAGTGAGTTGAGTATGTGTGATATGTGTGTGTGGGGTGTATGTGTATGTGTGGTGTGTAAGTGTACATATGGTACATAGGAGTAAGTGTATGCATAAATGAGTGAGTTATGATGTGTGCTGCAAGAGGGCTTCGGTGTCGCCGTAGGTGAGTTGTTTTATCTTTAGTTATAAATTTTTTACATTCATAATATTGCCTAGTTTATACATATATAGATCTCTTTATTTATTTTATTGTAAAGTTGAAATGACCGTTTTTCGTATTGTCTATCACAAAACCTGGTTTCTGTTTGTAGAATCGGTGCTATAATATCTTTCCTTCTTTTTGACAGGATAGCGATATCATAAGGCAGATCTTTGTGTTTTTTTAAGATCGTATAAATAATTAATAGTTTTCGTCTTTTATTTTCCCTTTAAAAGCGATTCTTAAAATCTCAACAAAGGAGGATTTTCATCGCGTCAAGAAATGAATCAAACACAACATTTTATGCCAATCAAAAGCAAATTCTTAATTTTAATATTACACCAAAATCCAACAAGATTCACATCAAACAAACGCATACACTATACAATTACCCAAACTAAGTTCATAAACACATGCGCGAGGCACCCGAAAATTAAGCCACGCCTGATTCCAGAGAGGAATTTAATCATAAGATGAATGGGAACAACGGAGTAGTTTCCAGCAGACATTAACTTTGTATATTGTGAGAATTTACGTAGTTTAGAGCATAGATTTAGAAGTGTTATAGTCTTAATGGTAATTGATATAGCTCGGTTTTGGAGTTTCTATCAACTGTAGTTGGTGTGGCGTTTGAGTATCATTGGCAAATTTTACTTCTTACGTCCGTGCCGTCCGTGCGTTCGTGTGTTGCCGGACGTAAAGAATAACATCACCCCATTTCTTCCCGTGGGTGTCGAAAGAGGCCACTTAGGGACTTAATAGAGAATGATGATGATGATGAAGATATTTCGTAAGACTGTTACACTTTCGGGCGTCTGATGACCCATAACGGCTGTCCACGTATGATATCGGGACCAACGGGACTTAAACATAACTGGCGAAATGTGGTTGTACTATAAACGTCTGTTTAACCCTTTGGGAATGGCATTTCTGACAATAGGAAGAAAAAAATGTATATTACTACGGTTGTATATTATAGTTGTTTTATTAGGTCTTTACCTATGAAATTGCCGTTCTGCAGTACTGGCCATTTCAAATCAAAATAATTTTTGTTTGTCAAAGAATTCTAATTTCAAATTAATTTTATTATAAAAACATGGAATTCTTTTTCCAAAAGTAGTCATTTGTTTATTGATTAGTGTTACATTTTCATCGCATTTCAATCTTTTTCGTCATCATGGATACGTTAAAAATTCGAGTAATTTTGGAATATGAGTACCGTCGTGGCAGCAACGCGGCACAAGCGGCACGCAACATCAACGACGTTTACGGAGCTAACACTACAAACCAACGCACCACCTGTTATTGGTTTGCTCGCTTCCGTTCTTAAAATTTTCGACCTGAAAAATGAACCTCGCGGTCGTCCAAAGACTTTGGTCGACAATGACGAATTAAAGGCGATTGTGGAAGCTGATGATACACAATCTACAGCTGAATTAGCAGCAGCTTTCGACGTTAGCGTCAAAACAATATTGGTCCATTTGCGTCAAATTGGCAAGGTAAAAAAGCTTGACAAATGGGTGCCCCACGAACTCAATGATCGCCAGCGTGAAGTACACGTCGAGACGTGCCTTGCACTGCTCAACAGACACACAAATGAAGGAATTTTGAACCGCATTGTTACCTGCGATGAAAAATGGATTCTGTTTGATAACCGCAAGCGCTCAGCAAGTTGGTTGGATCCTAGTTCAGCACCTAAATAATGCCCTAAACGAAAACTTACCCCTAGAAAAGTGATGGTCACTGTTTGGTGGTCCAGCGCCGATGTGATTCATCACAGCTTCTTACCAAACGGGGTGAGCATTACTGCAGATGTGTACTGTGAAGAACTGAACTCAATGATGGAGAAGCTGGCACATCTCCAACCAGCATTGGTCGATTGACCTCGTCTCCGCTGCTCTTGCACGACAACGCGTGACCTCATACTGCACAGCAGACGGTCTCCAAGTTGCAAGAACTGGGGTTGGAAGCTCTCCGACATCCGCCCTACTCACCAGACCTTGTGCCTACAGACTACTACTTTTTCCAGAATTTGGATAACTTCTTGGCGGGAAAAAAATTCAATACCCGAGAGGCAGTACAAAATGCCTTTGAAGAATTTGTTGCCTCCCGTCCAGCTGATTTTTTTAAGAAGGGCATCAATAAACTGCCACTGCGTTGGCAAAGATGCATTGATTGCATGGGTGATTATTTCGATTAATACAAATAAAAAATACATGAAAAAAATTCGTTTAATTTTTTTCATACAAAACGGCATTTTCATAGGTAAAGACCTATTTATTAATCAAAACTGACCTGCACGCTAATTGCTTGACACACTATTAATCAGAATGTAAATAATTTTGAAGATAATTGCTATCCATTACTTCATATGTTCCAATCATTTGTCTGCTCAACAAAGTAAATAATGCAATGAATATCGTTGAACTGTTAAAATGAAAGACAAAGCCAAATGTTGTATTTTATCAAAAAGTCATTGATGATTTTAATGATTATAATATTGTAAAAAACATCTTAACCAATAAACAACCTGATCTTATACTAGCCTGAAAATTAAAAAAAACGTAAGAATGAATGAAACGTATATCGTGTATCATAGCGTGTATTTTTTAAAACGTAGATAATTTTATTGATATTGTGAACACATTACTCAATCAAACACCTTTGCTTACAATACCAGTACATTTCACACAAGCTTATTGTATTTGGAAAAATTTGGAAAATTGAGAAAAATTAGGTACAGCAGCAGCATGGTCAATTTGCAACGAGTGGGTGACAGTATATCTATATATTAATACGTGAAGCGAAAATTTTGGATCCCTTTTTACGAAAATTGGACGGACGGAGAAGTATGGAATTTCGCACACTTATAGTTTATACAGAGAAGAAGTGACGAATGCTAATATTTTTTTTTAAATTATACGTAAAAATACATTATTTTCAATAAATAACACGTTACACACACTACTATTCATTACCGTGTATTTAATACACACATTCATAGATAGTCTTTAATATTTTGTGTCTATATTCTTACTGAATGTCAAGTATAACCATAGGTAATAAAAATAAAAAATAAAATAGGTTAGGTAAAAAATGAAATAGGTTATAATAACCTATTTCATTTTTTAAATCTATGATCATATCGAAAATATTTGTCTTTAATATGAGTCATATAAAATCAAACCTGGCAATCTCCACTACGTTGAATTGTTGGGGAAATGGGAAAATGTAATAAAAAAGTAACATGAAGGTATTATTAACGCAATTCTGAATATATACATGCAAATATCTAATGTAGACTGTTATTGACCACTATTTCTAGACATTTACTTGAAAATCATGCCTAAAAATGCAAAAAATGTTTGGAGATTGCCGTCTTTGTCTTGCTTACAAGGACATTGCCGTTTTTGATCTGATTACCTTTGGAGAAAGCCATATTTGTTATGGCTAATTACTTACACTACATTGCCAACCAGTTTTGATACTTTTATGAGAGGGAAATAAAAAATAAGCAGTTTAAAGTTTGAAATTATTTAGTTTATTTTTTAACATTTATTTGTTTCCGACATAGTCCATAATTATAAGTTATAAATTCATTAAAATAAGAAAAATAAAATCCAATAGAACACATAACATTAAAATAATCACCAATAATAAAATTACATATACACATAAAAATTATATTTGAATTAATTGAAATTAAAAATGTAAATTAAAATAAAATAATACACATTTAAAAAACAATCAATTATAAAATTGGACATACACAATAAATTTACAAAAGCGTGTCAAATAATACGAGGAGAAGCGCTAACATGAAGCAGCATCCACCTCTGTATTAGAGACAGGTCCCACCGCTCGGACAACACCCTCAGGAGACTGTAACGCATATTTAAAAAATAAAAAGTTTGGAATTACATGCATATTCGCTATTTATACGGGTACATATTTCAATTTGAAAAACAATACTCATTCACAAACCTTAGCACTTTTTAGCCAGAGTTTAAAAAAGGATCAAAATGGTTTAATCAATATGTACTTACGGGGCCGTTTTTGCCAAATTTTTCTTCCACTTTACTGGCTCAGCCTTACGCTTTCTCGTATGCTTGGTAGTACAGGGAGATGCTGTGAGCTCCATAATACGATATGCAAATGATAATTTTATAGATAACTATTGAAAAACAGTTAAAATCTTATAAAAACTACAAGACAATTCACGACAAGTCTATCCACGTCACCATACAAACAATACTAAAATGGCATCCAAATGCCGGAGCTATGATTGGCTGCTTTGGAGATTGCCAACATTGAAACGTATGACATTGAAGATTGCCGTGTTTGCATTGGAATCAAAAATTTAAAAGCTTATTTCCATGGGATATTGCCGACTTTGCTGTGCTAAGGAGTTTTCATTAGAATTGTAAATCATAGATAAAAAATTCTGCATTCACAGTTCAATTTTCATAGATTGTGGAGATTGCCGGTTTTGATTTTAATATCTGGTTGACCAAGCTTTGCTCGGTATTTTTTGGTAAATTGTGTTTAAAATAATAAGTTTATGTTCAAGTTGATTTTCGATAAAGTTGGTCATTGAAAACACGAATAAAATGACATTTTATAAAAATGATTCCTAGCTAGATCGATTTATCGCCCCCGAAACCCCTTGTATACTAAATTTCATGAAAATCGTTGGAGCCGTTTTCGAGATTCAGATTATA
Source organism: Aporophyla lueneburgensis (assembly GCA_932294355.1). Taxonomy (NCBI): domain Eukaryota; kingdom Metazoa; phylum Arthropoda; class Insecta; order Lepidoptera; family Noctuidae; genus Aporophyla; species Aporophyla lueneburgensis. The sequence goes on from OW028759.1 coordinate 12,306,818, forward strand.
TATATATATATATATACAAGAATTGCTCGTTTAAAGGTATAAGATATGCCTCATATTATTTGTCTAGAGTGTTACTAAATGTCAAATATAACCATATTATTTTTTTATATTTATTATTATATATATTTTCTCATTTAATAATGTATTTCTAATCAAATGAAGTACGGTCGAATTTCGACCAATGGGCGATCACTAGTAAATATAAATCGTCAAACATATCGTTATAGTCCCTATTGTCAATGCAACTCATGCAACTTTGTTAGACAAGCAGTCCCAATGGGCAGAATGGCTTCGGTGTCGAGTTTACAATCTGCATTCGTTGGAACACTATTATGTAGAATAATGTAGATACAATTCTGTTGTTTTGTTGTTGGGGCTAAAGTGAAGTTACAACTGAGTTTACTTGTTAAGGTAGAAGTTTGAGCTTAATTACCTTCTAACAAGGTTTTAGTAAGACCAAAGGAACGATGAATCTACCTATTCTACTCTAATTTTACCAAAGTAACTACTGAAAGATGATATGGCTCAAATGAAGGTGATTACCGAGATAAGGATTAATAGAAAAATAGGGAAGAGAAAAAACCAACTGACTTCGAAAAAAATATTATAATGTCGGAAGCCGGCGTCTTTGGATTTGTATTTTCGTTTTTTACCACCAACATCCGAAATTAATGTTATTTTACACTTCGTATTGTTTTTTATTAACTTCGTCCATCGAATTGTTATTCTAAATTTTTTTTATGATTTATTTGTTCCATTATTTTTCTATGTCGCTATTCAACATGTGGGTATTTATGGCCAGCGGATTTAATTTGACCCTTTATATTGCGTTTATGGAATTTCATTTACAAAAACCATTTTCTCTAAATTTCCAGAACTTCATATTGCTAAAAATTTCTTTCTCCAAATTACCATCAAATAAATAGTCCTTGCCAAAACTGAAACTTAGAATAATAGGTACTTCCAATAAATGAGGTAGAAACACCAATTCTCATCACATGTTGAATTTCGGGGAAACGGAAACGATTTTCCAGAAAACAAATTTTCTTGAATCCAAATTACAGTCAGTCACCCTCGTGTGTTTATTTACATTTCATCTGAGCGTGGAGTTAAACAAATATTGCTAAGCATGATATTATTTACTTTAACTGATTTGTTTGCACATCACCCGTATGTATTATGAGCGATTGCTTTCGTAATATTTGTTTTGAAAAAATTGATTTTGTTTTTAGATATTTAGAGTTCAGTCCATTCGTCTGTCACGGGGCTGTATCTTTTGAACCGTACTAGGGTAGACACTTGAAAACTTCAAACAGTGGGGAGAGCGAGAGATTATTGCTACTATTACCGCTTTAACAAAAAAATAATAAAATAAAGTTAATAATTAAAGGGGACCCCTTTAATTTTTAACATTAGCATACAGGTGAGAAATTTTCGTTGTATGGATGGAATTTAAATGTAAAGTATTTAAAAATAAGTAAGTAAAATTGAAATAAGTTATTTATCATTGTAGGTATGTTGTAAAAGTATAATATTATGTGTAATATTGTCTTTGTGTTTATATTGAATATTGTGCATTGTTTTTGAGATTGAAATGAGCGGCTTGCTGTTACACAGATTAACCCTGAGAGGGTTTCATTGTGTAAGTGTAAAATAGAAGTAGTGTAGTTAAGTAACTGTAAAATAGGATACGTGAATTGGAGATAAATAAACTTCAAAAATCGGTGTGAAATATTTTACGGTGGTACGAAACCGTCGATTGCAAGTCTAACGCGCACTTGACCGCTTTCTTGAAATGAGTTCTTAGACCGTAGTTATTGCCTGTTTTTATGCTGCGTATTATAAAATGTAGCTTACATTTCATATAAAATATACCTACTTAATTTTTTACTGTATTATTTATTCATTTTTATTTATGATTGAGAAATGCAATCACACCTGTCAAAGCATAAAACACACTTTTTAACTCTAGACTCATTTTAAAAATAATTTGAAAAACAACTTCATCAAAGCAACATTCTAATCCCAACCCCGCATATTTTAAATACAAACCAAAAACGAGATTTTCAAACAAAATAAACTTGCACAAAATAATATTTTCACCTTAAAACGTCAGGTACAACATTTCAAAGCAGCATCACATACAAATTGACGTTGAATTTCAAGCGTGTTCAAAAACTTACGTCAACCTGGGCTGACGATGAAATGAAAAAGTTACAAAGGGCGTAGTGCAACGAGTTGCCGCCGCGTCAGTCAAACCTGACGACCGATTGTTGGTGCTGCTACCACACGGATACAGAAATAAGGCGAGTCGTTTTAATTTAAAAATATTTTTTTAAGTGACATGTTCTTTAGTTGCAGCGTATGCTGGTTCTGAATAGTAATCGAAACTGAACCGGTACGTTCGGGTCTGTGACGCTGAATCGGGTATATTCTGAATAACCAACAAAGACACTGACCGTCTGGAAAGTCAGGCGGTGTCTGTTTAGCCGTCTGTCATAGCCAATTTGTTCCGAATTAAATGGACCGATTAAGTTGAAGTCATAGTTAAAGCATTTATTTCAAATAGCTACATAAAAGCCACTTTTGAACGTCAACGTTTAAATTAAAATAAAATTTATTCTATACGCCCCTTCCATAAGGTAGATTCGAATGGAAATTAATGGACAAGAAACTCCACCGTAACGCTCTTAAAATGTTTTTCAATATTATATAATTATGTATGAAGACGATGCACCTAGAATAAAATTACCATAGCATATCAGGTAAAAGAAATGATATTAAAGTAATGTGAGATAAATTTAAATATATGATGGATACATAGTGCTCACATATTTAAAGATAACAAGCCTATTTTCACCACTTGGGCACAATTCCAAGACACGACGCTGCTAGTGCGTAAATTATTGCGGTAAACCCTAATAACATTGCTCGATCTGGGAATCGATTCCAAGACCTAAGCAGTAAGCGCTTGCAACCACTAGACCGATGAGGCAGACACGTATGACGTATAACGTGCCTTTATATGTAAGTCGGATCAGCAGGAGTGGGTGGAGGAGTGCATGCCGAGCGGTGGTATATCGTCAGGATTTTGAGTTCCCATTATTGGGATAAACAATATTATTATCAAGTACAAACAGTATTATGAACAACTATCAAGTTGTATTACAATATTAATTAAATGATAAAAAAAGAAACAATCAATATCAAAAGTCATTTATTCAAACTAGGCTGAGAGTCAGTATTTTTGAACGTCAAAGTTACATAAGACAGTCCCCCCAAAACGCCCGCCCTTCGACACTTCCTAGTGCTATAGCTGGGAAGAAGAAGTGGCGGAACAAACTCCCCAGCAGCACAGCTGTCTGTTAAGTTAGAAGAACTTGAATAAAACGGTTATAAGACAAATAGGTCTAGTAACAATACAGTTCAACAAACAAACCCTTAAGGTTACTGTTCGTATAGAGGCCTAAGCCACCCAAATACAAAGTGTATCTTTCGCTATCAGCTAATCAATACAGCTATGTGAATATACAGCAGCGCTGTACCAGATAAACCGACAGTGTCGGGAGCAGAAGCTCTGTATTGAGTCTAATCCGAAGATAGACTGCCTTGCTAACTGAGTGCAAGCTCTTTTATAGGACAATGTCCCGCCATAATATCTATGACAACTCTGTGCGAGGGCGCGCGGAAGTACGCCACGTGTTTACTTGATACAAAACACTAAAGTATGCTAAACAAAATAAGATTTACGTTATAAAGTAATCAAATAATATTAGAATAATTGTCGTAAATAAACAAAGGGTGAATTCACTACGTAAATCATTTTAAAATTTAAAGTGACATGTCATTTATTGTTTTGAACAAACCTACCGGTTACAGTTATCAAAATAAGTTTCAAAAATGAATAAGTGAGTACACCAAGTACTCAATAAATTATGTTCCGATTTATTAGACACTATCTGATAGAAAAATCACGTAAATTAATGATAATAAAAACAAAGAATAGCAAATTATGCGGACTACCCACAATTTGTATTTGACAGCCATCTCCGACACGGCCAGAACTGACGTTCTACACGACCTCGTGTGATTCTGACAAGAAAATTCTCTTTGTGATCATCGTTCGGCCTTTCTGACAAACAAAAAGACTTGACAAAAAGTACATCGGAAAGAAAAATACTGAATTAGTCCAATAAAATTATTACCAATAGCAGTTGCACCGCAACCATTCAAAATGATCATACTGAAACTGATAAATCCACAGCTCAAATAAAGTAGAGACATAGTCTCCCAGCCAAAATCACACCATGGGATTTGACAAGTAATTTGGAGTCGAATAGACAACTCGCATAGGCGTCAACATAGACAACCCGCATAAGCGTCAAGATCAACCACCAAATCCAGGAGTCAACATAGACATCCAAGCGAAGTAGAGACATAGTCTCCCAGCCAAAATCACACCATGGGATTTGACAAGTAATTTGGAGTCGAATAGACAACCCGCATAGGCGTCAACATAGACAACCCGCATAAGCGTCAAGATCAACCTCCAAATCCAGGAGTCAACATAGATATCCAAGCGTCAACATAGACATTCCAAACAAGAGTCAGCATAGACATCTTTTCAATTTAGCTATAGTATGTCAGAATCAGATGAATCATTATTAGTGTCAACATTGACATCACACTAACATTATCTGGACATTCAGGCATTTTCTGTCCACGATCATGAGCACATTTGTAAATCCAGTTGGTACTCAATAAAATTGGGAAAATCACCATTAGAATCTAATTTAACAGAGTTTCCAACCAGTCCGGCTTTATCATATCACCGCTTTAGCTATAACCAGGGCTACATAAAACCAACTACAAGACAGAGTTGTATATTCAACACGTTTCTGATCTGCTTCGTTGATTGATACATAATGTCAAAATCATAAGCTTGCAGAAAACCCCATCATTAATTTCTACGTTACTCAGAAATCGTGCGGGACATATGTTCACAAGAAATACGTTTACAAGTAAACCTTTCCGCAAATATTACAGTAATAAGAACATTGCGCCCCAGAGTCATAACAAAATGAAAAGAGGCTAATAATAACCCATAGACTTATGCCGTAATTTACCACAAAAGTGACAAACCATTTTATCTAGTTTAAACCTCTTAGGTTAAAAAGAATCATACTGGTCAGAGGAGATCTGAGACTTTCTCTTAATATGGAACATGACACTCAGTTCTTGTTGAAGTTTGTATCTAGTATGTACTTCGGTAAAGAAAGAAAAATTGATTATTCTGCACAAACAAAACGCACAAAGGTACATAAAGTGCAAAGTAGCCAAAAGCCCCGTATTTAAGTTAAAATTAACAGTTTAGCAATATTGACATTACTTGTGATCTAACACTAGTGACCAAAGACAAAACAGAATGTGTTACAACATTGGCAATTACATCACATGATCAAAACAAAAACAAAATGTAGATTGCATTAATTATCTAATCTTGCAACGATAAACCACAATATTAAATAACAATTAAGTTGTGCGTAGCATCTGTGCAAGAACAGGTCGTTGCTCAGCAATATGCTGTGACTTCAGACGAACCTAGCGTCAACAGCGCCGATTTTCAGCAACTACCTTTCGAAAATGACGTAAAGACGTCTGTGTGAGCTAATATGTAGGTAGTAAATGCTAGTCGATGAGCACGAGAATCGGTGCTCGACACCTAGGCCACTCCACTCGGACGCCAGTGAAGTAAGCCGTCGACTGGCACATGCAGCCAAAAACTGCTACTCCCTTGGCCGACTATTATGAAGGTCAACTAGGGCAGCGGCAACAGCCTCCGAAACGTCACAATGAGACAAAAAGAGACCCCAAAGGCCACGCCTGCACACTACACCTGGGAGAGCCACGCGGCAGCACCGCTCCCCAAGGCCCCAGTGAGGGCAACAACAGGATTGCCACCCTGTATAGGCCCCTCCGACAGGCGCAAGCCCACAACAAACATCAATGGCTGAACCCCAAGACTGAGCACCAGAACCAGGCAGGTCCGGGTCAAAATCAAATAAACGAATTTCACCAGATTGAGCGAAACGCGAGCCAATCGCCTCAACCAACTGAGCCATATTATGGTTCTGAAGCTCTAACACTTTGCGATTCCTGGGCTAAACCTAATCCCGCTTCTGAAGTCGGATCAGCAGGAGTGGGTGGAGGAGTGCATGCCGAGCGGTGGTATATCGTCAGGATTTTGAGTTCCCATTATTGGGATAAACAATATTATTATCAAGTACAAACAGTATTATGAACAACTATCAAGTTGTATTACAATATTAATTAAATGATAAAAAAGAAACAATCAATATCAAAAGTCATTTATTCAAACTAGGCTGAGAGTCAGTATTTTTGAACGTCAAAGTTACATAAGACAGTCCCCCCAAAACGCCCGCCCTTCGACACTTCCTAGTGCTATAGCTGGGAAGAAGAAGTGGCGGAACAAACTCCCCAGCAGCACAGCTGTCTGTTAAGTTAGAAGAACTTGAATAAAACGGTTATAAGACAAATAGGTCTAGTAACAATACAGTTCAACGAACAAACCCTTAAGGTTACTGTTCGTATAGAGGCCTAAGCCACCCAAATACAAAGTGTATCTTTCGCTATCAGCTAATCAATACAGCTATGTGAATATACAGCAGCGCTGTACCAGATAAACCGACAGTGTCGGGAGCAGAAGCTCTGTATTGAGTCTAATCCGAAGATAGACTGCCTTGCTAACTGAGTGCAAGCTCTTTTATAGGACAATGTCCCGCCATAATATCTATGACAACTCTGTGCGATGGCGCGCGGAAGTACGCCACGTGTTTACTTGATACAAAACACTAAAGTATGCTAAACAAAATAAGATTTACGTTATAAAGTAATCAAATAATATTAGAATAATTGTCGTAAATAAACAAAGGGTGAATTCACTACGTAAATCATTTTAAAATTTAAAGTGACATGTCATTTATTGTTTTGAACAAACCTACCGGTTACAGTTATCAAAATAAGTTTCAAAAATGAATAAGTGAGTACACCAAGTACTCAATAAATTATGTTCCGATTTATTAGACACTATCTGATAGAAAAATCACGTAAATTAATGATAATAAAAACAAAGAATAGCAAATTATGCGGACTACCCACAATTTGTATTTGACAGCCATCTCCGACATATATATATATATATATATATAAAGGCGCCAGCGAAGGCTGAGCGATAGCGTCGTAATCATCTTGATTAGGTGGTACAGGGTTCATCGTTTAGGCAGTAGAAAATAATAACTTCAATACAATAGTTAAATAAAAATAACACTTTAATAATCACTTTTAACCTTACTTTATAATTTCACAATATTAACTGGGTAAACCGACAGTTTCGTTTTGGAGGAGTGTTCCGGTTGGTGTCCGAATTCAAAGTGATCTCTGCAGTAACCCCACTCTCCAACACGACTCTGTCCACGTGCCGCCTTTACAATAACAACTGACGTCACGGTGTCTACCACTTCCTTGTACTACAATAGTCAAACTAGAAACTATTTAAAATAACGATATCGTTTTCCACGACATATATAAAAAATATATTTTTTTATTAGCTTACGCTGTCCCTCTGCTGAGCAAAGGCCTCTCCCAAATCCTTCATGAAGTGCACAAAGCACTTACTACTACGCGCTATGATAAAAGTCCTGGGGAAGATGGCATCACTACTGAAGCGCTCAAAATGGGCTCTACCACTTTGTTGCAAAAAAAAAAGAGGAGGTTATCAATTCGACTGTATTTTTTAAAATTGTTTGTTACCTCATTACTTTTGACTGGGTGAACCGATTTTGATGATTCTTTTATTTGAAAGCTGATGCTTTCCAAATGGTCCCATTTTAGTTTGGTTCCATTCGAACAATAGGATTCATGTGAAAACCATATAAGTCTTAAATTTGCATTAAGTATTTGCGGCGACAAATGAACGAATAACGCGATTAGAGTGGTGCGAGGTATCTACCATTACTAAAAAGTTAAAAATAAAAACTTTTTACAAGTCGGTTGTTATTTTTTTTTTCTAAAAAGTTGTTTAGAATTTATCATTATGAACCAAAATAGTTTGTCTACTAATAAAGCATTTTTCTGACATGTAGTCGGAGCGTGGGTTTTTCTGTTTCTCACTGGAGGTTTCCTTAATATTTCGTTGACAACAACGTTCAACGTTGTTGTTGCAAATTTTAAGAAGTGGATCGGACAATACTAGATTTTGTTCATAATGAAAATTACTAGGCATGTCGAAAATTTTCTCACGGGAAAGTGCTTCCGGGCCGAAAATGTTTTTACTCCTAATGTTACTCTTCATATCATTAGTTATCTGCTTGTGTGAGTTCTGGCAAAATCAATCCAGCCGTTTCGAAAATTAACCAGATCAAACAAGCATGTTATTTTTATGATTACCGTAATCAAAATGACATGAGTAGCTGTTTTCTTGAAATTACAAACAGAAACTATAATTTGATTTATCTACATAGATTTATTAGTAAGCAAGCATCAACTTTTCCATCGGACGCAAATATTAGCTAAAAAAAATTAGCTTAATTTCGATATTGTGATTGATTTTCTCAACGAACTTTAGATACTATCGGAATGAAACGAAATGTAACCCCAGCGTGGTTTGACCAAACTCGATTTATCGAATGGGCCCCCAGATTTGCTAGTGCAAACCCCTGAGGCCTCATGTTTCAAGGAGCTACAGAGATCATACCACATCAAGAAGTAGACCGGTGTGCATTATAATGGTAGGGAAGACTTGCCCTTAGGATAGGAAAGGATTGCGAGCCGTACTGAATAGGCATCCTAGAGTAGGCTTTGGACTAGTGAATAACGAACAATAAAATCAATATGTCAAAATATTTTCACAAATATTGCATAACCTACATTCCTTGTCATGCTTGGCAGATGGGTTGATGATCGCACTGTGGTGGTAAAATAGAGAACACTGCTGCCCGTTCTCTAGTAAGTCCCTTAGTTGCCTTTCACGACACCCATTGCAGAAATGTGATAGTGCTATTCTTTACGTCCGGCACACGGAACCGGGTATATTTAGATCCCCTGTAAATATTTTCATTACGATTAAAAACTTTGATAGCTATTTCCTTAAGGACCTATTTAACGCCACATCCACAAACATTCATTCATGAATGAACGGAACTCTTTAGTAGACACGTCACGGATTCGAATTGGAGTTGCCAACACAAAAAATAGTGAATCGACGCGTTAGCGAGGAATGAATGAATTCACCGACGTCATTGCACTCAGCCGAGAGTAATGTTACATTTTAAAGAGTGTTTTAATAACGAGTTGAAGGATTTGAGAGTAAATCGTCACTCACTGAGTGAAATTATGCAATAAAATATAGTGACTAGCCCCAGGTAAGCCATAAATTGGAGTTCTTGGGTTTTCAGTTTTTTTTTTGGGTGCAGAACTCTAATGTTTTTTATTTTGCCTTTTTTGTGGTTGAATAATCATTAAATGACGTCTCCCGCACTGGGCAGAGTGGGCGTGTCAGACTTTTACTGACTAAAACCCACCCGTGTTCCTTCAGTTGCCTATATGCCAGGGCCACGGTATCTCTTTTGAACAAATCTCGCGACCCTGGCAGGAAAGTACTTAGCCTTATTTACTTCTAATTATATCCTATGTTCTAGTAAACATCATTGGTCCAGTCCTATGGGAGATAAGCCAAAATAAATGGACAGACAGTCGGACAATAATTAAAAAAAAAACTTGGTATCAGTACTAAAAATACTTTCATATTATGCGATATGCAATAAGCTGTTATTTTTAAGTCCCGACGCAAAAAGAAGGGTGTTCTAAGTTTGATCGCTATGTGTGTCTGTCACCGACACTGACACCGTAACTTTTAAACAAGTGAACCGATTTGAAGACGAACCCACTTGCAGCCAATTAGACAAAAAGGCAGATTTAGTTACTCATCCAAGAAATAACTAAAATGTATTAATTCAAGGAACATTATTAAAATTTATTTTAAAAAAATTTCAATGGACGTTTCGGCATTTCACCTGTCATAATATTAGGTCTTTACCTATGAAATTGCCGTTCTGCAGTACTGGCCATTTCAAATCAAAATAATTTTTGTTTGTCTAAGAATTCTAATTTCAAATTAATTTTATTTTAAAAGCATGGAATTCTTTTTCCAAAAGTAGTCATTTTTTTATTGATTAGTGTTCATCATTTTCATCGCATTTCAATATATTTCGTCATCATGGATACGTTAAAAATTCGAGTAATTATGGAATATGAGCACCGTCGTGGCAGCAACGTGGCACAAGCGGCACGCAACATCAACGACGTTTACGGAGCTAACACTACAAACCAACGCACCACCAGTTATTGGGTTGCTCGCTTCCGTTCTGGAAACTTCGACCTGAAAAATGAACCTCGCGGTCGTCCGAAGACTTTGGTCGACAATGACGAATTAAAGGCGATTGTGGAAGCTGATGATACACAATCTACGGCTGAATTAGCAGCAGCTTTCGACGTTAGCGTCAAAACAATATTGGTCCATTTGCGTCAAATTGGCAAGGTAAAAAAAGCTTGACAAATGGGTGCCCCACGAACTCAATGATCGCCAGCGCGAAGTACGCGTCGAGACGTGCCTTGCACTGCTTAACAGACACACAAATGAAGGAATTTTGAACCACATTGTTACCTGCGATGAAAAATGGATTCTGTTTGATAACCGCAAGCGCTCAGCAAGTTGGTTGGATCCTGGTTCAGCACCTAAACAATGCCCTAAACGAAAACTTACCCTTAGAAAAGTGATGGTCACTGTTTGGTGGTCTAGCGCCGGTGTGATTCATCACAGCTTCTTACCAAACGGGGTGAGCATTACTGCAGATGTGTACTGTGAAGAACTGAACTCAATGATGGAGAAGCTGGCACATCTCCAACCAGCATTGGTCAATCGCTCGTCTCCGCTGCTCCTGCACGACAACGTGCGACCTCATACTGCACAGCAGACGGTCTCCAAGTTGCAAGAACTGGGATTGGAAGCTCTCCGTCATCCGCCCTACTCACCAGACCTTACGCCTACAGACTACTACTTTTTCCAGAATTTGGATAACTTCTTGGCGGGAAAAAAATTCAATACCCGAGAGGCAGTGCAAAATGCCTTTGAAGAATTTGTTGCCTCCCGTCCAGCTGATTTTTTTAAGAAGGGCATCAATAAACTGCCACTGCGTTGGCAAAGATGCATTGATTGCATGGGTGATTATTTCGATTAATACAAATAAAAAATACATGAAAAAAAATCGTTTAATTTTTTTCATACAAAACGGCATTTTCATAAGACCTATTATTAATTTTGCCAAACTCATGGCGGCCATGTTGCTTCGTGATGTAATGAATGAACGAACTTCAATATTATGATGTCATTTAAAAAAAAATAAGTTCATACAATTCAAACATAGGAGAGATTTACGGTAAAAAATGTATACCTATGTTTAATATTGAAATTTATTTCAGTAAACAAAGAATTTACAAATAAATATCACACGACTAACGATTGGTACATATTCATATATAGCTTTGAACTGTGGGGTCTGGGTGTTGGTATTTTAACAGGCAAATTAATTCTTCGCTTGAGAAATTCTAGTGCGGCTTGTGACCCATTTAGGTAAACTCAAATTCATGGATTCATAAACAAACTCACGGCTTCTTTCTATGGAAGAAGGCAAAAAGTAAAGAACGTCACTTGGTACGATACTTACTAACTTTTAACCGTATTTTACATATAAAATTTCCTCTAGAATCACTCTGTCTTCTGATGTAAGCCGCATTGAAATCTGTTGCGTAATTCAGAAGATTTAAACGTACAGACGCGGAAATTGACTGATTTATACTATGTAAATATTAAATGGCCCTCTAGGGCGTCTTGTCCCAGTATTGAAACTCACATCGGTCTTGTTTGACTTCTTTTTTAACCGACTTCAAAAAGGAGGAGGTTATCAATTCGGATGTTTATATTTTTTTTATGTATGTTCGGCCACAACTCCGTCATATATAAACGGATTTGCAAAATTCTTTTTTTGTTCGAAAGGGGTTTATTCCGAAATGGTCCCATATACTCGTAAGTTTCAATATCTGGATGACCAGCTTTGCTCGGTATTTTTTGGTAAATTGTGTTTAAAATAATAAGTTTATGTTCAAGTTGATTATCGATAAAGTTGGTCAATGAAAACACGAATAAAACGACATTTTATAAAAATGAATCCTAGCTAGATCGATTTATTGCCCCCGAAACACTCTGTATACTAAATTTCATGAAAATCGTTGGAGCCGTTTCCGAGATATAAGATATAGATCTGATGATGACTTCCGGAGACAGACACCGGAACTCTTTAAAAAATGACAGCAAATCAACCGCGATTTCTGCTTTCGCATAAATATGCATTGTTTGTTTGGAATTAGTGCAGGGTAGATACTATAACTAAAAATTTAAAAATAAAAACTTTTTTACAAAAAAAAAAAAACAACCGACTTCCTTAAAAACACTACAAAGTGAAAAATAACTTTAATTTCGGAAGTCGGTGGCAAAAACCTTAAATAAAAATCCTAAGACACCGACTTCCGAAATTAAAGTTATTTTTCACTTTGTAGTGTTTTTAAGGAAGTCGTTTGTTTTTATTTGTAAAAAAGTTTTTTATTCTAACAGAAAACCATGTGACCATACTCTTTTCAATTATTGTCACTACATCTTCTTTTAAACCTTTTTTTTTTTTCATTTTTTTTTCGTGGGTGAGAAGTCATCAAATGACGTCTCCCGCTCTGGGCGGAGCGGGAGGGCTTGTCATACTTTTACTGACTAAAACCGCATCGAGTTCCTTCAGTTGCCTATGTGCCAGGGCCAAGGTACATCTTTCGAACAAATTTCGCGACGCTGGCAGGATAATTTATTAGCCTATCATTAATAGTTACACCACATTTCCATATTGTCTTCATCATTTTGTATTAATGTGACCACACCTCTGAACTCCCTTTGATAGCAAAACAATACTCCCTTTGTCCAAATGTTATTTAGTTCGAATTCTAAAATACCATTTCTAAAAGAAAACTTTTAACTTAATTTGACTAACTGAAAATTTCGCCGAGCACTTGTTTTTGGGCATCGAATATTCGGGATTCCTTTCAGACATTTAAAGTTCGTGATGTAGTTATTTTAAAGTTCTTTCTAAAATAAAGTTCGACAGTTTGGAATTAAATTGAGAGTCCCGAAAGTGTCTCCAAGCGGAGGGATAAATACATTTTATTTAGAGTTATTTACGGAGAAAATACAAATCCATTTACTCGAAATTCTCCAAATAATGTTTATGGTTGAACAGAAATTCAGAGGAATGGCAGGAATACAAGTATGGGCATCCTGTTACTCTGAATTAAGAACATGTTTCTGAACACCCCACGTAGAAAAATTTTGTGTTTTTTTAAGTATTGCTGTAACATAGAAAAGTGCAATACCTACTCGGTCAAAATGTATAGCAGAGCAAATTATTTTTGATAACAGACGAACTATTTCTACTCTAGGGATCTAGAAACGTGTGCTGGAGCCATGAAGCTTCAATTTGCGCGTCCATTTCCTTGCCTGTATGATTTAAATTATGGTGGACAAAATTAATTGCTTGCTTTGTTGGTCTAGTGATTACTGACAGTTATTCCGCTAGTGGTATGTACTCAAGTACTAGATCCTTAAGAAATGTGACTTTTGTTTTATTTTATTGAATTCAATAATGGAGGAACATTGACTCCCAAGTCACAGGTATATAGCTAGTTTGGGAGTTGAGAGACTACTTCTGTATGTTGTTAATTTTGCAGGAAGGGTCTAAACAGCAAAGATTTTATATGTATCCGGTTAATGGTAATAGGAAAATCATAATGATCATCATTTCAGCCGTAAGACGTCCCTAATTTGTGGAGCTTTGCCATAATCGCCACGCTTGGCAGGCGGGTTGGTGATCACAGTTCGATGATAAAATGCATAGAGAACGCGGCTGGCCATACGCACCCACGGTAGAAAATGGGATGGTGCTACGTCCGGCCTCACAAAGACTACAGGCAAATGGCGCTCATAAAATGGTACTTAAACTTACTTGTCATATAACGGGTTGTAGCTGGTGGGTAGTCGCTGGTGGTGAAAAATAATGAAAATAAACTTTTTTGGTAAAATCGACCGACACAAAACGGAGTGCGCGAGCGCGCGTTTATTGCACCTTAATCGTGCGGCGGCTGGGATGACCCTACCAAAGAGCAAAGGGCAACATGGCGGCCACGGTGGTAAGCGGGATACGGAGGTCGCGCATTGACCAATCAGAGCGCACGCGCGCAGTCCGTTCTCGTCGGTCGTTTATTAAAAGACACAAAAAATATAAACAATTGTAATAGGACGTTCTTATTGTAATTACTACTAATTATTTAGCATACTTAAATATTGCTATTAGACGGGCATACCGCGACACCAGCGGCAACACAGGTGTTACTATATAAAACTATATCTCTGTCTATACCAGTGAGAGATATAAGCGTGATGTTATGTTATGATTACAATCCAAGATTATCATTACACTTCATTTCAACATCATGACTTGCAATCAGTTCAGGTAGCATTTGATTCGTCATTTCAGTGATGAATAAGTGATTTGAAATAGATATGAGGTAATAAGGTAATCTGCTACAATGTCATGTAATCTAGATAGCTCCAGTTATTAATATGACGTCACTAAGTAATTTAATGTCAGTAAATTGTTAGTTGAGTAGCATTAACATTCATTAGAAATTAAAACTCAAGGCTATTCAGTATTTGTTATTGAGGAATGTCATAATACGGTCAGCAAATAGATGGAATAGATTTGGTCCATTATGTCATTTCTTTTTTATGTTTTGTTATTTAAAATGTTCTATTACTTGTTGAAATTTAATAATTTTTACTTATCAGTGTCCTTTGAAATACGCTACGGCGGCTGCCCGGCTGCTACGCCGTAGCGCCAACGTGCTACGCTATCGTAGCATTTACTCGTAGTTGTCTTGCTACGCTTAATGTAAGATTATTTATTATGTTTTTGTTATTTTCATCAAGTGCAAATGATTCTATCTCTATCAAGTATTTAAACCATTTAATCCAAGATTAATCCGTCAAATAGCCTAAGATTGCAGGTAAGGATCCTATAAGTGAAGGAGTACACCTACTTAATACTTGCTGTTACCATTTATTTATGTGTCAATGTATTGTGCACATATTTTGTTGGAGATCCTAAATAAATAAAAGTTTCAATCAAAATGAAAATTCACACATTACGAAAACGAAATTACCCATTCGACAATGTAATCAGAAAAATGGATGGTCCCATTCAATCTTGCCAATCGCAATACGTTTAAAAGCATGAAAATGACAAATGCGCATCCATCAAAACTTTTTGAGTTGTCAATTGCGTACATTTGTTTCACCCCCTTTTCCTCCCTCTTCTTATAACTTTGTTACAATGTAGGGGTGCAATGTGCGTCGTAGATTACTTGGCATTTGTCATTGGTTTGGTCTTTGGATTTGTTCAAGTGATGTGCGGGATTTGAAGAATACATTACTGTATTTAGAATCGGAATAGGCAGGAAAATTGAGCGATGATTTGGAACGATTGACATAGTTAAAAGTAGTTGTTTTTAGCGTTTATTATTTTATCTCTTAAAGTATTTGCCTTGGAAGACGCTGTAGTCAGAAGCCCCAAAGTCTGACTATCATATTACCCAGTAACTGGGTAGTAGCGGTCAGATGGGCAGTCGCTCCATGTAAAATGGTTAGACTGGAAGACGGCCCCGACATAGTTGGAAAGAGGCTAGGCATATTGGTATCAGTGAAATTAGTGTTTACTTACTTGAGCAAGCATTATGAATAATATCACAGAAGACATTTACCTACAAATCTTCCGTAAAAAGCACGGTAGCAAATCTACTGCCACAAACGTGAATGTCAATGTGACGGATGCGTTCCTTATGCTATATCTATACAGTTTATTCACACTTGTTTTACTTTTCGTTTCGCATCGCTGTCAAAATAAAAGTGAGTTTTGGTTTCGTTACGATAAGGTTGTTTTCGGGTTGCTGCCACTAACAAGTCTATCAATATCAGTGTTCACGCAGACAAGGCGTGAATCATAATCCACACCAGGTAACACGCGTAGGGCGAGGCCCAGCGCGGACCTACACCGGGGCAGGGTGTTGGCCGCCGCGCGGGCCGCCCTTACCTGACCACTCCAATACTCGCAACAAACACGCGTGCATATATACTCGTGTATCTTGTCCAAAATTTGTTATCCACCATTGTTCTGTCTTTTAGAACCATATTATAGTGTTTACGCTTTACTTTCATTTATAAACTTTTAGTTAGGTCCTTAAGAATTTGGTCCTTCGAGCCGGATTGTTTCTTGACGGCACGTGACTCCACGTATGACTTGTAGTGCTATACTTTAATTTACAAATTTTTAGTTAGGTTCACCTAAATAATCACAATGATCTTTATTATCGTTACAATACGGCTGCTGGGTTGCTGCTGTCACTGCTGTTGCAGGTAAAATAACTGCATGAGATTGTAGTAAACTATAGTTCACAAACACAATAAATCGTAAGCCAGCAGGTTGTATTTTTTTAAATATCTTATGAGATACGCTCCATTTTTACAATAATTTATTTCTACAATAAAGTAGAAACCCGGCCAAGTGTGAGTCGGACTCGCGCACCGAGGGTTCCGTACAAACCTGTAGGTATTTTCGGTTTAAAAATATATATTTTTTTAATTGTAAGGTAAATTGCGGTTTACGATTTATGACGTTTAAAAAAAAAACTACTCACTCGATCTCGTTCAAACCAATTTTCGTTGGTAGTTTACATGGTAATGTACATCATATATTTTTTTTAGTTTTGTCATTCTCTTATTTTAGAAGTTACGGGGGGGGGGGGGACACATTTTACCACTTTGGAAGTGTCTCTCGCGCAAACTATTCAGTTTAGAAAAAAATGATAGTAGAAACCTCATTACCATTTTTGAAGACCTATTCATAGATACCCCACACGTATGGGTTTGATGAAAAAAAACATTTTTGAGTTTCAGTTCTATGTATGGGGAACCCCAAAATTTATTGTTATTTTTCTATTTTAGTGTGAAAATCTTAATGCGGTTCACAGAATACACCTACTTACCAAGTTTCAACAGCATAGCTCTTATAGTTTCGGAATAAAATGGCTGTGACATACGGACGGACAGTCAGACAGACAGACAGACAGACAGACAGACAGACAGACAGACAGACAGACAGACAGACAGACAGACAGACAGACATGACGAATCTATAAGGGTTCCGTTTTTTGCCATTTGGCAACGGAACCCTAAAAAGGTTCATCATGAATAAAAAATTGTCGTAAGTATAACAATAAAATTAAGAAAAAGTTCTCAGCCTACAGAGTAGAGCTCAAAAAATCACACGAAATTATAACAGCAAGAAAAGTGACAGTTGAACTCATTTATTTTAACAAGGTTTTTTCATTCGATTTTCAAGAATAATAACAAAATCTCAATTCTTTGCCTCGTGTCTAGTCTAGGACATATTTCCAATAATGCTACAAGACAGATATCGAATAAAATTTTTGTTTATTGATTATAAACCACTTATCACTGCGTAAGAGGTTGCTTCAGATGTCAAGTGTGTCTTGTAAGTTGTTTGACGAATTTGCTTCAATCTAAAAATATATTTTTTGAATCGGATTTCTTTATTATATGTTTCTTAAAGCTGCCACACTGAAATGAAATTGGGCTGGAGACATTTGCCTTATGTCAGACGATCAATGGGCCAAATTTATGACCCAGTGTGTCCCTGTTAGTGGCAAACGACTTCGCGGCAGGCCCAGTTGGAGATGGCGTAATGAGCTGGACTCTTTTAATAAATATTGGTCTTTGATAGCTCTGGACAAAAAGTCGTGGAATATGAGTGGAGACGCCTACGCCCACCAGGGGACAATTAATGGTTATTAAACATAAAAAAGTAAGTTTGTTAAATATTGAAGTATTAAATGCATGAACCTGCCGGAAAAAAATCGCTATGATCATGAAAACTGCATTTTATCCATTGTGTAGTTTTGAAGAACAACGTTGTCAACAGACAGACACGAAGTGCGACTTCAACATAGAATGAGTATCGATAAAGATATGGACAGCCTACTTAGCACTGAAGCAAAGTAAAGGGTTGCTATTATTGCTTAGGACCACGGTTCCTAACCTGGGGGTAATTACCCCTGCGGGGGTAAAACTGGTATTCTGCGGGGGTAATGAGCTGGTAATATATAACAAAGATTAGACCAATAAGACTAAATCTAGCTCACCAGTGCATTTCATGCCCTAACTGTGATCAAATGACAAGTCAGAGCCGCGTTTCTAATAAAGCGCGTGAAACGTACGGACATACGGTTTCGGTTTGTATAAATTGTACCTTAAGGTAATTGGTATTATTTGCAAGTTTTTTAATGTTAGGTTTAGTAAAGTCTGTAAAGATTATTGAGGTATATATAATGTGATTGTAAGAACTAAGCCAGCCAGCTAGCTAAGTCATAGGGGTGACAAGATCGAAAAGGTTAGGAACCACTGGCTTAGGATATCGAGTGTGTCTCGAAAGTCGTTTGAAGTCACTATTTGCTCGAATATAAAAAGTTCAAAAATAACTTTTGAAGTTACAGTATATTAGTAACCTTACACTTTTAGCACTCAATATGTTCCAAATAACCAAATTGTGACCTCTGCCAACCCGCATGGTGGATTATGGCCCACTCCCTCTCACCGAGAGGAGGCCTGTGTCCCAGCAGTGGGAACATTATAGGCTGATGATGATGAACCAAATTGTAATAGTCTTCACCTGGGCTTGAGGGGCTTGTGGCAAAGTCACAGCCGCACGGGTCGATCGATCAGGTTAAACTTCGGGTGGTTTATGGATGGTGATTATGCTGACCTAACAGACTAAGACCCCATCGTGCCTCGGAAATCACACTACCCGATATCTTATAGTACTCTTTGAAGCACACTAAGGTCCCAGCTGTCTTTCATGGCAGCTGTTATGTCAGAAGTCCGAAAGTATGACAACCAGTCTAACCAAGGAGAATTATGTTAGCCGGTATCTGTATTTAATTTATTAAGATAACTACAGGTTAGTCTGGTTAAGCAGCTAACAACCTCATAGGTTGATCGGCAAAATATTAACACCAAAAAAATACAGTATCTAGGTTGTGGGGGTCGGACGATGAAACGGTAATGTCGCAGAAGGAGGCTGCGGAAATGGAGCGGGAGATATCTTCCGCTCACCCGGCCCGTAGCAGGCGCACCGGGCGTAGGCGGTAGGGGAACAACGCCCTCTTCCAGCCCCCCTAAATAGGTCCAGGGACGACGGATCTGGGGACATCCATCACCCGCTTTTCCTTTGGAGGCCCGCAGAGGCAGTGAGAGTCTGACAGAATCCTCTGGCTATCCTAGGGTGGCGGACATCCATGAGTATTTCCACCTCGAGATCAAAAAAAAGGATAATCAGATGAAGATGTCCCCTACGAATTCTCGTAACCAACAGATTCTAACAATTTCCATCCAATTTAATAAATAACCAAAATTATAGGTTTAAGCAATCGATCGATATCCAACAATAAGTGATGGATGGTTCCCAAGGCACCCACAGTAGATAGTTCCACACGATGTGGCAGTCAGATACAAAACCCACACTGAGTGACATGATTTTAAGATGATAAATATGTTCCCAAAGTGGCCATAAATTGGGACCGCTATTTATTTACGAGATATTTCGGCTTGTGTGGCATTGGGTTTAGGGATTTTGACCAAGAACCGATAGATCATTGTAATTTATGTCAGCATAAAATATTAATATCGATAAGTAAAGTTCTATTTCCGAATACCAACTAACTTATATCAAAATAGATTCTCTGGTGATGATTTTTAGTAGAGCTAAACTACTAATTATGTTGGCGTTGGCGTTGTTTTCCTCTAGATATATACCTGCTATTTTGAGCTATCAGAGCCGCCGGCGCACTGCGGCATGACGGCAGCATCCCGTAGTGTCAAGGCTCCCGGTAACATACCGCAAGTTTACATATGCTGAGATTTATCTGACGCCAACCACGACCAACGGCATGTCGTCATCAGTCACCGATAACGGCCGAATGCTGTGTTTGTAAATACATGAGTCTCGCAGTCTCGCTTGCACGTGGCCTGCGATTGCCAGGTGAAACGGCGACAGCGAACGACTTGGTAACCGACATAGTGTCTGTCTTCCATCATGATGTCACCACTGCGGTTTCCTTCAGCGTACTCTTCAATACCACAGAGATAATTCCCCTTCGATGGTCTATGGTTGATCTCTGACCTTTGGAATCTATATCTTGTTACCATTACTAACGTGTGAATTTACTTTGCACACACTGACGTATACGTACAGTGATCTCTGAATATCTCAGTCCCAGCTAGTCGGAATGGTCTCTATGCGTGAAGGATGTCTATGTGTGTGTGCGTTTTTGCTGATTGTATAGAGTCAAACCTTCTGCATCTACCTATTTTGTGATATTACAGAATGACAAGACCATTGCAAAATGCTGTCGTCGTTGAACTAAGAAGTACTTAGTTTACTCTCTAAACGGAACCGACAAGTGGGTAGAAATACAGTTCACTGGATGTGGCGGTGAAAGAAAACTGAATTTTTCATTGAATAATATTTCGTTTGAATTTTGATATCACATTTAAACAAAATAAATGATTTAAACCTAAGTTTTGTATCAATATTTTGATTTAAAAATGTGTCCATGGACTTCTTTGGTATCTGCTAACCGACACTTTGACAATTCAAAAATACCAAAATCATATTTAAATTTTTCATACGCAATCATTCAACATCCCTTTGCACTTTTTCAAGATTTGAGACATATTAAAATATTTGTTCCAAACTCAGAATTCGATCTTTTATCTAGTTCTTGGAATAAATCCAAAGCACATATCAGGACGAAAAATAACAAGAATAAAGGAAAGCATACAAACCACATCACACTTGTGTTCGGACTGGGGTATTTGGACTGTACAGGATACCCACAAAATAAATAAAACTCCTACAATAATATAACAACAGTAACAAAAAAATATTTTTTCATTCTTTCTTTAAAATATTTACAAAATATTTTCCAATTATAAATTACCATATAATATTTTATAAATTTAATGTCTTTGATTTAACTATACAGCCAATTCCAGTAGCTCTACAAATTTCAAACAATAAACGTTTTAAAAATAAAATTTTCTTTGTCGTCTCCGAGCGGCTTTAGACAATAGAAAGCACAAAGCAATGCCAGTGGGGCACTTTGTGGAAAAAGGCTTTAGTAGCTACTAGAGAACAGTGGTGTTCTGTATCGGCTGTAATGTCACGTAACTGAAGTGAAATTATTGTTAGCATATCGTGTTTTGAAGAACGGGTTCTGATTAATCTTAAGGTTGATTTTCAACTCCTTTAGTTAAGAAGCCAGTTTAGTCAGACGTCAGTCGACAGTGTCATCCAAATCACATAATATCACGCCTTGTTTCCATTAAGAGTTGGGTAAGGTTACATATTTCACCAGTTAAACAAAGTCCTATGTAATAGAGGACGAGCTTATAGCTATAAGCCGGGCAAAAATGTAGCCTCCAGGCTGCTACTGAGCTGCCAGGGTTGTTGATTTGTCCGAAAGAGTTACCGTTGTCCTGGATCAGACAACTGAAGGAATACGGGTGTGTTTTAGTCAGTAAAAGACTGACACGCGCTCCCGCTCCGCCCAGAACCGAAGAACTCATATGATAATTTCCCACCCAAAACAAAAATGGGCACGGTGCGTGCAGTCGATATCATATGTATGTTTTCTAATTGTTGCGTATAAGACCTGAAAACAGAATTAACTCAACTGGATTCTGTCAGAAACTGCGGTACATAATCACGGCTAAGTTTTTTTGGGTTTGGCTTTAAAGAAATTCTCAGTCATAGCTTAGAGTTTAAATTTTGTTTTTCCTAAGAGTAATGACATTACGCTCACCCTTTTGCATGAGGCTTAAGCTTGAGCTAATATGACTCAGCGGGGAAGTGTTTGCAAAACTACTTAATATCTAGGAGAGTGGACCAATAACCTGGAAAAGGCCACAGGGATACGTTGGATGCGTGAGGCATAGAACCGGTTGAAGTGGCGATAGCGGTGCAATGGGTAGACCTAAGTGCAGCAGTGGACATCTTACGGCTGAAATGATAATGATGAGGAGTGGTATTTTATGTTATGACAAAGTCAAACAATTTATTTCAAAACATACCATTAAATAGGTACAAGCACTATTATAAGTCAAACATAAACAATTAAAAGAAATATACTTTTACTTCAATGACATCTTAACCACAATAAGTATTCGTAATATTCTAACATTCAATTCATAATCTAACAAGTCAAAACTGTAAAACTTTTTATCGGTAATATAATGGATCGATCACGATGATATTAATGTTACCGCTTATAATGAGCATATAATTCCGGCAGATGAGGCAATATTTTGACAGTGTGTCAATAAAATTGTTCAGCCGTTTTATAGGGCTCCGCTTTATTCCAGTCCTCGAGGTCCTCGTGCAAGAGATTTTTTGAGAAAGAAAATTATAAGGTGTTACCTCTATTTCTGCTACCAGACAGGTCCTGTCTATTTCTAGAAGCGAGTAGCTGGCTACTAATTTCAGTTAGTCAAAAATAGGTAAGACAGCTGCCTATGGATTCGCCGTAAGAACGTTCTACATGGACAAAAGTCAGTAAGACAACAACGCGTAACCTGTTACAATGGATTCAGTACATGGTCCTAAATCCCCCAGTGTTGAAATTCGTCGAAAACGACGGTTATCAAAAGTAAATTTTTGCTGTTCCATTCGTTTTAATCGCGATCGATTGCACTTTTCTGTCAAACAGCTGTTTTTTTACCGATAAAATTTCCACTAGATGTCTAGAAAAAAATATGTAATGAATTTATGGTTATATTTTCCGTATCGATGTCTCTGTCTCCTTTAATAATAATTCGTCAAAAAGGTTAGAAGAGTTTTCTAGAAATTTAATTCTAGATGGAATATGATTTTCATTTAAAATCATCATTTAAAATATTATTTAGTGCTAACATTAATTCTCTTTATGGTGATTTGGCAGATGGTAAACAAATAAAATTAAAAAAAAGGTATAGGTATCTACAATACAGCCAGTGTATACTAATATGAAAATTAATAAGAATAATATTGCAAAATTCATTAATAAAAAACTTAACTCATGCTCCTTTTAGTTCTTAAACTATTCAATTAATCTCTGCTAAGGATTTTCCAGACCATGTTTTGGGCAACATCCAGTGTAGCCGGACGCAGCTCAAAATCAATATTTTTCATAGGCGTCTGTCTATTTGACCTCCTCAACTCAATTACTTTGATATACGATATCCGTTGGTAAGACTGGTTGTCAGACTTTTCGACAACGATTGTCAAAGTTCCAGAAATGACAGCTGGAACCAACGGCTTTACGTGCTGAGACACGAAGGGGTCCCTGAGATACCACATTTGGTATGTAAACAATCGTTTTTTTATTGTGTCTGTAATTACGGTAATTGACCGGTTAAAGATCACGGAAACAGACTAACCACGGCAAGTGCAGCTTAACTTGATCGTCTGTCCCATGCAGCGGTTATTACTTAACCACAAGGACCCTATTCCCTATATTATGAAGAAACAATTCAATGCGATTATATGAACTTAGGGATTTTTTGATGATTTTAATGCTTCAACATTCTGTATTTCTGTATTCTGTTCTTTGTATGTTCGAGAATCATAATATTTTAAACAACATATACACACTGACCAACAAATTGCACAGAACGTAAGAAAATTTCAACTACCGCTACCTACCCGCAGTCTACCTTAGTGCTTCTCCTTAATAACTACGATGAACTTGTAAATGATTTGACTTTGATTCTATAGGTATTATCCCGTCTTCACCCAGGCCAACCTGTAATAATCACTTTCGAAAATAAAAAGTTTTTTTACTACCCTCTTTTTCTTATAAATTGTGCCACAAGCACCAGGTGTCTTGTAGGTAGCAATCAATCATACTCATAAGGTGACAACTGCCAACGTAGACGAATCAATAGGCGCTTGGAACGACGCGCACGGTACAATGGATTGTCTAAAGTGTATTGGCGTTTTAGTATCATGAAGTACTTTCTTAATAGAATCATTATTGGTTTTTTAATGTTGATGTGGCAACATTACGGTGACTGAAAGGCGATTGACAAATGGTATGTACA